>CAJGYM010000009.1:0-1362237 GCA_904845305.1 Caenorhabditis auriculariae | reverse complement strand
TACTTTTATCTAAATACTTCCGAAAAACTAATAGATTTGAAAGCATGTTGAACTTTCTTGAAGCTTTTATAATTTCTAATTGGCTATTGAAGTAGGCTAACAAAGAATCGGAGTGAATTTCAAAATTTTTTCCAGAATATATCCCCTTTGGCTAAGAATGAGAGCCTAAAAATTTGACTATTACTGGAGGTTTACAAGGCTTCTGGTTTCAAATTCAAGTTTTGGATTTCCAGGTGCGATTCGTTGGATTCGAAGAAGAAAAGCCGGCCGTTCCCCTTTTTGGCAATGGACTTCAAAAAATGAGATCTGAGAGCTGCCTCCCGAGCAAAATCTCCAAGATGAATCAGCCAGTGGCCCAAGACGACGCCAGCGTCACCAGAAGGCCGTCGATTCTAGAGCAAGACGAAGATTATGTGCCTCGAGAAGACTTCGGCTTCGACACTTTGAGGGAGAAGCTGAACAGAAGACTCAGCGACGCGGCTCAGCCAGAACTTGGCCCCAAAAAGACCTTCGTACCCATTCCTCCAACTAATTCAGTTAAAGAAAAACTCAAACAGTTTGAGAGGCTCAGGAAGCAACTTTAAAATTCCGAGTTATTTGTAAAATTTGGTGCTTTTCTGATGTGATCATGAACTCCACAACTATCATTTCCTTTTTGAAGGGTTCCTAAGATAATTAACTTTCTTGTTTCAAACTCACCTTTAAGACCTTAAAATTGTAAGAACTGCTTATATCTTTCTATTTTGGCAGCAAACCTTTTTTTCTCACAAGCAATATTAGAATTTCTGGTTTATTGAGGTCAATTTTTTTGAACATCCATCATTAAACAGTTGACTTCTTCAGTCTGTCTTTTTTCTGTGGTCTTCACCTTTTCTCAATAACTTTGGAAAACTTTTTCGGCTTTTTTGTACCAACTCATCTCATCTTTATGATTCCAAAAGTTGACCACATAATTAATCAGAGCTTTTCTTGAATCAAAATCAAAAAATACGTCTATTCTGAGAACAAGTCAACTTTAGGAATCATTTTAATTGTTTTTTCGGTTCAATACACATGTGAATATCTTTCTGATGACTTCCTTTCCTACTCGAAATTATGCTTCCTTGGGAAAAAAAATCTATGCCAATTTCCTCTTTCTGTATATTTTTTCTTGCTCTTCATGTCTCTCTCTGCTCTTTCATCTTTCGAAAATTGTTTTTTGACTACTTTTTTCGCTTTTTCCACATTTCCTGATATTACGTCAAAGCACTTTTCGCCACGCTTGATGACACTGTGATGAACTTGATTTATATTTTCTTTTTCTTTTTCTTTGAATACTTGCCAATTTTTATTTTTCCTGTAGACCTGTTATGCGTAGCTTCAGGGTTCATTTGCACTTGACGAGCTCATTTTTTCTCCTTCCGGTTTTGAAAATATATGGTCGCAGAATGGCTGAGAGCGTAGTCAGAAAATGTTAAAATCAAAAAACTACACTGGCTCATGTTTGTGATACTCCCGCTCGCAACTCGTTTCAAGTCGGATGCGTCAAACCATCCCACGTGCGATCCTCTGTTTCCAAGCCATGTCCGTTCATTTTTCATGTACAGTTTGATATTGAAAAAAGAATACACGCGTTAGCGCTACCTATCGTATTTCCATCCATACGGCTCCTCTCTTCCTTTTTTTCTCCGATTAGAAAAGTCCTGAAAGTTTTTGCGTTGTGCCATATATCCGATGTTTATCGAATAAAGGTTATCACTGATTGGCGCGATTCATTTGGGTACAAGAAAAACGGAAATGCCCTTCTCTCTTCCTGGATCTATTATATAAAAGAGACTGAAATTTGGAAAAGTGGCTCTTTTTCTGCAGAGTGAACTTAGAACTTTCTTCTTTCCTCGCTTATTATTTTTGAGTTAGAATGGTAGAAAACGTGACTTTTGTTTGGGAGCAACGTGCTGAGCAGGTATAAATTTGGGTATCATGAGAACTAGCATCCGGACACATGTTGTGTTGTGGCGTCAGCAATTTTCGTTTGGAATAATTACTTTTTTATAGACCCTACTCTTTTTCATCAATTTCCATCAGTAAAGCATGGAAAAAGATTTCCTGAAATGGATTTTTTCTTTCTTTTTCCTACATTTCTGGCCGACTTTCGGAAAATTATGGATATTTTTGAATTTTCGAAAAAGATGGATGTCGCAAAAACGTCTTTCCAGAAATCCATGGAATTTTTTGAAGACACGGAAATCATTTTATCGAAACTCTCTGATAGGAAAAATCGTTTTTTTATTTTGAATGCTGAAACTTTTTGCACCTCTGAAAAAATTTCACTCAAACTTTAAAAAAATCTATCACGCGTTGAATTAACATGGTTTTCTGTTTCAATCGGACCTCTTGAATGTATTGAAAAAAACTGGTTATTGGAGTTTATTTACTTGAAAGGGTTAAAAATAAATATAAAAAAATATTATCACAGAGATTCCAGTGTAATAAGTTCTATGCGGCGAATTTGAAGCAACGAAAAATATTGCTGTTCAGTTTTCGGGTAGTCTCGAAATCCTTCTAGTTTCAACAAATCTCTCTCTAAAAAGAAATTTTTTTGAAAAAAATTAATAATTGGGGTCAATAAGTGTTCATAGCTGAATACGGTCAGAATGCAAAAAAAAGACTAAAAATTCTAACGACATTCTTTGACCTTAAAACATTTATCTGAAAAAATTTCCGAGCTGATAGCATTTGGTTTGCCTCAAATAATATTAGTTGTTCGCTTATGTTTCTTCTCGGAAAAACTCATCAAAAAGTTTTTTTTCTGCTCCAGGTGGTAGGGCTGATTCAATTCAATTTCTCGTTGAATAGAAAAAATTTCAAATTTGAAACGGTGAAGTCATTTTACAGCTCATGGACATTTTCTTCGTTGTGGTTCCTCTATACTTCATCACTTTCTGCGGTACTACTTTTGGAGTGATAACTATGTTGGCGGCAACTTTTAGATTCAAGTGAGTTGAAACTTGAAAAGTCCTGGTCGCATTTGAAATGGTTCAATAGTTGGGCTGCGGATAGACAATTTCCTTTGTAGCCACTTTCTTTTCTAGGCTGATTTAGATTCATATTATTTCTCTCACCATCTTTAAAACTCTCCAACTTCATAGTTGCGAATCAAAATTATAAACTAATGATTTTTGAATTTTGATAGAAGACTTTCAAAAGAGAGAAATTTGGTATGCCTTTTCCGGAACATATCTGACAAAAATGAACAAGAAAAGATTCGAGCCTTGTTGAGTTTTAAAAGTTTTTGATGACAGCAATGCTGTTTGAATATTTCTATCGAGATCCAAGAACCACCAAAGTTCCAGCTCAATCCGCAAACAAGAGTCCACTCAGTTTTCTAGTACGAACACGTTTTTCGACCCCAAAAAGGCCAGTTTCCCAGATCCTACATGACTTTTTTCCTCCTTTTTTTTCCAAACGTAGTGTGATTTTTTTTGTTTGAGAGCCCGGTGATTCTACCGTAGTCCTGGAATTTGTAGCGACAACATTTATGAGATCTTTTTCCCCTACGTGAGAGTTTCTTTCTAGAAGGCGCAGAAAAAAAGAGATTTTTTTTTTGGTTCTCTAAAAAAGATATAATATAGAACCGGAAAGTAATTAATAATCATTTTCTGTGAAAGAAAACTTTCTGAAAAGGTTAAAAAATCTTTTTTTTTGTACAAAGGCTCAAATTGGAATGCACTTATACTAATTGTTACTCGGAGAATGGTAATTGGAGCACTTAACCGATGATTAAAAGGTGAACTTATTAATGAACACAAAAAAGTTGTTACGTGTACAGCCAGGAAGTAGAATTCGAAGTTGAACTTTGTCTTTTTGAATTGGAATTAGATCAACGGCTTATAATATAAAAATTTGCAGCATTAAATGTTTTTGAACTTGATGCAGCGGGAATTGAATCATAGAACTATATTATGAGATTTCCATAAAAAAAGAAAAAACGAAAATTTTCCAAAAAGCAGCGCTAAATCGCGCTAAATTTGAGAGAATTTAAGATCAAGGCTTGAAAGGAGCTGAAAAATCATTTTTGACTTGAAAATAATCCCCGGTTGCCATGGATATTGTCGCTACAACTGGTTTCACCCTTGTTCATTCAAATTTTCGTGGTTTTTATTCAAAAGAACTGTTTTGAGAAGTAATTTTCAAAATGTCAAGATTTGTATTGTTTTGCGAATTTGCTAGTTTAAGTTCAACAACGCTCCCATTCTAAATTCGTTTCCATTTGTGCGTAAAAATTTCGTGCGGTCTATTGACAAAACTGCTGCGAAATAAAGTCACCATTAGAAGATTTCAATGAAAATTCAGAATGAAACGGGAAAAAATTTGAAACTGAATAATCATTAACTCCCACTCAATTCTAACAAATAAAAAATTCGCAGGTCGCTCCAGAATGCCTCATCAATGCTGCGGCTCGTTTCTGCTATCAGCAGCCAAGTTTTCGAGCTTGGCAATGCATATATGATCTACAATATTGTGAAAGGGAACCGGGAAATCGACCAAAAACAATGTTTCCTGATCCAAGCTATACCTGTTTATTGTCTGAATACCAGCATTTGTCTGATTGTTAGTTGTGCCTTTGACAGATATTTTGCGGCTTCGTTCCAACAGAAGTGAGTTGAAAAAAGCCGATTTTTATGGTTTTACTGTTTCAGTTCATTCGGAAAATGGAACCGGCGGTATTTTATCATGTTTGCAGCCCCTCAAATATACTCTTTGTATATTTTTGTCCTTGGTGTATTTTTTTACTTCTACCAACAGGAGAGCAGAAAGTGAGAATTTTCTGTTTTTTGAAAACAAATATCAGAAATAGCTCAATGCAGTAATTTTTTGAAATTTGAAGAGTTGACTTATTTTTTTCAATTTTCTTCAATTTTTCAAAATGTAGGATTCTGGTCTGCGTCACGTTTGAAACATATTCTGGCCTGGCAAGGACTATTCTGAACGTTTCTTCGTTGCTCGCCGGAACTGGGAATACCGTGGCTTACATTTTCCTCTACTTCAGTCTCGCAAAACTCCGTAGTTCAGGTTCTAGAGCTCAACCTTCTTCCGAATAATTTTCTCAGTTGGAACAGACAAAGCAATCATGAAAAGTATGTTGGCCTTGGCCGTCGTCTTCTTCATCGGATGGACCTTTACGTGGACCTTATTAACTTCAATTTATTATTTAGTTCAAGACTCAAAAATGAGAGTTTTTTATTCTCTTCTGGCTGGATACGTCATGAGCTTTGCAAGTACTATGAGATATGTTCTTTACTACCGGTCAATGTGAGTTTTTCGTCATTTATTCCATTTGTATTCTCTGGAAAAAATGTCTTAACCAATTTTTCGGAGTTTTTCAACTTCTTCTGAAAACTCATTTCAAATTTAGTCACAAGCCGCATGATATAAATGATAGAAATTTTTTGCAGACCCGACTACCGAAACTATGTCCGTGGAGCTATTTTTTGTCGCCCCATACCGATGAAGACAAATTCAATAACTTTTTTACGAGGCACTAATTCTCAATTTATCACTGTCACTCTTTTTAAAATAGAGAAGCATTGAAAATTATAAATTTATTCTTTGAAACGTTTTTTTTTTGTCGTCGTATCTAGCTTTCAAAATAAATGATTTGAAGCTTTTTTTTGAAATTTGAAACTCCAGAAAATGACTTTTACCAGCAGACATAAACATTTCAACACTTATTGTTCATTTCATAATTATGAACTCAAAAAAATAAAAATGGTCTCACTTCATGGCTCAAACTTCACCTAACCTTTACAAAATCGGAAAACAATTTCCTGAGGCGAGGGTGTAAAAACAAGAAAAAAACTTGAAACTTCAATTTTCTCGGCAACGAGGATGAGGGAAAAGATTTGGTTAATAACTATTTTTTTGAACTAATGAGGGTTTTGGATTTTTTTCTTCAGTTAAAAAAATATATATCAAGTCTTTGGTTTACCGAAATAAAAAAAGAAAAACTCCTTATTTATTTAATAACCCAAGGAATTCTTTCGAGTTAAAGAAAAATGTTTAGTCTGTTATTAAAATAGATGGAACCTTCGTAATTTGAACGACAAAAACCTCTACTTGCAAAAAAATTTTTTTCGATTTGTAACTTTGAAATCATTCTGACTTAATGTTTAAGTTGGGGTATTCCAAAAAAAATGGGGTTATGAAATTTTTTCTTTCTAAAAAAGAACAGTCCACTGGAATCCTGACAAAGAAGGCCAATTTACTCAACCGTTGGGATTTGCTTGAAAATGGATCGGAACGCTTCTTGATGTTCTAGAAAAAAATTCTGAAATTTTCAACCAGCGTAACTTCTAAGTTTTCAAGAAAGAAGGACTCTAAGCCAGTGAAAACACTAAGATTCTTTTAAAATTAGCTAATCTTAGCTTTGATTTTTTTTTTCTCGGAAACTAGTGAATTGTGCATATTGAAACTTTTAAAATATTTTTCTGGGGCATCAAGAAATGTTCTGGACAAATTCCAGGCGATTCCCGACCGCAAAGTGAAATGAACTTCTTTGTGGCCCTTTGGAAAATCTTTCTCTCAAAAATTTTAAAATTCTGAAGGTTAAGACTCTCAGAACATTCTTCCAGTCCATCGAATGAGTGTCCTACATTTTTTGAGAATCCATGGAGTCCTAAGATAAAATCAGTCCATCTTCTTTGTGAGCAACAAAAACCCTTCCCTGCTCAAAAATCTCTCAAACTAAAAAAAACAGGAATCAAAGCTTTCTGATCACCAACCTAATTATCTCAGGTAACAAGGTTTAGTCATTGTACTCCATGACACAACTTCCTGCTTTTCAACTAATCAACGTCAAACTCATTGTTTTATTTAAGCTTTAAGGCAAACACTCCAATTACTTAATTGAAGTGTCATTTAACACGTTCTGCAGAATCTCAAAACGAAAATGTCAATCCTATCTCTTTCCTACAATCAAAGAAAGGTCATGCCGTGAGGAAAGGAACAAAATTTTGTAGTTTACGGGAAGAAGAAAAAAAAAGCTACCGAAAAAAAGATTGCGGTTTATGCACTACAATTGTTGAAAATTAGTCAACATAGTTTCTGTAGATAATCTAAAAAACATAAATATTTTGCTTCTGATAATGTAGAGTTTATACAAACATTTTTTTATCTCGTCAATTTTTACGAAAAATCTTTTTTTCTTTGAATGGATAGGTTTTTTTAAACTATGCCTGACGGTTTTGAATCACTCAGAAAAATTATTCATCGATTTTGAAAAAAACTCTGCTTTCTGTCTAAGTTTGAAAAAAAAGGAAGTAATTCAAGAACGAAGTGAGGTGTTATTACATGATACTTACGCAGAAAAACCTTTTTGGAATACCTCAGATTTTTTTAAAAAGATCAGTAAAAATTATGCCGAAAAAAAAGGTTGAGATTATTTTTTTGGTATTTTTTTGATCCTATCATGCAAGTGTAACTACTTCCTTCAGCAAATAAAATAGAAGAACCCATTTTCGGCCTTTTCGAAAAAATCCAGAAGGATCTTAACGATCATTGTTGAAATATTTCCAAAAGTAGTTTCAATGGAAAAAAAGTTTGAATGAAAATTAGCAATTTCTGCGATCGCATCAGAAAAAAAATTATCCGATTGACAAAGTTCGTAGCAGAAAGAAAAGCAATTTTTGAAGAAACCGAGCCGGAAAAAATTGAATGTTTATGACCACCGTTGAAACAATGAAGCATGAGAAGGTCCTTGACAAAAACGTTCATCAAAAAAATAGTCATCAACTTTTTCTGAATGGATTTTTGAATGAAAGTCTTGGGGGGTGGAAAGGAGGCTTTTTTTCAAACTTTTTTTCAAAGTTTTTTTGAATTCATAATTGTTCGAATCAAAAATTGGTATCAAAAAAATTATTCGGAACACAAAAAAATCAACGCTTTCATTTTTTTGAAACCGTCCTCTAAAAAAATTTAAAAAGCTAAAAAAATTTGAAAATATCGTTCATAATTATTTTTTTGTTTAGAAAGATAGTGCAAGACATAATATTTTTCCAAATTTTTAGGCTTATTCTAACCAATGCTCTGATTCAAAGACGTATGCAAACTTTCAAGAGTCAGAATGTTATGTCCTCCGAAACTTAAAAAATGGGCTCAATCTCAAATTTAGCCGCCTCCACAGGGATTGAACTACTGACTCCAACTGTAAACCAGAAAAGGCGCATCCCGCAATCAGTCGGGACAAACGCCGCTCTCTTTCCATCGTTCTCTCTCTGACAGCCTTCCCAAAATTTTATTCAAAACAACATTTTCCAAAATTTTTCATTCATTACATCAAACAGGGTTAACAAAGAGCCGTTGCGCGTGAGCATTACAAAACAAAAAAATGATTAATTTCAACAGCTGCACGACGTCTTCCTACTGAAGGAAGAGCTCTATGAGCAGGAGCAGTGCTCGGCAATCATCGCGCTGACGCTCGAGGCGACGACAGCGCCATCGTGGTTGATGTAGATGAGGCTCAAAGGAGCGTACCTGAAAAGAAGATGAATTTTTTCTTTGATTTATTTTGATCATGACTCACTCTCCAGCGTGGCAGCAGCTGGCGGTCTTCTCGATGAAGGAAGCCATGTCGGCGTCCTTGCGGAAGACGGCCTTGACGATCTTGGTGTGCCCGAAGTTGTGCATCTGAAGAAGGCAGAAGGATATTCTGAATGACTGGAGCGGAGAAACTAACGTGGTGGCCGTTGAGAGCGCAGTCGCCACGGCAGACGAACGCGTTGTACTGCGGAGGAGCGACGATCCAGTGCCAGCCGATCTTGTCAAAGTCCACCTAGAAGTCCTCAGTTCCTAATGATAAGAGACTTCGAAAGACTGACAATCATGTCGTAGCGGCAGCATCCGTCGGTCGGATCTTCCCTCAGGCAGACGGGATTAGCACGTCTACGGGTACGCGACTTGGAAACGCAGGTCACGGCCATCATCATGATCTAGAATCATGGGTTTTCGAAGCTCTAATCTCTATCCACCTCGTCCTCGTTGTCCTCCTCGTAGAGGTCGTACTCCTGATCGTCAACAATGACTTCCACTTGCAAGGTCAGCAGGTTGCTATCCAAGAGGACTCTGAAAAAGCTCACCAGTTTGAGCTCTTCCCTCACTACTCACTTCTCGATCTCCTGTTTCTCCAAGGTCAACTTGACATGTCCTGATTTGAGAAGCTGGCGCGATCCAACTAGAGTTCCCTACAGAGATGAAACGTTCAAAAAGTTGTTCCTTTTTTAAGATTATCAACCGTTCCATTGTCGAAGCGTTGATAGACGTTGATGACGTTCTTGACACTTTCCTGTCCCTTGTTAAAGTTGAAGGTGAGCTCCATCTCAAAGTATTCTATGAAGAAGGGGAAACTAGATAACTTAGAATACTTTTTCAATTTGTCGAGCCAAGATAGCGTCTGTGACTTCAAAACGAAAGGTGCCACGGGTGGTATCTGAGAAAAGGACTTCATCATCTTTCTGAGGAGTGACAAGCTTACGAAAACTTTTCTTAGCCGTCAGGTAGAAGGTCTCAGTCTCCTGCGGCTTATTGTCAGCGTACTCCTTCTCGAAGATAGGGCGGAACTGAGCGCGGAGTTGCTCCAGAGGGATGTTCATCTCAGAGACGTTTGGGGGTCTCTGCATCCCGAGTTCTCTCAGGATGTTGGCCTAACAAGACATTTCGCTTAGGACTTCGAGAACCGCGCAAAAAACCTTGACTTCAGCCAAGCGGCTCTCTTCTTTGGAGTCCGCCGCCATGAGAGGCAGGACCATAAGAGCAAGCACGATGTAGCCTCGCATGTTTTAACACCAGTTGAACCGAAAGCTGCAAAAACTACGCCTACTAGGAGCTTCATCAAGTTGAAACAAAGAGCTTCTGCATGTTTCTAGGGTTTTCTAAAGCCGCAGCAGCTGGAAGTACTTCAGAAGTGCCTAAAAAGTCTCAAAAAGGAAAACTTTTTTATAGACAGCATGGCTCACTGTGAAGCGCAATAAAGCTCGAGCTTAGAAACTTTTAGCGGCCTGTCCGAAAAAACGAAAATCAGAAACTACGGTGAAAAGGAAAGAATCGGGAGTCTAAAAAGAGAAAGAACAAGAAGGCGGGGCCGAGTTCTGCAGGAGAGCCGGACTACGGTGAGGTGAAGAGGTGGGCTCCAGCTAGTGCCGGAGAAAACAATGATTTGAAAGCCCTTTGTTTGGCCTTTTATTCTGTTAATTTCGGGCGGAGCTAGGGGCTTTCCTCAACCTCGAACAGTTTGCTCCGCCCATCGACGGAGCTCTGAGCTAGGACTACGGTAGAGGATTCGTCTCCGAGATTTTATGCAAGAGAAGGATGTGAGCAATTAGAGTTGAGCTTTTATCAACTGTATTGGATGCGGATTGAACTTTTTATATAAATCAATAAAAAAATAAGTTGTCGACTGGGAAGCATGTAATTATTTGATTTTTTTGAAGATAACTGCAATGGAGAGAAAAAGAAAGATCAATGGAGGTCGGAAATTATACTGAAAAAAACTGAAAAAAATGGAGTGTGTATGGCATTTTTTTATGAGCTTCTACCACAACACAGTTTCAAAGTCTAAAGCCCATTCGGATTGAAGACTGTTCGGCAGGGATGAAATTCATATAAACCCTCGAAAAAAAAACGAGATACTACTCAGAACTCCACAGCTTTTTCTAGAACGACAAAAGTATTTTTTGATGAACAGGATGACAATATTGAAAGCCTCAAAGCCATACATTTAAAACTTGAAGCTTTGAAACTCAAGCATGGACCACAAAAAAAAAATAAATCAGTTTTCAGGCATCAGGTCCAAAAAGTGGAAGTGCAAAATTGAAAATTTCTACCCGGCACATGAAAGCGAACCAACTGAGACCTTAACTTTTTTTTTTCAAAGCCCTTCTCGTGAAAAAAGCCTAATCAAGTTTCTCTACGTTAAATAAGATTGATAAAAAACGTTTCCACAGAATAAACTAAATGATCTTCCAGTTCTGACTTTTCCCAAGAACGCAAATATTTTCTGCTCATAAACATATTTGAGCTTTTTTTTTTCGAAAATCGAGTTTTTAGTACCTCTGACGCCGTGATTTACATCATGAGCTGAAACGTAAGTAAATTCTTGGATTTTTACAATCCAAGAATGAATCTTATTAGACATATAGTTTGGTTTGCCGAGGGCAGTGAATAAAGGATCTAAGAAATTGGCGAAATTTTCCCGAGGCATATTTTTGAGCACTCCAATCTCACATTGTTGGGTTGAACCGGTTGAACTTTTGACGAAATTCCGGGTAAACTCATAAGAAAATTTCTCGTCTTTTTTTACAACTTACGCCGTTATCAAAACTATGATTACCCTTTTTTGTATTGATTTTGAATGGATCGCGATTATCATAACGCGAAAAAACCACCATTGCAAGAAAAAAGATTTTTGCCTCACAAGTTGAACGTCTTAAAAAACCCGCTTAGGCTAGTTTTCCTAAAAAGTTCAACTGAGCACCAGAAAAACTTGTCTTGAGCGAAGACAATTATCAAAATCGGTGGAAAATTAAAATTAAAAAAGGACTTAAAAACGTCAGATATTTCTATTCCAAACGAATTGAAACGTTTCTAAACTGGAAAATTATTCTCGTGAAAAAATAGGTTTTTGGATTTTTCAACGCGTTAAAACTTGACGAGGAGGCAGATAACGCGAAAATTTTTCAACGTTCGTGCTAATTTTCCAAGCCTTTTCAAAAATTTTGAGCGTTGTCTAATGAGAAGAGAACCATAAAGGTTTTCATTGTCGCATAAAAATACTTCCCTCTTTTCCATTGAACTTTCCAATTTTTATGCTTATGGCAAAGGAAATCATTTCTTCTCATACAAATTTCCTGCTTATTTCCGTTAAGCCGAATGTGCGGGAGTAATGATGAGAACCAAAAACTCAAGGTTCGAGAACTTTCTGACCTATCTGACTGATCAACGAGGAAATTGCCTATTATTCTTTTCCACCCTCACAGTGTTCGTAGAACTACGCCGTCCTACACTAATCAAACTTTTAACGTTCCGTATGGAATCAAAAGCATAATGCTTTTATATCATTTAATATACTTTATTTCAGAAGCTCGAAATGTGAAAGGTATCTGAAATGAGCTCGAAAACAGACAACAGAAGGCATAAACTTCGAAATAAAGCTAATATAGTCTGTGTGCCACGACTTGAAATTTCACTAAACGACATTCCGTTATTCCTCTGCGTGCGTTCGCGAAGCGTCTTTCGAATCAAGGTCACACTTTCAATTGATTTTTATTGCTATGGGAGCACATGAAAATAGAGTACCTTAATAAAAAAAAAAATTAAAAGCGCGACTAAAGTTCGCAAAGGCGCGCAGCGGCACAGCGGAATGTCGTTCGGTGAAATTCGAAGTAATGGTACACAAGCTATACCAAAAAAATTCATTTTTATCAAATATAAAAAAATTTTCAGTCCCTTTTCTCGCACTTTAAATTTCATTTCCGATCTTGCACGAGATAAAAAGATCGCGAGCTCGAATTAGCTGATGTGCGCACAATCGTTAATTAGGTAAATGTCAAAGTGTTGGAAAATAAGTGTGAGTAACCTCAAAAAGGGCGTTCGAAAATGTCAGTTTCAGAAACGTATCGTTAATTAATTACAGTAAGACGTGCGTGATGGATTGACGTAAGAAATCTAGAAACGTCTTTCAAAAAAAAAGATTAACAAAGGCCGGTTGTAGCTATTTCTGGAAGGTGTATAATGTCATTTCGTATGGCCTTCTCGGCTGGCACCTATGATAAAACCTTGACTGCGCTTTCTTTTTTCCCAAAGACTCTGCAGTTTCTTTTTTTTTGCACAGACCATGATTCAGTGCAATCGCCGGTCTCTTCTTCAATTATTGGAGTCGGTGGAACAACTATAAATTACAGAAAATGTACTCGTGTTTGATGAACATCCTTGGTGGCCTACAAAAGAATGTTCAAAGTTTTTCTTCCTTCGAATTACTGTTTGCATTAAAATCGTAAAACAAATTACTCTGCTCTATACTTTCTTTCGAGACGTTTAAAATTAGTTACCGGTTGATACTGAAATGCAAAAAAGTTCACTGACAAGAGAGGTCATTGCACTACGCGGTTCAGAAATTCTTGAAACCTTGCTTGCTCCAAAACCTTCTGAAGCGTTAGCGGAAAGGTTAAACCCCTCATTTGCTAAATAATTCACCGAAAAATCTTATCGCGTACTTTTCGCGCCAATGGAAGAGAACTACGATAAGAATTGCGTAAAAACGATATGGGGAAATTGTGATGGGAAAGTCGATCGCAACTGTGGTAAAAATTTGAGGACGCATAAACTGCATTTCTCACGGTTTGCTACATTATCGTGTAAACGCAACATTCTGATTCCGCTGCAATATGCTTACAAGGAAGGTAATTTTTCTTTGCGTCTGGGAATTTTCTGGTATTTGACCAGAACACGACCCAAATAGAAAGACCGAACAGAAATTCCTAAATTATCATTTGGAAAAAAAACTTTGATGGTTTTTTCTATATTTGGAGTTTTTTTTCACGAAATTCTTGAAGCACAAATTTTCAAAGCTTCTAGTTTGGGATTTGACCTAGGGCTGCCAATTTTCCAACCGGCTCGGCTTGGGACTGCCAAATTTTGGATTTGTCTTGGGACTGCCGAAATTTGGATTTGTCTTTAGGACGCCCAATTCAAAAGGTACTTGGCTTGGGACTGTCAATTTTTCAACCGACTCGGCTTGGGACTGTCAATTTCTCAATGGTTTCAGCTTGGGACTGCCAATTTCTGAACCGGTTCGGCCTGGGATTGCCAAATTTCAGATTTGTCTTAGGGCTGCCAATTTTTCAACCGACCTGGCTTGGGACTGCCAATTTTTCAATGGATTCGGCTTGGGACTTTGTAAATTTCGGATGTTTTCGGGACTGCCAATTTCAAAAAGTATTTGACTTGAGACTGTCAATTTTCCATTGGATTCGGCTTAAGACTGCCAAATTTTGATTATGGTTTGGGTTTGTCAATTCAAAAGGGATTTCGGCTGGGATTGCTATTTTTAAATATTAGAATGTAGTGCGATTTTCAGTATACTTTCAAATTCAACCAGCGTTCACTGGAAAATTTTTAGAAATAATTTTTGCAAGAGCTTGAAAGTTGACCGATAAAAACTTGAAAAAAATGTGTTGGAATGCAGAAAAATAACTGTTTTTTCATTGACCTGTGGTTCTGAGACCTTTCTCTGGAAACTAATTAAACATTGTTTTTGCAACATCCAAGTTCTGAGTATTGTCAATTATAAAAGAATGTTCTCCATTGAGTTTGCGCAACATGTGACGCAGTAGGTGAGAACTAGTCAGTCCTCGCGCGCGCGTCATAATTGTCTAATTGACAACAATTAATTATGATTAAGGCTATTTCTGGAGAATGTATAATGCCAATCCGTGACATTTAAAACTGAGATTTTTTTTCTAACCGGAAGCAAGGAACAGAAAAAAAAAACGTATGCTTTTTGCAGACGTTATAAGATACAGTAAGGCATTGTTAAGAAACAAAAATGTACGCAATCCCATGTTTGTATCTCACAAAAAATGTAGTGGCTGTGTGTGGCACGAAAAAAAACTTTTTTTTTCTCTTGTACTGCTCGGCTTTTTTTTGTAGTAAGTGCAGGGTTTAGCAAATGTTCCTTGTCTGAAAAACTTTTTTTTTTCTGATATCTTCTCAAGTGAATGTCTCCTGAGAATTGATAAAAAAATGTTTATTCGAAAAAAATGAACGAGGAAAAAGTCCTTTGAATATTAATTTTCAAAGATTTCATGAGAAAAACGTTTTCAAATTTTTGAAAAGTGTGGTAAGAATAATAATTTCTTCAAGCCATAAATACCAGATTTTTTTCTGTTTCAACTAATCGAAATTACTTCGATGAACTGAAATTTTTTTCTAAAACTGAAGTTGCACTATTGATTAATCATGGAATTTTTTTATACAACTCAATTCGATTTCTCAGAAAAATAATCAAAAACTTGATATAAAAAAACACCTGCGTTTGATAACGGTGATAACAACGTTACGCACGTCTCTTGCGTCATGAATCTTTATTTAGACATTCATCTCACGACCCTGCAAATTAGAAATTCTTTCAGATATTCTGCAAGTTTTCATAGTTTAAGAAAAAAATTTTTAGGCTCAAAAAGAATAATTTAGCCTTATTTTATTCATATACACATTTTATCTTGAATAAAATCGTAATAAAAAAATATTTCGGCTTTTTTTCACTTTTTTTATAAATTTACACTTGTTTTAAAAATGAATTTTTTTCTTACACTAATCATTTAAATTAACGAAGATTTCAATTTCAAATTTTATTCTAATTAACTAATATGTTTTTTTTAAATATGTCCTGAAATCACCACTCGAAAAAGGTTTTTTTTTCACATTTTTCGTTCAGGGAAGTTTTTTTCATCAGATATTTGATAGTTTAGTTTATGTTTATTTGCAGAGGTTCGTTTTTCTTAAAACGAGATTTTGGGTTTTGGCTTTCGAGCTTTAGGATTTTGATAGTTTTCCTACGTTTTTGCATTTTTGATATTTAGATGTTACTTTTTAAAAATGAAATTCATTATTTTTTTTCAATCTCATCTTATCATTGTTAGTTCACTTGTTTAGATTTTTTTAAATTTAATTTTAGTCTTTTGATATTTGGTTTTTATTTTTTCAGATTTATCAAGGCTCAAAGTTTTTCAGGGTTTTTAAAAAAATTTATTTCAGTTTTAGGTTCAGATTCAGTTTAAGTTTCAGATTCAGGTTCAGGTTTTCAGATTCAGTTTAAGTTTCAGATTCAGGTTCAGGTTTTCAAGTTTAGGTTAAGGTTCAGGTTCAGGTGCAGGTTGTTTTTCGGCTTCTAGAAGTTCGAATCGAGTTGAGAACAAACAAGGCGAAATACACGGAAGGACTTTGAACATTTTTTATTCTTTTACCAAATTTCATTTCATCACACTCCACCAGCCGTTTTATTTTGAAATACAAACGGCTACAGCAACCATGGATTAAAAAATATTTATTCATTGCATAACTAGTTTGACAAGCAAAAGGTCAACTTTTTTCCAATTAACAGCAAAGCGACTTTGAAAAATATCATGCTTTTGTCACTCGTGTAACACTTTTTTTTTTGTTTTTTTGTACTTTTTTTTTTGAAGACTGCACATAATAGACACACTCAACCGATTTTGAAAACACGATGAAAAGGACAGAGAAAGAAGAGCCTTCGCGCAGATCAGCAGCGAAAGACATTGAGGAAAAAGAATGCTCTCCCCGATACCCATATGTTGCGATTTGGGTGACATGGCGCTGTAGCATTAGATAGGACTAGGGATGACAAAATGGCTGAAGTCGGCGCTGGGAGAGTGTTTAGGAGCACGAGCAACGGGTGGCGATCATCGAGCTGACGCTCGAGGCGACGACGGCGCCGTCGTGGTTGATGTAGATGACGCTGAGCGGCTCGTACCTGCAAATTTGAAGCTTCAGTTTGAGTTATCAGGTTTTTTTGAGTTCATTTCCGAAGACTCACTCTCCGGCGTGGCAGCAGCTGCCGACGCGGTCGACGAACGAGGCGATGCTCGAGTCCTGGCTGGTGACAGCCTTGACCAGCTTGGTGTGTCCGAACTTGTGCATCTGAAAGTTCAAAAGTTGTTTTTTTTTTTCGTTTCAACCCTCAAATGGGAGAAAAGCAAGCAAACTAGACTTACGTGGTGCCCATTGAGAGCGCAGTCGCCGCGGCAGATGAAGGCGTTGTAGCGAGGAGGGGCGATGATCCATTCCCATCCGATCTTGTCGAAGTCAACCTGAAAAGCTTTTTCTTTATAATGTTTTTTTTAAGTTCGGATAAGTTAAGAAATAGAAAAAGCTCACGATCATGTCGTAGCGGCAGCAACCAGCCATCGGCTTCTCCAGAAGGCAGACTGGAGCAGCAGCACGACGGGAGCGAGAGCGGGACGAGCACTTCATGGCCAACATCATGCTCTGATAATAATCAACTGATTATTCAGCCAAACGTCTAAAGTCTTCTATCACCTTATCCTGCTCAGACTCAGGAAATAACCCGTAACGATCCCCATCGATGATGGCCTCAACTCGGAGGACGATTCGGTTCGTTGAGACCAGGGTTCTACAATTAGGCCATTACAGCTAATTGCCTGAAAGTCCTTGCTAACCTTTCGATCTCCTCCTTCTCAAGAGTGACCGTCACGCGGTCAGATCTCAGGCTAGAAAACTTCTTGACACCCACCAACTTCATCTAAATAATGTCTTGAAAACGGGGATCATCGTTTTTCAAGCTTACAGTTCCGTTTCCGAACTGCTGGTGAACCTTGATTATGATCCCATCAAGGGCATCAGCAGTGTTGATGTTCAGGTTGAAGCTCAGTTCAACCTTAATCCTCATGATAAAAACTTAACTAAAGCAATTACTGACATTTTCAATCTGCCTAGAGAGGACGTCATCAGAGACGTCGAAAACGGCTACATCAGAACTATAATCTAAAAAATTGAATCTTATTTTACATTTTCTTGGGTCAAAATGACTAACCACTAATCCAGTTCTGCTTCGCAATAGAATAAAAGGTCTCGAGGCCTTGCGCAAAGGCGTTGGCGTACTCTTTTTCGAAGATTGGCTGAAACTGAGCCCGGAGCTGAGCGATGGGGATGTTCATCTGGGAGATGTTAGGAGGTCTCGACATTCCCAACTCGCGCAAGATGGTGGCCTAAATATCGAAAGATATTTTAGGACGCAAGGTTTTCGAGAAAAACCTTGACTTGCTCGATGCGACTCTCCATCATGATATGGTCTTGCCCCAAAGCCACCATAGTCACGATCGACAGAGCGCAGACGAACCGCATGATTCTTTGAGGTTCTGAAGTAGATCTGCAAGCTTGCAGGTGATTCAGAACAGCTCTCTGAGTCTTCAAACGCGAGAAAGCGGAAAAGATATGAAAGGAGCACTCTGCGAGTCTATTGTGAAGGAAGTTGAAAATTTGATCATTGGTAAAAGTATCTGATAAAAGGTCATTTTTCTGTGCAAAGAACCGAAAGTTGTTGTCGTTTTTGAATTTGCAAAAAAACTAAACTGTGCACAATAATTGAAAGTTTCGATCTCAAAGCAAAAAACGAAAAACCGGAGGTTTCTCAAGTTCAGTGCTTCGAGGTCGAAGTGGAGCTGGGAGGAGGAGAAGGAGCTGGAGGAGATTGCAGAACGCACTGATTTCAGTCGTCCGAGCATCCGCTTTTATTCTGATAAATCTGGGCGGAGCTCGAGTTGCGTTAACGCCTGTCCCCGAGCCCCGCCTACTCTGAGAGTTCGGAGCAAGGACTACGGTAATGGGATATGGCCCCGCCCTATGACATACTAGGAGGAAACTTTAATTATTTTAAGCTTGCTGACAAAGTTCAAACAATCATGAAAAACGCAATCAGAAGGGAACAACATGGAAAAACTGAAACTTTGTTCGAAAAACGCGGAAAAGCGGTTCTAACCGTTAATTTTTGGGGAATTCTCCTTTTCGTGGAGTTTATCAACTGCCGGCTTGAGAAAACATCCATAACAGGGAAGAACTGGGCAAGAAATTTTAGACGGCTCCGCAGCCTTTTTCTTTTAAACGGACCTAGAATGAACCCTGTATACTTTAGTTGAGGCTGCGTTTGTGAAAATAGTAATTTGAGCACCAGGTTGAACATGGAAGACGTTTGGGAAAATGACGTGTAGAGTTCACTATGGTTTGCTTATTTACTCACGAAAAAGGCCTGAACCAGGAAGTTTTCGAAATCAAACTGAGAATTTGTGAAATGAATGGATGGAAAATCATGTGAGCTGTAATCAAACTTGAGGTGAATGATCCAATTTGTGTACGGCTTAGAAAACAAAGAGATTTGTCATGAAATTTAGAAATATACTTCGAAAAGGATTTTTCTGAACTAATGACAGATTTCACGGAAAATAATACCGGCTAAAAATTTATCAACCATTTGAGAAGTAAAATAGACTTCTGCTTTTGAAAAATCAAATATTAGTGAGAGGAAATGTTATAAAGATTTGAAATAAGTGAGAAAAATAAACTTGCCACAGATTTTTACAAAAATAAATACTTTCAACTGAAATTTTATTCATTTTGCGACCTGAAAACCACGACTTTTTCTTCTTTGAAACATTCCAAAAAGCTGTTTTTTTACTTCAGGAGTTTTTTTGGCCAAGTCTAACGCCATCAACCGAATCAAAAAACGTTTCGAAAAGAAGGAAAGAGCTGAAAATTGATGTTCAAAAGTAATAAGGAATACTATTAAACTATGATAATCGTTTAAACTCAAAGAGAAAGCTCGCGAAGTACAGAAAATGACAAAAGATTATATTTTCCTTTCATTAAACTCTTCTGATAGCAGTTTCGGCACAGTTAGCAAATTTTTGCATCCACCCTTGATACGATGAGCCGATAAAAACGTGTCGTAAAAGTAGAAAAGATACTACGGAGCGTATTACAAAATTTTGAAGCTCTCTCAAGCAAAATTTCAGTTTGAAATTTCAAAAACAGTTTTGACTTTACAAAAAAAAAAAATTTAAATTCCATCTTTTTTTTATTTTCAAGAGTTTTTGCGGCACTTGGTTCGACCTTGATGTAGCCTGTTATCTTCAACTATTGTTTATAGTTTACTTCTCATGTTCTGGCCGTTTTCTGCGGCTTGATCATGCTACAAACGATAATGTAGCGGTTAATCACACTGTTTAGTAGTAAAACACCGGAATTGTCTTCTAAAAAAATTGTATTGGTTTACAAGAAACATAGGAAGATAGAATTTTTGGTAGTTCCAGGTAAAAAACATCTATATTGCTTACTACAAACGGAACAGTTCTGCTGTTTTTCTGAGTTATGATTCAAGAGATTTTCCAGTTTCAGCTTCTCTTAACGATATACTTCGGAGCAGCACTGTTTTTTGTATTTGGAAATAGAGCAGAATCGAATATGTGGGTTGCCTGTTTCACACACTGTGAAAGTTGGTCTTTCCTTATAAACTTTATCTTCAACTTTCTCTGACCGTTTCAAAATCATGTGAGTTAAAAATTTAAAAGAAGGGTCATAAATAAAAATTCCGAGAGAGAAATTTCAAAATAAACCGTTGAACTTGAAACTGCCCAAAACTTATAATACATCCGAAATTCTAGATGGAAGCATCGAAAAAAGCACGAAAACCTGTGAAAAAATGAGAGGAAGCTGAGGAAACGGCTATTTCTGTACCTATTCACAGCCAATCAGCACACCTTTGAACACTTTTTCTTCGTTGAAAATAAACAAAAGTGACATATTCCAGAGTTTTGGAGAAAAAAGTTCGGCCACCATTGAATTCGACTGACGCAAGTTGTTTTCTAAGAATACTTTTTTTGAACTCAGTTGTTGGTATTGAAAAACTCGGCTTCCCACAATGGGTTGTGACGCTCTTGGGCTTTTTTTGGAGTCAGGAGTTTTTTCATTGTGACTAAAGGAAACAGGAAGTTCGAATCAAAGAATTCAAAACTTGTTGTAGAAATATAGATATTAAAGACAAAATTGATTTCGAACTATTCTTAAGGTAAATTATTAAAGGAAGAAGCAAAAAAATTATATTATTAAGTGGCTTAGGGTTTTAAAAACTGAAAAAAATGACAAAATTTCCTTTTTTTCTCCTTGAAAAAAATCATCTCAATGTATTTCTATAACCAGACTCGTATAAATATCATGATTTTGAAAAAAACATTGGAAAAAGGTTCATTTGTTTACGTCGAAAATCTTTTGACTACGAGTAAAAAAACTAATAAAAAAATCGGTTATTATAAAAAAATATTATTTTTGGCATAAAAAAATAGTTTCCCCGTTTCAAAAACTATTTCAGATAATTTTTTTCAACTTTTTCGGGTTATGAAATATAGAAAAATCATTTTTCAGCGCAAACCGGCTTTTTTTGTCGATTTTCCATGTTTCGGTAAAACTTTCAAACTATTCTTCTTGCGAAATAAATTTCTTATTTACTTATTTAACCATTTTCTTCAAAAAAACATTTCACTTTTTAAGTGCGAAAAAAATTCTCGTACCCTCGAAACTTCGAAACTCTTCTATTCTGAAGATTATTTTTTTGTTTTTTTCGAACATCTGTCCTTTTGCCTAATCGCCGTTTGCCATCGATTTGGAATATTATTGGTATCCTAAACCGGATAATAGTATATTTATCTTCTTTGGGCAGTTTTTTTGCCACTAATTCTTAAAGTACACGCCTTGGTTTGGGATTTTCAAAAACGTAACCATCTAAGCTCTTTATCGGAAAAAAACTTCTGGAAGGAATCTTCTTTTTTTTAATGCTCTAATATTCCCAATTGTTTTCAGGATCTGTAGAAAACAGCCTACGGTACCTGGGTTCAACTGCCATATTCTTTTACGTCAACATTTAAGGCTTGTAACTCAGTTTGCGCGTTTTATCATGCTATTTTCATTCAATTCAACACATGAGTAACCGTTCTAAAGGTCGGAATCACCAGAAAACTAAGAATAATTAGTCATCATCAATTAACGAAAGGTGAACTTAACGCGTTGACGCAAATCGTTTGTCAGCTAAAAATGAAGAAGCAGGTCCAAACAAGATAATTAGTCGTGACAATTATCGTTCTCCCCGTTATTTTTGGTCAGTGTATAACGTCAAATGGCATTTGACTTAAAATGACTAATAACCACAGTATTTTGAAATCTCGGATTGCATCATATCTCTGGAGGATTCTAGAAACTTCCAAAAAAAAAAACGGAGAACAATGGGCAGGAATGTACTCTAGAAAGCCTTCTAGAATCGTAAATGCCCTACAAAAGAAGTTTTTCATTTTTGTAGCTTACCGTATCTTCTAAAACAAAGAAAGTACAATTCTTGACATTTGTTTATCGTCAGTTATGCTCTACCGTAATCAGTAATAATTTCGACACGCAAATGTCAATTTTTTCTCGTTCTGCTGCCGTCATATGTTATCGAAATAGAAATAGGACGGATATGAAGTCTTACTGTGGATTCTCAGTGATGCGGAAAATTCACTGAGCAGGAAGGTCATTTTTGTGATTTTCGACATTTTTTGAAGTTTACTGATAAGGAAAGTTATTTTTCTCTGCGGTTGGTAAGTGTATTAAAATGGTTCAAACAGGTAGTTGAAGTACCTGTTGGACTTCCTAAAAGTCTCAATCTGCAAACGCTCTTGGTTTTTGAAAAGATAGAGCTGACAATGGAGGTCATTTTACCCTGCAGTTGAGATTTTTTTGGAAATCGGCCAGAACGCTCCTTGATGTACTAGAAGAATAATCTAGAAGTGTCAACCTGCCCAACTTCCTCGTTTTTGGGAAAAGACGCATTTGAGTCGAAGAAGATCTTCAAAACCTATGAAAATAGGCTATTTTGAGACTTCAGGCCTTTATTTTTCGAAAACTAGGAAGTTGTGCTGGTGGAGGCTTCCAGGATCTTTATCTGGTACATCAAAAAATGCTCTGGCCAGTTTTCAGGAATTTCCCAAAGTAAAATGACCTCCCCTGTTAGAGTTTGAAAAAAATTTCATTTTTATGGTTTTTTTCTGAACTCGATATCTTTCCTCAAAAAAATTAGGAATTTGTAAAGATTGGACTTCATTTATTTTTTTATAAGTAGTTTTTATCAAATTATCAAAGATCTAATTCGCAAAAGTATAGTTTCCTAGCTCATGAAAGTCTCAAAAGGAAATTTTTTTCCATGGTAGTTTCAGAACTTGATAAACATTAAAATTTGAAATTTTATGATTTTTTTCAAGTTTTGTGTCGATAACAAAAGAAAAAAACACGAAAAATCTTCAAAATGAGGCGGCTAAAGGGTAATAGACCTCCCTTTAAAAGTATGGCAACCAAGGTCGTCGTATTTCTCGGTTGGAAAATTTTTAGGCCAAAGAACTATCTGATGTGTCAGATAAAGATCCTGAAAGTTTGCAGAGAACTTTGGCGAGTTAAACAAGTTTTCGTTGGTTTGTTTTTGACTTTGAAGCGCCCTTCTTCGAGAAGTGAACAGTTATTTAGGTTGAAACTTTCAGGATTTTTTCGGCAAGACAAAAAATTTTCTAACCGTCTTTCAAAAAACTTCAAAAAAAAAGTATAGTCTGTGTTCCACGACTTGAAATTTCAAGGAACGACATTCCGTTGTTTTGCTGCGTGTGTCCGCGAAGCGTCTTTCGAATCTAGGTCACGCTTTCAAATAATTTTAATTGCTGTGGTAGCACAGGAAAGTAGAGTACCCTAATAAAAAATAATAATAAAAAGGGCGACCAAGGTTCGCAAAGGTGCGCGGCAAAAACCGCGGAATTTCGTTCGGTGAAATTTCAACTCGTGGCACACAGACTATATCCTGACTTGGAATTTCACCAAACGACATTCCGCTGTTTTACTTTTTTTAAGGTACTCTACTTTCATGTGCTCCCACATCAATCCATGAAAGCGTGACCTAGATTTGAAAAACGCTTCGCGAACACTTGCAGCGGAACAGCGGAACGTCGTTCCGTGAAATTTCAAGTCGTGGCACACAGACTATACACTTTATTTTTTCTATATAAATTCTGACAACTTGAGAGCTGGAGAATATGCAAAGTAAACTGAGAGCGAGACTGATTATCCTATAGACTACGAAAAGTGGAAATCGTATTGGTCGTGGCAACAAGCTTAAAGGTCTAGGTCTGGCTCATTACCCTGTCTGGCGCGTTGGAGGATTGTCTGGCTCGGCTCGGTTTGCCCCGATTCAATACTCAATTATTTGTTGGCGGAGGTGTCTGGCGTTAAGCTCTTAACACTAAAATTGGTGTCGGCTCTTTCGTTTTGATTTTTAATCATTTTCGAGGCTAAAGTTGGATAATAGCAGGTTCTGTTTCTTACCTTGTCAGCTATACACTTGTTGGAAAGTTGACAAGTTTGTCTTGTTCTTGAGAAATTCGTATGTTGCGAAATTATGATAAATCTTCGCTGCCGTTGTCGTTCAAAAAAGGAACTCCAACTTTGAGACGGGTTGAAGCATTTTTTTGACATAAAAAGGCGCAAGTAGGTTCTGGTCGGGCGTCATAAAGAATCAAATTGGCTGTTAATCTCCTTTTTATGTCTATTTTTTCTCTCCAGAGCACTCAAAGCCTCAGAGAACAATGAAACTCGGGAATTAATGAAAATAGGAAAGTATTTTTCTTGTTTGCGCGATTGATAAACAATTGAATTCCACTCAAAAACTCTGTCTGTATCCCGAATCGTTCGTGATTCCAGTTTTTATTACAGTGTAGTTTCCAGCGACGTCGCGCAGGATAATTGGTTTCAAATGGGTACTGGTAGCCCATATTTTGCTTCGTAATAGAGTTCTCTGATCAGCCTTGCTCAGAGGTCATGAGCTTTCCACGTAGATGACAACGCGGAAGAAAATTCTTGCAAATTCTTCTCGTAATTGTTCGTGACGTTCCTGGGATAACCTAGCAACGATCTTTCGTCTTGACTCATCTGAACTTTTTTGAACCCGTGGGCAGGCTTTTTTTCCCAAACATGAGTGTGAAAGTGGCAATTTGAGAACTTGAGCGGATGAAACTCGGGGGGAATTATAGTATTTACCTGGAAAAGCAACCTTCGAATTTCGTGACATTTTCAACTTGAACTACACTTTGTTTTTGAGTTTTAGGCAAACGTAACGTTTTTTGACATTTTGCAGAACTTCGAAATTTGATGACTTGCCTGCTCCTTCTTTCCTACTAAAGAAGAATGAATGAGAGCGGTAAGATTAGTGGGGCCCTTCCAAATGGGGTCAAAAGCGTTCTTGTCGATTTTGGCAAGTTTGGAAGATTGCTGAGTGAACCTTCCTTATTTCGGTTTATTTCATGGGAAAATTTTGAAAAAAAGCTAGTTTTCTCGTTTTTCTTACTAAAAAACGTTTTTCACTCCCTGGTAGAACTTTTGATTAAATTTCGCCAAAGTGTACTTCAGGACCTTCTGATTTCAGAACAAGAAACAAATTTCTCACAATCAATTTCATTTTCGGGTTAAGACGCTTCAAAAACTTGAAATGGAGTTTTTTTTATTCCATTGGAACGTTTTGCAAACTTTGAAGCTTCATAACTCGAAAAAAAATCTATTGCGAGAACTTTTTTTTGTTCTGCGATATGGAGGTCCTAAAATACACTTCAGCAAAGTTTTTTTCAAAAATTCATCTGCTTCTCGGTCAAGCCATTCCAAACGCGGAAAAAAAAGATTTTGAATGAAAGCCAGATCTTCTAGTTGTTTTCATTCAACGTCAGTTTATTTCCGATATCAATTTTAAGAGGGCGAGAAAAGCAACTCTTCACTCATCATTGAGCAACTTTTGACGGATAGAAACATTTTTTTGCCTTTTCAATTATTATTGTCTACAAAAAAACGCCATGAAGCTATCTAAAACTTCATGGTCGTATTTTTAATGTCTCGATTGGGGTATAATTTTTCAAGGGAAAAATATTATCAGAGACTTCCATCGAAGCCAAAAGCCGACTTCTGATCTAAGAAACATTTTTCCCACCAATAAAATGACTGCTTCTTTCACCTACCGTAGACAGTCTCACGGCTCCTTTTTTTTTCTCATTACGCAATATTTCTTTTGGCCAAAAATAGAAAAATACTTTTCTCATGGGTATACGGTAAACCTCTTAGCAAAAATACTTTTGGTGAGAACGTTCTCATTCTGAGAAAATGACTTGATTCTCTTGCACTCCTTCCCACCTAACTGAGATAAAACGTATAAGATCTTCCATTAAAACAGGAAAGTTCAAGTGGATTTTTTGAATTTCACATCACCCTCCTACAGCGAACTCTCCACACAATTCATCAATGAAATCTCTGAAATTAAACTTATATTTGGTGGTTACAATAAAAAGGGAAAAAAATAATCAAAATCTTTTAAACAAATGACATTTTTAAAATTTCTCCGATACTCCATTTTTTTCAAAACTTCTTCGTGTTAAAGTCCTGCAGAGAACGGTCTCAAAAACCTTAATTTAATTCAGTGAAAATCCGAAAAATTCTGCCCTTTCGGAGGCTGAAAATAAAACCAGCTAACACTATCAATTCGCAGAATAAGGTTAATTACCGTACCCTTGATTTATCGTATGCTTTTTCCAAAATAGATTTCTTTCAAATCAGCGGCGGATTGCGGTAAAGTAATTCAATTCCAAATGTATTTGGCCACAGGAAATAATTTAGAGTGCAGAAAAACGAATCAAGGCTTTTTTTATACGGTTCAGATTCTGAATTTTTCCCTTGAATGTATGATAATTTTTTTCTTGTTCTGGAAAAATGTTCTAAAAGCTTATTAATGTACCATAAGAACTTCAAAAGTCTCTGGTTTCCGCAAAACAGAAAAAAAGACATCAGAAGATTGAGCCATTTTGAAACTTTTTTTGTAAATGAGCAAAACAAAGTTCCGAGATGTGCTTAGGAAACGTTTTTTGGCTCCCGGTCGAATAAAATCTTGCCTGAAAGGCACTTCAGAGCCTTCTGAATTCACAACGAGAGAATTTCTATAGCATCGGATTTTTTGGAATCAGGAGCTCCCGAAGAGCCTTTCAGCCAAGTTTCATCAAAAATAAAGCCAGAATCCAGAAAACGTTCCCTTGTGAGATTTTCTAAATCTTAGTCTGGGACATTCAAAAAGTCCTGTCGGGACTCCAAGAAGTCTCTTACAAACATCTTAAAGGCCATCTGTGAGAGCCACTCCAACAAGAACAAACTATTCATTTTATGATTTTATTACCAGAGTTTTTATCATTTTTAAAAGTCGTTGTCGGGCGCACTTCCGAGGCTCAAATACAAACACGGAGACTTTCTCGAGTCTCCGGAAGCGCCTTTCGAGCCTTTTTTTGAAACCTTGTTTCAAATCACGAATTAAATTTAGAACACCAAGGAATTATCAAAAAGCTTTTTCTCATTTTCTAATGGCCTTTATGTAACTGAATTTTCGTATAATTTCATTCGAATCCTCTCAAGTTCATTGAAACGTTGCGTCATTATGAATCGTTTTCTGTGCGGTAGGTATTTTTTGCCGAAGCACTCAGTTGATTATTTTTCCTGTTTCAAAGAATGTGATTAAAATTTGAAATCGGGATCGAAAAAGCAGAAAAAAGGGACTCAATATTTGTACTGTTGCGTTTTTATTTACCAAAATGGTTTGTTGGTAAATTTCATATGAAGTGACACGTTTTCACCTTTTTCAGTTGGGCTAGAAAACTTTGAAATTTCAAGCAGGAAAGACGGCAAACGTTATAGTTTAATACTACCGTATACCAATCCTTAGTTTCCACGTTTTCAGCTGGATACTTCTCAACGTCGCCTACAAAGATTCGAGAAATTTAAGGAAGAAATCTTCTGAAATCCGGTTTGAATCGATGTATCCTTGGCAACTCGTCTTCATGTTCGCAATGTTCCTAATTTATGTTTCCTGAGTTTTTTCTTCTTATGTTTTTTGGATCACTCTGACAGAAATCGAAGGTTTTTCAGAGCTGCTTCGAGATGTTTTGTGTGGAAAAAAAAATCGTAAATATGTGGAAATCCAAAGCTTACGCGGAAAAAAGTATTCACAGTTCAGAAATTGCTCAAAATGGGATTTCATTGCGGTAACTGGGAACTTCTGAAAAATCGCCACTGCTAAAGGGTTCACGGCAAAAAATTCAGCGTAACAATATAGAAAAAAATGATATTTTTTTCACAAAGGGAAGTGTGTGAGGTGAAAATCGATGATCTGGTCCAAACTTCTGTGATAGGTAGTCCCAGGTAAGAATATTCGAAAAAAAAAGAATTATATGCTAATCGCCGTAGGATACTGAAAAATAGCATGTCGAAAATGAACAGGAAAAGCTCAAAACGAATTCTCTTTGGGTTTTCGTATAATAAGTTTCTTTTCGTGTTTCTCATGATATAACAATAGATGTTTTAGAAATCGAAAACCCAAAGAAAATTAGTTTTTGCGCTTTTTCCGTACATTTTCGACAGACTGATTCTCAACACCCTATGGCGTTTAGCAGATATATCTTTTTATTTTCGATTACTCGTAGCTAGAAGAATCTACCACAGAAGTTTGGACCAGCTCTGCTATGTTCACCTCACACGTTTTCCTTGTCAGCCTTATTTGAGAGCTCTTTGAAACAGAAACGAGGCAAACTTGAAAAAAATGTAAATTTGCAAAAATATAGCTCTTGGGACAGCTACAATGGCCAAACTTGAAAAAAAAACCCATCATTCTTTTTTACATGTTTAAAATAAACCTAATGACTGTATTAATTAAACTTGGGGTGTGATTGCCGAATTGATCACAAATGAAGATTTTTCGTGTTACTTTGTCACAATTTCAACTGAAAAGCATTGATAAAAATGATTATTTTTCATGTTTTTACATCAATAAAATAATATTTCTTTGTTCTTCCGCTGGTCTTCTACGCACTTCTTGTTTCTAAGAACACAAAGGTCGTATAAGGAAAATCACGTCTTTTTTCCAGAACCAGTTATAAAATTACTCTCAAACGCAATCGCCCACGTCAATCACGGCAGTTCCACGAATCACCGTATTCGTTCTCTTAATTTGCAAATTTGCGGTGTTTGAGCAATTCTTGGAGAACTACGAATGCAAAAGCTGTACTATCGGCCGAACAACGTATGCTCCACGGATAATAACTTAACGAGATTCGAAACAATCCAATTATCACGTCAGAAAGGCGCAACGCTGTTGTACCTATTATAAGCTTCTGTTGGCAGTATTGCCTAGTAACCGATAGGAAAAGGTCGGATTCGCCGGAAAGATGATAATTGATAGGGGTGACGACAATCTGTGTTTTGCTCCAATGACTCGACTCGACTAAAAAAGCTGAAAATAACTCGGATTTCCTTGCAAAAGTACAAATATCACTGATAATAATGGCGTATCTCATTCCCGGAAGTTTCTCGAAGAGAAAAAAAAGTTGCAGAGCCTTTTTTTCTTGATGGGAAGGTACGGATTGTTGCACGGGATTTGTACTCTTCAAACAAAATCTTGCGCAAATACAAATCCAAGCAATCAAATGCTGGCTACAAAAATATCTCCAAATGATTGCTTTTCCCGGTTATTATTTTGCTACAAACTCGATTTGAACAAAAATTTATTAAGTTTGTGTCAATCTGCCATCGAAATGGCTTGAAGCTTCACGTTACGATCAGGTCTACATTCAAATTGAAATCCAGCAGCTTGTTACGGAAACTCATGATACCACGATGCGGGAGTCGTTTCCAGTCGGCTGCATCTTGAAGATATCGTGTTCTCTGTTCAAACCGCACAAGAAAGGACACAAAAAAACTAGAAAAAGATTCATTTTTTTGAGTCCGTACGAAAAAAATTAAAACTATAATCTTGAATCCTCTCAAAAATTTGACGAAAAATCTGCAGAAGCTGATTGAAAAAAACATTAAATTTGATTATTTTCTGAAAAATCCTGAACTATTAAATTCGAATCATGGAAAAAAAGAAATATAGAAAGCTTGAACAGAATAATTCGAACTATCTGAAAAATATATTGAAGCAAACAATATAATTTTCGGTCGCCGCAATCCTGTAATGAATTAAAAAAACTCGGAATGTCAAAAAAATTAAATCACTTTCAGTGACAAGGTGACCTCTTCATAAAAAAATATTCAATTAATACCTAAACTACTCGAGTGAATTTTTTTCTTTAAGAAGCCAAAAACGCTCTTTATTCTCATCAAACGGCCGAGCAAAAATTATTTCAAAAAATTCACAGCATTGGTCTCTCGAAAGACCATTCGAAAAATTCATTTTTTTTAGTTTTTCGTAGGAATTTTCCTGAATACATGTTTCGCAAGGCTTTGAAATCCCGATTAATAAAGTATTTGCGAGTGCGTTTGTGAAAGAAGTTTTAAGATGAAGTTCCAAGAATCTGCTAAACTTTCAAAAAGAAGATTATTTGATTCGTGCCATGTACCAAGAAAACACGATTTATTTTTTTCTCACAAATTTTGGCATCCAATTGTTCAACGGGACGTTTTTCCTCATTGTGCAGCTCAAAAATCAACTCATCTTCTCAATATCTTTCCTCAAATTGTTTGATTTCAGCCGAAATAATTCAATAAAATATCATTCAGAGCTGAGGGAAGAAATTTAATAAAATTCTTGACTTGGACCGTGAGAAAAACACTAAAATACCCTACCACAAAGAAATACCCAGCTCAAAGAGCGTTCATGCCGTGCTGATGGTCAATGACCATGATTAAAGGTTGTTTTTCAATATTTGCGATCGAAAACAGCAATTATTCATTTATATAGAAAGAAATTGTTTGCACTGAGAACTCTAAAAGGGACTAAGGGTTTTCAAAATATGACTCAAAAAAAAATTGAAGAGAATTCAAATTTCGCTTCAAACTTTTCTACAGAAATGATAACCTCAGGAAGAGTAGTTCTGAGATGTCTATTTTCATTTTTCGTGTTCAAACTAATGGAACATTCCGTGTAAAATCTTCATTCCGTGTAAAATCTTCACTCGGAGTGGTCGCTCTCATTCTGAGGCTTCCACCTAGAGCACGGTCTCCGGGCTCCAGCTACACCATCCACTACATTCTGAGCCCGTCAAAGCGCAACTGGATGGACTACGCGCAGAAGGACGAGGCGAAGGACCGTAAGACCATGCTTTCAACTCTTTCGACTACACGTTTGGACTTCTAGTTCGCCAAAGGCGGTTGTTCGCTATAGCTTTTAAAGTTCTTGTTCACCGCCTAGTCGATTACATCAGACTAAAACAACAAAATACATGATTTGATTTGAATTTGTCAGTAAAAATGGACATATGTAAGAGCAGGTGTTTCTGAAAATAAAACAAAGATTTTTTTCCCTTTTCTCTAACTTTGTTCAAGTTTCCTGAAATTCCCACCCCAGTTTTTTGAGGTAAATTAGTGAAATTTGAGACCAAAGAAAGGGATCGCACAAGCCATAACCAGAAGGACACTAGTCAACTCAAACTTGAATTTTCTCTTTCCCTTTTCACTAGTTTCTAAGAAAATGGAATGAAAATATGGCTCACCTATAGATCAGATAAAGAAAAAAGTTTCAAATTTAAAAGGCTTCCAAAACCTTCTTTTTGCTGAGATTTCTCCAAACGCACGGAAAGGGGACTCCAGTTGGTGCAGAAAACAAAAAAGTTGTTTTTCAACATCCTTGGTCTTGCAGTATTTTTACATCTTGGCTTTCAATGAATAATGAGCCAAGACGCAGTCAACGGCGATTTTTTCAAGGCGCAGGTGTTGTTGGGGAGATTGAACTATTTATAAGCTGGAAAGAAAACAGAATGTTTTTCGAGAAGCCTTGTACTTTGTTTTCCAATCCTTTGACCTCTTTCTAATTTTTTCCTTCTTGATTTTAGACTTTATTCACAAATGAGCCCAGAAAAAATTCCGTACAGTTCAATTATTCTACTATGGAAATAAACAATCTGCGGCGGTCTCTATTCAACATTGTCCAAGAAACAATTTTTTTCTTTTTATTTTTTTAATAGATTATTAGAGAAATCGAGATCTAGATGCATTGAAAAAAATAGACATTTTAGAATTCATAGAAAGATTCAATAGAAAAACTTTTTAAAATTCGCTTCAAGCTTTTTATTAAATTATCTCATGCCTGCCACGATCAAGAAGAAAAATATTTAGTTAAAATTGAACAGATTAATTTCAAAATCACTCTTTTTTGCTGGGATGAAAACCAGAAGCAAAGTTGCTCCATGAGACAGAAAATTCGTCTTCTCTGACTCGGAAGTATTTGAAGAATTTTATCAAATCTGAGCTATTGAAGCTTTTGCAGAATTTTATTTTTGGAAGGGCTATCCCGCTGTTTTCATGCGCATGATATAAGCTCTATAAACTTCAAGAAAAGGGCTTGCCACGTCTTTAAATAATTCTGAAAGCTGCTGTAAGGAGATTTCACGCACATTGAATCCTCGCGGCTTATGAAAAATAGCTGTTTTTATTATAGAAATAAAAATTTTTGCAAGTTTTTTTGTTAATTTGAACACGCTTCATGGAACAGAAAGGTCACTTTTTTTCGGGAAAAATCTGAAGATGTTTTGAAGGTTGAGAGTCTTCAACTCATAAAGAGGTGGGGGGCAATTCTGAGATTATTTTTTTCGACTCAATTAAGCTCAAGATGAATGATATTCCAAGCTATATCGCAGACCAAAGAATCGGCAGAAAACAGAAAACTTCTTTTTTTTTCAATTTTTTTGGTTTTCTGTATTTGTCAACGAGTCAATGAGAAGAATCTTGAACGTCAGCTTCAGAGACTTCAATGGGCTTCAGAGACTTCAGAAAAATCCAATAATTGATGTTAAGTTTTCACAGATGAAAGCTAAGATATTTACTTGTAAAGATTATTTTGGTATGAATGAAAAATCCAAGAGCGCCGTTGAAGTTTCCAACTGCTCACGGAAAAAAATTTACACTCGGTGTTTTTGTAATTTTTAAAAATAACGCGTATAAACGCTTTTGAATCGTTTCGAAACGCTTTGAAATGGTTTTTCATTAGAATATAATCTGTGGCAAGACCAGAACAAATCATTTTTTGGAACTCATATATTTCAAGTTAATCCGGTAGAAATAAGCAATTTTGTTAAAGTTTGATTCGCTTCAAAAATGATGAAAATAAACTTAAGAGGCATTTTCCAAGAGTAATTGTGACCTGGCGCTAACCTTCCAACAGAATGAATTTTTCCTCCCAGCTGGACCATAAAAATTAATCAATAAAACCTAGGGTTATTTCTAACAGGCCAATTTGAAAGCTTTCTTTTTTCCATTTTATATTAAGTTTTAGTGGGAAATGAGCCTCGAAAGGCTACTTCTTCCAGCCGGAAAGGGCGTCTGCCGGGATTCCTGCCGTGCGTTCTTTACACTCTCGTCCAGCAGCGGGCCGATCGATTTGGCGGTGACCGCCGTTTTTTTTTTACATTTATCCCCCTGTCCGTTCAGCTTGCAGCTGTTTTTCCGTCTGTCTTCTCTTTCTATCTAACACGTTCCGGTTTTTCAATCCTTCTCCCCTTCCGGTCTCAAAATCTGCAAGTATGTATCACTTCGTCTCACTCACACGCACACAACAAGAGTGGGCGCTCATTACAAGTCTCAAGCTCACTATTAGAGGAAAAACAGAGTGAACTGGCGGGAAAGGCACACATTTCAAATCGGAAGACTTGACGCTTTAAAAAATCTTAAAAAGAACAGTTGTGAGCTTCGAAGAACTGTAGAATTACTGAAGATAAAAAAATGTATTCTCTAAAGATGGAAGCTCAATTAATAGCGTGTTTATCGGAAAAGGGACCATTATTCAAAATGCAAAAGAGATTTTCGTTTCGAAGCTATTTTCTTGCGTTTCGGAACGATTTATTAAGTTTACTATAGGCTTTCTGCCCAAAACTTCCATTTTTTCCTCAGCTAAAAAAATAAGTTGATTTATCTACAGTGCTTTTCCCTGAAAAAGTTCTAAAGTTCTGAAGTGGACCGTTCTTATCTTCCTAAGCGTCTAAAGGGCATTGAAAAATAGTTGATAGTAAACAATTTCTGACAAACTTTGGACTTTTTCTTCATTATAAGTTCACGATTTTGTTCAAAAATTATTCTCCATTTATTTTGACGTGGGATTCCTTCGTCAGCTTTGGAATGGCTTGAAGCGTTACGGTCGCGTTGCGGCTCGTTTGAAATAGGTTTCATGCTTCTTGATGCTTCTAAGCGCAAGTCGTTTCAGGTCGGGCAATTTTTAAATCAAAGATTCGTGCATTTGTAACGCAGCGAGTCATTGCTAGCATAACCATAACATTGGTTGGTTAGAAAATTTTTTAAGAGGAATATCAAGAAAAAAATCCCACAGTCTAGATTTTTCAACAGCGATTATGAAAAATTTTGGATGCACAGTTTTTTTGAATTCTCAATTTTTTTGAGATAATTTTTGAACATATCAATGCTCAAGTGAAGAGTATGATGAACTTTCCTCGTTCTTTCTTATCATTGCGAACAGAACGCGTCACTGTTTTTGCGACCTCGTGAGAACCTTAGGGCTTGTTTTGGCTGAAAACTAATCTTCTTCTTTGGTTGTTTCTTTTTTTGATTCTCACTTTTTCATGGCAAACTTCTGGTAGTGGGGTCTTACAATAATTACGCTCTCTGAAAATTGTATTTTTCATCTCCAACAAAGTTTATATATAATATTTTTTTCTATTCCAGAGGCATTCATTGGATATACAAAAGATTTCCCAATATTTTTAATATTTGCATAGTCATCGCCATTTATTGCAGAAGACTAGAGAAATGACGATTTCTTGCTCAAAACAATAAATAAAAAGCTTTTCCAGAAGCGGGAAAAATCAAAATTTCGTCGCCCATCGCAAAAAGAGACATTCACGACTCGGATGTGTTGGGCTATTCAAAAAAGAGCACTTTTCTGCGGAAATTGAACTTTGAGTAGGCTGGGAGTGGGGAAAGAGCTTTTTTTGAATTTCAATGGTTAGCTCTCTTTTCCGTTTCAAAAAAGTTTTCGGAAATATTGAGGGTTCGTTGAAGGCAAACAGTTCAGTTACCATGCGTCACTGAATAAATCTTTTTCCTGTTTCAAAAAATGATTTTAAAAAAGCCAGATCCATTTTCGTTATACCAAAAGTTAAAAGTAACTTCATTTTTTTAGGTAAAAACAATAGCTTAGAAGCCAAAAATTATTTCAAATAACGGTTCAAATTGGAACTTCATTTACAAAATATTTCACACAAAGACGCGGCTGTTCAAATTTGCACTGGCGACCCGCGTTTTTTTGATCCTTCAGAACGCTGTCTGATCAAATCGCTTTACCCACTGTTGGGTGTTGTGTTCCTCTTTCATTTCTCCGGTGGTCAGTGTTTTCCAGTTACTTTTTTATCAAAACAAGTAGATTTCCAAGTTCTTTTGTTACATTTTAAGTAAAATGGCTTCTTTTTCAACTCGGGTCATTCGAAATCGAGAATTTCCAGCTTTTCTCCAGGTTTGAAGTATCTATTTAAACCAATTTTTCCCACTCTAATCACTTCCGAGGACGGAATAAAATTAACACGAGTTTAATTTTTGAATAATTATACTTGGAATTCACCGAAAAAAATCTTGAAGAAAGTTGACCTCCATCGAAAAAAACCTGCAAAAAAATCGTTCCCGTGTTCCAATTTCCCATGATTTCTATGGTTGCTGTGGATTGTTCTAGTGTACTTTATACTGTGAAACTTGAAAATCATAAAACAGTTTCACTCGTTCATAATTTTGAAAGTTTTTGCTTATCATTTCGAATCATGAGACAGTTTTTTGAGATGGAAGCTAGTCTATTGCCAAAATTGTGAACGATAACGAAAAGTGGTAAAATATACTTTTTGCGTTCTTTAAAGGCGGTCAAGATCTCTTTGAACTGTTTTTTTGGATTTCTTAAGACGAAAAAATCCGTGAAAACTGTGAAATTTCAATTTTTGGCAAAAAGAAACGATTTTTTCAACTGTGATCGAAAAATTCAAAAAGTGGAGATCATTTTCAACTAGGCTGATTCACATCGCTGTTTCATGAACGCAACTTCCTTGTACCACCTCATTTCAAAACTAGGTGGTCTAAAACATCAAAGTCAACTTAATCACCTTAGTGCGTGCTGTAAGAACATCAACTAGAATAACGGCAATGATTTTTTTTCATATCTAACGTCCATGAATGATAAATGAGAGATCCTTCTTCGACGGAAGCTGTTCGGGAAAAGACGAAGAAGGGAAAAGAAGTGCCCCGAGGCGACGTTTAATCCTTAGATTACCTAACCCTTGTTGAAATATTGATGGAGTCTACGCAATCTCTAGTTTTGCTTTCATTTTCGGAGAAAAAAATAAAGTTTTTTTGAATTGAGCTTTCATTATTTAACCTGAAAAAAACAAAAAAATTTAATTTTTCGCTTTTTTTCAAAAAAATTGAATTTTTTTAAAAATATGTTCACTGTTTCAAATGATTGAATTCTAAGTTTTTCATGGAGTAACAGCCGTTCACCGTTATTTCCGCAATTTTCTTCTTTTCTGGAAATCCCGTTCGCTTGGATTAATCCCTAAAAACTAATATTATTCTTGCTTCGCATTGTTTTGTCAAGAATTTTTCACGGTTCTCTGCACAGGAAATATGTTTTCTGTCTGGCAAGGGTCGAGAAATTGTTTTTCTAAATTGTGAAAACTTTCCCATCATGTTGTTTATCTACAGAATAGTAGACTAGAGAGGGGAAATGTCGACAGGAAGTTATCTCGTTCTAATCTGTTATCAGTCAAAGTACATTTGACTCGCGCCCTACCTGTAAAGACAACATTTCCAACAGTTAGTCTTCATATTATTTAATTTCTTGATTTTTTTTCCTTTTTTGAAGCTTAGAAGGTAACATGAGGAATAGCTCAATACTTGGCGGTTAGTATGAAGTTGCGCCCGACCTAAAAACGAGTTCCGCTGCCAAGAACGGAAGATTTCCGTGTCAGTGATGATGTTTCAAGGTGATTAAAAAAATATTCAACCATCTTTAGTATAATAATTTTTCGCTTTCAAAAATAAATTGGAGTTGATAGTTTCCGTTATTTCGAGCCCTAAAACATTTGGAAAAAACATGAAAAATAACTTTTTTTACTTGAATTTTTTTTAACCGATATCTGACAAAGAGAACTCTTTTTTTCATTTTTTTACAATGAGCACGGGTTTTAAAAAATTTTTAATCTTAAAATTGCAAGATCTTCCTAGCTTTCGTATACCTGTATGACAAGAACTGTCGATTATGTATATTTCATGAGGATTTTCAGAGAAATTCGACGTTTTTGTTTCTTCAAACGAATGGAAGTCTAGATATGGTGTTGAGTTTAACGCCGAGTTTATGGCCTCTTTCAAACAATAATTTTGAAAAAGTTAAATCAAATAATAAAAATTTTTTTCATTTATATCAATACCAAAAGGAGAACGAACGAAAAGAATAATTTGTTTTTCTCAATTTATTCAAATCAGAAAGGATAACTTTTTGTTTTCCTTTCGCTTCTTCGCATCTAATCGCATTCTGACCTTTCGATCTGCTATTCCATTTCCTTCTTGGTCTTCTCCCTATGTAAAAAAAATTCATTTGGTCAGTGATCTCTGAAAAACGGCGAATTGTTTTTGAGAATTTTATCGCATCACAATCAACCCTTATCACATCCTTCACAAATTGTTTTCCACTGTTCGATGCCCTTTGAACGTTCTTTTTCTGCAAATTTCATTATCTCCTTGTATAGGACTCAAAAATAGGTTAATTAAATGAATCATACGTGGGTAAAGTTGATTCGTAACAATATTTGTTACCAAGCAACAAATTGAGTTTCACCGTAACTTGATTGTGTTTTGATCTATAAAAAAATATGATGACAATGACGATAATATGATTTCCCGGCTTTCCTGAAGCAAGAGAATTGGAGAATTGATTGAAAAAGTTGTATTTTTGACACTTTGGAACGAGCGAAACTGAACTCAGAATAAAGTCTCTCAATAATTAAAAAAATTTTTTTGGAGTTTACGAAAAAAATAGTATCATTTTCGAAAATCAGAGCCAGCATACAGAAATTCAAAAAATTTTTTTCGCCTCAAAAATTGAAACAGCGATGTCATCCAATATTTCCTTTGTTTTTTTCAAAATGTTATTGAGTTTTTTTTAAAATTTAGTTTTTGTTGAAAAAAACTCTCTTCAACATGAAAAAAGTTTCAAATGCATCCAATTCATCTACGGAAATCTGGTAGATTATCAAAAAATCAAAGAAAAATTCGAAAAACACTTTCAAACGGTCTCGAACTTAAAATCAGATTTTTAGAGAACAGTGAAAAAATTTTCGAAATAAAGAACCAACCAGGACGGGAAAGTGGATTTTCGAAACCAAAAGGAAAGCAAATAATGTTTTCTTGATGTCCTGACGTCGAAGAATCCAAACAAAATCCGCTGACACGTGAACGCTGACCTTTGCCACGTGAACGGCCCCCACGCAAAAGATAGGTCTTTGCCGATTTCTGCGATAAGAACGTACCCTTTGACCCGCTGCAAATGTTTTTTTTTGACCAACTTCCGCGACGCGTCGATCTTTTCGGCTAGGATCCGTCTCACTTCTGTTGCGTTCTGTTGTGCCGAGCGGTCATCCATCGATTGCTCCGTTCTTACTCTTGCTGTTTTTTTTTGTTGATTTGAGCTTTATTCTCTGACACGTCTTTGATTTTACCCATTATACAGTAGATTAGAAGCTTTTTGAAGCCTTGTATAGTGAACAGATGCATTGCAAAATCATAACTTCTCAAGTTTTGATCTCAAAATCATCTCTGAAAATCTTCATTTTTTTCAAAATGGAGGGTCATTTCACTTGATGATAGGGATTTTCTTAAAAAATGGCCATCGTATTCCTTGATGTGTTAGAGGTCCTAGAAGTTTCCGATTAGGTGTTTTAATGAAATTCAATGATTATCTTTGACTTTGAAACGAATTTTTCCAGAAACTAGGGAGTTTTGCAGGTTGAAATTTCCAGAATCTCCAATAAAAACGTCTAAAACAGCCTGACCGATTTTTGAAAAACTCTCAGCCAAAAAGGACCTCCTTGTGAACTCCCTCTACCTCATATTTCTATCGTTTTGCATTTTCGTTATATTTTTCTTCTTCTTAATAGTCAAATTTCAGTGTTCTATGGTTGTGCTAACAAAAGAAGAACAGGCGGAGGCCGAGCAAGGTCTGTGGCTACCGCAACTCGAACGTGATGCCTGTGGCGTTGGGTTCGTCTGCTCGATCCAAGGCAAGGCCACCAGAAAGGTACTATTCTTTATTCAATTTTGACCGGTCAGAGACATCCCAGTTCTTTCAGAGCCTACAAAAAAAGCTTCAATCTCCTTTGAGCTTCATAGCTATCTTTTAATAAAGAAATATGATTTCTCTTCGGAAAAGTTGGTTTTCGGGACAAGAATGAAAGTAGCGACTTTCTCCACCATGAATAAAGCTGAAACCACATCGCTGAAGTCATATTCTAATGAATATTAGAGAGAATGCTTTTTTGGAAGGTTTTCACTTTTGTCTAGAGGCTGCAAGGATAGTTAATAATTTATTGACAGATCAGCGTGAACCCTAACGAGTTCACTTGGATCTAGAATTTGAGAGAATACATTATACAGTTATACATCATTTGAGTCGTGGAGGAATAGACAAGAAGATCTCGTGCAATGGTAGATTGACCAGTAAATTTTTTTTAAAGACTTGGGGTGGTGGCTGAATTGAAATTTGGAAGTGAGTTTGTTCCAAGTAGGAATTGTTTTAAAGAAAAAAATCATTAGAAAACTGATCTTGAGAACGCAGTCGAAGTGGATTTCGCCTTAAATTGGACCTGAGGGCAAAAAAAGTTCGAACTGGGGAAAAATGATCGATACCGAAGACAATTTTATGAAGGGTCAGAATGTCAGATATAGCTCGTCTGAGGTAAAGTGGAGAGATATCAAATTGTTCAAGGCGATCAGAGTAAGATTCAAAGGATAAGTTGGACCTAATAAAAATTTTACGAGAAAAAATTCTGAGAGGAGATTCCAGTTTGTAGCAGAGATCAGAGTTAAGGGGAGGGTTAAAAACTTCGGAGCAGTATTCTAGAATAGGCCTTACATAGGTGTTAAAAATTTTGAACAATAGATCAGGTGATTTGGAACGAAAACAGTTGAGTATCTGATTGGAACGAAGAGTTGCTAAAGAAACGATATTGTTAATGTGAGGAGCGAGAGTTAGTTTATCATCGATAAGAACACCTAGATCACGGATAATGGTTTTTCTGGGAATAAAGGGATAAATATCGATCCTGAAAAACTCCATAAAAACTGAAAAACGTGGGAAAAAAGTGTATTGATAAGTTTTCTCCAGATCATGGAGGACGCTCGGACGATGCTCGAACGCATGGCTCATCGTGGCGCTTGCGGATGTGATGATCATTCTGGAGATGGTGCTGGAGTCCTCACTGCGATTCCAGATGAACTCTACCGAAAATCGGTCAAAGAGTGCGTTTTTTTTCCATTCCGGAAAGATTGAAAGGCAGTGACTTCAGATTTCAGAATTATTGCTGTCAAGTAACTCAAAATTCAGAAAAGGTGTATATATCGATAGATAGAATATGAATTCTGGGAGCTCTTTTATTAATTTTCTTCAGAAAAAAAAACACTAACTTTATATTTCTTATCACTAATTATCAACAATCTTCAAAGAAAATCCTCAAGCTTTATAAAACTTCAAAAAGCAGAATACCGGATTTTCAGGCAAGATGACGTCGATCTGCCACCGCTTGGCCAATACGCCACCGGAATCTTGTTCCTTGAAGGAGAGTCCTACAAACAGGCCAAGGTATATAATTTTTCATCTTCGGACTGTGAAAAACCCTTTTCAGGAAGCATTTGGAGAATTGGCTCGGCTTTGCAACCTTCGGGTTCTGACTTGGAGAAAACTGGGGACGAATCGCGATTGTATCGGGGACGAAGCCAAGAAGACGGAGCCGCTCATTCGTCAGGTCTTTTTTTCAGGACTACCTAATAATAAAAAAAATTTTCTGAGAAAATTATGAATTTGGGATCAAGAAAATTAAGTAGAAATTCTTCAGACGGCATCCTATCATTTCAATCAATTCAACAATCTGATTTCTTTTGAAATTCATAAATTGGACACTATTTTTTTCATTCACAAAAAGTTTTTAGTGGACAATAAATATCAGACGACATCTCAAAATCTTGTTCGAAACAAATAAAGTCTTTTTCTGTGTGTTACTTTTGAAAAGAAGGTCAGGTCGGCTGAATAAACTTGGAAAATGACGTCAGCTGATGAAGATGATTTGATGAGATCTCTTCTTGAAGTAATTTTTTCATGAATAGTTCAGCTTCCTTGAATTTTTTGTTTATTTCACTGCTCTGCTCTTTTTAAAAACCTTGAAAAGTCTTCAAACCTTTTTTTGAAGCAAAGGAAGGCCGGTTTAATGGAAAATTTATTAAGAAGAGATTATAAAATTCAAATGTAACTATATCAAAATACGAAATTCAGGTCTTCGTCACGGCTGATTACGCTGAGAAAGAGCCGGAACGATTTGAAAGACACATCTACTTGCTCCGAAAGCAGGCAGTTCACAACATGGCCAAGCAGTCCATCGAGTGTTATATTTGCTCTCTCAGCACCTCTACTGTGGTCTACAAGGTTCGAAATTATTTCGATCAAAAAAGATGTGATAAATCTCAGGGTCAATTCAACACTCATCAACTCTACAAATACTACCATGATCTGACTGATCCGACTTTCATGACCCATTTGGCTCTTGTTCATTCTCGATTTTCCACTAACACATTCCCCAGCTGGAGTCGTGCTCAACCGAACAGGTGAGCAGAAAAAAGTATCCTTGGAAAGCGATAAAAAGCTCGTAAATGTAGCTGTTTTCTTTGTTTCAGTGGGATTTGTGGTTGGAAGGGCATATGAGTTTTTGTGACATTTTCATTGGAATTTTGTGGTCACGGTAGTGTGCGCTATATATTGATTTTTGCTGCAGTCCTTTTTTTTTACTTTTCAGAAAAAGTTTAAAATTTTTAAAAATGCTTCGATTAAAAGCTTTTTGCGCAAAACGAGGCAATTTTGATTTTTCGGGGCGTTGAAAGGCTCAGCAAGTTATCTTGACTCATTCCATTGCAACTATGGATATTTCAAATCCAATCAGAAGAAAAAGGACTATTAAGACCGACTTATATAGAAAACTTAGAGGAAAATTTTAAAATTAAGAAAAAGTGGAAGAATAAGCCAGGAAAATCAACCAAATAAAATCAACTTCTCAGGATGTTGGCCCACAACGGCGAGATCAACACTTTACGTGGAAATATCAATCTGATGCACGCCCGTGAAGGCGTCATGAGCAGCAAACATTTCCGAGACGATCTCCAGAAGTTGTTCCCGGTTGTTGAAGAGGTAAAATCTCTCGGAAAAATCCCAAAACAAAGCTATTTTCGGTTTGGCCTAATTAGAAATTCAAACTATAGTTTTCGCTCATTCAACTTGCAATAAATAGAGAATCGAGATTTGGCTCAAACTATAAACAAAAAGGAGGGTTTACTGGGAAAAGTTTTAGTGGCCACTATAGGGTTTTGTCGTTTCAGTGGCCACTATAGTAGTCAAATTAATGGCCACTTAAGGGGTTAAAAATTAGTGGCTACTATAAAGGTCTTAGTGCTACCCCTAAAACTTAGTGGCCACTTTAGGGGTCAATGGATCAAAACAACTGGTCCAGTCAGTTTGTTTTAAAATTATCCGAGTTTCTGGAAGAAATACTGGATGAAAGGAATGCTGGATGAAAAACTACTGAAGTGGCCACCAAAACGGAAAATAGGGGACATTTTAGAGGTGATTTTAGTGGCCAGCCTTAGTGTCCTCTGCATAAAATCTAGTGGCCGCTAAAACTTTTCCCAGTACCCGTTATTTTTTTGAAGATTGGTACATGTTCAAGAAATTTTCTGATAAGTCACGCATTCCGAATCTCGGAAAGATGCAGCTTCAATTTTTCAGAGCCTTACGGACTCCGGCTGTTTCGACAACGTTTTGGAGTTCCTGGTCCACGCAGGAAACCGGTCTCTTCCTGAAGCAGCGATGGTGATGGTTCCTGAAGCCTGGGAGAAGGATGAGGTCTATACTACTCTAGTTTGAAGGAATAAATGCATAGCAAAGAAGATAAACAAAGATATGCCTCTTTATGTTGACTGGAGAAAATCGTGGCCGCATAGAGAATGAGACGAGAATTTAGGAAATGAAGTAATATCATTTTTCCTTTGACAACTACGTCTTGTTTGAAAAATATTCAGGTGCGGATCATCAAAATTTAGGCCACAAATGAATGAACTTGAATAACCAAGAAGCAGAGCAAGAGATTCAGAGGAATTTATCTTTTTCTTTCACCACTTCACCGTTTCAAGCTCAAAAATTAGTTACTCTGCTAAGATATTTCACAAAAAAGTCCATATCCTTTTTTGTTAAAATTATACTTAGTTATTTTCTCTATGACTTATTCTAAATTTTCCAGGAAATGCCAAAGGACAAGAAGCATTTCTATCGGTGGGCCGCCATGAGTATGGAACCTTGGGATGGGCCAGGTAGAATCGAACTTTTCGCCTAGAAAAGTTGGAGCTTTTCCAGCTCTTCTCGCGTTCTCGGATGGTCGTTACGTTGGCGCGATTTTGGATCGAAACGGTCTTCGTCCAGCTCGATACTACCTGACTGACGATGACCACCTCTACCTGAGTTCTGAAGTTGGCGTCAATGATCATGAGATCGGGACCGTCATCAAGAAGGCACGTTTTTTACCACGGCTTTTCAAAAACTGGTCGTCGAAAGAATCACTGAACGCATTGCGGTCGCGCAGTAATTCGAGTTGAAATTTGAGCTTTTCCAAAATGGAACCCACTTTTGATCCGTTCCCTATGCGTCTTAAAATCATAACCTTTAACTTCAACTTCAAGCAAAAAACGGAGAACATGCGACGATTTTATTCGAATATATTAATCAATCAGATCATCTTTTGACGTGTTCTTATTGGCACGCACAAGAATAACATGTATTTGGAACGAGAAAATGACAGACATTCGTTAGAAAAATTGAGTTTAGAGATTGTTCACATCAATTGCTGGCTGACCAAAAGAAAAAAAAATAGAAGTTGAAAACGGGGAAATGATGTTCGGAGCATCGCCAAGTGGTGCAAGAAAAATGTGTGTGTGCGTCGAGTTCTAATACAAATCTTGTCCGAAGGGCCTGAAATACACCTTTTTTGAACTCGATGGGATGAGGTTTTGAAGGGTTTAAGAATTGAAATTTCTGGAAAAGTGATGTCATGGGGGAGGAAACTTTAACTCATAGGAACTGGACTTTTTGGGATTCTGGAGATGTTTTTTAGATTCATATCCTACAGCTTACTCACAACAATTTTCTGAAAGCTGCAGATCTAGTTTGAAACTTGCGAGTATCAAAATTATTTTGAAAATTTTTCGATGAATGATAAAAAAAAGTGATTTTGAAAGTTCAGGTCACATAGCTTCATATGGATTTTTTCGAAAAACAAAAAAATTATATTAGATCTATGTTCAAGGTCAGTATTGTTTTCTTAGTTCTCTTTTCTTTTTAACATAGAAGGTTATGCATGAACCAATTTCCTTTTAGATTATCTCCAGTTCATTCTCAGTTTCCAAACTATGCCGTCATCACTTTTAGACTTTCTTGACTCACTCAAAAGACTCAAGCGCCGGGAAATCATCGACGTAGTTGAGGACGTAAGGGTTCGGCGTGCGAGTAGGTGACCGTTTGCCGAATCTTAAAAATTGGACCTTTTTTATGTGTATTATGTGATTGGACTATACCTCATAAGGACGCGGTTAGGCGCGGCGGACACGTAGACGGCGGCCATGAGAACGACCAGGACGAAGGCTAGCACCGAGCGCATCGACATAGTTGAAATTACTGTTTCAAAAATGAATTATCAAAAAAATCTTATAAGAAAAACGAAAAGCGTTACGAATCAGAGAAAGTTTCAGGAAATGATGTTTTTTCTCCTATTACTCATGAAGCACGCTGTTTTTCGCGATTTTCACGGAAAGCAATTATTTTTTTCACTCATAATTATAAGGAAGGAATGGAAAGAAGAGCCAGGATGCGTGGTGGACGTCCGGAGGACCGACTGACAACGCGCATCCGAAGGCGGTGATTTTAAAGCGCCCTCGAAAGCTATTCCAGGGGCGTGGCCGGCCTCCGGACCTCGTCTTTTGGAGCAAGACACACCGATTTCTTCAGAATCCAGGACGCTATCATTTCGTTCCGGTATGAAAAGTGAAGAAATGGCTGCCCGATTTTCCGGGACTATGTGGAATTTTTTGGACTGGCAATCGCTTTATTCCACAAAATGCAGCCGCTCGCAAGTAGTTTCTGGTCGGATGCAATAAAAAGCATCGTCGTAGTACTGTGGAGCTTTGGGTTTTTTCCGATTAAATTTTTCATACACATTTCCTTCAAGAATTAGGCTCTAAAAAGTTTGTTCTAGGCTCAAAGTTTCGGCTTGATATGATATTACGAGAAGTTAAAAATTTGAGAACCACTTCTTGCTGGAAGAAGATTTTTTTTTCAGTTTTCGAACTACCCTTTTCTAAACTTCCATAGATGTATAGACCCCAGACAAAACGCCTTCTTAATATTCTCAAAAAGTTTTCTTGAACTTGTCTAATGCGAAAAAAGCAGTAGAAAACTCTTAAGACGTGAATATTCAAGAGAACCAGGAAAGAAACGTTTTTATTAATTTAATTGAACGTGGGAAGTCTGAACGTTCTTTTAGAAGAAAAAAAATTGTGTCCCTCGGCGAGCAGAATTTTCTAAGAGGATTCGAAAAGAAACTTCCCAGTTAGGTGAAACTTAAGAGAGTTTTTCGAGAATTCTGCAGTTCATCTCGTAGTTTTGAAACAGTAAGCTCTGATAGAAATGGTAGGAGAACGTTATTACCGTTTACTCAGTTCAACCACAATCTTCAAGTTTAATGAAAAATTTCTGAAACAGTGAAGTGATTTTCAAAAGTGTGGATTTTTTTTTTGGATAAAACTCAAAACGGAATTGAGTTGGTTGGGTCAAAATTTTTCAATTCTGAAGTTTGGATTTTTTTCGTGAATCTCAGCCACCTTTTGATTAAACTCAAAAATGTAAAAACCTCTTTTTCTCTCTTTAAAAACAACTATGAGTATATAATTCGAGTCTTCATGGACCATGGCGGTATGAATGTTCTAGAAGCTTTTTTTTCCGTGAATACAAAGAGGAAAATAAGACAATGCGAGGTGTGAACACACGGAATTGTCAGGAATCTGAGCCGAGAAAACAAGGAAAAAAAATACGGCGTGAAATAAAGGGTCTTCGAAGGGCTGGTATTTCCTATTCACTTTGAGAGCATAATGTGATGTTTCCGAACGAGCTCTTGCCTTTGCCCACAAGATGGTTTTGTTTTAGTGAGAAAGGAAGAAATGGTGCTAGAAACGCAATAAAATGACCTCACTTTTTTGACTGGAGTGTGGTCTTGTCAGCAAGAACTACAGTAATCTTCAAATTCTGAAATCAAGAGAAATTCAGACGAACCATGAAGGTTTGTATGTAGTTTAGTTTTCAAAATCTTTTCAAACTTCGAAATTCTGAGGTTGGTATAGAAATGTGGACTTTTTCTATTTTGCAGAGCTTAATTTAGAATGGCTGTGATCGGAGTTGACAACCTGAATTTTTTCTTCAAAACGCAAAACTTCTAAAACTCCCAAAGTCGCTGCAGATCTCGAAAAAGCTTCTCCTTCTTTTCGACTTCAAAGTAGAAAGGTTGAAGGTCACTCCCTCCCTCAATGAAAAACAAGAAGAAGATATAAGGTTTCTTGGCAAACAGCGCTTTGGTAACTTGATTCAACCAAAATCAAAATTTCACTAAAACTCGAAAAGCCTTTTTCCTTGTTCTGATAACTTCTGAGTCATTTTATTCAGAGGTAACTCAGAAGTTAATGAATTTAATTCACTGACTAACAATTCAGTAATTAATGACTACATAGGTTGATTTGAATCATGTGACGTGAAGCTAAAGAACCTCTCAATTATATTTTGCATTTGTCTTTTTTTTCCAAAAACTATCATTATTTCCCAGCATTTTTTGATTCATTTCAAAAATATTTACACCAGAGGAACATCCAATTTGGCTACTAATTGTCTTGGCCCTCCGCCGATGTTGTGAATTATTTCAAGGATGTTTGGCATAACCAAATTTTGGCTTCTCGGAGAAAAAAGAAAAAATGTCTAGCTTGAGTAATGGCCATCATTTCTGTAAAAAAAAAAGTTCGTTTGAGATGAAAGATAAACTAGCAACGCTGAGTTATGTTCCCATCTTATAACATGACGAATATTCTTGAAAAAAGAGCAAGTGGGGGACTAGGAAAAGTTGGACTCCATTTAGAATGAATATTAAAGAGGGTTGTGCATTTTTCGAACTCCGGCGAGTTGAAACAATATTCAAAGTTTCGAGTTGTATAGTCTGCTTTGAAAACATTTATAAACAAAAGTGAAACAGCAAAGTTATTTGTTCAATTTTTTTTACTTAAAATTTTCAAGGCGCAAACTTTTGATTCACCTGAACTGACTTTTTTTGAAGGATTTTAAAAATTTTAAAGATCTGAAATATGTTTTGGTCACATCATTCTCTACTCTTTGTCGGCTCCAAAAAATGTCTCGGAAGTGAAATTCGAGCATTTCCGGTCGAAGATAATTAATTGGACACTTAAGAAAAATGTGGCCGACACGCGACAATGGCCTTTTGTAGTATGAAGGCTGGCTCATTTTTCACGATGCAATTTCCCACGTGTCAACCACTAGACAAAACGGAAAAAAAACTGTGTGTGGGCGTCAAAATGAACGACACTCGACACCGGGGATTGATGCTCAAAATTGGCCAGCGTGGTGCAATCTCGACGGCATTTCAATACGTCTGACCCCATTGAAGAGGCTCATTTTGCAACGGTTCCAGAGACAAATTGTGCTCCTATGCTAGTATGTGCATACAGTAGTCGTCTAGGTTCCGGGATTTTTTTTCTAGTAATGGTTTCGAGGACGAATTGACATTGACACGTCGTTGGACGCTCTTATATGGACCTTTCTTCTCTGGTAATTGAATGGAATGGTCCCATCAGGAAGTCGTTCGGCGCTGCGGTAAAATGGACTCGTTGTAGCTATTGGACTTTTGGGAAATCTTCGAACTTTAATGAAGAAAAAAAAAGCTTACAAAAATGTGATTTTTGTCAGTTCTTTTCGAAAAACTTTCCCGAAATACTCAAGATGAGCTTGAAATTGTGACCGCTCCTGGAATTGAAAGCTGAAACCGCAATCGAAATCTTGACTTACAGAAGATCTTTTGAACACTTTTGTGAAGTTCCAGCGCAAGTAGTTTTCAGTCGGATGCTTATAAACATTTCATGAGTCATTCTCAGTGCGGCCAAAAGCTCAAAAAAAACTTTTAATTTTTAGAGAAGAGAATTTTTTGAAATTCCCTTTCAAGCTGAATTCAGTTTCACCCTGGAAAAATGTCAGATCAGGTCGAAACCTCAATTTTTTCTAGGTTTCCCCATCCTTTTTCTCAAAAGAAATATTCATAATTTGAACAAAAAGAACTTTTTACTCTTCCCCAAGAACACCGAATTTCTAAGGGCCAAAGTTTTTGAAAAGATTTTTTGCGACTTTTTCTGTTTTTGAACAAAGCATTGTCAGTACTTCCAAGTCCTCTTGAATAAAGTTCAAAGTTTTTTTCTGTCACCAGACTGACTTCTGATTTTTTGGTATTTTCAATCAACTACGTTATGAAGTCAATATTTCATTGAACTGAATTTTAAGTATAAAAAATCCAGCAAAAAGGCCATATTGTTCAAAGCTCTGCATTATTAAAATATGTCTCGATTTGTTTGTATCTGAACGTCCGTACATTTTTGAAGAAGCGTGGGAACTTAGAACAGACCTGCATAAGTTGTAGCAAAATTATGAATATTTCTAGAAGATCGAGAAAAGTATTAATAACCCAAGGAGGATGGAGTGAATTGCGGTTTTTTAAACTGGAAAAAAAAAATTTTGGAAGCATATTCCAAGTTTTGACCTTCTCGAATACATTGCTGTTTCAGAAAAAAATGCAGAAAAACGGTTCTAAATATTTTTTTAATCATTCATGGCAGTGGCTGAATCTGCATAAGTTGATTGGTATTTTTTTCTGATAGAATATTGAGAAATTCAGATCACATTTCTGTTTCAGATAAGTGGAGAAAAATTTTTTTCTTCGTTTTTTTAAGTTCCTAGAAACTAACACACTCGCAGAATAGAAAGTTTCAATTAGAACTTCAACTTTCGAAGAAGATTTTTCATAATTCAGTAATGAATTGTAAACTTTAAATCATGTTGCTGTTCCGAAAAAAAAAGACTAGAATTTCAGATCAAAGTCCGAAGAAAGCATAAAGGAGTCTACCTGAAGGAAGATGTTTATGTTTATGGAACCTTGTATTGATCACATTGCTGTTTCGAAGAACTTTTTCCAGGAAAGTGTTCCTCCTTTTGAACATTCGTAGTAATATTCAAGCAGGATGGCTGCAATTTCTTATTCAGTTCCTTGAGAATCTCAAATATTTTGCTGTCATAAACTGAGTGGTTTCTGATTTCTACTCTCAGAATGGCTGAAGAACTTTTTTGGTTACTTTCGGATGCAGGGTTTGGATCCTGAATTTTTTCCTTGCAAACGTTTTCAAGGGAGGAAGGCCTAATTTGGACCTTTAGGAAAAGAAAAAAAGTTTTTTTGAAAACGGGACTTGAAACAGTGAAGTGGTGATGAATCTTTTAGAATTTTTTTTGGTTTGCGCAGGAAAATCCAATTGAACTGTCAGTTTTCCTTTTCAATCAGTCTGTCTTCCAGTTTCTAGCAACATGTTATTTTGTAAGATTAGAAAATTGTGCCCTTCAAAAATAGCTAGAGCGTGAACTGATTTGATTTTTAAAAGCTTCTTCGAATAATTATCAATTCTCGGTCAAGGGGAAAAACCAAAGAGCACGAATTATTGGGTTGAGAGAATTTCTTAAAATTTTCCGAGCTTCTAATTTGAAAAAAAAAACTAAGGAAGGTTTGATTTTTTCAATACGGTTTTAATTTTTTTCAAGAGCGTGCAGTTTGAGGTTCATAGAAAAACTGAATGGTTGAAACGCCATTTTATACGTTCCAGTAATATTTTTTTATTCATAATAAGTAGGATTTGCAAGTTTAGACCTTTTTGCTCTTTTTTTAGCTTTGAAAAATAGGGACAAGTAAAAAAATTAAACTCTTCTTAAAATTTTAATGAAATTGATATATTTCGATGTTTTTATCAAGCAAAAATCCTGTTCAGTGGGAATGAAAGGATCATGTTTTTTTTTTCAAGAAAACGGAACATTCAACTTTTTTCCATGTTTTTTTGGTTTTTTGAATTTCAAGCACGCTTTACTGCTCAGTTAGTTCAACCGGAGGCGAATGCGCTTTCTTCAGTGTTTCCTTCCGAAAAAAAACACATGCAAGATTTTATTAACTATGTAAAGATGCTGGAAAATACAATAGGCAAATGAATTTGAAAAAAAAAAGAGGATTATTTTCCGAAGCGCATGGTTCCGAGAGGATCGCGTTTGCCGAATCGCATCGTTCCGAGGGGCATGGCTGGAAAAAGTTTGCCTTTTCCGTGAAAGAAAGCGAAAAGGTGAAGATTTACCTGCACTGCGCTTTCCGAACCGCATAGTTCCAAGAGGACTCCTGGTATCGCGGTAAATTTGGTCGTAGTCTCCTACAGCCACATCGGCCTTCTTTGAAAGGTAGTACGGTGGGTAGCCGTTTTCCTCGAAATCTTCCACGTCCATCGGCATATCTCGCTTTCCGAAACGCATTGTACCCAGTGGTGAACGCTTTTCTCCCATGTCTGAAACTGTAAATCGACTTAGAATGATTTTTCGACCTTCATATAGACACATGTTTGACAGATCTTCTAGATTCACCTAATTAAAATAAAAAAATGAGAAAATTTCGTCTCGCTTTCAGATCGTATAGCTATTTTAAATAATGACTTTGAAGAAAAAAAAAATTTTTTTTAAACAAAAAAATGACTTCTTAGTATATTTTCAAAAGTCAAATGCTCAAACTTCTCGGCTTTCTATCCATTTTTATATTACGTTTTGATACCTGCGCTGAAGGCGACGCTGAAAATCGCTGCCAACAAAGCGATGAGTCTCGTAGACGCCATTATCCAATAAAAGTCACGGGAGAAAAGTCTCTGGAAAAGTTTGTTTCGAAGCACCTTTTGGGGTGTTCGTGTATTTATATACGAGCGAATTAAGCGGCTTCGGTGAAGCCGTCGTGTCCGCCTTCTTGAGGCAACGACGAGCAATTTATCCAAGCACTGCTCCGAAAAGACTGACCCCAGAAGAAAAAAAGAAAGACTCTTTGTCATTCATGCAAATGTCGCCAGCAGTTTTCTAACCCAGGAATGGATAGAACGAGGATGAGATTTCTGTTTGGATTGCTTGGTAGAGCCTCAGAGATTGAGGTTGAGCATTGGGAAATTAGGAAAATACTAGTCGTGCTATATTTCGGATCAGGTGAACTACTGAGAAAAAAGAAAAATAGCGAATACCGTCCTATAAAGTGATAACTAGGCTTTCCAAAAAAGCTCAGAAAGTTCATTTGAAAAAAGCTAAAGCTGCCGGGAGCATTTTGGACTGACCATTATACGATAATTATATTTTTGCGTCAGCACCTTTTTTGAGATCTCTCAGCAAGCTGACTTCTTTTTTAGATTAATTGAAGCTGTAAACCATCAGTTTTTTCACAGGAAATTTTCGCGAGAAAAAATTTATTTTTTTTCCACGACCAGCTTCACTTAAACTATTTTCATTTATCTGTAAATAAAATCCATAATAAGCGATTTCTTGTCAATATTATGTTATTATCGGAGTCTATCACATATTTTTCAACTATCAGCAAAAATCCTCTACGAGAGAACAGATAAAAAATAAGATCTGGTCCTGGTAACTTTTTTTTCTGACCTAGATAAGTCCTCTTAGAGGCTTGAGAGATTGGCAAATGAAGTATTCCTTACAGTTATGCTACAAAATCTGGAAAACATCTTCTGGAATCAAATTCCGAAAAGCCAAAGGCAAAGACGTTTGACAAAGAATACCCAAGTGAGGCCAAGGCGGACCTGATTGAATAATAAAAAGTACCGGAAAGAGAGCGGCTCTGGTGGGCCGAACTTGGCCGCACCGAAAAAAAAAGATTTCTTCTATTCACCTCTACCATAATTGTACGGAACTCTTTTGAAAAGCCTTGCTCACGAGTAATTCCGCCGCCAATTTTCCTTTTCGACTTTTTCGCTTTTGTTGCCACCGCTCACGACATCAAAAGCGCCGATTTTTTCGTGTCTCGAGGGTGTTGAATGGAGTTTTTGACGTAGGTGTGAGGAATTGGGCGTTGTTTGAACTGTTTGTGTTTTTTGTTTAGATGGTCTCCTAGTAGAACTAAGAGAAAGTTGACTATTTTTAGTAAGTTTCGAGGAACATTTTGGTGTCTTTTCACGTCAAGTTGTTGCACAGAAAGGAAGGCGCGCAAGTCGTTTGAAGTCGGTCGCTTCTTTGAGGAGCCTCCTGCAGCGAGCCACTTAACAGGCGAAAATTTTTTTCAAATCGAATCTTCTTGAGTTTTTTTCCGCTTCGTATTAGAACATATAGCGATGTACAAGTCGAATAGGGTCCGACGCACTTAAAAAAAGTTAGTTACTACAAAATGAAAAATAAACAATTTTCTCTTTTTTTCTTCTGAAAATGTTCCAAACTTCCCATTTTTCCATGCCAATCTCATTTGCAACCCCAAATAACGGATCTCAACCAATTTATTTCGAAGTCAATCACTCATATTTCTTTTTTTTCTGTACGCGGAGAACAATGGAACTCAGGTGAAACAAGAAAAAGTTTACTAATGAAGGGTCGGCGAAAGAAAAAAACTCTGTATGAGGCGGCAAACTGATGTTGATGGTCACTGGTAGTCGGCGTAGCCCATTGGGTCGAAACGCTTTCCAAATCTAGAAAAATGGTACATGTTTCATCAAATGAGATCTATTGTGACTTTTTCTTCAGAGTTTTTGAATATCATGAAGCTGTTATTAACGAACTATAGTACACCAAAATCTTGATATTTTTGTAAAATGTAGCTCTCCACTTGAAAAAGTGTGTTGAAGTTTCAAGACAGAACAACTTTTTAATTTTTTTCTTTAAGAAGCCACTTAAAGCTTACTTCCTTCTGTATCATCTTGCTTTTTCTCACAAAAATCGTCGAATAACCCACCGGATTGGCTCCCTCGGTGAGCGTTTGCCAAAGCGAATCGGCTCGCCACGAAGACGCTTCGAAACGACGGACGCCTCGAATGGCTCATAGTCATACTGGACGGCGTGGGCCTTGAAACGGGACTCTCGATCAAACTGAGGCTGGCTTTGAAGCTGTTTGCGAAGCAGGGATTCGTGGAGTTGGGAGAGCAAAAGTTTATGGGGCCTTGTTGTGCTTTTGGCTGGCGACAAGACGCGCGGCGGTACGACTTTGAATGGACTTACGACTAGGCAGAGCATCGCCAATACAACCGACAGGAGCATGTATGAGACCTGCATTTTTTTTTACTCAAGATGCTGCCTTTTACGGGTACCTGAAAGCTTGGAATTGGGTTTTTTTTCTAAAAAAAAAAAAGTGACAAAAAGCGGAATGAACAACAGTGAAGCTGAGGTTTTGAAAAAATAAAAGTTAAGGAAAGTTTTCGAGGAAGAATATGCTTTTTGTAGAAAAGTGGTCAGAAGTGATTTTCGAGATTTTTGAGAGCGCATAGTCAAAAATCGTGATGAAGATTCTTTTCAAAGTTAAGAGAAACTTAATCCGACTCTCGGATGTTCAATGATCCACAAGGATTTTTTCGAAACGCGCCCGACTCTATACTACTTGCGCTGAAATGTCAAAAACGGTAATCAGGCCGAAAAATGGCACGATTCAAGCATAGCGCGATTTCAATGCAAAAATCCGTATATCGCAATTACCAATAAATTTTCTCGATTGGATTGAAACAAACCAAAAAAGAAACATCATCATTTTGAATAATTGATGAGAATGAAATATTTGGTCATTTTTCATTAATTATTTGGAAGACTAAAAGCAATTTTTCAGTTTGTCTCAGGTTTGATGCTTCAAATTGAGGAGATCAAAGAGAATTAATTATGTCAATAGATTAATTAAGTTCAAAGATATAAGCTCTAAAACGGTCATCCAGTGTCTTGAAGACATTAAACTGCTTATTTTCAAACTTTTATCAAAACTGGGTATGGATGACGTTGAGAGAACAAAACTGAACTTGAAAAAGCAGGAAACGGAACAAAAACTGAAAAAGTTCAAAACTTGGGATTTCTATGGGTACGAGTTCAAAGGATTCCGAATTTGAAGGCTTTCAAATTTGACGATTTTCTCAAAGATCAACAATTTTTTAAGTCAAGAAAACGAATGTCAAAGCTTCAAGAAGAAGGGGAAGAACGAAAAAAGAGAGAAAGAAAAGTGATAACTCGCGGGATTTTTTTTTTACCGTGTCTCATTAGAACCTCTGAAGGCTCAGATTCCAATCTGAGAAGGCAGTTAGTGCAGGCTCGGCCGCGGGCTCAAACTCAGGCTCTCCTTATTCACCGACAGTAGAAGAATGTTGCGAACTCCTTCGCTCCCTACTTGGCATGGATAATTCGCCGCGGTTTTTGAAAAATGAGCTCTCCGCACACAAATCGTTTAGCGGCACGATTGCCCACGCATACACATATATGTATGTACAACCAACGTGAATTTTTGAGCACAAGTTTAAAAATATATACATATCCTCCATGAGGATGATACCATCGGCGTGGGTGGAGCTTCTTCGAGTTTATTTTGAAAAAAGACTGAGATTTTTTTTTGAAAAAAAGTCTGATTGCTGAAATGAACAGATCGACACAACATTCAAGGACCGGAAAATCGAAAAATCATGCAGCGAAAAATATTTTTTCGTCAAAACTTAACCGGAAACTTCAAAATTTCATTGTCTAAAACTTGAATAAATGATTGAAAATGCAGATTAACTCCACCAAACTAAGAAAAAACCTTTTCAGGACCGTCTCAAACCTGGTCGTATGCTTCTGGTGGACACGAAGCTCAAGAAAATCGAGCACGACGAGGACCTCAAGTCGCGAATCGCCAACTCTCGATCCCACAAAAAGCTTTCAGCTTCTCGTGTCTACCTCGATCTTTTGCGAAAAGACGACGTGGTGAGGCTTTCCATCAGTTTTTTTTTCCTTCCTTTTTTCCATTTTTCTTTATGTTTGTCTGTCTAATTCCTCTAGAGGGTCACAATTTCCGAAAGCAATTGTTTTTTCTGTGCACAGCTCTCCCATGGCGCCGTGACAAACGAGTATTTGGTGAAATGGCACCTTGAAAACGTTTCGCCGCATCTGACAAAGAAGAAGGATGTGCACTTGGATTCGGACAGAAGGCTCGCTCTTTATGCCTACACGCATGACACGTTCAGCTTGTTGCTCGTGCCGATGATTAAAGAAAAGTTCGTTTTTGGAAAGTTTTCCTGTTAAAATTAGGGTAGAATTGGAGAGCGATGGCGAAAAGCTTGAATTTCGAACCTAACACATCTTTTTTCTGATATTGTGTGGGAAAAACCCTGCAAATTCTATAAAGAAGTGTTTCCGAAGCGAAAAAAAGGATTTTCAATGAATTAACATGAATTTATTTTGGCAGAACCTGGAAGGATTTGAAAAAAAGCTACGGTTTGACCACAAAAAAATATACAAATATTCCGTTTTTCAAAAAAAGGTTTTACTGATTCAATTGAAAGAAAAAAATGAAAAAGAAATCCCATTATTAGAAACTTCAAAAAAATGCTAATGTTGATATTTTTGAAAAATGAAGGGGCAAAAGGAATAAACTCGAGTTTCAAGAGCTCCAAATCTCAGCAAATCAAATTTGTCTATTTGAAGAGTTTTTTTGATGATTTTGAAATTTTCTGGAGCTGTTTACTTGAAATGAAGCCTAACCTTTGAGGTTTAACAGATCGAGTTAATCAGAGTAAATGTCAAATTTGACGCAAGTTGAATTAAAAATGTGAAAATTTAGAAGGTAGACATGAGATGTTAATTGGAAAGAACGACCTCGTGAGGTCTATTAATCAAAGGTCAGAAACAGCAAATTACTGTAATCGAAGATTTTTTTGATGATTTTTTTCATAAAAAAATGTTCATTCCAATTTGCTTAAAAAAATGAAAAAAAGTTCAAAAAAAGAAGCGAGAATTTTTTTCTAAGGTAAGATTGACTACTGTGGCGAGAATAATTTTCGATCACTTGAAAAAATAATTTTCAGAAAAGAATCGCTCGGATCAATGGGAAACGATGCGGCTTTGGCCTGTCTTTCGGACTATAATCCACTTCTTTTCACCTATTTCCAGCAACTTTTTGCTCAGGTTTGCAAACAGGAAAAAAAAAACGCGGAAACAAAAAAGTGTAGCGGACGGAAATAAAGATGCAAATTCCATTTAGCTGCTTGATTAACATGCTCAATTTATAATACTAATTTAGACGAAACAAGGGGGAGGGGGATGGAGGAATAGATTGGTAGACCTTTCGTGTCAGATGAGCCATTTTGACAGCTACGCTACATCCGAATTTAATTATAAACAAGGAAAAAATGCAGGAAACTACGCAAAAACGTGAGAAGAAAACTCTTCTAACGACTTGTTTTGAGGAACTGACAGGCTAATATTTTTTGCCGAAATCTCCCTATAAATACTGACTTTCAAACTTGCCAGTTAGAATTTCATCCTCAAGACGTCACAGCGATAAATTTGGGAAATCAGACAAGTATCCTAATATTTTTCGCCATTTTCGGCAAGCGTGACTCAGAAGCTCGGCTTGTAAAAATGATTCCAAGTTTGAAATATGAGGATAGGAGCATTCTATAACGAGCCGAGGCTGAGAAAATTTCCCAAGGTCAGACAAAAGTTGTGGAAAAAGATAAATTAAGGTGACGAATCCGCCGATTGATCCATTCCGAGAGCAAATTGTGATGTCTCTTCGATGCCCTATTGGTCCGGAATCCAACATTCTTGAGCCTGACCAGGAAATGGCCAGTCGGCTTATTTTGGAGCAGCCTGTGCTCTCCATGGTTGATATGGAGGTGAGAGAAAAGGGAAAATAAAATTTCTAAAAGTTTTAAGAATTTCTTTGCACTGTGATTCTTTTTAACTCCAAAAAAAAAACTAATCAATTTTCAGGTCATCCGACGGACCATGTACAAAGGCTGGAAAAGCAAAGTCATCGACATCACCTTCCCTGCCAGATATGGAGTCAAAGGCAAGCTGTTTCCTTCAAGAAGCTTCTGACTGTACTTGTATTTTTGAGACTCTTTTTTTCAGGACTGGTCCCTGGCCTCGACAAAATGTGCTGTGAAGCCTGTACGGCAGCTCTGGACGGCTACCCATTGTTGGTCCTTTCCGACAGGAAGGCCAACGCCGAAAATGTTCCGATTCCATCTCTTCTGGCCGTCGGAGCCATCCACCAATGCCTAATCCGACATCGACTCCGTATGAAGGTCGCCATCATCGTTGAGACGGGAGAAGCTCGTGTCGTCCACGACTTCTGCGTCCTCCTGGGCTTCGGAGCTGACGCCATCTGCCCCTACATGGTCTTCGAAACGATGTTCCGACTGAGAAACCTCGGCTTGTTGGACAAGGAACTGAATGATGATCAGGTAAATATCCTGTGAGGGGAAACTGGAAACAATTGAAATAGAGGAAATTGTAAAAAAATACTTTTTAAAAAAATTATCGAAAAATCTAGCCAATATGAAACTTTTTTTAGGTCTACCAAGGATACCGACAAGGCGTAGAGCGAGGAATCTTCAAGGTCATGGCCAAAATGGGAATTTCGACACTCCATTCTTACAAGGTCTGAGATTCCGGACTATCTGAAGAAGTTATGAAAAATAAAAACTCAAATTTCGACATTAAAAAATGTGAGACTCATTTTCAAAAAATCGAATGAAAAGTAAAATTTTTTTTCACCATGGTTTGTGATAGGCGAACTTCAACGTCGCTATAAGTCTGGCGCAAAAATAAATTTTTTGAACGTTCAAACTTGAGTCATTAACACAAGAGTTATATATTTTCAAGTACTCGCAAGAGTTCAATAACCTGACTTTCAAGCTCAAAGTACCTGTTCCAGCACGCTCAAATCTTCGAAATCGTCGGCTTGGCGAAAGAAGTCGTGGACATGTGTTTCAGAAACACGGTGTCCCGACTTGGAGGCGCGACGTTCGAAATTCTGGCGGCTGAAGCACTGAAACGGCATCGGTCCGCATATCCCATGGGTGGCGACTCGGCCTCATTTGGTTGGTCTTTAACTAAGTGGCTCTTAAAAAAATGGACCAACTTCTTCAACTTCATTGTTTTTTTCTTCATTCTCTAAAGAATAGAATGAACTAACGGAGTTGATTGTGGTCGTTGATGACGTAGGCAAATGGCTGTTTTTTTAAAATTTTCGCTAATGCACGTTGCACGGAGAAAAGAAATTTTGTTTTCCCTTATCCAGCCGCTGTTTTTGGGTAATTAAAACTCTTGGTCGCAGTTGGAATGGGTTGCGTGGCGGTCAGTCGGCAGAAAGTTCGAAATTTAACTGATTCCTTTTGAAACTGAGCCACTTCGCAACCGCAACGCTTTGAGCCATTCCATACAAACTTGACTACACTCTAGGAGCCAAATTAGTATATGCACTTGAGTTCGTGCCATCGTTGTCGCTTTCCACACAGGTGAGATTTTTTGGGAGTTTCTTTCTCACATAGTTTTTCATTCACTACCCCCAACCACCACTTTTTTTATTTTAGAAAAGTCTCAACAGAACCTCCGCGATGGAATTTATGGTTCGTTGTTTTTCCTTTGCATGCTTGCTTTGCGTAGGCTGTAGTGGGTGCATGTTAACCCACTCAGCTTCAAAGAAAACGCTTCAGAGCTTTTCCAACTGATATCGAGTGAGTGAAAATGAAATATCTAGGCGACTCTCGAACTCTGGTGGCAACTGGAACCTATCATTGGAGAGCTGGTGGCGAGAAGCACATCAATGAACCGATGGCGATTGCCAAGCTTCAGGTCAGATATTGGGAAATTTATGAAAGTTTCTGTTCAAGGATAACAAAGATTCATGGCAAAAATTAAGAAATTCAGAAAGGATTTCATTGAAAATATTATTCTCAACTTTTTACCCTCAGACAGTTGTTGATTAAAAACACATAAAAAAATTTTGCGAATCTCCTACCTTTTTTTACAAAAAACAACTTTGAGCGATTTCCGATTTTTTTCCAAACTTTTGCGACTTCAACATGCCATCACGCGCAAGTCGTTTAGGGTCGGATGCGTTGAACAAAAATTTCATACTTCAGAGGCTGAGGAGTTCTTAGTGCTTTTGAAAGTTTCTATTATAAAAATGGAACACTTACGAATGATTTTTCAAGAAAATAAAAAAAAATTCTCTCATTATAATCGTTTCACCTTTAGGCGGCAACTCGATTGAACAACCCGAAAACGTTCCAAGAATACTCCCAAGCGTCAAACTTGGCTCAGAGATGGTGCACCTTGCGTGGACAGCTGGAGATCAAGACGAGCTCAAAAATCCAAGTGCCACTGGATGAGGTCGAACCGGCGAGCTCCATCGTCAAGCGTTTCGTGACTGGTTTGTTTTTTGACATGTCAGGAGCCTTTTTGATGGAGAATCTTCAATTTGATGAAAAATAACTGCGAGCATTGAAAGAATATTGGATCTGTGAACTCATTTTTTGGGTTGGGAAGTTTTTAAAGGCAAAACTTTCAAACTGATATTTTACTTTTTTCGATTTCGAGCGCTGAACTTTTCTTTCTGAAATTTTTAGGAACTTCTAAGCGTAAGTTCAAGGGGCAGAAAAATTTCCTCTGAGTTTTTTTCCAGAAGTGGCTCGATTGACTAACTTATATGCCAAAAACTTCAGGTGCCATGTCATTCGGTTCAATTTCCTGGGAAACTCATACTGCTCTTGCCATCGCCATGAACCGCATTGGAGCCAAATCGAATACGGGAGAAGGTGGTGAAAAATCGGAGCGATACCTTCCTGGACAAGATCCTGACCGTAACTTGAGATCCGCCATCAAACAGGTTTGAACTCTGATGATTTTCGACAAAAAGCCAATTTTCTTCAGATTGCCTCCGCTCGTTTTGGAGTGACGTCCTCTTACATTGCCAACGCCGATGAACTCCAAATCAAGATGGCTCAGGGAGCGAAGCCTGGCGAGGGCGGTGAACTTCCTGGCCACAAAGTGACCCAAGAAATTGCTGATTGCCGAAAATCCACACCAGGGGTCGGACTCATTTCTCCTCCTCCTCATCATGATATCTACAGTATTGAGGATTTAGCTCAGGTTCTCACCAACTGTAGCATCAAAGTCATCAAAAAAGATTCTAGCTGATCTACGATTTGAAATGCGCCAATCCGGTGGCTCGTGTCAGTGTGAAGCTTGTTTCGGAAGCTGGAGTCGGAATCATCGCTTCGGGAGTTGCCAAAGGAAACGCAGATCACATCACGGTTTCTGGGCATGATGGTGGTACTGGAGCTTCCAGGTTTAGAGGCAGAAAAAGGAAGTTTCTCAAAAAAACGATCAATTTAGCTGGACCGGAATCAAACATGCTGGACTCCCTTGGGAACTCGGAGTTGCTGAAACTCATCAAGTGCTCACGATGAACAATCTCCGTTCTCGTGTTGTCCTCCAAGCCGATGGACAAATTCGAACTGGTTGGTTTTTTTCGATGGAACTGCAATGATTTATGATGAGACTTAAAAAAATTTGAGTTTTAAAAATTTTTCTGATCTTTTTTTGAATCATAACGGTTGTTAATTGATATTCATAAATAGAAAAAAATGACTTCTGAAGTTCAATTCTGTCATTTTTTTGAAGCTGACGTTTTTAAAAGTGGTCCACAGCTTGAAACAGCAAAATTGTTTTAAAAATTGTTTTCAGGTCGAGACGTCATGGTTGCTGCTCTTCTGGGAGCCGACGAGTTCGGCATGTCTACTGCTCCCCTGATTGTTCTCGGCTGCACGATGATGCGAAAATGTCACCTCAACACCTGTCCTGTCGGAATCGCTACTCAGGTTCGTCTTGAAAAAGTTATATTGATAATAATAACCGACTTTTCAAGGACCCCGTACTTCGCGCCAAGTTCGACGGAAAACCAGAGCACGTCGTCAACTACATGTTCATGGTGGCCGAAGAAGTTCGGTACTTCTTGTCCAAATTGGGACTTCGAACGCTTCAAGAAGCCGTCGGACGGACAGATCTTCTCTATGCCAATCCGAATCCCGTGAACAAGAAGGTTCCGCTTTTTAAAGTCATGGAATCGAGAATATTATGCAGGCGACTTTGCTCGAGTTCGGCTCAATCCTGAAGAATGCCTCCCAAATGTTCCCGACCTACTCCATTCACGGAGGAAGTGTGAAGCAGGTTAACCAGCTCATAATCTTTCTGAATTATTTTGTTATTTTTTCAGGTCTTCGAACTCGGACCACTGGAAACCAAGCTTCTGGAGCAGCTCAAAGAAGCATTTGAGGAGAAAAACAAGCACGTTGTCATCAAGGATGAAACCATCACGAACTTGGACCGCGCTTTCGGAGCTCGCATCAGTTATGAGGTTCATCCGATAAATAGTTCGATCATTCAAATTTTCTCAAGGTTTCAAAGCGCTATGGTGAGGCAGGACTTGCTGAGAGCAACAGCTCCATTGACATCAACCTCTACGGATCGGCGGGACAGTCTTTCTGCGCTTTCCTGGCCAATGGCATCAAGGTCACGCTTGAAGGTGATGCCAATGACTACGTTGGAAAGGTAAGGATGAACTTCCAAAAACTTGAGGTCGAAGTTGCCTATTTTTTAAGCCAGGGAATTCTCAAAATTGCAAGTTTTCGGTAGAAAACTGGTTGAAAACAGATTTCAGCTTGTGAAAGGAAAAAACTTTTTGTAATCTTCATCATTTGCAGTGTCTCTCTGGTGGTGAAATCGTTGTCTTCCCGCCAAAAACTGCTTCCTTCAAATCGGAAGAAAACTCCATCATTGGAAACGTCGCTCTCTACGGAGCCACCTCAGGAGAATGCTATTTCCGAGGAGTAGCTGGAGAACGATTCGCCGTCCGTAATTCTGGAGCCACGGCTGTCGTCGAAGCTGTTGGGGACCATGGCTGCGAATACATGACTGGAGGTCGTGTCATCGTTCTTGGAATGATCGGACGCAATTTCGCAGCCGCCATGAGTGGTGGAATCGCCTATCTTTTTATTCAGTGAGTTGAAAACTTTGTTCGAGTTGTCCCAACTTACAAGCTTCAGAGAAGATTTGATGGTCCGTCGGATCAACAACGCCACCGTCGACCTCGACGAGCCAACGAATGAAGACCTGGTCTACGTCAAGAACAAGATCAATCGCTTCGTGGAGCTCACCGGCTCGACTCTTGGTACTGAGATCTTGAACGATTGGCAGAAGTGGAGCAATAAGATTTTGAAGGTGAAAACAAGAAATTTTGCTTAAAAATGATATATTTTTTAAAGGTCTACCCGCGCGACTACAAACGTGTGATCGAGGAGCAGGAGAAGCTCCGACAGGAGAAAGAACAAGCTCAGGAGAAAGAGCAGAAGAGGAACGATGACTTGGCAGTGGCCGGCCTGGAGACGAGAGCCCGAGCTCTTTCCATGGACATGCAAATCGCGGCGACCATTCCCAAGCACAAGAAACGTGACTTCCCGCGGAAGAAGAGCAGCGTTAGTAACAATAATTTCAAAATTTTTCATTTTGTTTTTTCTAATCCTTCCTTTCAGATTGAAACTAAAGATGGACATCTCGACGTCCCAAAGGTGGCCATAAAACTTTTAGACGTGATTGTGAACCTCAAAGAAAAATGGGAAATTTTAGACGTGATTGTGGGAATCTTTATTTTGGGAAAAGCATGACTTTGGTTGTAGACCCCATCTGAACTTTTTTGCAGAACTTATTTTCTAATTTCAGGTCGTTGAGCTGCGAAAACGTCGAGTCTCGAAGAGCTTGCGTCCTCAAGACATCGCCGGCTTTGAGCTCGAAGAAGACCTGCAGGATGCTTACAATGAGCGTGAGGAGGAGGAAGACGTCAAGTCAGACATCGACGATAACTCTGACGAAGAGGTTGAGCTTCATTCGAGTCTTCTATTTCATCTGGACTTTTGAAGTTGACGCCCAAGAAGGACAGCTTCGACATTGAAAGCATTGTCATTCCTGGTTTTCTCAAGAAGAAAGATGAGCCTTTGGACAAGCTGAGGTGAGTTTATCGCCAAGCCATTCTTCATGCGACCAACATGTCGAAAAAGTTAAAATATTGAAAAATTGGTTTACAGAGGCTTTGTCAAGTACAACAGGCAGAAAAAAATGTACCGGCCGGCCAAGGAAAGACTCGAGGATTGGGATGAAGTTTACGATTTTGAGTCGATCCGAAGCAACATCCGAGAACAAGCTGCTCGGTGTGCTCAATCAAGAAAATAAATTCATTGAATGACTTTTTCAGTTGCATGGACTGCGGTGTTCCTTTCTGCCAAGGTCATACAGGATGTCCTCTCGGAAACATCATTCCGAAGTGGAACGACTACGTCTTCAAGAAGAACTGGCGTCAGGCTCTCGAACAACTCCTCCAGACCAACAACTTCCCAGAATTTACTGGCCGTGTCTGTCCGGCTCCTTGCGAGGTAATCTACCAAAATTGAAACAGTGAAGTTAATAAGTTTCGTTTCAGGGAGCTTGTTGCCTGGCTATTGGATCTCCAGCGGTCACCATCAAGTCGATTGAATGTGCCATCATTGACTACGCCTTCCTCCAAGGTTGGATCAAGCCTCAGCCTCCAAGTGTCCGCACCGGAAAGAGAATCGCAATCATTGGATCTGGGCCAGCAGGTTTCGATTATTGGGAATTTTCTTTGCAATTCTAAATCTCAGGCCTTGCCGCGGCCGCTCAACTCATCAAGGTCGGTCACACTGTCGTTGTCTACGAGAGGAAGAATCGAATCGGCGGTCTTTTGAGGTGAAAACATTCACAAAATGTTCTAAAAGAGAAAAAATAACTTTCAGATACGGTATCCCAACCATGAAGCTGGACAAGTTCGTGGTGGACCGACGAGTTTCACTTCTGGAGCAGGAAGGAGTTCGATTCCTGACCAATACGGAAATCGGAAAACATGTTCCTGCCGATTTCTTGCTGAAGGAAAATGATGCTATTATCCTTTGTACTGGATCTACAACGGCTCGAGATCTCACGGTAACTTATCAACTTTTTTTTCAAATTTGACTCATTCTTTCGGCTTTTAACTTGAGAAGACTAGAAAAACTCAACTGTAGCCTTACTTTGATGGTCGGAACGGTGAATTTTAGGCCGATGAAAGAAATCTAACCCTCTGGATTAGATAGTCCAGTTACAACACATTCAAAGAACTCGAGAATTTTCCATTCCAGGTGGAAGGCCGTGATGCCAAAGGAGTCTGCTTTGCCATGGAGTTCCTGGAGAAGAGTCAAAGACGCCGAGCTGGAGACGAAGTCCTCTGGGAAGGACTGGATCCAGCCAACAAGAAAGTTGTGATCCTTGGAGGTGGTGACACGGCTACAGATTGCATTGCCACCAGCAATCGATTGGTAAAACGTTCCAGAAAACATTGAAAACTTTTATTAAATCTTCAGGGCTGCAAAACGGTGCAAGCCTTCGAGATCCTCCCAATGCCCACAGAGAAGCGGAAAACCGAGAATCCATGGCCGGAATGGCCGTTGATCTTCCGTGTTGACTATGGTCATGAGGAGGCGGTGGAGAAGACTGGCAAAGATCCCAGAACTTACTCTGTTTCGACCAAGGTTTGATTGAATTGATTGTTCAATATTTTTTGGTTTTTTCAGCGCTTCCTCACAAGCACCAACAGCGCCGGCGTCAAGGTTCTGACTGGCTTGGAAATTGTCGATGTTGAGTGGGAGAAGGATGAGAAGGTTGGACCTGAACTAAATTAGTAAACATGGAAGCTCTATAGAAAAATCAAAACTTTTTGGCCGATGTCTAGTTAGTTTGAATCTAGTTTGCTTGAACTTTCAGAGCTTACTTGAAAATTACTTGAATAGCCAATGAGTTCAAAAAACCCTACTTCCCAAATCTTCTAGAACTTCTAATAAGCTTTGCTAATTTTCAAAAAGAAGGTTCAGTTTAGCTTTTGAGAGTTTTGAACTCGTATGTCCTTATAAAAAAATCCATATTTTTCAGGGCGCCTGGAAGCTAGTTGAGAAGATGGATACGCTGCGCACGATCGAATGCGACTTGTGCATTCTGGCTATGGGATTCGTTGGGCCTGAAAAGGTACCTCTTTTTAAGATTTTTCAACTGGTTTATGAGTTCCAGACGGTCATCGAACAGCTGTCGTTGAAATCAGACCCTCGTTCCAACATCTTGACGCCTAAGGACAAATATGATTCTACTGTTGCAAAGGTAGGAGTATAATTCACTGTGACGGTTGAATCTTTTTTTCTCAGGTCTTCGCAGCTGGTGACTGTCGTCGTGGCCAATCTCTTGTTGTTTGGGCTATTCACGAAGGTCGTCAAGCTGCTCGGCAGGTTGGTTCTTGTGGTCTGATCAAAAAATAATATTAAAAAAATCGGGTGAAATGTATTATTACTTAAAGCTGCAAAAAGGCGTCAAAAAAGTTTTTTGATGATTTTTTCAGAAGGTCTAAATTTGCGAAAAACGATTTTCAGAGTACATCGTACTAAAAATTAACAATTTCCGAGCTCAGTAACGGATCAAAGCTTAGTTATGAACAGTTTTGATCCATGTAACTTTAGAAAACCTGTAAATTTTTCGAGAAAAGCCCTACCTTTCCGATAAATTACCTGTCAGAAGGTACAGGAATTTTTCTAGAAAATTCCTTAAGTTTCAAGAGATATTTAGAACTTCATTTCCAGCCTTTCAAAATAATCCGGAAGATCATCAATTTTCAACATGAAGATTCATTCATGCATAATATGATTAAAAGTGATATTTTTCAGGTCGACGAATTCCTCATGGGAAAAACGACTTTGGCTGGTCCTGGTGGAATCGTCACGGCTCCTCTTCAGCATCGAAGCGCGGCGTAAATCTTCTTTTTTCATTTCCCTTGCCCCAAAATGGTCATTATCTATTCTTAGCTATTTTATTTCTATTCGTGTTTCACAATGTTCGCAGCTTGTCACTCGTACGTAGTCGTGTTTTGTTCCTCATATTATTTTTGATCATAGTTATTGCCATAATTTCATAATTTTATTTTTTTATTCGATTTCTTCTGAGACTTGTATAAATTATAATAATGAATAAATGACGAATTTCGAATGTGATCGTGTTAATTTTTCTGCGAAAAACGCATCTACCCTATAAATTGACAGTAAAATGACGTCATTATCCTCAAGCAGAGGTTTGGTTTTTTAATAGGGTCTTCAGAATTCAACACCTCTATTTCTGAAATACGCTTCTGAAGGATGAAAACCTTAGACAAATTTTTTTTTAATCCATAGGAACAAATCTTGATTTTTACTTGAGCTTCCAAAACTGTGCGCTCACATTCCTGACGGACACTTTCGATAAAGGAAAAAAATTACTTTCAAAGAGGCTTTGGCTCAATTCTTACGTTTTGAAAATTATAGAAATTCAAAAACATTTCCCTCGAAAGTTTTATGCAAATAATTTTCACGCTTTCAGTACTAATCTCGATTCCGAAAGCTGACACCAAAACTGAAATATCACATCCATCGTGCTTTTCTGAAGCCCTAGCTTCCCTTGATTTGAAATGACTTTACTTTATCCTTCCTAACCCTAAAAACCCAAAACGATTCTCCCAAAAACAAAATTAATAAGTTTATTGTCAAAATAACATGGGGTGAAAGATACTGGATGAGGGTAAAGTTGAACGGTTACAGCGATTGAGGGGCACAAAAAGCCAGAAAACGTGAAACGGCATAAATAAATGTACAGTTAAACCGCCCGGCAGTCAGTGTCGTTTTGTGGGAGTCGTTTGAGATATTTTCATTATTAGTAAGTTTGGTGGGTAAGGAGGAAGTTAGGCGCGTTCTCCACGGATACGACGGGCGAGCTGGATGTCTTTGGGCATGATGGTGACACGTTTGGCGTGGATGGCGCAAAGGTTGGTGTCTTCGAAAAGTCCGACGAGGTAGGCTTCAGAAGCTTCCTGAAAGGGAATATTGTTAGGACGAGGTTGAAAAAGGATGAAAAGGTACCTGGAGAGCTCCGATAGCAGCAGATTGGAAGCGGAGATCGGTCTTGAAGTCTTGAGCTGAAAAAGGAAGAATTATTTAATTTTTTGTCAAATATGAAATGCTTCTTCATGTGATTATAAGGCGCAAATATCTGATTTTTGAGCATAATCAAGAAATATCAAACTACAAAAAAAGCTCCAATCTTTTTCTAAAGCTTTTTTGAACCGAATGTAGCGGCTGAGAAGCAGAAAAGAAGGCTACAAAATATAAAAGTCGTGAGATCTTTGCTCATTGGCTCGCAAACCTCCATTAGTACAATTTTTCCGCAAACTAGTCGTATTCCGTTTATGGAAAAAAAATCTATTTCCTTTCGAGTTTTAACCCTCAATTATAGAGCTTCTAGTTCATGGAAAAAATCATTTTTCTCGGTTTCTCTCAGCTCACTTGATAGATATTTTTTGATTCCCAACTTATTTACTTTATTTTTTTTATAGTTTCAACTCACCGATTTCACGGACAAGACGTTGGAAAGGAAGCTTGCGGATGAGAAGCTCAGTGGATTTCTGGTAACGACGGATCTCACGGAGAGCAACGGTTCCCGGGCGGTAGCGATGGGGCTTCTTGACGCCTCCAGTCGATGGCGCCGATTTTCTGGCAGCCTGGAATCTCATAACTCATTTTTTCTTTTGAATCACAAAAGTGGAAAATCGGGAAGTCCTAGTGAAGCGGGAAAGTTACCTTGGTGGCGAGCTGCTTGCGGGGAGCCTTTCCTCCGGTAGATTTGCGGGCGGTTTGCTTGGTACGGGCCATATCTAAAGTTATTATTGAATATATATTGATATAAGTTAAAGTAAACAAAGAATGAGACGAGAACGGAGAAATACAAACGGAAAAGGCGTATTTCGAAATATTTTGAAAAAAGTTCTAGAAGGTAGATTATGAAACATTTTTATTGATGTAAGATTACGAAATTTTTGGAGCTCTGATGGGTCTCGATAGCTCTGGACGGAATAGCCTGAGATGCTGGGAAATTAGTTCAAAGATCAAAACTGGTGAAACACTAGCCTCACTACCTCAATAATGAAAGAAGAAAAGTAACCTTAAGTTAGAGTGAAACAAAGCTTTTTATCAGAAGAGTAAAGGAAACGATGAGTGGGACGACTTGAGTCACGTGAATGATCGGCTTGGAGCGACGCCAAATGGCTGCGCGCACAACCGCGACGCACCTCTGAATCGATATTCTCAACGTTTCCTCTTGACTGATTTCTTGCTTGCTCGAGAAATTACATCTGAAGCTTCGAAAAACGGCTCGAAACTGGTAGGGGACACTTGTATAGGCCGTGGAAGCTTAACCTCCAAGTTTCATAGACATTGAAGCTTCTCTTGATCAGATAATCCAATTTCAACTGATTCCGCTCGCATTGGTTTGCGTTGAGATTTTCCTCGCCATTCGTAAAATGGTGCAAAACCAGAGAAAAAGGCACTCTCAATGGGTGCGACGCAAGGAGTCCTCCGCGTCGCGGGGGGCGAGAGACGCAGAGGGAAGAGCGCTCACACACATATATTTCGCAATCGGTTTGGCGTTGTTTTGCATGTGTTTTGAGGACGAAATTTTTAAAATATGAATGAGAGGTAATTAAAAAAAGGAAAGAAGAGTTGAAGTATTGAAATATAATTAAAGTCACTTTGTTGAAATTTAAACAGGGAGGCAAATGAAAGAAAAAAATGAAAAAAAGAGAAAAAGTGAAATTTTTAGGATACTTATTTTTACTATTTTATTATTTCGTTGTCTATCTATGCGGTGAAGGGGTTGAAAAATAGTCTAATATGGGTACCAGTTGATCTAAACAAAAAAACGGATAAAAGATTGGTAGGAAAAATGAAAAATTTTCGATTACAAAATTTTGATGCATTTCCCCCTAAAATTTTTGAGAAAAAGTATGGAGTAGGATAAAATAAACATGAAAAACTCAAATCAAGTTTACGAAATCGGAAAAAAAAGCAAAAAAAAAGAAAAAATTCCATGAAAATGGTTTTCTCGAAATTTGACAATATCGATTCAAAAATGCATTCTCTCACGGAAACTGCAACGAAAATTAAAAAACAATAACTAAAAACCATTCCAGACATTTTTAATTGAAACAGCAAACTGACGGACCCTTGGAAGGCCGCCAAAAAGACCGCTTGGAAGGAGGACAAGACGGCTGACCACCAGTCAATGAAGATGAAAATGAGAAGAGTGGGGGAGCTGTCGGATTGCCTTTCCTAGTAACCTCCGCAGCTTTGGGTCTTGCAACGATTCGACTTTTTGGCGCCAATCCAAGTAGATCACACTTCGCGGCCAATATGTTTTGGACGCATTGGCTGATAAACTTGGTTTTTCGTTCACTGGGATGCAATTTCTACGAGAAACTTTGAGAAAAACGTCAACAAAGTTTAAAAAAAATGAACGACGCGGAAAAAAAATTTCAAAAGAAAAAAACTCCTATCGGTCAATTTGAAAACTTTCCTGGTTGCTGACATACGGGCGTTTTGGTTACTTCGAATTTTAACAAATAAATTTGTTTTTAAAAAGTAATAAACCATGAAAGCATTTTATATTGAAAAAAATCGGTAAAAAAAATTTTTTTTCAAAAATTTTTTTAATCTTTAAAAAGTTTTCGGTTTCAAGTTTTCTGAATTTTTTTCAGGTGAAACATTTTCTTTTCATTTTTTTATCTTATCACAGTTCATAGTCTATCATCTGCATTCCGCAATATTTTTTTCTCGCGTTCAGAGGATTGCAGGGTTGGGAATGAATAATTTCCGGGAACAAGGCATAATATAAAGCTTTAAACTCGTAAAAAAAAAGCAATGAGAAGTTGTTTTTCCGTGAACGAATCTATGTGTCACACAAGAAAATCTGAAAAATTAATTCGGCTGCTTAAAAAAATTGGAAAATGCAAAATTGAAATTTTTTTCATCTGAAAGTGGTCAGAATATTGCTATCATGAAAATTAAAGTTCAAATAAATCTTTTGCAAATAATGAGAAAAGTTACGTCATCTTGAGAAATCAGGACCTTCCTGTTGTTTCGAGCTTTTTTTTATCTACCGCTCGGAACTTTGAAGTTCAGGTTAATTGGTCAAATTTTTCGAGGGAAGTCTCAAAAAAATCGAGCAAATTCTTCACTGAATACTCCTTAGAAACCGTTTAAAAATCGTCAAGAATCGGACGAAGAGAAGACAGACGATCGGATTGAATGCAAAAATCTCAACAAAGACGACTAAATTTTTCAAATTATTAAATTACAAACACAAGTAGTGATGATTGTACAAATATTGATTTATTCACAATCTTGAAAAAGGAGAGTTTCGCAGAAAAAAAGTTCAAAGGAAAGCTCGAAAGCCGACGTGACGACTTTTAGAAAACTGAAACAGTAACGTCATCTATAAGCCAAGCAACTTCCCCTTCAGCAAATTGACCCAGACGAGTCAACTGATTCGCTCAAGAAACACCGCAAAAAGGGGGAACAAGCCACGTATTCTGTATTCGAACGAATCTTTGACGGTTCTCTGCTTGTCGTCGTCAGATCAGCTCCCTATCTGTGAAATACACAATGTTTCGCCGTGTGGACAACTCGTTTGTGTGTCGCCGCAGTTATGGTCTCGTTGTCAGGTCTCCAGAGGCGTTCTCGGTATAAAAGGTCGTCACCGGCGCGTTTTAACGGCAATTTTTTGGTTTTTAGCCTTTTTTAAATGGTTAGGACTTTATTATTTTCTATGATCCAGTTCAAAAAGCTCTCTGCGGCTAACTTAGAAAGAGAAATTGGCTTTTCTAAACTTACAATTTTTATTAGGGAAGCTTTTTCGTGTAGTTTCTTTCAGACAAAACTATTATTTACTTTGAAGACGCTTAGAAATCATTTAGTTGATCTTTCCTTATTTATTTCACACCCTCTATTTCTATATTCAAAAAAATACTGGATCATATCTTCTCTCCCATCTTCATAAATGAAATAACTCACTCGTAATTTTTTAATCCAGTTTCCTGATTCATCGCTTGATTTGATCTCAACTTAGCTTTCCAAAATTTTTAAAAAAGTAATCTGCAGCCATAGAGAACCATGTCATTACGAAGTTGCTGAAAAGTTCAAAACCTAGACCTCGTAAAAAATGAACCGAACCATGTTATTATTAACATACGGATTAGTTCATAAGCTAAACTTTTCCTCGCTTTTATCAAAAACGGTACTTTTCCAACGAAGTTCGAACTTTCATCTTGACTGACTTCACGTGCAGAACCACGATTCTTTCCTAAGAACCGGTTCTCAGGATCCACCGCTTCAGAAACTTTGATTTTTCCGCCTCGTAGGTCCAACTCCCCTTTAAATGTATTTTTCAGGAACTTGGGCTCTTCTCGACTCCAAAATGCTCACCAAGACCTCAGCAGCCTTGCTTTCAACTATCAGAAAAGGTGAGGATTTCGAAAAATCTTTATTCAAAAATGAATATTTTTAGCTTGCGAAGGGAGCACAAGGACTTCTGCGAATGTGTCAGTACGAAAGCCAAGAGTTTTCGAAGGCGGTCATTTTTCGGCAAGACTTGGTGCTTCTCAGCCTTCTTTGGTCATTTTCGACAAAGATGGGACTCTTCTCTGCTTCCATACCATGTGGATCCCTTGGGCTGTTTACACGGCTAAAAAGGTATCCTAATTATTTTTTTTGGGTGAAAAAAATCAAGAACTTCTCTGATTTTTTTGAGAATGGATCTATGCGTGAAAAATTCAAACTAAAAATTATCTTCTCAAATTTGATTTTTTTTCAATACTAGACACATAAACAAAAAGATTAAAACACATTTCACGGTCACTTTACACTTCGCCCCTTACATGGCCAGTCAAGGAAGTTTAAACAAAATGTTGCTAATTGACCTGTTGGTCTCAATTAGAGTGAAGTTCAGGTTTGAAGAAAAAAATGAGACTTTCAACGTCATGGTCGCAGGAGAAAAACGCTTCCGATTTTCAATTTTTTTCAGTTACAATAGACTTTTTAAAAAAGCAAAAGACAACAAAAAAATTAAAAAAACTAATTTAAAGAGCTAAGTGATGCAATTAATCCGCTGAGACTTTTTCTTTTTTTCTTTTTGAAAAAAAGCGGATTTTTTTCTCACTTCTTTTCTCAAGGCGTAAACCATGAATAGTCGGGCGCGGGAACTATTTTTCCAAAACCTGCACAATACTTAGAAAATTCAAAAAATATCAATAAAGGTTGTAATTCATCTCAGAATAACTGTGATTGATATATATTTTTTTTTCTGGGGATCTCGTTTTCAAACTCAGAACAAGTTGACTATTTAATGCTTCATACTTTTTAGAATCGAATCAAGTGTTGGCCTGTCGCTTTTCAAAGACATTTACCGAGTACTCGGCCTGTGCCCCATTGAAAATAAGGTTCTTTCGTACCCCGATTCGAAAAAATATCAATAAGTCCAGGTCAAGCCGGGTTTGCTAGCCGAAGGTACGATGGGCCAGATCACCGCGGAAATCTCCAGTATCTTAACCAAAAATGGTATCCCATCTCTTGAGGTCAGTCAAACTACATTCACTTTGCTGAATTCTTTGAAGAAGAGTTTTTTAGGCAAGACAATTGGTGATTGATAGCATGAAAAACGCCAACGAAAGGTCGGTTTCGCCACAAAATGTCAAGGAAATCTACGACACGTTTGCTTTGTTTACACGGTTGAAGCAATTTGGGACGAAAATTGCAGTATGCACGGCCGACAACAGGTTGGAAATTGAATTTTCTTTCGAAATGACTTTTGGTAATCATTTTTGATAAAATTGAGAACATATCGAATTTTTGAAAATATTTGAAACTTGAGGATATACTGAAAAACTGAAAAAATTGGAGTTCTATTGTACCATTCTGCTTTTAAAAAGCCGAAAAAATAAATCCTACCTTCTGGAGAAAAAAAAACTTAATGAAAAATTCAGAAAAAGCACTCTCCATGCTTTGGAACGGTTACAAGTCAACGATTTGGTGGACTTTTTGGTGTGTGGAGATGATTTGAACACAATTCCAAAGCCTCATCCTCACAACGCCCGGAGGATTTGCGAGTCTCTCGATATTCATCCATCGGTAAGTGGCTCAATTTTCGTCTGATAAAAATAAAGGAACTCAGCCCACAGAGATTAAAAAATTTTTTTTGAATATACATTCATTTTTTTTTCTTGGTTGTCATCGGAGCTTGAAAAAAATTTCTTTCTGAAAATTGGATCTTCAGGAAGCGATTATGGTTGGAGACACTCGTGTGGACATCGAAATGGCGCATTCTGCAGGCCTTGGGGCTGCGGTCGGCGTCCTGTCTGGGGTCGGGTGCAAGCAGCATTTATACAAAGCCGACGTTTTAGTGAGTTTCCATTTTTTGAACTGTTATGTCGGATTTTTTTCAGTTAAACAATGTTGGCGACATCATCGACGCCTTCTACGACAATTATTCATAACATGTTATTTTTTGTTTTTCCCACGGTTTGTACAAAAAATATCAAAAAATGTGCTAAAAAGCAAGTTTTACTAGTGAATTTTCCATTTTCTTTTTCTAATTCAATCACCCTTATTTTAGTTGTTATGAATGATGCAGATCAATAAACGGTGTCGACAGCAACAATGAGTTTATTGTTTCTCAGCAATATATTAGCAAATAATATATGGAATTGGAATCGGAACCATTTACAAGTTGATTATGGAACCAGGGGGTGAGAAGAAATCAAAGAAAAATGAACATTTATGAGTTTTATGACAGCTGGACACAGGGGACGGACGGCACCGATTTCTCGCGCGGTTTCAAACACATTGAACGTAGCTGGCTGGGAACAGGCCAATCTGCAGGATTTTCCGTTAGAAATTGACAAAAAAAATCGAGAAAATATATTTTTTTTCTTTTAACAGGATTATGTTTCTAACCTTCCTAATTTTAATTTTTAGGATAGAAAACTCAGAAGATAGGGTATTGTAAACCTGAGACATTTTGAATATTTCTGGATGTTATCTCAAAAATTTTCTCACCGTTCCATTTTTGCGCCCCGTGCACCAACCGAGAGAATCTGGCTCTGTGAGAACTTCTATCGTTTCACCTTCAAATTTACTTGTATATTAAGCTCTCAGAAGTTTCAAAACCTTTGCGGAGTTGAATCTCATCGCCTTCAAGCGGATTATAATCATAAAGAACTGTGGCCGGTTTGCTGGTCTGGAAATCGTCGAAATCGCCGTATTTTGCCGAATCTGGCGTCGCAGCTGATAAGGGAGGAGAATCGTGAGCTGGTTGGCCTGAAAATATGATCTCAATACTTGTATTCGAAATTTAGAGCACCTCGATCCCAGTTAGTGACCACTTGAGGCGGCTGCTGCATTTTGTACTTGGAAGGGCCAGTTTTCCGGCTGTCGAAGGTGTTGGTGTCAGAATCACTGCTACTCTAAAAATATCTTCTTGAAAGGCTTTAAAATAGTTTTTGATAAACCTTGGGGCTAGTTTTGCCTTGGTCGAAGTTGGTTCCAACAGTAGCCGTTCCAGGAACAGCAGGGATGTCTTCGTTTTTGGTGATTTGCCTCGTGAGAATCACTCCTCCGGAATCCTTTCCGCTACCTTTTGCAGCGATGTTTCGGATCTCCGGTGAGTACTCCTAAATATTTTGAAAGTAATACCATCAGTGCTGGCTTGAAAAGAGGTCAAACCTTCGAAAATATTTACCAAAATAAATTATCACTTTTTAAATTTTTTTTGGATATGATATCCGTTTTTCTCTCCAGTAATTTTACTTCCAACTGCCTCTCTGACCCAAAATCTATCGTTATTTCTGAGACCAGTAAGTTTAAAATTTTTCTGTCGCTTGGAGCAATGTACAAACATCTCAACCACTTTTTTTTTTGCAGCCCTCGATCATTTCAACGATATCTGACGCAACCACATCGTCCAATCTTTGTACCCGAGATGAAAAACAGGGCTTTCAAGGAAATCGGATACTGTATTTTGGGTGACAAAACAACTTGCGGAAAGACATGAACCATAGTTTGGAAATGAAAAATCACAACGGACGTACCACAAAAACAGGCCAGTCGGCGTGGGATTCGACGCCGTTCACCAGGGACCACTGATGCAAGTCTCGTTTCAGAGATTCTGTGTCGGAACCTCTCAAAGTTTGTTCCAACTGCTGATGAAGGCCGGAAATTCTGAAAGTGAAGGATTATCAGAAGATGAGCGCTTTGACTGGAAATTGACTATTATTAATATTTCCTTTTGATTTCAAGCTCATTACTTTCCAAAGATCAAACAACCATCCGCCAAGACAAGAGTAAAACTTTCAAACAATGGTCCAAACTTTTCTCTCCTGCAAACAGACCATACGAGAGAATTAATTTTTGCCCTTTTGTCATCTGTTTTCATGTTATTCTCACAAATCAGAACGAAGATTAATTCTTCTTTCGCTGGTCCAAAATTTATATCATGTGAGAGATAAGAATCTGCAAAAATAACTCACTGATTGTTACGGACAAGATCGGCCAAGAACTGTTGGGTTCCTTTGAAGATTTCGATGAAAAATTGGCATCGTTGAAGTTCCTTCTCCTGGCAAGCTTTGAAGACGTGAGCCATGGCTTCTTCATAGACGCTTCTGGAAAACACTAATTGAAACTCAGAAAAGTGGATACATTCAAAAAATCTCAATTTTCAAAAACGATTTAAGGATATAAAAGCAACATTTATGAGCGCGCCCGACCAGAAACTACTTGCAATTTTTGGCGTTTTGAAATATTTGTCATGAGTTCGACAGCTTGGCTGAAATTGAAACTCGGTTTCTTATGGCCAAAAAACAAAAGCCTGTGACTTTCTGAGCCATTTTGGCGGCTTTGAAAATTTATTAATCACAAAAATTACCTGTACTCGTTAAGTGAGGTAAGAGCCTTCTCATATTCGATCTTCGTCTTCTGGACCTCCTCCTTCATTTTTTCATGCCGCTCGCGGAATTTCGAAGCTCCGTCTTGTGAAACTGAAGTGTCGGCCTGAAATAACTTCTTGGAAAACTTGAATAATGGGATAATAATGTACCTGGCAATTTTGTAAGTTGACTAAAGCAGATTTTTCCTGTCTACAAGCCGAGTAATAAGCCTTCCGTTTGTCGTCCATCTTGTCGTACTTCTTTTTCCATGGCTTTTGTGCCTGAAACAATTTTGTGAGGTTTTCAAGGGCAAAGAAAAAATCTATCGATGTCAAAAACTTAAGAGAAAATGATTTCAAACGCTAATTAGTCAAAAAAAGACCATTTTTTGTCTCTCAGCAAATATTCTGAACATCATTTTGCTGTTTCCAAAAGTTCTTTTTCTTTTTCGCATTGATTTTAAGTTTGGGGGGGGGGGCTTGTAAAAAATTCTGCACTTCTCATTATAATGGCCGGGCTCGTTTTTGTTATTATTTTGGATATCAAATAAAAAATTCATTTTTTTTTCTTTATCAGCCTGATCGTATCGAAAAAATCTAAAAATTTTCTTCAGAACCATTTTGCACAAGGGCCGTTTCTAGCGACTGAAGCCTAAGCCTCAAGGCACACCACTTTACGCGAACTCGCTCGTACACCTGCGGAGACCGCAATGCAACGATAAGACAGCGCGAGCCGCTGGAAATTGCATTCTGGGCTCCGGGCATCTCATATACAAACAGTCAGCTTCTGCTTTTCCTATTTGCCATACTAATGGCGTTGTTTAATGGTTTAAATAGAGAATGCTCTGAAAATATAAGTTCAAAAGCTTTTCAGGCCGTTCAGGGGATATTTTAATAATGAGAAAAATCTTAAATTTTCAAAGGAAAAATTGAAAAAAACATGCTCAAAAAGTTTGTTGTCACTTTTTCAGTAAAAATAATTGTGAGGAAAAACTCGAATGATCAGGAGGAGATTTTTAAAGGACTATCTTTTTTTAGATCACCATAAGTTATTTGAGCCTGACCTTCTCAAATCCATCTTCGATCTCCCGAATCTCCTTTGGTCCTTTTAAAATCGAAGTGTGCAGGTTGTTCTTCCGGTACTCGGCGGTCTCTCTGACGATCTGAAATCGATCAATTTTTAATTTTTCGCGGGCTCTCAGGGTTTTACCGTGTTAACCAGTTGATCTTTGACATTATTATGGATTTTCGAAAGAGTAGAAGCTTCGCCGACCAAGTCATTCCAAACAGTTTTGACCGTTCCGGCAGGAATCGTCCGATCCACCTGAAATTCATGAAAAAATCAGAATTTTAAATACTAAGTTTTAGGTTAATTTTGGCTTGTCTTATTCATCATGGTCGTAAGTGGAATGACGTTGAACATAAATTCAAACAGCTTCTCTAGATACTTTGAATGAGTTCATGCGCAAATCGTTTCAAGTCGCTTGCACTTCAAAAAGCGGAGCTTCCAGGAAAATTTTTTTACATGATCTCACGGCCTCTAGATGTTCGAGAAATTGAATATGAGATAAAATCTGACATAGGACCGCCATTTTTCCGAATGTTGCTGCAACATTTTGGTGTATTTGGCCTCGATTTCTGCCCGTTCCCGCACCATTTTCGCATACTCGTCCAGCTGGTCGATGCCATCCTGAATGATACTTCTATTGAAAATGATCGAAATGCGTTGGTTTTTTCAGTTTCTGATAACTTAGAAAAAAAAAGTTATGAGTCAGAAGATCAGCAGTTCAGTCTTTTCAATAAGATAAGAGCCCCGACGGAGATGATTCACGAAATTTTTTCTATTTTGTTATTCCGAGAAAATTGAAGAGCTCTCAAAGATTGTTAACTTGACAATGAGTCAGAAAAACCAACAGTTGGCATTTTTTTATCTAATCTAATATAAAAATAAAAAAAGCAGACTTATGGAAAAAAATATTATCTTAACATTGCTATCCGGTCATTTGATCATTCATTTTCATGAAAAACTTTTTTTGACGGTTCATAATTTTTTTCAGTGATGCAAATTTTTCAATACCTAAGAGAAAGTTTAAAAAAATACTCGAGCCCACAAATCTTAAAGTTGGAGAAAAATGCAGAGCTTTTTTTGAATTTTTTTATCTAACATCATAGCATCAATTCAAATTGAAATGTCAAAAAAATTTCTCCACTCATGTCACTTTTTTTAACCCACAAAAAAACTCGAAAGAAATCACCTTGATCCTGCGAACGTTATGTTTGTAGTGGCCGATCTCCCAGAAGCCGGGGGATAGGACGTCGGCCGCCATGCTGGAAGTTGAGCTCATTGTAGGAGAAATCTTATTCAGTATGGTAGGGGTTCTTATCGCGACACGTAACGGCCAAGGAATTCACCTTACTGTTGATAAGAAGTGCAACGTTGAGTTTATCACTTCAAGAGATCAATAACTAGTCTGACTGTTTAGTTGGATCTGGGAAGTTCCAAACAAGAAATAAATAAACTTGATGAACAAGTTTGAAGAGCAAGGTTCTAGAAAAATTGTGAAACCTTTCGTCACCTAAATTTGAGAAGAAAGATTCAAAAAAAATCAAATATAATTTTTCCATGATGTTCTTCTTATGTTGAACGAGAAATGGCTTCAAATTACTATGAATTCGGATTGTGAACTTGTGCAGAAATCATGTGGAACAGAAGAACACCTTAATTGAAGCTGGAAGAGCTCATATTTCCTTGGTTTTTTTGCCCCGCATGATTGAAGATCACGTTTAGAAATTAAAAAAAGACATAGCATGGTTTCAATGAAAAATAAGTAATAGAAAATTCAAATAGAAAGTTTTTTTCCATTTCTCTCGGGGGTCAGAAAGCTACGAATCTTCTGGATAACTTTGTAACGGAAAAACTTTTAAAACATTTTTTTTTATTCATCCAGACATCAAATAATTTCAACAGAGCCGTTGGTTTTTCTGACTTCTGAAAATGAAATTTTATCCTAAACTAATTTATAACAATCTCAAACAGGCACTCGAGTTGAAAAAAAGATTCAACTTTAAATCTAGCCGACAAGTTACATCCTCTCTCTAAAAACAAGTGATCCAAGCATCTCTGAAAACTAGTTTTCCTGAACTATCACATTATCAACCACTTGGTATTGCTTTCAGACATACACTCCATTAAAAAAGGCGTCAGAACACTAAGTGAAGCTCCGAAACCGCGCAGAAAAAAGGGGTTTCCGGTGACGCGGACGAGGTGGACAATGGCTTGGGGAAGGGACGACGGACAAGCGACAACGGCTTTTCCTGACAAAACACAAGAAACGATCGGGAAAAACCTCAGCAAAAAGGAGGCACTTCAAGCGTCATGGGCTACACTTTCGAATTCGATTCGTTGGGCCCTGACGCCGAAAGCAATCACTTCACCAAATACACGCTTGCAAAACGCGTTCCAGAGCTCATTTGAGACATTTTTCGCCACGCCGCTGGTCCGCCGAGGGACAAACGTACAAATGGGCTTCCTCATCTCAAGTGGCTTATGAAGCCGCAGTTTTGAACGATATGCATCGAGATGGGTTTGTGAGATTAGGATTCGAAAGTTTAGGAAATGATGAAAGCGAGGAGATTTTGTTTTTTTCTTTTCAAGACATGTTCATTGAGAAAGGATACTCGATTTGAGCTTAGTTTTTGTAGATATACTCGTTAAAGTCTCCTAAAAACCTCCTCAAACCAAAAATGGGATGAATTTGACATATTTGCAAAATTTAGATCAAGGAAACTGAAAAAAAGTTCATTGTTTACTCAAAGACTATTGCGAAGCCCTCCTAAACCAAAACTTTGCTCGCACTTTCAAAATTATAAGAAATTATGACTTTTGAAGTATCCTGATGGTAACTTGTTGGAAATTTTCTTTGTAGAAAGTTGCTGAAATTTTTTTGTTTTTTTAAGAATCAAAAAAAGTAAATGCAGGGCGTTTCTTAATCTAAAAAAATCTTTAAAAAAATCAGAAAAAAATCACCAGAAAGCGCTGAATTTCTATGTGAAATTGTAGGAGATGTCACGCGATTGCAAAAGATAAAACTGTGGAGAAAACAAAACAATATCTTTTTGTATCGAAAGGTCTTTCAATTTTCCCCAACCAATGATAAGAAAAGTATCAATCCTCAAGAGCAGGGTGAAGAATATGAAAGGGGTATGTTTACTGAAAAAAAGCAAGAAGAAAGTAGAGAAAAGAAAAAAAAAGATCAAAACCATGAATCGAATTTGAAAAGAGCCCCCTGCAGTGGCGGTATTGTCAGTTGCACTATGGCGGAGGCGGACGACGATCAAAAGGCGGCTGGGCAAATACGAGCCGGAATACAGTTACCGGCACATCTCATATCCAAAAAAGTTATCCTGATTTTGTAAGAACACCGAAAAGCCTTGAATTTAACAATTTGAGTGAGAGGAAAAAAATTTTGAGAAAAATCTCATCAAAAATTTTAATAACATAATTTTCAACATGAAGAACATATGAAACAGGCATTTGGAAAAATAAACCAAGCTTGAAACTTTTAAAACCGTTTTCTGGCTAAGATTCAAAAAAATGTTTTTTCGTTCTCGAAAGTTTCTTAGGATTACATAAGAAGCAAGAAAAAGTTGGGAATGGCGCGAAGCTTGATTTTTGGTGTCTTCTGAACCTTTTTCACACTTTCACAGACCCTGATAAGATAATTGGACAGCCACTTTGAGCTTCAGCTTTTCAAATCAACTTTTTATAAGCTGAATAAACTCGTTTCGGGACTAACTCCTCAACTCTTTACAACAAGAAAAAAACAAGAAAAAGCTCGAAATCTTTAAAAAGAACAAATCAAACAAAAATAGAAGGAACTGAAGCAGGCAGTGACCACTCGAAGAATCTGAGCACTCAGAGCGTAGCGGCTAACGCGCGCTAAGAAGCGCTACACGTGTTTATTGTTCCGACGACCGTCGACCCACGTGAGACGGGCGTTGAGCCGCGAGAGGTCGGATGAACAAGTTAGTCAAAAAAGGTCAAAAACAATAGCGGGCCGAGGAAGAAAAGAGTCTAGTTGGAAAATCTTTGTGTCACGGTGAGCCTTGTTTTTTCGATCTTCAAGACTTGGGGGCTTGGCGGCCATACTTTTTTCCGTTTCTCAAGAGTTTGAAAAACCCTGAAATACTTTTATCCATTATTCTGCTCAAAAAAATAAGTAAAATTTCTCATGAAATTCGTCTTTTTGATCAAAAAAATACCTTATCAGACAACCCATTATTTTCTTAGAACTACAGAGGGAAGCTCCAATTTTTTGTTTTTTTGAAAAATGAGTGCTAATTGAACTAATTGAACTTTGAAACAGTGATTATATCTTCCTCTTCTTCAATTGAGGCACGGAACGACTCAAGAAGATCCTGAGTTCTAGAAAAAAAAACACACGGTACTAGCTCTAGTTTTGAATAAATATCATACGAATTTATATATGAACCTTTCTACAAATACTCCGACTCTTTTTTTCTGCATAATCATATGATTTTTTTGCTGGATATCAGGGAAAAACAAGTGATACTGTAACTCTCAGAACAAAGTTCTTTTTTATTTTCTCTACCGCCATCTGGCCGCCCTTAAAATAACACAGTTTCACCGCGAAACTAGCTAATTCCGAGCAAAACAACACAGCTGAACGCAAACCCTCAAGACGAGCCCGAGGATCTCGCGAGAAAAAGCAAACACCAAAAACATACAAGCACGCGCGAACCGAAAACAATGATTCGAGTCGTAGATTGGCGGGTTGAAAAACGGACAAAAAAGAAGGAGAAGAAGGTGGAGAAGACAGCAGTCGGACGGTCGGCTGGACAGCGGATAATCTGCGCGGAAAGCAAGAGTTAAGACTCCGACTCCGAGCTCAAACAGTGTTCGGCGCGTTTCTCACGAATGTCCAGCTGTTTGGGAGGAAATTAACTAGGAAATAGGAAGAAGCTCATTGTAAATAAACTTTGAGCTCATTTTTTCTCCATCTTGCCTTGCATCTTTTGCGCTCTAAGTGGAAAAGAAAGTTCGTTTTTTTGGTAAGTTTTGAAAGAATCCTGCAATCATTGTAGTTTTGGCTCCACCGGGCCTTACAAGGGAGGTAATTTCACTCTGGAAATTTTCCTGCAAAACGGCCAAAACACTCTCTGATGTACCAGAACAAGATTCTGGAGTCTCTTTTTGGGAAAAGACGCCTCAAAGTCAAAGAAACCCCTCAAAAACCATTAAAATAGGCTGTTTTGAGGCGATAGGCCCTTATTTCTCTAAAACTGGTAAATTGTGCATGTTGAGTTTTGGGATCTTCATCTGATACTTAAAAAAATTGCCTGGCCACTTATTTTAATTACAAAAAAATATAATAACCTCCCCTGTTAAACCTTTAAAAAAAGCTGCGAAAACCGTACAACCTGAAACTAAAAGGATTTGCCAACCTAGTGATATCAACAGCACTTCAAAACAGAACCGAAAAACAAAAAAATGTTGTTTTTGTTCATTAAGGCTTGATAATGAAAAAATTTGAGCGGAAAACTGAAATAAACCAATCTATGATGAAATAGTAGGTTAAATTACAGATCACTACTTTCTATTTGAGGCTGAACAGTAGAAAATTGATCTTGCCCACTCAAGGGTCCATTGACCTTGCGCGAGGATTTGGAGCGGTGAAAAACAGAAATGAGACGAAAAATCAGTTTTTGTAATTGCTTTTGGCTGAAAATTGATAAAAAACTGTCATTAACCGTTTTTTGTTTGATAAATGCTGAAAATCTTCGACTATTTATCTGAAAATTAGAGTATAGCGTACAGTCAAGGAGAGAAAACAGCGCGACGAAGTCAATTCGTGGAACGAAATGCAGAAATAAATAGGACAATATCGGCGTGATGACAACAGATATTGGGACACATACACATAAGAACACATAGGCGGCTGCCAAGACACTTGGAGGTCATCCAAGTGTTTCATGCGGAATATCCAAATGAGACACCAAATAGGTGTTCCTCTGGAAATTATCTTTATTCATCGTCTGATTGAAATTTTTTTCTTGACCAGGGAATTTTATTATGACAAAAAAAGTTATTCTGAGCATTCAAAGCGTCCTAACTCAAAAACGAGATCTATTGCAAGAGATTCTCTACTTGTTCTGGAATCAAGAGGTCCCAAATGTTACCTAGTGAGGTTTTTAGGGCACTTCAGCACTTGAAAGACTAGAGTGTGGGATTTTTGGAGTTTCTTTCAAAAACTGTACCATTCAATAGTTGATCTACCATTCTCGAAGAACAAAAAGAGATGGAGGCGAATTTCAAACAGAAAAGTCTTCTAATTTTTTTTAAGTTTAAAAACTTCTGCGCCTCAGAAATACCAAAAACCCTGTTCTATGTTAAAAATGTGGACTTTCAAAAGAAGAATACTTCACTGTTGTCTTGAGTCAATAAAGAAGCCTCTACCTTTTCCGGTGCATTTTTTGGTAGTCGTAATCATACTATAAATCAGGCACGGCGTAGCGCAATAGATTAAGTTCTTTTCTAAGGTCGGAAGGGTCACAAGTTCGATCCCCTCCGAGAGCAAAGGTTTCCAGAAATGTTGGTAGAGGGATTACCACGGTTTCCTAGTTCCCAGCATCTCACACAAGGACCGATTTGTCACTTGAGCCGGTCCATTTATCTTCACTGATTGCAGGATGGGACCTCGGCTAATCAACTTGGATCGTTAACGCCTCTCACCCGGTACAAAGGGAAAAAAAGCAGGAGTAATTTAAAGAAAATGTTAAGCCAGCGGTGAAAGGACTGCACCAGGCTCTGAAATAGACCAAAAATGATCCGAGTTCTTTCTGGACCGCCTCTATTTACATTCTTTTACCTGCCCGCCCACCTTCTTTTGTAATTGCCGATTGTTAACCTCATATCATGCCTTTTATGGTGGTCCGTGTGAAACCGCCCTTTTGAGCGCCGCTCAGTTGGTTTTTCCACTGGATGCACAATTTTAAACTTACGCAATCTTATGGACCGCGCTTTTTTGTAGGCACCGCTTTTTACTATCAGCATGAGCCATTAATTTCTGAGCTGTTTTTTTGGGAAAGAAAGATTTTATGGCCGATTTGAAAAGTAGTTTGCAGGGTCTATACAGTTGCAAAGTTTTGAGTTTACTCACTAAAGGGTGAAAAAGGTGTTCATCGAATTTCTCCGGAGTGAAATATTCAGAAAACTAAAAGTCTTAGAGCTTTTGTATTTTTTTAGCTTGAATTGGAAAGAAAGAATCCGATTGAAAACCATAAAACTTTTGCAATCGAAAGGTAACTTAGGAAATTTGCAATTAAAGGAAAAAATTTGCATATTTTTAAGTTTCTAGTTGTCAGGATTACCCGGAAACTTTGAGAATATAGTCTGTGGGCCACGAATTGAAATTTCACGGAACGACATTCCGCTGTTCCGCTGAGCGCGTTTGCGAAGCGTCTTTCGAATCTAGGCCGCGCTTCCAAGTGTTTGTTATTGCTGTGGGAGCACATGAAGGTAGAGTACCTTAATAAAATTTTAAAAAAATTAAAAGCGCGGCCAAGGTTCGCAAAGGCGCGCAGCGGCACAGCGGAATGTCGTTTGGTGAAATTCCAAGCCGTGGTACACAGCCTATAATGGTAAGTCTTTTTTGAAGCCTACCTAACAAGTTTCAGAATCAAGTTCATCAGAAAAAAAAAACACTTTAAACAAGGAAAATTAAGCAAGAAAATACCCCTTATCAACTCAACTTTCACTTAAAACAAATTTTTTCGTTTTTTTTCCACTCAAACGCGTTTGAAAACAGTGTAAGAAATTAGAATACCAAAAAAAAAACCTTACCAAAACGGTGGTAAAAGACCAAAACAATGGGTTGGGCCGGTTGAAAATTCGAACGAATAGGATTGGCGCGTAAATGGGAATTTGAAATGGCGGCGCGGTGAGTCAGATGGAATGGTCGTCGACATTTTGCGTATATGTTGATGAATATTTTGACGCGATGCTGTTTTGACGTGTGAATTTGGGATTTGATTTTGGTGGAGTAGGCGAAAAGCTGCTTATTTCGGATTTGATCAGGCAATTAGGTGTAATGATTTTGATAATCTGATAATTCTTGCTTCGGCTGTCATTCGATGGGAAATTGCCTTCCTCCAAAAATCTTTCCCCCGAAAAATATTCGTAGAAAATTTGGGGATGCTTTAAGTATTTTTTTTTCAAAGTGGTGTTGTTAATTTCAAAAAAATGAGGAAAATCCAAACAGAGTTATTTCTTTCTTGAACGCCTGCAAAAAATATCGTACAAGTCTAAAAAAGTTTTCGGGAAGAATTTCAAGTAAAAAACCTTTCTAAGAGATCCTAGGACATTTTGAAAGTAATTGGAGAATTCCATTTTTCGGATGGAAGATGATCAGACTTATTTTCATCTCAAAAACCCGAAAAAATTGCAGAAGTCAACCTTTAATTTTATCAATTTCATCAGCGTCAGCATGATTTCCACTCAAAATTTAAATTTATTGTTTCGAGTCAATAATGATTTCAGTTGATAAGCTCAAAAGTCAACAACGTGTCATCATGAAACGGAAAAAATTAAATCAGCAACCGGTTTTTGTAGAACAAGAATTATTTATGTGGCTCATTTCTAACCTGAAAAAATTGAGAAAGTTACAAAAGTGTAATATCAAAGATAGAACATTCAAGGGATGAATTGAACAAAAATTTATGATTTAACAAACCTAAAAAAACACGAATTTTTCCATTGAGAAATAACATTCTGTTTTAATTTTTTTCCAATCTTACTTCCCAAAAACAAAGGATTTTTTTCGACTCTTCCTTGTTAAAAATTTTTTTGAGCTCTGATAATGTCCAGCAAGCGTTTTTTTGAACAGGAATTTATTTCAACGGGTCCATGCTGCCCATGAAATTTGTGGCAACGACAGTTTCCACCAACCATTCCCTTCTATTTTTCAAAATACTTTTTGTAACTTCGAAAGCGCGAATTTTCGGTTCTTTAACACTTTTAAAGTAAAAATAACAAACATTTTTTATTCCGCATTTCTGGGTACACAGTAAACTATTTTCAGACCTCACGGTCCCCAAAACGACCGTAATAATTCCTACCAAAGGCTGAATAAACCTCCACCAATTTTTCCTATTTTTTTTCTTTTTTTCCTTCTTTAAAAACATTAAGAAAAAGCTCACCAAGGACAGCAGCATGCACACATTGTGTACTGAAGTCGTGTCTGACGATTAGCGCGGGAACTTTAGGAACGAATGAAAACGGAGTACTCGCGCGCGCGGCATAAAGCGGAACGCTGTTGACATTCAGATAAGCGATTGATCGCATGATCGGTACTTACTCTTCAAATATTAAAACTTTTCCTGAATTTTGACGTTTTCTTGTTCATGAACTTGTATTCAAATCGAAAAAAAACATCATATTATTCATCCGACGTTAGCGCGATGTCGCACGCGACATAGCATTTTCGACTCAAAGTTTACGAGTACTATCTGGTCGATTTCTGACTGAGACTAGGGTCACTTGATGTGGCTTCTTTTTGGAAAAAATTTTTTTTTGGGGACCGTGAGGTCTGAAAATAGTTTACTGTGTACCCAGAAATGCGGAATAAAAAAATGTTTGTTATTTTTTTACTTTAAAAAGTGTTAAAGAACCGAAAATTCGCGCTTTCGAAGTTACAAAAAGTATTTTGAAAAATAGAAGGGAATGGTTGGTGGAAACTGTCGTTGCCACAAATTTCATGGGCAGCATGGACCCGTTGAAATAAATTCCTGTTCAAAAACGCTTGCTGGACATTATCAGAGCTCAAAAATTTTAACAAGGAAGAGTCGAAAAATCCTTTGTTTTGGGAAGTAAAAAAAAAGATTGGAAAAAATTAAAACAGAATGTTATTTCTCAATGGAAAATTCGTGTTTTTTAGGTTTGTTAAATCATAAATTTTGTTCAATTCATCCCTTGAATGTTCTATCTTTGATATTACACTTTTTGTAACTTTCTCAATTTTTTTCAGGTTAGAAATGAGCCACATAAATAATTCTTGTTCTACAAAAACCGGTTGCTGATTTAATTTTTTCCGTTTCATGATAACACGTTGTTGACTTTTTGAGCTTATCAACTGAAATCATTATTGACTCGAAACAATAAATTTAAATTTTTGAGTTTTGAGATTCAAACCGTTAAAAAATAATCGAATAGTTCGTATTTCCGAAAATTTCTGATGCTTTTTCAACATTTATTTGAAAACTTCCCCCACAGCCGAAAGCAAACTTCGGCCCCAGAGCAAGAAAAAAAGAGAAAAAAAAAGCGAAACTAGTTGGAACAACCTTTGTAAGTCCAAATTTTTTCACAGTTGTTCTTTAGGCTCTCGACTTTTTTATGCATTGTAAAATGCATGAAAACAAGCCATCAGAATAACTGGCTTGTTGTCTAACTTCAGTCTGACTAGTCGAAAATCAGATGAAAAAAATGGATACCAAAAAATGCCATGAAAAAAGGCCTACAGCTTTCCTTCAATTTCGATTAATATAATACTCTCAAAATTTTATTACTCAACTAAGACGTCAATAGAGCAAAGTTGATTACCTTTTTCAGCCAATGCGATTTCCGGGACCAATTTATTTTTTTTTTGGCGGAGATCAGAAGTAACTCCAGTTACCCAGCAAATTGATACAGTAATTGTGCTAAAATTGCGCTCAGGTTAAAGTAAGCGGAAGGAAGAAACAATTTTTGTGAAGACAAAAAAGAGAAATTTCCAATAAGTTCAAGACAAGAATGACAGGAGCCTCTTAAGTCGAGGTCTTCGGAATGAAAAAAAGCTCCCAGAAGTCGTAGGAATCTTCAGTTTCAGGTGACAGGCAACCAATAAAATAATTTTTAAAACTGAGTATAAATACTAAATTGAAAAACTTCAGCTCACTTATCTTTTAAAAATTTTCAGAGATGTAACAAAAGATGAATGAATTTTTTTTTCTGTAAGTTCAAAACAAGATTTGGCTTTTTCTAGTACAGATAAAATGGGATAGAATATTCAAAACATAATGAGAAGAGAGGAATTTCCAATAAAACTTCCATACAAGGATGACAAGGGCCTCCCACGTCGGAGGCTTCGGAATGGAAGAAAATCGCGTGAAAGTGCGTGTTTCTGTGAATGGTGAATTGAGGTAGACGTTTTGCCGTCGCCGCAAAAAAAAACCAGGAGGAAGGCCTAGAAGATTTAAACGCAAAAGCTTGTTAGGCATCCGCTGCCACTTTGGCCTGCGCCCGCCAACTTTGACGCTTCCTGTGAGAAACGGCGACTACTTGTCCGATCGTGTCGTTTTCACACCATTTCATTTATGAATTCCTTTTTTTCTTAGAGATCGTGGCTTTCATGCTTAAGCACTTCAAGGTTTCGCTAGACCTGGATAACAACCATTGGAATGGGGAAGAACTTGAGAAACGTCATACTTCGACAATGTTCAAGATCTATGATTTTTTATAACTCAAGAGCTTTCGTGGCGTTTCTAAACACTGAGAACTTCAAAAATACTGTACCGTTATATTTCAAGCTTATTAATGGAGCCAACAGCGTTATCCAGATGCTTAATAACAATATTCATTTTCTGAACAAAGACGGTCAATCAAAATTCTTATTCAGTAGTATTCCTACTAAAATTTCAAAATCAGATTTTTTGATCTTTTTGCAAAGACGTCATCAGGACTTCTTAAAAAAGAGATCTGAAACTTAAGAAAATCTAAAAAGTCCATAAAGTTCAGATTTCTGAAAGGATCACTCGAATAGGAACCAGACGGCAAGTGACGCAACAAGTCGCAAATTGCATCTCCAACAGAACGCCAGAACACACTGCCTACATATACAGGTTGAGTGAGAGGAGAACGAGGGTCAATTAAGTACGAAAAGACTTCCGACAAAGTAAAGCCTTTGAGAAAAACGAATGAAGGAAAAAATATGTGAAAATGAGAAAAAAGTTCAGTTCAAGTTCAGTCCAAGTCCTCAAGAAAAAAAAATTGACTTTGAGTTTGTAAAAAAGAATGAGCTGTAAAACAGTAGAGTAATTTTTGAATAAACTTCAAAGCTTAATTTCACTAATTGGAAGGTCCGTAGAGCGGAAAAATGAAATTACTGAGCTGAAACAGTAAATCAATTTAAAAAAGAACTGAGAGACGTTTTTTGATCTTCCCCTAAATTTCTCATCTAAGAAAAGAGTACAGAAAAAAACTGAAAAGAATGCTTTCTTGAAAACGGAGACTTCCTCAATTTGAGAATCCGTCTAATCAAAGCTCCTCAGCATCCAACTTTGAGCAAAAAAACGAAAAAAGATGGTTTTCTTACTTGAGTTTTGTTGCCAAAGTTTGGGAATGAACGGAAAAAATGAATCTAGCTTCAATTTTTCGAGGAGAAGGAACAAAATTGCTCCCATTTCCTGAGAAAGAAAAGGAACTTTGCAATTATATAGAACAGCAAGAGTCATTAATCAAATTAAATAAGAAGGTGCACCGAGAAAAAAATGTGTTCTCGTGAAAATTGCTGCCTTTTTGCTAGCAAAAAAATAATGAAGAAGGTTTAATTTTTTAGTGTCTCGAAAGAAAGGTTTTTTTAGGTTTTTTTCGTTTATCGTAAAAAAATATTGAGCTTAGAGTTGACTAAAAAAATAAACAAAAAAAGTTTTGTGACGTTTCGGAATCTTAATGAAAAAGTTACTTTCCATAGACTTGCTTAAAAATTCAAAAATGCAGACGGAAGATAATTTCTGAATGAACTCTGAACACTTCTTCAAATGATAAGGAACAAATTTATAAGTTTTCTGGGTATCTGCAGCATAAAAACAAGAAAAGTGATTACCCAATTTGGGTGAGAAAAAAAATTGAGAGCAATCGGTTTTCTTCGTGAGATATTAAAACAGCAATGTGATTTATGCGTGAGTAACTGGGCAATTTTTTTCTACTTTTCAGGCTTACTGAAGTCTTTCACTATGTAAAATGTGTTCATTTTCCGCTTCAAAGTCCAAAAAACTTAAGCTTTCTCCATGCAAAAAGAGGAAATTTTTTCTGGCTCGACCCGAAGTTTGGCGTCTTAGAAAGAACTGCGGGCGCTCCCGAGCAGACTACATACACTGCCACTCGGTTGTGAATTACTTTTTTATTGAATAAGGACAGTTTTGAGAGGGAAAATAGGGTAGTAGTAATGAAATTTAGTACGCGGAACATATCGAGAGGAAACAACAAACATCGCAAGTTTTGGAGGAGGATGGTCAGTGCGATTCGTGTGTGTTGCGGGTTAAGCAGCCGTAGTCCGCCTCCTTTCCTTCCAACGCCATTTTCGATGAGCATTGTTTGAGAGGAAGCTAGCGAGGGGATAGAACTTGAACTTGACGAAAGATTGGAGTTCTGAAAAGAATTCACGGGTTTTCGTGTCCGTTTTTGTTCGCTTGTAGGAAAAGCACAAATGGAAGTTAGAACTGCAGAATATTCGGAAAGTTGGTGGAAAAGTCCATGGAACATTGTAATTAATGGTATCAGCCGAAGACCTTAAATAGTCTAGAAAATGACCTAAAAAATGTTGATACCAAAAAAAATCAGAATTCTTTTTAAAATTCAACATTGAAGGTCAGTTGCCTCAGAGCCACAGAATATTCGGTAAATTGACAAAAAGCCTTGGAATACTGAAGCTAACAGTGTCACCAACTTGTTAACTGGAGAACTTAGAAAAAAAAAACGGCTAACATGAGCAATAAGAGTCACTAAAAATGATCTTGCCGCAGATGAAAAATAGCGTGCAGAAACCATTAATTCTTCCAAATTTTCAAAATATATTCACAAACATATCATCGTCATAATTCAAATAGTCCAAGAACCCAACAAAAAACCAGGTACTTGAATCGCCGGTTCCATCAATTACAAAAAGAGGTTGGTTTTTTTTCCATTGAGGGAAAATAGCTAATTGCTGCGTTCCCTTTCGTTAGCGAAAACGTCCAAGACGTTTCCAGAACCCCTTCATTTACATTGATATCAAGAAATTTTGGGTTTTGAGAAGGGAATATTTTATTGAGAACAAATTTTAACGTGGTATTTTTTCTGAAGGGCTTTTATCAGCCAAAAAAAGGAAATTTTCAGCCAAAAACCCTGTTATCCATTCAGTCATTGCCCCTTGAAACATATTCTCCTTGAATTTCGTGTTTTTCCGTGAGAAACACCATAAAAAAGAGATTTTCTGGTTAACAGATTGTTTATTCTACACCGAAGATGAATTAATAATAGATGCATGAAAATGATGGAATTGCATAGTTAATTGTCGAGAGGCTAATTACAATGATAAATATTTAAATAATCAAGAAATGCGACTATCATTTCGAAACTGAATGGTTCGACAGTGAGAGATAGGGATATAAATTGATTAATAACTACCAGAGTTCTTATTTTAGTATCCCTAAAATCGGATTTCACGTTTTTAGTAGCATATAACAGGAAGAATGATAATAGTAAATTTACCGCTAATTTGGAAAAAAACGGTTATATTTTTGCAAGCTCAAAGCGCGAAAAATTAAATTTTGAACAATTATTTTTTTTCCAAATCAGCGATGAATTTTATATATCAAATAGGAATTATAAGAAGTTACAGGAGCTGCTGTTAATCTACCGGTTGTTTGGGAAAAAGCTACAGGTAAAACGGTCAACCCTCAAGAAATAGAAAAAAATAATAGGAAAGAAAAAAACAGCCAAAGTATTCAAAAAAATCACTCATATTTATAGCAATAAAGGAAACAGAGAACAGTTATGACGTCTAAAAAAATCAACGATGAAGTTTGGGAATCTATAATATGAGAAACAAGGGGTTGAAGTAATAAATTATATCAGTTTTGGGTAACTTTTTGAAAAACATAGAAGAAAAATTCCAATTTCCACAGAAGCTAATAGGCGCATACCTAAGCACTTATAACTTGGATAAAACAATTCGAAATTTTTTTGGGTTTTTCTGTATTTTTTTCGCAATTATGCCAATAGGAAAAAAATTCAATAGCATAAACAATAACTAATCGATATTTGTAATGTACAACAGAGTTCCCTGGTTAGGAAGGTGAGTAAAAAACCGTGGAATAGTCAAGTCTGGGATCATGATATAACACTAACACACTTGAGAAGAGATAAATCACGTTTTTGTAGTTTTAAAATTTGCTATAACACAGAGAATAAGAGATTTTGGCCTTTTTGAAGAAGAGTCCATTTACTGTCCCTTCGGGAAATGGAGGATTTTTGACAAAAAGTAAAAAAATGTGGATGAACTGCCCAAGAATAAAATCATATTTACAATTTCAAGGTTTTGGAACGTCTGATTTTTGAAAAATGGCTCAGTTTGTTGCAGTTGTTTTTCGGCTGTAATCAAGTTTTTTTTTTCAAGATGCCGGACCAGAAACTACTTACGCCTGGAGGTATCTCGAAGCATATGGCCGAGCGCACAACATTTTCTAACATCAACAGCAACAATTTGAACCATATTTCAAAAAATCAAAAAAAAATCAATTTCGAAGCGTAATTAAATCACAAGTCCTAATTAAAAATCGAATATCCAGCAAAAAAAAGATATAAGATGAAAAATCAAAATAAGTTGTCGCAATCAAGCTTCTTGGCAACCTAATCACAAAGGAACAGCGAAATTTACAATTCTTTCCGGTAGCAATGGCAATATTTACAGGTACAAATTTGAAAAATCAAGTAAGGGAAAACGCATAGAAATTGATAGATATTAGGTGGGATTTTTACAGAGAGTGAAAGATATTAATTAGGAATTAGGGATTTAATTGGCGCAAAGAGGACAAGCCGAAGGAATATCGGAGCTCGAGCGAGAGCGGTCCCTGCCGCATCTCGCGCAAGCCGGAGCTTCGGTGTCACAGTCGTTCTGAAACAGGGATTTCATCTAGAATTTTTCATGTTTTGTGATTTTGAGCTTGATTGTGAATTTACAGTGAGCTTGAAAAATAAACTCTTGAATTTTGAAAAATAGTATGAAATCTCCATTTTTTTTTTGAGATGCCGTTTTTCTGTTTCTTCACAAGTTTCTTCAACTTTTTATTCCATAGCAGTCATTTATTGACAATCGTTTTGAAGATTAGTTATACGTTCCTCATTCTAGCAATTTCGAAATGTGTTAGTTATCGGAGAGACGAGAGAAATAAGCAGAATTATAACCAATTAACAAAATTTCTTCTTGTCGATTTGAAGATTGGCTTTTGGAAAAAAAAACAGATCTATAACCACATTCCTACTGTTTTCAAATCAATACTTCCTATCTCAGGAATAAGTTATGAACTAGAAATTTGAAGGATAATGACTCGAAAAACCTCAACCTACACTAAAAATGTTGAAAGGAGGGCTGTGTTGAAGAGAGGCGGCGGGACAGACGAGACCATCGTAGTCGACGGCGTTCCCGTTGCACAGAGGAGAAGGTATCTGGATGGGAAGAGTCGCTCCGGTGGCGATGTGGATCTTCAGGGCTTCCAATTGTTGGAGGAGCTGAAAAAACGAATTTTTTATTTTTCTAATGACTTTGCATCTTCAAATCAGTTTTTTTTGCTAAAAACGCCAAACTTCAAGTTTTTTATATACTCCATTCACCGCACATTAGAGATGAAATGACCTTATTTTTCCTTCCTCAACTAAATCTTGATTCCATAGTTTTGAGCACCCACCTGATCTCTCTCAAAAATGGCTCTGTTCCGCTCCAATTCCGCCTGCTCGGCTTTCATTTTGTAATGATCCGCATCAGCTTTCCAAGCTTCACAAGCCTAAAAATAATGATGAAGTTCGAGAAACGTTTTCCTTGAAAACCTGTCTGGCTTGTTTCAAGCCTTCCTCCCACACAGTAACCTTCTCCTGGTGATTCCTCAATTCGTACTTCGTTTTTGTGAGCTCATCAAAGTCGGTTGGCTGCTCGTCAGGGAACTGAAATCTCTGCTGTCTCGTAAGGAGAACAAATGAACATCGTTACCGACGAATCCAAAGGACCGTTTCCAAACAAATTGGCCGGAGAGTTGAGCATAGTATTGGAGCTCTTGTGGTTACCGAAAAGGCTATCACCAAATGGCGAGGAAGAATACGCTTCACTTCCGGGGATTCTCATCGGCGACGAGGACACTGAAAGTACTGTAAAACACGCATATGTCTTGGTTTTGAGAAATTCCCATGAGTTTGATTTAATCTTCTTGATGTGAATTTTTGTCACGTTCAATGTTTATTTGCCGGTTGATCTTCTAGGAAAGGCTCTCATAATTTTTGATAATCGGCGTAAGTCGTTTAAGGTCAGGTGCAAACGTGGGCTGAAGCTATCTCATCTCGATTCATATGAGACCGTAAATTTTCCGCTTTTGCTAAGCTCATATTTTCAATATTTTGATTTTTCTTAGGGCTTTTCCAAGTCCCCCTAAATCTTTGAGGATCTTTCGATTTCGTGAATGGAAGTTGAAACGAACTTCCTCCGAACAGGTCTCCAAACTGGCGAGGAGTGTTCTGATGTTCATCAATGGGAGCCAAGTCAAGGCTGAGCTCCTCCAAAGTCCCGAGAGACGTGTCCAGAGTGTCTGGAGCTTCGGACATTGCGGCCAGGCAAGACGATCGCTCACCGTTCACCCCATTGAATCCAGAATCAGAACGACACAATGAGGAATGCGACGGGAGCGAGCTGCCGCTATCGATTCCGATGCCGCTTAGCATCATGTTGCCTGTAAGAACGTTGATTGAACAGTCCTCGGAAATCTTTATATCAGGAAAAACTTACGGCGGATGATGTCCAGATGTCCCATATTGAGAGAATGAGTGCGCAGACGTCCCAGCTGGTCATTTCTCATCGGCTAAAGTTTTGTGATTGTCTCAGGAATAACTATGATCCTTTTTTAAACTTTTTTTTTAAACTCATTTTTTCTCTATGGCCGATTCACGGCTAGCTTGAGACGCAAAGGGGCGTGGCCTGTCTGCACTATCCACCAACCAGGCACTATCTTATTTTTTTCGTGTCAGGACCTTTTTCTGTGTGACTCAAGCCAGATGTGAAACAACTACATGACGCTTTTGAATCTGATTGGTTTTATAGTTTCAAAAAACCAAAACTAACCGAAATAGGTCCTCTCTCGAATCCAGGCGCTTTGGGATAACTACTGGAGAGGATATCCGTTGTGGCGTACATTTTCGTTGGGATCGGCTGGCGTTGTTTCAATACCGACTGGAAGATTTTCGATCATGAATCTTGAAAAATTATTTACTTACCGAATAGGAAGGAGTGCTGCTACCATTAGTAACGGGAGAACCAAAACGCATTGAGTCCGTCGAAATCGAGACTGAAAAATGATATTTTTCTATAGATGTTTTTTTGATTGTTCGATCTTCATTTGTCATTCTTAAGTTTTAAATTGTTAATTTGATTATCAAAACCCACATCCATTGCCATTTCCAGTGGGGCTAATTTGCTCCTTCGGGCTGGCCTGGCTGCTACCGACGTATGGAGTTCGTTGAGCATGAAGTTCGGTGTCGTGGTGGGCAAAGGCGCAGAAAACCGCCCGGGGGCAGTAGCCGTGCTAAAAATAGGGCATTTTCCAAGTTTTACGTTTCAAGAAAATCCAGAAAAAAATAACGATGATCAGATGGTGGATAATTGCATGGATAAAAAAACGGCGAGTATCAGAATTTTCAAGTTTTTTCAACACGCCTTTGAAGACACTGAAAATCTAGTTTATCTTTTTCACCTCAAAGATTGATAAGAAAGTTTTGAAAATTTGGTATTATCCAGCTTTTTAATCATAGTAATTTTCACGAATGTTTCACTCACTTCCAGCATGTCATTGCACTTGGTAGACTTGTAGATCTCCGGATGGAACTGCTGTTCAGTGCGAGTGTGGCAATACTGACAAGAGTCGCCAGCTTCACAAAGATCGGGATCAAGCCACTCATCGACGGTCTTGGCGGCAGGACAGGGTGTTGATCTTAACACTTAAAATTATTCCACTTCATTAAAAATCCGTTTCTCTCTAGTACTTCTTGTTAGAAATCTTCTCAAGGGGTTATTTTGAAATACTCATTGCATGTGTTCTTGGAAATTTCTCCGATTTTTGAGCAAAGAAGAGTTTTGATTGTTTAAAAGCATAATAGTAACCTGTATTTGAAGAGAGCTGGGGGACGACGTCGATCCTTGGTGTTGTGGTAGAAGGGACAGGCGTAGCCCTGTCGACAGAGTCTGGCTGGTTTCCGGCATTGCTCCGTCTTGTAGCACGACAGCACGTGATCTTGAGCTAAATTCCGTCATTTTCTTGTTTTGCTTCTTGAGTTTTTCCTAATTTTGACGGACTTTGCAAGTCGTCAAGTAACTGTTTTCCAGGTGAACGCTCCATTTTTGTATAAAACCAAGGAGGAAATAGTGCAAAGCAGCCATAACAACACGTACACAGAAGAAGTTGAGGTCAAAGGTAGTTGCTCAATGAGAAAAAGAACCATTGTTCCATCGATCAATCAACTTTAAATGGCAAAAAAAACTTTTAAGAATGATAAGATAACTGAACTTCGAACTTCGAAAGAACTGATAAAGGTAGCTCATTCACTTCTGCGGTAATTTAATATATTCGGAGGTCGTAACATTTGAGTAATGTCTTTTTGCGGGTTTTAGTTGATCAAACTTCATTTCGGTCGGTTAAAAAATGCATGTCATGCCAAAATCAAAAAGCTTCTGAACGGGAGGACCAATTTTGAAAACGACCAAGAAATATCATATCATAACTGCGACTCTTGCCTTGGCAAGATGTTGTGAATCAGCTTTATTCTTTGTTCCGTGTCCGAAAATCCAATAAAAGACGGAAGATCGAGGACCTCAAGGGCGTTGGTCACGCCAAACGACTCCGTCGTTCTTTTTTTTTTTTTTGGTCCGCGTTCTTTTTTTTCTGCAGCAGAAAACGAGGCTGAGAGTCACATGATGTTATGTTTATGCCTAGGGTTCCGCGCGCAGGCAACCAAAGTGCACCCCGCCTCAATCCCCGCGTGTTTTCGAGCTCTCAACCGGAGTCTTTTTCGGACAACATGACCTTTTGCCCACTCCCTCACTATTTGAATCAAATGAAATGAAAACAAAGAGAAATGCATCTTGCTTGTGACACTGGAAAAATACGGAAAAATTCTGGAAAAAACGTGAAGCGTTCACACAGAGGGGACAGTACATACAAAACACTCAGAAGCGATTTCAAATTTCAATCTTTGGGCGAAAAATGCTTTGAAAGACATGTGGTGAATTTTGAAGAGATTCGAAATAGCTTACAGTGCCACTGAGGATCTTCGATGACGAAACTTGTACGATCTCTTCCTTCTCCGTCCATACTTGTTGAGAATCCGGTTTCATGTTGGTCGTATTGGAACTGAAAATAGGCTTCATGAAAAGATTTTGTTACCTGGCATTGATCAAAGTTTTTGTTTTTTTTACTGGAAATGAAACGTTTGTGGATCAATTATACTCCATACAATGTTGGCATGAAACTATAAATATTGTAGAAGCTCTATTTTTACACAAAATCTTATAGGATTCTTTTTTATTTGGATTACTCCTCAGAATTTCGCTTTACCCAGCCATGGATGAATTATCTGGCTCTTTTTTGTTTCAGTATTAGTTTTTGAAACCGTTCTGAGTGCCTCAAATCTGATTCTTTTTGTTATTCTCGATTCTCAACGACCAAAATGGAACGAATGAAGGGCAACCCCCGGCATTATTTTTTTCAAAAACGTCTCCTGTCCCGATCTCATTTTATTTTGCGAACGAAGAGAATCTGACACGTGCAGACGTTCAATGATCAAGGACAATTTCGAATCGAACCTGCGGTTGACGGAGATCGGCCGACGTGTGAGCAAACGCGCAATGCGCTCCGTTCTGAAAAAAAACAAGGAAATGAATGAAATCTAGAAAAATAACATCCGTCTCTTTAGAAGATCACAATAAATTACCATTATTAATCAAAATGAAATTCAAAGTTTTATTTTTTTGTGTCTCACTTCAAAAATGTTTTTATCTTCTCAACACGAGAATAAAATGAATTTTTTTATAATACCTTAACACATTGACCCCTGGCGTCGCTCGGATGGACACATTGAGCCGTTTTGTAGTACCTCAGATGGTACTTCCGCTCAACGTCCCCAGAAACTCGGTGAAGATAAACGCAGCTAAAAAAAAAGAAAACGTTTTCCTAGAATTCCAGGTTTTCGGTTTATTTTTTTTTCCATTGATCTCTGTTTGTTGAAACAGGTTTCTCACCGCGTTATCGCTTCATTTTTGGTCTCTGGTTAGGCAATTGAATCGTTTTCAGGCACATTTATCACGATAAGAGCAGAGAGTTGTTGGAAAGATCAGAGCAATCGGTCACACGTGATTGATCTTTTAGTTTAAACAAATAGAACTACGAAACATAACGCGAAACAAATTTCGAACGCCTTGGTCGCAGGTGGAATGGCTCGTTGGCGTTTTTAGAAAATGTTGGATTAGAAGGTTCTTTTGACTCTTTATAAAAAAAATCGTTTTGGGACAGCCCCGGTTTGAAGATAAGTCATTTCAAATGCAACCATATAAACTCAATATGAAAGAAAACTCACTCATCGCCATCCGGACAAATGCCAGTATTCTCATCGTATTTGTCGCAATAGATGTCGGGAGAATAATTGAAAGATCCATCTGATTTGCGGACGGGCCTGGAAACTTGGATTTCAGCCGTTTGTTTAAATTATCAGCAGCTTGTCACGAGAAACTCCCTTCATAAATTTTTTTTTCATTTTGAATCAAGTGAAAGCCCCTATAAAAAACTTCTAAAGCCCGCAGTAAATGAACCACATCTTGCCCTCGATTTTCGAGCTCTTGAACTTTAATAAACCAACTTCAAAAATCCCTTTTCGACATCCCGACTCATTCATTTTCAACGATGCATATTACAGAGACCCGCATTTTGCCCCGAGGCAAAATTATTGAATTAATTCTCAGAAACATTGGGCTTTCATCAATGATGCATAGCGGCGCGCATATCCGAAACCGAAAATGTGTGTGTTTCTCATCTTCTTTTTCTCCTCCTTGTCATTAGAGCCCAATTTGATGTGATGCAAAATATATGAGTTTTTGCCCGAAATGGAGAGCAAATGGATTTTTTTTTTCGGTGATGGAAAGAGCCAACGAATGGGTTTTTTTTTGGTTTGAGGGTTGGAGGACAAAAATAGGAATATTTACGAGGGCTAATGGTAACGGTTCTATAGGTTCAAAAAAATTAACGAGGATCTCAGAGAGGCAAAAAAAACGCGCATGAAAGAACTTTTTGAGGAACTCCAAGTTAAAAAAAATACCTACAAAAAATTGTAAAAGCTCGAATGGTTTACAGTTAGGTAACTATTACAAAACAATGTTTCATGCTTTATCCGTATTTTGAGAAAATGTGATTTTACGTCTGATTCGCAGTTTGCGTACGTAACTCACAAGCTCACGACTACAAGTCGTTTTTTTTTTCCGGAATTGTGTTATATTCTTCCTCCCAATTTTTTGTTCTGATTTTACGAAAGATTCTAATTCAAAGCTTTTGCTGCCTATCTTGATTCAAAGTTTAGTATTTTTCGGTGATGAATAGTCAAATAAAAGCTCAATCTAAAAACTCACTTCCTCCTCCTTTGATTGGCAAAATGCCAATTGAAACAAGTGAACGGCCGGTGCTGCTGACATTGATGTTGCTTGAAGAGAGGACAAGCTTCGACCCGGAAGTCGCTCAGGTAACTGAAAAATCACTCTTATCCTTTTTTTCCCCTTAAAAAGTCACAAGCAAGATTCAATTCCGTGAGTCTTCAGTCCAACCAAACAACGTTTGAACCAACAAAAAAAGAACCAAGAGATCAATGTGCCCCACATTGCCGCCGATTTTTCAGTCGCCGACGGAAGAATAATGGGCCACAAATATTTTCCAATCATTGGTCCTTTAACGTTTCGGAACAGAAAATATAGGTTTTTTCACTTGGGATATGAACAGGAACAGTAAAGTTAACTTTAGAGAAAAAAGTTTCTGATTTACAAAAAGATCGAAAAAATTATCAATTTTTTTCATAGTTCATTCATTATTAGCTGACTGGAATTCAGAGGTTGCTAATGTCAAAATTACTGGAAATCCGAGGACACATTTTTAATCAGAAACTGTCACATCCTCAAGGTAAAAAAAACCATTCGCAGAAGATTCATATTTTTTCCCACATCGCTTTTTTTACCATCTTAAGCCAAGAATTATTGGGCCTCAAAAAGTTAAAAACTTCGCAAATTTTTCTCAAACCAAAAATAACCATTTTCGGAACATTTTTGAATTTTCCCGTCAAATTTCCTCATCATTTGGCATTCTTCTCAAGAAAGGAGCCAGGCCAAGTGTCACGCGTGTTCGTCCACTCACTCGTGCCCAATCTTTGATCTACTGCTGTTTTCGTATTTGCTTGGCAGAGAGAGCAAGGGAAGATGTTTTTGCCGGGGGCCCAAGGCCTGGAAACACACGGAAATTCTCATCGGTTATGTGCCTCCACATAAACACAGATCTTCCTTCCCCTTTGGCATTTCAGACTTCATTCATGCATGACACTAGTAGAAAAGCGCGAAAAAAAAACATTATGAACGAGACGGAATTTGCAACAAGGAAGTGAAGATATTATTTTCTCAGTAAACACATGATTAATGTCATTGGACTCAATATCTTGAGTCACAAAAACTTGTAAAAAAAGATTTTTATTTCTCAGAATTCTGAGGTATAGCGAGCTCAAAATAACGCAAAGAAATTGAAACATATTTTTAAGCTTGGCAAGCGAAAATAGGTATTAAGGTCCATATAATCCATTCAATGAAGAATATAACTCGTAAAAAAATTCTTTCTCATTTTTTTCCTAGACCATCTAATAATATTACTGGTAAAAAAAAACAAATTCAGAGTGTAATTATTTGATTTCTGTTAGAAAACCAACAAAAAAATCCGTCTTGTTGGTCTTTCAAATAAGTTTGAGACCTGTAACAGTAAAATGATATACGTCTTTCTGAATATTCTTACTTTTATGAGATCTTTCTTCCAAAAAAATTCTTCTCAATTTCGCAACCACTGTTCCATCAAAAATATTTTTGCCGATCATTATTTACGTCGAATCGTCTGGAAGATCTGTTATTCTTTGTATTTCCCATGGTTTTTAGGTGATTCTGCATCGAAAGCAGGGCGAAAAAGAGTCATGCGGCCCCCTTTTCAGCCGCTCAAGACACAGAGGAAACGACGACGCAAGCGCTCCACTGGTAAACAACCCCAAAGGCCCAAAATGAACTCGACCAAAATGAACATATCGATCGATTTTTCGGGAGTGGTCTGGGTTTGCGTTGAAAATTTTGAATAAAAATAAGATGTTCATGGTTTTCAATCTAGAAGGGATAGAGAACGGGCCTCAAATTTTTTTTGAAAAAATGACGTCATACAATTGGTTCCAAAATGAACTTTTACAGTTAATATGAAGATGATTTTTTTTCTGTAGAAATCATTGTCAATTGTTTTTTTCGAATACACGAATAAATATTGGAAAAATAAACGGAAAAATGTTATTTTGAAATGACGTCATAAAAACTTCTCCAAAGCGCGAAAAAGGTGCAAAGCTACGTTTGCTTCAAAATGACGTCATTCAAACTTTCTCGAAAGTTTTTCTACAAAAAAACCTCTTAGTTTCTCAGATATTTTTTTAAAAATATCTGGTACAATGACGTCACATTTGAAAAATTTTTTTGAATTCCCGCGCTATTTTCGAGCAAATATTTGCATTCCGCTCCTCGACATTCATTCGATTGATCAACGTGATAAACTGGGAAATGGACCACTCGAGTTGTTATTTTCACCCAACTCGTTCTTTGAACCCAAAAATTTAGGAAAAAAAGTCTTTGAAAAATATCTTTTTTTCCAACTTCCGACACCCTTCTTTTTGTAAAGAACCATTTCTTCCGATTTGAGGCTCTTGATTTTTCAAAGAAAAAGTATTTTTTTAACTTTAAGCCTTACTTATCCAAGTTAAATTTGTATCAGTTCTTTTCTTCTGAGTTTTAAAAATCTTTTTCAAAAACAAAAGCTCATTGAGATGACTTCAGTTATTGTCTCTCGTAAGTCCCGAGCTTTAAAATTCAAAAAATGGCTTTTTAAGGCTTTGATTGAAATATTTCTAACCGGACCCCTTATAAGATTAGCGCCTGAAAATTCAATCTTTGGCACCTCAAAGTGCTCAAAAACATGTCATTCTGACTCATTTTGCGCTCCAAAAGACGCCTAAAGAACAAGAGACGGAATATGCAAGACGTATGAACAATCCCGCTCCGATGCAAACTTGTTTACCAGAGGGGCACCACTGACAACAAAAAGCGCCGCTCATCAAAAAAGAAAAACTCATAAAAAACGCTCACAAAAATACCGTCGGCCACGTTTGCCTAGGCCTCGGCCACCAGGCTTTGCATACACAGTTGACTTTTTTTTTCCGAAATAGAATGGCGGTCAAAAATCAGCTTTTGCGTTGAATTTTCCCTTTTTGCCGAACTAAAATTCAAAAAGCCGAGGGAAAAGGAACGCTGATAGGGCTTCTCGTGTTGAAAACGTCGTGATCTTTAACCGTGAGAAAGTTTTGGAAGCTTTTTTCGGTCGAAAATGGAATATAGAACACATTTGATACTCGTGAGAAGGAAATTTGATCATTGACAGTTGAAACAGCAAGTTGATTTGATGAAATTTGGCTGGTGTGGGAAAACGCTCACTTTCCCATTGAATTATATCAAACTGAGCATGTTTCTGAGATCAAACTAGAAAAAAATCCATTTTCGAATGCTACCACTGTGGGCCACTTTATTTTACGTGAGATCATGTTCTCAGCTATGTGAATGAAACTCTATTCTATCGAAAATTTATGATCGCCCCCTTTCAATATTGCAATTTCTAGCCTCAAAATTAATTTCCAAGCATAAAAATTGACTAACTGAAAGTGATGGCTCTTCTCCGCAGGAGGCGAAGAGCTCGGCGGAACCCGCGGAGTTTGTCCGTTCTGTTGCGTCGGTTGCGGGGTCTGCTGCGGCGTCTGCTGTTGCTGTTGTGCGCTGCCGTTGGAAGGCCTTTGGTTTTCAGTCATGTTGTTGCTGTTTCTTCGGCTGCTCGAGACGACGTTCACCAGGAGCACGCTCGCCGCCTCGGCCGGTTCTGACGCACTTCGGTACGTCGGTGTCAGTCTGCAGATATTTTAGATTATTTCTGATGTTTAAAACGGTCGAGAAGGTATTGCAGAACGTGTGAAGAACATGGAAAGGAAAGGATATTATGCTGATCAGGGAAATTGTAAAAAATCAGGGGCAGTTGATTTGAGGCAATTTTGATAATAGCCTATGTAGATGAGCCAGAAAAGGACGCAAAAAAAGGGTTTGAACTTTTTTGTAAGACTTTTGACCAAAATTGACTATTAATAAAGTAGTAAGAGCCTTGTTGATGAAATTTCGAGATTATTTAAAAACTCCCCAAGGTTCTGAAATTGACTATCGGCCTTTCGGCTTTTGAAAAAGAAGCAAAAACTTCTGCAAAGTTGGAAAAAATGGATTAAACGCTATGAAAAAACAAAAAAAAAATTCAAAACGAGAAAAATTATCCCCCAAACTTAATTCAGAAAACGTGAGTAACTTTCAATGATTCAAATAAAAAAGAAACTAACCAAACGAACTAATTTCGTTGAGATCAAAAAGCTGACAAATTGTATTTGCATCAGGCGAAAAAGTAACAAAAAGCTACAATTTCTGATAAACTTGAACCGAAACAAAAATCAAGACACCGCAAAAAGACCCAAAATGACAGAATGAGGCAATTTTACCGTTTCGCAGCCGGGTTAAACGCGAGAAAAAGCTGGCCATCGCGCACGTGTTCGCACATGGGCGATTTTGGCGAGTTGAGAATGAAAAAAAAGAAAAAAAAACACAAGAAAGAGGACGCAGAGCGGAATGGACGTTTAGGGATTGCGCCAAAAAGGGAGGAAGTGGGTTGAAAAAAATCGCCAGCCGCTGAAAGAGGCGGGTCTTTGAAAAGAGACGCACCCTCTTTTTTTCCCTATTTTTTTGTCGTTTTTTTAGGTTTTTTTCTACTGAAATTTCGTTGATTCAACTAGAAAAGATATTTTTTTGGTTTTTGAACTTTGAAAGAAGTGTTTCTTAAAAAAATGTTTATCGGTAGCATTTTGAAGTGTTCAAAAAAACTGGAAATTCTATTCTTCTTTTTTTGAAGACGAAACTCAGGATCTTGAAAAATTAAAAAAACAGATTTCGTTAATGTTTCAAAAAAATGTTAAACCTGAAAAAAAGATTTATTCACAAAAATAAAATGAAGAATTTCAAATTTTACCGAAATGAGTCATAATCAGTCAGAATAACTCGCAGTATGTTATTTTTTTAGAAAAACTTTTCATTTTGTTTTGTTTTAATTCTTTTTTTGCTCGCGAAGTTGTAAGTATGGGAACTTTAGAGCAATTCAATACCTTGACACTGCCAGGTGAAACTGAAACAGCAAACAACTTTAGTTTTTTTTTTCAAAAAGAATTCTACTCCAAGTTAATCTTTTTTAAAGAAGCAGAGGCCGAATTAATGTAATTTTTGCGGTATAAAAGCATTTTGAGTTGATCCAAATTTCTGGGAGCCTTTAAAACCTAACAAACCAATGTGAGTAACCTAGAAGAGCTCAGAATGTTCAGAGAGGACGCTTAAAATTAGGAACAAACAACACGTGAACGGAAAAATAGCGCCGAGTTCTGCGAGGAGCCAGGAAAAAGGAGCAGGAGTCCAGCAGAAAAAAGCCACATTCTTTGCGCCGCTTTGGCGCCTCTCCAAAATGGCTCGTTCTCGTGTTGTCCACGTGTGATTCCGGACTGTTTTTCTTCTTCGAAAAGGTCATCCAAGGCTGTTTACCTGGCTAGGCCAGCAGAAAAGGTAGATAAATCTTCCCGTTGTGTTTTTGAACTAGGTTACGGGGAGAAAAAATTGTTTTCGTTGAAGAATTGGTGGAAAACGAGGAAGTCACGGAAACCTGTCCACATTTTTCTTTGTTTCATCGAGCGGACCAGTGTTTTCCAGAGTAGTTTCAAAAATAAAGAACAATTTTTTTTAATTTTTCTAGCCGTGACAGCGAATAGAATAGCTCAGAAAGTCTATTTGCGTTTAAAATCAAAAGTTTTTAACTTGCGGAACTCGCATACGGTCGGGCGCAAAATAAAGTTTTCCGCCAAGCCTTTTTATCGCGGTCAAGGTGAATTTTTCTACCAAAAGCCTTTTACTAGAGTTTAAGAGTCAACCGCTTTTTGATAAAGTTTTTTTCTAATCATGCCTTATTTGATCATTCAACTATCACATTATCCAAATTACAGCTGCAAAAGTGGACACACGTGCAAAAAGTCTCATGATTCAACTGAAACAAGGGCTTCAATTAACAACTTCATTTAGGGATTATGACTGGAATAAAAAACAAATTCGCGTTTGTTGAAAGAGCCTTTGTGAAGGAGAAAATGATCGAAACTCCTCATCGAAATGAAATTTGAAGGCCAACGTGTTAAATAAAAAATGAGTTCATTTGAAATAGTGATTTTTGAAAACAGACATTCAAAAAGAAAGACTTTTGGGAACAACTGAGCGACTGGGGTACCAAAGACGAGAAGACGAAGTGGAGCACAAGAATCTTCACGTCAACAAAAATTCGGATGATGCACTAGAGGCCACGCCCCTTTCCACACGCACCTACGACGCGCGGAAAAGCAGAAAAACACTACGACAGGCGGTTAAAATTTGAAAGAATTTCTGAAAAGTTCTATTTTTGTACAGTTTTTTAGCGTTTTTCCAAAACTAATAATTGAGTTTTTTGAAGATTTGGAAGGCGGAGTAGGTTCCGAAATGAAAAAAAGCTACGGAAGTCTTCAAAAATTCTTTTATTTTCAAAATTTCGAGCTCGAATATAGCTTGTCTGATCCAGGATTCTTTTTCCTAATCTTCTCCTGAGCTCCGTTTAAAAATAGAAATTTTGAATATAGCTATAGAAGGGTTTGACGACTTCCTACTGATCGTTTAGAAACTCCAAATATTTGTGATTTTCTCTGGTTTCGACTCATTTCCCAACTTTAGGAGCTGCTCATTCCACAAATAACTTTTTAATCTGTCTAGTGGTACAAAAAAATGTGTCCTTTGTCTATTTGGAATTTAAACTTACCGAAAATCTAAAAACTAGTTTTTTTTTGCGCCCTACCCAAAACGACTTACGCGCAGAGGCGTTGATAATTTCAGGTAGAGGCTCGAAATTTCGAATTTTTCTTTCATTCTACGGACTTTCTTATTCAAAAATTGTATATAGGGATCAGAACAGAGTTCACTTTTTATCTTCTCTCAACCTGTTTTTCTCTCGAGAGCAAAACTAAACACCACCCATTCCTCCATTGCAAAATGAGAAATTACCAGTTTTCAAACCTCGTGTCAGACATGTTTACTTCATATAGTGCATTCAGATCGATTCGAAAGCAGCAGATGGGCTTGTTTTCCACCAGACGCGAGTACATTCAAAGCCCACTGTTTTTCTCTTTTTTTTTTCATTTTTCGAAAAAGGGGTTGGCCCGGAGTTGCCTGAAATGAAATTGAGATAACAAGGGAGAGCCAAAACTGTCGATTTTCGTCGAATCGAAACACGAACTTGAGTAGGAATTCATCAACAATTTGAAAAAAAATTAAATGATTTTGCGGTTATTGCTTCCTTCCATATAGCAGAAAAATTAAAAATTGCTGTGAAAATCAAAGAAACAGTAAAAATGAAAAGAATATATAGCACAAAAAAACTCAGCGTTCGACAAGTTGACAAAAATTGAACCAATTTACTTGATAATTAAAGAAAAAAAGGGGAATTTTTTTATAAAGAAAAAAATTGAAACAGTTTACCTGAGAATTAAAGAAAAAAACAAAAAAATTTTTCAAAGTCATCCTGTTCTTTGAGAAATCAAGTTCTACTGGAGAAGTGAGCTGACCAAAAATCATTAGGTTAAGGTGTAATGATTGAAAAAAATGGCAGCCCCAAGAGGTTCGAAAACGCAGGATTTTGGTCGGAAAAAGGGTAAAAAAAACCCGATTGCAATTTCGCATCAAAAAAAAATCTTAAAAGCAAAGTTGAATCTTTTAAAAATTCGAAAAATCCCTGCTTCACTGAAAAAAAAGGGCCTGATGTCAGCAATAAATGTACTATAATTTCTTGATTCACGAGAGACTGAATAAAAAAGTAGAACAACTTCTAAATTATGCAAGAAAACGTACAGCGAACAGAATAAAGCATTCCAAAAAAACTTGCGACATGAAAAATTCAAAAAAGACCCTTTTCTCGGACCAAACAAGGCGCCGCGGCAGGAAAAACTGCGGGGACAGCAATCACCATGCCTCGATGTTTACAACACGATAAGACATTTTTCCACGCTGAAAGGGTGGAGCCTGGAGAAAAGAGAAAAGCAGCAAGGAATCTCACGGTGTTTGGTGTTTTCTGCACAACTCGACGCCTTGGTGTTATGTGCTTCGAAATTAGAATTTTCAAATTGAAACCGGCGACCTGTTTGGGTCAACGCGGCGGTCCGAGGGAAGAAAATAAACCCATAACTTTTGAGAAAATGTGTCGTAAAGCTCGGCGACACAAACAAGTGGGAACGGAAAAAAAACCTGGGGGGATTCGTAACGTAATGAGTTTTCAAAAGCAGGAATTGCGGTCCTTCAAAAACAAGGCCGAGATTTGGAATTGGTAAGATTGTTTAGCTTTAGCTGAGCTTATTCAGATGACATTAGCTTCAAAATTTATTCAAAAATCAAAACTTAACAGTTAAAAAGTTTGTGAAATGTATTCAAAATAGAAAACAGCTTCCAAAACTTGCCGTTTGAAGCTCCCATGAATCATTTCGAATTAAAAGTCAGTCATGCAAATCAAAATTTTGCAGTAATGAGAAAAATAAAGGTGACTAACATCGTTTTAACCTTTTCTGCATACGAAATGGCATTAAAAATCAAGGTTTTTTTTGCTCTTTAACTGCGTTTTTCAAAAGCTCATAATTTTTCTGATGGATTTCGATTCCAAATAGTGCAAGGAGAATCGGAATGAAGAATTATTAACAAATCAAGGTTTACTATATACTTTTTCAGCCTACGAAATGATCAGAAATCGCAAAAAAAAAAGATTCTCTATTAGCTCAATCGCTTTCCTGCTTCGGAAGCTTCGTTAACTCTTCATCAATTGACTTTGTTTTAAAATTATGGGATTTAAAGAAAATTAACGCAATTAAGCTTGAACCAGTCATTCTCGACTAAAAATCGGTCAGAAATCGCAGCAAAAACGGATTTTTTACTAGGTTTTTTTTTTGGCGTTTGAAGGCTCATCAAGTTTTTTAAATGAACTATGCTTCAAGATTTTTGAATGAGGGCAAAATTACAACAGTAATGACTGAAACGAACGTAACTAACAAAAAGAAAGAGAAAAAAGTGGAGAATGGAACGTTGATCGGCTGTCTCTCAGTGGCCAAATTTCATTCTCGCGATCCTCGACTTGCCTCCCAACTGCTTTGGTTGTGTCCTCATTCTCTCGGTCTCTTTTTTTCTTTTTTTTTTCACACTAAAAAAACCTTTTTTTCTCTCAGGAAACGTTTTTTTTTCAGAGAGTTGAGGGAGGACAGGCTCAACGATCGACACTGCAGTTTTGTAAACACCTCTCGTTCTCTTTTCCTTTGAAAAGTTTCCTTTTTTGCGAGTTTTCAGTGTTCGAAGAGCTGTTGGGAGTTTCCAACAACAGTTCAAAATATATATCATTTTTCAGAAAAGAAGTGCGACAATTTTAGAGTTTTTCCCACTGAAATCGAGAAAAATCAGTTCCTACGGATTATTTCCGGAAAAAGCGTCAGTCCATATTGAATTATCAAGGCGTGTGAGAAAATAAACTTCTGAAAACATCTGGAAACTCGGAAACTTGTCTGACCAGAAATCGCTTCTTTTAAAGATTTCAGAAAAACTCACATGCCCTTGTGTTCCAAAAGACCAATAACACTACAAAAATCAGACACTACGAAATGTTAAAAAAGAGTTGAACTTTGTAGTGTTTCTCAAAGTTGCATGGTTCAAAATACAAACCGAAACCGAATAATGTTGTAGTTTTACGTGGTTCTTTGAACTTTCAGGTTTTTCATCGCTTTTAAGGTTTTTGTGAGTAACTTCGACATTAATCGACCCAACTACTTTGATACAAAAAGAGCAGCTCCATGGAAATGAAGATTTTCAAATAAATATAAAAAAATCGCATCTTTCCTCAACCTGCTGCAAAAATTGAAGGGTCACTTCATATTGGCTTACAAGGGAGGTAGTTTTACTTTGCGGTTAGGAATTTCCGGAAACAAATCAGACAACTCTTTGATGAACCTGAGGAAGATTATGAAAATGTTAACTTGAAAATTTTTTTAGTTTTTCAGAAAAGACATTTCAAAGTGAAAGAAAATCTTCAAAATTCGACTTTTTTCCCTTATGTTTTTCGGTTTATAAAACATCTATAAACATTTTTTTTTCTATTTCTTTTGTGTTTTAATCATGAAACAACTACCTACTTTATATTGGAAGATTTAAAACGGAAATTTTATCGAGAAAAAAAGTCGGAAAAAAGAGTCGTAGGAAAGGTGGCCGTCGGAATGTTTTCTAGCGATATGAAAACATCGGAAAAGTCGCCGTTCGAATTTTGAATTCTCGCTGCTCTTTTTTTCATACCGCCGTTTTATGAGCTTCTCAAAGGTTAACTAAAGATTAAAATTCAAAAAACTGTCGCTTATTTTTGTGCTGCTTTTGAAATTCAAAATGAGAATAATTCAAGTTGGAACTTTGCGTCGAACCGGCTCAATGTATAGTAAACCAAAAAAAAAACAGCTTCCATTCAATAAAAATGTCTATTTTGTTCAATCGGCAAATGATGTCTCGACATGTGGGTGTACTACGTAATTCCTCGCATCATAATTCGCGCTTGGACTTTATGTATGCATGCATTTCATTTTTTCTTCCGAGCTTAATCGTAAAGCACAGCGTCAAATGAATGCCCTTTTGAATAAACACAGTGTCAGGATTTGCTTGAATGGTTATAAAACGCGTTAGAAACGGGAAGACGATCAAGAGAAAAATATTTATCTTCTTGTAACAGGGAAATCGACAAAAAAGATTGTTCATAGAGTTTGAATTTTCAAATAGTTACCTAAGATATGCTAACTGAAGTTTTTTTTTTCTTTAGAAATGGCTTACGAGAGATCAGACTGGCAATTTAACTAACGAGAAAATTGGAAAATTAAGGTTCGAATTGAAGAGAAAATGGCGATTTACCCATCCAAAAGGTCAATCGGTTGAAAAAATTTCTGAAACGGGAAAAAGTGTAATCTGCGAATTTGAATATCTACAACACAGAATCATATCCTAAACCGTAAAAGGAAACTTGACAATGGCAGGAGAATTTTTTTTGGAGAAATTTGGATGCTTTTCAAGAGCTGGAGCCGTTTTCGACAGATTCAGACGTGGCTGGCCGCTGGAATCGCTTGTCGTTGTGCCATTGGTTGATGACCCGCTGCTTTGCTTCGTCTTTCAGATGCTTCGATATTTGGGCTCTGGAAAAGGTTGATCTTGAAGAAGAAAGGTGGAAAGAAGCGGAGAAACGGGGCGGCCGAGTTCGGATTTTCGAAGCCCATTTTGCAATAAAGACTAGGAAAAAAGGACTGAACTTTTCTAGAAAAAATTGAAAATCTTGAAACTAAAAGTGTTCCTATTTTTTGAAAGCTTCTTCTTCCGCTTACTATTTTTGATCAGAAGTTTGAGTCATTCCAAATGCCACCATTTAATTAAATTATCGATAAGCCCCGTTTGAACCATTTGGACAGCTTTCCGATAATTTTCTTCCAGGAGATCATTTCCAAAACAGACTAGCCTAATGGCCAATTTCTCTGCAAAAGATGCTGGAGAACAAGGTTTACTACCCGGATGAAAGCGCAGAAACTTGAAATGCACTCGGTGTTTATCTCCGGACAGACAGAACGCCAGTACCGTCAACAACGATTTATTTTTCTTCCGCCAGAAAAAAAACGCCAAACACGTCTCTCTTGCAAATTTCCGAGGGATTTTCGGCTTTTGAAGGCGTTTTGAACATGTATAAAATGGAGCGGAAAATTTTTCTGGTTGGAAAAAGGTGGATGATTGATGTTCTTCGCGATTTTTTAAGACTTCTCAAAATTTTTGAAGATTTATCGAACACATTTTTTCAGATAAGAGGCTGAAAAAAACCGAAAAAAATTTTTGTGAAAAACTTTGTAATAATGTTTCCATTATAAGTTTGATGAAAGAGAGCTTTGAAATTTATTTTCTGATCATTTTGCTTCGCATCGATAGAAATTTGGTTCAATCAGGTGAAGTTTGAAAAAACTTGATACTAAGGTCAACAACGAAAAGTCCTGAAAAATTGCGTTTCAGCCTCAAAGATCAAACTTTGATCAAAAAATGCCATTGACCAGAAATCTCGAAAAAAAATACTGCAATCGGAAAAAGGAATCTTGATCCGTTTTGACAGGGAATTTCGAAAAATTTTTTTCAACGGAAACTTAAATAAAAGCTTCCGGTTATTCGAAATATTTTTTTGAAAAAAATAATATATTTAATCTGGGCTGTGAACATCTCTATTAGAGCCCTCCTACCCCAATTCAAGTTCTGCAAAATTTTAATTAACAGGCTCTCGGATGACCCTTACTTTTCCTTAACACTAAAAAAAATCAAAAATCTCTAAAGGCGGGGAAATCCAAAATCTAGATGTTTTATCAAAAAAACACAGTATAAAAAAAATAAAACAAGAAAACGAACAAAAAAACTAATATGACTGAAAAAAATCCCACCTGGTCGGTGAAGCTCTAGGAGTCCGCGGCTCGACCGCTTTTCTCTTGAGCCATTCCCTGAATGCGGCCTCTGCATTTTCACGGCGTTCCTTTTCTTCCTCTTCCGCTTCCTTGGCCTTAGGCCGTCCCATGCTCTGAAAAGGCAAATAATTTTGACGAGGCAAAAAAATGAAACTCGACTTGGCGCTCAGATAAAGATTAATGCTAAGGAACTGAAAATCAATGCGCTGCCGAAAATCTGGTTTTTATTTTTGGGCCAGACGCTTCACGTTTTTCGTGTTAGCTATCAAAAAGAGACACTGAAGAATGAACGTTTTATTTGTCTTTTCAAGGAAGAAAGGTCAATAAAAAGTCAGGAAAGGTTATTTAGGTGGATGATAACATTTTACGACAAAATTGAAGGAACGGTGCAAAAAATGGAATTTTTTGACAAGAAATACGTTGAGTTTCCAATGAGGGAACTGATGAAAAATGTCATTTTCTGGCTTTGTGGGTTATAATTTTGCGATAATTTCATTTTTCCTCCCAGACCACTTGAAAAATCGTGAGAAACTACACTGAGGACAAATATCATTGTGAATAGATTTGATTCCTGTTTTATGCGCCTGCTATAAAGAAAATCAGGAATTTTTTTAAAAATAAGCTCTCTGTTTCAAAATTTTCCCTCCAAAAGCCCTTTCTTGCCCTTGGAATGCTTTTTACTGTATCTCCTTCAAAAATTTTTACTTCCAGGGAAATAAAAAAGCTCACACTTCTCATCGACGAGCGGACAAATCTGGCGGAATTCGTGAGACTTTGCGTCATTTCACAAGAATATTTTATACCGAAGGTGTTAAATTTTCAGAGGAAGGAATAGAAAACAATAACAACTCGGAAATTGACGAGTGTTGCAGGTGTGAGGCGCAGGTAATTTGTGAGGATCCGAATGGGGAGGTCAGGAGGAGTTGTCACCACGGACAACCGAGGGCTGCCGCCTAAAAGAGGCTGAATGGGCCAGGCCTCCTTCTCGACAACGTGACCGCCTAATTTTTCTAATTTGTCACATTGACGTTCTCCTTCTCGAAGAAAATCGACTCTTCTTTGAACTTCCTAGTCATGAAGCCAATTTGGGCGACTTGAAAGGAATGAGGCTTTTTTGAATGCGGAGTTTTCGTTGATTGATAGCACTTTTGTGGCCTTAATAGTGTCGATATCGAAAAAAAAAGGAAAAAAATTCAATTCTAAACGAAGTTCAGATGAAACGAAAAAGTTAACCTATTTCTCAATTTTCAAAACTTTCAGAAACTGCAATGTTATTTAAATCAAGCTTTTAATGATAAAATGGTCAAATTTTTTTAATCTGTCACAATGACTTTTTTCATGTCACAATGACTTTTTTTCATCAGCCAGGGTGACTTAAAAGGAATGAGACATTTTCAGTTTGCAGTTTCCGTTGATTTATAGCATTTAAGTGATCTTCATAGAGGCGATTTAAAAAAAAAACAAAAACCTCACCTCTGCACAAAATGGTACGTAAAGTGGGCATACGTTTCAAATTTTGGAATTTTCAAAAAAACTGTGAAGTTACTTAAATAATGGTTTTAAGAAGAAAGATTTTTCTTAATAAGAGCTCAAAGCTTGGAAAATTTTTTAACGAATTGTGAGGTTTCTTTTTTTACGGTATCTTTTGTCAAAAAATAGGAACTTTTCAAAGTTAAGACTCTCAGAAGTTTTTCTGGTACATGAAATTGTAATCTCGTCAATTTTCAGGGAGTTCCCATTCTTACCCACAAAGTGAGATGATCTTGCTTGTGCATTTTCTAATTTCTCACATTAAAGTTTTTTTTTTCTTGGATAAAGTCGGTTCTTCTTTGAACCTTCTACTCATAAAGTCGGTTGGGGTGATTTGAAAGTAATGAGGTCTTTTGCTGTTGATTTATGTGCGGACGTTGTTTTGAATATGTTCAATCTCGAGTAATTCTCGTCGAGATTGATCGCCTGATGAAGTCAGAAAAGTTCAGAAAATTTTTTTTTAGCGAGAATGAAACTTTTAAGATTTTGAGAAATTTCATTGTTTCTCGTTTTCGCGTTGATATCCTCAATAATACACTCTCGTCGTATATAAAGAACGTTTTTCTTGAAGATTCCTTTCGTAAATTGGATATAAATAAAATTTTATTTTTCATACAAGTTAATAAAAGACGGTAGGTTTTTAGGGAAACCATCACATCAGGCAAAAAATTTCAAGAATCAGCGTTTTTGAATTGACCGCCTCGTTTTTCGAACTGTTTCCATTTTTTTTTGCTGTTCTTACCGAAAATCCAGTATCAGCTATTATTGCAATAAATCAGAAGGCTTGAAAAGGAATAGATTTTTGATACTAAAAAGCAAATGTAAAAAAAAAATGATTGATGCAGTCAAAGTTATCACGAAAGTCACCAAGCCAAAGGTCAATAAAAAAAGACTCTTCTGTATTTTTACGTAGTGGAGAAAATCTGGATTTCGAGAAATTTTCATGATCACTGGAATGAAATCACGTTTTTGAACTTGTCAGAAATTTTTTTTCCAAACGATAAATACAGACGAGAAGAAATAGAAGGTGCAGTTAAAGTGATATAAATGTAAACATCACAAAAATAAAAGCGCAGAGAGTTATTCAAACTTTAGAAAGCCGAATTTTGACTATCAAGAAAAAAAGAAGTTCAAAAAATGTTAGTATTAAAAAAAGCAGAGCAAAAATTTCACGTCCAAAAAAAATATTCGAGGCTGGCAAAATAAAGGTATGAAAAAAAAATTGCCTCTTGACAGGCAGATTAAGGGCAGATGAGCGCTGTGGCGCGTGCACGTTAACTCCCTAATTTGGCAACTTTTGGCGCGAAAATCGGACCATTCCTTTGTTATGAGTCACAAGGGCTGTCAAGAAGGGTTTGTCAAATGAGCCTTTGTGTTCCGCGTGGGAAAGGAACGACCTGGGGTTGACTTTTCAGTTTTTTGGCTACTTGTTAAATTGCTCTGTTTGTTCTTAGGTTAGCGCGTGATACTGTTAGCATGGCTGCAGAGATTGAAACAGCAAAGTGCTCCAGCTCAAAAAAATGACTTTTCACTTTGAACCATGGAAAAAATTGCTAAGCGTGCGATGATTTTTTGAAACTTCAAACTCATGTTCAAAAAAATATTAATTTTATTCTTTTTGTTTAATTTATTCTTAAAAAAACTGTTGTAATGACCAACAGTGTAGCAGAAGCATTTTAAAAATTGAATGAATTGGCTTTTTTTGAGTTTTGCTTGAAACTGTAAATTGATTGAAATTTCGGCAGTTTTTATAAATGATGTTATACTCTTGAAAGAATTTTGGATTAGAAAAATGATTTTTTAAATTAAAAAAAAAGGAAAATTGATCTTCACGCTTATTGGTTAGTATTTTCATAATCAACGAAAATAAACTCAAAAAAACGTCTGAAATGCCGGAATGATGGTACTATCTCAGTAACCAGGCCCCAAAACAGTAGTACTTACGAAAAAAAGGGGCGAGCGTGCTGATAGTAAAGTGATAAACAAGACTGATTATCAACAAAAAGCCAGCAAGCCATCACGAGAAGTAATAAACCATTTCCAAACTGATAGTAGTTGGAGTATGTTCATTTTTCGGTTCGAGCATTATAAGTTCCTCTTTCCAAACCTCAAAGCTTCAAATTAAGTTTGCTAAAAGTTTGAGCAACTGAAAAAAGGGTTGAAAGTCAAGAAGCAAGGATTATCGAGCAAAATAAGGCGTGGAAAAACGAGCCTTGCTGCGTGGGGCTCTGGCCGAGTCGGACGGATTTTCGCGGCTCCAGCTGCTGCTCCGCGGCGTCGTCCCACTGGCAGTACTTGTGCTCATCATCTGGTCCAGTACTGCCCTTCTGGCCACGTGTCCTTGCATCTCCCCCCGTTCTTCTGGAATTATTTCCTTATTTTTGGTTGTTTCAAGCTTCGGTATCAATTTCTCGACGTTATTCTCGACATTGTTCTGAGGAGCTTTGTAGTGGAGGAAGAAGGCGGCGAGACGGAATAAATCATGCCCTTTGGGAGCATGAGCTCGCTCTTCTGAGAGATCCTCACGATGTCATGTGTGTGGAAGAGAAATGACTGAATTTGCATGAAAAATTTATTTTTTTGAAGAAAAAAATAATAAATATAAGTTTAATACTTTTTATGTGTTTCTTAAGGAAGTTGCTGGCAAAAATTCTTCCCAGAAACAACTAAACTGTAGTCAGTCGAAAAGAAACAGTAAAGTCATTTTTACGACAATTTGTTCGGAAAAATTTGGGAAAAAGACTCAAAAAAATCGATAAAAAAACCGGTAAAAAATTAGTTCAAAAAAACTTTATAAAAAAAGTCTGCTGCTCGGGTCAAAAATGATCAAAAGTTCAAAAAGGCGCGAATTCGATTATTCAAAGCCAATCTTCTCAGAAAGCGAAAAAATTACTAGCAAACTTGGAAGTGGAATGAAAAGAACAGAAAAAAGTAGAAGGATTGTGGATAAATGCGGCCTTGCAGCTGTGGAAACTGACAGCGTCAAACGTTCTCCACTCGCAATGTTTAATTGAGGAGCTTTTTTTATTGGGCTTTTTTTCCGAAGCCTCGTTTGAAAAATAAATTTTCGGCTTGTCCCTCTTGAAATACATGATTAGAATAATTCAGGTTGAAGAAAAAACTGGATTTTTAATATTGTAGATTCTTAGAAGCTGTGAATTCGGTATACAGTACCGTCTCAGAAAATACGAAAAAAAACGGAGCTTTGGTCTTAACTTTATTTCAAGAAATTCAATCTTTCTGAAACTTTCTGAAGTTCTGTTGAATTTTATTTTGAGCATTTCGATGAAGTGTCAGTTCACAGAAAAATACGCAAAAAAAGAAACTTTCAGCAGGATTGAATTTCTTACAAAAAAATTGCGACCAAAGTCGCGTTTTTTCATGTTTTTTGTGATGGTAAGTTCCCTTAAATTTCATTAATTAATCAGGAATAATGTTTCAGAAGACATAAACGTGTCTCAAAAATAAGATAAAGACTTGAAAACAATGTAACTCGGAACTTGTAAATTTAAGCGACAACCTTTTTTTCCGTCAAATTCTGAAAAAAATTTTTGAACGTTAACAGTTCTTTAACAGCTTCCCTAGCTATTCGAAAATCTTCGCCGAAGCGGAAGGATGGGACAACAATAACAATCGAGAAAGCTTCTGAAAATTCAATGGGACAAAGAGTCAGGTCAACGGGCACGCAAATTAAGAGCCTTCATAAATGTTTCAATATGTCAATGAACACCAGGAACACCGGGTTTGAGATTTCAGACACTGAGAGTCGTGTTACTTCGAGTTATTATTATATAGAAAAGAGTGTAAGAAAGTGAGAAAGAGCCAAAATCTCGAATCAAAGCTTTTTTCTGTATTGAACAAGAAAAAGCTGAAAAAACTGATACAATAGTATCATGTTGAATAAAATGGATAAATCTTCGAAGCTGCCGCCAATATTTTTGTACGATGCCAAAAAAGTTTTTGGAAGCTGGAAAGTAGGAAGAAGGAAAGAAGAAGAGACGTTTCCGAGTAAAAGGACGCGAGCAATCAAGCTGACCAGCCTCGAAAAGGGCAAGGCTTTTTACGAGGGACCGACGGCATTGGTCAGCAGCTGGGGCTCGAAATTATCTCAAGGACGAGTCGGCTCCGAGGAATTACGCCCAGCGTCTCTTTGGAATAACAATGAATTGATGCTGGAACTCTGCCCCGAAAATTGTCATGGAGCGTGGAAATGGAGTAAAATTGTTGGAATAAAGCTTATTCTCGTCATTATTCGGGAAAAAGCTAAATCTTTTTGTCCCTCTTTTTTGTCGTTTCAAGCCTCCTTAGTACTTTTATGTCGATTTACGTACATATATTCCGTTTTTTGAAAGAAAAAATATTCAAAGGGATTTCGGAACTTAAAAAACGTCCATGATAAAATTGAAAGGATTGAAGGTCAAAAAAATAGGAAGGACAAGATAAACCGAAATTACGATAAAATGCCCAGAAAGACCAGAAAAAGCAAACAATGCAACCATTTCAGAAAATCTGATGGAATAATCAAAAAAATACGTAGACATCTTTTTTTCTCTGCCAGATGTTTAAAAATAGCTCGGGCAGATATCATTTTCGATGAATAATCAAAAACATTTAAACTTTTCTTCTCAGGATTGCGTCAGATTTCGACAGATGAAAAATAAATAAACTGAATTGGGATATTTTATCTGCATGTTGTAACGGCAACCACACATATTTGACAAAAATGTCCATAAAACTAGAAAAAAGTAATGGCAAAAAACTTCAAAGTTGATTTCTATTTGGACGTACTGCAATGGGAAACAAACAGTGAATTAATTTATTCGAGTTTTCAAAAGTCCTCAGGGCTGTATGTGTGTGCCGAGTTTGATCGGAAACTTTTGATGGAACATTAAAAATAGAGTTTGAAGATTCAATATTGTCGAAAATTGAGTAGCAATTTACTAGTAAACTTGGAATTATGGGTCCGAAGCGGTAAAAACGTCCTAAGAGGCCCCTCTAGGGAAAAAGAAAGACATGCGTTCGCGAAGCTCATTTGCATACAACGACAAGGCGGCTCACCCAACTCGGAAACGGGTGCCCGATGGCCTCGGCGTGAAAACGCATTTGCGAGCTTCTCGCGCTTCCTTTTCAGCTCTTTTGTTTTGCAGCGCAATGAAGTGGTCCATAATCTTTGCGTATGGGGGGCGGAAGTATTTAAGGAAGATTGAGCAGTTTTTGAAAAGAAAAGACACTAAAAATGGATGATAGCCGTTTTTAGAGGATCATGTCAGGAGGAACTGAAGAAAATTTTAAACCCTTTTTTTGGAGTTTTTGTTGGATTTTTGATACGAAAAACTCCGAGATACTTTTGGAAAATGAAGGAGTTTGAGATGGAGCGGTTTAGAAGTTACTAAACCCACAGGATTCACTTCATGTTGAGGATATTTTTCAACAAAAAGATCTGTTCTGAGCTTTTTAGTGGACATTTTCTGACAATCTTCTTCTTAGCTATAATTCAAATGTTTCACAGAAATCGCAAAGAGAAGTCTGCAAAAAAATGCTTGAAAAAAGACCAGGAAAAAAGTATTGTTGGTACAAATCATCCTAGAAAACCCTGGAAAAAAATTAACGACGCCTCCAACAAGAGGCAATGAGCGGAGAATTGTGGCGACGTTGAAATGAGAATAAATAGCAGGAGGCCACTTTGGCTCTAAGCGTGTTCCACGTCTTCCACCGAACAAACACGGGCCAGGAAATTGAAACCTTTGCGTGAGAGGCAAATGAAGAAAGTCCAGTCAAGGATCCTAATAAAGTGCATGCAACTACGGTAATTTATAGGGACCCAAGATGCTGAAAATTCTTCAAACTCTTCTCGAATTAGGACTAGAATAGAAAAAATGCCTTTTTCACATTTTACCGCTTCCAGAAAGTTATAAGAAAGTCTGAAAACAAATTCAAAAAAAAAAAAGTTTACAAGAGGGGTCGTTTTACTTTGCGAATGGGAATTTTGGAAATTTGGCCAAAACGCCTATTCTGAGAATAACCTGCGCAATTTTTCAGTTTTGAGAAATGAGGGCTCAAAGCCCAAAAAACCCTTTTTACGGTTTTTTTGAGGCATCTTTTTTTTAAAACAAGGGTGTTGTGCAGGGGTTTTTGGATTCTGGTCTTTTAGAAATTTTTTTCTAGTTTGTCAAGAAGTTTGCTACAATTTATTTGGGAAACCTCCAATTGAAAAGTTAGAAGACTTTCCTTGTCTTAAAAATAAAAAAATCAATAATCATTAGAAAAAAAGCCAAAATTTTTTTCTACGAGCCCCGCAAAAGTTCAAGTAAACTTCCCATTTTCCCTTGAAACTGTTGAAAAATTCAGCGTAACTCAAAACTTTCTGTGGGATTTCCCATAAAAGGAACGCGAACCGACGAAAAAAAGTGCAAAAGCTATTCCTTGGAGAGCTGAAGAGAACGTCAGGACAAGAAGAACAAACTTTTCCTACGTCCTTCAAAGGATTGGCAGGCAAGACTCCTTAATGGGCTTGTCTGCAAAAATGTGTCTGGAGATGTTGGGTTTGGTTGCACTTTACAGAAAAAACAGAGAGGAGACCTTTTCTAGAGAATTTTTAAAAAACGAACATTAAATTGAAAATGGTTATTGCGGCGTTGGTTATGTAGTTTTCCGTGGAGGATTTTAAAAACCAACAAAGACTCAAATGGTTGTATTTTAAAACTATCAAGCGCCTTTTTCTTCGGAAAAAAGGAGAATAGGAGATTTTTGAATTTTTCAATAGCATTCATTTTATGAAACCAAACTGATTGTAATGAAAAAAACAACATTTTTGAAGCGTATTTCAAAACCTTCAGATTGGGCACACCGTGTATGAATTCATTTTTGAAAAATATGAATTCATTTTAAGATTCTAGAAAGATTAGAAAAAAATAGACATTTTCATCGAAAATTCGAATGTCCTTTCAGACTTTTTTTCGAAAGAAAAAAACTCAAAAAAAGTATGTTTTTTTGAGATTATTTTTTTAATAAAACGTTCCAAACAGAAAAATAACTAAGCTGAGAAAACGGAAAAAAAACTCCACTCTCAAATTTCCTATCAAATCCAACTACGAATTGAAAAATGACACACGAAATCCAAAATATTGAAACCAGCCTCTCTTTGAAATTTTCATATTTACCTTGAAGATACTAAAAAAGAAATCTCAAAAGCTTGGAAACTTTGAAACGTCACAAAACCCGCTCGACTCAAAAACTCCTCCAAAAAGCCTTATTACAGATTCATAGAAGTTCAGGTGGGAGTGAGTAAAAAAAGTAAACTGACTGGAAAAGTATTGGCGAGTCAAGTCGTCGACGTCTGTCAGTGGACCGTGAAAATGCACGGAGCCGCACATCGGAAACATTGCATTCTGTGCGTCGGTCAGCTCATTGCAGGAAAATTGTTTAGAAAAAATTTTCCTTTTCGAGATTTTCTGAAAACATAAACTTAGCGTGGTTTTTGGGAGAAAATTCAAGACGTGGGACTAGACAACTTGGGGCGATCCTTCATGCATTTGATATTCTTGTCTTCTTTTAGACAAGTGCAAAAATTTTCTGTCAGCGAGATAATCCAGCTGAAGATCTTTCAAAATTGAGAAACTCAAGACTAAAAAAAAGTAGGAGAAAATCCGTGTAGAAGGTTTCTAGTGATACATTACTGTTGCAAATTTATTGAAAATAGTTCCGAGATTTGGTCAATCTACCCGAAATTGGTATTCTTATAAATAATCGCAAGTGGACTGTTGGACGGATAAGAAAGGCTGCCTTGAGAAGCGTCCGACCAAAAACGACTTGCGCGCGTGACATCAAAAAGTATCAGAGACAAAAAGCTTTGAAGATAATTTTCTATTCAAAACGGGAAAAAGGGCTAACAATTCTTAAATCCGGCCGAAACGAATTTGAGCAGCATTGATTAGAAAAATCAGATCAAAGCCATTCATTTTCTTGACAAGTGAAATAGTAAAGAAACCTAATCTCTGCTATTTTTGACGTTACTGGCAAACCTCTAAGAAAAGATTATGTAAAATTACGATTTCAACTTGATCAGAGTTTCATCCACTTTTGTGTTATGAAAACTAGGTGAAACATAAAAGTGTTCTTTATCCTAACTTTTTGCGAGATTTTCGTATCAAAAACTTCACAGAAAAAGATAATTTTTTTTCCAGAATTTTCAAATTGAAACGAAAATCCAAAAAAGAAAGCTTTCCAGGACTTCTCGAATTCATCAGCCTCACTCTTCTACTGTATGGTTTATTAATAACTCATCCTAGAGTCACCTAATGGTTGCAATTAGAACGCGTTTGCGACGATTAAAATGGTTCCTATTTTCTTTCGATATTCAATCCTCAGAGTCTTCTCTGCACAATGAGTTGAACTTAAACCGACCTTTAGAGCTAGAAGTACTTTTTCTTTGGGAAAAATTTCATATGAGGGTTCAAAAGTGGTCACGCGCTTTCTTCCACGTGCATCCTTTTACGTAATTAGTCGGGTTCCTGGTTTCTTGTCGGCATTTCATGTCTTTGGTTCTTCTTTCCAAGCTTCTCTTCTTTTCTTTTTTAGGAAATAATATTTTTGGAAAGCTTTCATTTTTTAAAAACGGTTCTTTGTGTATCGTTGGTCATTTTTGTAATTCAGAAATCCAACTTAGGCTGTAGATAAGCCAAATTCATGTTTCAATTATAAATTTGCTTGTTGGATTTATAAAAAAACACTCAAATAACGTAGAACAAAATCTCAAATCAAAAAAGAACCTTAACTTTACGGTTGTTTGTTAAATTCAAAAATTTTAACTTAGGCTGTAGATGCCCTAATTTCATTTTTCAAGTACCAAAAAGCCTAGAATTATGCGCTTGATAATGCTAAACAATCCTCAAAGAACCTCGACAACATTTCCCCGTCAAAACTCGAGTGTTTTGCTGTTTCAGCCACATGTGTTGAGTATGGCAGGTCGTAAGTTGAATGATGAAAATTAGAGGTAATTTGCACCACATGGGTTTGAGCTGACCGAAATTCAAGTGGTCACTTAAGGGCTCCGGATTCTCATTTTTTTTCCAATGGTTTCGTTGAAAATGAAAGAAATTAGTAAACTGAATATTTGATGACCAATAACGTTTCGTATAAAATTCTGCTTTTGGTTAGGGAATCCCTCAACAAGACCTTGCCTTGCTTCATTCCAAATTTCTTTCATCAATCCTCGAAAATCGCGTGCCATCTTCACATTTCTTCCTGGGAGAAGGGCTTCTGGTTCGGTCGCCGATGGTAATTTGATGCCCTACGATTCGGGTTTTCTTCCAAGAAATAGAAGCAGTAGTGTAGCAGTTCTATTATCTTTTTTTACTGGTTCGATACTAAAAAATTTTTGTGGGGATACTGTTGTATTTTCATTCTAAACTGACAATAAAAGACTTTTTTTTTAGTTATTCCAAAATTTCTGGTACAAGTTCATTCTTTTTATTTTTTTTTTCAAGCGGTATAAATTCAGGATAACGATGATTTGTCGTAAAATTCATCAATGAAAGTATACAATCCATGGAATTCCATCCAATATTTTTATTTTAAACTTATCAGATCACACTGGATCGTAGGCTTATTCTTTTCCCTGCTTGATCAGCTAATTTTTGGCAGAATTACTGTTCCATTTCAACCAAAATTGACAAAAAATAAAGCAACTTATCCTTTTTCGAATCATTTTTGAATGAAAATATTCAATCTTCAATCTATTTTATATAAGAAAACTGAATCTTACAGTAAGTCATTCGAAAAATCATGAGCCTCAAATTTCCTCTAATTCTTCTTCTTACACTGCTCAGATCACATTGATGGGCTTATTTTTGGGTTCCTTTTGATCGACCGACCCGAGTCTGGCGGTAATTTGATGCCGATCGATCTGTGGAAGAGTACGTCGCCGCGGGAACTCTTTCTGAGTCGTTAGTCGGGGGCGAGGGCCAGATGGGCCGTCTGACCACCCTTGCCGCTCAAGTCTTATGCCTTTATCCTTCATGATGTATTGACTTCTTTGCCGGCCTCGTTTGCGTCAATCACTCTTTCTGCTTACTTCGGTGGCAAGTATGACAGCCGGTCGAGACGCTTTTTGTGAAGATTTCGGTTTTTGATTTTTTGTATCCCCGTGGTTGGGATTTCCCTGAAATCCAGAAAACTTCTTGATGTACCAGAAGATTCTGTAAGACTCAATCGGCACAACTTTCTACTTTTGAAGAAAAGGAGCCTCTAAGTCAAAGAAAATCCTCAAAAGCCATTAAAATGAGCTATTTTGGGGCTTAGGACCCTTTTCTTGAGAACTTGGAAATTGTGCAGGTTGACACTCTCAAAATCTTCTTTTGGTACAGCAAGGAGTGATCTGGCCAATTTTCAGGAAGTTCCAAACGACCTTCCCTGTTAGATTTTTGGATCTTGACCATGATTTGGGAATTTTTCATAAATCAAAAAAATTTTTTGCTTGGTCGCTTTTGATGAAACCTTTCAATATATTCATGTCCCATGATCCAAGATTTTGTGAAAATTTTTGAACCTTTGCATTTTGTACAGTTATTGAGCCTCTTACACTATTAATTAAATAAAAAAACTCATTCTCTTATTTTTTTGAAAAATTTTTTTGCTCAAGCTGGAAGCAAGATAAACATATCACTATCGAAATTCTCGAGAAAAACGGGGAATTTTCAAATTTCAGCGTTTTTTTCAAAGTTATGCCCTAAAAAAGGGTTCTGCTCCAAGAAGTCAATTATTCCCTCGCCTTATAATATGTATACTATTGAGCAAGGCATTTATGGCAAGCATCCGCCGTCACGTCCTGATTCTTCATGACGTATTGACTCTGGGGTTCGGCATCGTTTGTTTATATCTTCTTGCTTTGCTTGCTTTGCCACGGCAGGCCGAACGACCGCACAAAAATCGGTATATTATCGGCAAATCCGTTAGTCTGATCATTGGCTTTTCATATTAAAGTAGCTGTTTTTCATTGAAGTTTAAATTTTTGGGAGTTTTTCGTTCAGCTTTTCGAGGGTTTGCTGGATAATATTCATTATTCTTATAGTTTTTCTCGATTTGGAAAAAAAGTGTTATGTCTTAAGGCGCAGTTTATTCATCATTTTCCTATGATAGCCTCGAAATTCGGACTCTCGGAACATTTTGCCTCATTCTAAAACAGCTTTTCTCAAAAACCTCCAAAATTGAAGCTTCTGAGAAGGCTAGAAGCTTCGTAAAAGCTCGAGGAACTTTTGAGAATTACAGTTTTTATCACATTCATCAACCTTTTGGATCTATAAGACCTTCGCTACAATTATTACCATTTCGTACAAACTACGCCGACTCGAAGCTTTTCGAAGTCTCTTTGCGCTTCTTTCAATCTTCCGACAAGCACAAACAAAAGTGAAGAAGAGGGTTCAAAAGGATCAAAAAAGTTTTCTCATGTGAGGCTTCCTCTAGAAAAGAAAAATAAAAACCTTTTCCGCGTGATTTTTGATAACGTAGGGTTTTCGTTGTTGAAAAAAATGTCAAATTTCCAACTTTGTTTTTTTTTAATCAGCTCCCTGTTTCAGAAGTTGTTTTTAAAGTTTCTCCTTTCTCAACAGTTTGACCTTATGTGAATCATTAGGACAAGGTATTTTCGATTTTCGGAAGGACATTAATCAAAGCTTAGTCACAGAAGTTGAAATTTTTCAAGGTTGTCTTTTTTCAAGTTATAAGGTCATCTGATGTCATCGTTAACAGTGTTCTCCGATAAAAATTTTTTTTTGAAACTATTTCACGTATTTTTTCAAGTTCGTAGACTGATAGTTTGAAAGTCATGAGGTTGACTGATGTCATTTCAACAAAAACTACTAGTTTTTCCTTGTAATTTTCGTGAACTAAAACTAATTTTCAGAAAACTGTTAATTGGTGAACTTTGGATCAGACAGTTTTGATTCTCATAAAGCCTTTAAAATCATCCTCAGTAACACCATTTATTCTTTTTTTATCAAAAATTTTAAATTTTGGGAAGATTCGATTTTTAAATCTTGTTGGAAAAAAACTGTACTTTAATTATCGCGAGTTCTGATATAACAACTTTTCGAGACCTTGATCTTTCCTTTTTTTTCTTTTTTTGATTTCGGATATGATCAACAATCAACGGTGATTTAACCATATCACTTAGGAAATATTCAGCTATAATACTTTGAAGACTCAGTTTTTCAAAAATGAGACCATCTGATTTATCACCTCCCCACCCATTCGATCTGATCAACAAGCGCTATCTCGTCCTTTTAAAAAGGAATTTGCAACGCCAAGATAAACATCGATATCACTTATCAGTCGAATCGGCGCGATTTTCAGCACACACAGAGACAATCTGCAGCCATTCATTTTTCACTTGGCGACGGCATCGATTCGTTTGATTGTGCATCGCTGGGCGATTTTTGCAACTTTTTCCCAACCAAATGACATTGAAAATCTTGGTTCTTTTCCTTTTCACCCCAAAAACCGCATTGTCTCTACCGGGGCCAACTAATTTTCTAGAAACTACCCGATCGGCCAGACAAACGAAAAAAAAAGAAAAAGGGCCGCCGTCGCTTTTTTTCACGACTTGGTCTAATGAAATCGCAACACTGATTGCAGAACTTCTTGTTCTTGTTCTTCTTTTTTTCCCTAAGTCATCACTTTTGGTTTCGGAGGGGGAAGATTGAATCTTTCTCCAGATTCTGATCTAGAAATAGAGATTTTATCGTTTTTCCTCTCGGCAGGTAAAGATAATTCGTCGCTCTTTGAAGGTGATCTTCAATAAGTTCTTGGAGGAGTTCGTAAAAAAAGCTGATGAAAAAAAGTTGTTTTAATCAAGTATTCCAACAAGAAATTTTAATTGATCTCAGAAAGGCAGTACTCGATGAAGAATTTCGTTCAACTGAGCTTAATGGTTGCTCGAAAATTCGTTTCAAACTGATAACAAAAACCGTTATCATCTCCTCGGTAGAAGAGAAAACGGTACAATTTCCATTTTATCTGCTCTTCCAAACGATAAAATCCATCTTCTCCTGTTTCCATCCATCAAGCGCCTCTCTTTGAGTTATCTGATGCAATTTTATATTTTCTGAGAAGCAAAAAAAATTATATCATCATTTTCCTTCGATCAGACGAAACAAACGGTTTTATGTTGAAAAAACAAATTTTCGTTCTTAGACCAAGGAAAAGCAAAAAAAAAGACGAACGAAAGAATGTTTGCCCAGTGGACGTGTATCTTGCCCACAATCTCGTCGTCCATCGCATGAGTCACGCCAAAAAGTCGTCAGCCGAAAAATTCCAAACGCGCCAAATAGTTCGTTGAAGTCTTTGCTAAGCTTTTGAAACAGAAAAGCCGCATTGCGCCTTGAAAAGGCTTTTTCCTATTTGTTTCGGTTTTTTTTCCAGCTCTTTGATGAGATCTAATGAATCAGTTGTTATCAAATGATCATGTTTACGCCCCAAAAATATTTTCTGATTCTCCCGAACATCGAAAATTCTCAAGAGGACTCCCTATCTTTTTATTATTTTTTTAAAATTTGTAGCTTTCAAAAAAGATGATTCATGGATACAGTGCTTTTTTTCCAAGCAAAAATTGTCAAATGAAGACTAAAGATTTTCTGTGACTTTTTCCATTTTTTTAAAAAGAAGAAATACAGCTCTTCATAGTTTGAACCTTTTCCATTCGAAAAACTTTCAAATTGTGAAAAAAAGTTTCCCTTTGTTGAAAACTTTTGCTGACGAATCGAAGAGCAAATAAAGCCTTGAAAATTTTTCTTTTATTTTGGAAACAGGGAAGTTACGTTTTTATAGTTTGCACATTTTCAGATTAGGGGTTTTAGCGTTGTTTTTTTTGCGGATGAAATACAACAGGGGAAAAATCCGCTACTAACATTTTCAACATAGACGTTGAAAACAAGGACAGGAATAGTCGAAAGTCCATAAAAATTGTTTTTGAATTTCTATAAGCTTCACAAAAGTCATTACTTGTGTAGTTGCCATTTTTTTCACATGTAAAATGCGTCTTTTTTCTACATTCCTCATTGGAGAAGGGTCATGATCGATAGATCAATTGACGTTAGCGCGAAAATGGTACGCCACCCTTCAAAAAAACACTCGTTCCTTTCCTTTGCCGTTCCATCCATTCTAGTTTGTTTTCTTGATTTTGCATCTTTTAATAGGGTTTTCCCGTAGTAAACCAAAATAAACCACGAGAAAAACGTATTTTCCCCCTTTTTTTCAATGAACCCAACCCTTTGTCTAAGTGCAACGAGTTGCGGAAGTTGAGGGAAAAAAGCCTTGAGGTCATTTGGGACCTCCAGGATGCACCTGTGCTCGGCAGCTGTTCCGCTCATAGGAAAAAAGCTCAAAACCGCTCACGGCAACTCGGAACCTAACAGCGTTTTTGCCGTTCTTTCGGCCTCTTTCTCTTTTTTCTCTGTTTGAAATTCTCACGCCGCTACTATTTTTTGAGTTTTCATTCTAGTTTATTTTCCAGGAGGTCAGAAATATCTTTTTCTGAGATATTCAAATGATTGATGACTGAAAGAAAAATTTAAAAAAATGATAAATCAAAAAAACTTTCAATCCTCGATCGGAAAAAAATTCTCGCAAAGTTATTTTCTTTTTTTGAACTTATGTGGGGAAGATCCAAAAATTGAACTTCAAAACGAACTGGGAATAAATTTTCGATAGAAATTTCATACATATTTTAGTAATAATAATAAAAAAAGACAACAATAGCGACTGGAACAATTATTTCCATAGAAACAAAAATTTGATAAAGGATTGTGGCAAAAGCGCGCCACAGCGAATTTCAGCCTACGATAATTCCGCGAAACTTTTTTTAATGGTTTTTAGCTTATTTGATGTTTGGAATATTTCCCATAATTTCCACATGAAAAGCAGGAAAAAAATAAACGGTAGAAAACTATGACACTGTGACATTTTTCATGACATTCCAATTATAAATAAGTCTTAATTCTGACGTGCAGAGATATTGAAAGATAACATGTGGGTCAAAAAAAAGGCAGATCAGTTACTGACCGCAAAGGCGCGCCAAGGCAAACGTGACCTCAACAGGCTGCAATAGAACCTCGTCCCTTTATATTCCACTCAACACAACTCGCGAGATTTTCACTACCTTTTTCTGCTGTTTCTGACTTTTTCACAACATTTGCTTTCTATAATTGATTTCATCATATGTTGAAAATATACGTGACGATTGTTTTCTGTTTATTTCTTGGATAATCGATTTTTAGATCCAAGCGATACATACGCGTATTTCGATAACACATTTTTCTCGTTTGCATTTCGTAATTTTCTCGTTATATTTTGTATTCCCGTTTCAAAAATAATAATATTCTTTCAAGGTGATCGCCAATGGAGGCTACTGCTGAACATGATTTCATCGCCACGGCTCCCGATGAGTTGAGTTTCCGTCGAGGACAAGTTCTTAAGGTAAGGAATAATTTTTTGACTTTTTTTGATCAATTTAAAAAAATTGAAAAAAATTTTTAAGGTGCTTCTCCGCAAAAAAAAATAATATTGGAGAAAAATTCAGCTATTTTCTCTTCTGTGGAAGAATTTTATTAAACAGAACGGTTCGAATGAATTAATTGACAAGTGACTTGATAATATTTTGAAACAGTAAGGCTGTTAATCTTTTTATTTAAAGAAAGAATAAAATATAAATTTTTTCCTGTTATTGGAAACACCTTTAATTCCGTATATACGGCCTCCAGAAGTTGTTTTCCAATTTTTAAGTGGTTTTTCTAGCAAAAAACTTTTTTTTACTCAATACTTTTCTTTCAGGTTCTAAACAAAGATGAGGACCCTCATTGGTTCAAGGCCGAGTTAGACGGCGCCGAAGGCTTCGTCCCTTCCAACTATATTCGTATGCACGAGTGTTGTTGGTAAGTTCTCTCTATATTACTTTCCTGTTTCAGAAACCTAATCAAACCCAAGAAAAAACGAAAAAAAAGCGTTTTCCTCATTATTTGCCTTGTCTTCTCTGAGACAACAAATACTTCTCATTTCCAGGTACCTCGGCAAAATTACCCGCAATGATGCTGAAGTTTTGCTCAAACGTCAGAGTACTAAAGACGGCAATTTCCTCGTCCGGCAGTGTGAGAGCAGTCCCGGCGATTTTAGCATTTCCGTGAGGTTGGTTGACTTTGCAGTTTCAAATATATTTTCTGAATGAAAAGAGAAAATGAAAGAATCGTTTGGTTCGAGTAAAATGAACTCAGAGAAAAAGTAATCCGTCTACTTGAATTGAAACAGTGAATTGAACTTAAAGAAAATCAATATAATTGTATTGAATGGCGGTCTTTTGTCGCAAGCCTCCGTGATCAAGTTATCGACTTTTCGGGTCAATGTCTTTTCTTGAATACCTTGAAACAGTGATAATAAAGAATGTTGTTCTCTGGCTTTTATTCAATCAATAATATGAATCGAGAATGAATTTAAAAACGTTTATTTCAGATTCCAAGACACGATACAGCATTTCAAAGTGTTGCGCGACAACAACGGAAAGTACTTTTTGTGGGTCGTCAAGTTCAATTCTCTTAATGAACTTGTCCAATACCACCGGTAAGTTTTTATTAATATTTTAAAAACGATTTAGAGACAGGAATCTATTGAAAAATACTGGAAACGACAAAAAAATGCTGGCAAAGTTCAAAAAAAGAAGCTTTTGTGAAGATTTTTTTGTGTTTGTTTTTCAGAAAAAAATACAAAAAAAGTCTCTATAAAAAAAGTCAAAAGAAAGAAAATATATAAATCAAAACTTTTTGGTGAGGTTTCAAGGCTCTTGAAAGAACCTCCCACCACTTTTGTTCAACTTTTCATTACCAACTTTTTCCTTTCCATACAATGTTTCTTCTCATTCCAGAACGGCGTCGGTTTCGCGAACACACACGATCATGCTACAAGATCTGGAATTGGAGACCAAGTTCGTCCAGGCCTTGTTCGATTTCAATCCCCAAGAAGATGGCGAACTCGCCTTCAAGCGTGGTGACGTCATCACCTGTGAGTTTTTCTTGTTTGCTTTTCTTTTTTCTTCCTATTTTTGTGGGCGAACGCGCACTTGGCGTGTTTGTACGGTCTTCTAGGCTGTTTGTAGGAATCGAATCAAGGGCAAAGATCTAGAAAATTTTAAATTTTAGGAGAATGTACGCGCTTGGTGGCGCCGAGTTTGAGACTTTCTAAAAGTTCTCCTATGCGCCTTTAAATATTTAGCTAGCACGGCTAGCTCTATGGCAAAAATAAAAATATTTTTTTACCGTTTTATTTGTAGTAAATTTCAGACAACATTTCTGTTTCAAGGAGGCAGTTAAAAATTAAATGATTATTTTTATTCAATTTAAAGTTAAAATCAATGGGCTGATGTGTTGGAAAACGCAGACCGAGCGGAAATCAATAAAAAAATTGCAATTTTCTGGTTTAAACGTTTTTACTTTGTAGGGGTCGGGCTCCCAAATATTACAAAAAAATAAAAATTTGAATAGTGGTTTGAAACGGGAAAAATTATGTTTCCCCATCTCCTTCTGAAACATTTTATCTTTTCAGTGATCAACAAGGACGACCAGAACTGGTGGGAAGGCACTTTGAACAACCGAAGAGGCGTTTTCCCGGCCAACTACGTGTGTCCGTACAACCGAAACCAAAGCTCGTCGGCCGCCGCTCGCTGATTTTTCCCCCACAAGCACTCTTAATTTATTTCAGCTCTATCTCAGCCCCATTGCCTTGATTGAATTCCTTTCCTTTTTGTATTCTCCTCTCAATTAGTCCTGATTAAGTATTACTCTCCTGTGAACCAAATTTCTTTGTCTTTTCTCATTCTCATTGTTTTCAGTTCTTACGTTATATGGATCTTTGCAATTTTGTCTTCCAGTACAATTGAAAAATTTTTGAATAGAAATGTCATTTATTTGGTTTAGTTCATTCAAAACGATTTATTAGGGATTTTAAATGATCGCTATGGATGAACTATGAGTAAACGCCTTTTTCACTTGTTTTGTTTTGTTTTATTTCTTTATTTTATGCCAATATTGGATTCGTACGCGTGTGTCACCAATATTTGGGTATCGATTTCATATGATTGGATTTTTTCTGACATTTCTGTGCCTAAGCCTGGCTTCTTAATCAATCTATTCACGTTGACGCCATGATTGCCAAGTTTGTCAAGTATTCAAAAGTCGTTTTTATTGTGATTGCCCCTGTGTTCGTAGAGCTTTCAGCCGTTTCTCTATTCATTGAAACTGAAAATTATTTCAACGTCCAAATAGTCGAATTATCCCATTTACTCTGCTCAACTCAAATGATGACATACTTAAATTTCTTTTTGTAGTTTTAGAATATCTTGTTCCGAATGCAATGCATCCAAAATCAATCAAATCAGGATGTTCTTAGGCTTTAAAATCTTTCAACTTGCGTTTGTCCAATTCCCAATGCATTCCAAAAACACCCGAGTTCGTTCAATTTATAATATGATGACAAGAAAAATGTGGTTAGTATAGATTTGCGTACTGTTTTATTTTGTTTTGATTTTTATCTGTAATTCACGATCATTTTTCCATCTACCTATGTTCATTATGATCCTGTGTCGTCCTTGTAACTATCCAGATATCAAATGAAGTATTGTTTTAAAAATTCTTCTGTTTTTAAGTGTTGATGATGGCGATTTCGGGACCGCCTATAGATTTTTTTGATCTTGCACCGAATGAAAAAAAGCACTGCATGATAAAAACATTATATGTCGCCATTTTGAGAGCAGATGACGTGAAGATGTTCAAGTACCTTGTTTCAGTTAAAATTATGGTTAATCGTGGAAAATAAGTTTATCGAATGAATTTTCTGAAGGCAGTGGTAAAGGCCCACAATTTTAAAGCGCTTTGAGGTGAAGGAAGATGTTAACTATGAAAATTTTTCTTGAGTCTTTCAGAATTTTCGCGAAAAGCTACGCGCTTTTTTGTTAGATTTCTTAATCCGTACTTTGAAACAATAACTGGAAAAACGTTGAGATGCGTTCAAAGTTTTAAAAATTTATTTTCTTATTCAGTTTCAGCGTTGAAGTATAATTAATTTCCAATTGAAATTTTTTTAACGAGCTCTGCTTTTTTTCCTCTCAATGAAACAAGACAAAAATCAATAAAACCACATTTTTCTGTCAGATGGCGTTTGATCCTGACAAACCGAGGTATGACCAATCGTCCTTCTACGGAAGATTGCGGCATTTTGCCGGAATCACTGATCCCTTCATTGCTTTCACCAGCACTGATGAGCTGATCAGAGCTTCCACTTTGATGCAGAAATGCAGGTTAGTACACTTTTCATGAGATTTAAACCAGTTTTATCAAAACTTTGTTGGAAATAGCCGAAAAACTTCTTATTCGTCGTTTTTTAGCAACAACAACTGGGAAATTTTGGTAGCTTTGAGGACGCAATAAATTTTAATTTTTCAAAGGACATTCATTAAAACTTTTTTTGTCATTGAAATTTTCATTGTGAGATTTTTGAACGTTATATCTAACTGCTGAAACGTTGAAGATCTGGCGAGCGACCACCAATTCCTGAAGAAGAGCTCCAGAGAGCAAGGCGATTATACCAGTCCGCTTTCCATCCGGACACTGGAGAGCTTCAGAATTTTGCTGGAAGGATGTGCTTCAATGTTTGGGGTGGAACGATGCTTTGTGGAGCCATGATGATCTGGTATGTTTTATTTTCGAACTACTAAAAAATTTTCGATCACTGTATGAAAAAGATTTCAAAAAGAAGTAAAGTCTCTTTGAAAAGCGTTGTTTTAAAGTTTGAGAGCGATTTTTGGAATCTTCCAAGTTATTGGTAAATGTTTCATCTTCAGGTACAAATCCACACCGGCCGTCATTTTCTGGCAGTGGGCTAATCAGTCCTTCAACGCTTTGGTCAATTATACTAACCGGAATGCAAATAGTACATTGACCACCAAGGTAAGCATTTAACGCCATTTTCAAGAAGAAAAAAATGAAAAAAACAAAAAGTATAAACATAAATTCTCAAAGAACCGTTAAGAAACCGTTTACTTTAATTTTGAAGCTGTTTAATTTTTTTCGTGATATTTTTTTACAATTATGGGCAATATTTGAAGTATTTGAAAAATCGAAGCGTGGAAAAATATTTTAAAGATCATTACCGGAATCATTAACGTATAATGTTTTTTTAAAACTGTATCATAAAAATTTTTTTATAGGTTAAAAAAAGATGCGCATAAGTAGACGTCGTAGAATATATAAAACACTTTATACGTCGTTTAAAAGACCTTCTTTCCATAAAACTCTAATAAACCAATTTTTCATACGAGCTTCATGATTTTCGCCTTGTTGATCTGATTTCCAATCAAATAAATTTTTCAGGATCTTGCCACCTCCTACACAACAGCGGTATCAGGAGCTCTAGGAATGGCAATCGGCCTGAAAGCCTACTTTGCCAAGAAGCAGAGCAGCCCATTGGCCCAAAGAATGGTTCCATTGGGAGCCGTGGCTGTTGCCAACGCCATCAACATTCCGATGATGCGGCAAAAGTAAATCTACACTTGAAAAAATAAAAAATGGGAAGATTTCAGCGAACTGAAAAATGGGATGACGGTGACGGATGCTGATGGAAACGCCGTTGGAGTTTCAAAAGCCGCGGCCGCAAAGGCTATTTCATTGGTAGTTCTTTCCAGAAACATCATCGTGGCTCCCTGCATGAGTAAGTGATTTTTTTATTTTTTTAAGATTTAGATTTCAGAGTTAAAAACTCGTGAAAAAAAGTTTGCAATTTTTCTTAGAACTTTTATGTGGGAATTTTTTTCAATCTAATGTGTTTCAAATTTTTTTTCACTTCATTTTTTTCACCATTTCGGGCTCAGATTATAGAAAAAAAGATAACTAATAACTTGATTTAATCATGCATAGCTAAAAAGAAAATAATAAATTTTGGATTATTCGTAGATTTTTGCGAGAGCATAATACCTTCAATAATTTCAGTTCTAACCCCGATCATCATGGAAGCACTGGGCAAGGTGCCATCTTTCAAGCGACATTTCAACAAACTGAATATCCCAACTCAACTGGCCCTAACATTCATTATGTACGTTTTTTCCTGATCTGAGAGAAAATTTTTATTTTCCTAATTTAGCTATGGAGCGATGGTACCTGTCGGCTGTGCCCTTTTCCCTCAACAAAAGTAAGTTTCTCGAAATAATTTCCTTAGATAGTTTTCCTGTTTCAATCTGATGCTTTTAGCTCGATCCGTCTGTCAACCTTGAAGCGACTCGAACCGGAAGCTTACGAAAAACTAAAGGACGTCAAGGGCGACCGAGTTTTCTTCAACAAAGGACTGTAGACAACAATTTCAAGGTGCAAAAAGAAACAATCATAATTTTAATAGTCATCAATTATTCGTGCTATAGTCATGAGCTTTTCTGGTTGTGGTTTAGGTGTTATACTGAAGAAATGACCAATATTGACATATTTTCAAACTAGTCATATCGATATTTGTAGAATTTTTTGCTTGCGTTTCAGAAAAAACAGTCACAAGATTTTATATAGGTTATTTGCGTATAGTTCAGAACCAAAAAAATAAACACAAAAAAAGGGGGGAAAATTGTTCAAAAAAATTGAAAAATCAAATAAAAAAAGTGCGCAAAAAAATAGGCTTTTTGTGCGTATTTTTTTGTTCCAAACAATATATCAATATAATCAATAAAGTTTATTAATTGCTTCTTGTAGTAATTTTATTACGTACAAAATGAAGAAATTGTCATTAAGAAGGATTTTTTTTCACTAAAGACACCGCGAAATAAATAATTGTAGTATTTTTAACGTAAAGACTTATTTTTGAAATTTAAGAGTGTCTACACTCATGAGGACTTTTTTTTTGAAAGTGAATATAAGAACCTTTTTCTGTCCAAAAGCGCTTCTAAAAATTTAATACCACTAAGATTTTGGAATGTACCAACCGAATAACCATCTTTTCGGAACCATTTATCCATAAAACGAACACTTTGTACATCACCTTGAAAAGGATTGAAAGGAAAAAGCAAGAAACGGAAAAAGTGAGAGTAAAGATCCCGCTATACACACATAAAATAAGGAAAGCCAGCAAGAACAGGTGGATAAGGTTGGTCAGCCAAGAAAAAAGCCGTGAAGATCATAAAGACTAGGTCGAACAGAATTGGATAGCTAGAATCGATTGGAATGATTCGTGGAAAAAGTGAAAAATCCTCATTCATATAATAACGTAAATAAATGCTCTGTGGTGCTAAGGAAATCGTGTGGAAAGCCAATTCGGATAGAAATATTCTGCGAAAGCCCAGCTTCATCAAATTTCAATTATGATCAGGTAAAGGGAAGACTGCTGTACAAATATCGACACCATGAAAATGGCCGGAAATTTCCAGAACTCAATAATACTATGTACAAAATGTGGTATCACAATATGCAGGGAACGAAAAAGAACGAGAACAAAACAAAAATAACACTATATACATGGGTTTTCAGAAGAACGGAAAAAGTTCTTCAAATCTGGCGATGCTTCGAGAACTTCTTGCAGACGGCGAAGCTGAAAAAAGCGTTTTTTTTTTCATTTCAGTTTCGCCTTTCTGATGGCGATTCTTCAAAATAGATATGAAAAAAAAACAAGAAAGAGGATCGAAAAAACAAAAAAGGAGACTTCTTACAGATTTTATCCGTTCCAAATAATGAATTATTTGAGTTTACTGTTTTCAATTTTGCTTAAATAGCAAAGTTCATCTTGTTAGCTGTATATTTGAATTTTCTAAGCATCTAAAGATTTTTTTTATATTTCATAGACAATACGTTTTGTCCAAAAACTAACCCAAGAGCAGCGCCGACGACAAAAGTGAAGATGTTGGAAACAAGAAAGCCAAACATGACGCGAGCCGAGAAGAGAGATTCAGCCTCGACGTAGGCAGAGAAGTGCTGCGGAGGCTCCGGCGAGTTTGGAGGAGTAGTCAGGTTCGAGCCGTACTGCCTGCGGATACCGCGCTGAATCCTGAAAAATTCTGATTTTACGCGGAAAATGATTCAAAAATGGATAAAATCGAACCCGACATTTAGATTGGAAAAAGTCCTTATTGTAAAAAAACTCAAGACATTTTTCCTTTTTAATTAGCAGTTTTTTTGAATTCAAAAGATTGAAATAATCTGAAATCAGCCCTTTTTTGACAAAAAAGACGTTCGGCAGTACTGTATGAATTCTTCAGTTTTTACTTGATTAAAAAAAATCCTAGCCTTTCTCTTCTCAATTTTATTAATCTCTCAAGCTCACAGAATATTCTAATCCTCCGACTTCCGCGTTTTCGCTCACTAGGCACTCGTTTTTTAGGTCCCCGCGCTCACTAGCTAATTAACATTTTGGCAAATTGTAGGAGAAGAAAACTTACTTCTGAAAGAAAGCTTCCGGACGGCTGCTCCAGTCCCAGTACCAATCGGTGTTCCTTCCCGGCGGCAGCATCTCGCGGACCAACTTGTATTTGACCTGCTCGAGGTTGTCGAACTCCATGTGAGGAGACTGCACAGAGACGGGGCTGAAATTTGATTTATTCGTTTGAAAAAAATCAAGAAAAAAAGTTGGAATTTCCAGTCAGCAAAAAGGAATTTTTTTAATGACAAGAAGAACTAAAGGGGGGAAGAAGGGTCTCTTTCCCAAAATAACTTTTTTTCAATACTTCTAAAATTTTAAAAATTTCATAAAGTGATGCAAAAACGGTTTTTTTGAATTCTGGATTCATAGATTATAAAAAGGATCAATCGCTTTTAATCGAGTTATAATGTATTTGATAACATATTTTGTAACAATTTCGAAGTTTTCAACAATTTTTTTCAAATAGAACACGATTTTTTTAAAGTTAAGAGGTCAGTTTACAATTATAAGAAATTAAATCACCTCAATCGCGAATCCTTGTCACGGAAATCCTCGACCAAAACGAGGCTCGCATCGACGCTGCTGCAGAGGCTGCCACGGCTCGGCGGCGCCAGCTCAACCCACGATTCCGAAAGGCCTGAAAATAATGTTTGAAGTAAGTTTCCTGTTTCAAATCTCGAATTTTTTGAGCTATTGGAAAATTTTTCTTAGGTACTTTCAAGGCTTAGTTTGCATCAAAAATGATGGGCAAAAATATAAGTTTGAAAGTTGAAACCGTAAACTCTAGAAACAACGCAATTTCTTTTTCGTTTTTTGGAGAAATCAAAACTTCTCAAAGCAAGAAAAAAAGGATTTTGGCGCCTAAGAGACATTACAACTTGACTGTATTGTCGTAAAAGTTTGTCGTGCTTTTGAATTTTTCGAACTTTTTGTCAAGAAAACATTTTTTTTTTCCAAATATCCAAGAATGATCGAATGATTTACGAAGAAAAAGCATACCAGGAACGCTGTCGTCCTCCTCCTCCAAAGACTCTTCAATCTTCGCCGGCATGCCGACACGCTTCCTCACGTCTTGCTTTGATTTCGAGAAGTCGAAGAACGAAGACATTTCTGAGACCCGCCTACAAAAAATAGAATTATTAATAGTCTATTGGATTCTGAGAAAGTGGAAAGAAACGAGCGGCGAAAAATGTTTTGCAGAAGTTACATATATAGGCCTGAAGCATTGTGATGAAAATCGTGAGATACAGGAATAAATAAACTTGACAAACACCTTGTGATCTGCTCTTTTCATATTTCAATAGATATGATAATTTTGGGCGTTTTGTGGGAATTTTTAGATTGAATTTTCAGAGAATAAAATACGGTCATGTGAGTTGAAGTTGAAAAAAATGAAAAAATCTTGATTTTTCTCTTTTTGCTGAAAGGTTTTTGGTTTAAAGGCGGTCGTTCAAATTGTGGGAAACATTGAATTTGATCAGTTTTTGATAGCTTTCTATTTGAATAACAGGAAAAATTCCAGGGTCGCCCCTACACTGTTTTTACTTTCAATAACAGGTACCACAAAAGAAAGTTAAAGATAAGAATAAGTGGAAAAATTCAAAAAAAATGACAAAATAGTTTGAAGTGAGAACGGCAAAAATGATTATGCTGTTTCAAAAAATTACATGCTCCAACCTTGAGAACTTAACATGAAGAAGCATGAGACAACTCCAAAAAAAGGAAAAATAAGCTCAAACACAAAATGTTTCATTGTGAAAATCATACTTTATAAGGTAAGCAAGGAATTTCTTAGATCAGACAGAGACCTCCTTGGAAAAAAGGCCTATTTCGCGGTGGTACGGGGGCCACTCGAAAATAAATAAAAGCAAAGCGGTCTCGGTGTCAAGTCAAGCTGGTAGACAATAGCACTGAAAGGTAGAGAAAAGTAGCGCGGAGGCGGCGAACGGAACACGATACAGAAGATTAGGCGAAAAGGCCCCTAGCGCCTGCTTTTCGTCACATAAACAACCGTTTCGGTGAAGCTCTCTGATGAAAGTTTTCTATTTTTAGCGAATCTTTTTTTTTATTTCTTTTGCTATATCTAAAAATTAGGGTTTTTTTTAATTGCTCTTGAGGTTAAGTAAACTTTCCCTTAAGGTCATTTTCTTAGGGGACCTTGGGTAAAAAAATTTTTTTAGGCATTGAATTCATTTTTCTTTTTTTCGAAAGCTTGGTCATTTTTGTGACAGCAAAGTGATAAACAGTGATTATCAATTTCGAAATTTTGCAGATAAGATAATTAGTAAATGATGCGCGAAAAATTGATATTTTTGTAGCGGAGAGACTATCAGAAAAATGGTGCAGGGGAAAAGGTTCAGTTAATCTGTTTATGGAACTTTTTCTCAATCTTTTTAAGTTGTAATTTTTTTCTTCAATTTTATACAATTTTGAAAAATAAAATCTTCAAAGCACCCAATTTAACATTTAAATAGCGAAATCGGTCGCCATGAACTTAGTATTCAATTTCCTTGCAGTTTTTTTCTTACATGTGACGTGTTTTTCTCCTCAAAAGCGAAATTAAAAAAAGAAAAATCTGCCTGTCGCAAAACAAAGCGAGGAAAAAAACAGTGAAGCGATTCCTCAAACATTTAAAAGTGCATATAAAAGCAAGAGAGAGGGAGGAAAAAATCAGGCGATAAAACGAGTTGGGATCGAGACAGGAACGCGAAAGAAAAGTTGTAGTCCTCGGGTCACATGCAGCAGGTGGTGAGGGGTGCTCGATAATTGCGGCGTCAAAGGTGTTTCCCGACCTTTCCATCAGGAATAGGACCCTAATCTCTTCCAAAATCTAAAGGAAAGTGGTGATTTTGAGCACGCGTTAATCCGCCGCGTATACTTGCTCACAAGGCTGATATTTTGCTTAAACTCAAATCACTTTCAAAAATATTTTTTTCAGGAATTTTAGGGGGAATATTTTCTCCATACTTTCCTGTTAATGATAAGAAACACTGATTTCAAGAATTTATCGTTTGCAGAACAGGATTATTCGTGAGGATGTAGCCGAATTTTATTAAAAATTTAGTCAAAAAAAGTTATTCGAAGTTCTTTAAAAAAAGATGTCAAAAAAAGTTCTTTCTCAGTCTTTCCAGCAAGAATATTGCCGTAATCTATTCCGTGATTCATTCAATGAAAAAAAAAATATATATACAACTTTCGAAACAGCAAAATGGGTTTATTTGACTCAAAGAAAACATTTTTTGACCACCTCAAAATTTCAAGCAAAATACCTAATAGCCTTCTTTTTTCGCGCAGGGCTTAATAGTCTTTCTTTTCCTTCAAAAAAAAAAAGAGAGAATGGAAAACAATTAAAGCTTCAGACGATACCAAAATATTTGTCAGCATCGTCGAAAAATCAAGGCTTTGTGTCTGGTCATTTCTGAAGTGAGTTCTTGGAAAAAACAAAGATTTCGTTGGTACTTGAAAAATAGTGATAAACAAAGAAAAAAATCAATAAAATGATTTGAGCTTGATGACTAATAAAAAAAGATAAGACAAGGAAAGTTGAATCTTCTTATCAATGTTTTTTTATTTATCGAGTTTCAAAAACATAGAAAGAGGGAAAAATTTTGAAAGAAAAAGAAGAAAAAGGAGAAAATTTTATTTTTCTTCTTGAATCGTTTTCTATTCTGGTTCTCAAAAAAATAAATTTAATTTCAGGGTTAAAAAAAATTATGTTGTGAAAAAAAGCTGAATAAAAATTATATTTTTTTGGCGCAGAGATACCCTAGCATTGAAATAAGCTGAAAGGAAGCCTGAAAAAAATAAATGCAGGGCTTCTGATTTAATTCGAAGAAGGATTACATCAAAGCTTATAAAAAAAGAAGTCGTGTCAATCATATTTCCTTTTTTTACGATGGTTTTTTTGAATACCTTTTTATCAAAATTTTCTATATTTTGGGATCGCGAATGAAGAAAAATCTGTTTATTTCATAGGATGAGTATTATTCACTATTTTATTTATTATTTTCTAACAGTATGCAGTGAATAAACCTATTATATTATATTATTCAAAAAGCTCCACAAGATTCGTCAGATTTGAAAAAAATCTGGCGATATGGGAAATTCAAGTTGAGATAGATAATTTGAAATTGCCTTTTTGCTAATTTTTGTAGGGAATAATCAGGTTTCAGAAAAATTTCAGAAGTCAGATTCTGGATTTTTCGCATGCAATTTTTCTTCAAAACGCGCCCTGATTTGAAATTTGAAAAATGAAAAACTGTTCAAAGTGATCGAAAAAAAATTGCTTTTTTGCGCTTGAAGATCCGCAGATTTGAACAAAATTTTGAAAAAAGATAAGTGAAGCTCTGCATCAAAAATCAAGTTTGAGAGAATTAAGTAACTAAGCGGCATTGATTTGAATGTGAAAAAAGCATGGCGGTCGAAATCCAAATAAAATCTTCGCTTTTTCCTGCGACTTCTCAAGAAAAAAGTCATTTTTTTACTGAATAAAATTTACTTTATAACAGAAAAACTCTAGTAGATGAGAAGCCTAACGTCAACACTCAAATCTAACAGAATTAGGCAATTAAGCGGCGTCGATTCGGGGCTGGGAAATGAGCAGCGAGCCCGGCGATCGAAATATGCGCGTTGCGCGACAAATGCCGAATACGAGGGACGGCGAGTCGTGCACGTGACATTCGCGCCATACATAGCGAGCGCACGCGCCTTTCCATGTTGCGATCTGGGCGACAATCTTTGCTTCCAGCATTTTTGGTCTCGTCACTTTGCAAGTAGAGGATCATTGAAGCGGAAGGAAGGAAAAAATACTTTGAAGCAGGCTTGAAAAAAATAGAAAATTTACTTTATCAGATAATTTTTTTAAACGTTTTTTTGAGCCGAAATGCTCAAAGTAAAAATCGGTAAAATATTTTGATGCTTCCAGCATTTTTTTGGTCTTGTCACTTTGCAACTAGAGGATCATTGAAGCGGAAGAAAGGAAAAAAATTTTTCTGAAGCTTGGAAAAAAATAGAAAAATTTTTCTTCATCAGATAATTTTTTTACGTTTTTTTCAAGTTTTTACAAAATCCTCAAAGCATTAGAGATTAAGATGAATCCATAAAATATTGCAAAAATTCGACCTTCAACATTTTTGGTCCCTTATCTTTGCAAATGGAGGATCATTAAAGCGGAACACAGAAAAAATCATTTTGGAAAAGGCAGAAAAATAAAATATTGATCTTCAGATATTTTTTCTCATTTTTCGAGATCATTAGAGGTTGAGATAAATCTATAAAATACTGAGACTAATTTCCCGTTCCGCATTTTTGGTCTTGTCTTTTTTCAATATGAAGATCACTTAAGAGAAAGCAAAGGATATAAATTCCGAAAAACGGTTTGAAAATGTTCCTCTTCAAATAAATGTTTCCTTTTCGAATCGTTTTGACTTTATTGAAGCATTAAAAATTGAAACGAATCGGAAAACGCGGCGATGCTTTTCACTCGTAAAGAAAAAATCATGAGAACGGAAAAAATTTGCTTTGAAAAACACATTCAATAATTTTAAAATACTTAAAAAGTTTGCTTCGAAGAAAAAAACTGGAGGCCTGGAAAATTGGAACACCAAAGTCTCCTGTTCTTTGCTCGCTTTAAGGATTTGAGCATCGAAACAAGTGTTCAGCTTTCCTCTCTCGAAGTTTGTTGCACTATTTTCCTTCAATTTTCTAAACATTCCGGAAAACATTTTATTGAAAGTTGGATTTTGAAATCGAGAAAATGAGCTGAAATTTAAAATCCTTCATTTGAGGGTCAATCTAACGAAGAAAAGCCAAAATATGTTGTTATATCCAAGGAAAAGCTGAGGAAAAACGATATAGGTAAATTTTTCCACCTGACAATTTCGCCGACTTTCGAGCGGTGAATTTGTTTTCAGAATCACTAGTGAAAAATAATTGAATTCAGTTATTCCGAATGATAATCATGCCCAGAAAAACAGCTTTTCTGAAAAGTAGGTAAGAAAAATGAAATCAAAAAGGCGATTTCAGCTTATTGAGAGCGATTCGAAGAAAACGTGGGACAACAAGAAAAAAAGTCGAGAATGTGAACGTAAAAGTTGGTGCAAAGCCTGGAAATGTGATGAAAAAGCGCGTGCTACACGTGATTAGAACGGAACGAGACGCATTCTCTTCTTTGCAGGTGATCGAAAGCCTGACGAAATTAACTAAAGTGGGTTAACAGTTGAAAAAGATCGTTTCCTAGTAACTAAACCAGTCGTGAGTGACTGTCTCACTGATGCAATATGACGTAAAAGGTTTGATTTTTTTCAAGTTAAAGGCTGACTCCTAGAAGGATAAAGTCGCTGAATGGTCCGTAATATTTCAAAAAGAAAAAAGGCAGCAAAAAGTATCCTATTTTTCTGTAAATTTCCAAAGTAGACGTTTAAATTTGGTTCTCGTTCCTTTGGGCATTAAATCTGATGCATCATACGCTTTTGAAAATTTTGGTAAAATCGGTGAATGAACTATAAAAATGCTTGATTCGAGAATCTAATTTAAATGGGAAGTTTTTTTCATAATCTCTAATAAGTAAGCTGAGCGGCTCTTTTTATTCGGTTCGCATAAGAAAAGGCAGAAATCCTTTCCAATCCTTCAGAAGCTCAAAAATCCGCTTTTTCCTGAAAGATCTTAAAAATTCGAAAATCTTACCCAAAACCATTTTGCTGTTTTTCAAAGTCTCTAAAACTTCAAAACTCATTAAAATTCAAACAAATGGCGGCTGAGATAATGTTTAGCGAGAGCAAATGAAACTGCATATGGCGCCAATATTGAACGCTTATATATAGTAAACACAGATGTCAACCAGACGGGCACAGACTTTTTGCTCATTTCCAGCTGCCTTTCCTTGCGCATCTTTCGAGAAATCGTACTGTAAAAGGGGAAAAAGTCGGTTCTTGCAAATCGTACAGATAGGGCAGCAGCTCTTATGGAGTACGAGAAGAAGAAGTTTTTTTTTGAGATGGAATCATGTCGATTGAAATGTTGCGCTTTTTGAAATTTGCAAGAGATCTTAAAAAGTTTTCAAAAGATCTTGAAGCGGAAAACCGTTTCCAAGGAAATCAAGAAGTTTTTGTGGGCTCTGCGCCTATAAATCTTTGGCAAGAACTTTTCCATGAGAATTGGATTTGATAACCTTTAGAGTACAGTATATCGGCCAACTCCTAAATAACACTCAGGCAAACCCTGGGAAGGTGTTGGAAAGGTGTATGGAAGCTTGAAGGTTTTGGGAAAGCCTTCGGAAGGCAGATGAAAGGTATTTGGAAGGTGAAAATGAATAATGCCTGCCAGAAGTCTGCTGGAAAGCTTCTGAAAGGCTTTCGACAGACTTTTTCTGAGTAGAAGTTGTTAGGAAGCTATGTGGAAGGCGTTTGACCCCTTGCTGGAAAGCTTCCAAACGCCTTCCGAGGAACCGAAAGCAGATCTTTACCTAAGCATGAGCAAGAAGTTCTCGAGAAAAATGAGAAATTTCCTCCAAAACAGGCGCGAGCTGGATCTCAAATCTGAAATCCTAATTAGAGCGCGTGAAGCCCTCCAAGAGCGGGCTCAGACTTGGGCTCATCGGCTCGCTAACCAGTGGAACTGGTGGACGTGCACATATGGAAGCGGATCGATCGACTCGACGAAGCGATCCTAAGGGGCCGAAGCACGAGATTATTGCCCTGACGGCGTGGGTGGAGGCGCAGACAGTCGAAAAAGGAATGAATGACGCGAGAGCCCTTCGTTCACATGACCTCTTGCTCCAAGAGCACGTCTTCTGAAGAGTTCAGAAGACCTGAAGAGAGCTGGGGAAAACAAGGAAGATTGGGAGGAATAATTGAATAGAAGAAACTTCCGGTTGAACATTATTCTTTCATCAAAAGATTAGAAAAATCGGAAAAATTATAAAAGTCAAAATTTTTGGTTGAAAACCTCAAAGTCAGGATTTTTCATCAAGATGACCTATTGCTTCAAACGTCTTCTAGAAAGTTTAGAAGTCCTCTATTGAAAAATTAAAAAGAAAAGCTTGAGAAGGAAAGAGAAAATTGAGAAAAGGGCTATCAGAAAAAGTTCGAACAGTTATAATGAGGGAAAAAAGATTCGAAAGGACCGTAAAGACGTTTTGCAGTCAAAAAATTTGAAAAAGAAAAAAAATGAGCCGCAGCTCAGTAGCATCAAATGAGAGCTGAATGAAAAAGTAGACTGACTGGAGGAGCCATTTTTTAGAACGCCCCCTTGTAAAATGTGCGAATTTTTGGTGACCTAGGTGTGATTCTGGTGCGAACGGCGCGCATCGCCATCGTAAAACGCATGAAAATACGAGTTGTCAGGTTTACTATGGTCGCGTGAAAAAATACAACCGCACAACATAACAAGAATATACCATATTATTTTGAATGGGCCAAAAATTCGAGCCACTGCAATGTTGTTTCGGTGAACTCTCGCTTTTTTTGAACGTTTTTTTGGCTGGAAGAGGACGCACCCGTAAGAAACTGGTCCTGGAACTTCTGCAAGTTCGAAATATATATAAAACCTTCAAGATAGTTTTTTTCAAGTGACTTGAAAGGAATTTTTTTCAAAATTTTACCGGAAAAAATACCTTTTTTAAACTTGCCCTGATTGAAGATGCATCAGAAAGGTTCGAAAGGACAATTTTGCAAAGTTGGAAAAAAAGAATTTCTTTTAGAAAACCTGAAATTTTTGATGGAATGAGAATTAGATTTTTCCCGTAGAACAAACGAGTTTTCTTAGTAAATTTTGAACTATTAAAAAATCAAATTACATACAAAAATGGTCAATTTCACAAGCTAGCCAAATAAGCATATATTCTCTGTTTTTGAGCAAAGAAGTTCTATCAGAAAAAAATTTCTCTATTTTCTCAGGGGAAAATAGGAAAGGTGGAAAAATGGCCGCTTAAAGGAAGAGGCTCAAAATAGGGCGCAGAAAGGCATGAAAAAATAGCGATTCAAATTTTCTGGGATTTTAAAGAGTCAAGAAATGGTGGGAAAAGGGAGATGCAGCAAAAATGGTGCATAAAAGCCGATAAAATGGCTTGGAAAGTCAGGAAAAGGAGCCTTTGTCACCCTGAAAGGAACATTCCTATGGAGCCTTTTTTTCTATTTCGGACTTTGCCTATATAAAATTTTAACTTCTCAGATCACTGAACTTTTTTGAAAATTATCAAGTGACGATCAATATTATCCTCTCAAAAGTTCAAAAAACTCTTCTGAAGTTCTGCTCTTTCAATCGTCCCCAGGGGCTACAAACCCCTCAACAACCAGTTAATTGTGTTTTGCGCAGAGCCGACTGTCATAAACGGAACGTCGGAACGGCTCAAGATCTATTGGCGTCCCGGCTGTCCGGCGACGGCGTCAGCTGTGCCGAGGGGCCATTTTCTCCCAAACGAGTCGAGGTCAGCAACTTGACTTTTACACATTTTTCTGGATTGAGCTTTTCGAAGCTCTTGCAAGAAAAAACTGGGAAAAGATGACTCTGAAATTGCTTGTAAATGCAACCGAATTCGCATAAATTTTTGAAGCGCCAATGAAATTTTTCATTCCATTTTTTAAGCCTCAAGGAATTACAAATTCGATCCTCTGAACGGAAAAATTGTGAAAGGGCTTCAGGACTTCTAATTCTGAACATCAAAAACTAATCTGGCCGTTTTTTACCGAATTTTCAACCTCAGAGAAAAATTGAATTTCTTGTAAGATCTCAATGATATTTTGTCCTATTTTACTTCACTTTCACGTTTCAAAAATCAGAACCTTTTCAACTCCTACAGAACTGAGCCAGAAAAAAAGAACTCCGTTCAATTTTTATCACAAATAACTGAGCCGACTGGAGCTCTAGTGGTACTACAGAAAAAGTCGTTTTGCGCGCAGGCAAATACGGTTTTCAAGTGTGAATACAGCGATGTGCCAAGTCTCGAGTTTAGCGATAAGTACCCTTGATAGTAAACTAGAAATAGTGTCTTTCAACAACATTCCTACTTTTTTTCCGTTCAAAGATTGGGAAAAAGGAAAAGAATCTGACATGGCGGTCTATAGATACAGCTGAAAAATGTATGCTTTTTTTTTTAGATTTTTTGAAGTTTTTTTCACAACTCTGGCTGACAGTAATTCACAGACAAGATTGGAAAATCTTTAAAAAGAGGACACAATTCTTAAAAAGTCTTATCCGGTATTTTATTAAAATTACGTTAAAAAATTCTTCAAATCTCAACAAATATCTAATAAAAAAATCTGCAAGGTCGAACAAGGAACTAAAAAAATCAAGGGATAGCATCAAAAAAAGGCGATATCTTTTATTAGGGGTTTTTCATTAGATATGCTGTTTGCGTATTAAAAAAACTCACATTTTTTTCGATTCTTTCCAATTTTTTTGCTTTTTTTCAGCTTTGTGAAAAAAATTTTTTCTTTGAATTGAACCCTGTTTTTTTGACAAGAAAAATCTCTAGTTTTTTTACAGTTTTCCTGGGCCCATAATTTTTACACAAAGGTAAAATTGGAAGAAAATTTTTCGCTGAGGACTCAAGAGATCTCAAAATGCATACATACTTAGATATTTTTGAGAAGCATTGAACTAGCCACCGAGAAATTAAGTAATTTTACATGCGACCTGAAAAGGAGTCGTTTTACTTTTTAGTTGTGAAATTCCTTACATCGACAGATATTCTCCTTGATGTACCAAATGAGTCTCACAGTCTCAACCTGTTCGAGATTCTAGTTTGAAAAAAAACTCTTAAAATCACTGAGAACCCTCAAAATTTGTTGAAATTAGCTTTTTTGGGCTTTCAGTCCTTATTTTTAGAAAAACTAGAAACTTTTGCAGGATGAGATTTTCAGAATCTTTTTCTGGTTCACCGAGGATTGTTCTGGTCAATTTTGTGAAGATTACCAGTAGAATGGCTTTCTCTGTGGAGAACTCCTTTTTTTAAAAATTAGTTATAGTTCAAAGTAGTCAATGATGAATCAGCTTTGAAGTATCCTGTGAGACTTTATCGATTGATCTCCTTTGTTTGATTGCTCTCCGCGACATCCAACGACGTCACCGTTGCGAAACTTATCAAAAGGCATTATCACAAGGTTACCAGGAAGCGAAGTCTCTTTGAGCCCGATGGGAAATCTTGCACGGAAAAAAAACGACTTTTTTTTTCTCGTCCGTCGGGAGCCGTCCACAAGCAAACAGACTCTGAAGTTCCCTGAGATCTCTCCTCTTTCTACCTTCCCTATCAACACGATTTCAACTTGTCTGGCTTACACCCACCTGCCACAAGTTTCTGTCAATTGTTTTATTTTTCTGCTTTTTCCGAGTTTTTTTTCCCGTTTCTTGGAAACTTTCAAAGTTCGGCTTTTTTTTGTCGTGCCAGATGCTGCTGTTGACATTTGAACTCTTCATTTTTCTTTGTGTTCCAAAATTTTAAGCCACCAATTTCCTCCTTTTTGTGATTGTATGATATTTGAGAATAGCTATCATATATTGACTATTTTTCGGAAAAATTGAAAAAAATCTGAGATATTTTTCAGTTGGGGTTCAAAGTTTCCTCAGAGCTGAATCTCAAAAACCAGCAGAAAAATTTTTTTAGCCTGTTCATTTTTTTAACGATTTTGAGCGTATGTCAAGAAATTAATCGAAATTATATTTGAAATTTAAAAAAATTATTACAATAGATCTTTATCTCGTAATCCACCGATTGCTAAAAAAATTATTTTATTAGTTCGGATTGTCCAGAATCTTGAACTGAAACTTCAATGCAAAAAAATAAAAAAATGAAGAAGTATCTAAAAAGGGAATTTCGAGACTTACCGCGTTTCAGGCGATGCTCCATAGTAAATTATATAAATTTAAATTTTGCAACTATAAAAATCGTTCGAAATAAAAATAAAAACCGATTCATATTTTTTCGTACATCTGCTGTAGTCCTAAAAGCTTCCTACACATATCGAACTCCGCTTTTTCAGAACTACACCCTATCTCACTTCTCAGTTTCAAAAACGTTACGTTATTCTAGTTGACATCGAATCTTGTTCAAGACTGAAATTCTCTCTCCACTGTAATTGTATAGTTCCGGCTAGCACTTGTGCTTTGAAACGTCTACGCTGTACATGTTCCAGGGCCGAGTTTTTCTGACAGCTGGTCACCCTGGACCCCATGAAAAACTACTTTACAGCTAGAAATTTTCTGAAACGTCAACCTCTAGGTGTAGTTTCAGCCCCGGCTCATGCTCACTTTTGCTCTCATTCCACTCATATTTCCTTTCGTGAACGGCTTGGCTGTTTCAGAGCTCGTGGTTTTAGGAAGTTTTTGGATACTTTCCTTTTTTCAGTAGCCCTAGGACTTCAAATTTTTTTAAAAGTTACTGGAATCTTCTTTACTTCATCCCCATCAAAAGTGATCAGCTTTAAGGAAAGGGCAGAAAGTTATATATATTTTTTTGGTTTGGATCCAGTCGATACTAAAACGAGACTAGATTCAGATTTTTTTCAAAGTGTCTCCAATATTCAACGGTGCCTCAAGAAGAAAAATTTTGATATTTTTCACTCATTGAGTTTTCTTTTTTTTGAATAAGTTTATTTTCGACCATTTTTGTTAAGATTAGAAAACCTTTAGTCCAAATACAAAGACGCAGAAAGTGTCAAAGCTCAAGTTTGTCACATATTTTCAATAAGTTAGAGGGGAATTTCAAAAACTTTTCTTTTCAAATTTTTTTCAGGAGCTTTGATTTCAAAAATTTTATCATTCTGAGACCTTCTATTCGAATATTAAAATATTGGTTTTGCTCAGAACTTCAAGCTTGAAGTAAGACTACACCCGGAAATCCTAAACTGAGATCTTATTTCTCTTTTTAAGAGTGATATCAGAAATGGCCAATTTTAAAATTTTTTTCACTTTTTTCAAATCGCTAAAAAAAATTAATCTGTGAACCTCAGAAAACCAAACGAGGGATGAGAAAATTCTCCACTTGGAGCCTCCCTTTTTTCTTTCTTTTCCGATTTTTGTTGGTTCCACGAATTGGCTTGACTTGTCTACAGAACTGAGTTGCGTCATTGCATCTCTCGAGGCTCGCTCTATGTAGTTTTCACAGAAAAGACAAAAAACGGGGCCGTTAAGGGCTCGAATATTGGGGCTTGTTGAGATGTTAACAGAGAAACTGATTGTGTTAGTTCACGACCTGACAAAGCTCATTTTTTCGAGAATCTTTGCTCTCTGCTTGTACACGTATCAAGGCAGGTTTCACGTTACAAGTTGCGAAAAGTTCGAGAAAAAAAAACTCATCAATAACTCTCAACTTGAAACGGGGATCTTAACTTCGTACAATTTTTCAAAAGAAAAATTCATAATTTAAACTTGTTTTACAATAATTCAAACAAAATTGACATGAGTATATATTAATATATAAAATATCCTGCGAATATCCATTTTCATTCTTGAATTTGTTCCTCATCTTCTCTTTTTCACGACTCGAAATGCTCTTTTTTTCCGACCATAACACTCAATTTCCGCTCACAAAAAAGTAGTTCCAAAATTCCATAATTTTTGTTGACTTCAAAAAGTCCCATACCTTGACGATTTGACCAACAGCCGCTCGTTGAACTTGCTAAAAATAACCGAAATCTTTGCAAATCGGCTGAACATCGAGGCTCAGGTCAGACAGCCAGGTGTTGTGCTTGAAAAACATCGTTTCCGGCGATTTGGGTGTTTTTCCTCCCGATTGCCCACGGGCAACCAGCTGACACTATCGACTACCAATCACTTGTAGCTGTTCGAAAAAGTTAAGACGCCTTTTCGTTCGTGATTACAATTTTCAAAACAAGTTTACTGTTTCGTGTTTTCGGAAAGCTTCAGATATGATATCGATTCTTCGATTTTGATAGAGCAAAGGCTGATTTGAAACAAAACCTTTGGTTCGAATTCTGAATTTTCCTGATTTTTTTTTGTGATTGAATCAAATCATGCATAAAATCCTGGGTTTTGACTTTTTTCAATCCAAAAGCTGGAAGATTCTTCTTTATTTTTATTAACAAGAGAGGTGATTTTACTTTGCAGTTGGGACTTAATTGAAAATTGGCTGAAACACTCTTTGACGCACTAGGAAAAGAACCTGAAAATGACCTTATTTAACGAGTTTACAGGGCTCCTTTGACTTTGAAATTTTCTTCCTCAAGAAATGAAAAATTTGTGTAGATTGAGACTTTCAGGAACTTTCAGTTCTTCAATGAGTGTCCTGGTCAATTTTCAGGGAAATCGAAACCACAAAATTAAATAATCTCCCTTGTTATTTTTTCTGTGATTTTTCCACTTGAACTTCTTTTTATTTTTTTCCTCTGCTTGAAACTTTCGCTTTTTTATTCCACACTTATCAAATCCCAGCAGCGTCTCGAAAATAGCAATTTTCCTGAACTCTGATCAAGATGACACATTCAGCAAGCTGATGTGAACAAAGTATACCATCGCAAAAAAAAATAGTTATCTCAAAGATCCGTGACTCTTCAAGATTGTATAAAAAAAAGGCCTTTTCATCGAGCTACGGTATACAACAAAGAGAAGGCGAAAGTTTCAAGATCATTTTTTATCCATTGATATAAACGAAATCGCGCCGCGCAATGTTTGGGGACCACGGAGGAGGGCTGCGCGGACGGTTTGCCGAAATCTGGCTGGTGTGTAATAAAAGCGACCAATCTAGATGCTCCATCTATCTCATTCGACTCCCCACCCACATCCAATCTCATATTCACTCTTTGCCGCTTTCTTGGATCGCTTCTGACGACCCAGGTATATTTAGCTTCCTTTTTTAGTATGTTCAAAAAAGCTTCTGGGGTCTTTATAAAACAGATGTGAACTTTTTTTTTGAATCTTACCTTGTTTAAAAGATGGTGAGCCTTCAAAGGCCCTTGAAGCTGCTTTGAACAGACTATTCACCTTCCTTTACTTTCAAAATGACGTGATTAGAATTTTAGATATCTGAATTTGGTCTACGATTTTACACTTCAACTACCTTTCCGAACATTCCATCAAATATTTTTATAAAACGTTTTCTGAGATTTTTTTTTTGAAAATCCTAACTTTCAGGTCATTTTGAAGATTTTCCCTTCGAACCTTTTCGAAAAAAAATGCGTCAAACACACCAGCCAGTTTTTGTCAAACCGTCTGAACCTCAAGCCGTGGTCTTCTCAAGTTTTCTTCTGAAAACTTGAAAGATTCGAACTTTACCAAAATCTTCTTTTTCAGTTTCGACTGTGGTTTCTGCAAGGCTGAAGGTTCAGATTGGGTCAAAATTGATCGGTTCTGGGGGTAGATCACCTAAGCTCACCTAGATCCTTGAGAATTTGGGGGCTACCTTGTTAAATGTTAGCTTTTCAGCCGCTCCACTCTACCATGTCGGACGAAGAGGAACAATAGTAGGTTATGCGTTCAAGTTTCAATTCTTACTCTTCCTACTCCTCCAACCCGTCCTCCAGCTCACCACTCTCCTACAGTAGTTCCGCCGCCAGTTCTGTAGGCTTTCGTAGGTCCTCAGCCAGCGGCGCGTCTTCACATGGGTTAGGCTCTCGTTCAGATTATCCTTCAATTAATTATCGCGATCCTCTTCTGCGAGAGCCTTCCCATCGTGAATCGCTGCCGTCTCGGCTCTACCCGAGTAGATCTCCTTCACATCATACCTTAGATAGGCGGTCACAAAATGATGGGTTAGGTGGTAGAGTAACACGTGACGAGCAGACAAATTCATTGCTCGAGAGGTACGGTAGTGGGGGTAGTCAACGTAAAAGTTCGATAGGTGAGAACCCGACCCTTCAATATCTGAAGCAACGCAGACAACAGCAGTCGGACTTGGACAATGGGTTTACCGCGCGAAAGCAGTCGCTGGACGGTGTGGGATACGCAGGTGTTGCCATCGAAGGCATTTTCGGCTCCTCGTTCCGAGACCAGCCTGGCACGTCTTTCGGCAGGGAATCTATCCGGCAAACGCCAGCCGATGCTCAAGATCTCAACCAAAACGAGTACATGAGTCGTCTCATGGCCGCTCACAATCGTGTCGACGAACTTCTGAGGTCAAGAGGGCTTCCTGGCGAGGATGAACGCAAATACTTGCGAGCTTGGGAAGAAATTCCAATACCAGTCATCCGGGAAGAACGTCTTCGAAGGTTGCGGACGCCGAGCAGCTCCAGCGATTCAGGTCTTTCCACTGACAATGACAGCGACCGGAGCAATGCAGAAGCTGTGCCGAGCGTCATCAACGTCCCAGTATCAGCAGAAGATGAAGAGACTCCAGAAGCAGTTGAAGAGACTCCAGAAGCAGATGAGCCTGAAGAAGCGGATAGTGAAACGTCCATTTCTGGAAAGGAAGAATCTGAAGAATCGGCTTGCGTCATACCATTAAAGCGGTCTCTAGAGCGGGTGACTTTCACTTGCACTGCTTCAGTTACTCGTAGAGCTCAAGTTCAGTTGAAACTCGAAGTGAAATCGCCATTCAAAAGGACCACCTACACAATGCCGATGAATTCCAGCGTGAAGGAAAGCGCAGAAGTTCAATGTATGGCGGCGACTTTTGTGAACGACAACTGCTCTAAAGTTCTTCGTGGAGTTCCTGCCAGAGCTTCTTTGACATCAGCTTTTCCTCTCAAGGTAGCCTGGTCCAGAGTGAGGGCAAGTTTCGAAGAAGCAAATCCAGTCCAATCTCCAGCCAAGAATGCGTTGCTGCAACGGAGGAAGACCTATGAAGAAAATGTGGGAGTCCAGCAGAAAAACGTTTTGGCGAGCCTGAAGAGGAAAAAGCTGCCAGCCGTTCCGAGTACGGCCGAAATATCGATACAGCATTGCAGCTTCTACACGCAGACCGCTAAGGACAACTTTTCGGAGAAGAATGTTCGCATCAACTTGAGATTGACAGAAAGGGCTCCGAAAGACTGTACTGCTGTCATCAGTCTTCCAGCTCCTCCAAAAGTTGCCTATGCAAGATTGGACGTCGTCATCAAGAAGCCAGAGCCACCAAAACGGTCACAAACCAGTCAGCTACCTCGTCCTGCTAAAAAAGTGGTTGGAAAACTGGATAGGTCGTTCACTACAGATCTCAGCTTGGACAAGGAGAAAGAGCAGCGCAAGGTGAACAGGTTGATCATACCTGAATATTTCTTGCAAAGCTCAGCCGAAGCTCTGGAGGACTTGAAAGGTATGCGTGACACGTTGAAGAGAGTCCCAATCATTGGCGGCTTCCTGGTCACGCCGAAGCCAAAAGGACCTGCTTCCCAACTCCGTCGAGCTGGAGCCATTCGTCGTCGACCACCTCCCTCTAAGGAACATACAGCTCCTTATCTCGATTTTCTGCCTCCAACATCACCAGGAGCCAGGGGTTCAGTGCCTGAGATCAGAATCCAAAGACCACCTGATCCAGATCCTCCGCCCATACCGAGACAACAACCATCCAACGCCTTCGCAGGTTATTTAAACTTGCATGGCTCCCTAGAGCGTTCCGCGACGTCTAGAGGAGCCGTAAAATACGAGTCAAAAAAACAATTCGCGGAACTGTCGGAAACTGATCGAATTCTCATTGAACAATATCGTCGCAAACTTCACATTCCTTGCCCGCGGGCCATCATCCGCGCTTTGTCGCCAATACAAGCCATCAAATCATTCACTGCCCACCTGAAAGAACGGTGCCAGTCGCCTCCTCGAGCCAAGTTCATCCAGAGAGCGCCGCCTCGTCAATTGCGGCCGAAAACTCCGGTTAGAGCCGAATCGCCGCCTCGGCTTCACCGCGTTGTCCCTCTGCGAAGCACTGTCCAGCGAGCAAATCACCTCGACTTATCGATCCAACTCAAGCGCGTTGACATTGAAAAGCACAAGCTACGCAAAAAACCTCTGAAACGGTGCATTAAATGGATTCCGCGTTGGCGGAAGAAGTGGTAAGATCAAGTTGAGAATCGAAAAAAATGAAAATGATCACTTGAGGGACTCATGAAAAGTTCGTGTGTTTCAAAAATCAGTTTAAAGTGTTTGGATGCATCAGATTCGAAGAAAATCGACTTTAAAAAAAGGAAGCTTCAAATTTACAGTTTCTTGTTTTAATAAGTGCCTAGGAGTCACCTCGAAATAGGGAAGATTTTGCGGCGTTAATAATGTTCTCATATCTCTTAAGTGGTCATTTCTCAAGTCTCCCTATGGAATTTTCAAAATTTAGGCCACTGCAAACCATGATTTACAGCACCGACGAGGAGGTTGAAGAAGTAGAAGAAGAAGAAGAGGAAGAGCAAGAACAACAGGAAAAACCTGCCAGCATCGAAGACAAGCCTGAGAGGTTTTCTATTAATTTTCTCTTGGGTATAGCCTTTCGAAGTTCTGTTTTTGTAGCATTCCAGCATAATTTAACAAAAAAACATTTGGATTTTCTCATTTTGATATTCTCATGATAACTAGTAAAACTTGAATAATAAGTTTTGATGCTCACGACGTCCTCTATTCTGAACTTTTGGCTGAAGAAGCTTTGAAAACTGCAAAATTGTAACATTTCTCACTTGAAAAATCGCTGAGATCTGTCAAAATCTCGGCAAATTGGCTTTTCATTTAGCGATAGCGTGTCAACAGGCTCACAATCTCGCAATAAAATCAATCGGTAAGCTCGCCCACGTATTATCCGAGCAAACATCAATAAAATAACTCTCCCGTTTCCCCTTCCGAGTCCAATAAACCAAGTAACCGAGAACAAATAAAACCATACCACAGAATACGTTTTCATTCGCTAACTTTTTCCCGTTTGTCTTTTTTTTTGGTTTTCCTGATGAGAGTTATGATTTTGTTGAACTGAGAGATATATTGAACTTAATTTATTGAGTAGAAAAAATCCTCGAATAACAGATCTTCAGTTCAGAGTTGGATTAATTTCACCCACCAAAATAATTTCCCCATATTTTAAAGGGGTTAACTTGGTTTTTAGTAGTACTTAGCTTAACCTTGACCTTCCTAACAAGATGAAGAACTTCGAAAAAAGGGAATACTTTTCAGACCGAAGACCAAGTCCATCACGGCTGAAGAAGATGTTGAAGGTCTTACCGAAGGAGAAAAAGCCATGGCGGTTGGTTTTTTCAGATACTTATTGCTCAAGTTTGCATTATGTCTATTACGTTTCCTCGATTAAAAGTTAGAAAGTTTTAAGCGAAAAAATTGAAAACTGGTCATAAACGACTTCCCTGTTTCAGGCTGCCAAGCGTCGCCATGAAGAAGAGCAAGAAGCCAAGCTGATGGACTACGAAGAAAGACGTCGCATTGAGCGCGAAAAAGAAGAAGAGGAGCTGAAGAAGCTCAAGGAGAAGCAAGAACGTCGCAAGCTTGAACGCGAGCAGGAGGAGAAGGAGCAGGAAGAGCGTCGTCGTACGGCGGATGAACGTCGTCGTCAGGAAGAGGTGAGTTTTGGCTTAGAATTGCTCAGGATGCTGAAAAATGGCAAGAATCAGTTTAACAGAAGCAAGAAAAAGCGGGAAAGGCTTCCAGTTCTCGGTCAGAAAATAAAGTTTTTGTAAAACAGAAGCATCTTGCTCTCAAAATCTGATCTCCAAAAAAACTTAACAACTAAAACTAAAAACATTCCAGGAAGAGCGCAAAGCTCGAGTTGAGGAGGAAAAGCGCAAGAAAGAAGAAGAACGAAACAAGCGTTCTGCAGCCATCGGCGGTTCATTCAACCCCGCTGGCGGCAGGAATTTTACCATCCCGAAAAAATCCGAGAAGTCAAACGACAAATTTGGCAACATTGTACAGGCCAAGCAAGAGATGGGCATGACCAAGGACCAGCAGGACGAGGCCAAGCGGGTATTTATTCGATTCTGATTTTCGTTTTCAATTTTTGAAGTCCAGGTTTTCATGGCGGCGATCCGCAAGGGAATCCCAGAATCTGGAGATATCTTGCCAGCCGACCTGAAGGCTAAGATCAAGGAGTTGCACCAGCGCATTTGCAAGCTCGAGGCGGACAAGTACGACCTCGAGAAGCGTCATGAGCGACAGGCTTATGATGTGAGGAAAAATAGGAAATTTTTTGACTGGAAATAGGATGTTTTCAGCTGAAAGAGCTGAACGAGCGTCAGCGTCAAGTTGCCCGTCACGCTGCGCTCAAAAAGGGCATCGACCCTGCTGAAGCCAGCAACTCTCGCTACCCGGTAATTTCGCGAACTGTGCAATTTGTTACTGTCTGACCTCTCAGTTCTTCTCTATTTCTTTGACTTGAAAAAGCGAAAAAAAGGGAGCAAGGCAGAATTTTTCAAGTTGTGTTGAAGGGGGTACAACGGTTTTCTTCTAAATTTGGTACGAATGGCTTCTTACTCGAATGGCTATGCTTGGCTATTTTTCAGTTCACTCACCACTGGCTGATGAAAAAAAGCTATAGAAAATTTTTTTTTTCTGAAAAAAGTTTACTGAAGCTACATGAAAACAAAAAAAATTCATGAAATGTGTGCGACAAAAACTCATTTTTAGCATGAGATGCGCTTTTTCAAGTACTGGAAAGACGAATGATTGGTTAAAAAAGTGAAATAAGAAGAAGCTTTATTTTTCTCAACCAAAGCCCGTGGTGAACAGTTTTTTTTTCTTCTGAAATTTTCGTTTTGACTTTAGTAGTCCTCTAACTTAGACTTCCTTCTTTTTTAATGAACTCCTCTGCACTAACCGCTTTTTTCAGCCGAAGCTTCCACTAATCTCGAAATTTGAGCGAAAGACCGACCATCGCTCTTTCGGTGAACGAAAAGCTCTCTTTTCTACAGTAAGTGTTTTTCCAGGCCAAAGTCCAAATCGTGTCCAAGTACGATCGTCAAATCGATCGCAGAAACTTCCGTGAACGTCGCTCTGTCTTTGATAATGTATGTAGTTTGGTCATAGTTCGACTGTCCTTGTCTTTTGTCTTTTTTGTGTTTGAGTGTGGATTTTTAGAAAAATGGCTACCCATGCTTCCCAGGAGTTCCACCACCACCAGCCATTTATGAAAAAGTCATCTTGGCCGTCGAGGCGCCGGAAGAGGTTAGATTTTCGGTTTTTTGTGAGAAAAAATACACGAGAATTGTTTATAATCGAAAAAAATAATTTTTAAAAATACAGTCTTTGTTATCATCCGTTATCAAATTTAATTTTGAGAAAAGTGTAGGTCACGATCCAGATGACTCAAGATGACTTCAAGATTATTGACTCAAGATGCCCTGGTCGCAAAAAAAGGCTCAAACTCAAAAAAAAGTTTCAAGGCGCGTCCGACTGTTAACGGCTCGCGCAGAAAAAGCTTGAAGATTTCTGAAGAATGCAGCTTCTGAGCATTTCCGAATGCGACCAAGGCTTCAAAAAAATTTTGTAAAATCAAGATCATGGTTAGACTTTCGAGAAACAGAAATAATTTGTATATTGGAAATTCCGCTAAAGAAATGAAGACATGACCATATAGTTAGCAGATTCACACAATAACTGTAAAGAACTTTAAAAAAATGGAAAAAGAATAATCAGAGAAATGAAGTGAGTAAATTGCAGGAGGCCGCGGCTGAGGTTCGTCATCCACCTTCCTTTTCCTTCTGAAATTTTTTCAAAACGCGTGACCTATGCGTTAACTTGTTTCAGTCACAGAAAGATTGATTTTATCGAGAAAAAAATTACGAAATTTCTGAATTTTAAATCTTCTCAAAAATATTGCTTTTGTTAATCTCAAAAAAATTTGGAGTTTGCTGAATTCCTTACAATTTGAGAGAATTTTCAGGAAGAAGAGTGACGACGGAATTGGTTTCAATACAGATGTTCGCTTCAGATCCGACAGACACTTTTTTTTCCATTTTTTTTTTCAATTTTTCAAAAAATTTATGTGTCTTCTTGATAAATGTTTTTATGTGTGTTCGATGTTCCAATCTGCACGGATTTTCGTTATCTTTGCGTGGGTTTTTGTGAAGTTACATTTTTGTTTTAAACAAAGGGAAAATAAGCTGGATTTGGTTGTGTTAAGCTCCAGTTGAGGTACTCAGATCGGCTCTTCAGATCGTGTGGGAAAAGAATACAACTCATATTGGTTCCCATTTTAGAAGCTTGGAAAAACAGTGGAAGAGCCTATTTTGGCCCGTGGCACTGCAAAACCGCCTCCAGAGTGGGGCTGCAAGCCGAACGAGGAGATCAAGGCGTATTTGAACAGTCCGGACAGATGTCCGAGATACGTCGAAAAGGTGAGTTTTCAAAAAAAAAAGAAATCTCTTTCCATAACTTTCTTTCTCAAACTCATTCTTATAGCTTCTAGGATGGGCTCTATCTGTGAAGTCTTGATAAAGAACCAGGAAAAACCCAAATTCAAAAGGTTATGATCAGAAGGTTACGACGTCTTTCACTGCGTTTTCAGAAGTTTTCAAGGTTTTTCTTAGTCAAACTAAAAATTCCATATTCTATTCTTTTCACCGCTTAAGATCTCAATCAGATCATCCAGCTCTCAATCTACAAGGGAATCAAAAAAATCTTATAATCAACTTCTCGGTTTCAGGTACCGGTTATTGGAGCCCGACCGCCAATGGAACCAAAACCACTCCGTCTTCCTTCCATCATGGTTTCTCCAATATTTCTTCTTTTTCCATCAAATTAATTTTTTCAGACCAAATGAAGTGCGACAAACAATCTGAAGATATTGCGACAAAAAACACCACCATCAATCAACCGACAAAAAAAAATCAAACCAAAGATCCGAATTCGATCCAAAAATACCATCCAATCCGACAGTTCCCAAAAAATGACTCGTATTTATGCCTTCTCTAATTATTCAAAATTTTCAATTTTCGAAAATGCGTTGTATCATAATCATGTATAAGTAGTACCACAAGACGTCTTTTTCGGCGGTTTTTCTTCCGTTCCTGCAGTTTTTGTGTTGTTTTGCACGGAAAGAGAGAAAAATGGGCAGAAGAAACATCACAAATCGCGCGGTAACGACGGAAATCGTTGGCGAGCCGCCAAGGTTTCAATGTTCTCAAAAACGCGGAAGATTGACAGCAACCAATCTTTTTTCCTTCTTCCATTTTTTTTCGACTTTTTCTGGTTTCGGCCACCGATAGGAGTCAGCTGGATTCTTCTTCTCCATGCAATACAGTTCATACAGGAAAACAACTCTTTCAGCGAATTTCTGTAATTGATCCCTTCGAACCCCTATAAATAGGCTTTTTTGTTTTGTGTGTAGTTTGGTCCATCTAATCAGATACCAACCAACGAATGACTTTATCAAAAGTTCCGATGACTTCATTTGAATAAATTATTTATCGCAAAGGATTTTAAGGTGGCAATTGAGAAGCAAAAATTCAAAGATTATCGGTGAATAAAATTTGATTTTTTTCGGGAAAAAAACTTCTGGAGGGTATCAAGAACAGAAAAAAAAATTTTTTCTAGCACCACGATTTTTTTGAAAACTTCGTTTGCATTGTTATTTTCAATATCAGTACAGCCAACTTTTTCAAGCTACAAATCTCCCACTGAAAAAGTTCCAAATTGGATGATCATCCTATGATTATTGTTCAGTAAAGTCACGAGGGTACCAGAAAAAGTTTATTTGGTCCGTTCAGCAACTGAAAAAAGGTTTCTCAACGTTTGTAGTTTGAGAAAAAAATTTGTTTGGGGTTTTACAAAAACAAAGTCTAATAATGTTTTTTTATGCATTTTTTTGCAATTTATTTCTTGAAAGAGGAACATGAATTGGTAAACTTCAGGTTTTAATGTTGATGATCCACAGGAGCTTCTTGATGGGTATGAAGCACGGTGAAACCGAAAAAAACTCTGCATATAAAATCTTCGTGGTCGTTTTAAATGCACTACGGTAGTTTTTTCATTCATATCTCGGTTCGAAAACTTTTTTTGATGTTGTCAGTTTCATCTGAAGTCAGCTTGAACCGGAAAGAAAGAAATGATTACACTAACCTTGGAAAAATGAGCCATGAAGTTTTTCAAAATTAAGGTCTATCTTCAATTTTTTTTTCCTAGTCAGGGGTGAATCAACTGTTCCCCATTACACATTATCTCAATCGACAAAGGAATAAAAGACAAAACCGAATACCCGGCTTCCTCTTCCGTTTGTCGTTTCATCTCAATCCTCATTTGATAAATTCTGAGAATTTACTCCGCCGATTGGCAACATCCGGTTCATCCCGTAAAAACAAAGAAAGGGCAACTTACGTGGGACTGAACTACACACGCGCCTCTTAAGCAAATAAATCCCCATGACGTTCTGGGGCCAGCATATTCGGACAAGTGGAAGAATGGCTTCTTTTCTCTTTACTTATCCTTTTTGGTAGAGCCAAGGGCAGTCTGGCGGCTTTCCGATTACTGTAGTTTTCGAAAAACAGAACTCTGTGATCTTGGAAGGGTTTGTTTGCAGAAGACTTGACTTACTGACCATTTTGCAACCTGGCACATGATACTTTCAGGAAAACATTTGGTGAGAAAATAGATCTTCCTGGAAGAAAATATCAAGTTTTTTGAATCGTTCTAAAATATGAAGTGGATGGTATAAACCTTTTCAGAATGTTAAGATATATCAATAGTTTCAAGTGAGCACTCTGAGAAGCTCAGAACGGCTGATTTTACCTTAATCTGATCATTCTGAGTGATTTTTTTTGATGTTAAGTTTGAACACTTGCCTGAAACAGAAAAAAATCGGCTTTTTGAGGTTGATAAGATCTCTTTGAGTGTTATCATCATTCTATAAGAACGTGAACTCTCTTTAATCTTCAAATTTCTTCGCTATTTAAAAAAAAATTAAGTGGCCTTCAGATGAACGAGAGAAGTCAAACTTGAAAAAAAAAAAATGAAAATCTGAAATATCATGAAAAATAAAGATAAACAAATAACTACAAAACACTTGATTTATTTTTGCTTCTAAAAAAAGTATCAAACTTTGCTGTTTCATTTGAAAAAAGGTCATTTTCTCGCCAAGATTCCTGATCTCTGGGTTCGGTATTTTCTCACACCACCAACTCACTGAAACAACTTGCGAGAACGCCATTCCAGAAAGTCAACGGATAGTAAGAGAACTAGTTCTCCGCTCGCTTCGGAGTGTTCCTGATAATTTGATTCTGCGGGAAGAAAAACAATATAAAAAGCGGTACCACAGTTCTCGCACGCGCCTTGCCAAGGATACTTCCATGAAGATCTACGGTGAATGAGGCTACCAACCAACCAAACACCATAAGCGGCAAGGAAGAACGCCAAAATAACAAAAAGCGAGAATTAAGGTTAAGTTCCGTCTCGCATTTGCCATCGGATCTTCCTCCAATTTTTTGATTCAGTGAATCTTTTCTAGGACACAATCGACCATCTGAACAACTTCTAGACTTTTTTATTGAAGGATATGTAGAACGTAAATATTTTGCTCGCTAATTTCAGATTTCAACAAGCGGCTGATCCTGGCATTTTTGAAGTGAATGAAACTAGAACATTAGGGAGATAAACTGGAGACATAGTAGATGATTATGTTTGGTCTTTTCAGTGTTGTGGACATTTTCTGAGGATAAGATATCAAAGTGAATGGATTAAAAAATATTTCAATGGCAGTTTTTCATCCCTTCTTTGACGATTCGAAACTTATAAAACAGCTTTGATCATGAAAAATCCTTTTAACTGCAAGAAAAGTTCTAAAATGGAGCAATTTCTTCTTTCCGCGTTTTTCAGCGTGATATCGTTTTTGAAACCATTTCGTTGCATTTGGAATGGTTAAAAGAGGCGATGGTGGAAGTCCAAATAAAAAAGCCACTTTTTCGATGGTTTTTGACGCTCTGTAGCGTTTCTCGTTTCAGGTCGGGCGCATTCAAAACTACTTTAAAGAATTCGATTCCATTTGAGACTATTCCTTCCAGTTTTTTTCAAAGTCCTGGTCTGAAGGAAGGACACCTAGAGTTTTGATCAGTCCCAAACTGTTTGACTTCATTCAGGTTTTGTTGAAAGTACAAGAACGGCGCTGGAATTGTTACAAAAAATACTGTCATGCGTTCGAATGCTGTTCGACAACACTCTATTGGGTGCAAAATTCTGGTATATCGCTGAAACTCGATTATTTCAAGCTGCATCCTTAAAATTGACCAACTTTCGGTCCAAATTAAAGACAAATTAATTTGCAAACTTTTCAATTCTGGATGTACCAGGAAGCCATCTAGAGAAACAACTGATTTATAAACCAGAGTTTGAATTTCTCATTTTACAAACACTTTTCACCGATATTTTGAGACAAAAAAACTTTCAGACCTTTTTTTGGTTTTGTCCGCTGATGTTGCGAAGTGCTAGAATTTTTCATAAAAAATTAGAAAAAGATTAATTTCCATAGCAAACCATCCAACCCCGCCAAACTTCTGGCCAAACTCCAAACGGGAGAAAAACAAATCACCAAGGGTTCTCTGAAAAAAATCTCGCTTACGAAACACTTTTTCACCTATCTTCTCCGCCATTTTCAGTGTTCATTCTTGCCAAATATGGCTGAATCGTATGTGACCACATGACTTGTGTTCAAGGTTTTTCTGTTCGTTGCCGTAATATAAGGTGGGCCTCCATGTCTTGTGTCCAGCTGACTTTTGCGTTCCCTTTCATCCGCTCGGCGTCGAAGACTACAGGTCTCCTGCCCTTTTCGGTGTGGCCATCGGGCAAAAAAAAAGAAGAAAAGATTGAGATCGTCTGGAGTGAATTTAAAAATAAACTTGAAGAGACCTAGATATCACAAGGAAGTTGGATCAAAATACGGATTGGAAGGTCTACTGGAAAGTAAAAATAAGCTAGAACCTACTTAGGATTTTTTAAAGCCTCCGAAAGCTTTCTGTTGATAGAATTGCTTCTGAAACTATCTGTTTTCAAGCTTTAAAATACTGAAAAAGTTTGTTTTACAAACGCAAACATCTCCAAACTTGTCTCGGTTTTGAATCACAGTAATACTTTTATGGAATAGAAAAAGATATTGAAGTTTCGGAAGCATGGGATCAAGTCCTAAGTCTTATGAAGCCAAGTGTAAGATAAAAGAAAAAGAGAAAATTATACTCCAGCTCAAACTTTCGAAAAGCAACGCAATTAAACAACTCCCTGCAATTTTGTGTAGCCAAATCTTTAAAGTTTATATACAGCTGCTTTAGCCACAAAAAATTCTTCCGCAAATATTAGAAATCAAACAAGAAGTATGTCGCCAAAGTAGCTCGGGGTCGGGTGCATCCTATAAAGGAAAGAAAAATAGAAATCGCGCTTCAACATTTTGAATGCGATGTAATTAAAGCCATTCCCTGCAATCCTTGGGTTTCAAAATTCAGGAAAAATCATGTTGAAATAAATTGGTCAGTAGACCATCTTTAAAGAAGAATATTCATAGTTTAAATTTTTTTTTAGGAAGTAAAAACGTTTTTTCCGAGTTTTCGAAGCGTTCAAAATCTGAAAAAATGCATTTTCAAAGCCATTTCTTGCTTTTCATGTCGTTTCAAGACGCAAAAGTTTTAATCTTCTTGAACTTATTTTTCTCAAATACCAAGAGATGATAAATTTTTGAACTCCTAACGGTTTCTGGTTTTTGTTCCTCTACAACTGGAACCAGAAAAAAACTATCAAGCAGCTGACCTGATAAAAAGAGTAATAAACACCGTTCTTCGCTTTCTCACCTCTCTTGCCAACTTTTTTTTTTGGTCTCTAATCATCAAGTTTGCAAAGTGCCCAAAATATAAACGCAAAAACATATTAAGACTTCAAATTTCCACTCGAGACCAGAATAGAAACGGGAAACTTATTGAAAGGAGCCAAAAATGGCTAGATTCCATCGACAAAACTTCCTTGCTCCTTGAACCTAAAATTAGAGAAACTTTTGGATTTTCGGGGGTGTGCTCGGCGGAAAGGTTATTTCTGGCCGTCTCACGTGGATTTCGAAGCAACAACCTCCAGCAATTGAAACTTTTTGTTGGTTTTGGTCAACGAAATGATGTGGAGGACCAACTTTAAAGAGCACTTTTTTCCCCAAAAAAGGCAATTTTCAGAGTTTCTTCAGGCGGTAAACACGTGTCGATTCTGTTTCCGTATTGTGACGTTGATCAAAAATAAACAATACAGTAATTTTGAAGTGAACGCATAGCATTTCCCCGTTGCTTTCGATTTCTTTCACCGAAAACCAATCACATCATTGGTTTTCAAGGTTCAGTGCCAGGTTTTTGGTTTTGATCGTTTAACTCTACACAAAATATAATTCATTACAATTGATCGATGTTTCACTAATTTTATAATGCTCAATGTTCTCAGTAAAAATTTCTAGAAACCTGTTGAAATTTGAAAAAAAAATTCCCTTCGAAAAATCAGTTTTAAAGCTACTCTTCTTTTTTCTTTTTAGCTTTTTGTTATTGCGAAAAAAATTTTACAACATGGTCTGTTTTTCACTTTATCTTGTGATTTTCTCGCAAAATCGCCTTATTTCCAGAAAATAGCTTCTAAGCTCCGGCTGAGCCCGAGGAAGAAGAGGCGAAAAAATGTTGAATTCATTCAAATTGCAAGAATAAATCTGATAATTCCACTCCGTTTTTATCAAAGCTTAAATCGTGAGGAGCTCAAGATTCAGAGGAAAAAAAATGATTGAAAATATATTTTAATGGGAGTCCACTTGTGGAATTGGAAGTTTTACGATAGAATTTTTCGATATTTCCTCCTGCTTTGAAATGAATTTCAATCGTTTTCATCGCAGGTTATGAGAACAAATTTCAGATGATAATGGTTTTAAAAATGGTTTTTTAAGACCCATATGTCTCATTTTATATTTATACTTGGTTTCCGTTCCTGGAAGCCGTAAATGGAAAAAAATAGCAGTCTCACCTGAAGATTGTCGCAAAATGTTTTTTTTTTTACTCAGAAATTTTCTACCTTCTAGAGGAGGAAATCGGTAAAAACTTTTTAGGTTCATTCTCCATTTTACGAGAAAAAAAGAATTTTTTTGTTGATTTTTTTGAAGCCACCTGTGAATGAACTATAGCTGACTCTATGACTTCTGATTGCTGTTTCAAAGATTTCATTTGATTTGCAGTTTCAAAAAAAGTTTTGTTGAGATAATAGTTTATTTCAGTACCCGAAGAATCAGTATAAGCGTATAAAAATATGGAACAGTAACAGTAATGATGAATACAATTCATACAGCTCAAGCTCTTGAAAGCATTACACTTTGTGAATAATTGGAGGACAATGGAACGAGGATTTGAGATCAACTGGTCACACGATACGCATTTGTACAGGACAATCAAGAAAGAGAACAAGAAAAGGTGTCAAAAACACCCGACGCTAACTCTGAAGGCCTAATAACCGGCAAGGAAGTAATGAGGGATTATCTAGAAGCGAACAATCGAGAGAAAAAAGTGCTAATTTGGGTAGACAACTAACAATCGACTAGCGTAAAAGGCTATGAGAAACGGTGCCTAGGGCAAGGTCCATTCAAAGATTAACAAGAAAAACGGATAAGGCGGGTTTTCCTTAATCCAGCTAAAACTCATTCATCACTACCTCAAAAAAAAGATTTTAGGTACCCGACTTATTCGTTTTTTTTTTCTCCGACAACGATAAAGCTCTTGCTCACTGTTTTGGCGAATTAAATAAATATCTAGCAACTGGTAAATAATCTGTAGTTTGTTTTCTTTTTTTCCAAAATCTGCAACTGGGATGGATTCGCAACGGCCGCCTCTCTGTGTTGTTGTTTTTGGCCGTGATCACTTGCTGACCTAAATAAAAGAACATTAAAACATTCAGACAAATGGTTGGAAGTTTGGAGCGTCTTCGGACTCCAGAAGAATAGAAGACCTACCGGGGCTTCCTTTGCCGTTGGGTAGAAGAAAGAGGTCTGTCGGTCTTCGCCGTGCTCATTTGAGGCGACGCACGTGTAGTCGCCCATGTCGTCCCAACTCGTCTTCTTGATCATCAGATCGCCGTTCGGGAACACCTGCAAAAACTTTGATCGTTAATTCTCTGTCTACCGTTTTTGAGATCAGACAATCAAGATTTTAATTCAATTTACCTCGAAGTTGGGCAGATCATTGAGAAGCCGTCGGCTCTCGTCGTACCAAGCGATGGAAGCTGGGACGTTGGTTCGGCAGATCAACTGGACGGCGTTTTCCTCGTTCTCAAACCGAGATGCAGTCCATTGCACAATTTTCGGGGCCTCTTTCACGGCTTCCAAACATTTCTCGTCACCAGCTGAAAATTGCCATACTTTATAATAATTTTTGATTTAAAGCTTACCAATGGTAACTTTAGCGCTCTGCTCGATTCTGCTGTGGCCGTTGGTTCCGACGCACTTGTACTTTCCAGCGTGAGACTTGTCGACGCAAGGAATGTAGAGTTTGGATGTAGTCACGCCGTTTTGGATCGTGACTTTGCCGATGTTGTGAAGCTTCTCGTAGATGGTATTGTCGTAGCTTCCAGAGATTCTCTTTCCGTTAAGAGTCCTGTAAAAAAGATAAATGAGACTTTTGAAGCTTTGAAAGCAGAACTAACCAGTAGACGACAGGAGTTGGCACTCCGGTGACTTCGCACATGAGTTCGAGGGGGAGTCCGGCTTGGAGAGTCTGGTTTTCCATGGAGCTATTGGTGAAGCGAAGGTCGTAGTCATCATGGATTTCATCTGAAAGTCGAATATTCAAAATGGTACGAGCTTTTCTCAAACTCACTTTTGTCGAGTTCTCGGTTGAGCGAGGACAAGGTCTCTTTGACTGCCTGAAACTTGGAAGCATGAGAATAAGTCCCGAATGGTTGAAGGCTTACCGTTCTGGAAGGACGGCACAGAACTTGGTAGGTAAGGAGCAGGCTGATGAGAGCACGAATGATGGAGCTCATTGTTGTTAGTTAGACGATTTGGTAGAGGAACCGCCGCTGCTTGCCTTTATATACCGAGGGCGGAGCGATGAGGCGGCGGCGGGCCCCGCCTCGACGTTTGTAGCGAACGGCCACGCTCCCATCCGAAGGATCACGGAGCTCTACCGTAGTTGGATATGAAGGGCCTGCCTCCTCGATCGGCACTACCGTAGCTTGCACTTGAGGCATGTCCTTATGAGGAACGGCCGTTGGTAGAATAACACGAGTGCAGTGAACAGAAAAGGATGTTGTTGAAGTTGGAGGAACTGAAAGGAATTCCTTAGGAAGTCTGACCTGCGATGGACAGAAAGACACTTTTATATCTTGCTGAAAAAAGTCCTTGGACTAAATTTCGGATGTTTTTCAATTTTGCAGATCAAATGAGAAATGGGACTTGCAGACCGAATATTTGAAAAATCAGAAAGAACATTTTTTTTTTCTGGACAACTTCTCATCACTGACTTTGTAGGGACCAAAAAGTGCTTTCTAAAATAAAAAGACCTGGGCAGCTGGCTTTTGAATACTTTGAGCTAAACTTGATTCGAAAATGAAAACTATACATCCTATAAAAAAAATCTCATTGAAAGTCCGATTTCTGTTCTTCGAGATTTTCTAGCTGGATATCACATGAAAACAATTTTTTAATATTTTTTTCTGATGCAAAATATATATTGTGCGTTGAGTCAGACTATATTCGCTTCGATGAAAAAAGTCACAGGATTTCTCATCACTACAAAAGTTTGGACTCCTGGCTTGTTTTTTGAAAAAATAGCTCAAAATAGGGAAAAAAAATGTTGTTAGCTAGAAGTCAGATCAAACTCCGCATGACTATATTTTTTGAATTTAGGTGAGTTTACAGTTTCATACTTTTTGTGGTCTGAAAGGCTAATGGTGTTATGTGGCGTTTGAGATAGAAATTTAGAAATTTTAGTTTAAATTTTCTTAGGATTTTTTGTCACGACTCGGTTCCATTAGAGTCCCTGGTTTAGACCAGTTTCGAATGGGAAAACCCTTTCTTTTGAAACTTTACAGACTCCAAACTTCTCTGGGAACTTTCCAGATGCTTCTCAGATTTCTCAAAGCCACTTTCACTGGAAAATAAACAGGAAGTGATCGCGCTATTCTTTCAATCCATCACCGATCTGTTATCTTAGCCATCAGCGGCTTTGATCGAAGACGTGCCCGATTTCACACGTCACTTTTTCCTGGCTGAACGTTCACATTTTCGGTGTCACAGTTTACCGTTTTTTTTTTCCTCCTTCTCTTTTCTCTCGCGAGATCCACAATTCGGTGGTCAGCAAAACAAGGTAACAAATAACCTGCAAACAACGGATCGGGATCCTCCTCGACAGTCGGATCGGGGTGACGTTCTTTCGCGTCTTTCTTTGAAATAAGGTCTTCAAATAATCCGAGACCTTTAAGATTGATCCCTTCTTTTTTCGATATCTCGACCAACTTGTTTCACGTGACTTTCTGCTTGCCCTCTTTTTGATACGATAAGAAAGATATTGGCAATGGTTTATACCGGTTAAAACACAGACTTCAAGGTCTTTATCGTTAGGTTTCGTCTGGAGATAGACCAGTTGGAGATTGATAGACTGTTCGAAACAGTTTGTAGGGTATTTAGGCGCATCAAAATTTTATGGGACCATTCTTGTTATTTTAGGTCATCCAAGAATCCAGCGAAGATTCTCGATTTTTTCAAATTTCATCACGAGTTTCTGAGCTTTTTTGAGGTTAAATGGTAGATTCTTTGCTCTTAGTCGTTTTGTCTTTTCTTGGGTCTTGTGATTATTCAGCAAGCTTTCTTAGAAGAGCCGTTGAAAAATCGAACAGTTTTTTAATGTTTGAATATTAAAAGAGACCGATTTTCCGCTTTTTTGATTTTTTCGCCTTGTCGGCAAAATATTTTCTTATATGAATGGTTCCAAAAGAATCACCGACGCGCGTGTTTTTTTGCTCATCGTCAGCAAAAATCGAAGAATAAGAAAAACAAAATTTGGTTAAAAAAACGAAGTAGCAGGTTTATGGAACTTAGCAAAAGTTTGATTGACACCTTTTGAAAGTAAAAAAAAACTGTATTGTCCAATTTCGGAATAAACTTCACTATTAGTCAGCCACTATTTACTCTTTGTTCTGCGACATTTCAAAGTAATGAATTTCGAATTCATTAACCAGGTTTTCATTGACCTCCGCCTAATTTTTTGCACTTTTCTAGCGTAGGCGGCGGCTTTTGAAATTTCACTACACATTTTGAGACTATTTTGTGGTTCAGTAATCTCAGAACGAATTTCAATTCATGAATGATTGCAGATGGACTTATCTGGGATAAGCTGAGAAAGTATTTGAAATTGGTCAAAAAGTGTTCTTCAAGTTATTGGTATTATGAGAAATCATGTGATTTCAGTGTTTTATGAAATAGGAAAGCATTTTTTTTATATATTATGAAAGCTTCATGCTCCAAAAAAAACGATTTTTGATGAGAAAAAGCATGATTTATCAAAGTTTGGAAAAGCGGACTAGAAAAAAAAACTTTCAAAGCGAATTTTATGGAAGTGAAAGAGATTTCCCAATGTGAATTAGACTTTTAAAGCAGTAGAAATCAAACTTTTAGACTTTGTAGAACTGATTCCATGTCCTTCATATTTTCAGTTTCAACGTTCAAAATTTTTTATGAGAGCCAAAATTCTTCAGGATGCCACAGAACTTCAAAATGGTTATTTCAAAAGGTCCCAACACAAAAACCAGGTGACAAAGATAGCTGAACCCTTGAACAGTAGTTAGATATGTTTTTAAAACAAATAATAATCTGAAATTATTACTTAATTAGAACCTTTTTAGTTATATAAATTTTAGTCTGAAAATTAAACTGATTGATTTTCTTTTTCCTTTGCGATAACTAGGAAAAACAGTCCTAAACATTTGAGATCCAGCGCTTCTTTTTTTGTCGATGTTTTTTGCGTGGGTCAGAGCAATAATCAGGATTAGGCGAGGTCCGTTAGCCAGGCGCGTCAGCAAAAAAATCTTCTTTTTTTGCTGTTTCACCCACACTCGAAAAGCATCTAAAAACGCATAAAAGAAAAGAAAAATAGGAAAAAATGAAGAAGAGAAATCGCTTCCTTGTTTCGCTTAAAATACCAGTTTTCGAAGATATTTTATAAGTTCAAACTATGAATGAAGAAATTTTCTTTCTCAGAAAAATGACATCATAACAGGTCATAATCTCCTGATTTCATTTGGATAACCAACTCCGACCTTAATGCTCTAGACAGACATTTTTTATTGGGATCCACCTTTTCTCAAAAAAACTGAGATTATTCCAATCCGATTGGTTAAATGTGCAAAAAATGAGGAGCTCAGATTAGATTAATTTTTTTTCCAGAAGTCACGAGGAAAAAGTCTCAAAACTCAAGATTTTCCCGCAGTAGGTGGAACTTCAATAGTTGCAGGTTATTGATTCTTCAATTTATTACCGATTTAGAAAGAGTGCCAAAAAATTCGTCTTTTGTGGCCATGTACGATATTTTAGAATCAGATTGACATTAAAAAATATTAGTGCGCTTTACTGTTTCTCTCACGATCCTAGAGCTAAAATTGACACCTCGCCGAGTTTTTCGTCGCACACAAAAGACCCATCGGGAGTAATATGTCATCTGCTACTCTTTTGGCCGATTGACATTACTGCGAGCCGGACCAGGTTGGTGGCAAGACGCTGGTGCCAGCGGGAAGCGGAGGAAAAAGTCAGCCAGAAGTTATCAGCTGCTTCCGTATCGGTGACAGGCGACGATTGCTCGTAACTCGTACCTTTTCGCCTCACGCGTCAAAACAACTCGTTTTTTCGAGGAGTTTCGAAAAGTAGTAAAATTTTCTCAAGTTCGGTGGCAACTGATGGATACTTTCCTAGAAGATTGGGGGTGGAGAGATAAACTCGGAAAATAGTTCTAGAGGACCAAAAAACCTTAATTTTGTTTGGAATGCTCTGTTCAAATCGTTGAAGTTTCGAAAGTCTGGCAGTACACAAAAAAAAATTAAAAATTGCTCTCAACCTCGAACTTTTCAGAAAATGACCTGATTCCTACGGACTTCTCAGCAAGGGCTTTCGAATTTCTGACTTAGTTTTTTGAACGCTCAGAATACCGAAAAATGCCACTAGTCGTTTCTAAGCGTTTCATTATGAATAATTGTTTCTAATAATTCTTCGATCCTGAAAAATGAGCTCAAAACCTCGATTTTTGGAGCTCCAGAGGCCCAAAAAAATTTCAAGCTTCCCAATATTTTAGTAAACCTTCTCTAACATGATTCCTTCAGCTTTGAAGAAATTGAACCATTCTTCTAAAACGTGGTGTTTGAACTTTAAGGTCACTCTTAACGACGACATTGCTTGCCCTCCGATAGGAAAAGCCAGCCAGCCGTTTTTGTTATTGAACGATCGAGAAAAGGTCGGCGATTTGAAGCGCGCGCGCGCATCTTGCACGCAGTGATGTCATACCGGAAAGGAAATTGTTGCGCAATTTGAGTGTTCCTCTCCGAATCAGAAAGAAGGAGGTTTGACACTGTAGGGAAGTATCATCATATTTCTTCCTCCTCTCACCCGAATCTGAACCCAGAACAAACTGTCGGAAATGCGAAGAATCTCAAGGCCATGTTTTGCGAATCCCCTCAAATCTCGGCCACACATGCAAATTTGATAACGGATGTATCTCTACTTTGACCGAAAATTCCTAAAAAGTCTGATTCCATTCTGATATGTGGAGTACTGCTCTCGCAAAAAATAAGAACTTGGCAAATATTTGAGAAAAAGGTCATTGTCTGATCAATTTCGAAAGATTGCGAGATTTCGCGATTTTTGGGGTTCATTGAGAGTTTAAGAGAAAATACGGAATGGAAGAAGATCGAGGGACCCACTAGGAAGCTAAATTTACTCAGAACCAATCAACTTTTTTGAAATCGGACCGATAAGTATTGTATCTCTTAGAAAGCATTTTCAATGAGACGAAAATTCCTAGCCCTTCTTAAACTGATATTTTGAAAAATCAGATGAATTATCTAAAAATGATGGAACCATCTTGAACTTTAGAGTCTTCATTTCCCAATAAAATATTCATTTGGTTTGAACATTTTTAGATCTACAACTGAAACGTGAAGGTCTTGCAGCGAATTTCCGAAAATTTCCAGTTTGAAAGAAGGACCTTCTTTAGGGCACCAGACAGATCAAGTTTGAACTCAGTACATTCAGCGTCGGTTTACTCCATTTCATGACGAAATTCCTGTACTTGAGCTCGTTCACTTGAAGCTCTAGACACATTTCACTGAAATTAATTTCAGATTGACCTTTCTGAAGGGGCTCGAATTTCATGTTGAAATTCTCGATTTTGTATTAAAAACTAGACTCTTGTCTTTTTCATTCATTTTCTTTCTTTTGGCTGCCAAAAAAAGAAGAAAAAAAGCGATGCTTTGTTCCTAGCTGATCATGCCGGAACATTTGTAGAAATCCTCCTCCAGCTTGACGGATTATCAAGCTTTTTCAGTCTTAATCTGTAGCGCAATGACAAAATTCTGATTTCTGGTGAGATGAACGTAGGCTTTTGGCAACAATCAAGCATGTAAAAAGCGGTTTTCGGTGAGCTGCTCTCTTTTCTGCTGTGTTTTTTTTTCTTTGAATAACTTGAGATGATGCACCAAGTTTAGGAAGCAAGAAAATATTGAGCTTGAGCTTGATGAAAGGGGAAGAAACAAAGGTAGATAATTATTTTGAATGAGATCATCAAGTTTTGAAAATCAAAAAATGAGTTCTCTTGAACAGATTTCCAGATAAATCTTCAGGATTCCGGATAAATTAATGATTGATGAATTTATCCGTTGGTTTAGTTTTTTAAGTATAGAAACCTTAGTGATGGCAGTAATTCGCATAGAAAAACTCGCGATAAAGCTTAAAAAAATCAACAAAAATGTCGTGATTTTAATTATCTTTGAAAAAAATTTTTTTCAGCTTCGAAATTTTTCATATTTAACCTCAATATTTCAAAAATCCATAAAACCTTTTTCTTCATAAATTTCGATAAGTCACAAGAAGTTGACCTCATGACTTGAAACGACTCAACACAGAGATTGAAGCCATACCAATAACAAAAAAATAAAAAGTACGACTATTTGAAGTTGAAAAAAATTCTTTTTCAACATTTTTTTCAGTTTTTTTGAAAAAAATTCTTTTTCAACATTTTTTTCACTTATCGGAAGGTGACTTTACTTTGATATTTTGATTTTTCCAGATTTACACTCAAAGGAAGAAAAAAAGGAGAAGTGCGGCTACTTATAATTGATAATCAGCTGGGCTTTGACGGAAAAAAGTGATTACTATTTCATAATTAAGCTCAAAGCCAGACTTTCTCGAAAAATTGAAATTGACCTATTTCAGAGCAAAAAAAAACAAAATAATGAAAGTTCCGATTACACCTGATAAGTCGCCAGTCCTTGATCTTATGACCCAGAAAAAACTTATCGAAAAGCCCACGTGAGTTCAAACTTTCGCAACTGTCTGGTCTGGCTGGGATGGATCGCCGTCAGGGTCACAAGGGCAGAGAACGTTTGAATTTGGCGCGCTTGAGTAAAAAAGAAGAGGTGTTTTCGAGACAGGTATGACATCATCATTTGGCGGATGAGGACGGCGTCCTCGTTTCCAGTGCGAGCCGCGATGACGTCACGCTTTTAGGTAACGATTCGCGTAATGAGAGGACACCTGTGCGTTTGGCGGTAAACTGGGGACGCCAAAGTCTTGACCCTTTTTGTGGGCAATTATCTCCTCTACATGGATTCCGAAGGTCCAAAGAACATTATCAAAAGACTCCGATTTGAGAATATAAGTGAGAATCAGAAATACTGTATTCTAAACAAGGTAACATGGTTAAAGCTGGAAAATCTTGAAAAAATTTCGGGGTTGCCGTTAACAGGGAGGTCATTTTTCTTTGGGTTGGGAATTCTCTGAATTAAGGTCAGAGCACTCTGATGTACCAGAAAATCATTTTGAAAGGATTAACCTGCACAACTTCTTAGCTTTGGAGAAAGGAGGGCTCAAAGTCTCAAAATGGCCTGTTTTAACTAATTTTGAGGCTTTTCTCAAACTTTGAGGTGACCTTCCTTAAAAATATAAAATCGTGCATGTCATCCGGTACATTGGAAAGCTCGCTAGCCATTTTTCAGACACTTCCCAACCGCAAATTGAGATGACCTATCATGTAAGTGATAGCAACGGTAGTTCAAAACTCAATGAGACTTTGTTTTAAAAAGCTATAGATCAAAAAATATGCTTATAACTTTTATTATACTTTTATTTCTGTTGTCCTCCGTCAGATCTCATCTTGTAGCTTACTCATGTACTCCGAGCGAGAATTTGAGTTCTCGTGACCCGAAAAAAAACATATATCACAAAAAGTGTGTATTGTTTCTCGGCAACTTTTTTTGTAACCTTTTTTTGGTGAGGTATGGTTATCCCACATGACTTCGCTACAATACAAAATTACCATTAGTCAAAGATCCTTATTTAAACCGTTAGAAAAAAGTTCCGTTTGTATCTTGTGATTAGAGAGCTTCGATAAGGGATACTGCACATTTCAGTTTTCTGGAAAACATGTCGAAATCGAAATCTGAGTGGGATGGAGAATCTCGGATCCTGAACTTAATTACTTCTGGTTTATTTTTGGAAGCACACGAATAGAATTTCTAAAAATAGCAGTAAGAATTCTTTTCGAGGTAAATCTGATAAAGTTCTCGTTAAAGCGTTCGAAATCCTTGTAATTTTCCTAGAGGATATTTTAGGGATTTGAAAATATATTAAAAAAAAATAAAAGAAACGTTTAGCTTTTATCCATGTTTACCAACAGTAGAAATCCAATTCTGTGGATTTTATTTACAGCTTTTTGATAACATATTCAAACAAAAATTTTATTTGGTTCTTCTTATTTGAATTGTGACTTTTTTTGAAAGACAAAAAAATTTGTTTATCCATTAAACTTACATTTTATAAACTTCAAAAACACCACAACTCAACTAAAAAAAGTGAGAGCAAAATTTTTACCTAATTCTTAACTTTGAATTCCATTTGAACAAGAAATTATTTCTGAAAAAAATCGTTTGAAATTCCTATTTTTTTGAAAGGGCAGTCTGTTTACTGAGAAGTTTTATTCTCGAACCAGTCTATTAATGTAGTTTCTGTAGCGTTTTTAATTAGTTGTTCTAAACAAAGTAGCCATAATTTTTTTGAAATTTATCCGTCAGGCTTTAGAAAAAAACTTCCCATCCAAACGGAACTTGAGTGAGAGAACCTAATTATCTTTCTCCTATTTTTTTAGATTTTTTTCAAGATGGATTCTCTAGAATAAAAACCTAAAATTGTCTTCAAACAAAACCTAATAGTGATACAAACGTGCATTTGCCAAATAGAGCAAGCGACTTTTGAATTAACACGTAGGCTTTTTTTTCCCGATGCATTTTTATCCACGTCAATTACGAAGCGCCTACGCTTCAATTTGCCAGTTTAGATAAAGTAACGGCTCGTAAGGTCTGCGTGGTTAACCTCGGGATTCAGCCAATTCGGGATGAGATAGCGTAAATTAGCGCGTCGGTTCCGGTTTCCAGTACGAGGGCTTTTTTTCCTGCCAGACAGAATAATGACGCATATTTTCATGTGATAACGTTTAGAAAAACAAATAAGTTTATAGAAAATAGTTTGAAAGGGAAAGTTATTCATAAAAAGGTTTTCCTTACTGAGGAATAATTTATGGAGCTCGACTAGAAAGTTCAAAAAGACATTTAAACTAGAGAATGAGGAAAAATTGCAGCATTTATTTGATCTAAGGAGCATAAAAAAACCTTCAGAAACGTTCTTGATCCTATTTCCGTAAGATGCGGCATAAGATCTATTTTCGAAATTTTCCGTGCTTCGAGGGTCCTCAAGTACGCCACAGCCAAATATAACATTGCAGTTTTTTTCGAAGAATAAAAAAATTTTTTTGAAACAGTGAAACCGTCTAATATCACGCGACAAAAAAACAGATAGTTGCGTGAAATAAATAATTTATTCATCTTTTTCCAACTATCACGTTCAGTCATTTGACAAAAATAAAGGCACGTAATAAATATTCGTATAAGTCATTAAAAGTATCACGAAATAAAGATGAAGACTTGAAAAACAAAAAAATTGATCAAAACACAAACAACCAAATTGTCACCCAAAGAAAGAAAAGAAACGTGGAACCAGAATACCACAAGTTTTCGTAGAAATTTTGTAACACAGAATTGAACTAGATGATATGTTCTGGCTAAACGGGGATCGCTAAGAATAAACCAACAATAATAGATAAATACGGTGAGGAGATGATCACAGAACTTGCATTTTATGTATTGGAATTAAAACTTGTTTTGCAATTGGTTCAACGACGGCGCCGCTTTGGTGTTAGTTGGTTTATTGGCCAAATTGTCAAAGTCGATCAAACCGCCGGCGTTGGCCCAGGTGTTGCCGACTTTTGGAGCCGGCTTATTCTCTTGCTTCTGAAATCATGATTTTTTTGAAATATTCATGGCTTTCACAGAAAAACTGTGTGTTTTCTAAAACTGAGTTTTTTTGAGCCGAAAATTTAAAGTTTCTGTTAAGATTGATATGAAATTCAAGCATGTAAAATCTACTGGCTGATCTGCAGTACCGTCAGAAAAGATGCAAAAACTTTCTCGTAAGGAATTCAATATTTGTGTATCTTTCTAAAGTTATAATGACTGTTTTTTTAACAAGTTCATAAAGTTTCAGTTCACAGAAACAAAAACGCAACTTCCAAAGTTTTTTTGATCTGAATAATGAATTTATTAGCATAAGACGGTTTTCGGTTTCATCTATAACCTCAATAAAAAGTTTTTTTAATTCCAGAACAGTTTTTTTAAATAGTGAGACTTGTATTTTTTTAACGTCTGCAATGCGTCCTTTGGAGTTATTAAAAACTGGAAAGCTTTTTCCTGCACTTATTGAATTTTTAAATCTTACAAAAAAATCCATCTTTTCGGTTCTGATAAAAGTTATCAAAAATTATTCGCAACGAAACTAACCGCGGAAACAGCGTTGCTGCCATTTTGAGCGTTTCCGACGGATTTCTGAGACGAGGGCGTCAACTAAAATCTTATTTTTTCATTGGGAATCCACAAAGATTTACCTGAGTCAATCCAAACAAATCGGAAAACGCGGCCGGTGGAATAGCGGAAGACGAAGTGTTGCCGAAAAAGTCGTTAGTAGGCAATGGAGCAGGAGTCGGAGTCTGAAAAAGTTCATCCTAAACAGCTTTTCTTGGTAGACAACTTACAGCTCCAAAGTCTCCGAAAAGGTCAGCAGAAGCTGAATTATTCGCCTGTCCTGCGAATCCACTAAACATATCGGGCATGGGAGCCGCCGGAGAAACAGAAGATTGATTTATCGGCGCAGAACTGCCGCCGAAAAGATCGACATTCGAATTGCTGCCTCCAGCACTTGCGAATGGATCAAAGGTGTTGCCGGAAGGTTTGGAAGACGCGGGAGGCTATAAATATGAGATTTCGAAATTTTGCGTCAAATCAGGTCGGTTCACCGTGACTCCAAAGATATCTGCTTGTGGAGGAGAGGCCAGATTGGCGGGAGCTGGAGAGAAAGTTTGCTGCTTGGAAGTGTCGATGGAGATAAGGTCATCGAAGAATGATCCGCCGGAAGAGGCTGGAAAAAAATTTTGCTGATCGAGAATATCGTCTATTTAGATAACTTTACATTTCTTCACATGATTTTCAAATTGAGCGACTTTAAATTTTTAGTTAGTCTTTCATTTTGGACTATTATTCTGTAGAAAAAAATCTGAGGGCCAAGAACTTCCAAATTGAAACTCAAACTAACTGAGAAAAATCAGTATATTGGCAAAAAATTAATACAAAAATATGGAAGCTTCTCAGAAAATTTTCTGAAAACTTGAAGAGTAAACATTTTAGAACCGCAAAAAAATCAACCTTGAGCAGCTTTCGGGGCAGGGACATGAGCCAATGAACCAGTTTTCGGAGGGGGCGGCAAAGCGCTGAAAGAGGCGCTTGTTGCTAAAAAAAAGATTAATTATTTTTTGAAGCTTTCAAATTATGCTTACTATTAGTGAGGCTCGGCCGTTTCGGAGTGTTCGTCGTTCTGGCAGCGATGAAGTCTCCGAACTCGTCGTCATCATTTTCAGTCTTCTAAAACATTTTCCCGTTTAAAATCGGAATAATACGATTTTTGGCTTTCATTTAGAGAGACCTGTTTTTACTTTCACATTTTTTTTCAAAACACCGAAAAAGCTGGAACAACTTTACTATGCTCATCACACCTTTACCTTCTTCGTTTCCTCTTTTTTAGCCGTGTCGAATCCGAGTTCAGGCGAAGAATCGCGGTTGCTGTCTCGGAACTGGAAGCTGGAAACTTCTCGCGACCTTCCGGCTGAGGAAATTGCTGAAAAATTTGGTTGTATTACTTAGAAACGTCAGAGTAGTGCCTAAATGGGTCAGGGAAAAAAAAGAGCTATAGCGGCTTCTAGAGAGGAAACTTTAATAACCTCACAGGGACCACTCTGGAGGCCATGAGTACATTATTAATGATAAAAAAGCATGAAACTTACTTCCAGAAGAAGAAGAATGATTGTCAAAGTTGGCTGATCGAAGATCGTCAGAAGTATAACCACGATAACGGGATTTGTTATCCGCCTTGGCTTTTTGTCGCTCTTCCCTCAACTTGTCGTCATCCGTCAGCAAATCGATGATGATTTTCACACGATGGCGGACTGAAAATCGATAAATTAAAATGATCGAATCAAAACGTTTTTCTTTTTTGTTTCCTTGGTTGCCTTAAAAGTATATGATTTAAGGCACTAATTTTTAAAAAAATCAAAAATTTTAACTTTTTTTCTCTGAAAAATCGGAGCCAAAAAAATTAAGTTTTTTTGAATCAAAAATGCCTAGTAATTTAAATTGAAACGAATCCAAAAAAATTTTTTTGTTTCAAAAAGATTCCAAGAACTTACTATTGATGCCTTGATCGTGGCCCTTCTCGTCAATGAATTTGTAGTTTTCCAAGGATCTGTAGAGAAAAATACCGTTAAAAAAATTAAGTTCGAGTGATACCTCAGTTCAAAAAAACTCGATCCCTCGCTGAAACAAGAAGGCGTTCACTTCCATTCTGGATGAGATAATTGAGAAGTTTCAGACTCTGAAACAGGATATTTTCAAAATTTCAGAAGTAAAATAAAAATAACCTTGTAAACTCGACGCCAAGCGTTCTTATTTTCTTCAAACATGCGTTTGTAGAGCATTCCTACGGCCGGATGGAATGAATCGCTACTGAAAAAAATCATATAGATTCAAAAAATAAGAAAAAAAAATTTACTTGAAGGTATAATCGCTGATTTTCTTCATTTGCGGCCCAGTGGGTCCCCAGGGATCCTCATTGGTCGCGTCTCGGACCGTTAATTCTTCCTCTGAGTAGTTCATCAGCACATCCTGCCTGCAAAAAACATGCATTAAATTAATAATTTTTTTGAATGGAACTCACATTTTCTCGGCGATTTTGCGAACTTCAGATGAATTGATACTGGAAGCGACATTGTTGGCCACGCTTTTCAAAGAAGAGGCGACGCCGGAAAAAAGATCCGACATGGCTGCGTGCCAATTAAATTACTGAAAAAAGAGCGTTCATCATGAAATTTTAGTTTGAAACATGAATTGAATTCGAAAAATTGTCGAAATAATGAGAAAAAACAGTGAAACAGGTAAGTGAAAAAAAGTTAAATTAAAAATGACCGATTGGAGATATATAATTTTTTTAACTTATGTTTTCAACACCCTTGTTTTTTTCCAAATTTAAAGATCATTTTTTTGGAAAGAATTCTCTCTGAAACAGAAAAAAAGTAAATTTAGAAAAAAATTTATCCAATTACTCCCAAGAGAGAAACAGCTGAGAATTGAATGAGACTAATTAGTTAATTCTTTAATTTGCGGCAAAAACAAACAAAAAAAGACCTAATTATTCAGCGTTCGATGAAAATTTGGTTGAATCAACTATTAAAAAAACTGTAAAAGCTCTCCTTTTTTTGTTTTTAAAAAAAGAGGAGAGAAACAAAACAAAAAAATAGGTCGAAATGATAAAAAAAAACCGCCGTATTTCCAATCTCTGAGCAACTTGGTTACATTGCCATAATTTTTCTAACGGTTTTAGGGAATTTTTTATGGAGATAGGGACAAAAAACAGAGAAAAATGAGAAAATCAACAAAATAAACAGGTTTTCAAGCCCAGAGAGTTATTTTGATTGGACTATACCTTCCCAAACCTGTATTCTGACCAGAGACAGTGGGAATTTCCGGAAACGCGGAGCGGCCGCAGCGCGCCGCTCACAGATTCACTGTCTTGATGGCAAAAAGAGAACCGACGAGCGGTTTGTGTGCCCAGGTCTGCAGACACCCGCCCGCGCAAACGCACCCCGCCACGCATCTCTCCGAACTCTCATTCAATTTTTATTAAGTTCGCGCGGCAGAGTTGTCAATACTTTGAATGTTGAAAAGACTACTCGAACGACGGGTTTTCATGGCAATTTGAGGGAAACGCAAAATTTTGCTTTCTTTTTTCTTGAAGGTGTCGTATTGCTGTTGTAGGCGATCAAAGAACTCTTGTCAAAAAATAACACGTCCCAGGTTCCTTTTAATGTCTATTACATTTTGATTTGTGGCGATTTCAAAGCGGTTCTTAACATTTTAGTTCATTTTGATATCATAAAGAACTTCTAAAATGCCTATATCATAGAGAACGCAAAAATTGGAGAAGCGAAAATGAATTTGTAGCCAGATTTCCATGAAGGACCAAGGAAAATTCCTCAGGTTTTTTTTTTGTGAAATTTCACCTTTGGGTCCTACTTTATTGACCTTTTTTGGTTCTTTCTCTGTTTCTGAACATTTTTTGAGTAAAAGCGTAAAGCAGGTTTTTCAAAAAAATTCGAAATTATTGAAAAAAATTGGCATTTTTTTCCTTGAATTGTTTAGGATAATTTCTCGTAGCAAAAAAATTTAAAAAAATCTGATTTAAAGTCAAAAAAACAGGGAACCAAATTTTTGATTTTTTTATACGTCTAAAAAAACTGCGGTTGTTCGAATTACTTATTTTTTTCAAAAGATAGTCTCAATTTGCTCAATTTGTAAGAACTTTTTTTAAGATGAAGAAAAACTTGGAGAGCAAAAAAATATTTTTTTGTATACTTATTGTTGAAAGGATCGAAAGAAGGATGACGCAAATGGCGTGAGCCTCCACTCGCCTGGAAATAATGCGTTAAAAGGGTTGCTATAGAAAAGATTATTTTGGGAACAATATCGCATTGTTAGGCATTTTATCACAGGAAAAGGGATAGCATCACTCGGAGGTAAATCTATTCGGGAAAAAAAGAATGCAGCTCTGCATGGATTAATACTTTACGAAGTTTGTATAGTTTGTCGGAAAAAGCTCCGTTTCGAAAGGCGCTTTATTCACAAAAATATTGCTTCAAATATTGATTTTATCGTTGAAAAGTAATATGAATTTTTTTTTCGAGACCGTGTAAAAGGGCTTTCATCAGACGTTTTTGGAAACATGGAAAAAAAGCGGAAAACGGTCCGCACAGAAAATAAATTTTTGAGGCGATTTTGCCGTTTCGGAAAGCTGTTCTGAAAGAACTATGAAAGAAGACAATCAAAAAATAAAAACAAGTTGGCTCCCACGCTTGATCTTATTCACAGGTGCGGCGCTTGAGAACATTTATTTCTTTTTGCATTTTGATCCAATTAGGCGGCCTCCGCAGCTCGAGGGTCCTTGTACTTTAAGAATTCGGAAAAATAGACGGCTAAAAAAGCCGGGAAAAATGACAAAAATCACCATTGTAGTGTGAAACTGCTGTAAAATTGATAAAAAAGAAGGGTCCGTCATAAAATCGAATTTTATGGAAATTTCAGAGACGCGCGCTTCGAGCTGAATTTTTTGTGTTTTTTCGATGATGAAGAATCGAAAATTTATGAATTTGACCTGTTTTGCGCACGCAATGAATTTTTTTTTGAACAGGAATAATCGCTAAAAAATATTTAAGAATTTAGAAAACATTTGGTTTTCGAGCTGAAGGCTGTTTTGACTCGATGATTTCGTGTTTTCTCTTATTCAAGCTTTCGCAGATTCGAGAAATCTTCAGTTTCCTTTTCATTCCTATTCAAACCAACTCAGACAACAGGAAATAGAAGCGTTGATTTTCCAGTATCTGCCGAGACATCAATCTTTTCAGTTTTTTCGCCGCCCTGACCTTTCCAGACTCTTCTTGGCTATCAATATGCCAAGGCAGAAGAGAATACAGGTCTGCGTGTGGCATCAAAAAAAGCAAAAAAAAAGAGCGTCGGGCGCCGAAGTTAAGACTCTAAAACCAAAGAAAAAAGAACGATACGATCGCGAATTCTTCCTTCGGTTCTTCTTAAATTCAAACTTGAAACTAAATATTGAGATGAAAGCTATAATTTCGTATTGTGTGAGATGGGAAAAAAGGGAAGAGGAATAAAATTCGAATCTTACGTCGAGGGAGAAAATTTCAGAGATTGGCAAAAGCTGCTATTAAATGGGAAGCGCGCCGGCCAAATAATTTTTTTTGCATTGGCCATAAATTAACTCTCATAGAATATTTTTTTGCTCTCCAGTTGTATGAATACGAATATCTTCTAGAAAATGAAGTATGAAAAGTTTGGCTATTCAGTGTCCGGTTGAGTTTTTTTCGACGAAACTTCCATACACTTTATAAATATTATAGAAACAAAGCGTTTTTTTTCAAATATTCTGAAACGCATTTGAAACCCAAATCTATTGCAGAGAAGTTCATTTAGATCAGAAAAACTTGATTTTTTTTCCCAACAGTGACCAAAAAAAGTTTTTTTTAAAATTCTATTCATCCCTGGTTCGAGACACTATTTTACAAAAATAGTGTGTAGAATGAGAGAGTTCAGACATGCTTTTGAAATTTTGGAAGAGTGCAAAAAAATTTTTTTATTTTTTTCAATCATATAAGTGATCCCCCAGGCGATGAGCAAAATCTCTGAAAGCTATGAAAAAGCCTTGAAAAAGCATCTTTTTACAATCTTCGCCTTGTTTTTCTGCTTGAAACAGCACGTTCAAATATAAAAGTATGTAGTACTTTCACGCTCTAGCTCAAATACCGTGCGCTTTTCTCAGAAACGGACTAAGTTTTCCTTGAAAACTTCTAGAAATGTCGACAGTTTCACTCTTTTTTAGGTCTTAAGATTTTCACAGCTGTACTTTTGAATATTCATAACAACACTGTATTCTGTTTCTCACGCTGGTTTTGAATTCTGTTTTTGAAAACTGCCAGAAAGTTTGTAAAAAAAGACTACGGCAGCTCAAACTTGGGTAAAATGTCAAGAAAATCTTGATTCTCGTTTTTTGAAAGCCTGAGGCATGTAAAAGTTTTTGAACATTCAATTTCGGACTGAAGATATTTCAAAGCGATTTATTTTTTATATCCATCATCTACTACACAAAAATGTGCCCAACTTGAAAAATATTTTTCTTTTGGTAGCTCATATTAGTTTTCGAAAACTACCTTGCCAGTGGTTGAGCACTTAAACGGCAATCATCGTAAAAAACCGCGTCTGATAATTTCAGTCTTTATCACGTTCCACTCCGAGTTGAGACCATTCCATGATAAGAAAGGTCAGAAATTCAATAAATATGGCCTGATTTTCCGATGGACTATGATATTTTTATGATTCACATCTATTCGAATCACAATCATCCAGGAGGATTAGCGGGACAAAAAACGTCTGCAGAAATGATGGATAAGTGCGTCGGCGCCGAGAAATAAGCAGCTTAGAAATAATTTTTTGGCGAATGCCACGTTTACGGGCGATTTTCTCGAGAAACGTGATGTTTTTCCATACGACAAAAATCCTCATATTTCTCGAAATTAACCAATTCTCTCTCATTTTCTCAAATATCGTTCAATCATTACACCGAGAAGGCCAAGAAGTCAACCTTGAAATCAGTTACTGACTATTCCAGGTACTTTGTAATGCCTGTTACTTGATGAGAGAAGGCCAATCGGCCACTTTTTCTTCCACCATTCTCCCGGAAATCGATCAACTCTACCTGGAAGCGCCGAACTTTCTTTTCCTGTTTTTCCAGCCCATCTCACTACAATCGCATAGGAGGCGGCGCCTTGCGAGTCACGCCTTGGGGGCCAAATTTCCCTATAAAATAACTGTCCACGGCGATCGGTTCAGCACTTCTTGCTCACTAAATTTGTGTTTTTTCTTTGATTTGAGACGACTTAGTTGAGTTCTGCTCCTCTCCCATTAGTTCTTACTTTCCTAGAAGTTTTAAAATTTCCATTCGAGTTGTTAATCTATTCAAAAACGCTCACTAAACAACTCAAAGAAATATAGGTTGTTTTGTAATTTTTCTCAAAAAAACTAGAACCATTTTCAAACTAATTCAAAGTTATACAAAATTCTTCTCCTCAGGGAATCACAGTGTGAAATTTTTTTGGAAGTCTAGGTTTGTATAAACTTTTTATTAAAAAAATCTCCTTTCTTTCGTACGTCAGATTTTTTCCTTTAAAGTCACAATTTTCTTCTTCCCTCGCTTAGTCTCACATGCTTCTCTTTAAACTTTCATTAAAAATCAAAAAAAGGTCGATTTTTTTCAGTCTTGGGCCAGCGGGACCGGTAAGAGATCCGCCAAACCGTCTCAATGTGTAAAACTCAATAGTCTATTTTTTTCGTAGGTCAGTTTTTTTCTCCTTATCAATATTCCAAGAGAAAAACTTTTTTTCAGTTTTTTTATCAACTATTATCAATGACGTCACACACCAGCGATCGCCTAGAACCGTCTTCGAATTTTGGAACAAACCAAGACCCGTGAAGTGAGTTTCAACGATTTCCTTGGATCTTTAAGCAAGAAAATCTGTTACAGATGCCCGACGGCAACTCCAATGGGAACCTGCTCAGCTGAACCCAAAAATAGGATTTTGAAATATATAACCATGAGCTTATTTTTTTAAAGCAACTTGGGAGGAGCTTTTGATTCTCCACGACTTGAAACGGCATGGAATAGTCTTTTGAGCAAAAGCTCTATGAGACTATTTCTTGCGACCAGGGCGTTTCGGGTCGTGGAGAAAATTTTTTTTATGAATAATCTAGTTTTTTTTTGTAGTGAGTGGCTAGAAATCAAAATTTTGAAGACATTTCCTTCTCCCAAGTTGCCGAAGTCCTACGAACCGTTTCTAGGACGGGGCCTTAATTGCCCCTTTTTCCAGGCTTTTCCTTAAACCTTCAGGAATCTCTTTTTTTTTGTTTTGAAATTGAAAAAAATATATAAAGGACACCTCAACCGCGAATACCTTAATTGTTGCCAAATTCGTTTTTTTGTTTCCTAACCTCTAAAACTCCATTGTAGTCGCAAAAGCCAAAGTTTCTATACCGTTTGGGCAAGAAGCGGGTTTCTTTTCAGTAGACGTAGATTCTAACCCCTTCAAGACGACAAAACCATGAACCTCAAAAGCTTTCGATCCCTCAACAGATGAACTCATACGATAATCTCCTTTTTTTTCTATTTTTTCTTTATAAAACAGCCAAAAAACCAAAAAAATCTTTTTCCCTCAATTGGCCACTTGAAAACAAATTATCTCATTATTCAAATCATTCATCATACTGCATTTAAACCACATAATAATCACATTGTTAACACGATGCAATAATCTCTTTTCTACTAACTCTGGAAAAAATTGAAAAATGTTCAAGCTCGATCAGACCTGTTATCAGTTGTCTTGTGACGTTTCCCCTCGTTCCGCGTTTTTACTGGTGTTGACGTCAGAATAAAAAATTTTTTATGTTAATCTTTATTTGAAACACAAAAGTAAGCGTTTATATGGAAACGAACCGGCATGGAATATTGTGACAACGGGAACAGGTCAAGTATTTACAAAGCAAGAAGCGAAAAAGGATGAAGAAGACTTTTATGGCATTGGATCGGTTGAAGTGACAGGTGGTAGAACTCCAGAGATTCCAGTGCCAGAAACCAAGTTCTCCAAGGTTGAGCCGCTCTGAGAAAGTTTTTATATTATTCCCAAGAAGTCTTGTGATTTAAAGACAAGAGAAGTCTTTGATTCTCGTAAAACTACGACCAAAAGGGAAGACACTCAAGAAAAAAATCTCGTCTTGGTCTTAAAAAATGTTGTTGACCAAAAATGGATTGGGTTCTCTCTAAATATGACTTTAAAGTTCGTACCAAATCAAAAACAAACCTAGTTAGGAAAGAAAAACCTATTTTTCAATATATAGAGGTATTTAATGATTATAACTCTGATTGAAAAAATATTATAAAGTAATATATTCACTATGTCTTAGATTCCAGCTTCAATTTGACGCTTTCAGCTGTTGAAATCGATCTCAAATAAGAAGTTTGAACCAATTTCAGTTGAAAACAACTTTTTTTTTGCAATTTGTATTTCATGTCCAAAGTCTAACTCAAATCAAACAGACCAAGATCCGACATTCGCAGAATGACCCAGCAGTGAGGACGACTGGACTTTTCACGCCATTATCATCCCTCATTACTTCGACCGTCCGTTCTCCCACAGAACATTTTGCATAACCTGAAATTCGAAGAATTCACAATAATTTAGGAAAAAAGGAAAATAATAATACCACTGAGACAAGCATTATCAGCATCGTCGCAAATCAGTTCGTTGAGGTATTGTGGAGAATAATTGGCAGGTAAGCGACGCCAAACCCAACAAGAAGAGCATAAAGAGACTGTTCCAACAGCGTCTGTCGTTACTCCTTTCGTGGAGCAGGAGATTGTGAATCTTGTTCCTGGAAGATTCTTTAGTGAATATAGTCTGTGTACCAAGGCTTGGAATTTCCCTAACGAAATTCCGCTCTTCCGCTGCGTGCTCGGCCGCGCCTTCAATTTTTTATTTTATTTAAGAACTCGACCAGCACGTGTTCCTAGTGGAAAAGTTCATCTATCCCCAATGAGAACAAGTTCAAAGCGAGGTGGAGAGACGCTGCGGTAGAGCGGAATTTCGTTCGGTGAAATTCCAAGTCTTCTTTTGACCGAGGATATTAAATTTCGTGATTTCGATCATTATCAACTTATAGGCTACACGAAACTGCTCTGTTTTGAGAAGACCGTCTTCTCAATTGTTCTGAAAACGTTAGTTATAGCCCAATCAATATCGAAGTCCGAAAAAATTTCAAAAGGTTCATTGGTAGGTTGACCCCTCAAAAAGTAAGAAAAAAAACCTTTTTGGTGACTTTTTCCATTTTTTTACTACTTTTTTGCCATCTGATCCTCTTTTATGTTTTTCGAGGGATGATAATCAAGTTTTATGACGGAACTTCTTTCAAACCATTCATCAAATAGGCTCAAAGTCATACTTTTATTAGTCGCTATAGTAACGTGCGTATAATTAGGCATCTACCAGTTTCCATGTGCTTTTTTCTATTTTCGGTACATTCGAAATCTTGATGCATGCAACAAAAAAAAGGAATTGAACAATTACCGATGACATTGAGAGCGGGATCCGGTACAGGAACTGCTTGACGACGGCTCCGGTGATGTTCCTTTTTCCTCTTTTTATCTTCCTTTTTGTTGTTTCTTCGACGATACTCCGGTTCATCATCATCGTCGTCGTCGTCAGAATCGTCTGGAATAAAACGAAAATTCAAATCGACCATTTCAGACGAAAATGCTATGTGTTAGAGTCTTTTTTTTAGGTTTTCGGTCCTCTCATCAGATTCTCACGTTTATCAGCCGAATTGATTACAAGAATCAAAAGTTTCCAAACTTTGTAAAATTCCAATTACCGCCAGGATTCTTTCCAAAATCACCAAAAGTCGTTGAAAAAAGTCAAGTTAGTCAAGATTTTTGCATTAGTAAGAAAATGAAACACACTGGAAACCAGCTTTTCTCTTTTTTGTGGTTTTCTTTTTTTTTGTTTTATTATTTCGAGCGTATTAAATTTAACTTTGATCAGATTACAAATAAAAACACCTGAATCATCGCCGTCCGAGTGGTTTTTGGATTTGTCATAAACGCCGGCATCATTCCTCGAAAAGCGATACTTGCTGCAGGTGGAGTTGGCGCCACCCGCAGTAATTATGCTATTTATGGTCGCATTCAAAAGTCCAATCTATAAAACTTCCTTTCTTTCCAAACTTTCGAACTCTTATTAGAAACACCATTTTTAAAATAACCGGTTAATAAAATGCAGAAACTTTCTATTGGGGTCTCCTAAACAGCTTTTTTGACAAAAACACCAAAAATCCTTTTTTAACCTTGAAATGACAAATCACAAATTCAACAGCTTCAAAATTTGCCCTGGGACAGAAATTCAGAAAAATTTGTGGTCAGGGATGAGGAGACCTTAGAGTACAATTTCATAATTTTTTCTCAAATTCTCAAATGGCAAAGATTTGAAATCAAAAAATACCTGTTCCAAGCGCTTTCTCAAATCATTTTGACAGTCCTGACACTCCTTTGTTGCACAGACCGCGCTAATCTGAACTGTTTTCCTTTTTTTCTTCATTTTCGGTTGGATTGATCCCCAAAATTTGTTTTCGTCTGTTTTGATCTCTGAATCTGTTGCTCTAATCACCTACAAACCTTTTTATTCCTTTTTCACGGTATAGTAGTTGAAACGGAAAATATTTACAACTACTACGCGCAAACAGAAAGTTCAGTGAAAGACCGAATGACGCACTTTTTTGACAAGTCAAAGGGAAAGGTATTACTCCCCGGGGGAGTAGAAATTTCATATTCACCTGATTTGTTGGTTCCGGAACTGGTTGCTCGATAGTCAGATCTGGAAAGGAAGCCATGGCTTCTTCTAGACTATTGGCTTGAATCCGAGAATCGTAGTTCATGCATTGACTGCCTTGAGGAATACAGACGCACTGAAAATTTGAGCTTTTGTGATTCGAATAGACTCGATTCTGCCGATATCCTGAAGTTTAAAGACTTCGGACCTAATGAAAAATTGCCAAGGATTGTCATGAATTTCATTTAGTTCAAATTCAGGCTTTAGGGTTCAAAATTAGGCTGACTGACAAATTTCTTAAGAAGTCAAAATTTTTGATTTTTGTTCAAAACGCTTCGACTTGTAAGCTGCAGAGCCGTTTTTTGCCTTTTCTTTCTGAAGTCGAACGCAATTCTTACGTAGCCGATCTAGCCCAAAGAATTTTCCTTTCGTTTCTTACGGTTTTGATAAAGTCATAACAGTTATAACCTATTATCGATTAATTGATCAACCCAAATCTTATATTTCTCCGGTTAGCAAGTGTTTACCTAATCTCTAAGTGAACTCGTGTTTACACAGGCCTCTGTGTTTGTCGAAATCAAAGGATAGATTTGAATGATCAGATGAGATCATCTCCTTTTGAAACAGTAACTTCTAAAAGGCTTCGTTGAAAATAAAGCGAAAAAGCTGGAAAGGTCAAAAATGAATCGAAACGTGACGAAAAACGAGTCTTTATGTACAATTTTGTGACTTTATGTTTTCGAATCACAGCTCTAAATCTGAATTTCCTTATAAACTCTACTTCTCACTTGACAATTCACAGCTTTTTGAGTTGACTTCAATTATATAATCTCTATTTTTAGTTCAAAGTCGAATCACCTGCGGCGGAGTTGTCATTGGAAGACATTCTGCAAATTTTAAAAGAAACAGAAATAAAAACAGAAACTGTATCATGGTTGACTGGAAAAAAACTGGACACAAAAGTGGCCTCTTTGAAATTCAGCGACTGTTTTAAGCCCCGCCCCTTTCTGTCAACTTTTTTTCCGGGACTCCGCAAACTCTAACTGTTTGGCACAGACGGCCAGAGTTGCAAAAAAATGAAAAATAAAGATACAAATCTAGTTTTTTTCTCTTTTTTTGAGACAAAGACATGTCTTAGAAATTCAAAAATTCACATTTCCAGTTCCAGCTTGGTTTTCTGAGATTCAAAAAAATATTATTATCTATTTTTTTCCATTTTTTTCATCTGACATATTTCCACTTAATGTTAAAAAAATATTTTTTTTCAAAGTTCGAGAAGTGAAAAGTACAATTTTTACAAAAAAATACTGAAAAAGCCAAGTGTCCAACTTTTTCTTCCATTCTTTTTTTCGGTCGATGGGAAACGATCAGACTTTCAGAATAAATTTCTAACCTTCCATTTTTTTGTATAGGTTTCTGAGAAAAAGGCTGACACGAGAACCTAGTTTTTTCAGAGAACCAAAGTGTCGCTTATTGAAGCTAACTGAAAAAAAGTCCAATGACTAATGGCTGGAATCGGAAGTAAGAGCTCAAATCAAATTATCAAAAAGGAAAAATGTTTAAAAAATGAGTCTTACGTCTTTTTTCTATTAAATGAGTCCTGACGATCAAAACTTGCCGTAACTAAAACAAGAACTTCATCAGACACCTCAAAAAAAGCCTTTGATTTTCTCAAATCATGGATGAGGTTTTTTTTATTTTGTTTGAAGAAATTGGTTGAAAATCTTGTATTTTTCCACACGGCGTTGCTCATTCATTCTCAATGATGTCTGTTAAAATTTAGAAGGTAGAAGAGTACAATTCACCCGAAAAAAGGCCCGGAATAAGCCAAGTGTCCAACTTTTTCTCCCAGTTTTTTTCGATCTATGAGAAACAATGACAATTGCCCCTTAATTTTCTAACCTTTTACACTTTTTTCTGTATGTACCTAACGAGATGCTATCATGCGACTTTTATCTTTTTTTTTCAGCCAAGAGTTCAGCTTTTGGAATGAGAAAAAGGCAAGTATCGGCCGGAAAGTGATTCAAATTTCTGATGGAAGAAATTTGAATGGAAATATTCAAATTTGATAGAACAAAATCTTCTCATCAATGTTAGTCACGAAAGCATTGAGGGACATTAAATCCGCTTTTTGGTGCCATTTAATCAAAAAACGTGATCAACTTTGGCTGATGGATGATGTGCACTCGGAAATGAGAAGCTTTTCCGCAAGATTCGGGAATGAAAAGGCGAATATTATTCCTATTAATAAACTCTATTCAATGCAGACGCAGGAAGAGACGAGGGTACTGTAGTGACGTCTGAGCTTTTTTTTTGGCCAACTTTTTTCCTAGCCGTGTTAAAAAAATCCATTTTTTTTGAAAAAAAGAAGTTCAAAAAAATTGGAAATTATGGATCAAAGGAAGTTTATAAAACCTAATTACATATGAATTGAGGCCTATTTATCCGAAATCTTTTGTCTGTGAGTGCCTTGAAGACTGAGCCCAAATATTAAGTGAAAAAAACAATTTTTTTACACAAACTTAACTTAAAAATGACTAACTAATCTTAAAAAGTGTTCCCATTAAATTCCAGGAAGCTCCTGAATCTTGAGATAAAGAAGCCTTCACTGATTTTTCTTTCAGGTTGAAACCTGTCTTTTATCTGCTTCTACAGCAAAAGTCGCTACAATGGCTTCAATTATTTCAAAAATCTGAGAAGCTTGTTTCAAAAAATGAAGATCATTTTCAGTTCACATTTGGATATATTTCACTACAAAAGTCATTTAGTTTTAATTTTTCAAGTTTTCCCTCTTTAGAAATCCCTTCTCAAGACTCAGGCTTATCATCTAACATCAGCCTTCTGTTTATCACGATCGAATGTCATCCAAATGAAATATCAGCTCTGCCATGCGGAAGAAAGGAAATTCTCGATTCTTCCGAAAGTTGTAAACACAGGACAAAGGACATCGGGAGCATCGCAGCGTGTTTTATGAAAACACCTGCCCACGCCAAATCTCCTGATAAGAGTGATATGCGTAGGCTCATCCATCGCCCACATACAAATCTCCTTTTTTCCGCTTTTTTGGCTCGTTATCTCCTTTCATCCGTGTCCGCACTCTCCTAAAAGGTTATTGGAATGTTCTGGAAGGGCTTTATTTTATAAATACATGAGAAAACACAGCAGGATACTGAAAAGGAAGATGGCCGGCCCACAGACAAAATACCTTTTAAATGAGTGAAAATAAAAAATAAAAATACTTGTATAGTTCGAAGGAGAACCTTTGGAGAAGCTTCGGCTTCCTTGCAGGGTTATGCAAAATGGGCTTTTTTGAAGTCATGACAGTGAACATTTCCCAAAAAATTTGGGGGCGAGATTTTTTTTCGAAAGCCCATCTCGAAAAACCGAGACAAAGTCGGTCCAGGTGCGTTTTTTTCTTCCCAGCTGCGGTCGTTTTCAGACAGATTCCACATCTGTGCTTGGCGTCTGTCGAGAAAGTCTCTGAAAGACAGTTTTAAACACTCAAAGTTTTGGAAAAAAAATTCTTTGAAAAGAAATCCTCATCAGTAGTAAACTTGAATTGACGGATTTTACAGTTTTTTTTTAAACTTGAAATTAGCCTTTTTCCAATTTATGCATATAAAAATGATAATATTCAAAGTCAGAGATAAAAAAAGCAGGAAATCAAAATTTTCCAATTTTGATTACACCTTGTAAACCTTTGATCCAAAACTTTCTCAACATGGTCTTTTTGCAAATGACAGGTGTGAGGCTTCTCAGAAGACCTTCATTATCCTAACAACATGTTAGAAGAAAAAAAGCGATGTTACATTGAAACCTGACCAAAAGTCATAAAGCAAACCAAAAAAATTCCCATAAAAACCCATTAGAGCAGTTAATTGGCATGAGAAATGGTTTCACTACATTGTAAACTCAATTAAAATTTGATTTTCAATCCTGATGCTTCAAAATGAAAATCAGGATCGTTTTTTCAAGCTCTCCGCCAGTTTTAAAATAGACTCGAAGTGGTGCCGATTCGTGTGATACCACAGTTATGAAATCAAATAGGCTCTCTTTTTCTTAAAATGTTTATTTTGAAACCCAATGCTTTTCGTAAACTTGGTTCGCGCAGACTTGCAAACCTAGCCGCACAAAAAATGGCGTATTGCAACTGCGAAATGCGCCTGAACAAAAAAGGCTTTCGCAAAGCCGCATCAAAAAATGACTGAAGAGAAATGTCATATATCTGGGTTCCAATTGAAGTTCAAAATCCTTTCGCGACCTTTTTAGAAAATTTATAAATAGCCGTTAATAATTTGCACCTGTCAATACTTTCCCATGGCTACGTAAACTTTGATCCGGATAAGCTGTAACGTCTGTTTTCTGAATAATTGTATAGAATTATTGATGGGGAACAGATAAAGTCTGCCTTTTGTCCTCGAAGATAAGCCTATATTGAGGTATGACGGCAAAGTTCTGACAATAGGGCTAAAGAAACCTTTTCCGGAAAATATCAACTTTTTAGCATTAGGTTCTATGCGAGATTATGATTGTCTGAGCAAGAGTTTAAACGACGGAACAAAAAAAAATTCATTTCGCGCTTACCGAAAAAGTCTGAGAACCATAAGGTCCGTTTAAAATCTAAAAAATCAACTTTTTCTCTTGGTAAAATGTTTTCTCTCTGAATTTTCTGAGACCTCCCAGTCATCTTTTCAAATTTTTTCAAGTGTAGGAAAAAGACGAAAGAGGAGAAGCTGAAATTAGAGATAAACTTCCGGTGTCTTTTTCCGAATTTTTTCAGGAAATTTCGGTTCTTCATTACTTCCTTGATCGTTCTACCACTCATGAAAAGTCAAAAGGCTAGCCGGATGAATCATTATTTCTCTGAAAGGGCTTATCACTCGCTGAGCAGAAGCCTCCCACGGCAGCTTTTTTCGGAACTCCATTGGGGCGGGACCTGCTGTGCAGCTGAAATCGCCCGCCCGCCCCAATATCTCATTCGCGCTTGCGCCGCTCACCGCAGCTCGTCCGTTCTCACTTTCCTCTCCAACTTTTGCCTTTTTGGAACGTCTCCGTGGTTCGACTGGTAGCCAGGTTGTTTTTCACCTTGAGGACCATGGTTCAACTTCTTAATGCATGCAGAAGGGGCTGAACCATGGAGCAATGGTATTAGTCCGATACAGTAGATTTTGAGAAGAGTTCCAACTGTAGAAATATTTTATCTCGACACTAATGCCCTTTTCCAACTTAGACAGGATTCAGCTTCTCAATGCTTGCAGGAGCGGCTGAATCGTGTAACAAGAGTCTGAATACAGTAAAAAAGGATAAATTCTATGAAAAAGAAATATGTTTGGAGGTGTTAAGAAGATCTATGTCTCTCCAATGAGACTTGAACCTTCTTATTCAAGGTCCTCGATTGGGCTTTTTGAAGCATGTATTATAGCTATAACTTTTTACAAAATAGGTTCTTAAATGCAGTGCAGTCCTTATCAATGGAACTTCTAAACAAAACATCATACAAACAAAAAAAGATAAAAAAAACAATTCAACTAACTCTCCACAAAAACCCCTCCCCGCAAAAAAAAAATTGCTTAGATTGATCAGAACAATAATAAACATTCAAATTCATCCCACACACACACACACACACACACAAGCAAGACAATACAAAATTCTTAAAACACACAAAATCTCAAAAAAGTACTGTAAAAAAGGCTTTTCCATTATGCAGTTGGGAGACTTCTTTTATTTCTCAAAAAAGAGGACACTAAAGTGTAGTAGTTTTTTGTCCAGTACTCCTTCCAGTAACTCTGATAATTTTAAATTAAAAGATTGGACCAGTTATGTTGATCCATTGACTGGACCGCGCCGTAGCGCATTAGGTTGTGTGCCTGTCTATGGTCCACAGGGTCACAAGTTCGATCCCCGACCCAACCAAGCGGTTTAAGAAATGTTGGTGTGAAACCACGGCTTCATAATCCCCAGCCGTCACACACAAGGACGGATATGTCACTGGAGCCAGTCCACTGATATCAGGATAAGACCTCGGCTAATCAACTTGGGGCGCCGACTCTGCTCAAGCGGTACAAAGGCGCAGGAAGAAGAAGATGTTGATCCATTGACCCCTAAAGTGGCCACTAAAATTTTTAGTGGTCTGGTAGCAGCACTCAGACCTCTATAGTGGCGTCAAAACCCTATAGTGGCCTCTAAAAGTTTTACCAGCATGTGCTTGTAGAAGATCAAGAAAGTCTCAACTTTTGAAAAATTTTAAATCCATAAAAAAAACCAACACTCCCGAGATCTTCTCAAACTAACACTACTTTTTCCTAAAGCTGGAAATTTAGCAAGTTTGAATAAAAGAGACCGCAAGATAAAATGAACTCTGAACAATTTTTTAGACAAAAATTAAAGCAATTTGAAACAAACTACCATTTTTGAAGAAGTTTCAAAAGATTTTCGGTTAAGGTTCGACGAAACTTGACGGAGAAAACTTCGAAGACATCCTGATTTCAAATCAGTCAAAAAAACTACGTTTTTTTCTTTTTAGTAGTTTCATGGCGCCTCAAAACGCGGAAAAGCCTTTTTCTGCACGACGGTGGGGTTGTTTCAACTTTGAGGCGTATAACCCTACTAAAAAGCAGAAAAGGCTGTAAGTTGTGACTGATCTGAAATTAGGGTGTCTCAAATTACCACTTACATGGGAGGTCATTTTAGCGTAGGGCTCAAAATTTTTTCACAAATTTGCTCAAAGAATCTTTGAAGGACTGGGAATCAATTCCCCATAGTCGCTACCTGCGCAAACTTTTTGTTTTGGAGATATGATTTTTCGAAGTTTCTATCCTTAACCATGTGACGCCGCTTGGAAGGACGCCACCAACCACTGCATGGCAGCTAGGAGCTTGGTGCAGTGGCTAGCGTGTTAGCCCGCGGAGCTTATTGCGAAGGTTCGAATCCTTTTGCCGCCAACTTTTTTTTCCATTGTTTTTCGAAGGTTTCAATGGAATATCGAATTTTTATGGGTATAACCATCCTAAAAAAGTTCGATAATCATTTTTTTTTCCTACGATCGCTTTTTTTTTCGTGGAAAAAAATTTTGTCTGGGGAAAAACAAAGTTATTTTGGAAAGAAAATGGCTATCAAACTTATTTAGAACGGTTATGCTTATAAATTGCCATATTCTAATCAGATTTCTTGAAAAAACAATGGCAAAAAAAGATGGCGGCAAAAGGATTCGAACCTTTGTCATAGGCTCCGCAAGCTGACGCGCTTGCCACTGCACTACGCTCCTAGCTGCCATGCAGTGGTTGGTTGCGCAACCAGATTCCTTCCAAATAGCGTCACATGGTTAAGGATGAAAACTGTGAAAAATCATATCTCCAAAACGAAAAGTTTGCACAGATAGCGACATTGAGGGATCGATTCCCAGTTCATCAAAGATTGTTTGAGCAAATTTAGAAAAAAATCTGAACCCTACGCTAAAATGACCTCTCATGTTAGCCGAATATCACTGCCTTCTACACAGATTACCTCGTCCTTTCCTTCGCAAGAAAAAACCTTAAAAAACAATTCATCAATTGAATGAACACCTCCTACACAGAATAAATGATGATGCAATACTTTAAAACACGAAGGCCTTCCAAAAAGAATGGATAATAACTTTATCCATGCTACCGCGGCTTTTCATTTCTTTACCAGATCATTTTCAAGAAACAAACTTTTTTTCTTCATTTCTCAAAATATAGTCAATGTTTCCCGACTTGAAAGGCGAGGGAGGTAGGGCAGGGGCGGGACGCGTAGCGTGTGCGTTCGCGGTTCTTGCCACGTGTTCAATACAGCCGCCATCTACTCTTTGAAAGGCCCGTTTTTCGCTTTTTTCATATTTTTTCAATTATTTATTGATTATGTTCATGTATGCATCAAAAAATAGTAGAATACATCGAAAAAGAGCGGTTGCCGAGCTTTTTAAATAGTCGGCGACAATTGAATTGAACGCGTGCCAAGAACCGCGTACGCACACGCTACGCGTCCCGCCCTTTGCCCCGCCTCCTTCGCCTTTCAAGTCGGGAAACATTGTCTATATGTGTGCCATGACTTGGGATTTCACTGAACGACATTCCGCTGCGTCGCGAAGCGTCTTTGCGATCCTCGGTCTCGCTTTGAATTGGTTCTCAGAGGAACAGCAATAAGTCGTTTGCTGAAATTCCAAATCGTGGTACAAAGAATATATAGCAAGTCTCATTAAATCCCAATACCTCGACCTTTTGCACTTCCCGCGTAATAATTGTAGAAATCCTCACGTCCCATTTTCATATTATATTTTTTTCTCGTTATCACAATTAATTCGTTCGCGTGCTAATAAGTAAAAATCCTCTTTAAAAATCAACTTTAGGTCAACTGGGTGAAGCGGTTAGTTGATTTTATCAACTAGTCCGCGCCGGCGAGGATGTAGGCCAAATATCTTGAGACAGAATTTGATAAGGTAAACCATTGATCCTGTTTTTTTTTCTTCTGATGCTCGAGTTCCAGACCAACTGTCCATCCAAAACCGGCGAAACAAAATTTGCTAACATGACACATACTAAATAAAAAGAAGTAACAAGGACGAAATCACAAAAGTCAGTCGAAAAGAACAAGTCCTCAATGGAGCAGGTGAGAAAACAAATTATTTCTTTGAAACGTTAAAATGATTTGAAAAATTTCAGCACACTGCGCGGATCGTCAGAGCAGCCTCAAAAAGAAAAGCAGAAGAAAATGAAAACCCTTTTTTTTTGACCCCACCCCACAGGATGAATCGATATCTATAAAATGCGAATAGTCGCGCCGGCAACGCTAGAAAGTCATCTTTGTAAAGTTCTCTGTTCGCAGTTGTCAATTCGCACTGTGAACATATCTCTATGAACCGAATGATTAGGTACTATGTAGCAAATCAATTTTTGTATTTTTTTGTGCCGGAGTTGGAAATCTCACATTTTGAAAACTGGTTGATCAAAGCAGCTTGCTGAGAAGTTTAAAGGAGCATGGACCTGATTTCCATCGAGGTCGTGTGGCAATGCCCCTTCAAACATTCCAGCGAGCTGCTGTCTTGAGATTTTTACTGAGATGAAGCTTTTTGAGAAGTTCGACTTCGGCAGAGCAACATCTAAAATCTACCTGAATTTTTTTTAACTTTCCGTCTTATGGTAGTCCTCCGCTAGTTTTTTTAAATAACATTCCATGAGGGTTGAACCCGGCTTTTTTGCCTCGTTCCAGTTGAAAAAATTTATTAAAAATCAAAAAAAAAGCAACTGGACGAGGTACCCTCAGGACGAAGGGTCTTGAAGCATTTTATCATTAGGTGGTCAAAACCTTTTCTCCAAACCATGTCGTCTCGGCCAAAAAATTAGAAAACGACATGGGTCATATACCTCACCTTTTTGAGCTTCTTTTCCCTATTTTTCTAAATTTTCCCCCTTCCCCCTGCGCTTTTGGTCTGTTTCTAAGATTTTGGCGATTATTTATTGGTCACAAAGCAGAAAAAATCTTATGAAGCAGACCTTTCGTTCCGTGTCACCGCATCCCCCTTCTTGTCTATTTTTTTTTGTCTGGGTTGTTCCTGTAGCCAATTGGGTATTTTTGTCAAATCGTGATATTTCATTGTACCCTTGGAGGCCAAAGTTGTATGCTTTTGTTTGGTTTCCCTTTCTTTCCTTTCCGATCCAAAAATCTCATGCCCTTCTGCAATTTTTTTCTTGCTGCATTTTGGTCGTCCGTGGCATTCGAGTTCCGAAGACTACCTGACGCACGAGTGTAAGAATACTTTGTTTTCAAAGTGCTTTTTGACCTCTGGCCGAATTCATTTGTAAATGAAGTTTTTTTTCATCTCGACCCATCGTTTTATTATGTCCAAATATGATATCACAACTGCACTGAAAATGGCTAAAAAAAATAGCAACTTGAGTTAAAATGCATCGGACCTTGAACGACTTAAGCACCGTCTTATAGGAAACGGACAAAAAAAAACTTTTACAGCTTAATAATAGTCAATATCACCGTACAAGGAAATCGAGAGTTCAAAATTTCAAAAGCGTCCCAGCCATTCCGAAAAGAAGTTTTCCTTCGGGTAATCTACAGAAAAAAATGTCTCTCGCAACCGACCAGAAGCTACTCACGCTCAGCAATGTCTTCTGCTTTATGTGAGAAATTCAGTGGTTTTCTGTAAAGTGCTTAATTCAATTTTTAATCAAAACGCTTTGTAACACTGAAGGTTTGTACTAGTATAAAACTTACCAAATCAGTAAGGCTTTTTCATGAATTTAATTCATAAGGTCGAAAAACCGGCTATAATTTCATGGAGTTCCCTTAAACAATGTAAAATTAAAATTTCTGTGCGAAATCCACGAATTGATGCAAGTGTTTATGTGACCAAAAAGTTCCGAAATTACAAAAACAATTAAAAAAACAATTGAAGATCCGAAAGATCGACAAATGAAGAATGAGATCTTAGAAATGGAGGAGCAATGGTTGGAAGAAAATTATGATGATAAGAAGACCAAAACTCGTTTGAACTTTTGTCGAAAATCCTGGTATATCACAGTAACTTCATATTTTTGTTTGCATCAGAAATTACTATCAGAAAAATAACAAAATAAAGCGGTCTCTTGGAGAAAAACTGGGAAAAATGATAGGAAAAATCACAGGACATGGATTCACCAGAATATAGATTATACAGTAAAGTTGGGCTACATGTGGAATGTGAAAAAGCTTAGGATTGGTAGTTTTCGTCGGGGAGGTAATTTTGAAATACAGAATTTTTAAGAAGAGAGTGTTTCAATTGGAAAAATAATAGGACTGGCTGAGCCACAACTATGAAAAAAATCTTAGAAAATTTTTAATTGCATAGTTTCTGGTGGACTTAGAAGAACATTCCGCAGCCTTTGACGGTTTTCTCGCCTTTTTTCAGCATCGGAGTCGAGCATTTCTTGGAGACCGTGACGACGGCCGCGTTCTGAAGCCAAGCCTCGCCGTCGCTGAAAAATTAATCAATTTATTTAGAACAGTTTTATCAGTTTTTTCAGTTTCCGACCGAAAAGATAAAGTTGTGAAGGTCTATCCTTCTTCTCAGATCTTGGGCAGAAAGGTATTGAATATGGATGAATGCCTAATTTTAACCTATCCTGTGAGAGATTGAAATTTTCGCTTTTTTTCACCTGGCGGTTAAAAACTTCGATTTCTCAAGCTCCAACAAACGTTAATAAAGCCCACCTCTGCATGGGGAACGGGATGTTTCCCTTGAGAACAATCTTCGCAGTTTTGGCCTGACCGATGCTAATAGGACTAGCGAGGCCCACCTAAAAAAGTTCAAAGTGATAAGAAGAGTTTGAAAATATGAAAAACCTGCATCTGAGCGATATGGAAAGAAGAAGTGACGGCGAAAACCTCGAACATGCCGTCGTCGGTCGTCTGAGGCATCTCGTCTTGAGCAGCCTCCCACGGCTTCACTCCAGCTCCCCAAAACGGAATGTTGAGGATCACGAGCCCTTCGATGTCAGGCAGCTCGATGAGGCTGAAAACAAGAATTTCCTCTGAAAAACCCCTTCTCGTCACTTACACATCGTCCAAGAAGAGGTCGATCTTCTCGTTGAGACCCTTGCAGACGCGCTCGAAAACATCTTTCGTTCCAAAGGTGAAGAAGAGGAACTTGTTGATGAACCTGCAAGCATCATATGACCATTTTTTTTTCTTTTGTTGCACCTGCCAATTACATTTGCCTAGCATGTGGTTACCAAATCTTGGAAAGATTGAAAAATAGAATTTGAAAGTTTTCAGCTGCGATTGGGAGTTTTTGGAATGAAAATTTTCGATAGAAGCTTATACTGTTTCAAAAAAAGTTTTTCCTTTTTAGAACTCCACAAAAAATGGCTTGATCTGTTATGGGAGTCTGAATATGATTTTTTTTTTCATTTGATCAAGCTAACCGACCGAAAATGAAATGACTAGCGCTTCCCAAGGGCCATAAAAGTTTTCAAGTGTAGGATAAAATAGAACTTTCATTTTTCAAACAAATAACTGGGAAGTTCATTTTACCTTGCTGTTGGAAACTTCCTGAAAAACGGCCAGAACACTTTTTGATGTGCCAGAAAAAATTCTGAAGCTCCTGCACCACTTTCTTGGTCTCCAGAAATAATAGTCTGAAGCTTCAAAAAAGCTCATTTTAATGGATTTCGAGCGTTTTAGTGGAACTTCCAGCGCCTTTTTCTCGAAAAGTAAAAGGTTGAGGCTTTCAGAATCGTTTTTTGGTTTATTTAGGAGTGTTCCAGCCAATTTTCAGGAAAATCCCAGCCGCAAATAAAATGACCTCTTATGTAAGACATTCCAAATGCGACCACTCACCGGCTGCTCATAGCCCGTGGAATGGAATCGCGAGTATTCTGCATTCCGAGGGTCACACAAGCGTCGACACCAACGGAAACGTAGTTGGTCATGGAAAGACGGCGGTTCGCGGCGAGACGAACTCCGAGCTGAGAATACAAAAATTCAATCCAAGTTTTTCTTAGATGGTGATATTTTTAATTGGATGAAAAAGTTAGTCAAGCTTTGCTCCAAGCGAATTTCGTAGGCTCTTCAAATCTTGAAAAATCGTACTTAAAGCTTCTCAACTTAGTTCAGTCTTAAGCTGGACAGTTTTTAAAAAAGTAACCTTTCTGACATTCTCAACGTCGATGGTCCAGCGGTCGATGTTGACCACTTCCGAGTCCTGGATCCCTTCCATGAGCTGAAAAAAATCTTCATATCAGAAATTCTGAAGAATCAATCAGAGCTTGAAGCCTCAGAAAGTATTCAGAATGAAAACCTTGACGACGTTGACGTCGCCTCCACACTTCTTGCCCCACTTCAAGACTCGCGAGAGATCATTCCCAGTTCCAAGAGGGAGCACCGCTGCCTGGAAATATCATCACTTGAAAAGATGACGTCAAATTTGCATGTTCTCACCGGAATACGACGAGAGAGACTGTCGATTTGGTCAAGAGCCGAGCAGATTGTGCCATCTCCTCCCGCCACCAAGACACGGACATCAATCTGAAAATCTTTCCTTCAAAATCTGAGAATTACGACAGCTCAACCTCAGGGTGCTCGTCGATCCAACGCAGAGAAGCTTGAAGGTTGGATTTCAGAACATCGACGACCTGAAAAATTTAAAATCTTGTTTCAAGGCGACGCTTGAGGTTAAAAGGCTACTACAGTATCCCTTTTTTCAATATTTTACGGTACCTTATTTTTTTACTGAACGTCTACACGCACGGTTTGCGTGTACCAAATTACAAAATTATCGCATGCACCCGACAAAAAAAAGACGCGCCGACGTCAGAAAAAAAAAACGGTCTTCCTTTTGAATGAAGATGTTCTTATCTTAATTTAAAATATCAGAATGAAAAGGCAAGCAACTTTTTTTTATGAAAACCACCTCATTTTCTAGCTTTCATAATCTGCAAGAGTCTTTTTTTTCCGCAAGAGTAAAGTTCTTTGCTCTTTAGAAAGGAACGCTCAAAACATATAATCATATCAATGCCCCATACCAGCAATTACCAACACGGTAGCAAACACAAAAACATCACAAAAACACGCGGATGTCCTTTTCTCCTCTTTGATACCAACCTGGGCCGGATGAAGATGAGCGCGGAAGTTTCGGAGCAAATCCTTCCCAGCGCCAGATCCACTTTTTGGGTTCACGATGACCATGACCGGCTTCCAGTTGGACACATCTTCAGGGACTTCGATTTGTTCAACGACTGCCTGGAAAAAGAAACCTTTTTTTGATTTCGAATGGACTTTTCAAGTTTTAAGGTTGTGCTCTTGCGCAAATTTCAAGCTCTCAAAAATACGCCGTGCATTTAAAGCATTTCTCATGCTAGAGAAAACTACCGCGCGCAAGTAGTTTCAGGTCGGATGCGGTGAATATTTAGTCCAGAAGCTCACTCGTGACCTTTCGAACAACTGTAATCAAAAAATGAAAAATTGACTCACCATTCTCTGATTCCGATTTCCCGGCTTCCGCGTCACAACACAATACGGTGGGATTACCGTAGTTCTGAGCCGGCCGAAATCACAAACGGCCAGAAACTTTTCTTTGCACCTCGTGTGTACCACTCGAGTACACCTGAAAAAAAAAAAACGATTTTTCAAAAGAAAGAGAAAAAATGGGAGAGACAGGTACAGTCGAACTATGAGATTTACCTGTTTTTCCCACCTGAATGTTACACCAAAACATTTGTAGTTCTCAAAAAAAAAACCGGTAAGAAAAGCAAAACGAACAGAAAAATGGAAATGAAAAGAAGAAGAGACATGGGAAAAAAAAAAGTAATTTCAATGAATTTATGACAGCCGTAAATTAAAATGATTCTCGGGTTTGTTTGATTTTCTGATGAAATTTATGTCTTTAGATTTTTTTTTCTTGTCAAAAAGAGGCGGAGCTCTCTTCACGCCGAGTTACAAGTACTGGATTAGAAAAAAAGAGGATAATCCATCACAAATGAAAAAAAATGGCCTACGTCTATGTTTCTAAGATTCTTGAAGGAAAAAGTTCAAAGATTCCATCTCAAGAAGGAGACCATCAGATAAGTTCGAGAACTCGTTATTTTCTAGGATAGTCCATTCAACGTTAGCTTGAGAATGAAGAGCGAGACAAAAGGTTGAGATGTTTACAATACTTTTCTTCTAATTCATCTTTTCATGATTATTCGAAAAGAAGGAAGAAATGTATGATTCCCATTGTTAGTCATATTCCGACTAGTAGGGAAACTATTTTTGGTTCGCTCCTTGTTTGAAAAGAGTGTGGAGTGATAAGAAGTTATAAATATCAACAGCATCTGCAATTAGTTTTTATGGACGTTGTGGAACCGAATCCGGGTTCAAATACTCTTTTAGTCAGTTTTTAAACTTCTTGAGAAAAAAAAATTTGGAAGACAAATGTGTTTTCCAATGCTTTCTAGACAGCCTAGCAAATTTTTACAAGTTTACCATTTCGAACTTTAGTCACAAAAAGGCACTCCATAGTCGATCCATCGTTGTTTTGAGCAAAAAAATCATTTTTCTAGGTAAAAGTTTAAAATCTGAAGCCACATTGGTGAAAGAACTGTCAATGAATAATAAGGATTAAGCTTCAAAAATCGTTAAAGAAAAAACTTCAAAGATCGTTAAAGAAAGATTTCCAGTTTCTTAATAAACACGGATAGGAGTCTTGACTAGAAAACAGATGGCCAAAAAATGTCTCAAGTCTCGAGTCTCTAGTCTCTTTTTGAGAAGAAAATGTACATATTTACGGAAATTGATTGCTTCAAAGATCGGAAAAGAAGGCTTTCCAGTTGCGCGATGAACACGTATGGGACTCAGGACTAGAAAAAAGATCGGCAAAGAAAAAAATGAGTAAATTATTTGTGATTATTTATGGAAGGTGATCATTTCGAAGATCGGAGAAGAAGCTTTCTCAGTTGCGCAACGAACACGGATGGGGGATCTTGACTAAGAAGCAGATCGCCTGGAGAAAAATCGCCGCCGGCGGCAGACGATCGGGCGCCTCTTAGGCAATTTTCGCCGCCGCTGAACGTGGAACCAGCAGAGGACGCCTGTGCGGTGCGGCCGCACAGAAAAGAACCGGATATCAATCAACACTAAGACGATTTCATTTTATCTGTCCCCTTGGGAACAGATTGTATTCCCTAATAAGGCGTGAGCCATCACAAAAATTTGATTAACAAAGGAAGTTAATTTTTACTGTGGAAAAAAAAATGATTTCTCAATTTTTTGCTTCCACTAGGACTAACATAAAGGCTCAACGCTTCAAAATAAACCATTACAATTTTCATCCGGGATATCGACCAAAAGCTAGAAATCGCCTCGAAAGAACAATCATTCCACGAACTAATGTCAATTTCGAGTGAATCATTATGACGTCAGAATCGTTAAGAAAACTTTGGCGAATTCCGCCAGAAAACTGGGAAAAACTCTGAAATGTGTGAACTTTAAAATTAATTAAAGCTCGCTGTAAAATTATCACCTTTGTCCAATATGCTCAAAAAGTCGAACAAATGCTAAAAAATGACGACTCTACGGAGGTCAGAAAAGGTTAGGAACGCTTTTGAGAAGACTTGAAAAGAACCTAATGTTGTTTTATTCTTGAAATTATGCGTTCAAAACCGTCCTTTTAAGTTTTTCGAATAAGAAGTTTGAGTCAGCCCACACAAAGTAGGACCGCCTACAATGTAGTTTTTTTTCTGTAAGTTTATCATCTAATTATGGAGTTTTCCGAAGAGATAGCCAGCGTAATTAAAATCTCTCTGCTAAAAAACTTTGATTCACCTTATCCCTTCAAGTAGATACACCCACTGGCTGCTAGAAAGTTGGCCTTTTTCGACAATTTGTCATCCAATTAACAGTTTATAATGAAAAAACAGTAAAAGGACACAGTGACGTATATGGCAGAGCTTCCTCGTATGCTTTTTTAGCGTATAATTTTTTCAAGCTTGAAGATTTAAAGGTTGTGTATTGAACTACTTTTATTGAAATTTTAAGTTTGATTCGTGGTGAAATTCGGATCCAAGATAACTCGAAGTTTTGAAATAAAAGGGTTGATCCTCATTTATATATTCTCGTTGAATTTTTCATTTGCACGGTGATGCTCATTTAACTCATGTTTCATGCTTCAGTCGGACTTAAGAACGAAAAACTAAAATTCTCTTTTGGAGACTGAAAAAATTGGTTTGAATGAATTTTTTTGAACTTTTCGGCTGTCAACTTGAGTCAAAAACTACCATTTTTTTCAATTGATGAATAAATTTTTTTCTTTTTCCAAGCACTTTACTTTTTCAATGATAGTTTATCACACCAATTTCAGAAGCGAAACGGTTCAAAAGTGTTCCAGAAACTCGAAAGATGGTTCAGCCTTGATTTTTATGACGTTTTCCTTCTTCCTAATCAAGCTGGATGGGATCATACTACATATTTTAATGAACTTTTTCGGGTCACAGCCAAAAAAAAGCGAAGAAAACCTTTTTGAAGACGGAAACGCGAAAAATATCAGTCGCCGGGCACAAAGGAAAGGTAATCAACATACAAAAATGGAGGCGTTATCTATGACTTCAAAACTCAAAAACGGGGAGCGCGGGGGTTGTGCGTTCGCGTGAGCGTTTCTTTTTTTCATTCTGTACGCGTTTTCCAAATGGATGGTTTCGGGGGAAGTAATTTGCTTGTGTTACTCAGCTCTGCGGGAGCCTCATCTTCTCTCTAATGATAACAATCTACGTCAAATGAAAAAGATGGAGTAATTTTAGATATTTTCCAAGAGAACCTGCAGTTTGCAAAAAGTGATAAGAAGCTCACAGGTTTTCAGAATGCGAGATTTGGAAGATTTGCAAAGGTTCAGGGAGAACAATTTTGCAGGTTTGAAGGCTGGAATAGTGTGAATGAAAATTTGTGATTTCTTGAAAGAGAAACCTTGAATTACGGTTTTCATGTAGGTAAAAAGTTTAAGAGATCAAGAAACTCAAAAAGGAAAAAATTGGAAAAATTCGACTTTTGAGATTAACTTCTGCAGGATCTGAAACCGTAAAAAAATCCAAAAATGTTCATGCCAGAGAAATAATAATTAACAGTATTATAATTATAAAAAAATTCTCTAGCTGTTTTCACTCCAAAAAAATGCAGAGAACTTTTCGGAAAGCAAGAATTGAAAAAAAACGAAAATTTTGGGAAAACTACTCTAGTTTAATGTTTCAGGAAAAGGTGCAGTTTTTTTTGAAAATAATTGGGCCTTTTTCTCAAGCTTCAACTTGTTTCGGTTTTTGAAACTCATTTGGGATTTTTCAAATGCTGAAAAATTTCAAAAGATAAAAAAACACTGAAAATTCTGAGGCTTCCACCTAGAGCACAGTCTCCGGGCTCCAGCACAACATCCGCTACATTCTGAGCTCGTCAAGGCGCAACTGGATGGACTACGCGCAGAAGGACGAGACGAAGGACCGTAAGACCATGCTTTCAACTCTTTCGTCTACACGTTTGGACTTCTAGCTCGCCAAAGGCGTTTGTTCGTTATAGCTTTGAAAGTTCTTGTTCACCGCCTAGTCGATTACATCAGACTAAAACAACAAAATAAATGATTTGATTTGATTGAAAACATCTCATACAAAATCGTTTTTGAACGGTCGAAAACAGTCTAACCTTGAATTTCTCTCCTTCCTTTTTTGTCTATTTCTGAACTGGTAGATGGGACATCATCTTGTTTAACGTTCCTTTTATCAGTTCGCTTGGGGAAAAAAAGTTTTGCAGACAAAGAAAAACTGTTCGATCTGTCATGAAACTGCACAACACGACTTGTCTCAAAACCTATTTTTGCAGAGAAATTTTCTTTTTTCGGGCAACTGACAGCATCAAGGTTTTGGATGAAACAGGAAGTTTATTGGAATCAGAAGGTTCAAATGCCCTGTCTTGTGTGAGAATTTTGATGTACTAATTTTTTAAAAGAAGTCGCAGACTACGAAACCCGAAAATGAGCTTGGTAATTAATCATTTATTAAACATCGATGTTTCAAACGCGATACAAACTTTTGAAAAGATTTGAAAATGAGATGAAAAATATGAATTTTTGAATAGAAAAGGTCAGCAGTTCAGAGCTGTTTCGGTTTTGACAAGGAACCGCAGCGCCAGCAGGAGGGCTGCGCGATTTTTGTTTGGACTTGCGCTTATGGACCCCCGGTGGCTTGACAAAAAAACCAATGATCGAAACAAAATATGGCAGAGTTTTCATTTTTCCCACTTTTTGAAATTTACAATTTGCCAGTGCGTGGTCGTAGTTGCGAAAGGTATCTTTTGAATTTTTTTTTTCCGGTTGAGCAGAAACGATTTGCCTACATGCCAATCAAGGCTTTTTTCCAGCCAAACGTCAGAAGAAAAAAGAATAAAAGTGAAGAAAAATACGATAATTTTAGGCTTTAGGGCAATTATCTGAGAACGCCGATTTGCAAGTTTCCCATGCAAGAACCTTTCATTATTTTGTAGATAATTGGGTACAGATTCTTGCATTAAAAAAAAAGGTTCTTGAAGTTTGAATATACAGACTGCGTATCGAAAAACGCAAGAAAGACGCAAGTTCTACGCCGGATTGTTTTGAAACGGGCCGTATGATGCGTTTTTAAATATAGAATATATATTCACATTACAAAAACATATCATGGTTTTGCGTTTGTGGAAAAAGAAATACATTAACTTCAAACGCAACCGACCTTGAACTGTTTGCGCTTGATGGTAAGATGTCTCTTTAGCTTCAAACTAAAAAAAAGACGTCCTCTGGCTCTAAAGTTCCCGTTTTTTTTTAATTTTGAAGACGTAAATGAAATGATTTCTTCAAAACTGACCGTTGCTGTGTTTTTTTTTTTCTAGGGTGTGTCAATTTTAATTTATTCAAACCTTGTTTCGGTTTTTTCAAAGCCTCAGAAAATTCCAGCTTCGCTTCAAAATCCATATGATAGTCCTTCTTCTTTTTAACTTCATCAAGGATCCTCAGACAAAAAAACAGGATCGTTTTCATAAAAAATAGTTTAGGTTAGCGTACAGCTCGAACATTACCGAAAATAGCCTCCCTGTTTCAAAATTTTTATTTCCTCTTTCGAAGACCCTAGCTATTATAAACTTTGTGAGTGAAGAAGTTCACGACCGCCTTATTAGAAACTCATTCCATGATATGGAGATTAACCAGAAAAAACCCATTGCGCGACCAACTCCATTCATCTGCATTATCAGGAGGAAAGAAGAAACTGGTTAATCTTTTTAGGAAATGCCAAAAAATTCTTGCATTGAGTGTATTTTTAAACCTCGGCAAACGTAGGTGCTTTTTCCCATAATCTGCATGTTTCCTAAGCCGAGAAGAAAGGAAGAATGTGTTTTTCCGGCGGTGGAATACGGAACAAACAGAGGTTATGGAAAGAGAAATAGAAAGACACGGGGGCCATTCTTCGACCGTCGAACCGTCGCCGCGTGACGATAATACTCAAAACGAGCGGAGGTTTAACTGTGTTTCGCAAAAGGGAAAGAACCTCAGATAAAAATCGCCCTAAAGTTACCTGGAACTGTCAGTTCACAACGTTCTTAGAAAGTTCTTAGGGCGAAAAGAGCGGCACGATCAAACGTCTGTTATCGTTTTGGAATGGCCGAAAAAATTGTAAAATGGAGAGGGCAAACGTCATCTTCATCTTTGATTTTTTCACCTCTTCCGGAATTTTTCTATAGAGCAAAATGAAACAAAAAAGGCAGAACGTTAATTTTTTCAAGTATTAACTATTGGTTCTGTCATGCCTTATACAAGCAAAAATGAACTCTGGTTGTAGTGAAATCGGTTTGATGAGTAGAGGCTGCTTATCGGTTGCTATGAAAGTGTGCACCCGACCTCAAACTACTTGCGCCGAAATTTCTTGAGATTTGAATTCCCGAGATCTCCTTTAGGGGGACCCTTCGAGGATTCATATCTCTGAAAGCAAAAAGTTGGGCAGAAATGATTTTCTTCTCAACTTTGAGATCTTCAGGAGCTATGAAAGTATGCACCCGACCTCAAACTACTTGCGCCGTTGAAAAAATGAACTCGGATCGGGGCGAACTTAAGATTTGAATTCCCGAGATCTCCTTTAGAAGGACCCTTCGAGGATTCCTATCTCTAAAAGCAGAAAGTTGGGCAGAAAGAATCTTCTTCTCAACATCGGGATTTCAGGAGTTTGAGAAAAACACCTTGCTAGGGAGAAATTACCTGCAGCTCTGTGCATGATTGCATCCACCTCAGGTATCGCCCACGCTAAGAGGCGTACCTTGCTAGGTAGACCGGAAAAAATTTGTGAGTTCTTCGTTCGTCCGGTACATTGAACCTCCCATTACTTATCTCTTTAAGAAAGGGAAAAAATAGCCGTGGGCGACTTCCTGCTGGATCGAATGTAAATAACTGACGATAAGCTGCTTTTTTCGCGGATTTTTGTTTATCGCCATAATCAACCACGTAGTGGTAAGCTATCCAGGCTCCATTCACGTAGGGAAAAAGGATCAAAAACCGGACGACAACACGTTTTTTTATACATACTTATTTTAGAAAAAATTTGTCATGCTCTCTGAAACCTGAACTGATCTTGAAAATACGCAGACAACACGTGAAATCCCCCGGCGGATAAATAAAGGAGATGATTTTTGCACTTTTCTAGAAGATTTCTTCCATGAAAGTTCAGAAGACGTTTTTAGGAACGCCAAAGCTGTTTTTATGGGGGTAAGGGGAAAAAACAGCCCCTTAAGATCAAGTGGTTCCTACAGGGCCTTGTGACTTTTCAGAGTCGAAAAAAAAAGAAAACTTCATCAATGTATCATCTTTTGACATGTTTCATGTCAATTATTGTTCTCATAGAGTCTATAACATTATTCGGCTGGTATATCTTTTACAGGGACCACTTTCCAAGGTATAGGGACCCTTAAACAATGAAGAAAATTTTCCCTGAAGGGGAGCCTTCAAGTGCCCTAAGGTTGCCCTATAGGGACCATTCTGGATTTCCTCAGCTTACGAAGAAAGTGATAATATCATTTTCAGAGAACCCTGACTTCAAATCAAAAAATAACTTCGCTTTCCCTCTTATAGTCATGACGCCTCAAAGACGCTATAAATTTCATTGCGACCTTTTCATTACTTTGATGACCTTTAAAAAAAAAGAGCAGACAAGAATAAATGCTTCTGATCAAAAGCAAGGTACAATATCCAAAGTTTAAGTGTTACCTACGCGCTTTTTTCCCCTACGAAAACTTCTGGGAACACCTCCCACCGCTCATTATCTGTTCGTAACCAATAATTGAACTCAACAAAAAAAAAACTGCAGACGTGTTATTTCCAAAAAATGAAAAAATGAGCGTTCATAAATCTTAAACAGTTTATTCAAAAGTTCGTCGGAAAATCTGCTCAAAAGAGACGGAAAAAATCTTAAGCCACGCCCAAGGCGCCTGTAAACATCTCACCAAATTATTATGATTGGACTAAAAATCGCTGAACACGAAGTTTGACCGCTTGCCTTTAAACCGAAGCGGAAGCCTCAAAGTGATCTTTGAAGGAAAATAAATTGTCATCGAAAAAATCGTCTCAAAACGGTTACTTGAGTTTGTTAAGTTGATAAGAACTGAAATTGGATTAGTCTCAGAAAATTGGTGAGTATAGTTTGGCGAACAAGAACAGCGGAAATTGTTGATTTGTAGCGTTTCAGGAAACAACAGGAACGTTTTTGCGTCATTACGACCAATAGATAAAAATCACAAATTTGTAGTTGATATTTTTAGAAGCGTAGGATGGGTTGCGAAATCGGAGAAAAAAATTAACTTGCAGAAAAAAATTATGAAAAAGTTTATATAAAAAAACTCGTTGAGCGCTATCTTCTGGCTTATTTGCAAGTGAAATTGGATTTTTTTTAGAGCATCCGACTTAAAACAATTTCTGTGCGACGATATAGAGAATAACTCATGCTAATTGATGAATTTAGAAAAATAAGTTTGTTGATTTTTTTAATAAAAATTTTTTTAAGTTCCAAATATCAAACTTTAATTCAAATTGAAAAACTAAAAATTGAATTCTCAATTAAAAAAATTACTCAGCTTTGGAACCAGAAATTATTTGATGAAGAAAAAAATTTCAAAAAAATCACAAAAAAAGAAAAAGAAACTAACCAAGAACATCGGAAATCTTGCAGACCAACGCCGCCACCGCACAGTTCTTCGCACACGACGCAGAACTCATCAGCCGCCAAATTGCCGCAAATCTACAATTTTTAAGCATTTTACTGATTTTCTTGAGAAAAATATTTAGTATTTTTTTGAGGAATTTGAATATCAGAAAAAAATTGTTGAATTGACTTTTTCTCGATAAAAACTAAAAATTTTTTTGAGAATTTATCTACTTCATGGTGCTCTATTTATGATTTCTATCTCTCCAATTCAAGAAAATGGATTTTTCTGCATCTTGTTCATATAGGAATTTTTTTCAAAGAACGGTGATATTTTTTTCTTTCATTTAAGAATGAATATTGTTTTGAAAAAAACGCGTTTATTTTTTTCTTTTCCATACAATTCAGAAAAAAATTTTTACTTTCCTGTTTTCGAATTAATTACGAAAAAAAGCTGAATAGTAATTGAAGAATCAAAATCTCACCCAATGATGTCCAAAAGTCTCTTTCCTCGTGGTTTGCGCGTTGACTTTGCAGAAAAATCTTCGAAGATATCGCTCGCAGGCACTTTTATCTAGATAAAGTTTTGTTTTTAAATAAAACTGAACATCTTTATAGAAAAAAATAATAAAGCTCAGAGGGTTTTAATAGAGAAAAATCTGGTCAGGGAAAAATTTTTTTCCAAACGCGAGCTTTAGATAGAAAAAAATTAAAAAAATTGTGTTTTTATTGTACCGAAACGATTTTCGGTTAATTTTTTTCTCATTTGGAAAAGTTGAAACAGTAAAACAAACTAACATCGTGTACTTTTCAAAAGACAATTGTCGCATTCGTAGCCTGTTGTGATGTGTTGCTTGCAGCAGCCGCAGTAGTAGCCCTTATCGCTTCCGTCGATTGGAGACCAATAATGACCGCCTGAAAATTTGGAACATTTTTTTGAAAAAAATTTAGAAATGTTCCCCAAACTTGACTATATAATTTTTAAATTTTTTTCCTGGTGGGGTCTTTTTTTTCAAAACCAGTGAAACACATGCGCAGAGCGACATGTGGTCTCTGAAGAAAAAAATGCACCTTTGTTTACAACGAAAAAAAGTCAGACAGATGCGGTTCATTTTTTTCCATCTTCATAGTAAATTTTAAAATAAACTGAATGGTTTCAAAAAAACTCCTTGATCAAATTTCAGAGAATAACTTTTCTTCTTAATTATTGAAGGGGAAATCCAAAAATTATTGAGAAGTTAATGGAACAATAATCATTGTTAAAAAGAAAAATTAAAGGTTTTTTTGAAAATTTAAAAAAATATTAAAAATAGGCAAGAAGTACGCTGGAGATAAAAATAGAACACTTGTTTAAGGAAATTTTCAATATTTCACAACGCCTTTTTAAAAGGAAAAAAACTATGGAAAATATATCTATTTTTTTACCCTAATTAAAGACTGATTCGTGTAATTCGACTAATTACAAGTAACTAATTTAAGTATTCAATAAAAAAACAAAGTTGGAACATTAACTGGTTTCGCATTTTTTTTAAAAATCACAAAAAAATCTAGTAAATTTCATAACTAAAAAAATTCATAATATTGAAGAAAAATATCATTCAAAAACATACTTTTTTTGATAAAGTCTCGTTGATGGCTTTCCTCTTGCGAACGGCCAATAACTGTCGAAACAGGAAAACGACAAAAGTCGTGACGAGAATGAACCCAACGGCGGCAAATAATTCATCGTACAGGTCCATTAAAAACAGCGGTAGTTGATCATGACACAAAAAAGAGAAGAAAAAACAGCAAGTTTTCCGCTTATTTTTTCACTTTCAAAAGGGACCCTCGATTACAAATGATCAGACGAGTCCCGCATGACACTTTCTCGCTTGTTTCGCTGCTATTTTTGAGTCTCCGTCTATGTTTGCTCATTTTTCCCTCCGCACCTCGAGAAACCCAGGAAAGTGCGCGCCAGCGGACCAAGGAAGCGTCTTTTTCTTATTTATACAAGGGCAAAGTGCCCGTTTTTTGATAATTGTTATAAGAAAGTGAGGCATTTTTTTAACATGGAATATTTATTGTAAAAAAAGATCGAAATGGCTTCAATGTCGAGAAAAATTAGCAAAAATATCAGAAAAAAGAAATTTATTACTTTTTCTGATATTTTTTTTCTGAAGAAATTTATTTTTCTGATAACCAGCAGAATAACCGTTACGTTTTAAATGATTTGAAGCAGTTACTAAAACTTAATATTTTTGTTTTGGAATGAAGTCGACATAATTTATTTTATCCCAGAAACCAGCAGAATAACCGTTACGTTTTAAGAAATTTTAATGAAGATGAAAAATGAACCAGCATCAATAGAAACTTATGTAGAAAGACTTTCATTTTCTGCCAAATAGGAAAAATAGAAATAAAATTTGATTACAAAGTTTGAATTGAAATTTACAATGTTTGACAAAAATCAAAAAAAAAAATCTCAAACTTTTACAATCACCAAAAAATGCAAATAATAAGGATCTCCAGGTATTCCAGGAATCAATCGTTTTTGAAAAATTAAAAAATTAGATCATAAAAAATTGAAACTGGTTAGTATGATGAACTACAAAAAAATATCCATCCGTAGGTTCCAGGAAACGCGAATCGATCCGAAACATAAAAAACCGGCAAATGCTCTTCTCCAAAGTGAGAGACACGTATGTAGGTGTATGTAATAAATCCAAAGCTCTAAAAATTCCCATTCCCCACACTGATTTATATTTTTCCACGTGTTGCCCATGGCACTTGTTTCCTTGCCACCCATCGGAAAAAACAAACCAAAGCGCCAAAATCCAGTTCGTAAGAAAGAGAAGAAAGGAAAAAGGCCTTAAATGGCGTCAAGTAATGGGAAAGGTCGTTTAGGATGAGCTATGGACGACGTCTCGTTCTCCCACATTTTCTTCCACTCTATTCACCAGTTTCTTGTTTCAGACGTCGAGTCGCATCCAGAAGGAGTCGGTTCCACGCGCCCAAATTAGCGCCTCTCTGAAATTGCAAAGTAACCCATTTATGTATATGTGCAGAGGCCTCTCACTCGCACAGATTCCACTGAAGGAACAGCTCTTTTTTGAGAAATATTCTCCTCTTATTCTTTCTTTTCTCAGATTTTCAAGACGCTTTTTTTAAGAGTTTTGAAGAAAAATAATGATCTGAAAATTCGAGGTTACTTACAGCTCAGGCTCAGAAATTTTCGAGACGAAACCTCGTCTCGATTTTTCGATATAGATCATCAAAAAATTCTTGACACGTCTTCAAAATGCAAGACAAGATTATTTCGGTCTCGTCTCAAAATTTTTTTGCAAAAATTTTTCTTCTCGAACAACAACGGCTTAAAATTTTCAGCTTCTCGCCTTTAAACTTTACCCTTTTCTAGATTTTCAACGCGTCGTCAGACTTTGAAGGCTTCGAAAAGAAGAAAAGGAGCCAACGACCTGAGACAACCTGCCGAAAAATCTTGTTGCCTTGTCATAAAAACTTTAACCTCACTGTTTTTTTTTGATCCTTATTTTCAAGAGATTTTCTGATTCTGAATGAGCTAGTTTAACCACATTTTTGCTATTTTTAAAACATTTCAAAACCAAAAAAGCTGCTTTTCCTTCTCCATTGAAGCATTTATAGTGAGACCATCGGTATCAAGTTGCTTTTTATGAAACAGTGAGCTTATTTATATTTATTGGAAATAAGAAATCAAATTTTTTATCTGAGAGGCTCTTTGTGCTTCTAAGTTCAGGTTTGTTAAACTTTAAACTTTTTCAATAAACATACATTAAACTTTTTTTATTTTAGGCTTCTGGTCGCCTCTCTCAGGTCATCTCTACATAAACCTTCCTTGGAATCTCTAGAAACTCATGAGAAGGTTCACACCAATGTGAAAAAAAGTCCTAAAATTACTTTCAAATAATTTGAAAAGAACGTGACGTGTTTTCGAACTCGTATCTGAACTGTCAACTTCAAAAATTCGCTTCTTGAATTTATCGCTTTGTTTATTAGATTCCATCCAAACTGGTTTCCAAACAATATTTTCAATCTAAAAATGATCCTTGCGATGAATTTTCCCGATAAAATTGAACTGGTTTCTCTGGAATGTCCTTTCGGCAAGGACTAAAAGTATAGCCATGTTTTTCCTGGCTTATATCATTTTTAGCGAAATGTGAGATCCATCGCCACCTTTCGGCACGCAATTTTCCGCTCGAATTTCGACAGTCATAGAGTTTGATGTATGAAAATAGAGCCATTGAGGCTGCTTATCGCGATTGCCAAAAGCGCTCCATCGTGGTTTCCAATTTCCGCCTTCTTCTCGCGCCTTTTTTTCGGTTTGATCAACAGCATCGTTAGAGCCTTCATTTTGGCCGCCCGCATGACTATTTGGATTGGGCGTCTTTAATCTTTTGGAAGACGATAGCTATTTCAATAGGAATGAAGAAGACTCGGTCTTTTGGTTTCTTCCATTAATGCTCAAGCGGAATCGTTCAGGATTTGGGTGTAGCAATGGGAATTCTCAATATTCAGCAGCCGCCCTGAAGGAAGCTTCTTCGAGTTTCAAACTAATTTTCTATGAATTTTAAGACCGAGACGTCGCGAGGAATGGCTTTGTCGTTTTGTACATGAAAGGAAAAAAGAAAATTAAGTAATCAAACCAGTTTGAACCGCTCCGCGACCGCGACGCGTTCAAGAATTTTGATTGAACTGTATAAAAATTCGGGTATAATAATATGCCTCCATCAAAGTTCGAAACAAATTTTTATTCCTTTTTAAAGCTCACTTTTTAGTTTTTCATTAAAAACATGATCTTTCGGCCAGTTCCGCGGCTCTTTTTTCATTATTTCGCAAGCAGGATTTCTCAAGATTTAGGTGTATCAAGGAAAATTCTTATCTCCAGAGCCTCATTAACAAATTGCCTCCGGAATTTTCCATCTTTTTCTGAGACACGCCTCTTTTGGGACACAATAGATGTAAGAAGGGTTCGCTTTTGGACCAGTTTAGCGACATTTTTGCGTTTCGAAGTAAAACCAGTTGAGTTTCAGGTTTAGTTAAGAACTTTTCCATGTTTTTCGGTACTTCTCCAAATTTTCGAAAGGCTTAGAACTTCAGAAAAGTTAAAGTTCGGTCAAAAATGGCTTAAGCATAGAATTGAAATTCTGAGAATTTCAATCGCCGTCTTATTTTTTGAAAACCGACCTCTAAGATGTCGATTTTTTTGATTTTTGCTAGACTAAGAGTAGACATTTCGTACCTAAGATTCTTCAGAGCTTCATCAAGCGGTTTTTTTTCGAAAATTTTCAAAGCCCTAGTTAAATGACTTCCCTCGTTAAAAGGCCCATCCGTTGTGGTGTTCGTTTTGCAGTTGGTGAGTCATTAATCGTATCGGGCCCTTCGTGCATCACTCCACGTTTCAGTTCCCTATCTTAAGCCCTTATCACCATCAACAGTCATTTTCATGGTGATTCTTGGTTTTGAAATACAGTAATGATCTGTACGTTCTTTTTCGACTTGTTTCCGGTTTTTATTCTGCTTCTATTGAGTTTTCTTGAGGGATGAAATTGTAATCAATCTAGAAAATTTATCAGATTCGAAAAAAACGTCAATGAAGATCAATCCACAAAGGTATTTTATTTTGACGAAATTTAAAAATGCTTTTTTAGACCTCCATTATTTTTTTTTTCGTTGCTTCAGAAAAAATCTAACCAGGCCTCATTGGTTTTTCAAATAGCCGCGATATATGAAATAAAGGTGAACTCAAACAAGGAAGATACTTTTTCCGGGGGAAAGAAACTTCCCCACGTCTTTAAGAGTCATCTCAAATTTTGATGCATTTTGGGACCCCTCAAGATGTCACCAGATGGTGTACCATCCCCAGAAACCTTCGCAAAGACGTCAGACAGGCTTTCGGAAAGTTTTCAAAAATTTGGACTCTCCTTTGTTCATCCATGGAATTCCTATCCCATACAAACAAGCCAAAGGCCATTCTTTGCTCGAAACCAAACCAAACAGCCTGCCTCTCCCCTTCCCTGACACAGGCCCAATGGAAAACTTGTACGCGCGCTGGCGCGCCATTTTGTGACCAATTTCTCGGTCTTCTCCTCGCCAACGCCTCCGCGCCAAAAGGAACGAAGTCGAAGGAAAACGAATTTTTTTCTTCTTCTTCTGCTCGCAAGCCATGAACAATGCAAAGCGTTTCGCCTTCTATATTTGCTCCCGCGGCTGAAAAATTGCCATCGTGTGTTCAATTTGCAAATTGCATTGTTTGACGTTTTGGCGTAGCGTACAGCCCCAATAGGTGATTCATTTTCAACCGACCTCGCGGCGTTTTTTTTTTCTCGAAAATTTTATCTCTCACCTGCCAAACAGTCCTCTTTCTCGAGTTTTTCGGAGTTTCACGGAGAACGAAGGTTGTTTTTGACTCAAGACTGTTTCTGCGAATACCTCCGAAAAAGTTTATAGCTTATTTCACAGTGAAATTAAGCGCTTGAAGACTCCAAAACCTAGACTTAAACTTGGTACACCTCAAAGCCTCGTATTGAAATATCACCCAGCAAGACGTTTCTCAAGAAATTTTAGATTTTCGCGTTGGCTCGCAACCTTTTTCTGTGTAATTACAGATCATTATGAAGTCTGAGAACCTTCTAGCCTATGATTACTATAAGATACTCAGTAAGAACTTTTTCTACCATTTTGAGCAGCTCAGAAAACTTTTATCTGTGAACTCTGGACTTTTCTGTGATTTTTTTCAGCTCGAGTTTTGGAGAAAATAATTCAGAAGTGTTTGGGATTTAAAAAAAAATTCTGATCGTCTTCATTTTGACATTAAAAAGTTTTTATTCCGTCTGGAGAAGCTTCTGAGAATCAGTTATGCTTATTTGAAATATCTGCAACCTGCTGTGAATGGATCAGTTTGCTGAGATAAAAAATTTAGCCCAGGTCATTATGGATTCAGAAATTCAAGAATATTGCGACGTTTTGAGCGAATGAGCTCTTGACCGGAAAATTCAATTTAACAGATGATTCAGTATTTTTCCATATATTTTATTCTCATTACAAAAAAATCGAAGTTTGAAGTTTTTTTCAAAAAAATATCATGAGCAATACCAAGCGTTCAATTTAATATTAATTTGAATTTTTCTCAAAAAAAGGGTATAATATGATGCCATGCCCTCTTCAGGCGCTCTTGAACTTTGTCGTGAGTAGTAGGAAAGCCGTTCTGAACCTTTTTACACTCTTCCACGTCGTTTTTTGCCTTGTCCGTTGGCCAAAACATTCCTAAGGAGCACGCAACTTTTGCACCATAAAACACTTCCGGTTTTGAGAGAAAATATTCATTTCGTTGAGAAGCTAACTAAAAGCCGTATCATGTTTCTATGCATATGTAGAAAGAATTCAGCTACCTCTATGTTACGTTTTTTTCAGGAATTTTGAAGTTTGGTTTTTTCTCTCAGTTTTTTTTTCTCTTCGAATGCCAATAACAGTTGCCTACTCCTGTAATCTTCAACGCATACAACTTTTCAACTTTTGGGTGCCTTGTTTTCACAAGCTTTTCTGTCTATTTCTTTTTGTTTAAGAGTAGAATGTTTCTTGAAAAATATAGGTATCCAATTTTCAACATCAAAAATGTAATAAAATACCTACGTAAAGCGATTGGAGATGAAAATCCGTCGATAGGCTATTTTTGAAGATTTCAACTTTTTAAGTGGCATCTCAGGTTTTCCAGCATTATTTAAGCTTTTAGAGTCTTTCTACACATGCTCAAGACCTCTAGACATTTTTTTCAATTCATTCTGAAGCCCTTAACCTAATTTTTTTATTCTCTTCGATCAATTAAGTGAATTTTTCCAAGTAACTTATTGAAGAAAGACTCCTAGAGAAAGTTTTCAAGACAGTAAAAATTTTATTCCACCTTATTAGGACGCCAGAAACCGACTTGCGGCAAGAAAATACAGCCAATCTCGATGTTGATCGTTTTGGAAGGCCGCGAGGATGGAAATCGATTTGCGAACCTGCACAATTGACTATAAGCAAACGGATAGTGCACGTGGGGGGCAAGGGAGAAACAAACACCGAGAGTCGGGCCGGTTGTCACTTCTATCAATTGGTTTCGTTTCGTCTTGTTTCTGTTTGTTGTCTTAATTCTCGAAAAAAACTTCCCTGTTTCAAAATTGTGCGTTTTTTTCTTCTTCGAACTCACCATTCAAATGATTTTTTGTCGAAACACAATAGCCGTTGGTCATTATCAAAAACGTTCTCTGGTCAGAAACTATAATATTTTTCGAACTTGATTCAGTTTTGAATCGGAGACCTCCAACTGTAATGAGCAATTTTCACACTTCACAGGAAATTTTTTTAAAGAAATTTTCACTTCTAAAAACCATCTCTAATTTAATTTTTAATCTCAAGACTCTCACATCAGCATAATTCCTCATCAAATTGTTCTGGACTTTCCACTCTTGACATCAGAAATTTGCGTTCCTTGACCTTCGAATTCAGTATAACTGAAAGCTCAAAATCCCAAGCTTCGAAATAATCTCCGGATTGTCGTATCAGACCTTTTTTTATCTTAAAGCTCTCAGGGGAGAGCTTCCGTTTCCAAATTATTATTATCAAAATAAAGATCGCGCCTTTTTAACGTATTATTTTCCCTCCCGATATTCCTGGGAACTTCGAATTATGTAGGAAAACTAATAGTATGGTAGAGAGCTTATTCAATTTTTTTCAGATAGATTTTAGCACTTTGCAAGTTCTCAGAGCTTAACATGATAATTTTGAAACAAAAAAGGCTTAGGAAAAAACTAGGAGGGTTGTCCCGACAGAGCTTTTATAAGGAAACTATCACCAACCATTTTCTGATAAAATGTTCATAATTTTTTTGATTTTCTATGAATTTGGTGAAATTTTGACACGATTTCTTAGAGTAAGAGTTTTGACTTTTTAAATAATTTTTTTTCGGTTTGTAAAAAAATCATTCTCATGCTCAAATTTAGCCAAAACTAATTTTTTTCTCATATTCGATGGTTTCCAGGAGCTGAAAAAAAGATATTCAAGAATTTAATTTTCTAATTTACAAGGAAAAAAACTTTTTAATTCTCTTTATTTTCACTATTGCGAAAAAAAGGACCTTTTTAGACTTTTTTTGAAGAGAAGTTTTTGAAAAAGTTTTCGAATCAGCCAAGTCATAAGTACTTTCGATTTTTCTAAAAAGGAAGTTCTCATCGAAAACTCGAGAACTTTTGAAACTTGAAAAAAATTTTTTTTTTCTCGACGCAAGTCTATTTTTCGCTCATCGCACCAAAAGCCCACGGAAAAACGTAAAAGCGCGGGTACTGTAGCTTCGAAGTAAATGTCAAGCATTTTAAGGCCATGGGAAGCAATTGGTGAAGCAGGGAAAGTGTTTTGGGAACGTCTCAGCAAGAAACATAACAACTGGGCAGAAATGTTTGACCCATTTTGTTGACGACGGTTTGACCCGACGGCGGGGTGAGAGCCCGCGAAAAGTTCGTGGCGGTGCAGAGAGTCGCTGATTTGGCATCGATCCGCCATTCTTGGGTTGTTCCTTTGCCGTGGTCGGTTGTCTACTTCTTCTGTCTCCCTTGTGAAGGTTTTATCCTTCTTTCCCGTTTCAAAGCTTTTTTTTTTTTGAACTTTTAAAGCCTAAGGGGCCTCAAGAGCTCGTTCAAAGTTAACTAAGGCTTCCTGACTGAAGATTGAGGCAATTGTGGTTTTTTCCACTTTTCCCTTTCAAAGCTTTTGACATCAAGTTTCAACTTCTCAGTCTATCGAAAACTTCTTATGCAACAAAAAAAACCGTTTTTCTCACCTTCACATTCCTTCAAGTCGTGTTTTTGCTCGTCTCTTGTTCTGATTTCCTTTATTATCAGTCATTTTTCAGCTCTCGCCCCGTCCCAACACTCTGAAATGGACAACGATTCTAGCGACGTCGCCGCCGACTACAAGCTCCCCGCTCAGAAGACCATCGATGAGCTCCTCAACGCCGATGCGGTGAGGAGACTCAGTCTAGCAAAAGAAAAAACTGAAAATTGGCCAATTTTGCTTTGTGTCTTCAAAAAAAAATCTGCAGTTTTTTCAAAATTTCTGCATTTTGACCTTCCTCCCGTGCCTTTCCAAGCTCCATTTCACCAGTACCTACTCAAAAAATCCCAACTTTTTCAGGGCGACGAGAGCCTGGAGAAGTACAAGCGAACGCTTCTCGGAAGCCAGCCGACGGAGATCGTGGTCAACCCCAACGACACTCGCACCGTCTTGGTCCAATCCGTCGAGCTGATCGTCGAGGGACGTGACCCCATCAAGATGGATCTCTCTAGCCCGGGTGAGGATCAATATTCCTGGAGACTTGCCGCAACACGGCGTCGCGAAGCGGTCGGCGAGAGAGTGCCACTCTCTACACTCTTGAAATAACGCGCATAAACCGCTTCGCTTGGCGACCAAGCATGTGCCCCCTCAGTATAAATTATTTTTTTTTTTTGCTTTAAGAGATAAGTTATAATTTTTGAAAATGTTAAAAATGTTCAAAAACACATTTTTTTCCACCCAGATGAGTGTCAAGTGTTTATGATATGATTGTTTGTTTGAAGAAAAGCTCTCGGATCTGGTGTTCAACGTGAAGGAGGGCGCCACTTATCGTCTCAAGTTCTCTTTCTACGTTCAACGCGAAATCGTTTCGGGACTCAAGTGAGTAGTGAGGAATAGTGGAACCAAGTAAAATCTTTAATTACAGGTACGCTCACAAGGTGAAACGCGCCGCGATTACCGTCGACTCGGACAAATACATGATGGGCAGCTACGCGCCCAAGAACGAGCTCCAGTTCTACATGTCGCCTCCAGAAGAAGCTCCATCTGGTTGGTTTTTGATGAATAAAAGTTCGAAAATGAAGGTTCCTTCAAGACGAAAAATGATCATTAAATGTGTTGCCTCTAATTTTCGAACCAACCGGCAAGTTTTCCCGGTCATCAAATACCATGGAACCATTCAAGAGTTCTTGGAGCAATCTTAGTGATCCCTTAAAGGACCAGCAAGATTCAAAGCTTCAAACATATTTTGTGATTTTTAAATATTCACCACAAAACCAAAAAAGAAAATCTTAAAATATCTTCAGAAAATTTCAGAAAACCAATCTTTTGCAGGTGCTCTCCACCGCGGCAAGTACAAGGTGCACTCGAAGATCTCGGACGACGACGACAAAGTCTACCTTCAGTGGGACTGGATCATGAACTTCGGCAAGGACTGGTAGATCTTCGGCTCAAAGCCGCACAACCAGCCACGTGTACCATACGGATAAATCCACTTAACTCTATAAATTATCTCTGTTCTCTATGAAAGTCGCTTCTCCGAACCATCAACCATTGAATATGTCTTGTAAAATCCCGTGACCTTGCTGATAAACAGCGCTTATCCTGTTCCATGTTATACCTGTTAGAAATAAAAGCCTCGCTTGAAAATTGGTGTTGATTGAGATTTGCAGAAAAAATCAAAAGAGAATGATCTGGTCGCATTTAGAATGGCTCACAGTGTTACGGTTACGCGGTAATTTGAGCATGGAGCATCGAAATTGCAGTTTAAAAAAAGAGCAGCTCGAAAGTGTTTTTTAATCAATATTCTACCTCATCAGCAAATTTTCTTCAAAATTCAGCGATTGAACGACCGCGGCGCTGACCTATTCTTCTTGCGGACATGAGGTTATAGTAAGACTACCGGCTTTTCTCTTGTTAATTTTTTTTTTATAAGTAAGAATACCGACTTTTATCTAGCCAGTTCTTTTTTTGAAGTAAATCCGTGTATAATCCTGCCTCGAAGTAGTCGTTCTCATTATGAGGCTATAGCCCGTTGACGGCTGGCTTGGGACAGCAATCGGGCGGTTTAATTTGCGCGGCAAGAGTAGATCATGGCGTTCGTACATGCGCCTTCAATAGGTGAGTTATTTCTGTTTCTATTTCATGAAATGAGGCTTTTATGGAAGGCGCATGGATAGTCGCCATGATCTACCTTGTATTCAGTCTGACATTCGCTACATCCTGAGTTCGTCAAGAAGCGATTAAATGGGCTACGGGCAGAAAAAAACACGGCAAAAGACCGTAAGACCATGATTCTAATTCGCCAAAAACTTTTGTTCGTTATATGTAGCTTTAAAAGTCTTGTTCACCGCCTAGTCGATTAAATCTGACTAAAAGAACAAAATAAATTATTTGATCTGATTGATTGATATATCATCATGTTGAATTATACAGTTTTTAATACCGATTCTTGTGATTTTTTGGATTCTTTTACGAAAAACCGCAGCAAAAAGGTCTTTATTCCATTCAGATTCGTTTCACCGCGAGTTCTGGCACCAGTAAAGCAATAAAGTTACAATGGATAGGTTACAAAAAACAGCTTTATAGCAGGCCTTAGGATCGGTTCACAGAGAGGAATGACGAGAATGTGGGAACTTCACACAACCAGCAACTTTGCGAATAAATAAAGTATCAAAATAAAATGGGTCTTATCTATTTACAAGTTACAAATATTTTTTTCTTCATTCTTGATTTCTTTTTCTTCACAGCTTCTCGTTCTCTTCCTCTTCCTTGGTCTTGGGCTCTGAGAAAAAAAAGTTCAATTTTGTGAATTTTCTGAGTTCTTACTAGGCTTCTCCTGGACTTCAAGCCACTGAGCCATCTCGGCTGCTTCATTGTCAGTCGGGATCTGAAATTTTGATTTAAAAAAATGAAGCCTGCGAGCTGTACCTTGGCATGAACGGCTTGAGCAAGACCGACTCCAGCCTGAGGCTCACTATTGGCTTTGTAGGTGTCTTTGGAAGAAGAGGAAGTCGCTCCTCCGATGGATCCGTTTGCGGAGGAAACTTCTGGAAAAAAAGAAATTATTAACTAGAAGAAATGAAAAAAAGGTTGGGAACTGCAATATTAATGTGCATGGAAAAATTGAATTTTTTTCATCTCTCATTTTTTTGAAATTTTAAAAAGTGAATCAGAAGTATTGACGCACTTCTTAGATGTTTTCAATCAAAGTTTTATTCTTTTGAAATCGAATTTGTTCTAATACTTTTGATTCATTTAAACCTCTCGCGCTTACTTTAGTAATATCGAAGTTATAAAATAACATTTTTTTGAGATCACTTTTCCTAAGTTAAAAATTCTCAAGCTGGAATATAGAAAAAAATCCCTCACTGAGCGCAGAAAGCTGTTCGCCAAGAGACCGATGTTCCTGACCAATGTCGATGAGGTCCCCAACACTGGCATGACCGACAGGAGGTGCAGCTCCTTCTTCCTTCTGACGATTCGCCATGTATCGCTCGTATTTTTCAAAAGTGTTGTTGAAAGAATCGTTGAGCATGAGCAACTCGTCTGTAAAACTATCGATTCTGATTAAATTTGTAATAAACATTGCTTACAAGTGACTTCTTCGTTGCTCAAATAACGGATCAGATCCAAAACTCGCTGTTGCATCTTCTTGCAAGATGCGTAGAGATCAGCCAGGAGCTGCAGCTCGTCCCCAGTTTCTTTGCGAGGAACGATGTCGGCCAGAGCTTCGCGGAATACCTGAATTTTTTCTCGTTAATTTTTTTACGTCGTAAGTACATTTTTAGTGGCCACTTTAGGGTTATGACATTTTAGTCCTGTAGTAGTCGAATTATTAGTCACTATGGAAGCTATTATAGTGGCCACTGAGAAGCAGAATAGTGGCTTTAGTGGCAACTTAAGGGGTTTAACGTTTTAGTGCCATATTAGACGTCGAATGAGTGCTTCGCGGAAAAACTGTATGTTTTATTAGTTAGTTTTTCACTGTTTTGAGAAAATTTCCAATAATCACTTCAGGGTTTCGACATTGTAGCTGCCTCTCTAGTAGCCGAATAAGTAGTAACTAAGATAACTACTATAGAGATCACTAAGACGCAAAATGGCGGATTCTATAGAGGAGATACTAATGGCCGCATTGTTGACATCTCCGAGAAACTTTTGAAAAACTTCTCAAGTCAAAACAAAATTTTCCCCCAGCTCCTTACTAAAATATAAGAAAACCGCGGAAATAACTCGTATCAAAAAAGATGTAAAAACAGAGGCTTAACAAAGTAACCAAAACTCCGTCAGAGCCAATTTTTGCCGTAAATTTGCTTCTTAAAGATTTCTCGGCTCCACACTTTCGAAGATTTCAAGTTTTAATAAGCTGAAATCGCTGTCAATACAACTACTAACCTTAAGATTTCCATTGACAATATCCAGATCAGCTCGGAGTTTCGTGAGCTGCTCAGGCGTCGCATTGATTGGCTCCTGACCTTGCTCTCGGATCGGAAGGACGTCATAGTTCTGAAAAGAAGTTTTGATTCCTTTCAGAGCTATCTGGATCATTTTCGAAGTTTTGTGAAAAAAGCAATTCTGACCACTTGTTGGTAGGCACTTGGAGCTGGAGCAACTGGAGCCGGAGTTGTGAACACAGTCTACAACACAACGATCAATTTCACAACCACAATCACGTAGAAGCTTTTTTTCAAGTTTGGGATAAATGCCAAGCGATTTTTGAGTTTTGTTCAATGAATTTGCGAGCATTACAGCAGAAATCACTACCCTTTTTTTCAAAAGTGGTTTCAGAGGTTTTTCAGGGCACCTTCATTGCAAAATCCACAAAAAAGCGCCCGAACCAAGACAATGAATTCTTCAAAACTTACTCGTTTGGGGGTTTTGATCGGCGCCAAGGAATCCAAATCAGAAGCCGGGAAGAGAACGCCTTTTCCTTTCAGGTCTTCGTAAACTTGAACAACTCCTTGGAGATCCGGATCGCTTCGGAAGGCGTCGGCCCAGGCCTGAAACAGGATAATTAGGTTTATTTTTATCTCAAAATTCAGTTGTTCAAAAACAGTCTGTTAGAAATTTTTAGTATTTTGCTGAAAATTCACTTTGAAAATGTAAAAACTTCCTTTTTAAATTAGTTCTTTTTTTAAAAAAATTATATCATTTTCTATCTGTCGTCTTTATCGCAAAATGATTTATAACAGCCCTATAAAATCAATAATTTATGAGGAGACGTCTCTCGATTCCATGTTTCAACTAGGAAATGTCATAAATCGACCCTAAGTCGGACAAATTTCCTGCCGCGCACCATCCACATGAAGAAAAGACACGTCTCGACCCTCTTTTCCTTTTCTCAACGATGTTTTTGCGGTTTCGCGTCACACAACTTTTCCTTGTCCGAGTGTTCCAATTGCAAAAAAGAAACGGCGCACATACATTCGTAGGAACGAGGTCAGCGCTGAGCTTAGGCAATTTTCCAGCTGCGAGGACTTGTTTTCCGAGTTTTGGCTTCTGGTTTCTTGGCATTTATTATAGAATATTGTTCGAACTTTTGAATTAATAGATCTTTTTTGAGTTAAAAGTCGAATATTAATTTTGTTGGTTATAAAATAGTTTCGGGAGTAATTTATGAGCGACTCCACATGCAAAAAAACCAAAACTATGAAGTCAATAGCCTTTTTTTGTATTTTCTCCCAAACTCCAAGTCCCAAGTAGTTTTCTTTCCAAGTCAGCCTTGAGAAGACTAAAATAGAAAAAATCCAAAATTCAGAAAACCTGTCCAACAAGCTGATAACCCTTTAAAAAAATACTAATTTGGTTTTATTCTGAAACTATTCACTTTTCAAAAAGATAGATTATGAAACCGCACTGGTGATAAAATCGGCGATTTTTCTCTTTTTATTTTTTTCTTTCAATTTTTTTTTCATCAGCCTATTAATTTTTATCACGAAACCTTTCTAGAAACAATCAGATAAATCACTATGGAAACAAAACCTCAAAGGTCTTCAAGTTGACATAAAAAAGAAGGTCTTTTAAGTACACCAATCACCGCGGTTGCCAGGCAACGAAAAAATTTGATTCCCAGAAAATGCGATTTTAGTACGTTCACCATAACTGGAAGGAGCTGACTTTTAACATGAATGCAAAAAATACTACAATTCTTTCAAGATTCTTGGAGATAACAACCACGCTACAAAAAATTGTGATGTTGTGTTGAAAAAAAAGCATTCAACATTTTTCCTCTGTACAATTTAACAAAAACCTTGGCTTTGAAAAAGGATTTTTTTGAAGTCAATCTTGAGTGTGAACTTCATGAAAATAATATACATTATATGAGTTTTTTTCAATCGGGCATTTTTTTCTGCCCTTAAAACAACTTCTCACCTGGATGAGACCCAGAACTCGTTCCTGGATAATTTGCGGAGCGTCAAACTTCGATCCGATAAGCTTGACCATCTCCTGGGCGAAATCCTTGGAGCAGACAAGAAAGTGGAAACGACGATCACAGTTTTTGACACATGTTTCCAAGACGGTCAAGGTGTACATGACGACGGCGTTGTTCCGCGACATGTTCGATTGGAGACGCTTTTTGATTGCTCGAACGGCGTCTCGGGCTCTGAAAAAGGTGAGAAACTAATCAATAATCAATGAAAATAGAGAAAATCTTGTTTTTGTTAAAAAGGATGAACTCTAGAAAATTTAAAACCACTTTTTTTTTGGTTTTTGAGACCTTTAGGGACCAAATCTTAGCAAAGCCAAATATTACTACAATTTAAAATTGCCTTCCAAAAGCGTCTTTTAACTCCATTTTTTTCTTCAGTACTCACCCGTCTTCATGACCGTTGATAAAATCGCAAATCTCCATATTGAGACCCCAATTTTCGGTCGCCAGTACATTCGCGTCCGTGGCGAGTTCTGCAAGTAAAAATTGTCATGAAAACTTTTTGGTGAGGGTAAATCATAGTCATTTTATTGCTGTCTCTTGACAGAATAAAGTCCAGCTACTATGGGAAGCTATCACCATGAAAAATGTATCAAATATTTTAAATTCATTGTTTTTCTTAACTTGTGTATGGAATGGATATTTTTTTAACATAGGCATCTTAAAAATTTAGATTTTTTTTCATGAGATCTTGAAATCCTTCTCAATTTAAAATGGCCACACTTTGTCTCCAAAAAACTGCGCAATTGAGGTTATTGCGACAACTCTCTATTTCATTGATTAGATCAAGGGCGACCTTCGAGATGGCTATCTCAAAGATACGGAAGCGAAGGTAAGTCATCAAAGAAAGAAGTTTCTCGGTCGACCCCATACAATCTCTTTTTTCTCCGTTTTTTGGTGTCCAGATAACCGGTCCCTCGTAATGCCTACGTGGCTTTGCAGCGTTGAAATTGCACTGCATACTCGATAATTCAAGATTTCGACCTTGTTAACCGGACTTTTGGTGTGGAAAAAATCAATAAATATATAGGAATCAAAGGTTCAATTTGAATAATGAAAAAAAGACAGTTTTTTACAAAAAAATTCTTTATTTTCCTCAAGTTTCAGATGAATTCAAGAAACATTCACTGCCCTTTTTTGCACTTTTTTGATCAGTTTATTTTGAAAAATGCCCTCAAAAATCGTGGCTTTTAACCAAAAAAGGTCAGGTTGAAAAAGAAGAAACACAATTTTCCAGAGTTCTTGTAGAAGGAACAAAAGGCCAGACTACAAAAATGTCTCCTGCTGTTCATAAAAAAATAACCAAAAAAGAAAAATGTGAGTTTAATGTAGAATTTGCCTCAAAATTACGAATTTGAAGGGAAAATTTCTGAATTTTTTCTGAATTCTTCCTATTTTTTCAAGAAAATACGACTGCTCTTCGATCAGTTCTGCAGAAAACTCGTTCCGAACCCTAATAGGTCACATGTGAATCCGATTACTCATTATTTATTAATTGCAGTCCCATGCTCAGCCGAGAAATTTCTCCGTTTGCAGGGAACATCGGAGCAGAGTAATTCCTTTTGAGGCGGAATGATTTTTTTGTTCTATTTGCAAGGTTCTTGAAATATTCTTGAAGGAACTATCGATTCGCAGAAGCTTATTGGGGTTATTTAAAAGGAACAGAAAGTGAATTTAATAATGAGATTTGGTTCTTAACTGCTGAAAAAAAGGAAGAAAAATCCTTGAAAAATCGAATTGAAGAAGTCTCTCAACGCTATTTGAAATTTTTACAGTTTAAGGATAGACAACTAAAAAAAAGTTTTTTTCTGCCTGAGGACCAATTTTTATTTGGCCATTGTTTCTGCATAAGCTCTGATAGAAAATTTTGAACAAATCCACAAGAACGACTGGAACTCGGTTCTTAAATCATCTCTGAAGCTTATGACTGAAGATTTTTCACAAGTGAACTATAAAATCTCAAGCTGCTTGAAAAATCATGGGATATCTCATGAAAAGTGTTAATTTGAAACAAAAAGATCACGAACCAATTTTCCTGCCGACGGGAGTAGAGAAGGGGTTTCCTTGGAAAAAGTCCGACACGGCTTCTCCAGCCTTGGCGACCGTTTCTTTCGCCGATTCAACTGTTTTCGAGACTTGTTCACCAACGTTGCTCATCCTGAAATGAGATATCTTTTTTTCTTCCGGTTGTTTACGCCGTTCGGACATTTTTAATTGAGCAAGAACGACAGCCAGCACATCCCGACACAATTATTTTATTTATCAAGGAAATGACTTCAAAGAAGGTTCGAAACTGGGAACTGAACTGAATAAAAAAAATCGTCATGTGGAATTTGAAAGTTGAAGTGCAAATGAAGTTCGAAAAGCCTTGCACTAGATTAAACAAAAAAAAAACTTGTTTGCCTTGTAGAGAGGAATTTTATAATCCATGTTTTCGGAAGGGAACCACCGTAAACAATTTTTAAAAGGTTTCAGAAAGCAGAAAAGCCCAAAAAAAGAGGCGAAGCCTGAGTTTGAAGCAAATTTTTCGAATAATGGCTCTAACAGAAGTTCTTTCTCCTGTTTCCAGAGAAAAATTATAGATTTTTTTCTCAAAGAAATTTCTGAGTTTTTATGTCATAAAAAAAGTTCCGTTTTTCAGAACTTTGTCAGGAAAAAAACAGGTGAATTCTCTGTTTACCAGGAAAAATTTATTTTCAGTTTATTCATAGTTTTTTTCGCGACCTTTATGCTTGGATTTTTTTGAAAACAATTTTTTTGAGCTTAAAGTTTCAATTCACATTGAATGAAAAAAAGAGCATTTTAAATATCTGTTTAAAAAGTCTGAACGTGAAAATTGATGAAAACACGGCAAAATTGACGCTTGTAAGCCAATGAATATTTTTTTAGTCGCCTGATTTACGTTTTTCAAAATCTGTCTTTAGGCGCCTTGTTGCTCGAAAATTTGAATGAATCGCTTTTTGGCGTGTTTGAAAGCTAATAAATCGGGCGATGCCAAGAAACCAACGAAAAAAACTACTTATAGCGGAAAACTTATGAGTTTCCTTATGAGCCTTAGTGAAATCTAAGTTTAGAGCACTTCAATAAAACTAATTCTGCTGTAAACTGAGTAAAAAGTGCTTTGATGATGATGATTCACTCATATATTCGATAAAATTATGTAAAACAGCCGTTTGGTCGAGAAACAAGGGGAAAAGATGAATTTTCTTGGATCACAAATGGGGAATGGGACATGAAGAAGACAAAATATGTGAGCCAAAGCCAGATGAGGTGAGCCCTGAGGGAGCTCGAGCGAGAATGGTAAGGAACATGCGATGGCTTGGTTGTGTACTCGCACGACCCCTCAACACAACAAAAATCGATCTCGTGCAGTGGCCTTCACTCGCCTCGGCCAGTTGCACATCGGAACCAATTTTCGATAGCCCCTGTCAGTCACTTCTTCTCCTCATTATTTTTCTGAGCCACTTTTCAAAAGTATACTTTGTCCAAAGATCTTCCTAAAGTTAGTACTGGCTTCAGAAAGCCTGAAAACGGTCCTAGGCCTATAAATTTTGATTTTCTAATCACCGCTGGCTTTTTTAATATCATTCAAACGAATAATATTTTAAACTATTGATAAAACTTCTTTTCGGACAACGTCCTTCTATAATACTTCAATCTAAAGCTTAACGATTTTTTTTCCAGCTGATTACAACTTTTTCTGAACTTTCAAAAGACTGACGCATCTTAAAATTTGCTCAAAATCGTCAGTGAGGATACCAAAAAAATTTTTGGGCGACCTATCATTGGGTTTTAAAAAAGCTAATTAAGAAAAATTTCATCGAAAAAAAGTGTTTGAAAAAAATTTTTTTAAAATGTTTCTGATCCTCTTGATATAGTACGGAAGATTATCACAAGTTGAAAGGATTTTTTTGAATTTATCAGGTACCTGAAACTGAAAAAAATGATCAAAAAGAATTTTTCGAGAAGTTTTTTTGAAACTATTCCATTCCGTTTTTGTACTGAAACAAAAATAAAAATACCTATTTCGAATTCGGAATTGATGTTTTTTTTTTAAAGAAAAACAAAAATTGATTCGTCTGCTGGTTTGCTCTGCATTGAATCTGCCCCAAAAAATATGGAACAAAAGAAAATTTTTGGAGAAAATTAAAAACGGCCACAAAAAGTTGAGGAAAGGGAGAGCAAATCGAGAAGAAAAATGGAAGCAGTTACCTCTTTGGGACCTGTTTTTGAGACATGGCTTGTTCGCTTCGTTGATAAAAGAGCAAATAGATGACGTCAAGATCGATAACAGTCAGGAGAAGTTATGAAATACGTGGAAACCAAGCTGGAACCTTCTTTTTGCCTTTTTTCGGTCGATCGTCGTGGAAGCGAGGAGCGGTGAGACGGCGGTTATCTTTGTCCGCGCGGCGGTTGATAAACAAACTAGTTGAGTGCCAGTAAAGGCCGACGAATGCTCACAGGTAGGTCGAGCAGTCAAAAAATCGATATTCTTCTGGAAGTTCTCATGAACTTGTCCTTTTCCCCGACAAGGATTGAATTTTCCGGTTTTTTTTTATTGTGCGATGGGAATGAGAGCCTCGAACCGAACTTTTGGTCTGACTTTTCTGAGAGCAACTATTTCATCAAACTTCAGTTTGAGACATAGTTTTTTTTTCAATCAAATGAGGCGCTCTCAAGGCAGCGGTGTATGGCTTCTTAATCAATTTAAGTAACATTTGTCGATTTTTTTAAAAATTACTAGCATTTTCTGAGAATTTGAGTTTTTTTGAGAAACTTGTGGGCTTTTCAGAAGTGTCCAATTTCAAGTTTTTTCGAAGGGCTGAAAAACGGATTTTTAGTACCCTCAAGTTTGAAATAATTAAAGTTTAATGCTTCTAGAAAATGGGCAGCTGTCCTGCGCCTTTAATAACAACGAAAAAAAACTTTGAATTTTTATTCTGTCTCGCCAATGACCCCATAGACCTGAAAGTGACGAAACTTCGCAATAAGGAAACAAGGGTTTCAAGTGGAATGGACGTTGAATACCCCTTAAGCGACCTCTTGAACCATTTCCCTGCCTGAAAACCTTTAACGAATGATGCCAAGAAAAAGTGGCTCCGAAGAATTTGAATTTGCACAAATTTTTCCTTTCCGTAAATTAAGATTTGTTTTGAAACAGATAATTCATGTTTCATGAAAAAATAGACAACCATTTTTTTCAAGTTGCTTCATTTCTAGATATTCCACGACAATCTTTAAATATTTGTCAGTACCTTTTGAATAAATTGAAAGATTTCTTCAGTAATTTCTGCAATTTTTCGCTTGTTCTCTTCACTTTTTCCGGTAACCATCTTCATGGCGTCAAGTGAAAAGAAAGATTATCTCAAGAGTTAACATGACCTATCGGGCTCGTAAATGAAAGGGCCCAAATATTGGAGGTCAAGGAGAGTGAGATTCGCCTATTCAGCCGTGATTGATTGGCTGTACTTTTATGCAGCGTCAGCAAAAGATTTTTCTCCCATCGAATCGTTAAAAATTGTAATTTTTAACGGCCCTGGTTGCCAGGTTCCCATGATTTATATTCCACGTTTCAGATTTGAAATGAAACAAAACGATCGTACAATTTCCAATAAAATTCACACAATTAAAATTCGTATCGTTTCCTTACGTTTTTTGGAAGATTCGAATTCAGCGTTACAACTCTTTCCAAGAAGATTAAAACTTATTCCAACACTGATATTTTGTGAAAGAAAGAAATTGGGTGAATCTCCCTATGGATGCCTCAAGCAAGCGTCTTATAAACTACAAATGACCCGGAGAGAAACGGCAAAGTCATATATATTGTTTGGAGCAGATTTGCAGCAACGTTCGATCAATGGGCTAAGTGCAAAGGAACGCGAGGAGACTGCCACACACGCCTGAAAAAAATAAAACCCAACGAGCAGTCGTTTTTCTGCCCTTGTTCTGCACTTTTTTCAGCCCATCCTTTAGAAAAAATGTCATATAAAAAAACAAAACTTTAATTGCTGATGTATCGAAAAAGAGAAGAGCATTTTTTTTGGGACTTTTTCAATGTTTGAACCTTGAAAATCATTGAGTAAAAAGTTTTTGAATATTATTTTTAAACTTGAAAATGACCTCCCAAGGAAAAAAACTGGCCATTTTCTTGCTTATTTTTAAGAAAAATTTTCAACCTTTTTTTGAAACAGCAAACCGCTTAAGAAAATTATTTGATTTTTTTGGCCTAATGTAAAGAATTCAATATTTCTTTTAAAATCAAATAAAAATACGCATAATTTCCCCAAATATTGCCTCAGAAGTCATATTTTCTGTTGATTGCTCTTGATATTTGCTTTTTCCGTCATTATGTCCAAAAAAAGGGAGGAGGCGAGCTTTTTTTTCCTTTGCCGCACAAATCACTCGGCGCGCTCTCTCGTCCAAAAACAGTGGTAAAACGTGCCTTTTATCAAAATCCTTGACCTAGTGGCCTCAAGACGGAGAAAACTTTTTGGCGTGCCTCAGCGTAAGAGCGTCGACGTAGGAGGTGGCCGAACTGCTTGGCCAATAGGCGTCGAGGTGGGCGGGGCTGGCGGTAGCCAATAAGAGAGGCACACGGCCAAAATCCGCGTGGACAACTCACGGCGACGAGAGAGCGAGAGTGCGCCCCGCCGCAGACCTCCCTCCGACACTTGCCCATTTACTCATTCTTCTCCATTTACGGCGTCCGAGATGTTCCGGCTCGCTAGTCTCTGTCTTCTGGTCCTCGGGGTTTGCGCCTCCAACTTCGAAGAGGAGGACAATGTCATCGTCCTCACCAAGGTTTGCATCATTTTAATAATATTGAAGGAAGTCGGCAGAGGCAGACTTTCTTGAGCAGACGTGTAAAATAAAATTATCCCAAAAAGTTTCCCATAAAAATTTGTTTGCTGTTTCAATGTCATTCTAAAGCCATAGTGAAAATTTTTAAAAGGATCTAAATGTTTATTCTAAAACCGAAAAGAAAGAAAAATTTGATTTTGGATAGATATACTTCATCCATTCTGTGTAAAAAACTAGAAAAGCTTCGGAATTTTCCACTTTTTCCCTGCTAACTGCTGGAAGAATCTTAATGAATTTTTTCCTAGGCTAGCGATGAATGAACTACACATAATTATCAAAATTCAAAACCAACACCCAAAAAATTAAAAAAAGCAAAGCTTTGGAGAAAAAAAGCGTGAAAGGGTGAATTTTTTTGTTGGGTCCCGGCTTTTCATAAATATGAAAGAAACGCCAAACCGGCAGTTTTTTTCATTTTTTTTGAAAGCTTTTTCAAAAAAATCAAAAAAAGTTTTGATTCAAAATTTTAATTTTCTTTCCCCATTTCAGGACAACTTCGATGACGTCATCAATGGTCACGAATTCATCCTGGTCGAGTTCTACGCCCCATGGTGCGGTCATTGCAAGGTAGAAATAAACGATTGCGAAATAGTTTCTAAGTCGACGTGTCCTTAGGCCCTGACGCCAGAGTACGCCAAGGCCGCCACCCAACTGAAGGAGGAAGAATCCGAGATCCGCCTCGGCAAGTTGGATGCCACCGTCCACGGTGAAGTCTCCAGCAAGTTCGAGGTAAACTTGAAGAGTTTGAAAAAATTTCATTATTTTTTATTTTTCCAGGTCCGCGGATACCCAACCTTGAAGCTGTTCCGCAACGGAAAGCCACAAGAGTACAACGGCGGACGTGACCACAACTCGATCATCGCCTGGTTGAAGAAGAAGACTGGACCAGTCGCCAAGAGCCTCGGAGATGCTGATGCCCTCAAGGACCTCCAGGAATCCGCTGATGTCGTCGTCGTTGGATACTTCAAGGTAAATCTGCTTCAAAATACGGCTAGACAGGCACATTCCAATAAATCCTCAACCAGCGAAAATCAAACTTTAGAAATTTAACTCTGAAAGTTTTCTATCAAGCTTTACCATCCCAAACTCTCTATGGAAAAAGATATTCCTAAACGAAAAGCTCAAAAAATCGGATCACTTTTTCAGTTTAGCTTCTTCTAATGATTCTATCTCAAAATCGCGCCAGCACAAAAAAAAGCAAAAGATCTTGTGGCCAAAGTGCCCTTGACCGCGTTGACGACGCCTCTTTCCGTTCCGCAAAAAGAGGCCGCGACCTTGGAAGGAATCATCGCGCAATTGCGACACACATATCCGTCGCTCGATAGCCTAGTTTAGAACTGCAAGGCGGACAGTTTTTCCTGATCGATTACTTTTCTTGGACTGTTTGGATAGTGAGATCTGTTTGCACAGAGACGGACCTTTGCCAAAGCGGCAAGGAAGGAGAATTTGGGTACTCAGACACCAGGAAGAGATTTTCAAGTGAATCCTCCTTCCCAAAAACTTCTGAATTAGTCACTGATGGCTTAGAAGTTTTAACTTTCCTCAGATATCAACCAAATCCGAAATCCAAAGAAACATCCAATCTTTTTCAAAATGTACTTCTGAACACAAAATGACGCATTTTTGTACCTACTTCCTTAGAAACTGAATAACGCGGCTGTCGCTATGGAGATGATAATTACTCAATTATGAAACCGGATCTATTTTCGAACTTGCGGTGTTGTCGACAATTCTAATTAGTTAATCAGTGCGTCGAAAACTCGTGACTAAATGACCATAAAGCAGTGCTTTTTGCAATTATGAAATGGATTGCACTTCATACGTCAGTTAATTAATCATTGCTGCAAGAACTTGCGACAAGTTAGAGAATTCCTGGAAAGTTAGAAGCCATTCCAATTACGTGATCTTAGATTCGAAAAAATCATTACTTAATTAATCCTTTTGCAGAATGCCGAATCTGATGACGCCAAGACCTTCCTCGAGGTCGCCGCCAGCATCGATGACGTGCCATTCGGAATCGCCACTGAGGAAGCCGTCCGCAAGGAGCTCGAGCTCAAGGGAGAAGGAATCGTCCTTCTGAAGAAGTTCGACGACGGCCGTGCTGACTTCGACGAGAAGCTCTCCGCTGATGCCCTCAAGACCTGGATCCAGGCCAACCGTCTCGCCCTCGTCTCCGAATTCACCCAGGAAACCGCCTCTGTCATCTTCGGCGGAGAGATCAAGTCCCACAACCTTCTCTTCGTCTCCAAGGAATCCTCCGAATTCTCCCGCCTCGAGTCTGAGTTCAAGAACGCCGCCAAGGAATTCAAGGGCAAGGTTCTGTTCGTCTTCATCAACACCGACGTCGAGGAGAACGCTCGCATCATGGAGTTCTTCGGACTCAAGAAGGACGAGCTCCCAGCCATCCGTCTCATCTCCCTCGAAGAGGACATGACCAAGTTCAAGCCTGACTTCGCTGAGATCAACACCGAGAACATTGTCAAGTTCACCCAGTCGTACGTCGATGGATCGCTCAAGCCTCACCTCATGTCCGAGGAGGTGCCAGAAGACTGGGACAAGAGCCCCGTCAAGGTTCTCGTCGGCAAGAACTTCGAGCAGGTCGCTCGCGACTCCACCAAGAACGTCCTCGTCGAGTTCTACGCTCCATGGTGCGGACACTGCAAGCAGCTGACGCCAACCTGGGAGAAGCTCGGAGAGAAGTTCGCCGACCACGAGAACATCGTCATCGCCAAGATGGACGCCACTCTTAACGAGGTTTGTTTTTATTTGGATTTTTGGCTATCCGATGGAAACTTGAACATTTTGCTTTAAGAAAAAAAGCCCCATTTTTCTCAGAATTAGTAATTAAATGAAGTCGAGAAAGCTCTAAAAAAGCTTTTCACGAAGTTTTTTCCCTGAATTCAGCTTTCGAAACATTTAATCACATCGACAGCATGTGAAAAAAGTTAACAACTTCGAAACTGGTTGATATATATCATTACTGTTTCAGGTCGAAGACGTCAAGATCCAATCTTTCCCCACGATCAAGTTCTTCCCAGCCGGCTCCAACAAGGTCATCGACTACACTGGCGACCGCACCATCGAAGGCTTCACCAAGTTCCTCGAGAGCAACGGCAAGGACGGCGCCGGCCCATCTGAAGACGACAAGGCCGACGAGGAGGCCGAAGAGGAGGGCCATTCCGAGCTCTAAATCTTCTCCGATCACCCCACCGACCACGGACTTCCACACAATCCCATAATTTAATAATAAAGTATTAGCTCCGTAATTTCACGATGGGTACGCCGATTTAGCATACGCTGCCGAACGGTCATTTTCGCACTTTTACCTGGTTTCGAATTCCATTTTCTTGTTGTTTGTAAATTTCCCGCATTATTGTTATGTCTTAATAAATTATTATCCAATTATGAGCAGAGCTAGTTCGGCGGATTCATTTGAAATAAAAGGGTTAGAATTTGAAGAAAAAGTGATATTTCTCAAGTAACTTTCTTGCGCATTTTGATACGTGTGGCTGTTTTATTTTAAATTGCCTTCACTTAAACAAAATACCCAAACGTCTAATTCCCACCATCCTTTGATCTTTTTTCCAACTGATTTCCAACCAAATTTCTCACTCACTGCATTCGTGTCAAATTACTGGGTTTAATAAATTTTCATCTTTATTTCAAATTTTTGAATTGAAAAAAACAGTAAATCGAAATCACAAATTAGAACAAGGAACAGAAGTGAATTACAAAGGGTTTTTAGCGATGGAGCACACTTTCCCTTCAGCCTAAAAACATCTCTTTCTGAAATCCTATTGAAAAAGACTCTTCGTTTCAAGACCCTCCTAAAAATTGGTTCATGTCCCTTTAAAAAAATGTGCTAAAAATTATTTTTTTGAATTTCTCAATTTTTATCTTCTCTGCATTCACACTCCAATATCCACATATTTTCGATCTTTTTCGATTTTTTTGAGAATTTAGTGCCAGGATTCGAAAAAAAGTGAAAAAAACTCCTTTTTAATTATTCTTTTCAGAATTTTTTGACACTTGTTTTACACCTTGAAAAATAGACGATATTTGGATTAGACATTGAAAAAAAGTATTTGTCATCCTTTTTATTCGAATTTTTTGATGCGGATATCCGCATCTGGGTTTTCACTAACATGAGCAAGCGTCTTTGTTTGAATTTATCGATTGGAATGTCTTTCCTTGTTCGAATCAGCTTTCCGCCTTATGTTTTTTCAGTCGATTTCCATTATCACTTGCGAATTTTAGACTGAACTTCTCATGCCCATTTATTTAAACTGGATCCGTTTTTTCAACTTCCAATTGCAGATGTTATATCATATATACGGTAATTTGTTTTCAGAAAAAGTCAACTCAGCAATGGACATGCAAGTTGAGAAGAATGCCGAACTTGCCCGCTTGCCTGTGTGAGTTGAATTTGAAAAATTTGAAAAAGATATTAATGAAAAAAAGTTTTGAAAATGGAAAGTGGGAACATTTTTTTCTTTTTGAAAAATTAGAAGCGAAAAGGGAAACATTTTTCTTGGTATTTCATAGATTTCGTCTCAGTACCTTATACTTTTTACATGAATTTGTATCCCACCTGAGGAGCAAGGCTGCTGTTGGGGCGCCGTAGGCCACGCTGTTTGCAGCATTTAAAAAAATATGTAAAAAAACGGGTAAAAAAATCTGGGGAAATTTTTTTCTTAAAAAGTGTCTTTCCGACATTGTGACAGTCTCGCGGGTCGGGTCGCTCAGCTCAGCGGAGAAGCATTGTATCTAGACCAAAAAAATATACCTTTTAAACTATAATAAATGAACTTTGATTGAAAGAAGTTTTTTCAGCAAGCCGCCATACATTGGCGTTAAAAATCTGAACGTCTTGATCGACGCGATTCGAAAAACGAGGATCTTCCGTTGTCGCGTCGAGAAACTGCGAAGCCTCTTGCCGATCGTCATGTTTGACCCTCGGGATGTGTGGATGAAGAGGAAGAAAAAGGAGACAAAGGAGCAAATGATAGAGAGACTCAAGGACAAATGTGTCGAGATAAGCTACCATCTATATCAAATCGACAAGCGGTATGATTTGGTCATAAAATCTTCAACGAAAGTGCTAGAGGCTCTCAAGCTGCTCGACCTTTTCGACAGAGAAGACCAACAAGAAATCGAAGTAATAAGATATGAAAAAAAACTCTTTTCATCCTTTATTATTGATCTCGTGGGCTTTTCACGGGGAGCGGTCAAAGCTCGCTTCCATCAACTAACAGAGGAAATTTCCCTCTTGGGGTTTAGAATTGAGACTATCAAAGACCCCAATTTTGCGAAAAATTACGATCCCGAAGGTGCGTCTTTCATTTGAAATAGTTCTCACCTCTCTAAAAACATCGTTCATTTTTTTTTGTGTTTTCTCAATTTCTCGTTCTTCAATAAACAGCTTTATTTTTTTTATTTTTCGAATAACTTTAAGCCTTACTATTTAGGATGTATTGAAGTTTCATTTTTTTCTAATCCTTTTTTTCCGGAACTGTTCTGAGACTTTTGAGATTTTTTTGTTCACATATCATTTTTTTCACTTGTTGCTGTTTCTGTCGATTGTTCACATAATAATGACCATTGTTTCTGGCTTTGTTTTGCCTTTTCAATGAATGTTTCTTTTGACTTTGAATAAATTGTTTGAAAATTTGAAGAGATGATTAAAATTTTCGCGAAGAACGGGAAAAAATGTGAAAAAAGCGTTTGATTGTAATTTACACAAAGTTTTATCGACTTGCTCAAGGGTTGAGAAAATTCAAATGCGGTGTTTTGGGAAGTTCTTTTCAGGAAAAAATGTTTAACATGAATAGAAGCAGAAGAGGCAACAACTCTCCGCCTGAATCCTTCATAAATTTTTTTGGACTATAGTGGATCATCTCATATCTACTACCCGGGTGGTCGGTCTTCATTTTCGCTCTAGTCTGAGATTTAACACGCTGTCTCTGTAATTTTCGAAATTTTCTCAAAAACAGCAAGTACAGAAAAAAAAAATTTTTTATTTCAATGAAGTTTCAACAAATGTTATCAAATGACGTCAGGATAACGGACACGATTTTTTGAGCCATTTCCTCTAACCGTAACCAGGTTACGGTAGGAAGGTGGTCACCTGCGTATCTAAGAATTGACGAGTTTTCTCTAGGCAAATTGTATATCAATCGATAGGTAATGCAATTTTAGAAACTTTTTTAGTACATACCATTTTGGGTTGCTGTAGAAATTTTTGAGATACGGTACTTTTTGTGTTCGCGACTTTGGTTTTTTGGTCACCCTACTCACAATAGTTATTTGCCGTTTAAGTTACCTCTCTAAAAGATGTGTTAGGTCATTAGCTTCAAATACATACCACAATGAAAACATTTTGTCCTACCCATCATGTCGCAAAATCGCGCCGAACGCGCGCAACTCGGGTTCCCAGCGTTTAGACTCGCCTTGGATGATGGCCTCTAACTTCCTTTTATTGTCTGAACTTTTGTTGAAAACTGGTTTTCTTGAAATAAAAATCTATGAACTTCTGGTAAAAGCCATTTTCACAAAGTTTAGCCCATCGCACGGTCAAAAAGTTCACTTTGAAGTCGATTTTGGCCTGAAAGTTGAGGTTTTTGAAGTTCTGTGCCTTTTTTGGGAGGACTATCGCGACGCCTATCAGCCCTGTACAAGATGGTTCTTACATGGAGAAACAGTGATCGTCTGAAACGCTAGAAAATCGTCAACTACTATCACAAGAAAGGCGAGATGCTCTACGCGCCCTACACTTGATCAACGACAGTTTCTCGAACCGACAAACAACTTTAATTATTTCATTATTCAGCAGAGAACTTTCTCTGAAGAGTTTCATAGTGGAGATCGAACTTTTTTTAAGCAGAAAAAAATCAAAAACTTTTTTTATAATAATTTTATCAAGGAGATCGGTGAAAATTCAGTTCGCGAAGCTACTCAGTCAATTGACGTTTTCTCAGATCTTCCCAAATTTCTGGCTATACTTATTGTTTTCAAAACAAAAAAGAGCATTGATTGAAAGTAACTACAAAATATATTTGTACTTTGAGCACACTCTGAAAGTAATAGCTTTTCTAGAGAATGAATATTTCTCCTTTCTCAAAAGAAGGTGTTTGCGTATTTGGCGCCATTTTCTAAATTCTCCTCCTCGAACTCTTCGCAGACATGGCAGACGTTCCGTTCAGCTAAACAATAGGAAGACCGCGCCATTCTTTTTTGTTTTGTGAGTTCGGACTTCCTCTGCCGTCCTTCCCCTAGTATGAGCAAGCGTCTTTCTTGTTTATCGATCGGATCTACCATTCTGAAGCCGCTTTTTCCGTCTTTTCACCTTGTTTTTTTTCTCGCCAGCTCTTTGCGATTAATTTGCTCAATCATCTCCGATTTCTTCAGGAAGCTTCGCCTTGAACATGGATCAGGAAACTGTTGAGGAACCGGCCAACCATCCTATGTAAGTCAGATTTTTAACTTCAATTCTTCTTGATCAAAATTTCTTGAGAAAAAAACATTTATTAAATGAATTCGTTTGTGGGAAAAAAAGAGCACAAATATTTTTTTCATGTCGAACACAAGCCTCTTGAAATTGAAAAATTGGACAAAAATTACAAGTCATGCCATTTTCCCACCGTCGGAGGGCTTCGTGGGAAAAAAACTTATTGACACAAAAAAATGAAATAACTTTCGAATTTCATGAATGAGATGCATTTCAAGATGATTTTCAGAAAAGTTCAATTATTTCAAATAGAAGATGATATTTGTCTCAAGCCAACAACGATAATTTAATTACAGTTTCTTTTCAGAATACCGCCTCCAGAAATAGATTCACACGATGATCCAAACACTCTGGTATTGTGTCTGGGGTAAGATTTTGAATGGAAAATTTTTTTTTATTTTAAAGATAGAAGAATTAATTGATGGCTAAATAGGGAACGATTTTTATTTGCCGGTTGAACTTTTGATGAAACTTCGCTGAAGTGTATTTGTTTTTTGTTTTGCAATCAGGAGAGCCTGAAGTACACTTCAGCAAAGTTTCATCAAACGTTCAAGGGTTTAAAAGTTTTCCTAGTATGTACTTTTTGCTCGAGAAATAGATAAAATACGACCATAAATTTCCGCCAATCAAGCGACAACTACAATACTTTTTTTTCCAGCAAGACCCCGGACATGGACGAAGAGAAACTCCAAATGCTGATGGAGTGCATCGAAAAAGTCAAAATGTTCGAATACCACGGCAAGAAACTGCAAAGACTGTTTCCGGTCTTTCCATTCGACGCGTGGGTCGAGAAACGGAAGCTGAAAAGAGATGACGAGATCGAAAAGTTGGAAAGACGACTTCTGGAGATCGCGGTCATCAGGAAGGATGTCGAGAAGGAGTTTCGCCTGTTCCATAAAGCCGCGCCAGCTGCGAAGGCGGCTTTGAAGAAGCTCGACTCATTGGGCCCTCAGGATCAGTTCAAAATGCGTCAAATTCGAAACACCAATCTTCTCTACACGAACTTCATTGATCGTGGTACCGAAAGCTTGTGGGCGGTGTGGACGACCCATAATAACGACATGAATCGTGAGGAATCGATAATAATTCCTCGATTGTCGAGTTTGAAAAATCCCGGTTGTTAGTTATTGATCCATTTTCTCAAAAAATTCCCGGTTTTTTCATCCATTTTTCGATAAAAGTTTTGAAACTTTGTGTAGAGATTCCGTTTGAGCTTAAGGAATGATCATCGTCTTTTTTCTGCCTCAATGTTAGCTCAGGAACTTTCCATATAAGTCGTTTTTTTTCCTACTCGCTCCTTTTAAACATTGCATTTGCCATTGCACTTCCATGAGCTTGTGAGACGCGTGTTCCAACTTTTCTAGATCTGCCGATTTTTGTGTTCCTTTTTGTTGTTTCGCTACTGTTTTGAATAAATTTTTTTCTTTTGTTTACACTTGAAAAAAATGAGAAAAAAATAACATGAAAAACCTGAAAAAAAAAAATAGCGACTTTTTAATAATTTTGGAGTGTATTTTTGATGCCAAAAGGGCTTTATACGAAAGCAAATTAATGATATTAAAATTAAATTAACATCGTTTTTTTTCTGAAGGAAAACAGCGGAGACAATTTTTGAACTCCACCGTTTATGGAGATTTCATCAAGGCATCATCTTCTTGCGGAATTCCAGATGAATCATCAAGCCTTTTTTCGCGTTTTATAAAAGAAAGAAATTTATTTTTTGAAAGGAGGTGGCAATAAAAAAGCGCGCATCACCTTCTAGCCTCTCCCATTGTTTGAATTGTTTTCGCGCCTAATTTCCTTTTCAAATTCTCCGCAGGTCACGGGCGCTTCATCCATTCAAACAAGAGGAAGGGTCACTTCTTTTGTTCGATGTATACAAATCTCCTAAACTATCGCGTCGCTACTTTGAGCAAGCGTGTTTTTTCCCATTTATCGATCGATTTTCCCCTTTGAGCCTGCTTTCCAATTTCGTCGCTTTTTTACTCATTTTTTTTCTTTGAAACGTGCTTGGTCCGATTTTTTCAATATCAACTTTTATTTTGCAGAAAGCTGGGTTTTGGAAACCGATAAACAAGCTGGTGAGAAATGTCGGGTAACAAGTCGAGGTAAGTCAAGTTTTTTTCATTATATAAAAATTCTTCCCTATTTATCAACATTTTTTTCACATTTTTTTAATTTTTTTCCTTCAGAAAGTTTTTGCATGACTATCCCAATTTTTCGGTCAAGTTTGAAAAAAATAAAAAAAGCTCTCTTCGAATTTTTCATTGTGTTGGTTTTTTTATTTTTTTGACACGAGTTCTCAAAAATATTATAAATTTGAGTTATATGGCGGTTTGACGGTTGTCATTTGCATAAATTTCGATAAAAAAATGTTTTTTTATTTTTCTTTCAGAAAAACGCGCCGCAACGAGGGAACAACACGGTTCTCCAAAATCCAAAGTCATCAATTTGTGGTGAGCTTTGAAGATTTTTCCTAGAAGCGAAAAATACTGCAAATTGTCCAGTTAAAAGTCGAGTCTCCAGTATAGAGAAGGTCACTTTCTTTTTTGATTTTTAGGCTGAAATTTTGTCAAACTGGCGGTTTGTTTCATGAACCATCGAAGAAAAATTAAAATATTACCTGCCAAACCATCATTTTCGAGGTTAATTAGACTACCGCGAAATTTTGACACATTTTTTCTTGAAAAAAAATCATTTTGTATAAGTGCAAAGTTCGGAAACTTTATAGAACAGGTCAGAGAAGGTTTTCGCAAATTTTCAAAATAATTTTGAGGGAAAATCAGTTCTCTTGTGAGATATCACATTGCCATTATTTTAACTGTTGGATAAAGTTCTTTTTTTCAGCGTGGCTCCAGACATTGACGATGCGAAACTCCAAATATTCATGGACGCTTTCCAGAAATTCACGATCTTCAAAATGCAAGTCACGAAGTTGCGCAGACTCATCCCTATGATCACTTTCAAACCGTGGACTGAGCCACAGGAGCTGGAAAAAGAAGAAGAAATCACGAATTTGGAATGTAGGAAGTGGCGGATCGCGAAGCACAGAGAAGATGTCGATAGATTGTTCCAATCGATCCGCAGGACTGGACCAGCAGCGAAGAACCTTCTGGAACAACTCGACTCGATGAGCCTTGAGGATCAGCAGAAGATCCGTTATATCCGTCTCCAATACTTTCTCTTTCCTCATTTCATCGATCAAGATACCTGTATTTTGTGGGCCTTGTGGACAACCCATAATAATCAACTGACTCTGGAAGAAACGTCAATCTCTCGTAGATTGTTGATTCTGAAAAACCCTGGGTCTTGAAAGGAATTTCGTTTAAGTTACTTTTTTAGCCACAAAAGCTTCGAGAACTTCTAAAATAGTGAGATTCAAGCAAAACGATTTTCCTGTTTCTTCTATCTGACATTTACTCATTTTCTTATTACTGTCATCCGCTCTCTCAGTGAACTCCGAAAAATCTTTCCCTCTCTTTCGTTCCTTAAGATCTACATCAACGTCATCTTTTCTGCTCCCAAGTTAGCTTTAAAAATATTCGTGTCATTGAATTGGTATCCTCGCTCAGGCCTCTCCATTCCATTCGTCTATTTTCAGCTTCACTTGTATGAATTTTTGAAATTCTTTCGCAAATTTCTTGTCACCTGTTGGACAATGAAGTGTTATATTTTATGATATTTTTTATATATTTGAATTCAAATCGGACATCATGAATTGAAAAAAGAAAGATCGGCCAAGATGGAAAAATGTGGAAAAAAGTTTTCTTTTTGATAACCTTCGTGTGAATTTGAACTTTCACAAAAATAGTCGTGTTTGTGTCGAATAAGTCGAAAAGTCAGTTTTGCATGGCTACACTCCTTACAACGCCTATTGGCGCGGAAAAAAATATGCGTTTTATTCTTCTTTTTTTGGTTCAAAATTGAAGATTTGGATCTTATATCAATTTGTTTGCCGCGAGAAAAAAATAAATTTATTTTTTTCCAGGATTTTTTTGGGGTTTTTTTAAACATTTTTGAAGACACGCTCAGCAAAAAAATTTTTGTAACATATTTAAAACAATTCTGAAGTTTTCAGACTTCCAAACGTTCCAAATGAAAAAAAAAATCAAATAAAGACGCCAAAAGACCAAAAAGCCAAAGTTAATTGAAATAAATTTTGCGTGAGTTTCACGTGAAATTTGGTGAAACACTTTTCGAAATTTAGGAGTCCTCATTTAGCCGGTTAGAAGTTCTTAGAATTGAGTTATTCCTATGCCAAAGATCTACGGCCTGGTTCTGGGTATAAACTAAGTGCGCTGAAATAATTGGACTTTGTCTACTTTCTCTTGCAATGAACAAATAATTTTTCAAAGCTTTTTTTAGAATTAATCTTGAGAGAGAGAAAAGATTTGAAGATTTTTTTATAGCTTTTTTTCGAACTTTGAAGGTTGATCGGATTTGCCGGAAGACAGGGCTCTTTTTCCAAGTATGCTGAGAAAAACAATTTTTAAAGTTGCCCTTACCTATACGAAGTTTAATCCGCTTTTTTTAGTATTCAACCCACATCAGGGAAAAAAAGGGAGTTCTACGTCATCCCATAAAACATTGTCGCATCTTTTTTTCTTTCTAAAACTTATTTTTGAGTATCCTTGGTCAAAGATCCCAGGTCTACTTTGGAGTTTTTCGTTCAAGTTTGCTCAAAGAGACGATGTCAATGGAGATTCGAGGAACTTTTAAAACCTCATGAAGAGTTTCCCGTTGTTCAGATATCAGAAATCGATTGACGTCTCTAATCCAGAGATCACACCCTTCATTTTTTGAGCACTTCTCTCGAAAGCTCGAGTGTTCTGAAATCCGAGCCCCTTCAAACGATTTTTTCCGTAGAAAATCTCTCCATTGGATTTTTCAAAAGTCACTGCGCCAATCCAAAGATCAAAGCACTTTTCCAATTTTTTTCGGGATATTGGATTAAAAGGCGTGCGAATTGGAGGGAGAAAAACGGGCGGACAAATTTCATTTTGAGGCTTGATCAACACTAGCGATTGTGTTTACACACTTTGCGTTGCAAGACTCGTTGGTCTGCCTTCATATTGACTTCATTTCCTGCCACCCGATGCTCTGAACGCCCGTTCTTCTCCATTTTTTCCTCGGGATTCTTAACCATCGGATATCCACGAGACCCGGAGAGAGAAGAAAAAAAAAGAACGTTTGGAAGCTCTTTTTACCACGTGCCTCTTTTGCTCTTGGCTTCGAATTTCTTGCACTTTTGAAAGTTAGAATTTTTGGGGTGAAAACTCAGATTGGTACTAAAGAAACTACAGTCCATTCGAACCAGCTCGAAGCAAAATTCAGATTCAGACGGCTTAATCTTCACATTTTGCTTGGATATTGTTTGTAGATGTTTTTTGCGCCAGCGATAAATTAACCATGCCCAAGATAGAATGAAAATTCCGAACTCCGTCAAACTTCATAGTTTATTTCTATACCCTTAATAGGGGGTTTAGAAATAAACTATGAAATTTTTAAAAAATTTTACCCTTAATAATCAAAAATGCTTCAAGCAAGATTTCAATCTTTAATCCGCCAATGTTCCTTGATTGAATTTTCTTCCGGGAACATTGTTACATGTTTCATTCTTGGTTAGGGCAATGTATTTTTTTGCCCTGTAGTCCATAATTTTCAATAAAAAAATTAAGAAGAATTGCTTGATAACTGAAAAAAATTTTTGAATTGGCTCTCGAAATTCGACTGAGCCAAGTCTCACTTTTTTTGGGATGTTTAGAATGCGAATTGAAATATTCATGAGTTTTTGTTTTCAAATGTTTCTTGTCATTTTTTTGAATATTCTATTTTTTTCAGATTACCGTTTTTGATTTTTTTAGCGTGTTGATATGAAACCGAAAAATTCCCAGGTTTTCGAATAATTTCTTCAAATGTCTGGTTATTTTCCTTCGGAGTAATTCTTATTCATCTGATTCTACGATAACCTTCAGAGAATCATGAAATTTTATCGGTTTCATTGAATTTCCGTGAAATTATGAACTCAAACTAAAAAAAGTTGGTCCGGAACTTCTTGATAAGAAAAATTTACTGACTTTATTTTCACAACTATCTTATCATCAATTGTCATCTTTGAATAGACCCATTTTCATTCAGAGATTAGATAATTCAAAGTCGAAAAACTAAAAAGAAAATGTTTCGAATCCAAAAATAGCCGTTGATCCCACTACCCATTATTATTTATGGTTTCGTGAGTAGTAAAATAACAAATAAAAAACATGAAAAAAGAAATAACGTCATGGCGGAAAAGAAAAATTTATAATAAGCACGCGAGGTCTCTACCTTACATTTTCTGCAACCACCTTATCGATTCTTCTCATTTTGACAGCCTTATTTAGCCGGTTAGTTTATTGTTCATTTCCTCAAGTTTTCGATCAAGGCTTTTGCAAAAGAAAAATTGAGTTATAAAACTGTAGTTTGGGACATTCCGAATGAAAATGATCTCTATTAATTCGTCCCTTCTGCCATTTTCGAAGAACGCCCAAAATCCACTTGAAGCACTTGTAGATTGAAGTTCGAAAAGTCTCTCCTTGGCTTCTCAGAGATGTGGCTGTATTTTTTTTGAAATTATATTTCATTATTGTTATTCTGGTTATGCTCATCTATCACGGTCTATCAATTCATATTTAGATACCTGTATTTATTTTGGCCTCGAGCATGAGCTAAATGAATTATATTCTTCAAATTTTATGAAAACATCGGGATTTTATGAAAGCCCGAAAAAAAACTTTTTGAATTCATGAATCTGTCCTGAAAAGCAAAATCCGCAGAACTCCAATAAGAAAAAAACTTCAGATATCTTGAGATGATATTTATTAACCAGGGAACGTTTTTTACCCCCCCCCCGGTTGAACTTTTGATGAAACTTTGCTGAAGTGTACTTTTAAAGCCTCCTGATTGCAGAATAAGAAAAAAATATTCTCGTTATACATCTTGTTTCCAAATTATAGCGCTTCATAGCCCGCAAAAACGCAAAATATAACAAAAAGCGCTATTTCGAAAAAAATTTTTTGTTCTGCAATGAGGAGGCCCTAGAGTAAAGTTTCATCAAAATTTCAACCGGGGAGTGAAAAACGTTCCATTTAGTAAGAAACGTGAAACAATCTTCAAAATTTTACTTTTACACTTTCAATGTAGACTTCCACAAGAACATAATTTTAATCTACTTCTTCGTAACTTTTGACCTCTGCCGACAACAATCGATATCGGATATGGATGACTACATCCCCGCCTTTTTTTCTCTTTTTCTTTTTTCTTTTTCCTTCATTTCTCAGTTTTTTCTTTTCCTTTTCAATTTTCCAAACTTTATTAATTTAAAACAGCGCCTAGGTGTAATAGCTTAAAAACTTTTTATACTTTTTTGATTTAAAGAAAAAGGGTGAAATGCTGTCGATGGGTCACCCTCTAAGCCGTCCATTTTTGGGACCCGAAACGGCCGCGCGTTATAATATCTTCATTTATAAATTTATTTCCGCTCACAGACTTCGAAGAAATTTCATTGAAAAACCTTATCACGACTGAACTTTTCACATTAACTTCTCACCCTTCTCACTGTTATAACGCATTGAATTTGCAGCCATCAGATCTATTGCTTATGTTAGCAACAAACGGAGTATATTGTCAAAATAGTTAAAAATGAGTTTCAAGTGGTGAAAAATCCATTTTGAAGGTTTTTGTAGTGAAAAACCTTCTTTTGCTCTTCGAAGCATGATCCGAGAAATAGCCTGAGCCGTTAGATTGGAAAATTTTCATTAAAACGTTTTTTGCTTTTTTTGATAATAACTGCTGCCATCCAAAAAAAGGGTCTTGACAAGAAGAAGGAAAGATCGATAGAGAGTGCAGACAGTTCCCGATCCTTCGGCGGCCCAAGCTTGCCGCGAAATCGGCTACGATCACTTTATCGATTGCTGCCATAGCACCGAATCCATGATTTATGGAAACTATATTTTCAAATTTTCAAATAAATCGAGAAATCACGTACTTAATAGCATATAACCTTTTTTCTTGAATGGTTTGATCAGTTTATCGATTACTGCCGCCGCACAGAATCCATGATTTTTGAACAACCATGTTGGGGGCGCGGTGGCCACACTGATCCGTGGCAGTGATACGCGCCGTCGCTCTTCTCTTGAACGCTTTTTTTGCACGCGGCAGACAACTCGATTTGATTGCCGACGACAATTTTCGGCCACCTTGGTTGTTCTTCTCATTCATCATTCATTTGTTTCCGATCGTACTGATTTACAGTATGTTTTCGTCGTATTTAAAGAGACATAATCGCGATTTATGGAGGTCTTCCTGGAAACAGTCTTTTCGCTTTCTGGCGTCTTTTTTCTCGTTTTCTCGTTCTTTTTTTCTTTCAACTCTACATATGAAAACTTTTCTTGAATATTGTTCGAGCCTGAGGTTAATGAACTACGAAGGGACCGGGGAAGTCTCCAGTCCAAATTTGAACCATATCCCCTTGAAACATTGCCATATATTTAGAGCTCATCTTGGTGGCGATTCCAGCAGGTTTTTTTTGAACGAAACATGAATAGACTACACTAGACTGTCGTGCTTTTGAAAACAAATTGTGCTGCTTTGAAATGACTATACTCCATTCAGAACTACTTTTGTGCAAAAAACATGGAGAGGAGATGGCCTCTTTTTGTCAATTGCTTCGCTAATAATTGAATGTATTTTCGAAGAGGCAAAGAATAAAATGTTTCAGGCTTTTTTGAATCTCAAATTCGAACCAGCTTTCAGTTTTGTTTTAGGCACTTGATGAACTTTGAAACAACTTCTTTGTGAAAAAACTCTCGTTAAGGCTACTGTGAATGAAAAATCTGAATTTTTTCTAATTCTCAATGAGTTTGCCGAAGACGTAGAATATCTCGGAAGTTTCAAAATTTATTCTCGAATAGTTCATTCATTTTCTTTTTTTGCGAAACTGTTGAAAAAATCGAAAAAACAATGGATCTAGTGGTGACTAATCAATGCGTTTTCGAAAATCCACCAACCGTTCTAAATCAATTTTTCCATTCCCCTCCGCTCAGAAGTCAAATTTTGAGACTTGATAAACACTCCTTTGCATGATTACGTATCTTTATAAACACATAATAATCACCTGACCTCCGCTCGAATTGTCGTTTCCGCGAAACTCTAGTCCTAAATTCACACCTTTGAAGGAAAAGAAATGGCACTTTAGTAATACCCCTCGATTATGGTCCCTTGTTGGAGCGATTATAAGAATTCCTGTCAAGGTTATCGTCTATGGCGGCTGTGTTGTTTTGATAACAAGTTCTAAACGTCTCTTTGTCTTCATTTTATCACGTGATTTTCCAATCTTTCCTGAAACATTGATTGAATTTCGAGACTCGAGATAATGTATTCAAATGGCTTTCAGTCCTTTTTTCTGGCTCCAGAGACGAAAATTCTCCGCCGCTGATTTTTCTCTCGTGTTTGACCTTTTTTCAGTTTAAAGTAGTTTCTTCTTTCAAGTTTGAGACGTTCTGCGGCTGTCGCCACGTGACTTCTCTTTGGAATTGATTGATTTTGAGCAGTTCTCAGTCTGGCATTTTTCTCCAAGTCTTCTTTTCTGCATCTTCACTTTTGAGTTTTCGGGTTATCAGCGCATGTTTTCCGAGTTTTTATACTCTTCACGCGACTTTTATGGAAATTTTTTCCGAATTTGGGAAAGTTTTACGAGAGGAAAGTCGTTTTGGCGTTCCAAATTGTCAGTCGAGCACATTTTTGATGGGTTTCGGTCTTTTGGACCGTTAACTCTGATATTTAAGATAAGTGACTCATCAAAGCCTATAATCCATTTACAACCGCTTCATGAACTTTTGACCTCTGAGATGAAGAAAAATTCTTTCTTGGTTTGAAAAAAAGTTTTCCTTGCAACCCATAGAAATTCTTAAAACTTTCGGTTGCGGATGGACTATTTCAAAAGTGTGTTTTGGTTGCCCTTTTCACTTCATTGCTCATTCTCATTCTGCATTTCGAAGCATGAATATTGAAGCTTCAGAAAATTAGGACAAAGATCCCCATATTTCCGCCAATTCTCGGGTGTTTCACAATACTTTTTTCCTAGGCTATACTGTAGTCCTGAAGTGCATCGTCAAGTTCACGAATACTATGAGGGAGTTTCATAACAGCTGTCACGGAAAAAGAAAAAGATACGAGACGTTTCCGCTAATCCTCGACGAACAAAGCAGTTGTTAGCATATCTGTTGCGAGGGCACGTTTTGTGTACTAATCTTTCGTCCATTCAAAACGTTTTTTTTTATTCAAAAAAACTATTCTAGTTTTCCCACATCATCGTCTTCTCACTCTCACGCATTAAGTTTTCTTTTTTTCTGCTTGTTTTTTAAGCTCCCAGCTTCAGAAAACCGTTCAAAAAAAAATTTCTGGGAAACCCCGAACACGTGATATTTTTTGTAGCTCTGAGAAAATCAGGTTGATGTAATTTTTCAGTAAGCGAGAGGGAGAACATTTTTAATTTCATCTCGAGTAATTAGGGTAGAGTTTGTTCCCGAGCAGCTGCAGAAGGAGAGAAAAAATTAATTTCAGTTTTCTGACGAGAGCTTTGAAAAGCTCGCAGTTTCCTTAATTTTTTCCTTCCAAACCTGCAAGAAAGATCATGTCTTTCCGACTCTGGAACTGGAAAACCCATATTCAACTTGTAACGACCTTGGGCCTTTGAAGTCAACGATAACGAGGCACAGCCCTTAAAAATTCTGCTTTGACACTCCTGTGTTTTTTTAAAGTTAACTTTAAGATACTATGACTATCCTTCTTTTTTTTAAAACTCCTTTCAGAGTTTTTCGAATGAGTTTTTGATTTACAAAAGTCGAAATGTCACAAAAAATACTGAAAATTATTGGGTTATCAAGTCCTTTTCAAAGAGTTCCGTGAATGGACTTTAGAAGATTTTCTTTTAGTTTTTTTCAGCTTTTTTTATACTGAAAAATTCTACGGTAAATTCAAAAAAACACTAAAAAAATCCTTTTTTTCTTATTCAGAGAAGCTCAAAAAGCCCAGAAAAAAATGTTTTTTTAAATTTATGTTCTTTTGAAATTTCACAAACCGACTATATCAAAAGTTAACCATTCCCTCCACCGTCTGCTCTTCTCATATCAGCCCCTTCGAACGGACCTTTCCCTTTCGTCTCAATATGCCGCTAATGTCTCGCCTGATTATTGGTCTTCCTCTGCGCCCAAAACGTGTTTTTAAATATTCTTCTTTTTTTTTCGCGCTTCTTATTTCAAAATAAACATTCTCGCTTCGTTTTTGTTTTCATAAAAAATTAATAGTGGCATTAATTCACAGGGTGAGACTATGTTTTCCGACCCTAAACCTTCCGAGTTTTCCAACATCAAGCAAGACGTTGATTCTGAGACGGATGACTGTAAGTTGAAAATTTCTCGACTGAAACTGTGAAATGATGTTTCAGCGAATGATCCGAACAACAGCTACTTTTGCGGCGTGTGTGGCGACGTCGCAACTGGTCGCCATTATGGAGCAGTGGCCTGTAATGGATGCAAAGGTGGGAACTTTTTGAAAACGTTCAGAGCAAAATTTTGCTCAACTTCCTTCATTTTTGAGCAAAAGTCACATGTCTCCGTCAAGCCGATTTTTTAAAAGTTTAAACAAAGCAACTTGAGAAAGTTGAGTATACTGTTTCACAAATAAAAAAAACATAACAGCTCAAATGTTTCAGGAATGTTGGAAAGAAGCTGATTTGATCCATAAATTTTTTTTTCAGGTTTTTTCCGACGTACGATCCGTCGGGGCTACAAGTACACGTGCCGCTTCAGCTCCAAATGTGTCATCGATAAGCGTAAGTTTTTCACGATTTATTGGTTCTTTTCTAATCTATTCCCGCTAAGGATCTTTACAGTCAAGAACTGTGGCTGATAATGAAAAGCACGCCACTTTTTTTTGGAAAAGAGCAATGATTAGACGGAAAACGCGTGTTTTAGTCTTTGGAGGAAACCCTATGGAGGAATTTGAGAGGAATGGAGAGCGAAAAATCATCCAAGGATTTTTATGGCTAGACCACAGATCAAGTCATCGAAACAGATTTTGAAATTTGAATTCAAATATTCCATTTGATAGCTTAGTCAGTCATTCCACGTGCCACCTTACGGATTGAAAATTTCGAAAAAAGTTTTTTCGAACCGGAAAAACGCATGCAGAAAGGCTGAAAAAAATTCAGCCTTTTTTTTTTTTTGATCAGCTCATCCGACCGTTAAGCCGCTTAGTCGCATTAAAGAAATCAAATAAGTTCGTTGACTACCGCGAAAGAAATTGAATATTCATGTACGGTCAGCCATTCCACGTGCCGCCTTTTGAAACGCAATAATCTGAATAAAATGATCTTAGACCATTCAACCATGGTTCGGGGAGTTCCAGCAAACCTGAATTCAAATATTACATACATTCTTTCAAACTTTATTTGATCCTTTTTCGTACCTCGGGGAAAAAATCTTGTTAAGACGCCTATGATTTAAGTATCTTTTCTCTGTTTGATATTATTTTCGGATCGACAATTTGAAAAAAAGCTTGTGGCTTCAAGAAAACCCTTGACGTATCGGACTTCAAAATGTGTGCTCACGCTGTTTGATCTTCAGTTTTTTTTTGTTGCTGCACAAAGAAATTCCCATCTCAGCATTGGTTTTTTGGTTATGGGAACGTACTCAGAACCACGTTTTTCCAGAAAAGTTCTTTCAAAGAGAGTGAAGTTCGTAACGCGAGTAAAAAACAAAACGTGAAGAGTTGCAAACAAAACTCGAAACTGTTTCAACAAGACGAGCATGGCTCTTTTGTCCAGAAGTTTGGCGGAACGGCAAAAAAAGAAGTTTTTCAGTGAACAGAGCTGTTTGCCGATATTGCCGGTATATGCGGTGCCTCAAGTGCGGGATGCGAGTTGACCAAGTTCAAAACGAACGGGATGTTATTGGAAAAAGGTTTGAATAAAAACCTAGAAATCTAAAAAAATATAGGAAAAAAATTGGAACATCGGGTACATAAACTCTAATTATAAACCTCTGTTGGATGCAAATTGGCGTCAAATCCGCCGTTTTTTTGTACCTGACATTCTAATCCACGACATTTCTCGGATTTATCACAAATCTGCGGAATTCTTAAAATTATGCTTTATCTACCGCTAACTTGAAAAATGAAAAATGGAGATGACATTGTGATATTTTCAAAATTTTCAAAATTTTTTTCGAAGCTGTCTTTATCGTAGAAGTGAATGGACTGCATCTATATACTTTTTGGATTTCAGTTTCAATGTTTTATTTGAGAAACCGTGCCAACAGTGGTCCTTCTCAAAACCAACCGAGCAAAGCTTCTTCGGTCCGCCGTAATCAGAGCAACGACGAAGCGTGAGTCGATCCCTTTTTAAAACTTAACACAACTTACAGTTTCAGCAACTCTCCTGAAAGTACTAGTTCTTCTGGAGACGGCTGGGATAACAAAGAATCCTTGATCCGGGCGCTTCTTCAGTCTGAAAAAGCCACATTGAGCCTCCGTGAATCGGTGATTAAGCAGACCGGAAACGTGGATTATATCACAAAGCAAGAAAATGTTTGTTCTTTTTTTGAAACGGAAAAGTGAAGAAAGTCTTCAGATCAAACCTCACAACACTGCCACTTTGAACGACGTTTTCAAAGCTCTCCACAGCCAGCTTCTTTTGGTGATCGAATGGGCTAAGACGTTGCCGCCGTTCTTGGAGCTATCCACCGAAGATCAGGTTCATATCCGAAATCGTTAAGAGATCAACTTATTTTTTTCAGACAGCTCTTTTGAAGAACTTTGCCACGCAACATGTCGTCCTTTGTGTGGCATACCGATCCGCCAAAGAGCCAGCGGATATGTTGAAGTTGCTGAACGACCGGTATATCCCCAGAACTGCCAAAGGAACCGGTTATCAGCCAGACCAGTTAGTTTTTTTTTTCTGTCGGTTGCTTTAAAAATGGCTGGACTTCAAAGATTAAGGCGTTTTTCAAAGCTTATTCGGTTAGCAAAGTTTTCCAAAGGCGATGAGAATTGTCTCACGATTAGCAAAACATTTGTGAGAAGAAGTTATTCACGTCTTTACAGTATTTTTTAGTTGTGTCAGTGGTGAAAAAAGTTATGACGACTCTACAAGTTTAATGTGGGAAATAGAACAGCAGCTTTAAGGAGTAGAATATTCTCGAAAAATTATTTTTGGTGTTTGAACAAAATGTAAAAAGTCAAAAATCTTTACTGTACGCTAAAGTCACTTTGAGCCATTCCAAACGCCTTCAAACTTTTTCAAATCCAACTAAAATACAAAAAACAATTTTTCAGAGAATTCTTCTTACGAGATTGTGACCGTGTGATCGACCAAATGGTTTCACCTTTCCGCTACTTAAACGTAGACGACACTGAGTTCGTCACCATCAAGGCTTCTGTATTTTTTTCAATCCAGGTTTGAACTCATCTCAAGGAAATCGAGGAGTAATGACAAAAATGCAATCTGAGGTTTTCTGGCTCAAATTTAGAAGAAAATCATCAATTTCTTTTCTTTTTTTACTTCAGTTATGAAGCTTTGAAATCTTTTATAGTTTTTTTTACGTCAATAAATCGAGAGCTCCGTAACTCGACTGAGAGAAATAAGGAATTTTTGATTATATCACTTCAAAACATTTCTGCAGGATTTACTGGATTTTCTCTATTTCTCCTTCGAATGAATAAAAACTATCTACAATTTTAACTTTCAGTTGCCAAAGGCCTTTCCCCTGGAGCGGTCATCCCGGTCCTCGAAACCAGGCGGAAAATTTTCGGAGCCCTGGAGCACTACCTCAAGAAAAACAAGCCGACGGACACGACTCGTGTCGGAGATCTCACCTTCTTCTTCTTGTCGCCTCTTGCGGTAAAATCTCACTTTTTCTATATACTAGGATAATTTACAACTTTTCAGACTTTGGCCAACTCCCTTTCTGAAGACATAATGGTTACCAAGCTTAGTGGAGTGGCACGGATCGACGTCCTCATGGAGGAGCTTGTCCTGAGGGACACTGATGAGCAAACCGAACGAGCTTGTAAGTTTTTTTGAGATTTATTGAGTCAGATTTTGAGCGAGAAGAAGCTGAAATTATTTCTTTCGTCGCAGAAATCGCCTAAATTTAAAAAAATTAGAATTTTGAAAGTTTTGGTATTCTGAGAGAACTCTGGGCCTCTTGGTCAAAAAAGCTTCATTATTGAGAACTTCTCTTACTTTTTTGAGTTTTGAGGTCCATAGACGCATGTTTCAATACGAAATTGTGTTGAGAAATATTTCAAATCGATTTTCAAACTTGGTTCGATTTTTGCTTTTTTTATTGGGTTCTAAAAGTCTCAGAGGCCAAGTACTATAATTTTGAGGCAACTACGAGGTTATCTGGGACTTTTTTGATTTACAACTAGCTCCAGAACGATTATTATTCGATCAATAATTTATTTTAAACCTTGCTTATCCTCAATTTTCCAGCCGAGTCTTCCCCGGAGACGTGTTTCTTTCTGCATCAAAGACAACCATCTCCACCACAGCCTCCAGCTCCTCCAATGCCTCAGCCTCAACAAGGAGTTCATCATCACCCGCCAACGTCAGTTTTTATATTCCTAACTTTTATATTGATCAGAAATCAGTCTGTAAAATTTTCAAAGTCAAAACTCGGAAGCAAATATGATATTTTGTTGATTCCAGGCTCGAACATAGCAACTCCTACCCTTCTGATCATTTCCAACACCCTCAGCAACATCAAATGATGGGAAGCTATATGAACGGCTATACGACCCATTTCGAAAGGTTGATATTAACCAAATTTTTCAATTGGAAAATATGATTTTAGGGCGAGTCACAATCAGCCGCAGCAAAACTTTAATCGAGACGAAGCTTGGCCGAAAACGCCGCAAGATGTTTCAGATCTCCTCTTTTCCGATGGATTCTAGTCAATTTTACCCTTGTTTTTAGTCCCCAATCATTCCATATTTGTCCATCTGCCGCTAATCCCAACAGCTTTCGCTGTAGTAGGCATAGAGAACAGTATTTGTTGTTTATTTCTCTTGAAAAGGCTTCTAGTTGAAAATTCCCAACAAAAAAACACGTTGATATTACACAATTATAATCATACCGGTATAGAGAAAAACTCATCTTCGATATTTTATTGTGATTCGCATTGTTGTTTTTGATGATAAAATTTTGCTTTCTCCATTTTTTCCAAAGAGATTTGAATCGGGTTTGTTTGGAAATCGTCAAGGAAAGAAGGTAAGTTTAAAAGACTGAAAATAAAGCTTTTTTTGAGCTAAATTGGAAGTTTTAAAGATTCAGAAGTTCGTAGGAAAAATTTTGAAACGCTTCGGCCGACCTGAAACGACTTCTCCATGTTGCTATCAGTAAATTCCCCACTTTGTAGATTTTATTTTCAGTCCGCATCTTCAAGATTAAAAAGTTCTGTGAAGTGTAATAGCAACTTTAGCTCGCTCTTTGATGCTTTTTAAGTCAAAAAATAGAAGTTCATCCATGAGGAACATTAGAAAAGCGATAAGTTAGTTCGTCTTCAAGAATAGACAATTGGATGTGTGAATTTCCAATCGAATTACTCATCTTCACATTTTGAAAGAACTAGACAAGAAACTAGTTTTTTGATCTTTAAAAGTTGTAAAAATAGAGCTTGTAAAGTATTCCGGTCCAAGTCGGGGAAATTGCGGAAAAAGCGCAACGAGCTGTGAAAGTAAGTTGTGTCAATATAAATTCAAATTGTCTATTTTTGAAACAGGGAAGTAAGCGAACAAAATTTTAGTTTCTCCATTGGGAAGTGTTAGAACTGTCCTTGAAGCAAAAAGGACAAGAAAGAGATTTTTCGAAATTCCCAAGTTTTAAAAAAAACTTTATTTTTACTCCAAGCAGTAGTTATTTCCAGTTTTTCTCAAAATCTTCAGCTATTCATTAAATCCCATTCTTTGAATCATGTAGAGGTTTTGCTCTAGTTATCATGTATTATGCCCATTTTCGCCATTTTTCCAAATTTCGGATTACAAGGGAATTTGTTCATTTAAATCTTTTATTTAAAACATTTCTACTTTTAAATTTGTCCATAACATCTGTTCAACATTTCTCAGCCCTCTTAAAAGCACGTGGGCCTTTTTTTGCTTCGAATTTCCGAGCAAAGGTCGTGCAAATGTAGGCGACCAACCAAGTGGCAAAGCGTGGTTACTAAAATTGGGATCAAATATGGAAGTGCTTTGACATTTGGCGCTCCAGGTACACAATGTTTCGCCAACTCCCCAGGTTGAGGATGCGTCAGGCAAGAGTACGACGAATTTTCAATCATCATACTGGGCGAATTGAGTAGAATTCCATAGTACTTTTTGTCTGGGATTCTGGATGGACAAACAAAGATCTTTGGATTTTTTTCTCGCTTTAACATAAAACATTGAATCCAAAAATAATCCAAAAAAATTTATAAATGCGGTCAAAAGCTTCCAGAACTTCGAACTCTTGATTTTTAGTAAGCTCTATACACTTTATCTGCTCAAGAAGCAACAAATCTCCGCTATAAATGACTTCAAAGCGGCTGCTTCAAAGCGCGTCCGACCTGAACCGACTTTCGCTCGAGAGTATTTGGAACCATTAGAGCAAACTATCAGTCCAACGTCGACAGTTCAAAAGGATCTCACAATCTCTTAAAAACCAAAAATTCTCCTTACTATAGATCTTTGGGCCCAAAAAAAAAATCATTTGAAGCTATTTATCTAGCATTTTATTGCCACGCATTTTTAATTGAAGCTGCTTATTTGATTGTCTATTGTCACGCATATTTCACCACCCACCCCAAAAATTGTATAGTGCGTTGTCGATTCATTTTTTTCCGTTTTTGAAAAATGATCTTTTGTTCTATTTTCAGGTTCCCACGAGTTGGGAGCTATGACTCGGAAAAAGAAAAAGGAAAATAAAATTTTTTCTTGACCGGAGCATTTTTATTCAGATAACTTCAGAGTTGGAAGTGTGGTCTTTTAAGATTGGCTGGATATAGAAAAATGATTAAATTACTCGAAGACCAGAAAATGTCGTCAAAAATGTGGAGATCAGAAAGTTCAGTGTTGCAAATTATATCTGACGTGACCTAGTTCGAAAGAATGTTTTCAGAATTTTTGAAAATTATTATTTTTTCACAAGTATTCCCATAATTCTTTTATTAAGTTTGAACGGTAGAAAGGAAAGATTGCTATCAAATAGGTCAGGAGCTGGAATGCCCTCAAAACACTGCTAAACTTGATTTTTCCGGTTCATCATGCGAAACCCGATTTAAGTCGGGTGCAAATTCCTTTCAATCTTAACTTATACTTTCAAACTTCTGAAGTTAAGATTTTTGAATCAAAGACCATGATGATAACCTACTATCAAGTCTGATTATATCTATAATTACTTGGTATCAAAATTTCAAACGCCTCCACCTGGAACGTGTGAACCTTTGATTTGTAGTCTTGCAAAAAATGCACCAAGACTACAGACTCCACCTTGCAATTTCTCTCAATGAACAGGCAAAAAAAAGAAAAAAGAAAGAATGCAGTATAACCTGAGTCGGTTGATTGAATTACGCACGAAAACTTGTAGAGAACTTCAGCAGCACGTGTCCAAAAATACATGACTGTCGACGTCACACACTTCCTGTTGATTTTTTGCGATTGAGAACTCAGGGAAGAACCTTGATCAGACTACGGAAACTCTAAAAACATCCTTTCGACAACGTGACATCGCTGGTAAAGTGAACCGACCCCGAATTAGACGTGCCAGCCAACATATTTAGCAAATTACTCACTCATATCGAGAAGAGAGCGAACTGAAACAGACATGTGGCGTTCGACGAACAATCAAACTGAGGAATGAGAGGAGTGACGTGCTTTAATGGTTACCCCAAAAATTAGCTCACACAATCCAAAAACCACTTTTTTTTGGGAATAAAATAAAAAAATGGTCATTTCAAAAGGCTGGAAACTAATTTCCATTGACGGAAGCTTGTACATCCTTCCGTCTGGTTGTTAACATTTGCATTTGCGATTTGGGAACGTGAAAAGTTTGAAGACCGATTTCAAAATAGAACTCGTCAGTAGGATATTTCTGGCTCTGTCTGAGCCGTTTCGAATGGCTCTCGAAACTTACTGCTCAAATTCGAATCAAACTAGACATTTTAGAACCACTTTTTAGAAAGTCAAAGTGTTTTGAAAAAGGGCGAAAAAACGTTTCGAGACTTTTTTCACTTTTCATAGGTTTGTTTTGTTAGCTGAGACATGAGTTTAAAATAACCTGGAATAAAAATAATAAGAAAGGATTAAAGTTAGAATTTCATTCAGGACGACGCTGAAATGTTAAAAAAACATAAATAATGGGAATTTTCGAAACTTTGTAATTAATTTTTTTGCCAACCTTCCTAGTGTCACCTATATCATTTCAGGACAGCAATAGTCCTTGTCCTCTACAAAAAAATTATTTTTTTACTAAGTAAAAACTGTGCCCCCTAACCCATTATGACGTCGTGACTGTAGCTAGTGTATGATGTGTGAAATTACTAAATACAATTATCTTAAGAACATCCGTTTCCATTTTGATAAAAAGTTATTCCTTTATCAGTGAATCTTTTTCCACAAGCAAAAAAACTTTTTTTCATTGCAGTTCTTTAGAAATAATGAAGAGTAATGTTAACAAATTTATCATCAGAGGACTGTTATCAACATGTATTGGGAAAAAAAAACCTCTTGAAAAATCTTGTTGAGATTATTTTATGTAAGTTTCACAGCATCAATGATTTTTTTTGGTCTTTTTGACATCTTTTTGGTCGGAGAAAAATTTCCCTACAGTGATGACGTCATAACTGTAGATAGTAAAGTCTTCGAAAAATTAGCGACGAAGAAATCGAAAAACGTGAAATTTTTAGCAGCCCCTCAAGACATCAGTAACTTTTTTTAAAGAACCGTTTTCGGCGGCTTGCTTCACTTTCCCTTACTTCAATGACGTCATCGCCAAGTCTTTCATGACGTCAAATTTCAAATAGGCAGGTCTAAAAAACGTCTCTGAATTTTCTTGATTCAAAATTTTATGATATTTTATCTCAATACGTCGGTGAACTATGTTGTCTGCAAAACATATGAATTTCGACATTTTGCTGGTACCAAAAAAGGATTTATGACGTTATAAATCAGCATTTTGTGACGTCATTAATAATTTTATAGTGACGTCATCACTGTGACCGGCAGGTTCAATCAAATTTTCAATCTGCAGCCTCAGGACATCAGTGGCCCGAGTAGTCCTCAAAAAAAACCTTCTTTGGCAACTCCTTCCAATCATCTAGACATTCATGACGTCATAACTTGTTTTGCGTCGTACTGTAGCCGTCGAAGCCGTGCCTGATATGTGGCGAACGACAACGACAGAAGACGTCGTGGCGCCGCCCCCACACGGCTTGACGACGTTGTCGTTTTGTCCACGGACGCCGATGTGCTGCCGCTCCGCTCCGCCCACCCCTCTTCTGGTGCTATATAAAATTTCGAGTAGGGATTTTGCGTGTCCTTCTTCAAATTTTTTCCATCATCTTTTTTTTGAAGTTCCTTGTGCTCTACTACCTACACGGAAACTACTTGAAATTGAATTTGATAGTAGAAAAAGAAGGAATTTGCAAAATCCCAAAATTTCGAATACGAATACTGAACTTGGAATCCATTTGATTTCCTTTTATAGAATTTTCCAATCTTGTCAAGAACCAAAAAACAACAACCAAGCTTTATAAGATATCAAAAAAAATCTTTTTTTTTTCAAAAAGGATGCATTGAAAACCAGGGGAATATGAACTTTTTTTGGAAATTCTGAAAGAAATTAGAGTGAGGAGTCATGAAAAAAATCTTTTTGAAAAAAATTTCAAAGTTAAATAAAAAAAGAGTAAAAAAATTCAAATTTCAAAAGTTCCTCACTATTTTTTTGTTTTTTTCAATTGCTCTGAATTCTGTCTCAATGTGTAATTTGAATCTCCCCCTTCATTTGTAAATTTCCATTTTTTTGACCTTTCCTGTAAGGCACGGAAGTGTTGAATTTCAGAAATTCGTTGAAAAATTTCACGGCTTCGAATGACGCGACGTTGAGAGACCCGCAAATGAAATAAAAATAAATTGGTCAATGAAATTAGGGAAACTCAATAAAACCAATCATGATAAACGTTTTCGAGATTAGTCATACCTAAAAACATTGTATTAGTCTTGGAAATTGTGAGGACTTTTTTTCTTGTCCGTAGATTGATACGAACAAAAAATCTCTAGTTTTAGATTTCCATCATTTCTCAGAAACTATATTATAACTTAACTTAATAACGATGATAAATCACGGTAGAAAGCATTTTGAATAGATTTAGTCATTCCTAGACAGATTATATTGTTAGCGGAAGTTGTTAGAGACTTTTTCTTCTTATTCTGGCTTTGGTATTAGTCTAACTCTACTCGTGCTGCAAAATGGCTCAAAAGGACGAAACGCATTTTCGCTGATAATTAGGGACTTTTCAAGCACCAACTGATTTTCATACTCCCAGCTGACTGGTTAGAAACTATCCGGCGAAAGAGTTTGAAAAAAAGTTATAGACACCTCGGCAGTGTGTTTTGTATAGATAGTGATAAATAAAGCTGAAAGGTCCCCTGCGCCCGACCCTAAACTACTTGCGCTTAGGAACGCTCAACAACTCGAAAAAAGGCCACAATTTTTTTTTAGAGATTACATGAAGCCTAAGAAAAAAATGTTTTTCTGTTCCAAGAAAAACTTTAGCACGATATCATAACTAGACTAATTGATAGATATATTATTTGGAAGCTATAAAATTTTTTTTCTCAATTTTTTTGTAGATTGAAGACTATGAAAGCTATAATTTTCATCATTTTCTTTCCAAGAAACTTGATAGACTTTCTCTAGACAGTTTATTTTGGTACCGGAAGTTTTTCCAAAGCTCTTCGTACTCTCCCGTCCGTTCTGTTATTGTTATGAACCCACAGAAGCTGTAATTCCAGATTCCACTCTGATAATAGAAGCTCTGAACCTTCCATCGCGGCGTGTTATTATTTCTTTTGTCTTGCAAAGCCTCAATTTTGTTTTCAGGTTGAATTATGGCTCGTTTTTCGGTGATATTCGTTTTCCTGCTTGTTCTACAGTTGACCGCCGGAGCCATGACACGGATTCAAGTTTGATTTATTTTTCTTGAAAAAAATAAGTAGGGGAGCTCATGAAAATAACAGTTTTGTCAGCTTCTATGTGCATCCGACCCAAAACGACTTGTTCTTATAGAATAGAAAAGTTTCGAGATAAAACGCCAAAATGAAATCACGCTTCTACGGTAACTTTTCAAGCCAACTTAAAGCCCGTTTTGATGCTTAAACTTCGAGTTTTGGTCTCTGTTTTTTTACTGCTTCCCGTAAATTCCACTGATAGTTTCTAGACAATCAGCTCAGAGTTTTGCATAATAATTCGGAAAATTTTTCCTCAAGGACTGTAGTTTTTTCTAAGCTCTGTAATATTTGAAGTTAGTTTCTTGAAAAGAAAACTAAAAGCAAAACTCAGCTTTCAGTAAAAAGAATCAATGTTTTATGTGGAAGTAAGTACCCAAGACCTTCATTTCAATTTTCTTGAACTCAATCAGAAATAAGGTCTCTTGACCAATCAACTGAAAGCTTGAAGAATGACCTCAAAAATCAGTTTTTCGTAAAATGAGCAATGAGTTATGGGAAAGTAAGTGCCCACGCGCCTTGGCTCTCCATTATCCAAACAACCACGCCGACCTTTTTTTTCCTTCTTTTTTTATTTTCCCGAGTTTTATGAGAGTTCAGCGCGAGATGAGATTTCTATTTGTTTCGTAGACGTCACTGGAAATCCTGAAGTTTGAATCCATTCCTCGTGCGAGGGAAAAGCAGTGCCAATGCAAATAGTCTTTTTTAGGACCTTATGATTTATGAAAGTTCAAAGAGGACCGCGTGACGAAACGGCTCCCTCGTGGGCCAGCCATTTTTTACAATTTGTCTAAATGCTGTTTCTGGAAATTTATGGCTGTTTTGGGTGTTCACACGGTTTTTTCAGTTCGTTTGGAAAACATCACGTGGAATAATGTCTGGAAGCTATGACCATTTTAAAAGCCGAACTTAAATCAAAAAATGGTCTCAAGGATAAAAAATATTAAACTTTTTCTTTAGCTTATTGTCGAGCCTCACAGTTCACCGTTCGAAATAAAGGAGACTGGAAGAATTTTTTTGATCGGAATGAAGTCTCTGACAGTTTTGAACTTCACGAGAACGCAATGAAAAGCTCGGAGAATTGATCGAGAAATTTTCAAATATCTCATAAGATTCTTATGCATGCAAGTTGTTTTAGGCCGGGTGCATTGAATAAAAGTTTAAATAAAAAAAATGCATTTTAAGCATTTTCGAGCCTCCTATGAAGATCTGAAACAACCCTAATAAGAGGCTTAAAATCTATAAAGAAAGCGTAAAAATCCCTTTCTAAAGTTTTCTTTCAGGAAATCCTCCGAGCACTGAATCCGCCAAAAGAAGTCCGATCCGACCGATTCCGCTCATTTCGTTATGGAGGCGACAATCTGTACGATATTGGCGAACGTTTCTTGTTCCGATTTTGAAGAAGTGAACCGCCTTGTTCTTGGAACGCCAAGCGTCAATAAATATCTCAACACTGTTACCACTCCTCAACATGCTTTAATGTCTTCGCAATTTCAATAAACCGTGAAACTTGTACATTTTCGAACAATTAAACTATCACGGGGGAGTCAGAAGGACTTTTGTCGTGGACGTATTCTTGAAGCTTCAGAAACTGATTTTAAAAGGTTTTAAAACTGCGAAAAAACGGATCTTTTGGACCTTCATCAGTTTGATGCAGACGATGTACTGTAGCCCTAGCGATCAGTAATCATCAAGGTTCTTTAAAAGCTGCGATTGAACGTTTTTGGGTGGTTAATGTGGGCACGAGCCTTTCCGAACTTCAAATGACCACTAAAATCCTCTTTTCTCTCAAATTCAGTTTGAGATTCCCTTTTGAAAAATCATTTTTGTCAACATATGTTTCAACTTTTCAGCAGAAAAATAATTTTTTTTTCAAATAATGTTTGAAACAGGAATCGTTTGTTTAAACCTTCTAACATTTTCCTGAAAAAACTGGTTTCACGTCCGTTTCACTATTTTCAAAATTTCGATGAAAATATGAAACTTGTAAGAAAAAAGACAAAAAGACATTAGCAGCGAGTGGTTTCGATCCACCGACCTCTGGGTTATGGGCCCAGCACGCTTCCACTGCGCCACGCTGCTGTGCCAGGCAGACGGCGAGAGAAAGTATGTGAGAGGAAGGGACTACCTGTCCACTTGAGCGTGAAACCTGAGATTTCTGTCGTTTTTTTAAACTCGAGCCTATGAATTGTTCAAAATCGGTTGAGTTTTCCTTTTTATTTGCTTCATATCTTTCAATTTCTTTCCGTATGCTTGAAAACCGATAGCTATCAAAAAAGAAAGTCAAATTTGATTGTCAGGCCGTCCTTGAGGCACCTTGAGTATGCATTTTGCGTAGGGCGTGTAGACACAACCTGTATTTGTCTAAAAACGTTTGAAATTTTTAACTTTCTTTTTTTCTAGTTTATTTACATCATTTCTTTCATATTTTGATTATTCTAGCATTTCAAAAGGGCAATTTTGAAGTGGTGGAAGGATTTTTACACGCAGATGTGAGTTTTTCTTGTAGTTTTTTTCTGTTTTAAGGTTTTTTTAGAAATGGAATGAAAAAAACGGTTGATGATAAAAAGCCACTCAAAATGATTCTTGGGAAGTTCCAGTGTCTTAAACATCCCAATAAATTTTTTTCGAACAGAAAGAAAAAGCTAAACTTTTTCCCTCCTCCTCTTTTTTTCTTTTGTACTAATAATTATTTTTTTCAGTTTCAAAAGGACTACACCAACTTTCTACCTGACGCATTTACGAAAAACGGGTTTTTAGTCCAACAATGCGATGTATTCTCAAATTTTTCATACTTATTTTTGTACCGCAAGGTTTGTTTTTTTTGTATATATTTGTTAAAATAAGATCTCTATTTCAGTTAGTGTATGCGATGAAATTTCTCGATTTTTTTCAACGTCAGTTTTTGAACGGTTACAGCCGGATGTCATAAGGATATCTTTAAATAAATTAGGTAAATTTTTCCATTTTTCAACACAATTTCAACGGTTTTTTTCTTTCAGATTTGAATATTGTTGCAACTTTAAAAACCGAATCACAAAGTTTATAGTGGAAATTTTATTGTCAGAACGGCCACGGAGACAATAAAAACACGAGAGAAGCGAGTATTTGGCTTCTTTTTCAGGTTGGTTTTTTTTTTTTTTGCAAGTATTTATGCTCCAAAATTGGGACATAAAATCTGAAAAGCTTCTGGAACTAATACTCCGGTTCCAGGACTCAATGAAGACATTTAATTTAACATCACATGTCCCTCCAAACCCCTCAAAAACTTTTAAAGACAGTTTTTCGTCTTTCAGAAAGTTTACCCGGCCGTGGATCTCTGTCCGAAATTGCTGAAGATGCGTTCATTGGGTCGTTACTCCTTCCCGAAGATACTTTATACTTGGACCCTTACAATTGGCATTTCCCAACTAAAGAAAGGTAAAACCGCTCTACTTTTGAAATATATAATCTGTTTTCAGTAACAAGATTATCGCCTATTTTGATTCTGACATCACCAGGAACACAAATAGATCCCTGGGATACATTGACAAATCGACGGTCAGATTTTAGAAATGGTTTTTATGCTTGGAAAATGCTAAAAAAAACATTCTGAAATCAGTTATTTTGCTTTTTATGGAACATTAAAGATGAGTGTTTCTCAAAAAGTAGAACATTTCTTTTTTTAGTGAAATTTTCACGTTACCCTGGAATTTAAAACGCGCAAGTAGTTCATTCGCGCTCGCTCCTGGAAACTGAAAAATCTCATTGATACTCAGGAACTTCAGAGTGACCCCTATAGGGGACTAGTTAATCGATAGATGTTATGAACTCTAAGCGAAGAAGCATTTTTATGGAAAAACTGAATAAAGAAGCGTTTTTTAAATTAAACTTGAAAGGCTCTATAAAGGCACTTGAACTTTGAGGGTTAAAGGCTCAGACCCTAAACCCATATAAGGACTACTTCAATTTTACTCCTATAGGAATCAATTTTTTGACCCTCATAAGGGTTTTTTTTCCTCCATGAACCTTATAGAAACCACCCTGGAATTCCTAGGTAGGGGCAATTTTCGTAAACATCAGCATAAATTTTTGCGTTTTTCGAGTGAGAACTGATAGATATTTTTCAAATCACGGTCAAAAAAGTTTTTAAATGTTCAGAATTCTCCACAAAGACCGAACCCATTCCTGTCCTACCAAAGACAGAAAAGAGATGTCTCATACGCCGTGAAAGATGTCGAGAAAAACCGCTGCGAATTGAAAATCGTCGCAGATTACACGTTTTTCAAAGTGGTCGGAAAGCAGAGCAAAGCCATCACAATCAAATATTTGGTATTCTTTCCATAATTGTATGAAAAATTCGGTTATTTTGAGGTCAATACAATCGCCAGGGTGAATGAAATTTATACCTCGGTCAATTGGGACGAAGGATTTGAGCATGAACTGGAGAATAGACAAAGGGGAAGGTTAGTTTTTTAAATTTAAATTTTGAAAGTTGTAAAATTTTTTTCAGATTACGAAATATCGGCTTTTCTATCAAGGAAATCGCTGTTCTTGAGAAACCTAGCCCAAATAGGCATCACTACAACTACCACTCTGAGGATGATAAATGGAACAGTAAAAAGCTTCTTGAGGTTTGGATGTTATGAAAAAGTGCTCGCATTATTTGAAGTACAGAAAAAGCTTCTGAACGACTATTTTTCGCAATTTTCTTAAGAAAAATGGGAGTTGAAACTACAAATTTCACCCCGCTCAAGTTGGAGTTAGGAAATTGGCTTTTAAACCTCCGTTTTCTGGAAGATCATGAAAAACCCTCGATTTTTCAAACTAAATATGAATGAACTATTTTTACTTCAAAAATTAAAAAAATCTCTAAACCTTTCAGGCTTTTTCATTCGAAGAAGGCTCCTCGAACTTCTGCCTAGTTATGCTGGTCACCGCGAGAAACTTCGAAGAATCGGAAGTTTTGGGCCTTGCCTACGTTGCAAGACCTCCTCAAGATGGTAGCGATGTCCCTGGCGGCTTGTGCTCCACGGAAAACAACGTTTGATCAAAATGAAGTTAATACTTTTTTTCTCGGGTTTCCAGGTCAACAATCGTTATGTTCCTGTGAACACTCTATTCACCACGGCTCTTTTGAGCAACGGAGAAAACGGTATCACGCAAGGAACAGACATTATTGTGGCTCACGGTAAGAGGAAATTTTTTCTTTAAGGTCTTGAAACACTGGGGTGAAACTTAGTTTTGGAAAAAATCTGTTATTTTAGGTTTTTTGACAATCCCTGATTCCTAAACCCCTGAACTTTTCATGATTTTGCTCCAGTTATGATCCCTGAAGTTCCAAAATAACGCATAAATTCAGGGTGTTTGATATTTTTGACCTTTATAAAGCGACGAAAAATGAAAGGGTAAAAATTTTTTCTCTTTTGAATCAGAAAACTTCAAGTCATTTTTTTCGCAAATTTTGAATTATTTTTCGCTTCTATTTTAAAGCTCGTTCTTGACTGGCTCATAACGTATAACTTTCATTCAAATTAAGGCAATAAAAAAAATCGGCTTGCGAATTGAATACTTAAAGTAGGTCCTTGCGCGCAAGTAATTTCAGGTCGGGTGTGGGGAAAATCCACTTCCCTCGTTGAGCTTTTTGAAATGACGTCATACGCTTTATATAAATTGTCTTGAAAATAATTACTGTTGGAGATTAGCTAGATCATTTCCCTTTTTTCGGGGCCAAATGATTAAACTTTTCCTTTTTCTTTTGCAAAAACCGGAATTTTTCAGAATTTGGTCATGCTTTCGGTGCTCCACACGATCCCGAGCCGACAGAAGGAAGAGGAGAAGAAAATGACAACTGTTTTCCATCTTTCAAAGAGGGCGGTTCTTATATCATGCACCGCTATGCTCAGGCCGGCTACGATCGCAATAATTATGTCAGTTGAAATTTTTTCTTTTTCATGAAAAAAAGTATATTCCAGCTTTTCTCTCCGTGTTCACGCAAAGTGATTCGAACGCTGCTGGGACAGAGATTCGAAACGTGCTTCACTAAGGAGAAAACATCAGATTGTGGAAATGGAGTCATCGAGGACAGTGAGCAGTGTGATAATGGAGACAATGAGGCTTTGCTTCATACTCAAGGAGGTGATAAACTATTTTTAAAACTTATTTTTTGAAACAGCAAAGCTATTTAAGTACTTTTCCCAAACGTATTCCTTTTACTCAAATTTGAAATTCTTCCGCATCGACATTTTGGAGAATACTCGCGGGACTTAAACTTATTTCTCAGGCGCCAGATGTTGTGACAAGTTCTGTCAACTAGCAGTCGGTGCAGTGTGTTCCCCCAATAACCACGCTTGCTGTTCGGATCAATGCCAATTTCTCAATAATACGCACGTTTGCCTACCAGGAGACACTTTCCACTGCAAGGGTGATTCTCATTGCTCGTGAGTTTTTTCTTACAGAATTTATTTGGAGACCTTAAAAAGACATCCCATCAAGAAAATAAAAAAAGTTCATTCACTGGGGCCCATGCGATCGATTGAGATGCTCAAATTCAAAAACTGAACTTTTTTGTCATGGATGACTCTTGAAATCAATATTTGTTCCTTTAAAGATTCCCATTTTTCAGTTAGGCGAACATTTTCAAATCTGCATCATATCATTAATTTTTGAAATGTTTTCATAGCTCTCGAATTTTCAGAGGAATCTCAGGAGAGTGTCCTGAACCGCCACCAGTTAAGAACGGCCTGCCCTGCTTCGATAAAGGAGAATGCCAAAAAGGCGTTTGTGTTCCGTATTGTGAAAAAAATCGGCAAGATGAGCTGCATTTGTGAAAAAAATGTATGTTTAAATAATATTCTGATCTAAAGAGATTTAAAAAAATTAAATTTTTTTAAAAAATTGATAAAGGTTCTTCAAGACATCTTGACATTGTATCAGTCTGAGAATGCACTTTTCCTTTTTTTTCCATCACTTTTTTGATTTGAAAAAGGAATATTTTGTCTATTCCAGTGGAAGATTCGTGTCACCGGTGCTGCAGAAGTTCCAGTAACGAAACCTGCGTAATTGAGCCTTCTGGGGGGCTTCTGCGGGATGGGACCAACTGTTTGCAGGGCTTTTGTAAAAACGTGAGTTTCCATCAAAATACACTTTGAAATTCAAAATTTCAGAGCATTTGTGTGAATAAAGTGACGGACAATGTGATAAACTACGTCACCAGTTTGAAGGATAGCCAGCGGTTATGTTAGTTTTCTCTATTGATTACTTTTTTTATAGATGTTTCAAATAAAAAAATATCAACTGAATAGAAAGTGAAAAGTTGCAACCGACCTTCAGCGATTCGCGCTTCTTTCATTTTTATTAAAGCCCGTTTTTTTAAGATGAGCATTCTTCTATCACGAAAATCTGTTTACATATTTTAGTAATTCCAAATATGGTAGTAAATGAGTCATGAGAGCCTTTGAAAATACAAAACCTTTCCAATTTCATTCTTATTTTGTTTTAAAATTTAATTTTTGAGGGACCTTCTTCAAAAACAATATTGTCCTGTTCCTCGTATTTATTGTCACGGTTTTTCTGGATACCCGTCAGCTACTGTGTCTGCAAACATGTGAGTACACTTAAATCAAATATTTTCCATAATTCTTTTTTTATTTCAGGACAGCAAGGAGAAGAAAATGAGCAAGAAAAAGCTGAAAAACGTGGTTGTGGCCAGTGACCTCGTCAAACAAGAATCTATTATTATTTGATTTTATTTTAAATGCTTTTCAGTTACTTCACCACAAGCTGGGGAAAAATGTCTAAGATACGAATTTCTCTTTCAAAAAATATATTTTTGCTAGCTAATCATGAAAAAATAAATCAGTTTCAGTAATTCATTCATTCAGACCTTTCCCAGAATCAATTGGATCATTGTTATATTGTTATTTTTTTATCTATTGCTCATTATCTGATGCCTTCTCACAAAAAAAGTTCTGCTCATTTTCGAATCTCTTTCTCATTTTTTTCCAGCTTTTACTTAACCGGTGATCTTGTTTCTATGAAAAAAATGCTTTAGCGTATTTTAAATTCAACGAATCTTTGTTAAAAAAAGTCTAATAAGGGTCTTAATTATATTGTCAAGCAAAAAGAAACTAAGGTTTGTGATCGGATTTTTTTCTGATGTTGTGAAGTGCCTCAAATTGAATTTCAGTGAAAGTAAATGATTTTATTGTTTTTTTCTTGCATTTCAACATGTTCCAAGTTATGGGGCACGCGATTTTTTTGATTTGGAAAAAAAGTATTTGCCGAAATATTTTATTTGGGTGTATTTTTTTATTTAAAAATAAGGTACGGGATGTTAGAAATTCTCTACTGTTGTTTTAATGTCGTAGAAGTCAATTTAAGTAATATTTTCGATATAAAATGCATAGGAAACCGCGGGACACAGCTCCTTTTCGAAAGCTTCCCGCCTTGTTTGCTCCACGGCGAATTTCACAGCTCTCCGTTGTTTTTGTTGTTTTTCTGCGTTGTTTATATTTTTTCAGTACACAAATTGCGTGAGCAACGCCAGTGACGTCAGTGAAAACGTGTGGGGAACATTTCATCGATTGATTTCGGTTCCGTTGCGTGTTGCCATTGCCGCTCCAGTGATCATTTGCCTTAATGATTCTCACTGGCTAGTGGAACAGTTCTTCTCTTTTTTCTTTCATATTGAATTCATGAGTTTTTTCCTTGAAGATCTGATTCATGTGAAAATTATCAAGGATTTTGAAAATTTCCTTTATTTTGCTTGCGGAAACGAATTTGATCTGGATTTTTGACATTTTTTGTGATAAAACTTATTGATATCTTCTTAGTAGTTGCTACTGTTTAATGAAACTTTTCGGCTTCTTTTGAGAAAAAAAAAAGTCAAGAAAAACAAAATTCGTACCAATAAAGTTCAATCATGAGCAGCCTTGTATATATTTTCACCTCTTTTTTGAAAACGGTTTCTTTCTTAGCTATTATTTTGACCGAAAAAGGGACTTTGAAAAAAATCATGTACCCTATTTGCCAAATAGAAATAATCACTCAGTCATGAAAAAAATATTTTTTTACACGCTTTTTTTTCGAAAATTTGTTTGGCACACAGAAAACCTTCGTTGGGGTAATGTTATAAATTTTTCTCTTCCGTCACATTTTTTTTTACCAAGATTCCAGAAACACCGGTGCGTAATGTTTTCCAATTCGCTTGCCTTCCACCTTCAGAAAATAAAAAAACCTTCAAACATCTTGATTTCCTTCCCTTTTACTCTTGAACCTCTCAAGTTTCAACTCGCGTGACTCATTGCTCGTTTTGAAATTTAAAGTGTAAAACGTTAAACTGAGTGCGACGCTTCGTTTTGACTCAGAGCACCACTAAAAATATTGATCTTAGAAGATTTCCTACCAAGCGGTCGTGGCTGGCTCCTGAAGATGCTGCGGTTATTTATCTTTGCTTTTCTGACGATTGGTGAGTTTTGAATTATTTTTTTGAAGGTAATAATTTACGAATTATTTAGTTTTTCAGGTGGTTTTGATGCTTTGGTTTTGAATTTTGTAGGATCGACGAGTTTTTGAGAAAAGTGATTTTTAATCTTACCACGCCCAGATAAAATAAAAGTCTTAAAATTTTTCCAAACTTGATTTCTTCGAGCTTGTCGTGGTCTAAATATTCTGAATTTTAGTTGGATTTGCCGCTTCAGCCTACCCAAATGACACCCTCACTACGACGACGCCCAAAGGTGGAACTTCTATCGCAGGTATTTTTTCAGCAATTATATCCATTTCATATTTTTTCTCAAAGAAATTTTTGATTTTTCAATCTTACGCTTTTAGGAACCTTCGTGACGTGCCACACTTCAATGGAAAATTGCCTCGAAGCTTGCTACATGGAATGTTTCGTGGCGGATTTTTGCAACGATGTTCCGGACCGAGTCGCTTGTGCTCCCGGCCTTCCACAGTTTGTTTTAAATTTGATCGATTTAAGTTATGAACGGAAATCGGCATTTTTTTTTCAAAATTAGCAAATGTTTCTAGAAAGATGTATGAAATCGGCAACTTTCAGTGATCCTGTTTATCTCAAAAACTATCCGAACACAAAAAAGCTTCATCTGGTTTATTTCCTGTTTCAAGATTCATTAAAAGGTCTTTACCATCTTCCAGAAAGTGTAAGTACACAAAATGAAAATTTTCACTTAGTCGTCATTCTCTGGAAACCAAGAAACATTGAAAAAACTAACAAAATCCATCAGAAACTTATGAAACACCTGAGCAAACAAACCTCGAGCGGCCAGGTAAAACTCCTCTACATTTTCCGAGGGTCCAAATATTGTCACAATTTGTCATCGACTAGTTAGCGCCTCTTCTCTCCACCCAGTCTTCATTTTCCTCTTGCTATGGATTCCCCAACTCCTGAGCTGATTGAGAATAAAATAGTCAAATCTGGAGTCGACTGTCTACTTGAACGGCTTTCTACCGTTCGGAAAGTCTACGAGTGGTCGGAAAACTACGAATATGTGTGTTCCGACGTCGACTGGCAGTAAGTTTCAAGCAAAAAATTCAATCTTTTTACTGAAACACTCAATTAGATTTAAAAACGCATGGGCAGCTTTACTAAATTGGGTCTTACCGTGAAAAACCTTTTTTTAACGGTTGTTTGGGCTTCAGATGTTATTGATGTTTCTCAAAGAGGTGATAAGCGTTCCTTATTGAGTTATATTCAGTCTTTTGGAAATCTCTTTCTACGATCCATTAATAGGAATCGGGTGGAAAAACTTCGACTAAAAAAATAGCCCAAAATTAGTTTAGCTGGTCTTGTTGCGAAGCGGCTTTTTTTTTGCGGTTCATTTTTTTTTTTGGATGCCTAGGAACATCTGCTAAACTTCTAGCAATCCATTTCAAGTTGAATCAACTTTCTCCCGATTTTTACCTAAGGAAGATATGACCTTTTCTCAGGCTTTGATAATCTTTTTGAACATTTTTTTCCTCAATTGATGCTCCAGCTTAAAAACCAGGGATGACTGTATAATCATGCCATATATACTTTCGAAATATTCCCAGAGCTCGCGGAGCAAAACGATGAGTCATCGGCTCTTTTTGGCACGCGTGAGGGCAACTCCGCCCCACGCACTCGGAAAAAATCGGCCCATCGGCCTAGGAAAACAGAACCACAATGTATTTAGTGGTAGTTCGAAAGTTTATTCAAGCTTTTGACTGGTTTTTCTCTTAAAACTAGCTCGAAACTGTCGCGAATCTTTTCCGTAAGGCTTCGAAAAATTGACTCTGAGCAAAAAAAAAATCTCATTTAGAAACCTTTTCAAATTTAGAATCTATTTGAAGCAGTAAACCACTTTTAGATTCCAAAAATGGTTTTTTAAAGCAGTTTTCTAGAGTTCAATCTATAGTTAGAGGTGGTTTTTCGAGGCAATATTTTCATTAGAACTCATAACTTTCATAAATTTTGATCTGTTACAAAAGAAAAATCTAAAAAAACGTGATAATATTATTTTTTTCAAGCTCAACCAGTAAAAGAAAAAAAGAAAAGACCGAGAAAGGAAAAAAATGACGAAATGTAACTTCCAATTACAATTATTCGCTTGCTCTCGAGGTCATTTGCCTGGATCTTCCTCCCATTTTCAAGGCTGTGTGTTCCTATTTGACCATTTTTGAAATTTCTCCTTTTTTCTCAAGTTTTCTTTTTGAGAAAGCCGAAAAAAACACCTAGAAGAAAATAAACTCATTGGGCTTCAGCCTGCGCAAATCGATTTCTGCGGCTCTCCTTTTTGTTGTTCTGTTTTTCCCCCATTCTGGGGTCTTTTCCATATTGAGTCCTGTGATTTTCTCTGACTTTTCAAAAAAAAAAAACAAGAAGATCAATTTTTTAGTTCTCCAAAAAGAACTTCGTTTTAGGCACTCAAAAAAACTCAAAAAAATCCTTAGTAATTTCAATTTATCTCTTCTTTTTTTACTCGACTTATCTGTTTCTTGTACTTCATGAAAGTTCCTGAAGGGAAATGGACGACGAGAGGCCGATATGGGAGTCCATACTTATGTTGGATATTTACGCCATCCTGGTTTGGGTATACGATCATCTGCCCTTCGAAATAAAAATCCTACATTTGGTGAATTTTTTTCCTATAAAAGGAAAATTTTTCTGTAAACTTCTACTTTTTTCAATGACTCAACTTAACTATAAATGAACTATGGTTAAATCTTGCCAAATTGAAATCCGGAGTTGATATTTTGGGATTATCAGCCGAAGTTTATTTTTTTTTATAAGCAACTAAAGTCAAGGATGATCAGACTATAGTTCAATCTACACAAAATTGAATCCGGAGAGAGTCTGTTGAAGTTATTTTTCTGTAGAAGTTTATTTTTTTATAAATAGCATAAATCAGTCGTGACTGGACTATTATCCAATTTTCATTAAGTTGAAATCAGGAGTTGATTTTTGCTAGTTTGGCTTTTTTCATCAGTTTAAATCAATAGAGATCAAATTATAGTTCATTCTTCACAAAATTGAAAGTTCAAAGGTTATTTCTGTAAAAGTTCAAATTTTCTTTCAAAACTAGCTCAAAAGATCAAAAAAACATGTTTCTGATATTTTTTTCAAGATTTTAAATTTCATATTTTTCAGGATGGTCCTGCTGACGCTGGGTTTTGTGATCCTCCTGGTGACGTGTTGCGGGTTCATCTGCTTCTGCACGCCTTGCTGCCTCTGCGCGATCATCTACCGACGTCGGCAGGCGCGAAAAAACCGCGCCCAGGCCGAATACCCCACTCCCACCGCACCTCCTTTGCTCGCCAAAGTTTGAAACAAAAACTTCCCTACAGGTTCTCACACTAAAAATATAAGTGTGGGAGAAATTCTATCTCAACTTTGAGCTTTAACATCTAGAGTTTGAAACAGTCAAATGATCTTTGTTCTCCGTATTTGTAAACGCGTAATCGAACAAAATTGAGCCTTTCTTTGTGATTTTTACTTGCCCGAATTGACAGAAAATCGATTAGTTCTCCCGAAAAATTTTTATTAATAGTCCATTCTTAGTGATTAGCAAGAAAGTTCATTTCGATAGCTGTCTAATACTTTCTCCCAAGTTACCGTTGAATGGACTAACTTTTTTCCAATTTTCCAGATTCGAAAATTATTGATTTTTTTTCGCTGCATTTGTTCACTAAATTTTCTGACACTTTGTATCTTACTATACAAAAACTTTCTTTGTTTCTTTCTTTTTTTGCCGGATCTGTTCAATATTAGTTTCGGCGGGTTATTTGGTTGAAACTTTCCTTTTTTTCCAATTGTTTTTGTACTTTTCCACCAACCAAAGATGCATTCGATATTTTGATCTCTTTTTTTAGAGATGAATAATGATTTTTCTGCCAAATACTTGTATGTAAATAAAGCTTCAAACGAAGATTTTGTTCAGATTTTGAGCATGTTTTTGAAGAAAAAAAGGTTTTTGAATTTTTTAGGTTTTTTCCAGGGCTTCCATTTTTTTCTGTTTGAAAGCAATATTTAGGCCAAAAGTTGCGTGTTGAAGACGATTTTGACACGACAATGTCTCTCACCGTAGAAACACCCATAAAGGGCAAATGATCGTGAAATATGAATAACAGGATTGTAAAAGTGCTCCCACCCCCTCTTCTTCTGGAAGACGCCGTTAAAATGCACATAACGTGGCGCGATCTCCGTGAATTTGCCACTTTTTTGACATTCTGTCCTCAAGGTGCAATTGTTTTTCATATACTTTTTGCTGTGGTCTTTTCTCATGGCTTAATATCTTTGAAAACCTTGAAAATACAGCTCGAAAGTAATTTTTAAGCAAGTAAACTATTTTTTTCTTTTGCGAAAGCTTTTAATTTAAAGTGCAACTCAGTTTAGACTTAATACAGAAAAATTCGACAATTTTATTTAGGGTTTTGAATTTTAAGCCGTTCAAATAAAACTTCGATTTCGTATTGATTTAAAAAGTAGAGGTTTTACAGCGTTTTGAAACGTTATAACTTGGCCGAAATTGTCGTAAAAATGTTTTTAAAATGGTTTTAGGATGTTCCAAAGTACGTCTTAAGTGAATTCCAGCGAACTTTCAAAAATGTTTTTTCTCATTTCTCTTGAAAGTTATCGAAAAGATCGAATCGAAGTTCGAATCCATTTGGTCTTTTTTCTTGATGGAACGTTTTCACAACATCGTATCGATCACAAAATGGATTATTTGATTTGCCGCGAGAAAGCATTTTTGACTTTCCTTTTCTCAAAATCGTGTCTAATTATATTTTCCGTCGGGTTTTGATCAAATCTCTGAAAATGACCTGTATTTGTTAATGGAATGTATAGACATAAAAGCTGAAAAAAAAAACCAAAAAGCCTTGACATCAATTTTAACCGAATCCAAGAACTTTTCAACTTTTTGGATCCATTTTTGACAGTTTCAAGGAGTCTAGAACTAAACGGATACTCAAGGTCCGTCTCAAAGTGACTTGAAGATCATTTTCCTGTTTCAATTGTCTTCTCAAACAGTTTCTCACAGTTTCAAGGCACTGATAACGCAACTTTCTTCGAAATGGATCATTTTTATCCTGGTTAGCACTTGATTCGCTCGTAAGGAGATCGACACGGATTCCCCAAACAAAAGCGTTTTTCGAATTGGGTTAAGCGGTGGTAGGTCAAACTAGGACAGATAGGCGGAATCGGTGGTGGTCGTGTGAGATTCTTCGCTAGAGGCCGAGACCCTCTCCAAAAAGGTTCGGCCTTCAATTCGAGAAGTGGCTGGAGGGGCGCCTCGTTCTTTTGATAACACTATTGATTCTGAGGCACCAGGTTTTTTGAACTACTTCTCTCTTTTTTTTCTGCCCCATCGCACCGACCGCTGGTTCGTTCTCTAAACTTCTCTCTTTCACAGTGAACATTTGGTTTTTTGTCTTTTTCCTTCGATTTTGCATAACCAAACTGGAAAAGTGAAGTTTTTAGATGGACTGTCTGGTTCATGATCCCGACTTGCCGTCTTGTGCAACCGAACCGACGGAAACTTTTCCTGGAAGCTTGGATTTGAACAAATCTTCGCCAAATGATGTCCTTTGGGCGGTAAGATTTAGAAAAAATTATTTTTTTAAGGTCGATCTGAGAGAATCCTCGTATGGCTTCTTACAAGTAAAGTATGTTTGAAAGTGAAAAAAGATCTTCTGCGATTTTTTTCTGTTGCAAGTTAATATTGATTGCAGTTTGAATTATTCTGAAATAATAAATTTTTAAAAGCGCACAGTGTTCGAATGACTAAAATCCTTCATTCATCAATATTTTTTCCAGTTCATGAGAGCCAGCGGAGCGTTTTTCACGAATCAAATTCAAACCCCCGTTAAGGTTAGTGCCGCGTTTTTTGAGAATGCTAAAAGATTTATTTTAGGCAACGCCCAAGCCAAAAGAGTCGTTCTCGCCTACAAAATGTAATTTCCATATTTTGAACTTTTCAATCGGCCTTTTTTAGGTTCCGAAGGTGCTGAGGACGTGTTTGAAGATGAAGTTCTCGCTAATGAATTGTTAGAAATTTCGGTGAGTGTTTTTTGGATTTTGGATAGCATTCTCCACGTAGATCGTGAATTGAAAAACAGAAAATTTCACCAACATTCACAAATAAAATTATTTGAAATGTGGTTATGGGATTTCGAAAATAATCTCAACCAGAAGATGATTTGCCTGTTCCAGAAAGCCACCGCGGCCAGAACAGTGAGCAAGAAAATCCCTCGGCTAGGCTCCCCAGTCAAAGGTTTTTCTTAATCTTCGATGTCATTCAAAAGAAGAAAAATAACTCTTTTTAGTCTCAAACTTAGCTCGAATGTTCACTGCCAGAACTGAGGAGCTTAGAATGCCCATCGAATGCGTTTGTCATTGTTGTTTCGGAAAAATGGTCGCCGGCCATCGTACTGTTCTGTACAAAGGCAGCTCGAGGTCTTATCCTTGCTATAGGTTGGTTGAGAAGCTTTTTTGTTGGGTAAGAGGTATTCCATTCATGCTCTGGAGGATTTTGGAAAGTTTTTTGTTGAACAGAGGTTTTTGAAGGCTTCATATATGTCAAGAAGTGTAAAAACTAGAATTTTATATCATTATCTCCCGATAAACAATTTGTCTCATAATTTTGAAGACTCAAGACAGAAAACGGAAAAGAAGAAATTCAAGGATTTTCTATAAAAAAAGTACTTTCTGGTGACTTTTTAATTGCATAGAATCCAGGTTCTTATAAAGTAATCCATTAGATATTAAAAATTTCAAGGCCTTAAAAAATTATCGTCGAAAAACTGGATCTAACTTTCTGAATTTCCATTAGACGCTCTGAAATTCGTAAAAGAAGTTTCGAGAGAATTTTTCAAATAGATCCCTGTTCCAGATGCACCAGAAAAGGCTGCCAGACCTTCGCGTCAATGACACAGCTGCATAAAAAACTCGTGGTAGCAAGATCCGGAAATCTGAGGAAAAGAAGATTTTCCCGAAGTCCGACTCCACAAGAAGAAATCGAAATCAAACCGATCCTTCCAATCATGGCGGAAGCCTCCGATGCAACTTCGTTCAGTACTACTTCACTGCAGCTGAACATACCTGAGTCGCCTCCAAAAATGGAGCCGGGCGTGTCGAAGTCGTACCCGAACTTGAGCGCTCTTCTGGGAAGTGCTCCTCCAGCTCCGAAAAACTTCAGAGACAACTTCGCCCCTGTGGACTCGAGGACTCCTCCGACGCAGCATCTTCTGATGATCGCCAATAAATATCAAGGTTTTTGAGATGAACCTTCCAAAGACTGTTGGTAGAAAGTGAAGAAGTTCCATAATTGGAAATGGAAGACTGGTAGACAAAAAACTGATCAGCTCAATCCAAAAGGCTTGGAACTTCTATAGTCCATCCACCGAATTTTTTTTTAGCTTTAGAAAAGTCAGGTCAACGATTTTTCGGCTTGGAATGATTGCTTGCTTTTTTTGTGCATCTGAAACCCTAAAAAAATTAATAAACTTGAATTATAATTGCAAAAACCAGCGCTATCAAATTATATTAACTTTCCAGCACCCCCTCCTGAACCAAGCATCTATGGACCTCTTTGGGAACAAATCCTGAAGATCCTGCAAGCTGGCCAAAAATAATCAAAGTGGCTGATTTTAGAAAAAATATTCATTTTCCTTAGTTTGTGTTGATTTTTTTGTTTTTGATCTCTGTTTTCGGTGTTTTTCTGGACATGTTTCGATACGGTGTCGTTTACCTGTTAAATTTTGTTATTTCCTTGTTTTTTTATGAATTTTTTTCTTTGTGTTCAATAAAAAAAGAAAAAGTCGGAAAAACGGATGATTTAGGACAAGTCACTTAACCTACCGAGGCGTTGGCAATAATCCCTTTGGAAGGTGCAATTTGCGCCGTTCGCGCAACTTAATTGTTGTATTCATCGTTTTGTTGCTCAAAACTCTTATTAACGCTTACGTAACCTGCTAGTTGAACACCTTGGCTCATTTTTCATTGTTCGTCAACTTCAAAATAAGAAAATTGTGAGAAAAAAACTCAGTGGAGCAAAAAATCAAAATTTTCAAAACTGACCTTGCACGGAAGAATCAAGTGAAAACTGACTTTTTTGAATTATTTTTAGTTCACATTACTGATTCAGCTTTTTTAGAGGTCTTGTTATACGTTGGAATCGCAGCCCTCTCTATAGCCTATTCCGCGGCAGCTTGTCACGTTTTTCTTTCCGCCAAAAAGACCGTATACCAAATTAGATCAAATTTCGGCTTTTATAACGGCAAGAAACCAAGGTCTTGAAGCGAAGTTGGTCAAATTTGACTTGGACTTTTGGCGGAAAGAAAAACCTGACAAGCTGGCGTGGAATGGCCTATAAAATCCAAGTATCATAAAACCCTCCATCCATTAAATCCCAAAAATCCATAACTTATCCGTTATTTGTCCACTCATGGCTCCATAGGTCATTATTACCTGATGATACTCAGAGTAAAGTCAAGTTCAAGAAGTACTCCAACAGATGATATTTGCAGAAAAAATGGCTCACCTTGCCTCCAGCAAAGCAAACTTGTGGATGAACCATGTATGGAGAATCTTTACTTATTGTACTCATTTGTTTGCTCAGCTCCATGTTTGACTCTTTTCAATGAAGAAGAGTACTAGAAATATTGACAGCAAGAATTGGTGAACAGATCTCTGAAAGCAGCACAATAAGAAAAGAGCAATATTTTGAATTGATGGCTTTTTCGGATTTTCAAGGGCTGATGTAGAGATTTTCAAATGACTTTCGCATCTTCTACTTTAATAAAAAATTCGAGAGTGAAAAATTAAATACAAAGATTATTCAGAAATTCAGAAAAGCAACTGTGAAGACCAGTTCTCAAAGTAAAAAAATAGAAATATTATCACGCAATTTCGAAAGTTTCAAATTTTTCAAACCTGTTCAAAAAAGCTCAAAAATAATTTTTCAAGTTCTCTTGAAAATTCGAACTATATTGGATAGCATAAGATATTGATAAAAAAAAAAACTTGGAAAGATTCAAAATTTTTTTTCAAGTATTGGATGATCAGAAAATTTCGCTCTATCCACGTCTTGGACTGAAAATTCAACTTTGAACTTTCAAAAATATTCCCATGTTTAAAGTAAGAAGCCACATCAAACGCCCAACTCGGTTGACTAGACACCGACGGCTGCCAACTACCGTAATCCCCAGGATCCCTCCACACAAGAAATAAAGACCTAATGATGACGCAACCTCGGGAACACGCCGATGCGCGCAAAACATCTCGGAACGCCGGTTTTCTCGTCCTCGCCACAGCTCGACTTCGACTCGACCAGGACAAGGTGATTTGTCACCAGCCTCCCTTCGGTGTTCTGTTTTCGGCACGGACTAATTCTCTCCCACATTCATCATTTTCCCACTTTCATCGTGTTCCAATCGGTTCTTCGGCGGAAATTGGCAAAAAAAACGTTGCAGAAATTTTGAAATTCAGATTTAAAAAACCATTGAATCAAATGAGGTTTTAAAAAAGAAAGTTCATCTTGAAGAATAAGTTTATCAACGCCTTGGATGTATAGTACCAGCAGATAAGTCACGTATAAAACGGATATTTGGTCTTGTAAGGAATTCAATCTTCCTGAAATTTCTTGGAGTTCTGATGATTGTTATTTTTAACACTCTGGAAGAATTTTAGATCAGAGAAAAAGACGCAGAAAGATTCAACTACCTACAGGAAGGTTGCGACCGAAACACTGTTATTTTTGTCTATTTTCGGACGCTGCTACATATAAAAAAAGGTCTTCACAAAATCAACTCACCAGCATTTCTGAATGAAAAGTCCACTAATCATCACCTTTTGACCAATAATGGAATGAAAATCACTGTTTGGAAACCAAAAAAAACTGTTTTATTTCATCTTTTTGAGCCATAAGCAGCCTAGTCTGGATTCAAAAAAAACACCAAAGTTTAAAAAATTGACTCCCAGGAACTGTTAATGAATGAAACATAATTTTTTTAATAAAGGTTAAATCTGCGCTTTAACTTTGAAGTTTGCTCACTGTTGGCTCTAGGAAAAGTTTAGAAAATTATTTTGTGGGCTTCAGAAAGGTTTTTGTCTTGACTTTCAAAAAATCACACAAAAAAATCTCGCGGTCCATTCCATCTTTTAGGCGTTTTAGAACAAACCATATCATAATATCAAAAAATATTGGGTGAATGATTAGAAAAAATTGGAACTTAACGAAAAAAAAACATACTTCGAAGAAACTTTTGTCAAGATCACCGCATTCCTTGACACTTTCTCAATGCTAAACATATTTCCATCATATTTCAATCCCTGAACCGAACAGAAAATCGAAAAAAACAAGATAAAACAGAAAGGTGAGAAAATAATCAAAAGGCGAAGTGGCATTTTGATGGATCATCGGAAGAGACGTCGGCACGCAACGTTTCTGCCGCGCAAGGCCACGAAACTCGAAACACGTCGCCTGTTTACACAATGCGACAGTAGCGCTCCAAGGCAGTGATAACGTTTTCTTTGAGATACGGTCAGTAGGATTTTCGAGAAGATATTGTCGATAAAAAAAAAAATGAGAACTTCAACTTTTCGAAATAAAAAAATGAAGTAGCTGTTCGATCATAGGCAAAGTCGGAAAGGGTGGAATAGGCTCTGTAGAAATCCTTTTAGGGCGACAAAGGCTCTTTTTTGCTGCCTCTTTGCGCATTATTAACGGCTCTTATGTACCAATTTTCCTTCTTCCACCATTTTTTGAGCCTTTAAAATCTCAGAAAAAAGGCTCGATAAAGGGACTCTTTTTGATGCCTTTCTCCGGCATTTTTTCAGCCTCTCCCTTTTAGCCGCCATACCGACTTTGCCCGAGATGAAAACCGTCGATATCATTCAATGTTTCGGAAGAAAGCTCAAAGATCGGAAAACTTTAAAAATCGCCTTTTTTTCAAATCTTCCAGGTCGCTAGACTTTGAAGAAGTATATGAAAATTCAGATAGCACCTAACAATTAAAAAAAATCAGATCCCCTGAAAAGCTCAAAAGTTCGAAAAAACCAAAAATGAGAGGAATTTGGATGAATGGACTTTTTTTTTATTGGAAAACGCAACACACTAGAAATTGCTTTTTGAAGCTTTTTCACATCCATCCTGCTGCCAATTTTCTGGAAAAAGTGAAACCTGTCATTAAAATTGAGAATATTTTTTTGAATTTCCATCGAATTTTTTTCATTCAACACTTTCAAAAAAACCTCGAAATTATTTTTTTTCTGCTTGAGCTTCAACGGATTCTCAAAGACCGCCTCCGTTATCCTTGTTCAAAAATCTAACAGTTGCGTTTAATTTTATTCAACAGTTCTTGAGAAATTGTCAATCTTGGTGATAACTTCAGTTAAAAATGTAAGATTATTGATAAAATCAGGCAAAGAGCTAAATTAACTTATTTTCCAAATGTAGTCCAATTAAAGACAAATATATCTAGCCCCTGCAGAACTTTTTTCCTAAGGAGTCCTCGTAAGAGAAGATTGAACCTCCGTTATCATCAAATAAATCTCCAAGCCCTTACCTTTGGAGTCAGTCATATTAATAACAGTAATGGCGGCTGTAGGTGTCGAGAAACATCCATAATCAGGCGTGTGCGGGAGATCTGACTAAGATAACGCTTAATGAAGGCGTTGCTGGCAGAGCTGGATCCTCGAAGGCGATTATGAGCGTTTGTGATGATTAATGTCAACGGCGATACCCGGCTGATAGAAGGCGTCAGTGGCCTCCGACGTCTTCTACCTGACACCACGTCTTCTTGTTACTTCCTGTGTTGATTAAAAGTTTACTGCTGTTTTTAGTTTTTTTTTATTAGTCATAACTTTCCTTTTATTGAGTTCCTCATAAGAGTTTAGTTCCTAAAATAATTAGTTCCTCGAAAAAACTGTAAATGACAGTTTCAGCTTGTGGACTCTTACTTTTTGCCATAAACAAGATGATTTTGATTTCAGATCTTTTTTTAAACTTTTTTTCATGAAACAGTAAGTTAACCTTCACTAATATTTGTCCATCTAGGCTCCAAAAAAATTATTTTTTTCGTAACTTTTTTTGCCGATAGCTGGTCGTGAACTTTGCTTCAAGATTTTTTTCTGTCCTGAGTTTTTTTAAGACTTTTACTCAGTTTTTTTCGAATTCGGCTATAAAAAAACCTGATTTTCAAAAAAATTATAGTGATTTCGAAAAAAATCTCCTTGAAAGTTTCGAAAAAAATGTCTTATCATAATGAGCTCTAGTGAAGAAAAAAACGACAGTTTTTTTCGACAGATGAAGTCCTTGAAATTTTTTTCCCAGGAGAAGTATCCTTCTGGAAAGAATATAACTTTAATTTTCATAAGATAATGAACCGCTCGACAAAAATCCCAAGCTTTTTCCGTCCAGTTTCGAGTATCTTACAGGCTCAGAAACAATTTTGCAATAACTTCGAAAAAACCAGCTTTTTTTATGGATTATTCTTCTTTGATTCCGGACCTCAAATCGTGACAGTGATGTGTCAGTAAGTAGCTTCTGATCTAGACCACGCCTTCGCCGCCGGCGGCCAATGAGAGGCTGCGCACGCCGATGAACCCATCGAGGCCGAGGTGCGAAATCAAAACGAGTGGGCGGAGTCGTCGGGGGAAGAATTCTCCGGTAGCCTCCTCTCCAAGTAAAGACAGGAGCTCCCACCCACTGCGCACTAATACGCGTATTGCTCTGGTACAAGCGATCTCCTCAAGTACCATTTTTTGAACATCCACTGTACAATCATAACGGATCCTTGCTGCAGAAAAAGTACGGTTGCCTACGATGTTCAGTGGTTACTATCCACAAAGGTTCGGCCGGGAGCAACAGCCTTCAGAATGGCAACATCAGCACTTTCGAGGTTGGTTTTTTTTTTCATCTATTGTGCTTTTTTTTCATTCCAGTCTGTTACATTTTTATTGTTGCTTTTTTTCTGAATTCGATTTTCGCCCTGGATTTTATGATTCATCTGAGAAGTGGGGGCTTTGAAATAAAGGATCATCACCTCACTATTATCTACAGTAACCTTTAATTGCCTATTTGAAAATCTGGCAATAAACGAAGTACAATTTCTCTGCATTTTTCTTTTTTTGACAGAAGTTTTCGAAATCTCAAGATTCTTTCGTAACCTGGTGACACTATTTATTTTATAAAATTGTAAATTTTTAAGAAATTCTCAAACTTCTTTGTTAAGTTCTGCTTTGAGTAATAGCCTCTTCGAAAATAATTTGGAGCACCCGGAACAATCCTTCAGCTTTACGAATCGATTTCACATTCCATGCAAGTGAAAACTTTTTTTTTCGAAAATTTGAAAAATTCCTTGCCTATATAATACCAGAACAGAAACAAATTTTTTCTCGGAACTTACTGCAAAATTTCTAAGACATTGAGTAAAAATCGTTCTGAACAAAAAATTTCCTCAATCTCGACTGTATGAACCTTTTTCCTCACTTTACTGTTTCTAAAATTTTTATACGTTCGTGTAGAAAAAAAAACCTTCTTCAGACCCCAGCATGGCGTCCTATCCCCATCCAGAATTTTACATCGAAACTCACACGACAATAAATGCTCGATGGTTCCCGCCTCAAGATTCCTTCTCAGCATACAGGTAAATATCGGTTTTTTCGTTGGGTTCGAATGCGTGAAGGCGGTCTCCTTGGGTCAAACACTATTTGAAGGACGCCTGGGTGAAAAATGTTTGTGTATTTTTCAGGCAGCCGGTTGCTTCCTCACATGCTTTCGGAGTTCCGAATACACTCTATAAACCAAACTCCGAATCACTACTCCAATGCCGATGGATTGAGGTCGTTAAAAAATGAACAAAAATCAACCTTTTGTGAAGTTTCAGAATGGAAAGGAGTGCGGCCAAGTATTCTCCGGCTGCGCAGAAATCTCAGCCCATCTCAATAATCATCACATTGGTAATACTGAATCAACAAATCACGTGTGTCTTTGGTATGAATGTGCTCGCGAAGGAAAAGCCTTCAAGGTACGTTTTTCCGGTCTCTGAAAATCAAAAAAAAAATTGACTTTCAGGCGAAGTATAAGTTAGTAAATCACATCCGAGTGCACACTGGCGAACGACCTTTTGAATGTGCCAAGTGCAGGAAACAATTTGCAAGATCCGAAAACTTGAAAATCCACATGAGGACGCATACAGGTGAGGGATTCATAATTTATAAGAATAACTGAAAAATAATTTGGTAGCGTGATTTTTCGAAACAAAAAGATAATTTTTTTGAAAAAAAGGGGAGCTCAGCTCAATGAAAAAAATTATTCATAGCAACCTATTTTAATTAAAAAGAAAGAAAAAAATTCATTTTCCGAATGGCGGGAACCATTTTGGAAAGGAAAAAAATGGTTTTTACTCTCTTGGTTTTTTTAAGAATTGATTCTGTGGGATTTATAATACTTTTTATTGACATTTCTTTTGGATTCAATTGTTTAAAAAAGGTCGAAGAAACGTATAAAAGCTTTGAGGATGTTTTGAAACACAAAAGTCATTCGCAGCAATCTAAAAATGTTTCTGAGCGTTCAGAAATCCAAAAAATAGTCATTCCTAGCTGGATTCTCGGTTTTTTCATAGTTTATCTTATTCCAATTATTGTTTGAACCTTTCCTTTCTTTAAGTTGTTTCAAGCCGTCCATAGTCATTTCCAAAAAGACCTCAAACTCCCGCTTTTCCAAGGCCCCCTGCTCATTTGTCTCCCAGCCTCAATCAAACGCCAGATTTAGGCGTGTCTGGCATGCCAATGCACAAGGTACATGACTGAATGAAATCCATATACGGTGATATTGGGATTAGGGAGACTGTGAGTATCCAATTGTATCGGTGTCAAGAGCGCCAGGTGACTTTGTAGGGGTGAGAGAGGCGACTTGAGAACGGTACGCAATCCTCTTTTCTGCCAGACGCCTTATTCTATTGCGTAATGTGATCGTTTTTCGCCTTTTCCGTCCGCTTGACCTTAAATTTTTTGTTGGTTTTTCGAAAATTTGGAGGTTCGAGGTAATTTTAAGGCGTTGGTTTTATTTAAAAGGCTAAAACTGTCTAGAAAGCAATTTTTGAGAGTTTTGTGGAATCCGACTAGGCAGAGATGGATCCTTAGCCATGTTGTTGAAAATGTGATTTTTTTGGAATGAAAAATGTTTCATTAAACTCATATAGTCCTTCAAAATTGATAAATCATCCATTTTAGATCGTGGCCAAAAATCTCTACATCAAATTTTGGCAATTTTCTATTAGTAGATTGTCAATGAACCACTCAATTCATGGAATTAAAAATGCAATCATTTTTGTGATAAGGCTAAAAAAAATCAACTTTCCAAAAATTGCAGCCGTCGGCCTTGATTCCGAAATTTCTTTTTGTATTTTCAGAAAGCTCTTTTTCAAATTCTTCTCAGCTAAGAATTCTAACATCCTTTCTCAGTTTGTTTCCTAACTGACAAGCCAACAATTCTGCTCGAACGAAAGTTGCGCAACACCTCCTACTAACCCAATCAAGGCAGTTAACCTCAAATCGGCGATTATCATAAATCCTTTTGGAAACGTGGCAGTTCACCTCTTTTGTGAGGCGACTTCTTGAGCCCATCTTGTGTGGATTTACGACAACACCGAGGTATTGTGAAGCAAATCTCGCCTCGCGCACCACAACCGCAACAATCCTTCCCTATATTCGGCTACCGTAAGCCGGATCGCGTGCGAAGACCATTCTTCTCGAAACGCAAACAGATCGGATAGATTGAGCGCTTCTGGTTGGCGACATTATCAGTGATAAATAGATTGATGATTGAAAATGTAGGAGCTGAATTTGATGAGAAATAAGCCTTGGAAAGTATTTTAACTTATTTCGTTGAAGTCACATGAAGAAAGGTTTTCCCATTTTTTGATTTTTGAAAATGCTTTGAGATTCTTCCAGGGAGACAATAACAACAGTTCGAATGAAAAAAATCGGAAAGTTCTACTCGAAAAAAAGTTTTGGAGTTCACAGTTCAATCGGTTTTCCTAAAACTCCCAACTTTTGTTGAGTGAATAACTGATCTTGCTGTTTCACTGGATTTCTTTATAACGGTCCTACATTTTCAACTGACTCTAGGTCTTTTTTCGGATACTTTGTTCATTTACTTCCACCAGAACCTTTTAACATTCTCTACCCATTTTTTTCAAAAATAATAAATAGTTGTTTTGTTTCAAACTTAAAAAGTAGACTATGGCCACCAATACATTTCGGGAATCAAAATTGAGGTTTTGCGCCACATTTACCGCTCTGGAAAAAGAATTTGTGCGCAGCTGGCTTCGCAACAAACCCATCATTCTCACCATTACTTTTTTGCCATCACTCTCGCCGACAAAAAGAGCGACGACAAATAAGTGTGAATTTGACAGTTAACCGGGCCAAATGTCGTTCAACTGGTGAACGTGAGGCAACAAGTTGCCCAAAGAGCCGACAGGATGTGTTTTGGGTCTAATATGCATGTTTTGGCAGTAGATTAGCGGCGGCGGCGGCCTTTTTGCTCGGCCAACGACGCTACCTCCGGGACACTTATGGTCAGCCCCTTACGGAGTTGTTGCGCAAGCTGGCTTGCGCATCCTTGTTTTCGGTTGCCTTTTCCAACTGAGCAAATGAGAATTCCGATAGAGATCTGTCTTGACGTCATAAAAGTCAGCTTTAAAAAAAAAAAGCTTTTTTTCATCATAGTTGTCTTGTATGGAGTTCACTCGTTCTAGAACTCTCTGGAGTTGCAATTTTTATTTATATTCCTCCGGATTTCAGCCTGCAGAAAAAAAAGCAGCTTCAGAGAGTTTTTGAAGACCATAAAATGAAGCTGTGATTAAAAAAAACTCCCTTCGTTTTTTTTTTCTGACTGTGAACCGAGCCATATTTCTTTCAGATCTCTGAAGTTTCAAAAAAAATAGATCCTATCAGAAAAAGTCTCAAGAAATGCATAGTCAAATATGAATATAGCCATTTTCTGCATTTTCTTCATTTCTCTGTTTCAACTCAATTCAAAAAATCTAGTCTCCGGAAGAACCGATGAAATATCGGAAGAGCCATGTGATATCCGCAATGACAACCCAAATTCAAAACGTCGACCGTTCATCGCAATTTAACATTTGCAAACATCTGCACTTGTTTGATGGAGAACTGGGATTTGCATCGACGGAAAAATCTCATCTGCTTGGTCTAACCTCGTTTTTCAAGCCATTCCCTTTTTGAAACGTGTGCCGACCGTCGCGATTTTGGCCATAAATGAGCTGGTGATAAATGTGGGGGTTGGTTTGCAACGAGGGCGGCCGACGACCGGATCTTACTAACTAAATGCACTAGCAGGTGTGTAAGAAATCATGGATTTTTATGAGGAATTGTACCGTAATGCTTTTTCAAGCTCTTGACGAGCAGATGCTCGATCCAGTGCTTACTTGTGTCTACTTGGCTTTTCCCAGAGGCATGCACCCAACTGCGGCCAGGTGCCCGAGCTTGCCACAGGCGCGTTTTTAAGTATAGACTTGGAATGGACTTGCTTCTTTGGTTAATATAGCTTTATTAGGTGGAAAGTAATTGAAACAAGCAGATAAGTGAGGTCAGCTTGGTTTCAAGGCGTTTTAGTCCTTATTAAAATCGGCCACGTGCTTGTATTTGCCACAGGCTCGCCTTTGAGAGAAGAAATAATTGCTTTTTTGGACTTTTTTAACTTAATGATGCTTGAATATGACGGAAATCGCTACAAGTGTTTCTTCAGGTGGGATTGCGAACTATAAAATCAAGAGTATTGAGATAAAACAAGAGAAAGAGTAAACCAGAAGTTTTAGAACTCACCTTTTTCTATAAAAAAATTTTTTTGACTGAATTTTTTTCAAAAAAATTCAGAAAGATAAGAAAGGAATTCCTAAAACATTATGAAGGAACATTTCCAGGTGAAAAACCCTTCAACTGTCCTCACGCCGGCTGCGACAAAGTTTTCGCCAATTCTTCTGATCGGAAAAAGCACATGCACGTCCATTCTTCCGACAAACCTTACCGTTGCAGAGTGAGTCATTATTTCGAAAAGTTCTTCTTGTAAAACAGAAAAATATGAAAAAACCGTTTCAAAAAAGTTTCAAGCCACCAATTTCCTATTAGAGGGTCGCTGAATATTTTTAATGCTGAAATTCCATATTTTTCCTTTTTTTTCAGTACCGAAACTGCGGCAAACACTACACGCATCCGAGTTCTCTGAGAAAACACATAAAGGTAAGTGGAGAATCCCAAGCGGACCAACTTTTTCTTTATCTGCTTGCTTGGGCCAGACAACCTGCCATATGATTTTGGGGATTAGGCTCACCAAATCGCTATGTTCATCTCGATTGTCGATCTTCGGATGATGATATTAACTAATTGGGATGCGACGGTTGACTTCCCGATTTGTATGGGCATAGTCAGCGGGGATTTTAGGGATTTTTATTCGAAAACTTGGAACTTGATCACAGGAGTATGAAGACCTTGAGGAAACCAACAGTGGTTTGAGACGAATTTCAGACACTTTCGATTAATTTTTGAGTGATTTTGTAAGTTTTTGAAGAATTCTACGGCACTTTTATTGAAACGCAGCCAAAAAATCTCCATTAGCTCTTTTTGGATTTTCCAGATTCCAAGTTTCTAACTAAACAGCTGACCTTTTTTCAGTAGTACCAACAAATTTTGACTTTTTTCTCACAGAAGAAGTATTTTTTCCCTTTTAAGGAAATCTTAGGCATTTTAACAGCTGAAACTCAGAGTTTCTTGATTTGATATTGTTTCCACCACCTCCCGTTTTTTTTATTCCATTCCATTTTTTCCCAGAGAATTAGCAACATTTCATGCCGTTTCTTGTTTTTCATTTATTGGTTACGGTAGCGACCAAAGAAGGTGGGTAAGCGTGCGAGACACCTCAACTGGTTTTTTGTTCCTCTTCTTCAGCTCGATGTTTCGTTTCGGACCGCATAATGTCGGTGAATTTGCATTGAAAACATTAGAAGGCAAAAGGAGACCTGTAGCCTCCCCCGTAAAATGGGTTTGGAGATTTGTTCGTCGCCAAGATTTTGAACATATTAGGACGGCACGCAAAGCCGATTTGCGTCCTTATTGAATGATCTTTGGCGCAAAACTGGATGTTATTGTTTTTACTGTTTCATTGGAGATGTATAAACTGGAAAAGGATCTAGAAAATGGCTTAATTTTTTTTTTACCCAAAATATGAATAGGTATCTTTTTCTCAAGAAATATTGTGATCTGAAAACTTGGCTTGCAGCAAATTACTAAGGTTAATAGGCTCAATTCAGAAAAGTCCTTTTCCAAGGTAATTTCGGGAAAGGCGTTTTAGGTCGGGTTAGCTTTGAACTAACCGCTACGCAGCCGTTGCTCGTTAAGCCACTCCACCTGCGGACTAGGCTTTTGAGATGAAGCGCGAGAAACCAGATCTTCTGGAGATGCTCTTTGACCTCTATGAGATTGGACCGTTCAATCATGGGGTTCTGAAAATTAGCCTAATTAACTGAGCTTCGTTGTTTTTTTATTTTCGATTAGGGTCAGCTAATTTTTTTTTCCAAATTCTCAGTCTACAAGCCCTCATCAAGCCTAACTAACTGACTTTCAGTCTTTCAAAACTAACAATTCATGTTTAAGGCCCACGAGAAGAACTGTACGACACCCGACTTAGATGAAAGCTGTGACTCTGGAAACGCTTCCGTTGGAACTCCAGAGAACAATTTTGCGATTAAAACCGAGAATGAGGTTTGAAATTTGTAAAACAAACCTTGAAGACGCCCTCTTCCTTCAGATGACTTCAACGCATCTCTCTTCGACCCAATTCATGCCAATGTGCTCAACGTCGCCTCAGAATCCTGAAATACCTGTCTATACGTCTGCTCATTACGGTTTGCCTGCCTCAATGTTCTGCTCACCTGAATTCATACCTGCCTTTCACTAATATTTATCTCAAGGCTTTCTGAAAGTTCACTTACAGTAGCTTTCAAAAAAATGATCTCAGTTTTTTTGAAAAATTTTGATGAATTCGAAATTTCTTTTTGTTACGCGACTATATTTGAACTTTCAAAAATACTAACTGTAATATATGTTTCTTTTTTTATCCTTGTTATTCTCAAGTTATACTTTTTGAAATATTTTTTCTCTCAATAGTTCAATCAAAGGGGTTTTAAAGGCGCAACGGGCATTTTTATGGAAAACGAGATATTTAAAGCCCAACATCAGTTCTACTAGGATATTTTCAAAATCTTTAGTAGTACCTAGAGAGACTCATAATATCTTTTAGAAGCCTAAAATCATCCTAGAAGGATTCTTATTTTTTGCAATTTTTTAGGGTTCTTTGAAGTTATCAAAAAGCGTTTTAAAAACTTGATTAAGGCTCAACAGATGTTTTTAAGCCAGGTTTATAGCTGAAGAGTTTCTGAAATTTCTGTCACATTTCTCAAGCTTTTTTTCCCTTTCAATAGTCAAAACTCCTATGAATGGACTATATCCAGCCAACCTGCAATTGTTTCTGTTTCTGTGGCTGTAAGCCAAAACTGCTGAAAAATCTCGCGGCGCCATTGCATCAATGGCTGGTGTGCTGTTTCCGGGTCCTTGTGTTACGCGGCCGAAACCGCTCGTTTCCCATTGTAGGTGCTAAATTGCCTTTGTAAGCTGGTGGAGAGCAACTCCTCGTCCCCCAAAAATTGCAATGCCTTTCCTGAATTTTGCCTCAATATTCTCAGCTCGGTCAATTTTTTTCTCACCATTGTTAGAGGGATTGAAAATGTCCGAGTTGAGAGAATCTTCTTCGGGTTGATGCATTCTGAATTGCTCATCCATAATTTCTATATCGCATGACTTGTATTTTTCCTACTTATTTTGTGTCATTCCGATGATTTGATCTTGTATGTATAAATAAAGATTTTTTAAAATGACTGGCATATTTGAAAACATTGGGAATGAAGAAAATTTGGTTTTTTTCTGCAATGAAAGGCCGGTGAAAAAAAATAAACCAAAATGTAATTCAAGAAGATGATAAACCGGTTTCAAAGATCCCTATTCAACATGCATCTTCTGCAAAAAAATTCAAAAAGACTCGATTATCAAATAAAAAAATTAATTTTTTTAAATTTTGTTTTTTTACTTTTTTTAAAAAAACCCAATACCGGAAGGATAACAACTAAAAACAAAGGGGGTGACAGGCTTACGGACATCAATATTTGCCGACCAATTGAGGTTCTGGTGCGTCTTTGTTGCGCATCCAGACGCTGCTGTGACGTCGCCGGCAAACAAGAAGAAGTTGCGTTTTTTTCCTGCAACAAGTCATTAAATGTGTCTAGACGGCTTTTTTTGAGTATTTTGAGGTTTGAGTTATATAAAAGCTAGAATTCTTGAGTTTTTTATATTTTTCTGATTTTTGGTTATGTAGACCGTTTTAAAATCCGGTATGATCGAGAAAAATCCTTTTAAGACCGTAGCTTTTTATTACGGCATCTTGAAATATATGAAAATTTCCTCAGTACAAGAATTATTAACCTTTTAACACTCACGTGTCTCTTTGTTTTTGACAGTTCCTTTTGTTTGGCCACTCAATCTGAGGTGCGATCGAGCGTGATGAGGTGTCAGGAGCACTTCCGCACATGTGCAGCAACTTTTTTTGACCTTAAAACCAAAGGATAGGGGATTTGGAAACTAGGGGAGTCTTTGAAGCTAGATGAAATAAGATTAAAACAGTTTTCGAAACGGGGAAATGAAGTAGTGGTTACTTGGAAAACTATTATTCTTCTGAAAAAGCTGAGAGATTTCTCATCATCTGTGTGAAAGACTTTGGATTGGAAAAAGTAAGGAATCTCACTTCACTGTTTCAAAATTCCAAGAAGGTGTTCCTAAGCATGATTTTTTGTCACCTTCATTGGTTGTCTTCATTATTGGAAAAGTTCGGACAAAAAATAAATACGTGGAACTTCCATCCGATCTACTTATTGGCAACTTGTCTTTACCGCCAAGAATTATTTCAAATTGAGCTATGGACAAGTTCAAATCGGGAATTTTATTCTCATTTTCAATTTGCTCTCAAACCAATCTTTGTTCAAAAACCACTTCCGCTAACCTTTTTTCACACTTTTGACAAGTTCCTCAGCGTCCTGACCCGATTGACCCAAACAACAAGCCTGAGCACCGCCGGACATCCGATAAAAAGGTGCTAAAAAGAAGGAAAAGTGCAAGAACGTGCGCGAAAAGTTGCTTGTGTGAATTGATGACAATCGCGCGCCGGCACGCGCCACATGAAAGGAGTCGCCGACGACATGATTACTTACAGTTTTGGCCAGAGCGCTCAATCTTGTGTGGGGCCTGCAATCGGATGTGTTGAGGTTCCAAGATTCAAAGGAAATCGCTTTTTTGAAAGGATATGGTCAGGGATTTTGATATTGGAAGTCGGTCTAGTGGCAATTGTCTAAAAATTGAATTTTTTTTTTAAACGGGGCCTTACTTTTTTAGGGGCTCAGAGGTTGCAAATGGGCGTGTTGATGTTCCAAGATTTAAAGGAAATTGCTTTTTGGACAGGACCTGAACGAGGATTTCTATATTCAAATTCGATCTTGTGGTTAATGTGAAAAAGTGAATTTTTTATTTCAAACCAATTCTCACTTTGGGAGAGGCTGAAGTCCTGAAGTCATGTCTGTTGAGGCTTCATGATTCGAAAAAGATCGCTTTCTTGCAAGATCCGATCAAATCATATTTCGTCTTCCAATCAACGTTGAACCTTGTGTGCGGCCTGATGTATTGAAGTTCAAATATTAAAACATTCGTTTTCGAAAGGGTCTGGTCAATGATTAGAAGCCCAACTTTAATCAAAAAATGATCTAGTGGCTACGATTTTTTTTTCAAAATGATCCTAACCTTTTCAAGAGCTGGTTGCCTGCAATTGGACGTGTTGAGGTTCAATGACTTGAAGTATACTGCTTGGGATCTGATCAAGGATTGGAAAAGAAACTGTGATTGAACATTTGTTCCAGTAGTTGATGTCTAAGATTCAATCTTCCAAACGAACTTACCTTGAGAGAGACTGAAGCCTGCATTCTGGAGTGTTGAAGTTCTTATGTTTCGAAGGAAGTTGCTTGGAGTCAGGGATTGGAAGCGAGACGTTGCTTAACAATGAATCTATGGATTATTTTCTTGGAATCGAATTTTTTTCAAACGAATCCTTACTTTTTAAGGGCTGGTTGCCTGCAATCGGACGGGTTGAAGTTCAATCAATTGATGTATATCGCTTGGAATCTTATGAGGGATTGAAAGTGAGACTTTGATCTAAAATATGATCTAGTGGTTGATGCTTCAAAATTATATTCTTTGAAAGAAAGTTCGAACTTTTGAGAGCCAGTATTTGTAGGAAACAAGGATACTGAAATGAAAAGTGGAGAAGGAATAAACCAGAACCAAGGATCCGCGCCTATTTCTCCGGTGCTCTTCCCGGAGTCTGTCGGCCGGTAATTTATCAGATAACAGTTGTCTACCTCCTGATATTTTCGTTGGAATGCAAACCGGGCAAGTGTTCAATGACGATATTGTAACAGTTGGAGTGCATTTTCAGGAAAAAAAGTAGGAAATGTTTACTCGGATGACCTTTGAACACTTCTGGGAGTATACTTTTGGAAATAAAGAGTTTCAAGGTCCACCATTCAATACTCAGAAGGAGAATAAGTCCCAAAATTTCGCTAAGCCTTGATCGAAAAGTACTTCAGAGCAATCTAATCCTACCAAAAATTTTATGGATTTCTGATTTTTTCAAAGAGTAATAGTCAACAATCGATTTATATATTATAAAATCCACCAGTAGATAAAAAAACAATTTGCAAGTCCATGCACCTTTTCCAAAAGTTTTCCATAAGTACAGCTAACGAAAATTCGGAGTATTTTTTTTATTTTTTTATTCTTTTTTTCTTCATTTTCCGAGCCGTTTTTGACTTCATTTTCAAACCCCTCAAAAAAAGTTCAACTTAGTTTCAACCTCTCCTTTTTTGGTTTGATTTTTTTTCAGTTTCCTCCATATCTCTGTTGATTTATAACAAAAGCCTCAGAGGATACCAAAAAACAGAAGACTTATAGTTTCGAAGCGAAAAAACGAGTTTTTCCCCACCTTTGGGCACTGGGTAAAGCCCTCCAGTGCATTTCCATCAATCCGATAGAAAAAAGTGGATGATGGAAAGCCAAGGAACGAGAATCCTCGATTTTTTTCTTCCCTGGTGGCCTTTCGGGCGTCAGCTTTTTTCTTCCTTGGTGGTCTTCCAGGAGCAACTGCGATCAATCAGACAGCAGCTTTTGGAACCAAGTTCTTTTTTCTGGGCGATTTATAAATATAAAATTGTAGCAGTGAAAGGTCCCACATCATAATTTAAGCAAGAATGGTTTATTCGCAAGTGCAATTTTTCATGGAAATCGAAATATTTTTGGCTAAAGTTTGAACTTTTTGTTTTTTTATTCGAATTTTAGTTTCTTCAGTCTCTGAAAAAGTCTTTCCGAAAGCTTTGAAGCTGAAAAAAAGTTTACAAGTACCTTTCGAGGACATCAATTAACGAACTTGGTTTAAAGAAACTTGGAAAAAATCTTGGAAGCCAAGAATTTGGGAGAAAATGTACAAATTTGTGAAAATCTGCTTTCTTGTTTTGTTGTGTAGAATAAATTTCAAACTCTCAAGTTTATTTATGCTATGAACATTTACATATTTATGTTAAACCCCTGATATTCTTTATTTCAAACTTCTCTCTGCTCATTTTCTTCCAAATCTCTGCCGGTAAAAAAAGTCTCCAGAGGAAACTGAAAAAAAGGATAATTTATTGCTGGCATCACTTGTGTTTCTTGGTAAAGCCCGTCGGCGCGCTGGAACATCAATCAGATAGCAACTGGCCGCCTCGAGCCGTTTTTTGTTGGAACGCAGACTGAGCAATTGTTCAGTGATGTAATCTTAGCAGTTTGCAGAAAAAAAAGATTCAACCATCCTTTAATGTAGTTTTGAAGCTTTGAAAATTTTACGATTTGAAAGGAAAACTGACAATATTGCAGAACTTCATCAAAACGTTGGTTGCCAGAAAAATGAAGGAAAATATTTTTATGATATATTTCTAGTTTTTTTTTCAATCGAAATTTGAATAGTTTCAAAAAAAACATCACTTTGATTTTATCAACTATAAATCAGCTTTTGAAAAAATGGGCGCAATGGTCTTGACTTTTTTTGAAACCTATGCACTACTTCCCCATAATTTTCCTACATTCCTTAACCTTTTTTTCTTTACAAAAATTTTTTTATTTTTTTCCCAGGTCTTTGCCGTTTTGTAACAAAGGCGCCAGAGGATACCAAAAAAAGGTTAATTTATTGCTGGACTTTTGGTGTACTGGATCGAGCTCGCCGGGGCATTACAATCAGCCAGACAACAACTGGCCACCTCCAGATATTTTTTTGTTGGAAAGTTAAGAGAGATTGGAGTTTTTTCTTGGAAAAGAAAAGAAACAAAGAAAAGTCTTTTAGAATTGCTATTTTTAGAGTTCTAAGTCTCTATAACCTGAATTTGAGGATTGAAGCTTTGCAGACAGTTTTATGAGGTCCTCAAAATTTTCATCGTAATAAAAGCAGAAAAACGATAGAAACTCTTCAACTTCAAAAATGTTTAAAAAAAGTTGGAATTTCATAGACCCAAAAACTTTTTCCCACATTGTTCACTTCACTGTCCGCTCACATTTGTCACACTGGCAACTTTTTGGGCACGTTCCGCGCATCGTGGGAACTTCTCTCGATCGGAAAAAAAATTAATGGTTTCAGATACTTGAGTTGCGAACAGATGTTGAGGGTTCTGATTTTTTTAAAAGCAGCTGTGTTCATGTACAAAATATAAATTTGACACTTTTCTGCTCATCAATCTCGGCCTTTCCTTTCTATACTGACATCTTATGAGCAGAGATTGAGAAAAGGTGGATCGACTGAGTCCCGATTTTTTTTCAAAAGAAACCAATCATTGAAAAAAATTCTAAAAAGTTTGCGAATTTTCCGAAACCTTAATGTTTTTTATTTTTCCATTGAATATGCTTTTTTTGCAGAAAAAAAATTTTTAAAATTTCTGAACTTATTTATTATGAATTATACACATTTTTTCACTGTACGGTGTTCAACCAAGTATTGAAATGGCAATACGAGTTGGTTCCGCGCATTTAAAAGTGTCGTTGCTCCCCTGAAACCTGAATAAGATTTAGACGATCCAATAAGTGAACTCAAAAATTTTAGTGACTCTTCAAAAAACCCGTAGCTGGTTAAAAAGTTCCAAGAAAAAAACTTTCATCGATAAAACTGACGTCTTTTTCATCGCATTGCAGATGATTATTGCACAGCGGAAACATTGAGCAAGATTCTCCTTCCAATGGGGTGTAGTAACGCCAAGGTTTTTCTGAAATGGACAAATATGTGCGTCTTTAATGATTTCTTTTTGAAAAAAAGGGTGCAAAACGGAATGAGAATTACGATCAAACTATCTTTCGAAGCATAGGAATCGAGTTTTTTATTACCTTGATCGGTATTTTTTTCAGAACGCTTCAAAATATAAAACAGTGAAGATTGGGGACAAAGAAAAAGAAAGAAAAGTTACCTGGAACGACTTTGAGAGGAGCAACACAAGAATAGGAAAACCCACTCTTTTCTTCCTGAAAAAAAAAAACAGTAATCATACTGATCGGTTTAGTATAGTCTGTGGGGGGCCACGACTTGGAATATGCGCCAAACGACATTCCGCTGTGCCGCTGCGCGGGTGCTATCGGGCGCTGCTCATTTCCTAAGGCGCTGCTTATTTTAGAAGGCGCTGCTTATTTCCTAAGGCGCTGCTCATTTCCTAAGGCGCTGCTTATTTTAGAAGGCGCTGCTTATTTTAGAAGGCGCTGCTTATTTTATAAGGCGCTGCTTATTTCCTAAGGTGCTGCTTATTTTAGAAGGCGCTGCTTATTTCCTAAGGCGCTGCTTATTTTATAAGGCGCTGCTTATTTTATAAGGCGCTGCTTATTTTAGAAGGCGCTGCTTATTTCCTAAGGCGCTGCTTATTTTCTTATTTCAGAAGGCGCTGCTTATTTCCTTAGGCGCTGCTTATTTTAGAAGGCGCTGCTTATTTTATAAAGCGCTGCTTATTTTATAAGGCGCTGCTTATTTTATAAGGCGCTGGTTATTTTAGAAGGCGCTGCTTATTTTATAAGGCGCTGCTTATTTCCTAAGGCGCTGCTTATTTTACAAGGCGCTGCTTATTTTATAAGGCGCTGCTTATTTCCTAAGGCGCTGCTTATTTCCTAAGGCGCTGCTTATTTTAGAAGGCGCTGCTTATTTTATAAGGCGCTGCTTATTTCCTAAGGCGCTGCTTATTTTAGAAGGCGCTGCTTATTTTATAAGGCGCTGCTTATTTTATAAGGCGCTGCTTATTTTATAAGGCGCTGCTTATTTTAGAAGGCGCGGCTTATTTTATAAGGCGCTGCTTATTTCCTAAGGCGCTGCTTATTTTAGAAGGCGCTGCTTATTTCCTAAGGCGCTGCTTATTTTATAAGGCGCTGCTTATTTTATAAGGCGCTGCTTATTTTAGAAGGCGCTGCTTATTTCCTAAGGCGCTGCTTATTTTCTTATTTCAGAAGGCGCAGCTTATTTCCTTAGGCGCTGCTTATTTTAGAAGGCGCTGCTTATTTTATAAGGCGCTGCTTATTTTATAAGGCGCTGGTTATTTTAGAAGGCGCTGCTTATTTTATAAGGCGCTGCTTATTTCCTAAGGCGCTGCTTATTTTACAAGGCACTGCTTATTTTATAAGGCGCTGCTTATTTCCTAAGGCGCTGCTTATTTTAGAAGGCGCTGCTTATTTTATAAGGCGCTGCTTATTTCCTAAGGCGCTGCTTATTTTAGAAGGCGCTGCTTATTTTATAAGGCGCTGCTTATTTCCTAAGGTGCTGCTTATTTTAGAAGGCGCTGCTTATTTCCTAAGGCGCTGCTTATTTTAGAAGGCGCTGCTTATTTCCTAAGGCGCTGCTCATTTCCTAAGGCGCTGCTTATTTTAGAAGGCGCTGCTTATTTCCTAAGGCGCTGCTTATTTTAGAAGGCGCTGCTTATTTTATAAGGCGCTGCTTATTTCCTAAGGTGCTGCTTATTTTAGAAGGCGCTGCTTATTTCCTAAGGCGCTGCTTATTTTATAAGGCGCTGCTTATTTTATAAGGCGCTGCTTATTTTAGAAGGCGCTGCTTATTTCCTAAGGCGCTGCTTATTTTCTTATTTCAGAAGGCGCTGCTTATTTCCTTAGGCGCTGCTTATTTTAGAAGGCGCTGCTTATTTTATAAGGCGCTGCTTATTTTATAAGGCGCTGCTTATTTTATAAGGCGCTGCTTATTTCTTAAGGCGCTGCTTATTTTACAAGGCACTGCTTATTTTATAAGGCGCTGCTTATTTTATAAGGTGCTGCTTATTTTAGAAGGCGCTGCTTATTTCCTAAGGCGCTGCTTATTTTATAAGGCGCTGCTTATTTTATAAGGCGCTGCTTATTTTAGAAGGCGCTGCTTATTTCCTAAGGCGCTGCTCATTTCCTAAGGCGCTGCTTATTTTAGAAGGCGCTGCTTATTTCCTAAGGCGCTGCTTATTTTAGAAAGCGCTGCTTATTTTATAAGGCGCTGCTTATTTCCTAAGGTGCTGCTTATTTTAGAAGGCGCTGCTTATTTCCTAAGGCGCTGCTTATTTTATAAGGCGCTGCTTATTTCCTTAGGCGCTGCTTATTTTAGAAGGCGCTGCTTATTTTATAAGGCGCTGCTCATTTTATAAGGCGCTGCTTATTTTATAAGGCGCTGCTTATTTTATAAGGCGCTGCTTATTTTATAAGGCGCTGCTTATTTCTTAAGGCGCTGCTTATTTTACAAGGCACTGCTTATTTTATAAGGCGCTGCTTATTTTATAAGGCGCTGCTTATTTTAGAAGGCGCTGCTTATTTTATAAGGCGCTGCTTATTTCCTAAGGCGCTGCTTATTTTAGAAGGCGCTGCTTATTTCCTAAGGCGCTGCTTATTTTATAAGGCGCTGCTTATTTTATAAGGCGCTGCTTATTTTAGAAGGCGCTGCTTATTTCCTAAGGCGCTGCTTATTTTCTTATTTCAGAAGGCGCTGCTTATTTCCTTAGGCGCTGCTTATTTTAGAAGGCGCTGCTTATTTTATAAGGCGCTGCTTATTTTCATAAGGCGCTGCTTATTTTATAAGGCGCTGCTTATTTTATAAGGCGCTGCTTATTTCCTAAGGCGCTGCTTATTTTAGAAGGCGCTGCTTATTTTATAAGGCGCTGCTTATTTTATAAGGCGCTGCTTATTTTATAAGGCGCTGCTTATTTCCTAAGGCGCTGCTTATTTTATAAGGCGCTGCTTATTTTATAAGGCGCTGCTTATTTTATAAGGCGCTGCTTATTTTATAAGGCGCTGCTTATTTTATAAGGCGCTGCTTATTTCCTAAGGCGCTGCTTATTTTACAAGGCACTGCTTATTTTATAAGGCGCTGCTTATTTCCTAAGGCGCTGCTTATTTTAGAAGGCGCTGCTTATTTTATAAGGCGCTGCTTATTTCCTAAGGCGCTGCTTATTTTAGAAGGCGCTGCTTATTTTATAAGGCGCTGCTTATTTTATAAGGCGCTGCTTATTTTAGAAGGCGCTGCTTATTTTACAAGGCACTGCTTATTTTACAAGGCACTGCTTATTTTATAAGGCGCTGCTTATTTCCTAAGGCGCTGCTTATTTTTGAAGGCGCTGCTTATTTTATAAGGCGCTGCTTATTTCCTAAGGCGCTGCTTATTTTAGAAGGCGCTGCTTATTTTATAAGGCGCTGCTTATTTTAGAAGGCGCTGCTTATTTTATAAGGCGCTGCTTATTTCCTAAGGCGCTGCTTATTTTACAAGGCACTGCTTATTTTATAAGGCGCTGCTTATTTTAGAAGGCGCTGCTTATTTTATAAGGCGCTGCTTATTTCCTAAGGCGCTGCTTATTTTAGAAGGCGCTGCTTATTTCCTAAGGCGCTGCTTATTTTATAAGGCGCTGCTTATTTTATAAGGCGCTGCTTATTTTAGAAGGCGCTGCTTATTTCCTAAGGCGCTGCTTATTTTAGAAGGCGCTGCTTATTTTATAAGGCGCTGCTTATTTCCTAAGGCGCTGCTTATTTTAGAAGGCGCTGCTTATTTTATAAGGCGCTGCTTATTTTATAAGGCGCTGCTTATTTTAGAAGGCGCTGCTTATTTTACAAGGCACTGCTTATTTTATAAGGCGCTGCTTATTTCCTAAGGCGCTGCTTATTTTAGAAGGCGCTGCTTATTTTATAAGGCGCTGCTTATTTCCTAAGGCGCTGCTTATTTTATAAGGCGCTGCTTATTTTATAAGGCGCTGCTTATTTTATAAGGCGCTGCTTATTTTATAAGGCGCTGCTTATTTCCTAAGGCGCTGCTTATTTTCTTATTTCAGAAGGCGCTGCTTATTTCCTTAGGCGCTGCTCATTTTTAGAAGGCGCTGCTCATTTTAGAAGGCGCTGCTTATTTTATAAGGCGCTGCTTATTTTATAAGGCGCTGCTTATTTTAGAAGGCGCTGCTTATTTTATAAGGCGCTGCTTATTTTATAAGGCGCTGCTTATTTTATAAGGCGCTGCTTATTTTAGAAGGCGCTGCTTATTTCCTAAGGCGCTGCTTATTTTCTTATTTCAGAAGGCGCTGCTTATTTTCTTATTTCAGAAGGCGCTGCTTATTTCCTTAGGCGCTGCTCATTTTAGAAGGCGCTGCTTATTTTATAAGGCGCTGCTTATTTTATAAGGCACTGCTTATTTTAGAAGGCGCTGCTTATTTCCTAAGGCGCTGCTTATTTTCTTATTTCAGAAGGCGCTGCTTATTTCCTTAGGCGCTGCTCATTTTAGAAGGCGCTGCTTATTTTATAAGGCGCTGCTTATTTTATAAGGCGCTGCTTATTTTATAAGGCGCTGCTTATTTTAGAAGGCGCTGCTTATTTTATAAGGCGCTGCTTATTTCCTAAGGCGCTGCTTATTTCCTGTGGCGCTTCTTATTTTATAAGGCGCTGCTTATTTCCTAAGGCGCTGCTTATTTCCTGTGGCGCTTCTTATTTTATAAGGCGCTGCTTATTTTATAAGGCGCTGCTTATTTCCTAAGGCGCTGCTTATTTCCTGTGGCGCTTCTTATTTTATAAGGCGCTGCTTATTTCCTAAGGCGCTGCTTATTTCCTAAGGCGCTTCTTATTTTATAAGGCGCTGCTTATTTTATAAACGGAACAGCGGAATGTGGTTCAGTGAAATTCCGAGTCGTGACACAGTTTATAATTAATTCATAGTGCTTGATGATTTTTTTAGTAAATGATTGGTTTTATTATGCTAAAGAACTCCAAAAAAAAGCCAATTTTTTTTGCAATGTTTCTCAGATAAAGTTGGAGCAGAAAAAGACCTCTTCTATTTTCAAATAAAACAAATTTTTTTCAGCGAACTTCCCAAAGGAGAATGATTTCGTTTTTTTTTTCTCAAAAAATCAATTCTTTTTCAAATCTAATAAAGAAGTAAGTTCAAAAACACTCACACTGTCACACTTTAACCAGCTCGCACACCACTGATAGACCTTGCAAGATCCGTCGCCAGGCATGTTGAAGTGATAAACTATCCCCTCTGAAATGATAACTTACTTTTCAAAAAAAAATGTTATAAAAAAAGAATTCACCCCGTTTCACGTCGAAATAGGCAGAAAAAACGCTGAGCAAGAAGAAATTCAGTAGAAAAATTTTCAAGAGCATTGCAAAGTAGTATTTTCGCTCAGAAGATGCAGACGACTGTGAAAATTTAAACTTGAGGCGGACCGCGGAAATGAGATCATAAAGAGGAAATTTATGTCCTGCCACTTAAAAACCAAGGACTCCCTCTTGAAAACTTATGAAAATTGACAAGATTTGCTCGTGAAGGTAGTGAAACATAATTTCTTAAAGAAATCTCACAAGAAAAGAAAATCTTCGAATTCCAAGTTTTTGAGATTTCTGAAAAAACGAGCAAATGGTTTCTCCAGATTTTTGAACCCTCAGCTATGGAAATCTTCTAAAAACCTTTAAAAAAAATTCAATTTTCACTTTTTCTTCACATCAAATAACGGAAATTCTTTTTCGATCCAGTGTATAGAAATATTTGGTCAGATTGTTTTCCTTCAAACGGCCTTCCTTTCTAGAAAACAACTTCATCCCGTCGGAATTGAGCTCATCGACCACTTTCGACTGAACGTCAAGGAGCAAGACAAGGCGAAGGAGCGGAGGGAAAGGAAATAGTATCGAATTTTCAAACCTTTCCATTTCATCGAATAGCTCCAGCAATAAACTTGATATTTCAAAAGACCCAATAACCGAACGTTTTCCTTTTTTCTTTGATGGAGTCCTGTGCCCATGAAATCTGCTGCTTTCGTGTTTTTTTTTCACCAAGAAGAACGAAGTTTCAAAATAATGTTCATTCAAATCACACTGATAAAAAACCACCGCAAAAAAAAATGAAATTTTTTTCCTGTAGAAAAACTGTTGAACTCCGGAAAGTTTCAACGTTTAACAAAACAGAAACAAATCGAGACACACGCCTACGTGGGGAAAAATTTACTGCAAAGTTTCATCGAAAACCAAGTGAAAATCAAAAATCGATGGCACTTTTTCTGGAAATCTCATTCAGAAAAGTTCGATCAAAAACAGAAAAAAATTGATGTTTTTTTCTTTTATTCCCACCTTGGCGCAAGTGAAAAAGATGCTGATATAAAATTGACCTCTTCCTGAGAAAGATTTGATCGAATTTTAAATTGTTCAGCATTTTTTCAAAATTGCCAAGTATTCTTTCAGAAATCTTCGATTTTTTTCGTTTTGGGAAAAGCGGTTCAAAAGGACACAAAAATTTTTGACTTCACATTTTCTGAGAAATTTCAACCCATTTGACTTCAAAAGTAGAATAAAAGAATTTGGCAGAAGGCTTTTCGATTCTTTCCGGAAAAAATCATACTTTGCAGTAAAATCTTCTTTACAAAAATTTCTAAACAAGCAATCTATGAATTCGTCGCATCCTTCTTCCCTTCACGGGAAGGTCACCGGTTCTTGCGGTCTCTCCAGGCAACGCATTCCCCTCTTCTGCAAGATATAAGGTCATTGCAAAATCATTTCAGATTAGTTTTTACTGCTTATTTTTTTTTAAAGGTTTTCTACTTCTCATGAAATGTTCATCTCTAAACTACATGGAAGCTACATCAAACAGCTTCACAAGTCTCTTTCTTTAAAATTTGAACTATTACCAGGAAGGCCTCAGGTTTAAATTTCACAAAAAAATTATCTTTCAAAAAAACTCTTAAAAATTCAAAAAAAGTTTCAAAAAGGTAACTGACAGGGGTTTTTTGGCAAGAGAGACGTTGGCTCGCGTCGCAGTGAAGCTCCGAAGAGCAGCGGGCCTGGTAATGCTGCAATGGCGAACGGTCCCACCACTCTGAAAGAAAAAAGCAAGAAATGGTAAAAAATCCAACAACTTACTGCGGTAGAAGTACCAAGAACCCACGCAGATGTGCGTGTAGCCGTCGTCGTTCTCATTCTCAAAAAAAAAATCAGTTTATTTCTTCAGCAAGTTTCGTTGCAATTTTTTTTCTTGAATTGATAAAATACATTTCTTTTCAACCTTTTGACATTATTATTGCTTTCGGTGTTTGTTCTAACTTTTAATCAAACTTGAAATGAGACAAATAACTCCAGAGAGACATCCTTTTGTTATATTATCTAGGTATTTTGTGAATTTTGCACCTTCATAGCTAAAAAAAAACTTCTTTCAATGAACTCTGGTTCAACCTTATTCATTATTTTTTTTCTCGAATAGTTTCAAACAATTCTAAAGATAATTGTCCAGGTGCCTCACATCAATCGATCTTTCCCAACTCACTCAAATCTGTTCAAAAAAACTATAAATATTCAGTGAAACGTCCAAGTCAGGAAAACAAAAAGATTTGATTGCGCAAGAAAAAAAAAGTTACCTTTCCATGACAAAATAACCGGAAGTTGCATTGCAAGCTGCTGTTGCACGGGCCGCCCTCGGACCTTCCGCCCCGGAAAGGGTACGGGTTGACTGAAAACTGATAAGTAAAGAGAAAAAAAAGAACTTACTCATAGAAAGATCAACGGCGACGAACAGCAAGCTGACCAGCAGTATTTTCAGGTTCATGCCGGTGAGCTCAGCTTCGAGGTGGACGAGTGAGCCTGACCGAGAGGCGGCGCTGCGAAAACCAGCGAGACGGCCACTGTACAGTGGCACGAGATCCCGCAATCCAAAAAAAAAGGCAACACTTGTTAGTGTACAATCAAGTCACACGATCAGGAGAAGGGAAAGATTTTTGGAGGAAAAAAAGGAGCAGCTCCAGAAATCTTGTTGAACTCTGACCGGTTTTAACTTTAAACAATGAAGATTCCCCACATTTTCAGAATATCATATTTTTGTAAACCTTTTTCGGAAGACATTACAAGCTCAAGAGTCAAAAAATGGAACCACTGTAGTTTACGAACTAATTTTGTTAGATTATCGCTGTTTCTCTCTGAAGTAAAAGCATACAGTCAGTCAAACATGAAGATGGAGATACAATCGAAATTCTTGTAAGTATTCGAAACTTTTATTTATTCTCCTGTTTGGCGTCTTTTTTGTTTTCAAACAAGTTTGAAACTCGAAAAAACTCGAGTTGAGCCATGAGAAACTCTAAACATCGCTATATCTGATCCTTCTTATGTCATTTTTGAACAAAGATTGCGCAATCTATTGTAGTTGAAATGGACCATATTCAAAATCAAAACATTTGTGGAAGCTTCAATATTCAACTAAAACAAGAAAGTCTTTCAAAAACCATGTGATTTCAAAAAAAAACCTTATTGAAAAATTTGAAAATTCAGAGCTGTGGAAGCTAAGAAATTTATTTCTGAACATTTTATAATGTTATTAAAATCTGTTGAAAACGTTCTTATGAACAGCATAATAAAATTTTAGTATATTCAGATCGTTTCGACCGAAGTTACAGCCAAACAACCAAATAGGAATATCTTTATGGACAGTACTGAATGAACCTCGAATTTCACGTGAGTTTCCAAGAAAAACTCATTTTCGAAATCCGCACCAAAAAAGCAAAGGTTACATGTGCTTGAAGTTGTCGCGAGGACAGAAAAAAAGGTCGGCTCAAAGTGATCCAATCGATCTTTGGGGGAAATTATTCTCTTCCATAGCTTTTTCTGTGTAACTTTTTTTCTGATCAAAACTTTTTATAAAAAAATTTATTCAAATTAAAAGCAAAGTACGAACACGGCAAAGAACACACATAAAACTGCGAAATATAGGCAAAAAAAAGAAGATTTGCGAATTTGCAATGGAACGCTCTAGAGAAAAAAAAGCTAGAACACACTTTCTGGCACGGGCAAAGTCCAAAAAGTCTCGAAAAGGACTATCAAAAAAAAAATTTTTCTAGACCTTTTTTTTTTGTAAAGGGCCTTTTGAAGATGTGTAAAAAATAAGTCAAAAAAAAGGTGGGAAAAAGGAGATTCCGAAAAACTTTTGACACCTTTCAGGAACTTAAAAAGGAGCTTCAGACTCTTCTTTTTAAGGCCTTTTTGAAGTCTTTTGGACTTGGCCTGTGTGGAAACCTAACATAGAAAAAAAGCGAAGCTTTCCTTGTCGGACCTTTGATCACGGCTGAACCTGCTTCCTGCGGCCCTTCTAAAATTAATTCATTTTTTTACAGGTATTCCAGGAGCAACACAAATTCATAACTTTTTTCCCAACATGAGAGCAAAAAAGAAAAATTCTTCTATTTTCTACGTGAGAATGAATTCTGGACCCCATCAGAACTATCAAGCCAAAAAAATTCAATGAACTTACACTTTTCGGCTTCACCGAGTCCTCGGGAATGCAATAGAGATCGGGTGGAGTTTTGGTGGGCAAGCACCGCTTTCCACGTTCCTGGAATTTCGAACAATAAGATCGATAAACTTCTTGGTTCAGTAGTCTTTATGTAAAAAGAAAATGAGAAAGAAAATCTCACCTCGGTGAGTTTGCACGATAGTCCCACTTTACAAGGATGGGCGCAATCACAATAAGCCCCAAATTCCCTCCCATACTTCAATCCATCTGCAAAAAATGAAAAATAATCGAGAACAATAATAATCAAAAGCTTACTAGGGACACATGTGCCAGCGGGTCTGCCACCCTCAGCTTCCTGAAAATTATAAAGTTGAAATCAAGAATTTGAAGTTTTCTTAATCACAGGAAATCGAAAAGGTTTTCTCACTTTATAATGAAAATTTAGAAAGCTCAAAGTGTCTTGGATTACCTGACTCCTGGAAAATTCATCTAATGATATCCCCTAGACCTAATCTCAAAACGTGGCAATATGAGAGAATTTGAAACCTTGCTGGCGCAGAAGAAGTTCCATTTGCACCAATGTTTCCAGTCGCACGTTTGATTCTCTTCTCTAACGTACATAAAAACTGAAAATCAGAAAAGATTAGGAGAATAGCGATAACATACATTTATCGTCAGAGACTTCGAGGAGTTTCGAGCACGTTGCCATCAGAAAGGTCGAGAAGAAAATGAACCATTTCAGGTTCATTCTGCCGGTTTGTGGAGGCACACACAGTCAAAAGAGCTCCGGCTGGAGGCGGGCCGTAGAACGAACCTTCCTGATGCAGTCATCAATCTCGACTGTTGCACACTGGCTCAAGAACTTGAGAATCCAAAAAAAAGGGAACAATTGTCAGTGTACAATGCAATCTCAGCCACATAATGGATTTTATCAAGAAAAAGATGCTTCGTGGTTTTTCGTACGAATGAACGAACCCTTACGAGTTTCAATAAAAGCAATGTAAGGGTTAAAAATTCTAAAATCTTTTTTTGGAGGTTATATCAAAATAAAGACAAGGGCAGTGTTTTCGGTACTCTAAATTTGCTTGAAAAGGTTTTTTTCTTATTAGGTGCATTACTAATTTATCATATAACAATGCGGAAGCCGGCCTAAGTCGGATGCAGCTTTTTTAGGGTATTTATAGGGGACAGCATTAAACGTCGCCCTGGCAAGTCTTCCACCCAAATATTGTTTTAGGCTTCAGACACAGTTCAAAAAATTTTAAAAATAAAGTTTTCCAATCGCACTGAAACGGTAATATTGAAGAGTAAAATTGTAGTTATCAAAAAATAGTTTAGAAACGCGAGTTCGAAAAACTTTTTATTTCGGCATAGATGAACCTTCTTGGGTACTTTTTCTTTTCAAAAATTTAACTCGAGCCTTTGATCAAGCGAAAAAAATATTTTTTTGGCTTCGTCGGAGTTTTTTTCTTAGGGTCTTCTTTTTCATTGAAATTGACGCTCATGAATTTTTTTATTAAACTCAAAAAAAGTTCAAAAACATTTTTTTATTCATGCGAAAAAAATAGAAACAACTACAAAGCGCTTCTCAAAAAAACTGAACTAAACCTTAAAAATCTTAAAAAAAGGGATAGAAAAAAACGACAAAAAAACACAGTTTCAGGAAATTTAAAAAGAAGAAGATCTGCAAGAAGCTTTTTCGATGAATCACGAGACGACTTTGGCTTCCGTTCTGAAATTTGATCCATTATTCCGATTTTTGAAACCGATTAGAAAACAATAAATTTTACTTAGGGAAAGGGTAAATTTTTGATCCCGCTCAGAGTTTTCATTCAAGAATGTTTCCAATAAGTTGAATTCCACTCACGTTTTTTCGACTTTCAGAGGGTTCGCCGGGCAAACGAGGTTCGGTTGTGGTTCTTCGGGCATGCACCTCTTCCCCCATTTCTGGAAATTTTGAATATTTCTATCATTTTTTAAACTGTCCTAATTCGGCTACAAAGAATGAAACCTTCCAATTTGATAGCCAAAAATCGTACAATATTACGTGCTAAAACTATCTTAGATCTTACGACATTTACTAGAAGACTTGTGTTTGATACTTTAATGGGAGCAATGAAACCGCTTTGTACTCTAGAACTTCAAATGAAGTTATATAAAAAGTGAAAATCACCTTTGTTTGCTTGCAGACGAGGTCCTTCGTGCAAAATAGATCACAGGAACAGGGACCTCCGAAAAGTTGGGAGTACGGCTTTTTCGGTCCGACTGCAAAGAAAAAAAATATAGAAATTTGAATCTGGAAATTACCGACGACAAGAGAGTAGGGCATCACACAGGTGTGATCCGATCCGTCTTCATGGAGCTCCTGAAAGCTTGAAAAAAATGAGACATCTGCTTGATAAATGCAGGTAAATCTGTACAGAGAAAAATTCGATAAAAAAATTACAATTTGAAGTATCTTTCAAGAGGTTCCTGAAAGAATGTATGAGTAAAAAATTCAAAACTCCCAGGAACCAACAAGTTTCTGAGAGCATATTCAGTGCAACTTTTTTTTTCTATTAATTAATTAGGCAATTTTTGATTTTAATGAATGATGAATGTTCAAAACATCTACCCCTTTGGCGCATACTAAATCTCCCGCGCACCAGCGCGTCCAACCGCAAGCTTCGCCTTCCAGTTTCGTGAACAAATGATTTGGAATGACTGCAAACCCGAGAAAGTATTAAAAAATCGAATGAACATACTTTTTCCACATGTTGCAGCCAAAAAGAGAGCCGAAAAGAGAAGGAAAAACCCGAAACTCATCCTACCGGAAGCGAAGACGAATACACAGTAAAAGGCTTCGACTGGAGGCGGGTCAGAAGAAATAGCTCTTCCTTCGAGATACATTCATCAACCTCAACTCTTGCGCACTGGCGCGAGAACCTCAGAATCCAAAAAAAATTGGCGCAATTGTCAGTGTACACTGTAGTCCTAGCCTCATCAGAGATTTTCTAAGAAAAAAAACACTTTTTTTTTTGCTTCTCAGTACGTTTCAAAAGTCTTGCTCAATGATGTCAGACCACTGAAATATTAAAAAACCACAACTTGGTCTTTTTCGAAGTTCTTAAAGCATTTTTTCGTTCAGAACATGCTTTTGAACTTAAAAATCAAATTTTCATCAGGAAATTCGCTATACTGACACATTTATAATACTTTTTGTGACCAAAAAAAGGACGAGCAAAAAAACAGTTTTCAAAAAAATAAAAAAAGTTTCAGTTTCTTCATTTTTTTGAAAAAAACCAAGCTTAGAAGAACTTTCACGAAAGAAAATATTTTTTTGAAGTAGAAATTTTTTTATAAAGTCAACCCTATTTCACCGGCATCTCCATGGAAAGTTCATAAGAAAAAAACCGAAAAGATTTATTTACGAAAGAACTTTTTTTTCCCGACTTTTTGAAGCTTTTTTTCCCGTCAAGATCCGATTGCAATTAGTTTTTCTAGTCCATTTAGTCGCTTTGAATCCGATGTTTTCTGTCTTCGCTCCACCATCTTCACCCTTGAGGCCGGTAACGTGCTTCACTTTGGAGGAGTACAAGACGAAGGTCCGGAGAAACAGACTTTCGCGGATTTCTTCCAATTTTCGGCTTGAAGTTGATCAATGAAGCTTTTCATACACTAATTCCTCTACTTCTTCTTGACTTCTGAAAGTATTCCTTTTTCCCATTTCTTGCTGCTGTGATCATTTTCCTTTGCACAAAAACAAGATTTCCAAATAACTTTTACTCACTGCACACGATTAAAAAATGGTTTTCCAACAATTGAAAGAAAAACTTCCTCGGAGTTTTTTTCCGTCGGTATTCCAATCAATTCAAACTATGACAACCTATTTCGAAGAAAAAAAAACAGCACACTTTTCTGAGCACTAAAGAGTAGATAAAACTGCTGCAAAGCAACTTTCATTGAGAACTGATCCTTTTCTGTTTTTCAACTTTTTAGAGAGCTCAATCAAATGAGAAAAAAGAAAAACAAAGAAAGGTTCGAGACTCCTCAAAAAAAGACATCTAGAAAGCAAATTCCTCACTGGGAAATGTTTCAATCCTCGAACTTCAGTTTGAATCCCCTAGTTCTATAGTCCCAAAAGGATTCCGGCTCGTCGGATTGATCAACGAGACTCCAATTGTGATTGCGGATGGCTTTCCAATGATCGGCGTCTTTCAAAACGTTTTCCGCAACGATTTCCAGGCAGTAATTTCCGAATTCCTGAAAGTTTTTATTTTTCTTGTTTCCTGATATTCAAAACAGAATGAAACATTTTTACTGTTCTAAAAGACGATGTGATGGGAAAAAACTCACGCGGAAACTGACGCAGACGTACTCGAACCGGCATTCCTTCGAGACCGAGCATGGTTCTCCTAAATGTTCGGAGTCGTACTCAACCTTCACCTGCTTGACGCATCTTTTTGGCGTCCTGACGCCGTAGTACTTTCCGTCACGTCGGTATTCCTGGGAAGTGATTGATTTAAGCAGAGTTTTCCTAGTTATCAAAGAAAAAACGTTCAAGTTCTAAGCTCTTTTGGGTTCCTTTATAGAGAAATAGAGTACAACTGAGAATCGAAAATTATTCTTTCAGGAAACAATTTTTTGGATTACTTCTCTAGTGCTGAAAAAATACGTTTTTTTTTAAATTTTGTTCTGGCAAGAGCTTACTAACTGGATTATCAGTGTTTGAAAAGGTTGAAGTTTGTGATGAAGGGTCTTCTAAAATCAGCGAAAGGTTTCCAGCTCTATGGTCTCAAGCGTTCGAGCTTACTGCTTTTTAACATCGACTGGAAAACAAAGTGCAGCCCACTGACCTCAAAAGTGGAGAGAATATCAATTTCAAAAAAATTCAAAAGAAAAAAAGTGAACCATGGTGAACTGCGAGTCGCGCCCGCACATCGCGCCTTTTCGGCACCAATCGAGCCACCCGCATTTTTCACCGACATAGCGGTTCACAAATTGGGATGGCCGACCAACTGAAAACGGAGTGAAGTTGGAAAGTAAAGAGTAACATACATCTGCTGTCCCTGGACGCGACCAGAAGGAAGGTTGCGAAGACGAGGAGAAGTGCGAACTTCATCCTGTCAAGCTTGAATATTTAAATAATTATTTCACTTTGATTTCGTTTTTTCAGTACAAAGCTCCTGAATTACTTGGACCTCGGACTTCGCAGTTTGTTCATGAAGTACTTAGATATAAAATCCTGTCAGCCAAACTTTCTTGATCGCGTTTTTTTTCCACGACGGCTGGTGAACGAGGAAACACATAGAAAAGCTTAAATTTCAGAGTTCCTCCAAGAAATTAAAAGAAGATACATTTTTAGAAGCAAAAAAGAATGGCCCCAACCTCTCAAAGTAAATCATTTCCCGGGCCACAACGACACGGATTTGAATAAATCCAGTTTTGAGGAAACTTTCACATTCCTGCTTGATTTAAAAACTGAAAAATAAAACGGAGCTTGTTCTGGCCATATCTTCAAAAAACTTTCCGAAGAGAGAAAGTTCTCAATAATTATTTCATTTTTATGGTCAGTTCAGGTTTCTACATAAAAAAAATTAATTCATTTGAAAGTATCGGAAAAATGGCTTGAGAAAGCTCAAAGACAAGTTCGTCCCCAAAAAATTCAGACTTATGAATTGTGTTCGGAAAAAATTCACATTAACCTATCGAATTCCAATCAAAACGCGATCAAACAAGTAAAATTTAGACTTACAAGCTTCAACCATCATTCAGAAAGCTGATTTCCTGATGAAATAGTAATTTCAAAACTGGTTATAGCTTCCTCAATCAATTTTATGGTTCCATGAACCTTCAAACCAATTTTTCTGCGAACTTCTTTCCAAACGACTTTTTTTCATTCATAGTAGCACTTTCAGATGTTTCTCTTGTGAGAAATAAAAACAAGGTTCCGAATAAAATGTTCATTCAAACCACAGGGGGTGAAAAAACACTACAAAAAACACCCAGTTCCAAAATCTACAGGAGTCGAAAAAATCTGCTTTAAAGCATTACTTATTGAATGAAAAAAAATTGAACTATGGCCCAGATTCCTAATCACAATGAGAAGAAAAATTTAAAAAAACAAAAATTGACAATGACAAGGGTAGAAAAAAAGATGAAAAAAACGCTGCTCTCTGAAAAAAACAAATCGATAATTACTGAAGTTCTTTTTCGAACTTCTCAAAAAAATTTCTGATTTCCGAGATCCAAATTTCATTCTATCAAGTTTTTTTGGAGCGCTGAAAAATCTCGCTGATTTCACCGTTTTTGAAACAAAAACTTTATATTTGGGTCAGAATTTTTGACGAAAATTCTCTCTTTGTTCTATTTTTCTGCCCTTGAACATTCTCAAAAAAACACACACATATTGAAATTTTTCTCAGTCCTCGTAGACGTTGGGTCGGACGTTGGGACAGGCGACTTTCCTTTCTCTGCTTGGCGCGATGCAAATGTTGCCCCATCTCTGAAATTTCCACAGTTAGAATGATCAGAGAAAATTCAAATTTTGTGCAATATAAAATTCTTGAGTTCATTGAACTGTACAACAAAATTATACTAAAAATGAAGATACAGGAAAAAAACTGACTTTGGTCTCAGTGCATTTCAGATCTCCGGCACACAGGTTCCACCAGTCGCAGGGTTCACCAGCCATTTGCGGAAACCAGGAGGACGGCCTGACTGCAAATGAAACAGCAATATTAGTTCTAGAAAGCAAAAATGTACCGATCACACGTCTCCACGGAATGACACACGTGTAGAGCGACTTGTCCTCGAGCATCTGGAATTTCAAAGACGAAGATAAAGTTTTACAATCAAGACAGTCTCAATTAAATAAATCCTCCTTAAACTGACTTTTAAAAACTTTTTCAGGTTGAAAAATAAGAAAAGTTAATTTTAAAAGAAGCCAAGACCTTCTTGAAATTGAAATCATTTCGTAAAAGTAGTACTCACTCCTTTAACGCACTCTAGGCCAGTAGCGCACCAGCTGGTGAACCCGCACGACTCCCCTTCCAGTTGACTGAAGAGGATATCAGGGACAACTGAAAATATGGCTTGTAATGATAAATAGTAGAAACGTACTCTTGACGCAGTAGGGGTACGCCATGGAGAGGCCAACGAGGGCTGCGACGGCGAGAACTTTCGTCAGCAGCATTTTCGCGAACCAATGACCCGAGGGACTTAACTGTACCACTGTAAAATAACTCGAGATCATTAAAATCGAAAAAAAAAGGGACAGTCGTCATTGTACGAAGAAAAAAAAAGTCATGAGGAAATTAGGGAGGAAGTCTATGAATCCAGAGAAAAAAGTACACTTAGATGGATTTTGAGGGTACTGTAAAGCCTCTTGGAATCTAAAATTACGCGACAACTGTTTGGTTACAATGGAACCACAGGATCATGAGAAGTACGCCTACATGAATCGGGTACCCTCGGCCACTGTAATGGCACGAGCATCTCGGAATAAAAAATGCGACAATTGTCAGATTACAATGGAACCCCAGGATCATGAGAAGTCTGTAGAGACGAACATTCAGACCAGAAAAAAGTCGGCTTACATCAGTTGGTTGCCCTCGGCCACTGTAATGGCACGAGCCTCAGACTCCAAAAAAATGCGACAATTGTTTGGTTACAATGATATCACAGGATCATGAGGAGTCTGTAGAAAAAGTTGTTTGTGCCATGAAGTTCCGGAGTCCTTCTTGAAGTTTGATACTTTGTGAAACATTTGAGATGAGGGGCCAAAAAGTGGAAATTGAAAGCTTTTTGAAAAGTTGATTCCTTTTTAAACTGAAGAATTTTTCTTAACGTTTCATTATATATAAAAAGCATTCATATTTTCTCCCAAAGAAGCTCAGAAATGTTTAAAGATGCTGGAAGAGCATAAGATGTAGAACGTGTTAGGAAAGTAAGCAGCAGGAGATTGGAAGGTGTATGGAAGCTAGAAGATCTTAAGAAAGCCTTTGGAAGGTGTTTGGAAGCTGAAAATGGAAAGTTTCTGCCGGAAGCCTTTCAGAAGCCTGCTGGAAAGCTTCTGGGAGGCTTCCGGCAAGCTTTTTTTTTTGACTAGGAGGTGTTGGGAAGCTATGGGAAAGGCGTTCGACCACTTGCTGGAAAGGTTACAGCCTTCCGAGGAACCGAAAGCAGAAGCTTCCCAACTTTTACCTGTTCGAAATTAGGGTGTCCAAAAATCCTTGATAAGCCAGACTGCTGGGCATGAAAGGCCGTAAAATTGTTTTAAATACTGAGCAGTTGATATGAGTTGAAAGCATCTGTATATCAGAATGCAGGCCTTTTTAATCAGTGACAGCCATGGCCATAAATGTCGAGTTCTCCCGTGACTCTGTGGCAAAAAAAAGTTAGCAGCTTCTGTTCATTTTTAATTGTCTGATAACAACCTCGCAGTGAAAATAGTTCAGCACGAGATTGGAGAGTATAAACTCTCGGTATGATTACAGAAAATTATGAAGAATTGGAATACAAACTAAAAAATAAGATGAAGGGACTTCAGTCTCATTCTTCGTGACTGGAAGCTTCAAAAAACTCATTTTATTTATTTTCCAGGTTTCAATTGGAGCAGGTCGCGGATTAATCTCTGGTTCAATCGAAAAACATTTCATCAAAATTAAAGCATGATGAACCTTTCGTTACTAATGCTTAAATGAGTTCAAAAATTCGGGGCGGAGTCTTATAACATGAGCAACAGCCCAAAATTCAAAATTTCACCCATTAGGTAGATTTTTTGCACTCCAAATAAATTTTTCCTGGGGAATAAAAAAAAAGCAAGTCCGAATCAACTAACTCAAAAGTTTCTGAGTTTCGATCTACAAACCTACCGGGAAAGGTCAGTCGACAATGTGCAGTGGGACGCGCGGGAAATCGTTTCTCCTCGACATGACGGGCTGATTTGGTGTCTTTCTCCACTTCTGGTCGCACAACCGTGGCTCTCGACAGTTTTTTTTCTCACTAATATCATTTCTTTTCGTTCCATTTGTTCATTTATTTCTAAATTAAATTAAACACTTTTCAAAAGCTCATTGAATTGCGAAAGACTTTCCCGACCTCGGACAGTTCAAATTAGTTTTTCAAATTTTCTTCAATTTTGTTTCTCTTTTCTTGAACGCAAATTTATGACCAATTGACCCATGTTATATTTTAAAGGCCAAAATATCCTGAATTTCAAATGATTCTAATTCAACTTTTTGTTCTTAAAAATCCGTTTGAACTCGAATTTTATTCCACAGCAGCAACATTAATCTTGAGCGTAGTTTTCGTTCCAAAACGCGATTAAAATTTATCAGAAGGTTTATGAAAAGCCATTCATCTTGCAGATTGCAGGCAAATACGCCGAGAGGCAAAATTTTTGATTGACAGTTTTTTGAAAAGCGATCTTACAGTTTCGAGCTTTTAGATGTAATCTTGATTGAAAATGAGTGAACATGATAGATATCTTTGAAAAGAGCGATATGGTAGCAAGATGTTGCCGATGTCACAGCAAGAAGTTTTGGCGACGTTGCTGCTGTATAGCTTCTTAGAGTGCGTTTTAGTACAAAGAATGACAATTTTCAGAACAAAACTTGCGATGCAGCCGGCCGCCCCTATCGCTCCATCCCTTGGTAATCTATAATTTAATTAAAGTCAATATATCTTGTTACTCACAAAAAATAAAAAATTTCTTTTTGTAAGATTTTCCAATTTCTTTCGTTTTATAATAAATCAAAAACTCGAAAAAATGAAACTTCGTGTTTGATCACGAAACTTTTGTAATAAGAGTTCTGAATGAAGAAGCTCTCAAAAATCTTCCCAATAATTTTGAACGAGAGCAAGTGAATCAGACATTCTCATTCACAAAATGAAGCTTGCGGCAAATGTTTAAAAATAATTTTCAGACCAGACGATGACAGTGGTTCATATGGCCCCTTCGGATGCCGTTGCTTTCGGTGATTTCGAAAATCTTTTTTTTCCTACTTATTTCTTCAGCATTCGAAAGTGGACCTCGCTTGGCCGTTTTGGAGGTGGTAAGCCAGACTAAAATACAGATCAAGGAATCCGGTCCTGATGAAACGGCTATATGGGTGACCGGAAGCGAGGTTTGTTTTTCGAAGTTTCAGAAGTAAGCTCACGAAACTCTGCAGCTCTTGAAGAATCAAAAAGTATGAGCTGTTTGAACTGATAATTACCAAAAATTTATCGTCTAAAAAACTTTATTCCAGAAGGCAATCGAAGAGGCCATGCTTAGCATAAGAAAATTTATTCTGGAAGCAGAAAAAAGAATAGTAAGAGCTATTTTTTTGGTGAAAAATAATGCTTCTTTTTTTATCAGAGAAATGTTTCGTTGAACACATCGTCTCGCAACCAGCCCATCGAACCCGACGACCATGATTTGAATCAGTGAGTTTTTTTATTATAAAGAAAAACTTTTAAAAAAACGAAAGTTGAAATTAACTTTCGAAGAGCTTAGTCCAACAAAAAAAGGATTACATTAATAGTTTTTGAAATAAAGAAAATCAAAACAGAGGCTTCTGTAAAAGTTCCAGAGAAATTTCAATCTAATGGCAAAGGGAGTATCTCTTTCTTTTTATTGATTTTTCACGTCTTGTTTGTTTCGCGTCGAAGGGATAACCTTTAATATTCTTGTCTCAATTAGGTCAAAGGTCAGTCAAGCGATCAATGGTGGTCTCTGGCTTGTTGAGAAAAGTGAAGTTGCGGCAGGGTATTATTTATAATCATAAAGTAATATGCAGTTATAAAACTTTACTCTCAACTTGCCTTACGAAGCTATAAAGTTGATGAAGTGTGTTTCATATGGAAAAAGCATATCTAAAGAACAGAGTGGAGCAGTAAACTTTTGTAACTTTTTTATTAGGTTTGCATGTTTTTTTTTGTAGAGACTCCATCGGCCATGACATGTCGATATCTGCTTTTCATGCACCAGAAAACGAGTCTCGCTGTGCCTCCTGCAATGAAAGCACCAGCTTTGACCCTCAGCTCGCCCCGCCGAGCTATCAGGCTGACTTTTGTTTCAACAACCCAATACTCGCCTTATCATCTCAACCGTAATATTTCTTCTGGAAATTAAATCTAAAAAAACTTTAAAAAACAAGCTCAGAGTTTATCATTCTTAGGTTCATTCAAATACAAGGATTCGAAGAGAGAATTAATTAGGAGTATGAAAACTAGTCCAGTGGAAACAATTTTGAATCGGTCTTTTGATAAAATGTTTCATGGCAGAGTAAATAACCACAAAGAAAGCGCAATTCTAACTTAGAAACCTAATAAACGCTCATTTTGAGTTTTTCAGTGCTTTTAAGTTATCCTATACGCCTTTTACTGAAGCAAAAACTGACAGAGTCTCTTTTGAGGCTCTTCATTTGAGTGTTGGAAAATTCTCAGAACAACAGGCGGAATGCAAAGCTTCATTATGAATAATATCCAGGAAAAAATGTCAGAAAACACAATAAGCAGAAGTTCGAAGCCTTCCACAACTTTAATTTTTACTCTTACCCGATTATTATTTCAGAGAAATTCAAGGCCCTGGTCAACTACATCAACAGGCTGTTGCTCCGCCTGGCCAAATGCGATATGCACCGCCCCAAGGGATGCAACATGTCCAAGGGTAAATTAATAAAATGAACACGACAAAAGAAAATATCTTATTTAACACGCTGTCTCCGTTATTCTCAAAAAATTTCTAAAAGCAATGGGTACAATAAAAAAAATATTTTTTGATTTCGACAAAACTTCATCCAGTGTGATAACCCATCATCAGAAATGCGGACCCAACTTTTTGAGCCATTTCCCTCTTACTGTAGCCGGGTTACGGTAGGCAGGTGGGCACCTGCGTATCTCAGTATTTATGAGTTTTTTTATTAGGCAAGTGATATATCAATCGATAGGTAATTCAATTTTAGGAACTTTTACAGTACATACCATCATGGGTTACGGTGGGAAAATTTTGAGTTACGGTACTTTTTGTGTCTGCCGAGTCAGTTTTTCGACCGCCATGAGCTTGAGCCGGGAGATCCATTTTTCCTAACTTCTCAAAAGATACCTTATGAGAAGCTGTACAAGCTGTTACTAGTTTGAAAAAATCTTAGGTGGACCATCATTTCGAAAAATCGCCCCGAAGGCGCGCAATCGTGGTCTTGCGGCGGCCAAGTGGGTGAAGTCCATGATGCCTGACGGCTCATTCTTCACAGATCCATTCCAATCTTTGTTTCCATTTTACTTATACATGTCTATTATTGATTTTTATTTCAATTTGAGATGTTTTTCGGGTTGACCATCATCTCGAAATTTCATTTTGAACCCAAATTTGGCCTAAAATGGCCGACTCGGCCTTTTTCACGGGATCCCTGACCCCGTATGTGACCGTTCTCAACTTTTTCCTTTCTTAAACGTGAACAAGAGTGTCTGAACAACAGTTTTATAACAATCGGAACCCCTTTTGAGAGGACCATCATCTCGAAATTTCATTTTGAACCCAAATTTGGCCTAAAATGGCCGACTCGGCCTTTTTCACGGGATCCCTGACCCCGTATGTGACCGTGGTGGTCGAAAAACTGACTCGGCAGACACAAAAAGTACCGTAACTCAAAATTTTCCCACCGTAACCCATGATGGTATGTACTGTAAAAGTTCCTAAAATTGAATTACCTATCGGTTGATATATCACTTGCCTAATAAAAACTCATAAATACTGAGATACGCAGGTGCCCACCTGCCTACCGTAACCCGGCTACAGTAAGAGGAAATGGCTCAAAAAGTTGGGTCCGCATTTCTGATGATGGGTTATCACACTGGATGAAGTTTTGTCAAAATCAAAAAATATTTTTTTTATTGTACCCGTTGTTTTTGAGAATAACGGAGACAGCGTGTTAAACATCATGATTATTACGCCAGCAGAATTGATCAGAAAACACAATAAGCAGAAGTTCGAAGCCTTCCACAGCTTTAATTTTTACTTTGACCGGATCTATATTTCAGTGGATTTCAAGGACCCCTTGCACCGTATCCACATCCCGGTGTTCCTGGGCAGATCCCCCCGTCGATGCCTTTACCTACAAGGTAAATGAACAAATTAAACCCGACAAAAAGGAAAGATCTCATTTACTCGTCATGATCAATAGACAAAAAGGGATTATCAAAAAGCACATTATTAAGAAACCATAATAAGCAAAAGTTCAAAGCATTCTACAGCTTTAATTTTTCTTTTTACCTGATTACAATTTCAGTGGCTTCCAAGCCCCGCGTCCACTCAATCAACCCGCTTTCGCTGCAGCCCCGTCGTTTGGTCAGCGCGCACCGCCATTGCCTCAAATGCCGGGGTAAATGAACAAATTAAACACGACTTAATCAAAGATCTCATTTAAACATTATGATTGATATACCAGCAGAATTTCCAGAAAGCACACTGATAAGAAAACACAATAAGCAGTTCGAAGCATTCTAAAGCTTTAATTCTTACTTTTACCAGTTATTCTTTCAGATTAATCCAAGGCCCGCCTCAAGTTCATCATCAGGGTGTTGCCCCGACTGCCCAAAGTCAATATGCACCGCCTCAAGGGATGCAAATACCAGGGTAAAAGAATAAAATGAACACGACAAAAGGAAAGATCTCATCAGGCAAAAAGGGATTATCAAGAAGCACATTATTAAGAAACCATAATAAGCAAAAGTTCAAAGCATTCTACAGCTTTAATTTTTCTTTTTACCTGATTATAATTTCAGTGGCTTCCAAGCCCCGCGTCCACTCAATCAACCCGCTTTCGCTGCAGCCCCGTCGTTTGGTCAGCGCGCACCGCCATTGCCTCAAATGCCGGGGTAAATGAACAAATTAAACACGACTTAATCAAAGATCTCATTTAAACATTATGATTGATATACCAGCAGAATTTCCAGAAAGCACACTGATAAGAAAACACAATAAGCAGTTCGAAGCATTCTAAAGCTTTAATTCTTACTTTTACCAGTTATTCTTTCAGAGAAGTTCAAAACCCGGGTCAACTTCATCAACAGGATTTTGCTCTGCCGTTCCACGGGCAATTCCCTCCGCCCCAAGGAATGCCGCAAATATCAGGGTAAATGAATAAAATGAACACGACAAAAGGAAAGATTTTATTTACTCATCATGATCCATAGGAAAAAAAAATTATCAAGAAACGCATTATTACGAAAACATAATAAGCAAAAGTTCAATGCGTTCTACAGCTTTAATTCTTATATATATACCCGATTATAATTTCAGTGGCTTCCAAGCCCCGCGTCCTATCAATAAACAGATTGTTGCTCCGCCTTTCCATGGACATTTTCCACTGCCACAAGCAATGCCCCAAGCAGCAGGGTAAATGAATAAAATGATCACGACACAATGAAAGATCTCATTTAAACATAGGAGTTCGAAGCCTCTGACAACTTTAATTTCTACTTTTTTTTAGATTCTGATTTCAGAGGTTTTCAAGTTCCACGTCCTCAGTATCCGCCGTCTCTCGTTCCGCTTGTCCAAAGTAATTATGCACCGCCCCCAGCAACGCCTCATGTTCAAAGGTGATTGAATAAAAGAAGACAGTAAAATGATAGGATCTCATTTACAAGCTTCAAAAAAAGTTTCAATAAGATTATATTTCTCCCATGAAAGTTGTGAGCAAAACTACATATATATATATATAGCCATTTCTTCCAATTCGAAAATTCTAACCAGATTAAACTTTTTTTTTTCGAGGTTTCTGGAACTTTTTTTTAAGCGCCGATATCCAACATCAACAACTACCGCCAGGACCGCAACACGTCCAACAAGAAGCACATCATCATTGCGAGTGGTAAATTTTTCATTTTTCAATTTTTTTGCAGCTTCGATCTAAACAAAATATTGGGAGAAACCCAGAACGATTTTTCAAGGAGAAAAAAAAACTAAAATTTCAACAAACTCCAACTTTTTTCATGTGGAAAGAATAACCAATTCGTTTTTTTCGAGGTTTTGAAACTTTTTTTAAGCGGCGCCTATATTCATCAGGAACATGGGGAAAGACCACAACAACACGCCCGAGAGCACGAACATCATCATTGCGAATAGTGAATTTTTCCATTTTTTTCAATGACAACTTCGATCTAAATAACATATTGGGAGAATCCCTCAAAAAAACGACTTTTCAAGGAGAAAAAAACTGAAACAGTTTTTTTCCTAACTGATTTCATCATTGCAGCTGCAGCGGACACACGTGCCATTCAAATCATCATCAAGCCCCTCAAACCCATCATGCGCACTGCGCTCATCGGCCGCCAAAGGTTTTTTTATAAGCTTTGACGGAAACTGTGAGATGAAAAATAAAACAATTAAAAAAATTATTTTTTTCGAAAAATGGATGAACTTGTTTGAAAAAGTTTTTCTTGTGTTTTCTGCAACATTCTCTTTTTGCAAGGTGTTTTTTTGAACTTTCTCTGCTGTTTAATCAAATATTTATCTCTTTAGAGATCCAACAAACCTTATATTTCAGTCCACCAATGATTCCGCAAAACGACAGGTCTTTCATTCAGCAAGCGGGTAACTTCCCACATGATCATCCGGAGCCCACACAGCGATTGTACGATTTATTTCTTACTTACGCTCCTTTTTCAAAACTGCTTTCTCAATATGTTCTCTAGTAATGGAAAACCTTTTGATACTCTGATAACAACAAGGTTTCATAAAACCTTATCACATTATTCATTTTCCTAAAATTCCAAGACTAACCAACACACTGCAGCCTGGATTGAAAGTAAAAGAAGATATATTTAAGAAAGAATAGGAAGAAAGATTGGTGGAGCAAACTTTTGGAGCTTTGAGACTTTTAGGGGTTCTACATTTTCACACAAGTTCAACGTTTCAGAGCTAATGCAAATCAAACGATCCACGGATATCCCACAGCTCATTATCCTGCTTCTCCGAAAGAAATGAACAGCCCGAGTCCCCAAGTGCCGCTTGGACAGCACCAAATTTTCGAAAGACAACGCATGAACATTCCAAATATGATGTAAGTATCGCATTTTGACCGTTTTTTTTTTGGAACAGTGAGGTCCTTTTATTAGCTTCGACGAAAATTTGGCCAAAAATATAAGATGAAAATTGAAAATTAAAACTTAAGAGATCCAACAGACCTTCCATTTTCAGTCAACCGAGGAATGTTGAGCGTTTTGAACCTTCACCTGGACATTTCCGACAGGATCTCCAACAACATCCCCAGCATTTGTACGATTTGTTTCCTACTTACGCTTCTTCTTCTGAACTTCTTTCTAAAGTTGTTTTTTTGATAATGAAAGACCTTTTGATACGCTGATAACAACAAGGTTTCATTAACCTTATCACATATTTCCAAAATTCCAAGACTAATCAACACACTGTAGCCTGGATTGAAAGTAAAAGGAGATATATCTCAGAAAGAATAGAAAGAAAAATTGGAGCAAGTTTATTTTGGTGCTCTGTGACTTTTTAGAGATCCTACATTCTCATAAATGTTCCACGTTTCAGGAATACTGGTAACCAATCTTTTCATGGATTTCCGACAGCCACGTTTGGAAACTACCAACACCCTCCCCAGCAACCTTCATCGCGAGTATACTATATACCATCTATGTACGTTTCTTCTTTTAAAATTCTTTATGAAATCACTTTTTAGTAATGGAAAACTTTTCGATAAAATAATAACAACATGGTTACATAAAACCTTATCACATTATTCATTTTCCTAAAATTCCAAGACTAACCAACACGCTGTAGCCTGGATTGGAAGTAAAAAAAAGATATATCCAAAAAAAGAACAAAAAGAAAAATTGGAGCAGGGAGTTTTCGGAACTCTGGGACTTTTAAAGGTTCTTCATTTTATACAAGTTCAACGTTTCAGGAGCTCTGCGGCAAATAAATCGTTCAGCAGCTCTCCGGCGATCGGTCCTTCTACTGGGTATGAAAACTTTTACTTGTGAACTTGAAAAAAAAATATCAAAAGCCGCGATTTTTTGGTTTTTTGAAACCGTTTCTTCTCACTTTTCGATATGTTTTGTTCTAATTTTCAGCCGCAATCCCGATGTCTCATATGAGCCGACACGACCTTCCGCTTATGAAACATACATGATGCTTGAGATGAATTCAGCTGCAAATCGCAAGTAAGCACCGCAGCTTTTTTTTTTTTAAAAAACGAGAAATATTTTTTTGATGACATTTTTTTCTGAGCATTCTTCGAAAAAGATTCTTCGCGCCAAAAATATTGAAGTCGATATGATTTTAAAAAAAGCAACGTACTTAAAATTTAATTTAATCAAGATGCGTTTGAAAGCGATTTAATGAAAAGTCACCTTTGTAAGGCCGACAGGTATTTTCTTTCATTGAAGTCCCCTCATCGAAAACCCCATTTTTCACATTTTTGAACCCTTTTTCATCGAAAAACTATATAATAATTATTTGCAAAAATTAGAAATAAAGATGAGAAAAAAGGAAAAGCTATTTTGAGAGAAAAAATCCCTTTTTCAGCCTACTCTCGCAGTCCCTCATGAATCCAAAATGGTCCGATGCACATCTAACGACCTCTCACAACTTCCAGAGAAAACCAAGGAAAAGAACTTCTTCTTTGATCTAAATATGACAGACACGAAAAATCTTTTACCTGAGTTTTCAAATGCGTGCAAAGTCGATAAAAAACATCCTAAAAAAAGTCGGAAAAGTTCGCTATCGATTTTCTGACCAGCAGTCCGAAGACACGCGATGAAATTGCACGCAGTTTCACGTTCTGAAAATTTTTTGAACACTGTGAGGGATTGGAAAAATGGTTAATTTTAGATCAAATCGAAGTTTAAAAAGAAAAAAAAATCAAACGTTCTCCGTTTTTCTTTCAGGATGGATAAACTGTCCCAACTGCTTCACGCACCCAGATCCATGGGCAGATTTGACGAAGAAGGCGAAGTAGAGTACGTTTTAAAAATTTTTTTCAGATTCAATAAGAACATCGGAAAAAAATTGAAATTGCTACAAGTATTTTTTTCAGGTGCCTAGGAATAATGTTACTCCGTTAAAATTTTTTTGTTTTTTTTTCCAGAATTTCATTAAGATTCAATTTTTTCTCTCGAATAAAATCAGAAAAAACGAGCCTTTAGTTTGAAAAGTAGAGTTAGTGGAATTTTCGAAAAACTTTGATTTTTAAGATTTCTGAAAAAAGACCGTAACGCGAACCGCTTTGATCAAAAACTTGGCTTCAGGAACCAGGACGAGCATTTTGGCCGATCTTCATCCTCTTTCCGCGAAGATTCTGTTTCCTCTGTGCAGACTGTGGAGACGGATTATCGGAGGTTTCCAACTTTTTATTTGATATGCACTTTTTCTGCAACCTCTTACCCTTAACAAAAATGTGTACGTGGAATTTTCAATCTCCTAAAAAAAGAGAACGCAGAAAACCTAGATTTTTGGGTTTGGTACACATTCAAAGGGATAATGATGATTCTCGGTTTCTGAAGTTTGAAAGCTCTTTTTTAGCTTAAACGCAACTGATGCTGACGATGAGGCGACGCCTCTACCGAGTCTCCCCAACTTCAGCACTCATCCGTCCACAGTGTATGTCTTTAAAAATCCTTTTTAAATCATGTTTTTCATGTTTTTCATGTTTTTTTCATGTTTTGAAAAATTCACTAAGAACGAAAAATTCTTATCATTAAATTTTACTTATCATCTTAGAGAATCAAAGAAGCCGGGCACAATGGAGCTCTCAACGTCATTTATTGATCACGATCTATCGTTGTACAAAATTCCTGAAAAATTTTCTTATTGTAATCATTCAAAAATTTGATTTTGTTTCTTTTCGAGTCAATCAAATTATTTATTCCGTTGTTTCAATCAGATATAATCGACTAGGCGGTGAACAAGAACTTTAAATCACGAACAACCGCCTTCAGCAAAATAGAAGTTCTAGCGTGTAGTCCGAAGAGTTGAAAGGTTAGCCCGACGGTTTTTCGTCTCGTTCTCCTGCGCGTAGTCCATTCAGTTGCGCCTTTTCAAGTTCGGGATGTTAGTAGATAGTGTAGCTGGAGTCCGGAGACCGTGTTCTAGGGGGCATCTTCAGAATGAGAGTGACAATTTCTAGTGACAATTTTAAACAAAAATCTTTTTGGTTTATATAAGTATAAAACACTTTCCTCGATTCTCCCTGCTGTTGCTTCTTAACAAGATAATCTTCCAAAGAATATGTTGAATATTGAAATAAAAATTCAGGCGATTCCACTGTAAAAAAACTATTAGCAAAACCCTTTTTCTTGAAAAATCTCAGTTAAAATATCTAATGTTTAAAACTAATAACCAAGATTTAAGATCCAAAAAAACCAGAAGTTGATCAATAGATATTTTCAGGATAACTACGCAAAGATCAGTTTGGAAAAGAGCCTTTCCTGAACCCTGTCAATAAAATCGTCGACAACGCTCCGGCATGGATTCAATACTTTGAGTAATTTTTTATTCAACAGTAAAAAAATCTGTTCTAAATTTTTTTGATCAGGAGCTTGCAAAAAAAGATTTTTTTACTTTGGAGCATGAAACTTTCTAAAAAAATTGATTAAAATACTAAAAATAATAAGGTTAGGTGAATAACCCATTATGTAGCAGCCTGCTAAAAACTTTAAGTTTTGAAAAATTTTCGTTGCATTATTTGAAATCTTTATTTGATCCTTCAAAGGGTATTTTAGCAAAGCTACAAAGTAAAATGATGAAATTTCATTCGCAAGCTCTTTTTAAAATGGCGTCAAAGGTACCGACGGAGAAAATACGAGAAACGCGACCTCGTAAGGAATTCAATCTTCCTGAAAGTTTCTAAAACTTTTTTTTTCCGGAGACTTGATACTAGGTTTAAAAAAGATAGCTAAGAGGTTTAAGAGGTTTAAAAATAATAGTCGTCCCAATTCCAAAAAGTTTCAGAAAGATTGAATTCCTTACAGAAAAGTTGTGACCAAAACCCAGAGCTTTCGTATCTTTTTCTGTGAAATTTTTTTAAAAAAATAAATTTTTTTATAGGGGCATCGGGAACTTTTTCATGCGGAGTCGATGTGAGCAATACGTAAGTAGAGTGGCTTCAAAAGCCGGAATCTCAAAAGAAAACTTACTGTCTTGGAAAGTTACCAAATCCCGATCTTCCCAGTTCTGAGAGCGCGACGTTTCTCAGCTAAACAATCAGGCCCCCACAACTAAAAGAGTTTCGTCCTTAAGCCGAGTTTTGGCGCAAAATATCTCACGCAAGAGTTGGATTGAGAAAACTTTGGTCAGGGTTTGGATTTTATTTGGAGCGAATTCAATTTCCTTTTTTTGCCCACGGGGAATTCGATGAATGGGGGATTTAGTAGAACAGTTTTCCACGGTTCATATCTTCGTTAACTCATCAGGCCTCTAAAAATTTATTATATCTTATTTTGAGCAACAATTTTAGCTGATGATGAATAAACGAAGTAAAGAACCGTAAAATTTTTTTCGAGAAGTGCCGCCGAAACTTTAAAAAAAATTCACAGCTATTTCTTTTACTCCATATTCATCGAGAATCTCTTAGAAAATGATCCTTAAGATTACTCCAAAGAAAATTCGAGCCCTGACCAGCGTTGCGTGCGAATTTTTGAAGACTCTGCTTAAAGGTGAAAGGCAAGGTTTTTTTTTTGATCATGAGTGTGGGGACCTAAAAGTTGATCTGAGTACCGTTATACTTCCCTCCTGAAATCAATTCCAATTTCAATTTTCTCGTATTATTTTCGATGCATTTACTCAGTTGTTTCATTAAAGATGCATCCGTGCAGACTTTTAAAAATCTTGTTCTTGGTCATAATGTAATTGTATTTTTGGCAAATTGGCCTGGGCTCTGATCTCGCAGCTCTTTTATAATTGTATCCAAGTATCAAGCCTCCCGACAACTATCTGCTTTTCTATTTTGATTCGACTCCTCCTTGTGATTTTATAGTTTCTTTTTGTGAAGCTCATTCCTTTTCATTTTTACCATTGCCACGTGTATTCTCCAATTTTTCACTCTCAGTGTATTCAATTATTTTATTTATGATGCTATTTGCCATTTGTTTCATCTTAAATAAGACCCTTTGCTGCTGAGAAACCGGCCTCGATGATCTCGTCGTTTGTGTTATAGTATTAGCCAAGTTTTAAGCCTTCTGATCATCATCTTCTTCGATACTTTGATGCGACTCCTTGTTGTTATTCTATACTGTTTTTGCAAATATCATCCATTTTCATCAGTTCTGCGTATGTATTCATAAAAGTCTTGGGTGAAAACTGACAGATTACAAAAAAGAAAGGATTGAAACTTCATAAAAATGGCATTTTCCAGACCCCTAGAGCTTCCAGGTGACCAAAAAAAGGCGAAAAAAAAATCTAGTTCACAAAGACAACAAAGATAACTGAAAGTCAAAAAAAAAACATTGCCTCGAGACTCAAAATCTTGAAATTTGATACTTTCCACCTCCCGTCTATCACAATTCTCTAGTTACAATTTCTTGATTAAAAGATCGTTCAGTGCTAATCAAGTAAATCTACAAAGAGCTTTGAATTCTTTTTCCTACTCATATCCTATATCATCAGCTTATTTTTTTTAGAACTCTATAGAAACATATGCGGATTTCCCTTACAATAGTCAAAAATTATTAGACTTTTTATTTATTTTTCCTATTGGTGTTCGGTAATGGACCTAGAGTATGCATACACTTGCACGCGGCAGACCCCGCGAAATGACATTTTTCAAAAAATGTTTGTTGCTTTGTTTATAGGTAGACTTCACTTTTTTTTTTCTTTCTAGTTCATAGCTTCTCTTTGTATTTCAGTTTTACCATGTCTGCTGCTTTTTCTATAACTTTTTTTGAGGCAAATTTGTTTTGAAAAATATATCGTTGAAAGTTATTTACAAGTCACAGGAGCATTAGGTCTCTGAATCGTCGCTAAAAAAATTTAAAGATTTTTTTACCCGACCCCCCACAGGTTGAGCTTTTGATGAAACTCTGCTGAAATGTACCTTAAGGCTTCCTGATTTCAGTTCAAAAAAAGTTTAGCAATAATCTTGTTTTTGATTTAAAAGACTTTAAAAGCTTGAAAAAGATTTTTTCGTATTTTGCCTGTTCTTTGGACTGAAGCTCTATAGCTGAAAAACCAGATCTATTGCTAAAAATGTTTTCCTAGTTCTGCAATCAGGACGTCCTAAAGTAAATTTCAGCGGAGTTTCATCAAAAGTTCAACCGGCGGGTAAAAGAAGTTCTTTTTTTCAAAAAAGGACAAAGGATTCTGTCCGTGAGCAAGCAATGAGCTTTCAAAACCATTAGCTTCATCGTATTTAAAATCCAAGTTCTTATTTTCTATTTCACTTTTTTTTTCTTTGAGTTTACAGTAATGGACCAAGGGTATGCATACACTTGCACGCGGCAGACCCCGCGAAGTTCCATTTTTCAAAAAATCTTTGCAAGTTGCTGTTTTTGTTGGTCAGTTTTACCATTCAAGTGTTCTTTCTATCATTTTTCTAGTTTCTGTTCAGCTCAAAACGTTGTGAAAAACTCAAATTTTGGAATCCTTCATGTCTCTAACAAAAGAACCCCGTGTCGATTTCTCGGTGCACACCGTAGTATAACCAGGGGTGTACGCCGTTCAGCTTTGAGTTCCTATTGACAAACTTATTTCGTACACGATTTCAAAATTTTTTGCTTTCCAATATCACTTTTTTCTACAGTTTCATTTTAGGCTGTTACGGTAGTTCATATTTTAATTTTTTTGACTGGTTTCCCCAAGAGTGCGCGCCATTTAGGTGAAACGTGCGGTGCACAGCAAACTTTCCTTTTGAAGCTTTTATCCCCTCATATTTGTTAAAAGCTCAAATTCTCCTCAGCTTCTTTCTTTTTTGATTTTTACCATTTTCGTAATTTTTTCGTCTACTGCGCACTTTTTTCATTAATTAGAAGTTTCTTTCAGATGTTCCCAAGAATCCCAACGTCATACGAAATGGAGGAAGATTATGATGATGTCGAATCATCTTCACAGGAGGTATAATATTAATCTTTGAAAAATAATGAAACTCAAATTTGCTGCCTGTTTCGGGAACATTTTGGTTGAGGAATTTCTATTATAACATCTGAAAATGGAGAAAAGTCATTCAAGGACGAAAAAACAGTATTTTACAGTAGAAACCAAAAAAATATGTTCTCTGCAAGAATATTTTGTTCAAAAATAATGTCTTTTTTATTTAAAAAAATTTTTTTTTCTTTTTTCAGTTTAAAATGGGATTGGTTCTGACAATGTGAATGATATAATAGTTCTATCCTAATTGATCGTAATGAAACTTATTATCATTTCTTTCCAGGAAACGGTCGAAGACGAGGAAATGGCCCAAGCGAACGCCGAAGCTGACCAGCGCCAAGCAGACCATCAAAAGAGAATGGATCTTCTCAATGAACTGAAGGTATTTTGAAACTTCATTGAATTGGGTAGATGAAATAATTGATTTTAGAACATCATGGCCAAAGCGAGAGAGTTCACCACAGGAATGAATCTTGCGCTCTCTGGCGGACAAGAAACGGTTGGTTTTTTGAACTTTAATTTTCCGAGGAAATAGGTTTTTTGAAACTAATTCTTTCCTGCCAAAAGAGGGAGCTTTTTCAATAGTCTGATTGAAAATTGTATCATTTCTTGTCCAAAAACTCTTGAAAAAACAATTTTATTCATTCCAGGCTCCATACACGCTGAACAACATCGATGCTCAGCTCTTGCCTCTCATGGAAAAAGTTAAAAATAACCTGAAGGAACTGCGCTCCATGCAATGATCCCGTTATGTTCAAAACTATTATCCCAAATTTCTCCAAAAATGGCTCATTCTTCAAATTGTAATTGAATATTTGTTCCCCTTTGTTCCATATACTTTTTCCCCAGAAAATCTTTTGTACAATTTTGTTCATATTATTGTCAATAAATGCGAAAATTTCTTTGGTTCAAAAGTTCACATAAAAATGCGGCTAATTTTGAATTTCGGTTTTTCTTCCAAAAGGAATTTGTTGAGTGCGGTGGAAGGAGAAGCTGGACTTTCATAAAAAAAAAACAACCGTAAGCGGCTACCGCAAAAGTGGAAGGCGATAGGCCAATCCAAGAAAAACTTTACCTCTACACGAGTGACAATTTTCTGAGTGATCTTGGTTTTTTTCTTATTATTACTAAACTCTTAAACAGGGTCCACACTGAAAATTTTGTCTACTTTTCAAAATCAAATAAAATAAAAACAGCTAAACTAGAATAAAAAAACAAGGATGCTCAATGAGGAATTTAGTAGCGCCAGAAGGTGAAGCGAAAACCAAAATTATCTTTAATAGTTACGATTTTGAGTCCTAAAAAGGAAACAAGCAAAAATTATTCTAAAAAGAAGGCTGTTTAAGAGTTGAAAAAAGGATTTCGAAGTGCTCGGCGAGTTTGGCGCCCTTGGGCGTGTTTTTTCCCGCCATTTTACGAGTGTTCGCGCACACTCGCGTTCGTGTTCCGATTTGAACCAAAATAGACAGTTCTCCTAAATTTACCAGCTTTTTTTCCGTTTTGTTTCGACATTTTTCCGTCTTTTCACTTTCTCATGTTTCTCTGTTAATTGAAACATTTTCTTTTGAATTCACTCACAAAACGAAAACTTACTGTCTTTAACCCTATGTATCCTAGAAACTATTAAATTTTGAAACCTTAAATTTATTTCTACAGTCGTCCTTTGTGAATTTCCATGGTTTAACATACTTCAAAAAAATATCACCGACTCTTTTTTTCTTCGCAATCTTTCAGGCTCTTTCTAGAAATAAAAAGATAGTTTGAATTTCAGCGTTCTCCAACGATCTCAACGGTGAAAGCAATGGAGAGGGAAGCTGCAAGTCCTGACCGAAGTTCTCCACTCTCCGATGTATAATTTTATGTCTCCAGTTTTTAAGAAAATCAAAATTTTTGGAATCTGTCGGTTTTAACGGGGCTCTAATTTGATCAATTGATTTTAAAAACTGTTTTTCCGATTGACGAAAAATCATCATTTTGGTGTTTCCTGAAAATGGTCCTACTGATTTAACCACCCGTGTCTTACGGCTCCTCACAGTTTTCAAAAAAAAACCAGTCGAAAATATCAATTTGAAGCTTTTTTCAGTCCGATACGCTTGAAGAAAGCAACATGAGCACCTGCTCCGAAAATTCGAACACACCCTTGGTTTTTTATTGCTCTTTATCTAATATCGGAAATTATTCAATTCTAGACGAACGAACAGTACAGGGAAGCCATGCGGAAGGAAGGAGAGGTAATTTCAACCTTTATGGAAATATTCACAGAAATAATCGATTCCAGGCTTTCGTGCAAAGAGTCTGCGTTGCGGTTCGTAGGGAATATGCAGAAGTGTATGACGTTGGTTTCAAAATCCTATTCGACATGAATATTAGAAAACTTCTTTTTCAAAAGTATTTTGTTGACCAAGGAAAATGAAAATTGTTCAGTATAACTTTTTCTAACAAAAATGGAAATGATGAAGGTCTGGTTAAAAGTTCTCTAGGTTTTTGGGTAACCATGATAAAAGTTTGTAACTTCCATTACAGGAAATTGTGGAGAACTTGAAGAAGTTGGAGAACTTGAACGATGGGATGGATCAACACATGCAGGAAACGAACGAAATGATGGCGGAGATAAGGGAGGTATTTTGGTCCTTCGGAAACAATTTCAGAAATGCCTGATTCAGTTTAATGAGGCGTTATTGGAAGAAGTCATACGCGTCCACTCCGCAAAAACAATGGAAGAGGTTTGTCTTTGAAATCTATAGAGCTCAAACTTCTAGAAAAATAGGTCTTTCAAAAATTTATTCAACCAATAAAAAAATGTTTTTCCGCATTTTTTTAAAAATTTAATTTGCATCTTTCATGTCCAGAAACCTTTAAAAAGCGATAGCTCTGTTTAGGTTCGGGACGGAGAGGAAAAACTTCTATAAGCGGATTACGCCTTTTGTCAATAAAATCCGAAATTCGGCGGCCCTTCTGGATAAATGATTCGAAGTAACGTTATACAAGGTGTTGTCTGTATATCCTTCCTCTGTTAACTCTCATTTTTCTTGTTGTTAATGAACTTTAAAAAAAGTATTTGTTTTTGTGTTTTTTTATTGTTGCAACGTAACTCCACAAGTCAAATCTATTATCAGAAACAAGAAGAACTTAAAAAAATTTTTGCTGGATCGCAGTAACCGAATTTTCTTCGAAAAATCAAAGCTTTTATTTAAAAAAATTTTTATTTCAACTGTACTCAAAAAAACACAAAATGGAAAGAGTCTGCAGAAACTAACTGATCGAACTTGTTATTTTGCGACTAAAGCAGATTCTGAAAACGAACTCAAAGGATCTCTGAAACCTACAAGCAAGAAAAACAAAGTCCAAAGGGCTTTTCTGAAATTCGCCAAAAGGCAAATTTTTTCTTGTTTTTTTCACTCTTTTCAAAGTATTCCGGTCGCTTTTCCAAACAACTGGAGTCTCTGAAACTTTTTTCTAGAAAGCTCTCTTGGACTTTGCCCTGAAGAAAATGGCTGAAAAGACTAATGTTCGAAATTTTCTCCTACACTGATTTTCGATGTCCAGCAATCTTTAGCGGTTCCATCTGAAAGTTTTGTCCAGTTTCTCTTCAATGCATCTTAACGATGCAATACCGCTGACTTCCTGAAAATTTCGTAGGAATGTTTCATTTAGAGAAGTAAAACTCACAATCGATTGACATTTGAGGTGAGATGCACACCAGGCGGTCCAGCCGCATCTTTCACCTTTGAGTTGCGTGAAGAACCAATTCGGCTTGATGGGCTCTGAAAGAACAGCTAAAATCAGAATGAGTCAGAGAGCTCTTACTTGGCTCCTCCATCGGCTTGCGGATGCACTTTGGGCGGTAGGGCTCGCCATCTTTCTGGAGATTCAATCATACTTTTATTGGCGTTAAATAAAGTCTCAAGCTGATTGGACTCTGTTCTTGCTTTCTTAACAAGAAATTTTATGTTTCTCACCCCTTTCGACTTTTTTTTTCTCATTCCGAAACACTCTTACTCTTACAGTACCGTGCAGTAAGATATATAACTTCCCTTTTTCGGTCATATCTTTTCTAGGAGCTGTCCAACTTTTGTCAAACATCCTACAGTTTTTGTCGTCCGGGTCTAGTTTGGGATCACAGGAAAATTATTTGAATGGCTAATTTTTACAGTAAGCTATAGCCTGAAACCTGAAATCATTAATCAAAAAATTCATAAATAAAAAAAAATTAAGGGATTCGGAACTTAGAGTTTTTTTTTATTTTGGATTATTGATTTATAGTAGAGAATTTTTATAGTATGATAAACTCGAAGTTTCCGTAAACCATAAAAAAATGTGTTCAATAGAAATCTCCTGGCGTAAATCAACCAAAAAAATTTCTTTTTTTAATTTTATCCTGTTTCGGAGATTTTGTTAATGCTGTGTAATTTATTTAAAAAAATGAGCTGTCAAACCGATTTTTTTCTGTGATAACTGCACCCGTAGGAAAAAAACTTAAAAAAAGTTTGACAATATATGGTCAACTCCTCGAAACGTTATGACAAAAAAAGTGAAATTATATATCTTATTGTATGGTACATTTCAAGCGTATGGCATGTACGCAAAAAAGATTTTTCAGTTCTCCGGAACTTTTTAAAACATATCAGAGATGCACGGAAGTATCAGAGATGCACGGAAGTAAAATTGAGAATGCGGAATGCGGAACGCGGAACGAAATTAGTTTTTGCAGAACGCTAAAAAAAAGCGCGAAATGCGGAATGCGGAACGCGGAACGCGGAATCCCGTGCATATCGCACTCACCTGGAATACAAGAAAGTCAATCCAATTTCTCACTTTCTTCAAGACCTCTAAGAAAAATGAAACGCACATTGAATAAATCTTCGACTTTTTGAAAAATTGTAGAGTGAAAAAAACTCACCATCTTGTAGTCGCAAACTAAACCGTCCCCGCACCAACGAAAGAGACTGCAAAAGTCTCCCTCGAGTTCTTCGAAGAAGAATCCTTTCTCTAAAAATCAAAAAAAAAAGACAATAGAAATAAAAACTCACTTTGCGGGACGTTGAAGTAGTCGTCGTAGATTTTCTTGCGGTCCCGGTCTTCCATTCCCAGCGACCAACCGACGAGTAGGAAGACGAGGACGATCTTCAAGGTCGACATGCTCGAGGACCTTCAGCGGATCAACTTAACTCGGTCGAGGGGCGGACCAGACAAGCTGGCTGCTTCCTCGTGATACACTCATCAGTCTCCCCCTTTTTTTGCAGATAGAGGCTCTTGAACCCCCCTCCCCCAAAAAAAGATCTGACCGATTGCTTTCTCCTCCTCTCTGGAGATGTTTTTAGAAAGAAGCCGGAACCATTTTTTTTTTTCTGAGTTTCTCTGCGATACAAAGCTTAACAAGTCTCATCATTCTGGATCCTCTGGGATACTCTAAAAAGGTATGCAGAGTCATTAAAAGAAAATGCCGTATATTTGGTTCGGTCGGTTTTTTGGAAGGTTTTTCAGATGACGTTTCGTTTCGCAACTCCCTTTTACAAGGCTTTGTAGCAAGAGGAAACGATCGAAAGGAGACTTCACTTTACTGTTTCAATTTTATTTTTGCTCAGTTTTTGAGAAAAAAGGAAAGTTATCATTAAAAAAATTTTTTTCTCACAGCTCCAGCTTTCTTTGAATATAATTTGAAAATATCGTTATCATATGTCGCGTAGTTGATAAATATTGTATCATCTCTTTGATTGAGTCCTATTTAATAATATGCAGTTTGAGTTTTTTTTTTTCAAATGTCAGTATACAACATTAGAAGAGTTTATTTGACAAGAAAAGAAGCAAAGCAGCTGGTTTTGCATAAACACAAGCGAATTGACAAGAAAAAAAAGTCCAAGAGACAAAGGGCCGGAAGGAAAAATTCAGAAGCTTCAAACTTGAAAATTTTCTTCGACTTCGTTTCTCAAACGGTGAATCAGCGGCTTAAAAGCAGAAAAAGCGAGCGTCTACCATGAGATGGGAGGGAAAGTTCTTCATCGGCCCCCTTTATACATATCCCAGATGGATCGGGTCTGTGGGACCCTGACGCATCTCGACTCCGTTTTTCCCTTCGACAGCTTCTGAAAATTCATTTTTTCATGAGTTGAAACTGAACGAAGGGAAACTCACCACATCTATGCATTCCAATGGATCGGCACACCATAAAAAGGAGTTGCAGGTCTGATTCTCCACTCGCGAGAAAAGCAAGGTCGGCCGGACTAAATCGGAAGTGGAAAATGGAAATGAGAAAATGAAAACGGACTGTCTGGAAGGACGCTGTTTAATTTAACACAAGTCGAGTTGTAGACTCGAACGTGAATCTGAAGAACTCAAATTATTGCAATTTAGAGTTTTCGATGACCGATTTTTGATAGTTTTTGGCTAAAAGTCTTTATACAACCTCATATGCTCGAAAAAAAGTTTTATCATCTTCTCAAGAACTCACAGTGCGGTAGAAGCAAACTAAATCCGTTCCACACCACCGGAAGGTGTTGCAGTGTTCTCCTTCTTGGCCTTGGAAGAAAATGCCTCGAGCTAAAATGGAGAAAATATTTAAAACATCGATAAATAAAAAGCATACGTCTTCTGCTTCTTCTCGAACTTTCTTCGACCTTGTCGTAAGTAGCCCTCACTTCCTGAACTGCTTCTGGGTCTTCCACGAAAAAGCCACCAGCTGAGAAAAAAAATTGAAGGCCTATAGACTCAAAACAACATACTCTTCACGCTCCTTATGCGACGGCTTTTGTTGACTTGGTCAGCAGCTTCTTCAACTTCTTGGAGAACTTCCAGGCCTTTGAGAAATGTGCCTTCTATAATAGAAAAAGTAGATATAGTTATTAGGATGAAGAGATACCTCCACGAGCAACTTTTTCGTTGGGCTCCGAGCCGTCCGATTCTGCGTCTGGAATTGGAAATGTTAAAAGTGTTGAAATTTAAAAAAGCAAGCTTGAATTAGAACATACTCGAAGAATCTTCGGTTTTCTTGACTTCTTCCGAAGTTTCACCGACTTCTTGAGTTTTTCGACCTCCATCTACTGCTCCGTCTTGAAATGAATATATTCAAGCAATGTCAATGAAGAGAGAAGAACATACTCGAAGAGATCTCTTTGTCGATCTTCTCGACCTTTTCCGAAGTTGCCTCGATTCCATGCGGGTTTCCGTGCGGGTGTTGCTGGGGCTCAGCCGAGGGTTCCGTTTCTAAAATAAGAAGAAGTGAAAATATTCGAACAAAGATTTTTAAAACAAATATAAAAGAACATACGTGGTAGGCTTCCGAGTTGGTTCGCGACGTGCCCTTCAAGCTCTTCGGAAGTTTGCTGAACTTCTTGAGAAGTCGAGCAGGCCACTAACGCCAGGAAAAAGGCGAGCTTCAGTTTCAGTAGCATGCTCGGCGGAGTTCGGACTGTGAAGTGAACTCGACTTAGGGGTGGGGCCAGACAAACCGACTGCTCTGAAAAAAGTCTTTCTTTCGATTCATCAACCTCAACCAATGCACCGTGGGCTGAGGATCTTAGAATGATGAATCTCTAGAGGAGTTCTTTTACGAAAAAAAGGCTGGAGCCGTTTTTTTCTGATCCCTGTTCCCGACAATCTTTCCGAAGTTTAGCTCTTTGCAGTTGATGGATGTTTGGTAGATCTTTTGGGAAGAAACTTCACAAAACTTTTCGAATTTGTCTTCTTTTTTTTAACAAGAAGAACATGAGTCTCAGTGTTAGTTTCATGAACAGGAGCCCAGAGTTGAAAGAGTTGAATGAATAAATATATCATTGAAAATTTCTTGGAGTTTTTGATTGAAAGTTTATGTTTGTTTTTAAATGAGCTGAGAGCTTTTCTGGGCGAATTTTAAAGTTCAAAGTTTTATCTTTTTCACTGAAACTTTACTAAAAAAAGCCCCCTGAAAAGTGAGGTCCACTAAGAGAAATCTCTTCTTCCAGAAATTACAACTTAATGAAAAATTATGATGATAAATATTAGAACTTGCTCATTGGCTCTTCCGAAACATTCACATCTTCATCGCCAAAAAAACTTTGAGATGTGATTCTTTCCTTCTTGATTTTCCATTTCTTTGTTCCAAAGCATTTATAACAACAAAAAGAACAGAAAATTTATTCGTAACGTGAAAATTATCCGTAGAAAAGCGGAGCCTTGACTCTGCAGAACATGCCAGGTTTCTTCATTTTCTCCTGAAAAACTTGGATCTTTGATTTATTCTCCCAGCAAAAATCATACAGGATTCCTGGTGCATCGAAGTCCCGAGCCGCACCACGAAATCACGGAACACGGGTCACCTTCCTCTTTATCGAAGAACCATTTGCGCTCCGCTGCAATCGAAACCACATGGAGTGGTGATATTAACAGAAACCTTTTGGAATGATTTCGGCAGTCACGAAGGCCAGTAAAACCAGTAAAATAAAGGTTTTGAACAACATTGAGAGAACAAAGTGGTTTTTTTTCAGAACCTTTGTTATATTTTTTTCAATTTCCAATTATTTTGAGACACGGTCTGTTGTTAATTGAAGTTTGGGATCTTGAAAAAAATTATGTTCTTTAGAACATTGAAATTGATTGTTGGGATAGTGTGGATTTTTTTTTGACAATTTTCAATACGTCCGTAGAAGGGCTCTAAACGTAAGGGAAAATTGCGGTCAAAGTGTGGGGTTTTGCTTAAGTCGTTTTTGGTCGGATGCAGCTTTTTGAGAACAACTTCAAAGTCATTGATAGTGAAACCCTTCTCCTTTCAATCAAGTTGTCGATGTTAGAGAGAAATTATTATAATTTCTAAAAGATTGCGGTGAATTTTCTCAAAAAAATTATAAAAAAAGTTTGAAACAGGAAGGTCATATTCTTTTTGTTTTTCATGATAATTAGCTCAAAAAAATGAGCCTTTCCGCATCAATCGATGTTTAAAAATAGTAATTTGAGCAGGGTGGTCCTATAAAACTTGTACTTTTGATTAATCTTCTTTTACACCAGGGAAATGCTGAAAAGTCAAGTAAACCGGGTGGTCCGATTGGTTTTTTTGAGAGATTCTCCCTTGAGAGCTCTTCTCTTCTTTTTTTATTCAAGCAACAGAACGGCTTTCTAAACTGAAAGGAAGAACACTTTTGGAGAAATTTGAGTGAGCACAGCTTCCAACGTTGCAGTCGTTTGATTTTGAACTGAGTGCAAAAATTTTTGCAAAATTGTCTCAAATTTAGGTTTTTTCTATAACAGTGAGTTTGATGAGATTTTCGCTTTGATACACATAAGGTATATGACTTGAAAGTTGAGGGTCAAATTTAATTTCAATCATAAAGCCGATTTGAAAAATATCTTCCACCGGCTTTTCTAAAAAATTCGAAAATGATTAAACCCTGGAAACATTTTTTTTTTTCAAGTTTCAGAGCTTTAAAAGTATCCTCCATTGAAGCTGGAGTTGAGGGTCAAACAAATAAAAAAAGTACCTGACAGGGTCGCCGCCTTTTCTTAGCCTTTTTTTCCGGAGAATGTTCAGTAGTGAACAACCTTCCTATGAACCATCCAAAACCAGCAAAAATCTTCATTTCAAGTCACTAAAAAAACTATTTTTAAACCTGCTTTTTCATTTTCTTTCTCTTTCAAAAAATATTTCATTCTGCAAGGACTTCACAGACGCCAGTCATGTGAACTTCCGTTCAAAGCAGAAAAAGGCAAAAAACTTATTTTGAAATTTGAATTATAAAACCGGGGTTTTTGCATATTTCTAGATCGTCTCAGAAGGTTAAACAACGACCCAAGAAGTCCAGAAAGGACCTGACTGCATAATTGGATAGTTGAGGGTACGACACCTGCGGTGAAAATTGCGTGCTTCGAAAGCATTTCCCGCATTTCACGTTGCTTTTACGCTCATTCCACTTTTCGACACGATGAAGAATCGCGCCGCTCGAGGTGAGTTCTCTATTCGAATTTCTTGGTTCGACTTGAAGCTCTATGATGGAGTTTCAAGTAGTGACTTGAAGAAGTTGAGTTTGAAATGTTCCTCTGAGAGATTGAATTAAGGACCACCCACGAAGAAAAATGCAAAAGCTGAAATCTGGTGGATTTTTTCAATAAAGTTGTCACTTAAGACACTTAGGGGAAACTGAAAAATGGTAAATCAAAAATACTGACACTTAAAGGATATTTTCAAAACTCCCTGCTCTTCGTAAAATGCTTTAAATTTTTCGCTTTACAGATTTAATTTTGGGGAGTCCTTCTATAGCGAATTATTAGTTCTTCGGACTTCTCTTAGAGTTTTCCATGTTTCCAAGTTTTTCCTCTCAAGTTGTCACTTAGATTTTCCTCCGCTGGAAAAGTGCTTCAGTGGAAATCAAGGTAGTTTTGAAGAGCCCATTATGTTGTCAATAATTCACAGCCTTTAGAACACAGGTGACCGAGGTGTTGAATTATTCCAGAGTCGATTTTTGTCAGAAGTTCACGGGAACAGCTATAGTCAACGAGTTTAGTACAAGAACTTCGCTGAAAACGTCGTTTTCTTCAAGCCAAACGGCTTTTTTCTAAAGTTTTGCAAATGCAGTCAGCCATCTTCCGAAAAATAAATTTTGCGTCTCCTTTTCTTTTTCATTTTTCAATAGCTTATTTTGTCATTTAGGCTAGAATTCAATTAACCAAATTGACTTAAAAGGGTCTTCAAACGATTCCAAGCTTCCCACCCAATCGGATAAGAAATGCAAGCGAACCGCGTAAAAGTGCACTGGCCAGGAGCTTGTCTTCATTTTTTCGAAGGCAACATTTTGGGAGCCCGGAAATGCTTGTTTAGTGACTTTTTTGAACGGCTGACTGCTCTCGCGACCCACCTCATTAACCTCTGAGCGCGTTTTCCTCCTAGTGTTCAGCCGCTTCTTTTCAGGTTTTTTGAATATATTCATAGATAAGCTCATTTTATTGGAAAGTCCAGGATTATGGAGGAAGTGGAAAAAAAATTTGAAACAGCAAAAATTTCGAACGATAATTTTCAGGTTCCAAGAAAAATATTCAAAAAAATTCAATTTTTTTGATATTTTTTTCATAAAAGTCTCAAGGTTTTCCTTCAATGTTCTTAAAACTGTGCAAGCTTGGGCGTATCCGTGAAATCTTTTTATGGTTGTTTTTTTTTCATTACTTTCATAAGCTCGTTTTTTCATCTTTCTCAGATTGCTCGAAAACCATTTTTTTTAAAAATAAAATGAAGTCTTTGCCCATGAAATATTCTTATATAAACCCCCCCATTCCAGTGCAACTTTTTTTCAGAGCTCATAGAGGAAAGACTGATGGGCGTGCGCGACCCGAGGACGGTTAGGAATTTTTTTTCACAAGAATATAAAAAAACACAAAAATACAGATTGGAGAAGCAGTTCAGCGATTTTTTTCGACAACACCACCGCCCATGGTCTTCCAAGAATATCGAATGCTCGAAATCACAATGGCAAAATGTTCTGGGTCATTGTTTGGCTCACTTTCTTCACTATTTTTTTCTAATAGAGGTGAGTTTTTTTCAAACACAAGGTCTTATTTGCCAAAAAAACTTTTTTTCTATGAAAAAAACTCATTTATCTCAATTTTTCCTACGTAAAAATGAATTTAAAAATATAATAAAAATTTTTTTGTCTTTGTTTGAGCTACTTCTTCCTCATAGGACGCTACGAAGCGCAAGTAGTTTCTGGTCGGACGCGTTTATCAAAATCCTCTAAGCGTTCCGGCTTCTGAAAAAAAAAACAGAGTATGGTGGAAATTGAACTTAAAATTACATCAAAAGTGCATAATTATACCAGCTGACCCCCATAATTACAAACCTAATCCGGTTAGCAGAGACAAATTAGCACTGTTGTAATGAAATTTAACGTGAGCTTATGCTCCAGACAATGCTGCTGCTCTCAAAGTACCACGCGAGTCATCCAATTACGAATGTCAAGGTTCGTTTTCGTTCTTAGTTTGATCCGTCTTCTGAGATGTCCGTGTATGATTTTTTTTTTTCGAAAGGCGAATTTTTGGCTTTATTCGGGGGTTTTGACTGGGAAAAAATAATTTTAATGCACATTTTCAAAATGAAAAGTTTTTGACCGCATAAGTGGTGTAATGGCTAATACGCTTGTTTCTCAATATAAAGACCAGGGTTCAAATCCTCTTGGTTGTTTTTGACGAATTTTCGCCTTAAGTCACTGGAAAACTTTACGAGGTTCTCATGGCTGCTATATTTTCTTGCGTTCCTCATTTGAAAAAAAAAACCCGGTAGTCGACCTCAAACCAGAAAGAAAAACCAACTAAAGCGGTTTTTCTCCATTCAACCCCTAGCATTGTCTCCAGGGGTCCGCCAACCTTCTTCGAAAATTGAAAGAGTTCAACTTGGAAGTTACTCTCTCAATTACAACCAATAGACGTCTCGTGTTTTTGTTTTGGCTTTCTCAAAACTTTGGCACTTCACCTAATGGGTACCTTTTTCTGGGAACCTAAAAAAAATTTAGACGAAAAAATTCCACTCCTCTGCTTCTAATGGTTTTTTGTCACTCTTCACTTCAATTTTATCCAAAAAGAAGCAAGGATCGTGCCCAATTTATCAAATAAAAAACTTACACTCCAAGAAAAAAAGTCATTTCCCTCCAATAAGCTCCCATGCATTTCAAATTTGCAGGTTTTTTGTTTTTACTTTTCTGAGACTCGTCCTTTTAGCTTTCCTTTCTGAAAAAAAACTTGGTTGTGTCCGCTGTAAACAATTACCGGAGCGTCATCTGCGTATCACTTTTGGGAGCTCTATGGAAGTGTTTTTTTTTTGAGTTTTTAGAGCTTTCCAACTTTACTCTAATCCTGAGAGGATGATTTCTATCCTGTGTTTTACAGCCTTTTGTGAATTTTAATCATATCTAAAGGGAACGGTTGCATTTCTATTACTTAAAGCGTTGCGGTTGCGTTGCGGTCATAACCCAAAACCGATTCTTACTTTTTTAACTGTTAACCTTTGGGTACTCAAAAACCAATCCTTTTCTCAAAACTTCTGTCCCACATTCAATAGACCTTCAATAATTTTCCCCGGCTGAAAACTCTGTTCGAACTCTGAAAAGACGGCAATTGACGCATTCACCGTCGCTTAAAAGCCCGAGTTCCGGTGTTCGGTTTTTTTCTCCATTTTGACGAAGAAAGTCCAAGGTTTAGTGCGAGACTAGTCGCTTGTCCCAGAAAATAGTAACATGTTTTGCTCGGCTCATCAATTTTGTTTTGAAATGCGTACGGATCAGCTGCCGTCCACAAGCCCTTTGCACGTTGTTTTGTCAACCTGCTGAGGCTTTTCAAATTTTTGCAAATTCTTGTTTGTGTTCTTGATCTTTTGAGCTATTTCGGATAGGTTTTGTTCAAAAAGTTGAGGATTTTTGAAGTGTTGGCTCTAACTCCTATGGCCAATTTCGAAATTTGAAGTCTAATTTTTTGATCTACGTGGGCCATGATTGTTAGTCATTTTTATGTCAAATGCGTATCAATCTTTCCGCGGATCCATCGCAAAATTTTCTCTAGAATATTTACAGAGCGAAAGTCGTTTTGCGGTCGGTCGCACTTTTTGAAACAGCCCTGGAGCCGCTACGCATTGAGCCATTCTCCATGCAACTTATAGGATACTTGATAACCGATATCAGAAAAAAATTTTCTAGTTCACGTTTTTCGAAAGATGAGACGGAAACTGATCTTTGCCGCTTCAAGGCTCAGCTTTCCTTTACACAATCTCCAAAAATTTCGGTTCTTTTACAAGACATTCTTTGCACCAACAGACCATTGAGACTTTCCGGTCCTCCTTTCACTTCTGAATTTATCCATCCATGCGTTCCATTCCAAATGAAAAAACCACTGTAACCTATGACTCAGCAGACTTTGGCCTCGATTGGGCACTGGACCATGATTCCTGCAGAAAAATGCTTCGACGTTCCGTTTTCGTCATTCTTTCTATGTTTTTTTCAGTTGAAGACTTGGTTTCATTTTATTAAAAAACAAAAAATTGTTGAGTAGAGCAAAAAACTATTTTTCCGAGTTGAGGTGTTGAAATTTGAGTGAAAAATTATTGACAAAGTGGTAAAATACGAACAGTTGCGTTCGGAAAAAAGTGTCGGTTTTGACTGAAGTATTGTCAGAAGTTTTCCAAAACACCTTTGCCGCTTATTTTTTCACCTTCACAGCCGCAGGGAATGTTTTTCGTAGTTTTCCGTTTCATTTGCATTTCAAAAATCCATTATGATTTTCGAATGAAAGCCTTACTTTGCTTGAAACTTTCATATACGATAAGTGCATTCTCAAAACTTCGTCTCATTTTCTCAACCGACCAAAAACGGCTTGCGCTTTTCAATAGCTATTCCTAGAAGTTTTCCATCAGCCTCCTGTCCTCACAAGATCGATCATGTAGCGCTTTACAGCCTGCTTCATCTTTAACCTTCCCAACGAACTTCGTTCTAGTTGAAAGCTCGAAGACTTTTTTCTCACTTTCCGGCTCGGAAAACCTGTCAAAAGCCGCCGCCAACTGGGTAAATGACAAGAACAAGTGACGTCGTTGGCTGGCAAGAGGATGACTTACGGCGTGTAGGCGGCGGCCGACTCGAAACATGTTAACAGCAGCTGATGGGCACGAAACCTCGGAACCGTGATTAATGTTCGAGACAGTGACCCTTGCAGCCCGATAATTTGTCAACCAAAGACTTTTCGCTGCGCTAGGAACTTGCAAACTTGTGCATACTCCACCAAATTCAAAAAAAATACTCTCATTGTTTAATTCAAAAAATTATCTAATTAAATCAATTTTTGTATAACAAATTTCTGCTTTGGCCAAATATGACGGCTTTATTTTGCGTGGCTTTTTGAAAACATGTCTTCCGAAAAATTGCTCTTTAGGCGTTTCTGAAGCGTAGGGAGAGCGTTCTGACTGGTTTAGAGATGCGCGATGTCGCACACGAAGTCGCACCAGATGCAGTTTTTCACGCTGGCAGCTCGTCTAATCCTCAAAGACACAAGATCTGATCGATTTCAGACTGTGATTCACTAAATGCAGTTTTTCAAGCCGAACCGGATTTTTTCAAGCTGATCTCAGAAACCGTCACGGAAGTTTGTGAAAAAGTTAGAAACACTACAACTAGTCAAAAACTCCGAAATTTTTTTTCATATCCAGAATTCTGCCAAACACTGAGTCATCTTCCCATTTTTTTGAAGAACGCAATGCGGAGCACAGTAACACCTGACGCTACGGATTGTAATCTTTTTCCAAAAAAAAGAACGGCGAGACCAAAGACATCTTTTCGACGCTCTCTGAAAAAAAAAGACAGGAAATGGCATAATTTTAGGGAAATTTCTTGAAAAAACAATGACAGCCCAAGAAATCTTTCTCAGTAATAACAGCAGTTGTCAAGGTCGGTTCAAAGGCAAGACTTGATTTGAACTTTTTTGAGAGATTGATTCTGTTTTCCAGAGAATTCGTTTGAAAGAAATGGTCCAAACGTTCTTTACTCACTGCCAACATCCCCAAAAAACTTGAAAATTCATTCCAGACAGCATTGTCTCATTTATTTGTTGTTGAATTCGACCAAAACAAAGAAATCTTGCATAAAAGGTATCCAAGACTTGGCCGTAAACGCTTTCTCACCTATGCAAATACGCATTAATCTCAAATGCGTTCGAATTTGTGGCTTTTTGGTGGAGTAGGTAAACGGCCATTTTTCAATTGTCCAATTTTTTAAGGCCACCCGTGTTCGGGTCCACTTTTCCAGTGTTGTTCTTGGGAAAAAGTGTTTTCGGTTCTGTCTTAAGGAGAAATTGAGTTGAACTTAACACTCAGAGCATAGTGGTAGACTTGAATAAAAGGCTCTCCTCGCAGAAAAACTTTGGCCAACTTTTGTACCAAAAAATATCATTTCAAGCAAACTGACTCAATGTCACAGACATTCTACGACTTGCGCCGATTTCTATTTTATTATTTTTTTGAAGGTTCAATAGGAATCTTGAACTGTTCAACACATATACTGTAATTTCATCAATTTTTGCTGACCTAATTATTTTTTTACTCCTGCGACCTTTTTCCACCGCTTTTTCATATAATTTGAGTTTCTTACTGTCATTCCATGTAAATCCTAGACACAGGATGTCAACCAGAAAACGAAAAGACGTCCTACCGCCCTACGACCGCTACATCTACAGCAACAAAATTGAACACAAAAAGTCCCTCGATGATGATTACTACGAAGCCGGATGTTGCGGTTTCACAGGATTCATAAAACGAAAGCTCCTCGAATTCGCTGACAAGACTACGGCTCACGGAGCCAAACGAATATTGATTGCTCGAAACAAATTCGCCGCTTTTCTATGGGGCTTGATTATTGCGGTTTTCCTTCTTATGTTTTTGTACCAAGCAGCCAAGCTGATTGTCAAGTACAACGCTCACGAAAAAATCACGGACATCTCGGTTTTTATAATTATTAATATTTGAGACGGAATAATGAAATTTCAGCTCAAATTCGACCATGTCGAGTTCCCAGCCATCACTTTCTGTAATCTAAACCCTTACAAGAAAAGTTTGGTGATGATGGTCCCATCTATTCGGGATACGGTGAGAAACAAGAGACTTTTTTGAGTTATTTGTTGATTTATTCCAGATGGATGTGTACGATAATGCCAAAACTCATAGTAAATCAGAAGAAGAGAAGAAAAAGCCGAAAAAGACGAGAAAGCAACATTCCGACTTTGGTCAAAAAATGGTAACTTTCAATATTTCCTACAATCGCCAGATTTTCAGGATTATAGTGAGAAATGAAAATTTTCTAGGTCATGCAACTTTTCGCGAAAGAAATTGAAGAAGGCATGGAGGAGCTCAGAAAAAACAGGCAGTACAGCCTGACATCGTCAGACAGAAATAAAAGAGCTGTAAAATTATTCTTTCCATTTTTTTTTTTGAATATAGTTTTTAGGCCCCCTTTCGGCGTTATGAAGCAATCGAGGCGCATTGCAAATGCGTCGGAAGCCTCGATATGGAGTGTATTCGATTCGAATCTCCACCCAGGGATGCGGTAGGGATTTTTCTATTTGACTGAATTCAATCTTGAATTTTCAGACATCGAAATGTGTTTGTACTTATGATAGGGAGATGGCAGTCGCCTGGCCCTGCTTCAATCAAAGGTTCATTTTTTCTGAGGCTCTATTTTTTGGTACGAAATATTCCCAAAATACCGTGTCTTGAACTTGAAAAAGTCATTTTGCGTTTTCTCAGTTCTAAACAGATGGAATTTTAACCACTAATGATGTGACTAATTTCTTAAAATCTTGTCTTCTAACTTCAATTTCACTTTTTCCAGCATCTGGTACAATCATGAATGCCCATTCTGTCATGACGACGGCTATTGCGAGGCGACTTTGGCCCCAGAACAACCTTTGAACAGCACTTGGCCTTGTATGTGCCGTAGTCGAACCGAAGGTTCTGATGTCGATGACGTAAGTTGTCTCTTCAAAAAGAGTGAAATCCATTTTTCTTAACCTTGGCATTTCCCTTTTTAACTATGCATGGCTAATCTTTGCTCTTTGCTTTCAGCCGCTTGAACTGAAATATGGATTTGAGAAGGTTTGATGGGTCAATAGAAATGTCTGAAGTAGAGCTTTCCGTTTATTTTTTTTGTTTTTAAGCATGTTAGTTCTGCAGTTTTCATTTTTCTCAGTTCTTATTATTTTTCAATGTTTTTCTCTTATTTCACTTTTTTGTTTCAGACACCTTACTGCATTGGAAAAGCTGGAGCCGGACCAGTCGCCATTCGGAAACTGTGGATCGAGTCGAACATGAGCACCAGCACAACGACGGAAGAACCTACGACTACTACTACCACCACGAGTAGAAGAAAAATTCTGATTTCTGATTGAAAATGATTCTCTTTCTAGCAACAACAACAACAACGACGACGACAACGCCTCCAACAACGACAACAGGTAAATCTATTCCTAAAATTCTAAAAATGAAAATGAAAAAAGTATTTTGCACTGCCTGTTTTGCTTCTGGATCCCACTGCTTCTAGTGATAGAAAAGCTTGGCTTATGCTTTGAACAAAAAATGTTTTTCACGATTGAAACTTTGAGACGAAAATGATCGGAAGGTTGCAATCGTGAAAAATAGAGCATTTCTCCGTGTGTGCTTCGTGAAATTAGTTATAGTTTTTCATTAGTTCCATCGACTACAACGAGCACCAGCACTACCACAACTACAACTCCAGCTCCAACGACGACTCCTAGCACAACCCCAATGCCTACGACGCCATCTACAAGCACGACTACCACAACTGAAGCTCCCACAACGACTTCTACGAGCACCAGCACCACAACTGAAGCTCCCACAACGACTTCTACAACAAGTACTTCTACAACCCCAGCTCCCACAACGACATCCACCACTACCCCCATGCCAACGACGACTTCTACCAGCACGACCTCTACAACTCCAGCTCCTACGACTACTTCTACAAGCACCAGTACCACAACAGAAGCTCCCACGATGTCTTCTACCACTTCTACTCCAGCACCTCTCACGACTACAGAAAAACCATTCTTCGTTGTTGAAAAGAACACCAGTGGTGTCCGGTTTTCAATCAGTTAGTTGCTTGGTTTCATTTGCTTTTAGAAATGAGGTTTTGGCGCCGAAAGCTTTTGCGAAGCTCAAATTTTAACCCCTGTAAATTTTTTTGAAGAAATAATGGGAAAAAGTCAAAGAAAGGTACTGCTTTTGAGCTTTATCGCGCCAGAATGTCATTTTTGTTGGGTTCTACTAGTTCTAGGAGTGCTTGTCTGGATCTTCTATACTGTTCTTTAGGCCATTCCAAATGCGGTCATTTTTAACGAAAGTAGAAATCTTTCTCAATATTGAATGGGTACATAAAATTGACCGGTTCTAAACTTGAAACAGAAATTTCACCTAAATGTTGACTAACTTCCTAACTTCATACTTTTGAAGGAAATTTTTCAGACCTGCCACCTCCACCAAAAAGCAACCAAAGGGCAATCGTTACAAATCCAGAGACAATCAAAGCTATGGGTTTCTCGGTCAGATTTCGCCCGATTTCCAGAATAAATGTTCCATTTATTTTAGGGAATGACCGACGGAGTGGCTATGCTCACAAAGGCAAAGGAAAACTTGATGTTTACCATGGCGGCCTTGTCAGTTCAACAAAGGATCGCCTTGAGTCAAAGCAAGCATGAATTCATTGAAATGTGTTCTTTCAATGGAAAGGAGTGTGATATTGATGAGTTCGTTGGTTTTCATCAGGTTTAGTACGAAATAATGATTTTCAGAGACTTTCGACTACATGTTGATCCAGAATTCGGTAACTGCTTCACTTTCAACTATGATGTGAATAATAATTACACTAGCAGTCGAGCTGGTCCCATGTATGGTGAGTTTATTGAATTGTCGATAAGAAGCATCTGATTCGCTTGATGTTTGAAAAAATGCGCTGTTTCACAATAGCTTGTTGAGAGGAATGGAGACATAAAGAATAGGTAGAAAAATTGGAATTTGCATGGAAATTCAGATTTTTTCACAAATAAAAATGAATAGAATGACGAAAAACCTCGATTTCAATCCAATATTGCAAGAAGCTTTTTTCAAAGATCGATAAAAAACTTCTAAAATATTTCCTCACGCCCGAAAATGGATGTTGAGCTCGTCTTTTTCCTTTCCAACAGTTTTTTTATTTTCTAGGAATCCGTGTTCTCCTCTTCGTGAACACTTCGGACTACATGTCAACCTCCGAATCTTCTGGGGTTCGGCTCGCGATTCACCCACCTACGGAATATCCTTTTCCTGACACCTTTGGATATTCAGCTCCAGTTGGCTTCGCAAGCAGTTTTGGTATCAAAAAGGTTTTTTATGATTTTAGAATGTTTCATTACTTTCTGATTTACAGAAAAATTATGCAAAGATTGCCGGCGCCTTACGGGGAATGTGTAGAATCGAAAGAGATCAATAACAAGGACTACATTTACACTGGTTACGACTATCATCCGGAGGTTTGGAAATTATCAATAGTTTTTGAAGCTTTTTATATGATCATTAAGTTCAGGATCGAGTTTCATGAAATTTTTTTTGATCAAAAAGTTTTTAACAACCTAAAGTTACTCTAGGAAGTCTCTTTGCCTCTTATTGATCGAAGTTTTTTAGACTTAAGTAAAAAGTTAAGAGCGCACTACACATATAAGATCAAAGCTTATTCGTGTACCTCGGGTCAAAGAACGATGACCTATCTAGAAGAAAAGAAAATGAAAAAAGGATTTTTCTGGTACGCCTACACAGAAGCTCGTTGTATGAAAAGCCACCGCTTGGGGGAAAAAAAGGCTAGGAAGATAGAACAATCGTTGTCTACGCGTGGTAGACATTCCTGGTACTCCTACACAGAAGTTCGTTGTATGAAAAGACAGAACTCTCCGAAAAAGAAGGCTAGAAAAAAGAACAGGCGGTCTGCGTGTGGTAGACATTCCTGGTAGATCCTTGCTCTTGGTACTCTTACACAAGAGCTCGTTGTATGAAAAGTCATCGTTTAATGAAAAAAGGCTGGAAAAAAGAACATGCGATGTCTGCGCGTGGTAGACATCCCAGGTAGATCCTGGTTCCTGGTACTCCTACACAGAAGCTCGTTGTATGAAAAGACAGAACTCTCCGAGAAAAAAGGCCAGAAAAAAGAACAGTCGCGTGATTTAAAGCCGCGGTATATGCAACACCGCGAACAACTGTCCGAAAAAAAGCTGGACCCCATTATTTGAAAAATGGCTGGCCTCTTGGAGAATGCAAAAAGTTGTTTGCGACGTCTGGAAATGAAAAAGATTCGGAGGTCCAAGTTGAATGGGGGGCCAGAAATATTTTCGAAATAAACTTGGAATGAATTTTAATGAGAGGATTTCAAACGAATTTCCTGAAAAGACCAAAAACTTGTAATTTTCCTTTTTTCAGAGGCTCCATGAAAATTTTTCTATTCAGGGCTGTCATCGAAGTTGCTTCCAAAGCGGCCTCATCGAAGATTGCTCCTGTGGAGATCCCCGTTTCCCTGTCCCAGAAGGCAAGAAACATTGTTCTGCCTTCAATGCGACAGCTCGTCAGTTTCCAATGCATTTTTATATTCAACGTACTTTTCCTCAAGGAAGTTGCCTGGAAAAGAACATCGGATCCGTTGGCGACTTCCATCATATCACTGAGAAGATGCATAATTGTGTCTGCAAGCAGTCTTGCACTGAAATCATCCATGAAGTGACCTTTTCCGCCAGCAAATGGCCTTCTGGAGCTACTGACGTGAGTACTTTCTTTTTTCTGCAGAAACCGGTATTAAATTCCCGATTTTTGGCTACAAGACCTCTAAACAAAAACGTTAAAAAGTTTATTGAACACTTTTCCTTTTTCCGTTTTGAAGTGACTTGAATAAGAATTTTGACGTCACCAAGACTATTAGACACCAAAAAAACGAAATTCGAGGGACAAAATTTTTTGCTGGGGTGCTTTAGAATGAATTTCCATTAAGTAGGAACAGATATCCAAAAGTTTCCTTTGTGGGAAAGTCACACACTTTTTATCAAATCTGGCCCATGATAGTAATAAAAAAGGTTTACAAATTATTTATTTTTTCTCTTAAAATGAACTTTTTTCAAATATAGATAGGGACCGCAGACGAATTTTCAAAAAAATTTTTTCAGCATTGAGCTTTGTATGGTTCGATAGCTGTTTCGATTCAAAACTCAGAACCGTTTAGTTTTTCAAAAAAGATTGAGGATGAAAAAAAGTTATGACGGAAAAGGTGGCGCGCCGCGCACCATGTTTTTTTAGTACTGAAAATTTGGTATTTCCATTTTTTTGACATTTTTTTCTCGATTTTTTTCTTCTAGAACAAGTTTTGATACTGGTCTATTATGATGTAACAAATCATAATAGAGTGCTGAAATGATGCTAATCAGCTAGTTTGCCGAAAAAAGTCGGTATTTTCCAGAAAAACAAAAAAACTGGCGCTTTCGGGCATCGAACTCGCGACCTCAAAATGTAAAAATCGGAGCGCACGCGTTGCGCCAAGCTGTTAGGTCCAACGCGGGGAGCTTCCATCCCCCATACCCTTGAGCCGTTTGAATAGCACAGATTGCCTATTTCAAAAAAATAAAAAAACTTGAAGTAATTTAGCTATTTTTTTATCAGAATATGTTCGCAAATCTTTACTCAAACGTTTCGTGGAAACTCACTTCGAAAAAAACTGTTTTTTTAGTGCTTTTTGCCTCGTTTAACGATCGCTGCATTAAAACGGCCCCGTAAATTTTTTTGGCAAAGACGAATTTTTTTATTTTATTCTTTTTAATTGAAAGATTTTTTTACTAATAAATGTATATAATCGTTTGAAAAAAACCTGCGTTCGACCGCTTTCTGTGTGATAAACGCCGCTAATTTTTTTCTCTAGTTTCAAGAGCATTTTTTTGCGTATTAAACAACTTTTTTTCAAGCACAGGTGCTGTGGAGAAAAATTTAAGTAAGACCATGGTCTAAATTTTGAAAAAACAAAAACTCGATTATATTCGCTTATTAACGATATTTTGAATTATGACTTTCGGCGCTCCCTAAAATTTTTGGCAAAGACGAATTTTTTATTTTATTGTTTTAAAATTACCGTTACTTGAATCAAAATCATTATTTAAAAAAAGAAAGAGTGCGTTCGACCTAAAAACACATGAAAAAGCAAAAAACGACAAAATTTTTTAGTTCCATTCACGTTTTTGTACGACATTCCGCGAGAACGCATCAAAAAAGCGTGAAATATTTTTTAAACGAAAGAGGAAGCTTTTCTGTACATGTGTGTCAAATTTTATTCGCCAGTTCCACATATTTTACAACTACAACAAAATGAAAGTTGAAAACCAAAAAAAAGCCACTTTTTCTATCGCGAAAAGGGGCGTGGCTTTGCGGTCCCTAAATATAGATATTCAAATAATTATTGATTCCAAATCTCACAATTTTCAGCCCGACCGCGTAAGTGAACTCTTCCGATTGGTTCTAGTGAATTCCGTATCCATCCTTAGAAAATTTTGGTTTCTTGTGATCGAAAATCCCACCCTAAACACACTGAAACTTCTCCAAGACTAATCAATTTTATCGAGCACAGAAAAATTGCATGGCACACTCAAGTTCTGAGTTTCATCGTAATAACTTCTTTATTATGTTTTTCTTCGTTTGCATTTGAGTAGCAGTTTTGAAATGAGGTTTTTCAGCTCGGGGATTGTGAAGGAATGACGGAAAAGGAGTGCGAACAATACTATCGACTGAATGCGGCGATGGTTGAGGTTGGTTTTGAACAGTTTTTGGGAGAGGAAAGGGAAGTTCAGGTATTCTATGAACAACTCAATTACGAGCTTCTCCAAGAGTCAGAAGCCTACGGCCTTGTCAATCTTATTGCCGATTTCGGCGGTCATCTGGGACTTTGGCTAGGTTTTTATTTTTTCTGATCTCAGGATTTAATTTTTCAAACTTTACCTTGTAATGCGAAAAAATTATTTCTCTAATGATAGCAGTAAAAAAAATTCTCACTGTTCACCCCTCTTCAAAATTCGAACATGATTCCGAAAATCAGAGGCTATTGACTCTCCAGTCATATTATAATATAATTTCGAACTTTCAGGATTCTCCGTCATAACCGTGATAGAAGTCGCCGTTCTTATTGCCAATATTTTCTCCATATTTTTCAAAAAAGCAGAATCTGAAAAATTAGCCCGTCAGGCTTCGATGCAAACGTCTCACGACGAGAAAATAATCAACACGAAGAAAAACGAGGCGTTCGTTCAGATATGATCTTCCATGTGCATATGACTTCTTTCACTTTCATTGTTGGGTCAATTTCAGCCCTAGAAAGGGTTCTGTGAATAATGGTATAGCCATAACTTATAACTTTCCAATGTAATAACAATCCTTTGAAGCTTATGTTGTCTAGATCTCAAGAATAAACGTATTTAAATATTTATGTCCCTTAACAGCAGCAAGCGAAGCGATTTGAGCGATAAATAAAAATAGAGAATGAAGGAAAAACAAAGAAAAATAAAAGTTAACAAAGATAGTGATCGATAAACTCGTTCCGAGTGTTGATGGTCATTTTTACTCGGCTTCAAACCCGCCGTCAGCAGCTTCCTCATCAGCCGCAGCCTCCTGAAATTTTCAACTATTGATTTATTCGCAATCATGGATATCTATAGATGGATAGTAAATTGATAATAAATAATAATCCAATGAAGCTTCGCAAAATAATCTCTGATGCTCATGAATCAGCTAAAAAGAAAAACTTATTGCATTTTTCCCTTTCAAGTTCCCCGTTTCAAACCAAGAATAAATGAATTATACCTGATATTGCTGGTATTCGGAGACCAAATCGTTCATGTTGCTTTCCGCCTCAGTGAACTCCATCTCATCCATTCCTTCCCCGGTGTACCAGTGAAGGAAGGCTTTCCGACGGAACATGGCTTAATTATAAAAGTTCAAAATAACGATAGTTATGCCGAAAGTTACCGGTAAATTGCTCAGATATTCGCTTGAAAAGCTCCTGAATGGCCGTGGAGTTTCCGATGAACGTGGCCGACATCTTCAATCCTCTTGGTGGAATATCGCAGACAGCGGTTTTGACGTTGTTGGGGATCCAGTCGACAAAGTAGGACGAGTTCTTGTTCTGGATGTTCAGCATCTGCTCGTCAACTTCCTGTAACTTTTCCAATTCCAAATGTGATAAAATGAAGATTTTTGCCTTGGAAATTGGTTATCATGAAGTTTTCATTTTGATTTTCACGTTATTTTTCCAAATAGAGCCAAGAAAAAATGATGAAAATACTGATAAATCGTTGCAACCGACCGAAAACGACTCTGGCTAAAAAAACGGAAACTAAGCCTTGATAAAACTCGATAAAAATTAAGACTGTGCGGTATTTTCATTTATTCACTCACTAAAAAAGAAAAATATCCCAGCTTGAAGTTTTTGAACTTCCCGAAAAAAAAAATGCCACTTTGAGACACTCTCCTGAAGACCATGAAATGCATACTTCGGACGGAAAAAAATTAAAAAAATAGTATTTTTTTATAATTTACTAGTTTTGAAACAAAATAAAAAAATCGTTTCACCAAGTAACTTCAGTGAGAAACATCCGTGAAGTCGTTAAATATTCCTTTTTTTCAAACTTATTATCTTGATCGAAGTTTAATTTTAAAGCTTTTCATATGATTTTCGAAGTGTTAACTCTATAAACAACAACAATGAAACTGCAAAATGACCTTCATGCTCATTCGTCCTCGGAAAATGGCGGCGGCGGTGAGGTAACGGCCGTGTCGCGGGTCGCAAGCGGCCATCATGTTTTTCGAATCGAAACATTGTTGCGTGAGTTCCGGTACCGTTACGGCGCGGTACTGAAATTCGTTTTTTTTATTCATAATATAATTTTAGAAATGAAAAAAAACCTGCTGATTGCTGCGACTAGTGAGAGGCGCGAAACCGGGCATGAAGAAGTGAAGACGAGGGAAGGGAACCATGTTGACGGCGAGTTTTCGGAGGTCGGCATTGAGCTGGAGATTATTTCATCATGTGAATGTCCTTTTGAAAAGTTTTTTGAGCCTCATATTTGTTTTCAAATTGTTCATTTATTGCTGTAGTTATTCAAACAAATGAACTACATTCATAGAAATATACAGGCTGGTGGTTTTTTTATTAATCAAAGCCATAAAAATCTTTTTTTTTGTTTTTGGAGTACTGATTTCAAGATCCGAATTTATTAGAAAGTTTTAACTTTTTTAAGAAAGATGTTTTAGTGTCTTGAAATACATTAAGTATGAAGTGATGCGGAAAAAAACTAATATTAACTTTTAAGGATTTTTTTCCGAGCCTCGTAATATTATCGTGTAAATCATTTTCTTGATACCTCAATATTTTTTTATTTCTTGTAACATTTTTTTAAATGTTTTTCTAACATTTTACCTGTCCAGGGAATCTCAGGCAAGTTGTGACCCCGCTCATTGTGGCGCTCACAAGATGGTTCAGGTCTCCATAAGTTGGAGTGGTCAGCTTCAAAGTTCGGAAGCAAATGTCGTAAAGAGCTTCGTTGTCGATACAGAAGGTCTCATCTGTGTTCTCGACTAGTTGATGAACTGATAAAGTTGCGTTGTAGGGTTCCACGACCTTAATTGAACAATTAATAACTTTTGTGGTTATAAAATACTCACCGTATCGGAAACTTTGGGACTCGGCACCACCGAAAAGGTGTTCATGATCCTGTCCGGATATTCTTCACGGATTTTTGAAATAAGAAGAGTTCCCATTCCAGATCCGGTACCACCTCCAAGCGAATGGGTCAATTGGAAACCCTAAAATTTTAATATTTCAATATTTTTTGAATTTTATCGATTTAATTTCAACCTGTAGACAATCACATCCTTCAGCTTCTTTCCTGACAACGTCCATGACATTGTCAACGAGTTCAGCTCCTTCCGTGTAATGTCCCTTGGCCCAGTTGTTTCCGGCTCCGGATTGTCCTGAATCCAATTTTTCGGCTATTCCCGTCCTCGTTCTTAAATCCGCTACCAAAAACGAAGTTATCCGGCCTGAAAAGTTGGCCAAATGGGCCGGAACGCACAGAGTCCATCGTTCCGGGCTCGAGGTCGACAAGGACTGCTCTGAAAAAGTTTTATAATTTTTGGAGAGATGAAAAAAATTATAAATTCGCATTCATAGTTGCTTGAGGCAAAAAAAAAATTAAATATAAGATTTTTTCGAAGACTTAATTCAAAAAACTATAAAATAAATTTTTTTCTTGTCGGAATTTTACACTGTATCTTTCTCCATACATCTTGATGATAATGGATCATTTTTCCAAAGCGATTTCTCAATTTTTTCTGCCCAAAATGCACCATTCACTTTCAATAAAATCGCAAGAATAACCATTTTTCGAACAAAATTTCAATTTTCACCTCCTCATTTGCTATTTTTACGACTTTTTCCGCAATCTCCTTATCCATGCATTGTGAGGCGCCCTTTTGGGAACAGCATCTGTCGCCATATCGAGAGCCAGATGCTCATTATTCGTGCGATGTCTAATGCATGTATAAGTGGGTTTTCTCATCACCAGCGGCCTTCTTTTCATTTCCTTTTTAGGACATTTGGCCATTGTTCTGCGGAAAACAAGTTTTTTGGCTGAGGTCCTCATGGAAAAAAAAGTTGGATGAATAATAGGATCTCAAAGTATATATAAGCAAAGTTTTATCAAAATTAAAAGAAAAGTTGAGGGAAAAATGCGAAAAGTGATTCTTTCTGGATTTCTCATGACTCCGGATAGGAAAAAATCTCTATGTTCGAAGGACTTTTCAAGTTATCGAAAATAATCATCAACCTGGGAACGTATCGGTTCTGGCCGGTTTCATTGTAGTAGACACTGATGCGTTCCAACTGCAAATCCGAATCCCCGACGTATTGGCCGGACGGATCGATTCCATGTTCGTCGGAGATGACTTCCCAGAACTGAAAATGATTGTTTTGGTTCAATTTACGACGTTCTGAGAAGGAAGTCGCTTGGGAAAAGCTGTTTGCGCATTTTTGACTGAGGGATATTTCGAAGAACCGAAAAGCCCTTTGTTTTCTCATTTTGGTCTGTGTTTTTTATCATCATTTTGCAAGAAAAATGAAGATTTTTATCAACGAAATCGACTTCGCGTAAAGATTGCACTTAATTTTGATGAAATTGGTTCTATGTAGTTTCATTAAAATAATGTATTCAAATTTTATTAATCGCGGTAACTTGGGGTTTTATTGAGTAAATTCAAGCTAGAGATTTTTGAAGAAAAAATGTTTAATTTATGATTCACGTGAAACAACTTACGGTGCTTCAAAAACGGCTTACAAGTTCATTTTTTTAAAAATTTCAAAAACATATTGAATGGATTACTCAAGTTAACCGTTTTAAATTCATCTAAGAAAGCTTTTTTGTTTCACTTCTTTGGTTTCAAAAAAAACTAACGGCTGGAAAGATTTTATTATCAAGTTCTGTTCTCATTTTTTCTATATTCTTCGAAAACAAAGCGATTTCCTTTGAAATGTTTGCTGGAGAAGGCCCAAATCGGGAAATTTTCCCTTCTGAGCTGTTTGAAAAAACTCTAAGAATATTTATCAAGGTCTTATTTGACAACTGAAACGGAAGTTAAAATTTGCGAGAACGTTTTTGGAAATTTAGTATGTATAAGAATGACCAAACCTTGGAGCCGATCTGGTTGCCGCATTGTCCGGCCTGGATGTGGACGATCTCGCGCATCGCGGTGCCGTCGAGTGAAGCGTCTGCCGTTCCCCAAATGCCACTGAGGCCAACCTCCTCATCAATATTTCAGGGCGGCTCCGACCCAAGAAACGGCCGGCAGACCCCTCGAAATGCATGACATCTGCAACGTCTTCAGAGCCCCTCTTGTCACACAATGCATAGGTACAATCACATGCATTCACAACAAGTTTCCCTTTTTTGCTACATCTCAAAAGGTCGAAAAAACCGAAAATATTAAGTTTTTATTTCACAGAAGACCCGAGGATAGAACAATGGTGGATAAAAAGGAATAATTGTCATTGAAAGATAGTTCGCAGTGAGGAAAAAGGATGATGTCGTTTTAAATAAAAGGTTCAAAAATTTTTTTGAGGTTTTTTATTAACGTAGGGAAAAAAATTGGCCTTTGTAGGTAAAAAAAAAGGTGAGGTTTGTCAATTTTGAAAATTTGCCATGGCTTTTTGGAAATTCAAAAAGTTATTGCATATAAACTATATATCGTTCATAAGGCTTCAAACGAAACATTTATACTTTTTTTAGTGGAACGCATAGGAAAACATAACTTGGTGCTCATTACTCAAATAAAGTTTTTCAAACTAAAAAAAGCTCGGATTTTCCTTTACAAAACCTGGGAAACTGCTGTAAATTAACTATTGATAAACTCTCATAAAAAAAGTTGAAATCGATTGGGACAGAATAAACGAATCACACACCCACGAGCAATAGCCAATCAAAATTTGGAGCTGTTATCACAAAAGAGCATTTTTCATACAGTCATGAACAACTTTTGAAAAAGGATGAGATACGAAGTGAAAAATAGCAAATCTCAATTATTACTGGTGAATAAATATCATTAGCATCATGGTATCGCTGGCTTCTCAAAGAATATGCGAATGTTGGGATTGGTTTCTTTTTTCTTGGAGACGCCTTTCGTGTTCCTGCTGGCGTTGACGATGTTTCTCTTCGCGGTGCTGAAAAAACGATCATTATTTTGAAAACTACGCCTGAAATCAAACTAATTGATCGAATAACTTAAGAATAACTTTACTTTTTTTGACCACGCACTTGCAGAAAATTGTTTTCACAATTTTTATTAGATGTAACTCTGAAAAAACCTGCTGAAGAGTTGAATCCAGATCGTCTTCCCATGCCACCAGATTGTCGTCAATCTCTCCCAATTCTGCGGTGGCTCCCTGAAATTAGAAAAATAAGTTTAAGAAATATTCATTCGAAAAAGAACATTCTTGGAAAAAAGAACCAAGTATCTTCAGATACAGATAATTTTTTTTTTGAAACAGGAATGTCACCTTCATAGAGCATCTGCTTTTTTTTCAATCTGTGTTATTCTAAAATTGGATTGAGTATTTGAATCCACACCTCGTCCAGCTTATAACACCTTCAAAAAAGACAAAAAAAGTCGCTTTGAAACAGGAAATTGTCGCGAGAAGCGCAGTTCATCACGAAAAGAAAACGAAGCGCGAGGCGGGAAATATCTTCGAAAATCTTCTCTTCGAATAAAAAATGAAAGTCGTCAGCAAACGGGAAGCGCGACAATCCCTGTTGTGTCGCCTACCTTGTCGTCTAATTGTTCCGCTGGATTCTTCTAGTTTTGAGGGTTTTACCAGTTTTTTTCTCCAGTGTTTACTGTGTTTTGGAAATCTTATTTCCTTTTATAGCTTTTTGTGGATGTTTGCTTAACGAGTTCGCGGGCCAAAACAAGGAATAGTTATGTCAAAATCCTTTTTACCGGTTTGATTAGAAGTTATCTTCCTTTCTGAATTTTAAAACTTCATAACATTTTTTGGGGCCTAATTTAGAACAATATAGGTCGTTGTGACGATAAAAAAGCTTCCGAAGTTTCTTAAAATGGGAATTTTTCCTACTTCCTTTGAAATCTAGGGAAGCCGTTTTGAATCATTCCTATAGTTCTGAAGTTCAAACCCAAGCTTTTCCGCCACATATAGGACTTTTCTTCCATCTTTTGAACCTTCAGTTCAAACTACATATCAAAGCTTTGCAATTGGACATTGAATTTCCTAAACGCCAACGGAAGCTTGAGACAGATACCATCCTTCGATCGGATGGCAACAATCGGCGAAACATCAGAGGCTTATCTGATCGTTTTGACTACGTTCACGTCAACATTTGCATCGGTTTCAAACGATTTCCAACTCCAAACTGAGGATATTCTGAGAAGGAACCGGTCTTCCGACACGGTCCACCTCCGAATCCGGCGCAAATAAAACTGCCAGCCAGCACATGCTATACATTTTCGAAGCTGTTATGCAAACCTTTTTCGTTTTTATATTTTCCTTTTAGTGTTTTGATTCTTTTTTTTGGTTAGAATGGATTTTCTGGCTTTTAAAAATCACAAGTCTCACAAGACCTACTCAATCCCTCAAAACGTATTTCCATACATTCATTCCGAAAATTTTGGCACTTGTAAATGAGAAATAACGCATGTTATAATGGAAAAAGAGCCGCGTCTATTGAAATTTGTCCATTGAGAATTCCTTCTTCAACCCTTTCGTATCGGTTTCTTTTTCAAGGCTTTCGGCCAAAATCGACAAATTCAAAAAATTAAAAAGTTGGCTAGTCCCCAAGTAAGTTTTTTTGTTTTTCAGAAGTTCAGATATCAAAAAAGCTTCGATTTTCAGAAAAGATGTTTTAAGAGGCTTTTACTGGCTCCTTGATTCATCCTCAAGCTTTACTGATGAAGTTTCAGAGCTCGTAAGGCGCAGAAAAAAAACCCTTTTGGAAGTTCATCCAAAGTAAAACCTCTATAAAAACTTCTCAAAACGATGGCAAAACCAACAAATCTCAAAAACCCGTTTTCGGGAACAAGCAGCCTGTTCCACAGTGATGCAAGCCGCGAGAATCGCCGTCGGATCTCGACGCGCCACGCACGCATTTCTACGTTTTTGGACCGCGTCTCGGCTTGTAACGCCTTCGCCGTCGGGATTTTACTCGCTGCCCATTTATCTTCATCTCATCTCCATCTCGTTTTCGCCTTATTAGCGCCCAATTTGTTGTATTGACCACGCACTTTTCAGCAATGATCGGCAAGCTTCTGATAGCTCTGGTACTACCGACAGTTTCCCTGGCCGCCGTTCAATGCTACGTTGGGCAGAAACTTTTCAGCTTTGAATCCAGTAATGTGAGTTTGCCGTTTCAGAATATTTTGAAAGTTTTCAATTGAAACTCCAGGCCGTTTGTGCTAAGTTTATCCCGTACACTTGCGCAGTCCAATGCGAATGGAGAAGACAGTGCAATGAACACTCGGCTTTCTCAGTTTTCCGAGGACGGCGGACGTTTGTCTCAGGAGTCTTGTTGAACTCGAAGTCGTTGATGGTCTTGTGCTGTGCCTCTCTTGCTACTCGCGTTGAAACAGGTATAGTATATTGACTTTTGATTTGATTTTCACGATTTTTTTGGAAGATCCCCTAAAAAGAAAACTCAACCGACTAGCAAATTAACGTGCAAAAAAAGTTGAGACATCATTTTGTTTCGAGTTTTTGAACTGAAACGGATGAAATAAATTATTGCGGGATTATTTTTCACAATCAGTGAATTTTTTTGTAATATTACCTAATCAAGCCATTCTACGCGCGACTGGAAACAAGAAACTAGTTCAAAAACAGATGTCTAAATTGTTTTTAAATTGTCTTGAAACAAAAAATGGTCCAAATACGGTCATGAATGACAATTTTCCAACTTTACGATCCTAAAAATATTTTCAGACAGTGCCGGTCGCGAAAAGTGCATCTGGAGAGAGAAAGAATCAATCGCCGTTCTTGGGCCTTCCATCAGAACCAACCCAGTTTTGGCGCCAAATCATTATATTCGGTAAATTGTATCATGAACTGCAAATGCACGAAATGAGTTTTAGCGACGTGAAAATGGATCGTGACGGATCTTCTCGTGTCGACGTTGCTTTGGAGATTTGCCAGTATCAATCCGAAAGAGATCATTGTAACGTCGAGGTTAGTATAGTTCACTCGCAGAAATTTTTTCAAGCTTTCAAAAAAAAAAATAATATTTTTTCTTATTCAGCAAATGACAGACATCGAGAAGCGCCGATTCAGCATCATCCAGTCGAAGCTTCAAAAAGTCGAAAACCTTTCTTCCACAACTTCCCCCGATATCAAGTCATCTGACGAGGACGACCTCGTACGACAATCTTGATCACAACGAGAAAAACTATCTATTCACCCTTATTTGCATATATGTTTCCCCGATAATAAATCTCACCATACTAGCTTCATTGAACTCGAAAAGGTTCCTCTTGGGGGCGTTGTGCTGAGGAACGCGAGGCTTGACAACAACCTGCAAATAAGACGGTTGAAACCGGAAAGTGAAGCTCTGGAAAGATTATAAAAAAAATTAGTTAAGGCATTGAGATTTCCCAGAAATATGAAACAGGAAAGTCAGGTTTTAAAGATCTGAAAATGGGGATTCTGCAAAAGTATTGGATATTGGAACTTAGAGCTTTTACTCTAGCCCGATTTTCAACACCCTTTTTCAGAAATTCCAAAATTCTCGCTGTTTTCGATAAAAAATTTTCTATACTTACTTCATTACCTTATTTTACAGTTTCGAAAAAGATAACATGCATTTTGGAAAAAAAAAATTTAGTTCGAATGAAAGAATAATCTCATTTACCTTTCTAGCATGGGTGATAGTCGGTTCCAGCGTACTGAACAAATCTTCCTCAACTTTAGGAGCCTCCTTCTTGACCTAAAAGTTTTTTCGTAACAATAAATGTTTGAAAAGGTAACATCAACCTGGGTCGATCTCCATTGCTCAATTTTATCTTGTATCTCTTCTCGCTTGTCCCATTCATTATCATCCCAAGAGTCGTGATGAGCGTTTTCGATGAGAGAAGCTCGTTCTTCCGTGTTGGGTACTCGGGAATCCTGGACCACAACTGAAACAGTAAATATATTTAATGAAAAAGAGAGTTTTTCGCTAATGGAGTGGCTTTTTAATTCTGTTAAAAATAAATCAAAAAAACAAGAGAAATCCTGAAATTTGTTTAACGATTTTCTGAAACTGTAAAGCCATCCATTACATAAAAGGGGAAGCCTATAGATTTTAGCGATAAATGTTCAACCAAGAAAATTTAAAGTTGCGTTCGAGAAACAGAAAAAAACAAGCATTCAATTTTATTGCATGGTACTAAAGCTGGATCCCGCAAAACATTCATTTTTAGCGAGACGTTTCAAAACATCTCAGCAAGCTGTTTTAAACGAGCCATAAAATGAGGCTATCGCAAGCAGGAAAAATCGAGAGATGTGAGTTTTTTTCAATCAAGGTTTTTTTTTGTTTTTGGAAATCTGCACTTTCAAATCTTACGGAGACAGTCTTAAAAGTATTATTATAAAAAACATGAATTTTTCAATGAAACCGTAATGTCACACAAAAAAAAATCATACCGTCGAAGTTATCATCATCGAAATCCATTTTCGGCCCGTTGTTCCGATCACAACGCAAAACACGGCGGAACAAGCCGACCACGGTGTGGACCAGTCTCAGAACTCTGGCATATATGGCTCGGCCCAAGGACATTCTGAAAATTGAACTGATTTGAACAGAAAAAACACAATTCCGAGTGAATCAGGTCCTCAAGGATATTCAAAGAGAAAGAGTTAAAAGAAGTTATTGATGAAAAAAGTGCAGCAACGACAGCATGAAGAACAACTTCTCAATTTACAAATCTTTCGTGGAACGGAAAAATAAATCAACAAACTGAGAAGCTGAGAAAAACAGAAAAACAATGAAAAAGAGCCAAACGAACGACGGAAAATTTAAACGAGGTGCAAGCGGAAAATCACGTGTATGCAGAGTTTCGGGTGCATTGCGGCGTAGTAACAATTACCGTAGACCTAATTTTTAGAAAAAATTGATTTTGAATTGGATAATTGTGATATTATTTATATGATGGGATCAGAGTTTTGATTGGGATTAAAGTTTCGAAAGGGATCTTCGAATGGGTTTCTTTGAAGATAATTAGATTTTTCTTTTTTTAATATTTTTTTAATGGAAGCTTATCAAAGATAAAAAAAGGATTTTTTTGTCAATGAAAAAGAGACTTAAAAAAACGGGTATATATTTTTTTAACTGGCCCTTTGACGTGAGAAATGGAGACTCATTTTTCTAGAAAACGGGAGTATGAGTTCTCCAAAAAGTTAAGATTAAAGCTTCAAAAAAATTTCCCTTTGAGCTCTATTTTTTTCCTTCACTAGTAAGAGTTAAATTTTGAGGTTCTCAGATTCCTAACTCTGTGAAAAATATTCTGATCAAAGTTCGAAAAATCTTGAAAAAAAATTCTTTCTATTTGAAAAAACTGGGTTATAAGTTCAATTTTTCTGCTTCGTTGTTTCATCATCAATCAAGACGCTATTGTTGCTTTCTTCATCTTTTTTCTCTCCTGGAACCATATGCTGTGAATAAAAGCTCGCAATTGCCCCCGAGCGCAACGAGTTGAGTGGGCAAACTAAGCGAGCTACAAGTGAAGGGAACGCCATCATCAGACGGAAAAAGTAGCGGAATTGGCGGTGTTGACAAGCGACGACGTTCCTTCTCGCAGAAACACTTGGCCTCGGCAAACAATCCATCTCATAAACCCATAAGGTCGATCTCTAATCTCTCAATGTTTTGTATCGTTTCCCAGATTATAATAATGTTTGGAAACAGTAATAATTTTCAAAAGAACCTTTTTTTCAGCTTTTCTCACATCTTTTCTTAACATATATGGGGTTGAAAAATAAACGGAGAAGTGTATGACATCACGGTTTCTCAGAAAATAAAAGCTTCTGTCTGTTCAAAGACTTGCTGACGTCTCAAAAAGCTCACAACAGCTTCAAAAAAACAATTCTGAGGTTTATCTGAAAATCAGAAGGACTTACAGGGTAAAGAACTTTATCACGCAGCCTGGAACTTTCTAGAAATCGTCAAAGACACTTTGAAACAGTACATGAGGTTTTTGGAAGGAGAAGAACCTGCTCACACCTTTCAGTTTAGAATGGAAGAAAGGCTTGAAACCCCTTAATAACTGATTTCATCGATAATATCAGTTTTATATCATACCTCTCAACACTTTTCGCACCACCGAAAAATCGGTATTTGAGCAAATTGGAACTTCCAGGATGTTCAGGATGTACATGAAGGTCTTCTTGTTGGCAAAAATTGATAATTTGCAAAAAAAAATCATGGCAGAAGTCTGAATTCAGTTACTACTCTTTATTATTTTACATTTCAAAAAAAAAAAATGTTAAGCATCTCAAATATTTTCTCCTCTAAAGTTTATCGTGGAAAATCTCATTTCTTTCTTTGTCTGCAGAGTTCAGAACGCGCAAGAGAAATCTCGAGTTGCACTTGTAACATATTGTCCGGATCCAAGAACTTTTTGCTAACGCAAACAACAGAAAGATTCTCAAAACTCAGGCGTGGCGCTAGTATATTTCTCACCATTCTTTTTTCTCATTTGAACTTTTAACCGAATCTTGTAGAGTTTTTTTGGTAGGATTCTTCTTAAAACAGCAGAAAATGCCTCTGACTTCTTTTCGAAGCTGTGTAGATGATCAAGGTATCGAATCAGGAAAAAAGGAACAGTTAGAGCTCCTATTTCTGTATCTCTAGAATAGAACTATTTTTCCGTGTCTAATCGAATCTGGAGTCCTTTCCAGGTCATTGGAAAGTATCTTGATCGATTTTCACAGCTTTTTTTTAAGTTGTGAAGAAAAATAGCTATAGAGATGAATGAATGAATATTCTCATCAGCACCACATTTACGAATTTTTTGAGAACGTCCTGTCGTTGATCTTCTCCTCGAACGCAAACCGTTCCAGACAGCTGCCAAGAGCAAAAGTCCAGTGCGGCCTTCCGGATCTCAAAGAATCGGATCGGATTGGATGGATCTATTCGAGCGAGAACCGTCATAATTCCAGAAATAGGCCGGAGGGTGAAACGACGGAAAAAAAAACGGTTGGGCGGCGGCGCGCATGTGCACGAAAGCAGTCCCAACTCTTGTGTTTGATCTGTCCTGCGCGCCGTCGGCGGCTAACTTTTCGGTGTCCTTTCGGCGGCTCGACGCGCACAATTCCATTGTCCTTGCCCTTTTTTACCGTGTTTCTTGCCTTGTTGCATATTTTAAACAAATAGAAGGAGAAAAAAGTGAATTGGACTTTTTTGGCAGTAGTGATTTTGCTGTAGAAATTGCGCATAAAACTGCTCAAATCTCGGTTTCGACATTTTTCGACTATTTGCCTCAACTGCTCATTTTTTATAACTATTTTCATTGTTTTTTGGAAAATGTCAAGCCGAAACGAAAAATCCTCTGTAAGCTCATTTTACGCGAATTTAAACTGTTAATCAGAAAATATCATATTTCAAGGTAGACCTGATGAATTAAAATGCGGTTTCACTGTCATTTTTCAATCAACTCAATGAATCTTTCCTTTATGCTGAAATATTTCTATCCAGCACATTTTGAAGCTCTTAACATCTTCAAGACAATGTTTTCAAAAAGTTATATTAATTCATAAATGTGATCTCATGAAGAAAAAAGCTATCCGTTTATTGAATTTTGTTCTTTTTTCTGCCACTGAAATCCAATAGAAAAAGGTGTCGATTCATATGGAAACGAAAGCTTTGATTGACTATATGTGACGTGTTTGCTTTCAATCGTTGAGCTACGCCCAGCGGCCGCATGGCTCTTTGAGAGCAACGGACTGGCGAAAAAGGCGCTTCCCGACTCACCTTTGACCTTAATTGGTCATTTTTGGCAGAAGCTTTTTCGTAGGAAGATTCTGTCGTGAATAGTTTTGGTTTCTTTTTTTTCTTAATTCAATTAATCATTTTTTTGTAAGCGAATTTCAGTGATGGAATTTTTTTTTTTTTCAAATTCGCAAATGAGAAAAACCATTTTTTTGAACTTACTTTTTTTCCTGGAAAGGCCTTTTTTTCCTTTTTAGTTTAAAAAGATAATCTCCAAGATGATTTCTGACTTCCTTGAATTTTAATCTTTCCAAATTTTGTCGACAAGTTTTCTAATTTTTTTCCATACTATAAATTTTATTTTTTTCGGATTTTCAGTAGATTTTCTGAACATTCACAGTTCGCTATCTAAAAAAATATTTATTTCAAAGAGCTCTAATCATTTTAAGATTGTCTTCCTATCATCCGATACAAAAAAACAATTATTTTTTTCGCCGCTTGATACAAAAATTAAAGAATTTCCTATTCAAATTATTGGTTTCCTCTTAAATCTGAACAACTCGACTATATTATAAAAAAGGGGAAAATCCGATTATTCTTCAATTTTTCCCCTAGCAGCTGAATAAATAATTAAATAGTTTCTTAAACATTTCATTTTTCACTGAAATTTTGATTTTTTTTTCTTTTTTTCAAGATTCCTTTAATTTCGACATACTTCTCAAACTTCCTTCATTTTTTATCCGAGGAAAAGTTCCAGCTGTGAAAGAAACAGAAGATGTCGGCCACGGGTGACGCCTCGTTTCGCTTTTACAATCTCATTTGCATTTTTGTGTCCTCGGTTCTCGCACTTTGGGATTCGTTACGTTGAGGCCAAGACCTAGCAACAAATGTAGATCGAGTTTTACCCACTAAGGAACTTTGCTATGTGTACTTTAAGACCTCCTGATTGCAGAAATAAAATAAAATTTCTCGCAATAGATCTTGTTTTTGACTTAAAAGACTTCCAAAAAGTTGCGGACTTTGAAGCTCCATAACTCGAAAACCCGATCTATCGCGAGAAATATTTTCTTGCTCTACAATCAGGAACGTTTCAGGGAAGTTTGATCTAAAAATTCAGCCGGAGGGGGTGAAAAAAACGTTTCATAGTTAGATCCACCATGACCTTCTTTCAATCTGCTTTTTAAAAAAATTTTTTTATATCATATTACAGTTTTTTTCCATTTCCATGAAGTTTTACCAATCAATATTTCAGAAAACTGGTGATAAGCCACCAAGCGAATGGGAGGCGACGGAACCTCAGATGAGGTCCGTCCCAAATGGGTTGATATCCAACTTCACACCTTCAAAAATTGGATCAATGAGCAGGTTCGTTCTCTTCGATTTTTAAATCTTGCTCATAACATTCAAAAAGTTTTTTCCTTTATTTAAACGGCTTATTTTGCCCATAGCAAGCCGTTTTTGAACGAATTTGGCTCCTCTCTCCTTTTTTTTCGGGTCTGATTGCTCTTTTATGAAAATTCCAAGCTTCACCAACAGAAATAGAATGTTTTTTATTCTGAGTTACTTTTCCGACCTTATAAAATTAATCCATCACAAGCTTTCTTCATTTCAATCACTTTTAACTAGAGAATGAAGCACGGCAAAATTTTGATATTAAAAAAAAGACGAGATTTAGAATGCCCCCGCAAGACTTTTATATCAATTTCGATATGAATGAACTATATATTTTCCTTGATCCTGATCTTTGTGTTGACGCTACAGATAACCAGCTTGAAAAATGAATCATTACACAAATTCGGAAAGACTGACTAGTGCGCGCGAGTTGCGGAATTTTATTGTTTTTGGAGGGATTATTAGGAAGCATATTTGTGGAAAGCTCATAGGGCAGTGTTTGCGGTAGAGAGCGTGTTTGCCAACCCACCGACGCGAGCCTCTCGGAGGCCTCCCTTACCTGTCGAAAAGCCGTCCGAACCGATTGACTGCGGCCGACCGTTCCGTCGGCACAAAAGCGCGACAGTTGCAGAGCACTTGCCATTGGACCTCTTGTAGCTTTTAAAGGGGTCAAAAAGGTTTTCGGATCAAAGAGAGCCGAAAAGCGATAGATTCAAGGTTGTGGAAGGTGTAATTGTTTTGCCTTTTTCTTAGGATCAGATCATCAAACTTTCGAGAAATTAAAGCAATTTTAAGTTAATGAAAGCCGAAAAACGAGATAATGAAGGTTATATTTTGTTTTTTTTTTTGCTGTTGCGAATTTCTTGTAAGTTGGCCCAGAGTTCCTTGATATGACGAATGAAGTTTCTGAAAGTCTCGAACTGCACAACTTCATAATTTTTGAGAAACGACACCTTCAAAGAAAACACTGAAAATCCGTAAAAATGGGCTATTTTCGGACTTTAGACATTATTTCTCATAAAAAAATTGGATTTTGCGAGTTGACAAGTTCTAGCGAATCAAAAAATATTCTGGCTAAATTTCAGGAAATTCCGCGAATAAAGAGAGTCAGATGAAAGCCAAATGGTGTTAAAAACAAGTTTTTTTTTTCATTTCACAAGCAAACATTTTTTAATGTCCTCAAAAATCTGAAATATCGAGTGAATGCGAAAAAAGAACCGATAATTCAAGTCACTGAAAGCTTTTTCCAGCTTCAACTAAATGCGATCGGAGATTTGACAAGAGACCTTTCCGATGGGGTCAATCTGATTCGACTGGTTGAAATTCTTCAGGGACGAAAATATTATGGAAAGGTACTGAAAGATGTCATCTATCTTTTCTGATGATATTCTACAGATTTACGACCAAAATCCCACAGAAATCCAAAAATTGATGAACGTCCAAATGGCCCTTGATGCCTTGAGAGAAGACAGAGTCAAAACCGTCAATATTGGTGAGTATTTTTTTTTTGTTTTATTATAATCTCTCGAAATTTCCAGGAAGTCACGACATTGTAGATGGTAATGAAAAGCTGGTACTTGGGCTCATGTGGTGCCTCGTCCAACGGTACCAAATCGCCTGTAAAACTAAAATCCCTCCCAAAAAGCTTGTGATGGCTTGGATCCAGGTATAGAATTTGGGACGTTTTTTTTGGAAACTAAGCAGGAAACTTTCAGTCAGTCTTACCGGAGCTGAAGCTGACAAATTTTCGCACAAATTGGAACGATGGAAAGGCTTTGAGTGCGCTTTTGGAGTACTGCCAGCCAGGATTGTGTCCTGAATGGAAACGTCTTGATCACACGAAGAGGTGAGAAAACTAAACTGTATTTATAATCCCTGTTTTGTGAGAAAGAGTAAAAAAAAAGAAAAAGCTATTAAAAATTAGCCTCGAGGTTGGAATTCCAAGCGTTTTTTTTAAATCCGCCCGACTCAAAACGACTTGCGCATGTGGGCAGGAGAATGTTAAGTTTATAGGTTTGAAGTGGATAGCCGTACAAGAAAAGTTATTCAGCCACTTCCCAGCAACCAAAAAAGTTCTTTTTCATGCTAACTTTTCTGAATATTTGCTGGTTCCGGCAGCCAAATGAAAGTTCCGAAGGGATTAAATTCATTTTTGGAGCTCACCGAGATAAAATTCAAATTTATTGGTACCACTAATTTTCATCTGCTTGTCATTTCTAATAACTCAATCTTCCCCATTACAGCCTGGAAAACTGCGAGAGGGCTCTTCTACTGGCCGAGCGTTACCTAGACATCCCGCGGATCATTTCGGCGGCTCACTTGTCGTCGCCCCACTTGGACGAATTGTCCTGCCTCACTTACTTGTCCTATTTCATTACGAAAGGAGCTCCTGGCTATCGAGCCACTCTTCAAAGAGTTCAATTGGTATTTTTGATAGATTTATTAGTTTTTGATTGGATTTTACTTTTAGTTGGTTCCTGACTGCACTGTGGACGATTTTGAACATTCATGGAGTGACGGCTACTTGCTGGCCTTGTTGGTCGATGCCTGTGGCGGCAATATTCCAGAAATGGATCAGATGCATTTCGAGACCTTCCAGGACTTTGTGGAGAATGTTTCTCTTTGTAAGTGGCCTTTTTTTGCATTTTTAATCTGTGAAAAGTTTTCTTAGATATAAAAGTGCCTAAGCTGTTTTTAGCCTTGCGACTGATATATTTCCAAAGCGTGCTATGTATAAAAATGGCTCAAATACCTCACAAAAAAAAACATTATTTTTCAACCTTTTCCAGGCATCGAAGCCGCTGCCGACATCGGCGTCGGCTCGCTTGTCGGCGCAGAAGACATTGCCGATCCTCAAGGAGAACATTTGGGTAACCTTCATTTAATGCTCACATTTTGATCAAAAACGTTGCAGGAACCATGGCTTTTGTGGCCGCGTTGTGTTCAACAACTCCACAGCCTGATTTTAAATCAACTCAGTGTTTCATTCATCAGCAGGTTGGCCGAATATTATCTATAGTCCAGATATTAATAGCAAAGCTCGAAATAAAACTTATAAGAGCCAGAAAAATCTTTTCCAAGTTTTTTTTAGGTGTCCGCTTGTAAATTTTTTGCGCAGTTTATGGTTTTTGGAAAGAAAGATTTCAGGTCAACCTCGATTTGGCCTTCTCTGATGGAAATGAAGTCCGAGTTGACGAATTGGATGTTCGAGGTAAGTTTTCGAAAGTTTATTCATTGTTTGACGTCTTCACCTTATCAACAGAATATTGTGCTAAATAATTTTTCCGATCTTTTCTTTTTCTGCTCTTGAGCGTTTTAGAAGCTTTACCACGAACATTTTCCCAAGCCTTTTTTAGCTCCCTCATTTCTGATATAGTCGTCTTTTTAGTGCTCTTGAACCCTTTTTTATCACTATTCTCATAAATTCCAGTAATCGGTCCAACCGGGCGTGTCCACTCTCACGACACCCTTCGTCTCCATAAAAGTCGGACGGTTCAGGGCGCGGTTCTGTCGTTGATCCCTGCAGAACAGGGATACCACCAGGTGAGAGTCATTTCTCAAAGTAATTTATTCGATTGCTACTTCACCTTGAAAACGGGAAAGTATAAGAAATTGAAAACTGGTTTGAGGGGTGGATTGGGAGATAAATGATCTCAAGGACTGGAGTATTGAGCTACTCGAAAGCTTTCGAAGATCTTTCTCTGCGGAGATCATTGATTTATTGAAATTTAGGAGTTTTTTTTAACAAGTTTGTTTCATTCATCACTATTTTCAGCCTCCAATGAGCGTTTGGATAGGATTTTGAAACAGTAATATCATTCTGGAGCAGCTTTTAATTTTACATTTTTTTAGTTATTCTAAATTACCGGTCTGCTTGTAGAAACGGAACCATTTTTTTGTCCTTTTTGGCCGTTTTTTTTTCTAAGAAAAGGTATTTTTTTCAACAACGATTTTCAAGAGCTTTTAGAAGAATTTTTTTTTGCGAAAATTCAATTTTATCTTATTATTAGCCTCCTTCGATTATTTTCACTCCAATATGGTCTTCCAGCTGCAAAATCCAAGTTTTTTTTCTCTCTTCCAGAGTAATTTTTTTACCTTTTTTGTGAAATCTAGAGATTTCTTACAAAAACTTTGAACGGTTGAAGAAAGCGAACGTTGTTGACTTCGCCTGTTGCGGTGCATGTGCCGTCGTAACCTTGACTCGGCCATTTCGCTTGTTTCCTTTTATTTATTCCGTCGTCTTGTCCGTTTCAGTCGCTTTTTTAGTCTTTTTTGGCGGGTCTCAGTTTAATTAGAGCCTCTGTCCAATATCAAAAATCAATTTTTTCGTTTCATTGTTCAGTGGAAGGCTTTAGACTTGAAACTGTTCAGGGAATATTTTTGTGAGATTCCGAGTTTTCAAAATTTCTACTATTTTCCACCCGAACAGTTTGATTTTTTGAATTTCCTGACAATGTCTGAATAATTATCAGTTTTCTTTTGAAAAGTTCTTCGATTCTCAAGAAATTTGTGATTAGTTTATTCTATTTCGGTCCAAAATTTTCGGGTCTTTTTCCTATATTTTTCAAAAGTTTAAGCATCAAAGTTTCCTTTTTTTATTTTTTAGCTTAACTTGAACATTTCCATTTCCATCTTGTCTAACCATAGACCATCGTGATTCGTTAAATTGTTCCCTTCTCGAATCAATACCAGTTTGTTGAAATGAAATGACCCCTAGAAGATGCGCAGCAGCGATAGTACGCCTGCAAGGCTTCCCTGAGAATATTTATGAGTTTTTCCTTCTTTTTTTTTCCTCTCCCTTTGGGTACTGAAACATTTCAAGTATTTGATCAGAATCTTTTTTGCATTGATCATCTTACGCCCAAAAAAAAGATCCATTTTTGAATAGGAAAAGTTTGAGACGCGCCCGACCTAAAATGACTTGCGCGAGCTGTTATCAGGCAGTTGTAGAGAAAATATTGAGCCGTGAAATTTTCAGCCATTCCTTGTGCGACCTAAATACTCGAAATCAACTAGAATAATGTAGTGATTCATACACTATTTTGCTGTTTCGAAGGTAAGAGTAAGACGCGCCCGACTTGTAGCGACTTGCGCAGGGTGCTATCGTAAAGCAAACAAGACAGCGAAGCTTTGAACCTTTCTGAATGCGACCAGGATCTTTGATATGTCCGCGAATGAAACAGAAAATCAAGGTTTTTTCCAGTTCGAAGCACTTTCCCATACTCAAAAACCTTCAGTAGCCCGCCGTACTATTCTATAAGAAAAGCCATAGAATGCCGATTTGTCATGCTGGGACAGTTTAGAAAGCGACAAATAACGGTTGTGGGAAGGCGTCCGGCCGGATCGTACCTTTTTTGTTCCGTCTCGGTCGCGCTATTGTTGCGTAAAGAGTATGTGAAGATGTTTTTCGAATCACTTTTTTCTTTTTTTCAAAAAGTTTTTTTTAGCAAAATCCATTAGAAAGTACAATTTCGAAAGGCTCAGAAGTATTTTTACCGATTGAACTTTAATGACTTTGTCCTTATACAAAAGGGGCGGGATGTCGTAGCTTCCAGGGTGAAAATTTGCCGTAAATTAATCTTATGTACTTCATTAAAATTCGGCCGCGTTTAGAATGGCTGTTCAAGTGAAAAAAAAGACCGGAGTTCCAAAAATTCTCAAAAAATGCCACTTTTTATGGTCTTTTTTTCCAAAGATTAAACTACAAAGAACTCGAGAGAGTTGTCCGGCGGAACGAGTAGTTGAGTCGGCGGGGTGTGCAAATCGAGGGGATTTCGCATCCGGCAGAACAGGCCTGTATTCCTGGATCGCCTTGACCTTTGGGCGAGTGCGCGTTCTGATCCGCGGCCCGTATCGTGTGGAATTTTGTCGTCGGGCCGTGATTGCGGCTATCGCATGTCGTAGTGGCTAATCACTTTTACACTGTATGACCACTTTATCAAGGTTTTTCGGTTCGGTTTCCTGTTTTTCTCCGTCTTTTTGATTCTCACATCACTCTGAAGTTTCGTGTGGCATTGAAACATTTTGGACACTTTATCCTTGCTTCCCATTTTTTAAATCTGATCATTATGAAATTATTCCTGTCATCAAAAGATTTATAACTATATTTTTTCGAGTTTTTCAAGATATCTGAGAGCTGTCTTTAGTCTGATTAGAGCAGATTGAAGATTGATAAGCTTGCATTTCGAATCCAGTTTCTTTTGAAAGAGTTTCTGAGATTTTCGTTGTTTTTCAAATTTTCCAAGTATGAGCATATAAAAAAAAAAATTCAGCCTGGACTTGCCAAAAAATCTCTGAAGCTCTAGTCTCATATTTTTTTTATTTTTTCATGCTTTTCACCAACTTTTTGAGGATTTTCGGTTTCTCTTTATTGTCAATATTAATCCTTTAAAAGTCGAAAAAAATCTGCAATATTTCAGAAGTTTTTTTGGAATGGAAACTTCCGTTTAGCCCATAAATCTTGAATGTTCAAAAAAACTGAAATATCAACTCTTTCAAGTTTTTTTCCCTAATCTTTTTCTATTTGTATTTTCCTCATGTCACTTAAATCAATATTCGAAACTTTTTTTATGACAAATTTTCACTTATTTTTTTATAATCAACGTAAAACTCGATTTTCCCATCAAAAATAGCTCCCTGTAACCTTGCCATTCGTCTAACTAAAAGGAATGCGATTGAAATGTATTTTATTATTTTTTTCTTTTCTTCTTCTTTCTGACTTGCATTTTTGTGGTCACACGCACTACGAGTAAAAACAACTCGATACTAGCGACCCCAGGTCTTCAGAACCTGTTTTTTACGTACATACATGGGCAAGCACAAGGTGTTTGAGCGGAAATGTTATTAGTTTCCTTGCCTCGAAAAACCAGCAACTCATTTCGTGTTTGAGTTTTGTTGTATTTATTTTATGGCTTTTTGAATTGTTATTATTATTGGTGTTTAGTTGCATTTCTATTAACACTTTACTATTTTTTTGGAGTCTCTTTTCAAAAAACTCCTTTTTAACTTCAATTTTTTTGCAATTTCCTTCCGAACTTTTTTTAGTTCTATGAACTTGCAACATTATATTCAATGAAACCTGTTGCTTGAATTGAAAAAAACTCATCATTTGTTGTTGAATTCTATTTATTATTTATTTTGAATGAAGCGTTGTGAAAACTTTGAATTCATTCAAAAGGACGCTCCTGCGTATTTTTTTAACCTTCTAGGAAAGCTATGAGAGTATATTTTTTTATAGAATAAGATTATTTTCAAATTCCACAGCAAGCTGTTCCAATAAGGACGAAGAAAGCCCCATTTTTTCAATTTTCAAGAGTTTCAAGAAGCCTCAACCTGCACGACTTCTCAGTTTTTGATAAAAGAGCCCTCAAAGTCATAGCAAAGCCTCAAATGTCGTGAAAAAAGGTCATTTTGAGGCTTTGAGACCTTATTCCTTGGAAGTTATACAGGTTCAGACTTTGAGCATTTTTTTTTCTGGTACATCAAGGAGTTTTCTGACTGATTTTCAGGAAATTTCCAAATTCACAGTGAAAAGACTTTCATTGTGAGACTTGCCAAGCGCCTTCCGAAATTTGTGTCAAATCTCATTATAGTACTATCCAAATTTCTAATCAAAGGCCAACGAAATCACCTATTGCGACTGTTTTCCATTCCCACTTTACTTCTGAACTGAGCTATTTGGCAGCGATCACAACAATCAGAAGATAAATTAGCTGTTATCGAATCGGAAAGAGAAGAAGAAGAACCCAGCCAACAACTTCTCCGATCACATCAACGAAGATAACGACGGACACTTATATCAGAAGTTGTCGTAGATTATTGACACATTGCGCGACTACCGGAGGGGCGCGTCTTCTCGGAAATATTTCCACCGCCAAAACTGAAACGTATCGTTAGACGGCAACTTGACCGATAATCAGGGCGAACGAGGTCGCTTGTCTGAATGTGGAAGGAATTCAAAACAGTTGGAGTTATTTTTTCGGAAAAACACGGCAGATGGCGCCATGTGAGTGCCATTATTCGGCCACATAACTTGAGGAATGGAAATGAAAAAACAAGTCCATAATGGTCTTTTGATAGAATTTCTGTTCGTTTTCTAGTATTTGGGGAGGTGATGAGTTGATTTTTAGCTTGTTAGGATATTTCTTGTTATTTTTTTCTAATAATGTGGCCTTTTGATTCATTTCTGCCTTCATTTATTCAGTATATTTCTCAAAAAAATTCCTTCAGTTCGAAGTCAATAAACTTTTTTTGGTTATTCCTCGAATCTTTCTCCATTGTTCCATACAGTTTGTGAGATGCAAAAAAGAGTTCATTTCTTTTTTTTGAATTTCGATTTTTAAGATTTTTCTTTCAGCGCAGTCTTGGCTCTCAAATAATTCACCTTTGCCATATATAAGAGTTTTGAAGCGAAATGATCTGCAATTTTCAACTTTTATGATTAGTTAGTATCTAGGCCTTCCCTGGAAGCATCCAGATCCCGAAAGAAGCATCGAATTTTTTTTAGCATGTGCTTATAAATTCCATATTTCTCTCGAATAATTTGAGAAATAAATAAAACAAGTCCATAATAGCCGATCAGCCCAAATTTTGTTTGCCTCTCTCATATTTGTTGAGAAAGTGAGTTGGTTCTAGCTTTTTGTGGTTGGGAAAAATTTTCTGAAGGTTTTTGGCACGTGGTGCCAGTATTTCCCTTTTAGAGGAGAATTTTGTTATTTTATCCTTAAACTCTGAGACTTCAAAGCTCAGATCTACTCAGGTATTTTTCAAAGAACGATTTATCTCGCTTTCAGAAAATAGTTATAATGCGGTTCGATATGTTGAATGAAGGTCTTGGAAGCTTCAACTTGCTTGAAAATCAACTTTTCTTCTCAAGAAGACGATTTCTTGTATAGCACCTGAGTGACCTTCAAGACGTTTTTTTTTAGAAATAAAAAAATTTTTTTTGGTGCTTTCAAGGCTCTCACCTAGTTAAATCCCAACCGTCCTAACCTATAAATTCTTATTTTTGGCTTGTTCTAAGAGAAAACACTTCACAGGAATTTCTTCTCAAAACTCCCAGGGCTTCATAGGGAGGCGAAACCTACTAAACCACATATTTTCTTTTTCATCATTATTGAGAATGATTATTCAGCTTTGTTTCAATTGTAGGACTCATTCCAACTTCTTTTAGCGCTTGGAACTTTGTTTTTCTGACCTCACTGAGATTCCTTCAAAATTCATAATTTGTAGCATATCGGTTTCAATCTTTCAAAATTATCTGTACTTGCTTTCCTGATTATATACAGAGCTATATCTTATCTGCTGAGCACTGTTGAAGCCCTAAAAATTCCTCTCAAGTTTATTAAATTTTTTTCAAAATTTTAAAATACATTTTTTTTCAGGATTTTTGATCTCTTTTCGTTTTTAGTTACACTTCAAACCATTTCCAACACTGATTTTTTTTTAGGTGCGCATTTTTTGCCAAGGATCGGAGCTACCATCCAGCCCGATCTCATTGCACGTTCTTACCCAAGAAGAGTCGCGAGCCGCGTCTCGTGCGACGTCGCGAGCTTTTGCGGAGAATCGCATCGTCGCCCAACCTCCGTCGCCCCCAAAATCGGTTCAACGTACTGAATCTGGTTCTGAGGTGAGAGATTGGAATTTGAACAAAAAATGGAGGAAAGGGCAAAAGATGCTGAAAATGGAATAAAAATGAAAATATATCAGTTATTTTGAGTTTGCGCCCCTGAATGTTTACTAGATAGAAAAAAACACTAAAAAAATTAATTTTTCTGAAAAAAACAAGTGGGAAAAACTTTGAAAGATATGGAGGAGAATTTGGAAAATTTGATATCTTTTTTTAAATACCAGTTTCAAATTTTTTTAAGAAAAAAATTGGTAAATTAGGTACGCATAAGTAAATCATTCCATTAAAAAAATTCAAAAAAAGTTGTACAAAAATTGAAAAAAAGTAGATCATAAACTTGGTTAAATTTTTTTATATTTCATTATTTTCTGAAAGAATGAGTCACTTATTTCTATTTTTCAGGTCGATATTTCACATCAGCCTTTCGCTCAACGACGGTTACACATTATAAAGCAACTCGAAGCGCAAACTTTGAGCCAAGTTCAGGTAATTTTTTTTCAATTTTGTATTTCTCTCAGTAATTAAAAAAATGGAATCTCAATTGTTTTAGGAAGAATTTATTAGTGGTAAACAGGAAACAGGAAAACTTTCCTAGGAATTTCCTACCTTATTCAATAAACCTTGATGAGATTTATAAAGGAACATGAATAAACTTTAAAAAAACTACATTTTCCAAAAAAAGGATCTACCTTTCTCACCTGGAAATATGATTGAAGTTACGATTTAATTTTTCTTGCGAACGATGACAAAAACGGCAAAAAAGACAACAACACTAATAGAAAAATCAGAGAAAAATCGAGAAAAAAGTGAGAAAAATGCCAAGAAACAATAGGGAAAGCGGACCGTCATCAATCACAATTTGGCACGAAGTTTTTGCAGGCGAAAAAAGAGCAATCTTCCTTTACTTCTTCTCCTTCGACCGTCCCACAGCAAACCACAGGCAACAATACGCGTGATTGGAATTCCCAGGAAAAACTTTCCCAGGTTGGTGGAAGAAACCTTTTTTTTATAATTTTTCCTTCCTTGGCTGTTCGATTTGGTGTCAGGCGACGCCTTTACTGTAACAAGTCCTTTCTTGACTATGATCCTTGATGTTCAGATTTTTCTTTGAGAAAATATTTTTCTATGGAGAATAATATAATTTGAAGTTGTAATTTGCAGATTTTAAATGTGATTTTTGTGTCGAGGAAGAAAAAAATCACGCCTTTTCTTTAAAGTCGCTCACAAATTTTTAACTCCAGGTCTATTTTTCGATGATTCTTTTACATTTATCTGTTTCAATAGGTCTTCAAAACCTGGAAATTTTCTAAGGCAATTCAAAAAAGAATACGGATTGAGTTTCACGGAAGCTTATGATCTCGATAGAAATATAAGTTGGGATGATTAAAAAATCAATAGACTTCAGAAAGTCTTTTTTACAAATTTTCATCAAATTCTCAAACGACCATCAAAAAATATCTGCTCTGAAGAAAATAATTGCCAGAAAAGCCCCTACGGCGGAAACATCCCGCCGCCGCCACCAGCCCCAGAACTTGTGCACCACGTTTCGGTCCTCGAAGCTTCTGCCCATCGAGAAATGCCCCTTTCTCGGACTTCAGACGTCGGCCTCGTCTCGTTTTCAGGCCTCAGTGAACCTTGCTCCGTTGGGTCGATTGTTGAAGTCGTGGTGAGTAGATTATAGTTCATTCTTCCTTCATTTAATAAAAAAAAGAAATGTTAAAGAGATTTTTGGTCTTATAAGTCACTGGGAGAGTATCAGAAAATTTTGATATTTCGTTTTTCAGATCAACGCCCATGGAGATGTCGTCAATGGAGCAGTTTACGTTGAGTCGATGTCTCCCTCAGGTCGAGCTCATCCCTGTACTGTCAATCAACACGGACAGTCTTATATGGCTACTTTCACCCCAATGGAAGTCGGTTAGCGTTTTTTTCATTGTTCGAAAAATCGAAACTTCTATGGCTCACTTACCCTACTTTTTTCTACATTGATCCTTCATTCTTTTCAAAAATGATAGTTTGTGCAGGTCAAAATGTTCTCAGCTTCATTTCGGTCTATCAAAGAATGTTCTGGCTAAGAAAACTCCGAATTACTTGAAATATGTTTCTTGTTGGAAATAATCTCACTTGTGCCAATTTTCGAAGAACATTTTTTTTGTACTTCACCGAGAAATTGGAAGATCAACGTTTCTAAAAAAACTATTCAACATTCTAAAACCAGTCGGTTCTCCGGCTGTCCAAAAATAAGGTGCCGATGAACCCGAAGCGAGGCAACAGATCGAGATATGGGATGAGTTAGGCCTAGGCCAGTAGTGTGTGGAAGGATCAAACACAGATAGGCATCTGATGTGTCGCGCCGGCCGTCCGGCCACAGAAAGACACTCCGGCGACCTTTACCTCGGACTCCCCTGCCTAACCTATATGTCGCCGTTCCAATCATATAGCCTATTGCATATCTTTTTCGGTTTCACTGATTTTATGTATCTCATCCATTTTCATTTAAATTGAAATATTTTTTTGATTCACAATATATTTTTTATTTTTTTCATATTTTTTTATCATTCATAGTCTTCTGATTGAGGAAGATCAAAAAATACACTCCCAAAAGTTTTATCTTCATTTTTCAGGCCTTTGGCGCATCGGAATCCTCTACGAGGGAGAGCACATTCGAGGGAGTCCATTTGCTTGTCAGGTAATTTTTACTGATTTTTTGATTATTATTATTGATTTTGTGATTCAAGGTGTTCGATTCAAACCTGGTGAACGTTTACGGACTCGACGTCGGGCTCGTTGGCCAAGAGCTTCGGTTCACGGTTAACGCCAGCCAAGGAGGCCACGGAGATCTTAAGGTGAATATTTTATCGAATATTTTTGCTTAAATTTTTTTTCTTAAAAAATTTCACTTTTTGTAAGTTCATGTATCTAGGTGCAATTTTTATTTAGGCCATTTTTACTTTTTTCAAGAATTTTTCTCCAAGGTAGCGGTGAATGGACTATTAATGAATCATGAGATAATCGGATTCTTAATGCTCATATCAGTACCTTTATAGTCGACAAAAACACTAAACTTATCTTTTTTTCAAAGTCTCTCCTAAAATATCTCCCACTCCCCATAACGGAAGTTGCATCAGGTCGACATTTTTCTGTTTTCTCGCCGGTATTGATTAGGTAATTTGGGCGGTTGTTTGGAGTGATAGTGGTCGGCGTTGCGGCAGATCTTCCAAACCTGTCGGTTGTTAGGTTTCGCTTCTTTTTTTTCTGAAGCGCATCTTTCTCGCTTTGCCATTTTTTCACTACGTCTTTTCCTACTGTTCGCTTGTTTTGTTTATGGCCCGGTATCATTCAGCCAAGTGGCGTTAAAGACCTCCTGTATCATTTGGCCGGTTCTCTTCCTTTTCTGAGCTGTTCGCGAGTTTCAGGTCTCGGTTTTGCGGCACGGCCGCGAGATCCAATCGACAGTCGAGGAGCAGGGAAATTCTGGCGTTTACCGAGTGACTTTCGTTCCTGACGGAGCTGGCCAGTACAAGATCCACGTGCTCTTCAACAAAATGGAAATCAAAGGTTCAGAGTTATTCAAGAAAAGTTGAAAACCTGGCAGTCGAAGAAATTTTTTAGAGGATAAGCTCTTCATTTTAAAGGCTCAAAAGCTTGAAAAAAACTGATTGCCGAATTTCTCCGTTTTAGTTCAAAAGGCGCAAAAAAGCGCTATTTTCGAAGAAAGTTCCAGAAAACTGAGGATTTTTTTATTCATTTGAAAAATTTATCATTTCCAGGATCCCCGTTCATTCTCGACATAGCAGATGCTTCTTCTGTGTCCGTTTATGGAGAGAATCTCAGAACGGCTTCAGTTGGTCGCCTTGCCAGCTTCATGGTCCATGCCGTCGGCGCAGACGTCAAAGATATTGGAGCTCACATCACGGGTCCGTTTCCAACCTGCGTGGTGAAGAATGTTATGGTCCGTCGCTGAAAAAATCAAGTGGTCCTAGTAGAAAAATCGTAATTTTGCGAGTCATCCTGATTCTTGAAACTTTTAACTTAACTGAAAAAGTTAATTTGTCCTGGTCAAGACTTTTTCTAGATTTCGAAGATATTTTTCCAAAAACTTCCAGTTTTTTGTGGCCTTTTGTGACCTTTTTATAGACCTCCTCTTTTTTTATTTATTTAGATTTTGACAAAAAGAAGCCTTTTGAAACATTTTCTCGATGTTTTATGTTTCGACGGACCAAACATCTTCCAAATGCAGCAACCCTGTATGTGAAATAATATGTGTGAAGCTTAAAATTCTACTAACACTCTTGTCTTTGAAATTGGACTAAAAACTTTTGTTTTTGCATGTTTTATTTTCAATTCCCTTTTTATTTCGCTTTTTTTGTGTGTCAAAAAGTCCAGAGAGAGAGGGAGAGAGTGTGTTGAAAGAGTAGATCGAAATGTCTGTTCGTTGGCCGAGTCAAGAAAAATCGCTTCCGTCAATTGTCGGCGTCCGTCTTTTTTGTTTCAGTGTTGGTACGTTGTTTTTCGGTTTTTTTTGTTTATTAGTTAGTTTTGGAACTAAATTTGTGTCGTTTTAAATTTAAAAAATAGCTCTGGAACTACTAGAGAGAGAAAGGGGAAACTGAAGAGAGACTGGAGAAAAGAAAATCAGAGACTCTCCAGCTTTCACACGTTCTCTCGCATTTTTTTCAGTATTATTTTTATTCAAACTGTTCAAAAAAAAAAACAACTATCAGTCAATTAATCAATTATGTGCATATGGAATGGCTCAAAAACCGTTGTTCATGATTGAAAATTTGAACTTTTTAGTGAAAAAGAACGTTTTTTTGGGTGCAAGACTAGAGCCATTCCAAATGCGACCTAATCTTTCAAAGTAGCAAACTTACTTTAATAATATTCATGTTTTAATGTCAATCCTCAATTCAGTTTTTATTTTGGGTCTATTTTTATGTTCAGCTCCTTCTGGGAAAGAATTTTCGGCGCACGTTTTTGCATTGGATGACGTCACTTTCCAAGTTGAATGGACGCCGAGAGAGCCGGGTAGGATGTTTTTTGAGTTTTGGATTTTTTTTCCCTTTTTTATCACTTCCGAAAATTCCTTAGAGTGTGAAGGGGCGTGGCGGCGTCACGGCCAATTGATATCATGAGCGAATTAGTGGGTCGATGAAGTTTGGTTCTTTTCTCTTTTGGATTTTTTTTGTTGTAGTAGCGGAAAAGTTTCAATAATTGAATGAAAATAAAGAATCGGAGGGTTAAAAATCGATCAATTTTTTGGAATGCCTGTGCTCCAGCCAAAAAAAAGAAGTTTCTAGGCTTTTTGGTAAACTTCGGCGCAAGTCGTTTTTGGTCTGACACAGATTGAAAAAATCATTTTTTAACCATTCCAAGTGCGACAAATAGCGTTTCGAAGTAAAATTGAACGGAGTCGAAATAATGACGGAAAAGAGGATGACTCAATTTATTTGTTCGAGAAGACCGGTTTTTTTCTGTTTGGGAGTAATTCATGATCGCTGGGATTTTTTGTTTTTGGAAATCGGTTTTGAATTTTTCGTTTGATTATCAATGTAAGATTTACATTGGAACTTTTAAAAAAGAATGAAGGGGTATGAGCTCGAAAATGTTCAGGAGAACACGCTGTCGACGTCCTGCTGGCAGATCAAAGAGTCGTCGACTCGCCATTCGGTTGCAACGTTGGGGCTCCCGAGTTGGTCCGCGTTCTGAATATTCCTCGGCGCATTCAGCCTTCCGCGCTGAATGAGGATCAATTCTTCGAAAGTTGGTTTTTCTGAGTAGGAGGTGAAAAATTTGTAATGTGCATCTTACAATAAAAATACCGGGAAAATTATTTTTTTGTGACTATTTTCAAAACGGGTTTAATTTTTCATCGAACTGAGAAGTGAATCGAATAATTTCCAGTCAAAAATGAACTTATCTTAGTGTTTTCTGGATTTTGATAGACCGTTTTTTTGAATATTTATTTCAAGGAATTTTATTTAATTTCAATTCTTTGCATCATGAAGTACAGAAGAACTGTTAAATTCAACAAATCCCAAAAATATAAAGCGAAATACAGCAGATCATTTGAAATACGTCATTATTATCTGAGGTTTGTTCTGTTAATTTTATCATTCTAATCGAAGATGTCCCATTCATAGCTGGAAAATGATCTAAAACACTGAAAAATGATCCAAAAGTGATCTAAACAAACATTAAAAACAAACCTATTCTTTGTTATCCCTTATCATTAGCACTAAAAGTACATCCAACTGAACTATTTTTTCTTTTTGCACGCTCCGAACACTTTGGAACAAATAACTCTACAAGTATTGGGCGGGCCAGGTAATTCTAGCCAGTTTACCTGTTTCCTTTTTATTGTCCCCGCTGCCTTTTTCACTTTTCACGAAAAAAAAAACTCGATGATTTATTTTATTCCTTTTTAACTACTGGATTCTGTTCTGAAAATGGTATAATGATTTGAAAAAAACAGATATTATGACTAGCTTCACTTACACTACTGGTTGGTTTTTTTAAATTGAGAAGAAAAATTTCAATTTATTCACGATTTTAGAGATTGGAAGAGATAGGGTTCAAAAATATGATCCACATCAAATCGATTTTTTTCATTTCAAGTCGAGAGTTTGTTGTTCAAAAAGTCAAAGATTTATAAAAAAATTTGGAAAGTCGAGAATTTCTTCATAATTTTTTTGAGAAAGAACCTAGGATACGTAGAAAAATTCCAAATAAAGGAACCATTATTCCAACTTTGACGACTCTGGTTTTTTCAGGAGCAATGTTTGTGTAAAATTTTTTCACTTGTAATTGAAAGTCCTTTTTGGTTTCCTTTTCGAATCCTTTAACGAAAAATGTATTTCAATTCCGAGTTACTTGTGGTTCAAGGACCAAAGGTTGAACTTATCCAACTTGAATTTGAGCGACCGGTTACCGGCACCACGGCAGTATTTGCCCTAGTACAAGTGCATCATGATCGCATCTTGCCAAGAAATTGTTTGCTGTTTGCCGTTTGCTCCAACACTTTTCTTCCCATTTCAACTCCAATTTTTGATTCTCTTCCTTTTCCATTCCATATTTGCTACTTTTCAGTCGAAAACCTCAATTCAAGTACCGAAAATGCCATATGTTAGACATAAAAAAAAATCGAGCGCCGAAAAGTTTTGTGGATTTTTCACTCGAAATGTGTGCTCTTCCGCTGCTCACACTTTTCGAGCCGTCAACAATCTTTTTTTGTTTTCTTTCCGGACTGTTTGATATCCTTGACTTGAAAAACAGAGTAGGTTACTATTTTGTTGACTTTTTGATGTCATCAGTAAAGTCAAGGCGTCGGTAATACCTAATGATAATCATTTAAGAGTCAAGACAAAGGCTCGAAATTGGAATTTTTCTCTTGTTTTTGTCAGTTTTGATACCGCGGATCGAAAAAAATGTGTATTTATGGGCATTTTTTGTGCATTCCGAGGCTATTCATGAAGGTGTGAATTTCGCTTTTGACAAAATTTTTCGAATGTTGTTCAAGGCGAGCTTCAAAAGTTCCATGCTTGGATTTTTGCCCTATCTTGGATTTTCGAGAAATTTTTTTTTTGATTTTCTAGATGAAGATTATTCCACCTTTACCTCAGAAGATGTAATAATCAACCTTCGAAAAATTCAGAGTTGCTCGCCGAAATTAACTCCCCTATCAGTTCTACCAATCCTCTACTTTTTCTCTCATACTCTCAATTCTAGATTGAACGTTCGCCTTGAATTTCATAGCGACTCTAATCCACAAACATTTGACAGAAGTATTTGCTTCGAGATGTTTTGTTGGCATAGTCTGTAGAATTCCTTCTCTAACGCTTCGAGCGTCTCAATGCGGCGTTTTGTTATCATCTCAGCTGCATGTTTTTCGGCCTCTTTCAGTATTTTCTCAGGGTTTTTTTTTCTTGTCAGCTGGGACAACAGTAACTTGTAGTGTTCAACTTGAAAAAAATGTTGATTGTTGAGAAAAAGGTGATTTTTTTGATCTGAAATTGTTTTATTTTTTTCTGAGAATCTGCCTCAAAGTTCATTTGGAAGAAGTGAAAAAATCCCTTTTTATACTAATTTCGAATTTTTGAATTTTTCCGTTTGCCGAATGGATAGAAAATTAGAAATTGAATCAATTTTTTGTCGAGAATCATGAAGAAAAAAATTTGAAAATCTTTACCAACTCTAAGCTTTGTCAAAAGCCCCGTATTCCACTCACCATAGGCTTAGGACAGGAAACTTCTTTTTTCGAGCTCTATCCATAAAAAGACATTTCCAATCCAGCGGTAAATGAACTATGAAGCTCGAGGCACCAAGAAGGCCAAAAATAATAGATAAAAGGAAAAATTTTCAGTTGACGCATCGTCGGCGGGATCAGGAAACCTGGAGATCATGATCAACGGGGGCCGAGTGCCGTGCAGGGTGCGCGAGCTCGGCAGCCGCCAGTACCAAGCGATTTTCACTCCGACTCAGGTCCTCACTCTTTTTTTTTTTGCTTCTCTTTTGTTGTGTTTGCTCGCCGAGCACACCCCCAACCAACGTGCAGTACGCGTTCCATGAAATATTGCAACCGGCTGCCTTTCGGTACACTCATTGTCTCTCTACAAACTCTTCTGCTGATGTTTTAACTAACTGAACTATATTGATTGATTATCGATTTTTGCGATGGAGGAAGAAATTTTCTTTTCCGAGGAGGTGATAATATTTTTCTTTAGTTTACTCAAGCTCATTTCAACTGAAGTATCAGTTGAAAATGTTTTATTTCAATTTCTCTACCTTTTTTTCTATGCGAAAAAAATTTTTTTCTGGAAATTTTCAAGCTTCAATAACAAGGGTCTTGCACAGGCTTTTTGATAGTACACTCCGTTCAATAAGGATAGGATCCCCCTCGATTTTGGACTTTCTGGCAAAATACGGAAAGATATCAAAAAATTTTCGTAGGAAGACTGCTAGGATAATGAAACTTTGGCTCTGGGGGTTGTTTTGTACTCTGAATCGAATGGCATTTACAAATTTTTGATGTCTTTCCGAATTTGCCAGGAAGTCCGAAACCGGGGATGAGGGGGAAGGGGGGCTATCCCCATTGAACGCAGGGTATGTCGGTATATTTAATGAATTTTCTGTCTTTCAAATGAAGTAAATTTTAGCTTATGTCTTCTTATCAGCTCATCAGATCTTTTGAAAAAAATTTCAAAAAAATAAATTTTCCTCAAAAACTTTGAATACATTGCTGCGAAAGTTGTATGAGTACATCGGAAGTTTGGAGACACAAAATTTACTTTTTTTTTTCTTGCCAGATGAAGCAGATGTCCTGGCGGAAAGCGAGTACACAGCCTTGTATCAAAAAAACCACAACTCTTTTTTTTTGAAAAAAATCTATCATTTTATCGTCTTTTTTTCAGTCCATCACGCACACTATTGAAATGCGTTTCAATGGTGAGCACGTGAGCGGCAGTCCTTGGAAAGTTCCAGTCGAAGAACGGGGAGAACGACGTCAGGATATGGAGAGGTAAACAAGTAAAACGATGATAAATAATATAATAAGATAATTGATAGTGTGATCTCGTTGCCAGGCGACGAATTATTGTACTTCTCTCATATCGCAAAAAAGCTCTAAAAACATTATTGAACAAGCTTCATTTTTTCCTGTTTTTCTTTCCTTCGAAATTTTCGTTTCTAGGCGTTTTTTCTCAATAATCACTTCGAGATTAGTTTTACAGCCTGAAATCAAGCCAAATGTGCTTTTTGAGATTATTTGAATCGTTCTGCTCAAGCAGGTGAGACGTTTTTTTTTTCTGGGAAGTTTCGAAACAATGGCCAATGCACTAGAGCAAAAATAAGTATAAAAAGCTCAGCTACAAAATCCGAGGAAGGACTCCTGAAAGTCCAAGAAAACTATCAAAACTATTCTACATTGTTCTGAAGGCCGCTTTTGTTTGAAATAGAAGAAAAGCTTCAAAATCTCCAATTTAGCCATTTCTCGAAAATCCCCAAAAAATTAAAATTACATAGATCATGAAAAAATCATCTTAATTATTATCATAACATCCAGAGCCATGTCCTACTACTCCGAACTATCTGGCCCCGGCCTTGTCCGCGCCCCAATCAATCGTACCGCTACCTTTGATGTTACCGGCGAAGGACTTGATCTCAGCGATATCCAAGCCAAAATCTTCGGTTATTTTTGAAAATCGTCTGAAAATTCAATTTGAAATATTAAGGACCGGATGGACGAGAATTTCCGATCCGCGTGGTGCCAAGAAGCAACGGACGCTTCACGGCAGAATATAGAATTGAACAGGTAAATCAAGAAAAACTGTGAGAAGAAAATAAAAAAATTAGTCTAACGGTCGGAGTAACTTTTTTTAAAAAATAATAAGGTCATGTCCTGATTCACTGACAATTTCCTAGCGGATCATTGTCTCAAGAACCAATTAGTGACCGTGAAGTGTAGATTCCGGAGTTTTTTTCTTGTAATTTAAGGTCGGCGAACATCAGTTGACTGTTTGGATCGCCGGAAGAAAAGTCGACGGTTCTCCTCTTTCAGTCGCTGGTTTGTTGATTTTTCTTCTTTTTCTGTGGTTTTCTTTATTTGATTTTGAAAATATTAAGTTTTTCAATTAATATTTTAATGCTTTTTTTCCATGTCTTCAGTTCTCCGAGCTTGACAAAAAAATCACCACCTTAAAAAAATTCTTTTTTTTTTGTTTCCAAATACTTTTTTTCAAGCATTTTTGCTCCGATTTAGGACTACTGAAAAAACATTTATAAAATTTTTTTATGAATCGCTACAAAGTAATCTAAAGAAATCTTAACTTACTTTCCCGTTTCAACTTTTTCTCAAATTTCTATGGTCACAACCTTCCTGTAGACTAATTTGTTCCGACGTCTTCAGATTATATCATAAGTATATCCTGAGAATGATATGAAAAAATTGAAGTGACTTTGGTAATCTCAGCTATCACTGGTTTTAAGTAAATTCTAAGAATGATTCAAAAAAAGTATCCGTTTTCTAACAATAAATTGAGTGGTCACTTCACATCAAAGTTCCTCCCATTAAAAACCCCTGGAATGCGTTTTTTTTTCAGGATACGCAACAGAGAAAGTTCGGTTGGAACCGCTAGGAGGCGGAGCGCCGCAGCAACCTGTGCAGTTTATTGGTGAGCTGGGGGCAGTTTACAGACCCGCCAAAGGCATCATTGCATCGCGTTTCCTCCCACTTTTCGTCCACGTTCTCTGATCTGAACCTGAACTCATGAAAGTGCGGACAAAGCGATAAATAGGATGAACGGGGGTGCAACTGCCGAACGCAGCAAACTTAGCTACTATTCTCAGCTCTATGTTATTCCTGCAGTGGACGCCGTCGATGCTGGAAAAGGCCAGCTTGAGATCTCCGTCAATCAAGGACGAGTTCCCAACAACGTTCAGATGCAGGGTGCTGGGAGGTAAATTTTTCAAGTCTCAGTTTGAAAAATAGTGGAAAAAGGGAAAAGGAATCAATGATTTTAAAAATCAGAGAACCAGCCGGATAAGGGAATTTTACCATATTCTCAATTTCGAGATTCAGATTTCCTCCCAAAACATTCTGAGATCTCCAAGAATTTTTTTTTAAACGTGGTAGTCGAGAAAAACAGTAAAATCACCTAATTTTTTCACTTATTCTTTTTCGTTCTCAAATTTTTTTTTAAATTTCTAATCAAGAAAAAAAGTTTCACAAATGAGGTATTGAAAAATTTCTAAAAAGTTAATTTCCATCATCACAATCAAAAAAGTAACTCGAGAAGACCTAATTTCCCTAGCAACAATGTTTTTCTGAACAAAAAGTTCAACTTGACAAGTGACAAGTGAATTGCCACTTCAATTAACTCCATCGTTCCAAAATTTATTATGTAGTAGCGATTCTAACTGGTTTTTTATAAACCATCAATGTTACATTCCGAAAAAAAGAACTGGATTGTCTGTAGGAAATGTCACTGATTCTAAGCGACATTATAAGGTTTTGCAGCTTTTTGAGGATTATTTGAAGATTTATAAGGGACGCTTGTAATTTTTCAAGAATGTTATGATGATGAGTTAAGAATGGAATTATTATTCACGGTTTGAAGATTTCTGACCTGGAAAAATCTGATTTGAAAAATTCACGGTTTTTAAGTCAATATAAGATCATGTGATCTTTGAACTTTTTTCATTATTAGTTCAATTTTAAGTTTCTGGGTCATGATATTTCTCATCTTTTTACTAAATTTGGAAAATTTACAGATGCTTGGTCACGTTCATTCCGCAACATCCAGGAACCTATGTGATTGATGTCACTTTCAATGGCGAACAGGTTCATGGTGAGTGAATTCAGAATGGAAAAAATCTTCAATTAATACTCTTTTCCCTTTCCAATTTGTTGAATTCTCAATTTTTATTCAGTTTTTTCAACAGTTCAAAAAACAGAAATAGAAGGCGAATTGAAAGTTATTCTAGTTGAAAAGAATAAAGGAACAGTTTGACACTTTTTTTCTCTCATTTGAACTGTAAAGAACCACTCACTCGAAGTCGTTCAACCCCGCGAAAAGTGTCATTTTTTTCGCTGCCTTTTGCAACATTTTGCCGCCGACAAAAATGCGGTTTTGCCTCCGGGGCTTTTTTATGTGATAGTGGCTGGGCAGATGGAAAGTGAAACGGCCGGGTTCGTACAATTGAGTGAGCGTCTGCATTCGTCTGTTGTGAAACTCCAAAAAGGGAGAAAAGAGAGAGAAAAATGTGGCATTTATATTCTTGTGTCGTCAATAGTTATTGATTGATATTTTTTCGTATGAGAGAAGACTACACGCCGTAACTTGTTATGCCAAGCAGATTACGAACGGATCATAGCAACGCTCGCCAAAAAGTTTCGCGGCGTTTAGCGCTTGCACCGAGTTTGATGACAACAATTGATACGAATGGATTTTTTGGTCATGGAAGAATTCCTGATTTTTTTTTAGAGAAATAGAAATTAGTTCAATCATTGCTTGCTGGAGATGAAGGCCCAGGCGAAACAGTAGCGGGAAAAAAGCTCAGATATATTTGTGGCTTTTTCCAAAGTTATAGGTGAATGGATTAATAAAGTAGATATTTAGAAATTATTCCGGTATTTGATCATAACTTGTTGTGAAGTCCAATCACCACAGATCAAAATATTCTAGTGGATTTTTTTTTCGGTCTTTAGGTCATGAGATTCAAACTTTGAGAGCTTTCAATCTGAAAAAAATGTATTCAACATCTTTAAAGTTAGATATTTATGATAATGATCTATGACCGATTCACAGTGATCGCAATTCTTTCCAGGATGCCCGATCAAAGTCGAAATTCTGCCGAAGCAGGTCGGTCAGCAAGTCCATGCCAACCTCACGCCAACTGCTGTGTCCACCGCAGTTTCTGCAGGTTTTTCTTCAACTTTTTCTTCATATTGCATGGAAAATAGTAATTTTGGTGTTCTGTTGAAGAGTTCTGAAATTTGACCTCTGCAGTTCAATGAGCATTGAGTTACATAAACAAAAAAGGCTGTGAAAGTGGAACTTTTTGCGGAAAAAGTAGAAAAAGTTCAGAGTCGGATTAGGGATAAAGTTGGGAATGGGATTGTCTACAGATTATTTTTTTTTGTTTTACTTTTTTATCCCTTGGGTTAGTACAGTTGTAGATCACTCATGATACATTTGGCACAGTGTAGGGAATTATTTGTATGAAGCTTGTAGAAGAAAGTGAGTCAATTTTTGGATTTGGTCAAAATTTATTTTCTGAACAATAAAAATCAAGACTTAGATCTTCTTGTGACAATATTATATGAGAAGCTACCTTTCAAAAAAATTAACCCATGGTTTCTCAATTTACTGTTTCTTATAACCTTCAGATCCCTTCAAGCCAAATATAAGCCTTTTGGCAGTTTTTATTTGGTTTGTCAAATTTTAAAAATCTAAAATAATCTTGAAATTGAACCATTTTTCAAGGTTTTTCGAGGCTGCAAAAGCTTTTCAAAATTAGCCGTAATCTTGATTCTTCAGGAGGCGCTTCAATCGCCGGAGCCTTCCGTTCATCGCGATCTCCAGCTTCGTCGACGTCTCCAACCTCGCCGACGCTTCTGCAGCACGCCCGCCAACGAAGCGAAGAGACGACGTTGCGGAGTCCGACGCTGCTGCGTGAGTCACGCAAGACTGAAAAGCCATGGCAGACGGTACGTTTTGAACAACACAATGCCTCTTCTTTTTCTATTATTGTTCTTATTGTCCTTCTTTCCCTCCTGACGGTTCCTCAAAGTTTTATTAAATTTGCTCCCGCCTGAAAATTGATCGAAAATCATTCCTGAGAACTGAATGAGCTACTACTTTTATTCAAGAACCGTTAAACGATATTGGAGAAAGGTTGTTTTTCAAAAAGATCCTTTCCTTCAGATCTCAAGGTTTTTTTGAAAAGATCTTTATGATCTTCAGATGATAAAAAATATAGTCATTCAGCTATTTTACGGGAAAAATCCAAAATTTCGAGAAAAATGACCTCAATTATCCAGTTTAAAGATCAAGACAAATGTTTTGATGCGATTTTCTGCCTTTCAGTCCTACGCTCCAACGCCCAACCGTAATGCGTTTTCCCAATCGCCGCATCGTGACTGGAGCGCTTCTAGCGTCTACGATCGCGTTTATGGAAGCAGCAACGAGGTTGACAGGTCCATGCCTAACGAAACTTCGAGGTGAGAACCTTTTTTGTTTGATCAGAATCCTTGTCAAAATTTTTTTTCAATCATTTTTCTTTTGAAAACGCTTCCAAAAATCTTGAGCCTTTGAATTGACTATCCCACATATCTCTTCAGAAGCCACAACATTCGTGAAATCACCACCGTGATCAGAAGAACACCATCTCCTTCCGGAATTCGGTAAAGTTTCCAAGAATTTGAGCGATTATCAAGTTTTTTTAGCTCAAGACAAATCACGGAAACCATCACCAGAACTGCTCATCGATCGCCATCACCTCCTCATGGAAGCGTTCGGTAATTATATTTTAATTTATGCTGTCTTGAAAAAAAAAGTTGCTGATTTTGCTTCTTATTGAGAAGATGTTTATCTGAATTGTTTTGAAAAAAGTTTTTGCTTTTTTTTAGTACTTTCACTTGTATTATATGTAATTAAACTTGGAAATAATCAAGCTTACCTTTCCAGAACCCAAGAATTCGCTGACAGACTTGGTCGCTCCCCATCTCCTACCCGCCGAGAACGCGACTATTTAGACAGGACAGCCAATTACAGGTTGAAAATTACCTTCCATTCCTCTTTTCCAACAGTTCTCCTTAAAGGTCACCTTCTCCTCCACGTTCCTCTAGTGCGGCTCGATCTCACATCAGTGAGACTCCAAACTCGCCCTTCCGCGGATCCGACTCTCCTTACGATGGAGAAAGGATCAGAAAAGTGGAGAGAATGGACCCGTTGGCGGATGAAGAAAACAGAGAGCGTCAACGGGAGGAGCAACGCGAAAATGATCGCAACGCTTTGGGGTCGGATTTTTGGTCTTATTCAAGGAGATTCCTTTGTTTTTATGTTATCTCAAAACTTATAGGTCCTTTTGGATCTGAGTTCTTCAAAAAAAAAGTCGAAGTGCTCTTTGATATACTAGCAAATGATTTCCAAGCTTTCACCTTTGCCATCTTCCAAGTTCAGAAAGAAGAGCTTTTAGAAGCGATTTTGAACATCGAGGGGCTTGATAAAATGCCTGCGAAAGGCTTTTCACTGTTTCTCTTCAGAAGTTTGAATAAACTCTCATTTAAATTTTGTAGATACACCGTGGCCCAATACGGACAATCTGGATACGTTGAGAGAGCGACTCCTGAAAGACGCTATTTCGGAGATACCTTGGAAAAACGCGAGCGTTCTCCCACCGCACTGGTGAGACTCTGAAGTTTTTTTATAACTTGAAAAAAAATTTTTCAGCATCGCTCCGTCTCGCCGGAATATTCAACGGTCTACGAGAAGTACGAGCGAAAAAGAGCCTGAAGTCCCACGTCGCGCCAGTCCTGAAAGGTATGAGATGGGAAAAACCCTTGAATTGGAAATTTGTTGAAATTTTAAATACAAAAAAATCAATTTGAAAATCCATGATTCAGCAGAGATTTTCTTCATCTTACTCTGAAGACTGAAGAAATTGTAAATTGTAATTGACCCCAGCTTTTTCAGACCTCCAAAAGTCGAAGGAAACATCGCTGCTTCATACAAATCTTTCGAGCCAGTCTACACTGAAGTAACTACCACCAGAACCACGACAACTACTGGACCAACCCCGCCGGTGGAATATGAAAACGTGGACAGGTTGGAATAATCGAATTAGCTTGTTGTTTCAACAATTTGAATGTTTTCAGAAGGCCAGAGAGGCCAAGACGCGTTCCAACGCCAGAAGGCCACATGGAAGACGTCAAGGATGAAGAGCCACGTCATGGCCAATCGGCTCATCATGTCTCTATCTCGAAACCGAAGAGAGATGACTCGCCTGCATTCACGAGGACACAGTCTGAGGTATAAAATGCACTTTTTTTTCAACAAGCTAGTTTTTTTCAGCAACTTCTGGACAAGGAAAAGGAGTCAGCTTCTGAAGTCAACCACCTGCACAGATCTGAAGAGCGAGAAGCTATTTATGACATCCCACCTACTGAAGCTTTGCACAGGTACAAATACAAAAAGTTTGAAAATTTTTAGAACTTTTTTGAACGATATTGTTGGGGAAAAGTTATTGAAAATTTGAAAAAGATTTGCAAAAGAAGTGAGTTTTACAGAAGCGCAGAGATCGCTCCTCAACCTCTGACCAACGAAGAGAAGCGAAATGCCGAATATTTGAGAGTGAAGGAAGAAGATGAGAGAATTTTCACGAAGCATGGACTCCGCGGAAAGAAACAAGAGTGAGAGTTTAACATGGATTTTTCCATCAATTTTGACTCCTTCCAGACCTTCCATCGACATTCAAGAGCCACTGACTGAGCCGATTCGTGACGACGTCGTGGAGACTGTTCATGAAGGACCGGAAGAAGTATTTTTATTTTCCTTAGCTCTTATCGTTATCATCATTTTTCAGACCCTCAGGCCAATTGGCGAATTGCCTCATTCTCCAGCTCCATCGGCTCCAACCACACCCGCAGTTACTCCAAAAGTCTCCATGAAGTTCAAGAAAGACGGAAAAGAGACCAAGCCATTTGACTTCGGCAAGAGCAAGTTCAGCACAAAGCATGAAGTTGTCAAGTTTGGAAAGGAAGTTGAGGTCAGAGTTCAGAAAGATTCGTAGACAATGAAAGATGAACTTTCAGGTCAAGCTAGACAGCTTGAAACTTGGAAAAGAGGACCTTCTTCGAGTTGTCGTAGTCCGTGAGTTGAAAGAAGAGAGTATTTTGAAGAAAATTCGTTTCAAGTTAACAAACCGCAAAGCGCTGTCACTGGAGTTCCGCCACCTGAAATTGAGGCGAAGGTGAAGAAGAGCGGCAGCAAGTACGAGATTGTATTCAAACCGGCTGAAGTCGGCACCTACAAGGTGATTTTTCAACTTTTATTTTTTATTCTCAGAGGGTTGAAACCGTAACTGAGAAACGGCAAAATGAGATCATTCGCTTGTTCTTAGCTTCAGAGCGAAACCACAGAGTTTAGACTAATATCTGGCAAACATGGCGTTGTTTAGGTGTTTGCCTACGTGAATGAGGTCCAGCATCCGTTGTCGCCTTTTGTCGTGCGTGTCTATGACTCCTCAGAAATCGTCGTCGGCGAAATTCCCACGCGGTCTCATCTCAACGATACTGTCGAGTTCACCGGTATGTTTTTTGTGGTTTTGAAAATTTGTTTGTATTCCAGATTGAATATTGTCCTATTCTGATATAAATTTAACTACATTATCCAAAATTATATTCTTCAAAACGACGGAAGCGTAACTCGAGAGTGTTCGAATAAATTCGTCAATTGATTTTTTTTTCCAACTTATTTCTGTTCATTTTTTTCTTTTTTTTTCAAGTGATACTCATGATGAAATAAACTATTTTGTGGCTGACATGTCAAAAATTTACTCAAAACTAGAGTTCTTTTTATGGGATTTTTATACAATTTTTTTCAAGCTGTCAAAGTTTTCGGGTCAAAAAAACAACCAAAACCAATTCATGAAAATTTTGAGTTCCATTGCTCTAGAGTTTATTCATGCAAATATGATATTTGCGCCGTCCTTATAAGATTAAGAACGCGCGCGTAAAATCCTCTACGGAAAAACCGGTTTCAGTGGACGCTGGTCGCGCCGGATTTGGTAACCTGGAAATGGCAATCAAAGACGCCGGCGGCGTGATTATTCCATCGCATGTGGCCCAGTTGGAGAGTGGCTCGGCCAAGTTCCTCGTCACTTTCTCGCCAATCACCAAAGGAACCCATACAGTCAATATCACCTTCAACAAGGAAGTCCTCAAAAGTTAGTTTGGTCCATTTCAAATTTTTTTCAAAGTGGCTTCACTTAGACTTTAGAATAGTTGAACTTGACATGCTCAGCTTCAAAATTATAATTTTAAAGAGGTCTTGTTAACTTTTCAACGTTCATTTTCAAAATCGCCTAAAAATGGTCTCAATGTTCTTATTTCATTCACAATTTCTGCTAAGAGTTCAAAGTGTGAAATGGTGAGAAAATTTCCGGAATCAGACCTTTTTTTTTTAGAATTTTCGTACAAAAATCATGAAGCTGATTCTTCAGACTCACCATTCGAGGTGAACATTGTTGATCCGCCTACGCCACCAGTCGCCGTCGAAGGGCTGGCTTCACCAAGTTTGAGCAAGAAGGACTTGAAAAAGGAAGAAAAGGAGAAAAAGAAAGGAGAGAAAGAACGAGCCAGAAGAGAAAAAGAAGAAAGAGCTGCTACTTTGAAGCGGGAGAAAAAGGTATTTTTCGAGGTTTTCTTTTAATAATTGTCAAATTTCACAGAGCAAGCACAAGTTCGTCTCCAAGACGGCCGTTTCTAAGATCCCGTCACTTTCTCGGGTCGGCCAGCCTTCCTCACTCGTTGTTGAAGTGGCTGGACATGATCAACTTGAAATCGTCGTCACTGGTAACCTGAAGAATCCTTTTCAGATCATCTCCCAATTATTCAGAATTATTTCAGGAAATGTGAGAGTGTGAGAGAAATTTATTTTCTAAAAAACCCTCTGTACCCCTTGCATGCTTAAATCTTACCCGATTCACCTGCCATCCTGAACATTTCAGACAGCAAGAAGAATCAAATTGGCACAGAAATCGTCGAGATTGAGCCAGGATCAATGCAGATCAATTTCACACCTCAGAACGTTGGTAAGTGAGATTTTTGATTTGGAAGCTCCTGAAATTTCATCATTTAACATGCTTCCTTTTCAAATCTATGAGAATATTTTGGCTTTCAAAAAAATCATGCTCGAAGCAAAAACCCTCCAGAAAGCGGTCAATATACTATACCAGTTTTTTTCCTTATCAAACTTCCGATCTCAGCCGCCTACCGCATACTACATCAAATAGGCAGAAACAAGTTTTCAAAGCGCTTTCTCAACTTACTAAGCTATCCAAGACTTTCCACACTTCCATCTGAAAATTGTATTATTTTCAGGAGACCACGAGATCGAGGTCAAATACGGCGGCGCTCCAGTAACTGGATCTCCTTTCACGTGCCGAGCTTACGATCCCGCCAAGATCAAGGTCGGAGCGATTCCCAAAGGACTTCTCGACAAGCCTGTCTACTTCACAGGTTTTTTATTATTTCCAAAAAATAAATGATTATTTTTTTTTAGTGGACGCCTCGGAAGCCGGTGTTGGAAATTTGGAAGTTGCCGTCTGTGAAGGAAGAGTTCCATCGATGGCTCACGCTCTTGGACAACACAAGTACGACATCAGCTTCGTGCCAAAGGAGAACGTGGACCACACGATCACGGTTCGGTTCAACAATGAGCCTGTTCCTGGTGGGTGGAAGAAACCTTTTATAGAATTGAGACGGGTCTACATTGCCTAGAGGCTCATGGACGCTTGTTTCTTGAATTCTGCATGAAAATTTAAGATTTTTCAGAATAATGGTTTTGGACACTGTTCTGACTATCGATAATATAATCATACTTGAGAGCGATGAAACATAACGACCCTTAACGCACTTTTCTGTTTCAGGCTCTCCATTCATATGTCACCTTGTCGCATCCGCTCAAGCCACCGCTTCAGGACTTGGCTTGGAACGAATTCCAGTTGATGAAGAAACTGAGATCAAGATCCAAACTGACGGTGTTTTTTTTTATTTTTGTCTCATAACTTTCTATTTTCAGACAATGACTCCCGACCCGAAGTTCGAGTTCGCGACCCACAATCCAACGACTTGCCGGTGAACGTAACCCGCAGCAAGTCGGATGAAACTCTACACATCGCCACCTACACTCCGAAATGTGTTGGAAACCATCAGATCGACATTTCTCTGGGCGGTGAACCAATCGCTGGCTCACCTTTCACGGCAAAGGCCTACGATGCCAGAAAAGCCATTTTGACGCCTCCAGAAACGGCGGTCGCTGGAAAACCAGCCACATTTATTATTGGTAAGATCCTGAGGACATTTAGATTGAACGTTGAAAGTTCAGATGCCGCCCGAGCTGGAGCTGGGAACATGGAGATCATCGTCTCTGTGGACAACCGAAATGTTCCGAACTTCGTGCAAGCTGAAGGCCAAGCAAGATTCAAGGTAATCGAACATTTTTTAGAAATTTCTTATATTTTTTAAGGTCTCCTTCACACCTCAAGAACCCAAGGAACATATTATCAGTGTCCGATTCAATGGAATCAGTGTCCCAGGTGATTTGGACTCATTTGTTCATTTTTTTAATTTTTCGCATCACGAGCTTCTCTAGAAATGCATGTTCTGCCAATTTTTTAAAACCTGAAAGCTCAAAAAAATTGAAAAGTTTAGGCTCTCCTCTGAAATGTCCAGTTTCTCCGGCAGTAGCCGCTGCTCCAGCTCATCAACATGTAGCTGCTCCTCTTGGAGCCGCCGCAGTGACCGCGGCCGCGACAGTCCTGCAGAAGTCTCCTGAAATTCCGGAGCCAGTTGCGAAAACCGGCCTTGCTCGAGAAGTTCAGAGCGCTCAGGTAAAAGATTTTTTCGCTTTTTAAAGTGAAAGTTTTTGAATAGGTCGGCCAGAAGAGAGGCTTCACCATCGACAACATCAACAGGTCGACGGATTGCAATGTGGTCATCACAGGTATTTATTAGGAAGATTGAAGCCGATTCATTTGATTTGAAACGTTGAGGGTCAAGTAAAAAACGCATTTTTTAAATCCTTTTTTTGACGAGTTTGTGCCTTTTTGTCAGAGGGTTGAAAACCACAAAAAATATTTTTTTCGAACCTGGATAATGACGCAAGGCGGAAGTCACTAATAGTCGGGCGCAGTGGAAGAGAGAAAGATGACTTTTTATCGATTATTTTGCTTTAATTCGCGAAAAATTGAAGGAAAGAATGGCACAGAGTGAAAAGTCACCCCAAAAATGAAGCCGACAATGCAACGGCTTGCGCTAACAATAGATATAAACAATCTATTTGTAACTGAGACATTCTCACCGTTTCAAGTCATAATGAATCGACATCATCAAAAAGGATTTTTGAATGCTATTTCATACAGAGTGGGGTCGAAATCTGGGGTTATTCGGCTATTTTCGAATTTTTATGTTGCTTTGTGGTGTCCAATTTTCTTGATGGTATTCATGTGCTTTTTTGTCTTGTCTGGCTTGGGGTGTGCTTGTGGGGAATGTGTTGTTTTGTGTCAAGCGCCGGACGGAGGTCAACTTCCCGTAAACATCGACAAATCTTCGAGTTCTGTCTACACAGAGTTCACTCCAACTGTCAAAGGTTCAACTTACCAAAAAATTATGATAATCAAAAAGAAGCCCAGGAGAACACACTGTGAGAGTTTTCATGGATGGCGAGAAGTTTGACGAATTTGTGGTGAAGGTTAAGGAAGAAAGAGCTTCTCTCCCACCGGTTTCGCTCGTCGGATTGAAATATTCTTTTGATGGTGAGTTTGAACATTTTATAGTTTATTCACTGTTGCGTATGAAAAAAAGACCAAAAATGTTCCCAAATTTCTAACTTACCCGACTAAAAAAATGTAAGAAAATTGCAATAGATTCTAGACCTATTTTTTGGAACTACATGGCAGATTTACCTATATTTTTTCGAAAAATTCAAAAATCCTTGGAATTTCAGTTGACGCCGACGACAAAAACGAAGTTCGCGTTGTGGTCCGAGATCCAAGTGGCCGCCAACTTCCCGTCCTAATGGAAGATCTGCCTGATGGCGGAGTCAGGGTGACCTGCCGTTTCAAGGAAATCGGCCCTCATTCTATTGACACTTTCGTCGATGAACGGCCTTTCGGAGAGCGGCGCTTCCAAACCGTCATCGATCCCATGAACGGAGCTCAATTGGTTCGTAGTTGTGGGAAGGAAGTTTGTTTGGTCAAGCTCTAATTTCAGGTCTCAGAACCGAAAAGGGAGATCGTCGGTCAAACCGTGGAGCATAAGATCCTGATCGATTCCGGGATCGAATCTCAAGTTGCTGTCGAAATCGAAGGACCTGATCGAGAGGTCGTTGATGTACAGCTGAAGAAGATTTCCGAGACTTTGTACGCGGCTGTTTGGACTCCTCGGGTTGGTTTCAGACATCATTCAGTCGACTCATAGTCAGCTTGCGTGAAAATATACCTGAAAAAATATTTATTTTTTCTGAAGGTTCATTCAAAAAATGTTGCTTTGAAACTTGTCTTCCAAGTACTTTGAAACTTGTCTTCCAAGTAAGTCAAATGTTCTTCAGGTGGAAGGTGAGCATAACTTGACGATAATGGTGGCTGGGATGAAAATACCCGGCTCGCCCTTCCCAATCCACGTTTTGGATCCCTCAGCTGTCCGAGTGATTGGCCTGCGGAATGATAGGATAGGGGCGGAACAACAATTTAACGGTAACTTTTTTCTGAAATCACCTCCAAAAACACCTTATTTCAGTTGATTACTCGAACAGTGGAGCTGCAAGCGCTTCCGTTGAAGTTTCAGCGGGAGGTCGACCCATTCCTGTTACTGTCAAAAAGGTTTATCTCTTTTTAAAAATCCACTATTTCATTAAAAAAAATTCCAGGTAAAACCAGGTCTGTTGGTTTGCACATTCACTCCCCATACAAGTGGAAATCATCAAGTTGACGTGACCATCGACGGGCAAGTTCTCCCAGGTGAATTATTCCATAAAAAAAGTAATTAATAATGATTTAACTGTTTCAGAGTGCCCTTATGAATGCTACATCAGCCACATTGGAAGCGTACGAGCGTCGGGAGATGCTCTGAAAAGAGCTCAACGAGCTCGAACAGCTCGGTTTGAGATTATGAACTGTGAGCAAAACCGTGGCGAGCTCGATGTCATGGTCTCAGGTCTGAGTCGGTCAATAGAAGTTTAAATTAGGAAATGGTCTCAGCTCATAGTAGGACTTCAAATCAGACTTGATTTACCAGACAAATGTCAAACTTTTATCATGGAAATCTCCAAGAAAATGTTTGAATTTTAAATTTTGGAAAAACCTTTGAAGGTTAGGTTCAATCAAAAAAGTTGGTTAAACTTCAAAAACTTTAATTTTTCACTGATCCGAAAACAGTGTTGAGAATCGTATCTTTCAAAAAAAAAGGTTCCTCTTTGAGTTGAGACCTATTCAGATTAGTTAAAAAGTAGCAGATAATTTTCCCAATTAACATGTTCCACAGTTTAGTTCATTACATACAAAAAAGTCTATGCCTCTTCTTCCTATAGCTAACTTTTTCCAAACAAAGAATAATAACATTTTCAGGTGATAAAATTGATTTTCAGGTGCTGCCGGATATTTTGCATGTCCTTTCGTTTGTTTTGTGTTGTTTTATATGTTGTGCATGTGTAGTGGAGAAAACCCCTCTTCCTTTGCCTTTACGATTTTTGTCGGGGGCTCCTTTGGAACTTTTCGTTTTTTAAGATCCCAAAGGAGGACCTCTGCCAGTTCGATGCTACAAACAACAGGACGACAGCTATTGGGTCGAATTTACACCTGAGCATCTTGGTATAGAAAGAAAGATTATCTGAAAAATAACCAAATGTATTCATTAGGCACTCACACCATTGAAGTCACCTTCGGAGATGTGCCAGTCCCTGGATCGCCCTTCAGATGTGAAGTCATTGACCCAAAACGAGTTGAAGTGAAAGGCCTGAACGACACCGTCCTTCTCAGACATGCCACCACGATCAATGGTAAAGAAATCCTTCTAGTTATTCAAAAAATTATGACTTTTCAGTTGACCGCCGTGAAGCTGGCCTTGGAGAGCTTCAAGTTGAAGTTGTGGATCCAACCGGAAATCCACTTCGAGTTGAAGCTTTGAAGTCTCCAGGAGGAGAAGATCGCATCACATTCCTACCTAACACCACCGGACCTCACAAGGTTAACGTAAAGATGGGCGGCTTCCAAATCCCTGGTGAGTTTTGACATTGTAATTTAGGAGATTTCTAACGCATTCAAATGATATAGTTTCCGCTGAAGAAGGCTGAAATAAACGGATTTTTGGCAATGATGCATTCTCAATGGTGAAGTCGAAAAATTCGTTTTCATTCTTCAGGTTATCCTCAAACGGTCATGGTCAGCGAGATGGAAAAGCCTGGAGTCTATGGCGCAGCAATCGACCAATCCATCAAGATCAACGAGCCAGCTTCCTTCATATTCGACCCGAAAAAAGCCAATGGAGGACTCAAAATCAATGTGATCGGCCCTGATCAGACCAAGGTAATGATAAATGCTCAGTTAAAATTAATTATCATAAAACTCAGAGTCAAAATCTTCTCTTATAGAGCTTCCTGAGAAAAAAGTTAATTTTTCAGATCCGACACAACGTTATGCGACGTGCCAATGGAACATCTGAAGTTGTGTTCTACCCAGAAGACGTTGGTTCCTACAATGTTTCAATCGATTTCAACAACAAACCGGTGACCGGTACGTTTTTCTTTGGAGAAAACTTTTAAGTTCATCAAAATTTTTAGGTAGTCCATTCACAGTCAAGGTAGTTGATCCGTCCAAGGTTATCGTCAACGACCTTGATATGGACCGCGACGGATCTTTGCTGCTCCGCCTGGGGCACTCAAACTCGTTCGATGTCGACGCCACGGCTGCCGGACCCGGTGAGGACTTTTTTGAGTACTGAAAAGGGTAATATGACAGAAATAACAACGGCTTTCTATTACAGAGTTTAAAGTAACAATCTTTTGACGCGAGAAAAAACTTTTTAGGCAAACTTCGAGCGGAAGTTCGAGATGCTGACAGTGCGTTGGTCGGCGAAGGTCCGGCTGTGGACGACCTCGGACAAGGCAAACACCGGGTCCGGTTCAGCCCCACGCAACCTGGAAGGTAAAGAAAACAGTTCGTTCAATATTGGCTAAAAAAAGTTTATGATTTTTCTCGCAAGGTTATAAAAAGTGTGAAAAATGATAGTTAAAGTTAGTCTGATGAAAGTCTGACTAGTGCCTTAAGCTATGATATTTAGATACTCGATCTACCTGTACTGGAACGAACTACCTGTAGAAAGCGCCTTCCCTGTCAGAGCACGATCCTCCGCCGAAGATCTACCGACCACCTCCCGCGAAGTTCATGAAACTTCAGTTCCTCTAGCCACGCACATCCGGTAAGTATGAACCTTCTGAAAAATTCGCAAATCTCCATTTTGAAGCGAGAAATCATCGACATCAGCGCCGGAAGATGATTTGAACCGAGTGATGGTGCGAGGCGATGGACTTCACCGAGCTGCCTTGAAACAACACAACGAGTTCATCATCGACGGAAGCGACATTTCTAGAGGTTTGAAGGGACATGACGTCACCAAAAATTTGGATGGTTGATAAACGGATAATGAGTGGAAACAGTAAGACCCGGTCGTAAAAAAGTGAACTTTGAGGTCTAAAGCAGCTTGAAATTTTTTTTTTCAAGAAGAGTTGAAATTTCAAAATACTTTTAATTTCATTAGAAATCATAAAGTCATTATTAAAAGTCATTAAGTCATTATTAACTCTTTCAGAAGGACGGATCACAGCCACGCTGCTTGGCACGAAAGCGGACATTCCAGTCAGAATACAGCAACTGGGACACAACGTCTTCAAGGCGACCTACACGCCACTCACAGGCGGAACCTACGAACTTCACGTCTTGTGGAATGGCAAGCACGTCAAAGGGTCGCCCTTCAGAGTATTTCTTATCTAGACGATTGAATTTCAACATTTTGATAACGTTCAGGTCACCGCTGACACTTCTGCCCATCCAGCCGATCTGATTGGCGTCGACTCAACTTCCCTCAAGATTGGAATCATCAACGAGAACATCAAGACTGTCATCGATACCCGTCGAGCTGGACCAGGTTTAGTAGCATTTTATGGAAAATTTGAACTTCTAGGTTTGATTTCTCTGGAATTTTTCAGAAAGAGAAAAATTCAATTTCAATTGAATGTGTATTGAATTCTTAGGACAACTTTCGGCTCATTGCATGGGGCCAGTGAAACCGGCCTACTGTGAACTTTACGATCATCGAGATGGAACCTACACGTTGTGCGTCAGACCGGCTGAGGTAAAATCTCCAAGCCTTCCAAATTCATTAAGCTTTTTCAGGTCGGAAAGCACACCTTGGTCATCAAATACAACGACGAGCACGTTCACGGAAGCCCATTCCTCGTCCATGTCTCCTTGCCTCCCGATCCGTCCAAAGTTAGAGTCTACGGTCCTGGAGTTGAACATGGAATCTTGTCCCTGTAAGTATCCTTATTTAGTGAAAGTTTGAACTTCTGATTCCAGCTTCAAATCCAACTTTGTCGTCGAAACAAGAGGCGCTGGAGCTGGTCAACTGACTGTGCGAGTTCGTGGACCCAAGGTTTTTTTTTGGTTAAGTTAGAATTATCATTTTTATATTTTTCCAGGGAGCTTTCAACGTGGAGATGCAGAGAGAAAAGAAAAATGAGAGGACCATTCACTGCAAATACGAACCCAAGGAGCCCGGAGATTATCAGGCAAGTTTGAAAATGAAAAATCTGTGTTTCTTGGAGATAATTTGAAGCGTATCAAGTTCAAAGATCCATCTTGAAATTCGTTTCTTCAATTTCAGGTCGAGGTAAAATGGCACGGAGAGCACGTTCCTGGAAGTCCTTTCCTGGTGATGATCGTCGACACCGAGCAGGAACTCAGCCGATTCCTCCGTGGCGAGGCGCCGTCACCAACGCCAGCCACTCCATTTATTCCGCCAGGATGGGTCGGACCTCCTCCAATGTTCCACCATCTTCCTCCAGGCCAAAGACCTCACGGACCGCCAATGGGTCCCGCTTATGGAGCTCCTCTAGTTCCTTATGGAGCTCCTCCACCTCCCAAGCATAAGTCCCGACATCACTGATTCCGTTATCATCTTCATAATTCCCATTTATGCCAAGGACCAATCAATTAGAAGTATTTCCTGTTGTGTTTACTCCCATCATTTATCCGAAATGACATTGGTTTAACTGCGCTCAATTCTCAAATAATATATACTTACAAATTTCTATCCAATATCTTTTTCTTCTTCTTCAAATCATTTGCTCCAGCAAACAACTTCGATATCCTGCCAACAAATTGTCTTCAGCTCATATTTTTTCCTAAAGATTTTTCCAAGTGATTAGCGTTAACGCTACATGTCATATCTCAAAGTAGTGTTCCTTTTTTTTTTTTTCGTAATAATAATGCTACGCAGATCGAATAAATTTTTTTCATTTCGATTTTTTTCAACTATTCGAATGGGACAAGAAACGGAAAAACCCAAGAAATGGTTCAAAAACTTCAAGAAAATCAGAAAGTTATGAAGAAATCTTTTTTCTACAAAGAACACTACATCATGTTTGAATAAAAGTTTTTGCTTCTCTTTAACCAAACAAAAGTTCGAAGTCCATGCGAAAGTTAAGAAAAAAAGAACGTCGTTTCACAGTTGCGGACCTTTCTGCCATTCGAAACATTAGCGGACAGACGGAAAGAGAACAAAACGATGGGAACAATGAGCCGAACGCGCGTCTTCGTGACAATTCAAAAACATGATGAAACCTCAAATCTCCCTTTTCGCGCCTTCTGATCTGTACGTTCCCTTCCCAAGCAAGCCTTTTCTTTTTTCAAATTTGTTGTTTGTCATACTTTACGATATGAAACTTTGTGAGAATTACATTGCGATTTCAACTTATTTTCGAAAAACTCCATTCAAATCAGAATATATTGTTTAAAAAACCGTTCTATAAATCATTCTGACACGCTTAAGTCTAATTTCTCGAATTAATAATTTTTTTGCGAGTCGAAAAATCGCCGGAATATGCTCTATTGAATCAAGAAAAATCATGATCAACTTCCTTAAAAATTCAGGAAATTAAATGAAATTACTTTTTTTTCTTTTAAATAATCATTTAATGTTGAATTTGTTTAGTAGCAAAATCTTGAGAAAAAAAGTTAATTTTTTTGATAAATCCTTTTTTTCACTATAAGTTGCTCACCTCAGCCAACACTTCTTCATACCCACATTTTTGACCCTTTTTTATTTCATTCGAGTTTTTTCTTCAAATTTGGAGTTGCAGGCGTTATTTTTGTGTTGTGTGAGAGTTTTCCAGGAAAAAAACCATGCGCGCGACGCCATTCAAGGAGAAGGAGACATACGGGTTCAAACGTCTCACCCCAGATGGCAAATTTGTGTTTGTTTCGCAGGCCAAACATGTAGTTCAAAACTTCCAACGATTTTTTTTCAGAGTAAGAACCAACCACATCTCCAGTACTTTCTTCGTAGTGTGGTTGAAAGATCCGCGTTGGTCACGCCATCATTTTCGTATAAACTGTTGAATTATTGCAGAAGAAATTAAGATCCCATGGGCGGAGCTTGAAAAAGAGTTTGATTGCAAGTTGGAAGGACTGACTCCTGAAGAGGATCCGTACTATGGAATTTACTTTAATATCGAGACTGAAAAAGTGAGTCCCCGATTTTGAAAGAAGTAGATTCTGTGAGAAAAAAAAAATCAATTCGGAAATATAGTATGATTTCAAAAGACTTATTGCTCCTTTAAAATGGAAAAAATTTTTTTAGTGGCTCTTGAAATCCACGAAAGAAGGCTTGATGGATAGAGTATCGAAGCACATTAGAAGCCTCGAGCTTGAGTTCAAGGTAGTTTCCTTTCTATTTTTCTCATAAGCTTTTAACAAAATTCTGTCAGATTACGGCTCGCCTAGTCGATGAAAAATACTACGAGATGTTCACTCCGATTTGGTCCGGGGAAGAGTGAGTGACTCAATGATTTTTTTTTTTCGAAATTATCTTAAAAACTGGAAATTTTTTCTTTTTAAAATTGCTTTATTTTCAATCACTGAAAGTCCGTTTTTCAGTCGTTTCTCTCCACGTGACCATTCTCTGGCCCTTGAGTCTGGTCGTCAGTCTAATAATGATGATGAGCAGGCAACAGCCACTGCGAGGTATTGCTCAGAAATAATGTTGAAAGGATAGCGAATGATTATTGCATTGATCGAATTTCTTGAAAGGAAAAAGAAGAAACTTCAGAGCAACCTGCGACTGTTCGTATCGACGCCGTTTTGAAATGCGCTTCAAAGAAGGTCTCGAAAGTCATAAATCTGCTTTCACCACTAAAGTTGCTCTCTCAAGGTGTTGCTGGGACCAAAGACCATCCAATCAGTCAGTTTTGTTTACTCCTGATTTTTTTTTGTTTGAATAAATGTCTCTGGGATTCATTCTGGTATGAAATTCAAAAATTTTTCAGTAAATTCATAAAAAAGATTGACTTGAGCTTCTCCTTTATGATCATTTTTGATAAGAAACGTTTTTCAGTCATCAAGTCGACCAAGTTCCTGGTTTAAACGCAGGCTCAGATGCTCCTGATGAACCTTCCATGATTTCGGCCAGGTAATTTTCGAAACTGTAAACTGCAAAGTTGGGATAGCAACTTTACAGCACAAACTTTTTTTTTCGATGAAAGAAACACAATAAAATTTTGAAAACTTTCAGGTCCTCCGCACAGAATCTCCCTCAACCCCGACTTGCTACTGTTTCCTGCCTTGTGAGAAAGGCCGAGAAGGATTTAGGAATCGACACTCGTCTTTGTCTCTGCGCTTGTGACGACTGCTACGAGAAAAATTGGTGAGGGTTTAAGAATCAATGATGCTAAAGAAAATCATTTCAGTCAGATGATAGTTAAAGAAGAGGGACCATCAACGTCTGGACTCGGCGAATTCGATGAAAAGAAGCCTTTCTCATTCGGTTACAGGTGATTTTAAAAATTCAACTATAGTCTGTGTGCCACGACTTGAAAGTTTACCGAACGATATTCCGCTGCTCCGCTGCGTGCCTTTAACTGTCCATTTTTCAAGTTAAGTTCACGCTTTCAATTTATTGTTATTGCTGTGGGAGCACGGGAAAGTAAAGTACCTTAATTTTAAAAAAAGCATTAAAAGCGCGACCAAGATTCGCAAAGGCGCGCGGCGGCACAGCGGAATGTCGTTTGGTGAAATTCCCAGTCGGGGTACACAGGCTATAGAAATAATGAAGTCTGGGAAGCGTTGAAAGCTTTCGATTAATAAGAAACAATTCGAAAAGAATCCTAATCTTCAGTGCGTCGTCGACACTTCTCAGCCAACCTTCTTACTGCTCTGAGCCCACGACTAACCTTCCTCGTCGCGAAATCTCCGAACAGTGAGCCTTGCTGCAATCGTTTAATTTTTGTTTTTCAATCTCCATAGCGTCTTTTTTTCTCAAGCTGGGTTAAGTATTCTATTTTTGAAATGAAAGAAAATTGGCAATTATAAGTTTTGTAACACTAATTCGAGAGGATTTTTGAAAAGATTTTTTTTTATTTCAGCGACCAATCGTTATGCACGTGCCAGGAATTCAAGCCACCTTGCTCGTGCCTTCATTGCGCGAATAATACTCCTAAATAAAAAATCCACTAGCCAGTAACCAATGAGTGAGTTTTTTTGAAAAAAATTGCAAACTTCCGTCTAAGCTTCACGCTTTCATATTACTTGAAAAATAAGAGAAAAAAAAATGAAACTGTACAAAAAATGTTGAAAGAAATTGCAGATGAATCTTCGTCGGAGCATCTATCAGGCCATCAAATTTCATCTTCAATACCACTTCATAATACAATTTCTCAATCGCGTTCTTTCAAAATATGCTGCCTTTGTTAGATTATTCCCTCATCGAGCCTTCTTCATGCCGGTTTTTCTTTTTCCACTATTTTTTTCCGGTTTTAGTGACTCCATTGGAAGCTTTTCTGCATTTTGATGATCAGTTCTAGTTTGACTACTGAATTTTTCCTGTCTGCAAATCTGTTCCCTTTATTGTAACCATTTTTTGAAAATCAAGATTCTGACAATTTTTTCCAACAGGCCTTTGGCTTATTTCATCCAAAGTTTTTGTTGTAAAATTAGAGAAAATGTGTCGTTTTAGGGACGGTGCAAAAGATAAAGATCATTTGGACTTTTTCTCGGTTTCTCGGGCGATGAGTCAAATCGTTGCGCGTTACGAATGCTCCATCATTTCTTTTTCTGTGCCATTAAATCCTCACTTTTTTCAACGCCTGTCTCTGATTTTTTTATTATGTTGAAAGGTTCTTGTCACCACGCAAGGCTGCTTTGTTGAAAGGTGGGAGATTTTTCTCCTGGTTGCGGGGTAAATTCTTTTAAAAGCCTCACGAAGACCGTTTTACACAGCTTTTCTGTACAGTGTCATACACTGTCCACCAATTTTTGTTGTTTCTTTGATTTTGTACTGTTTTTTGGAAACTTTTTTTGTTACTTTGTTAATTTTTGCGATTGCAATAAATATCTTTTTCTTTACAATAACCTGGATTATTTTTTTCGGCATCCTTAAAAAACTTAAAATTTGATTTTATTTGTTTTGCCACTTTCTTGACTGATTTTTTTTTTGGAATCGAGTCGGAGAGTTCTTCAAGACAGTTTTGAGCAGAAAAAATTGGTTAGACGACGAAAATTCGCGCTTAACGATTTTCGTGAATAGATATTAAGATTATTGATTGCCAGCCTTTTCCACAATTTTCCCCCGAGTTTTAGGCTTTAGGAGATATTTCAGAACTGTGAGACTGTAAAAATTGAGTCGAAACGATGCGTGCAACACCGCCAAGCAGAGAGGCCACATACGCATTCAAACGCATTACCTCCTGTGGGAATTTTCTGTAAGTTTTGAAGTTGAAAGATGTCCAAAGTTCTCATTTCAACTTGTTTACAGGATGCGAACTTCCACTCTCACTACAACGAAGTTCGTTTTGTACTTCGATGAGGCGGGTTCGTTACATTTCCTTCATTCACAGTATCGATAATCATGTTCCAGACTCGAAATATCTAGACATCGATTGGGAGAGTTTTGAAAAAAAGTTCGAATGCACGTTGAAAGTGAGGATGCCTCATAGATGTCCTCAGGCGGTCATTTTTAGAGTGGAAACAGCCCGCGTGAGTTTTTTCACCCTTGAATCTTGACAAAAATCCGTGAAAGGAAACATTCAGGTGAACCTACGTATCGCCAGAAATTCACTCTTCACTTTAGTCTCTCAGCATTTGAATAGCCTTGGCGTGGATCACGTGGTGATTTTTGACTTCTTTTTCGCTCTTTTTCAAGAAACGTACAGAAATATTACAACTCAAAAATTTCCAGAGTTGCCCAGGCTACGAGGAAGAAGAATATGGTGCGTCGTTCCATTACATCTGGCCCAGACGGAAGAATGGAGTTTGTAATCCAACAATGGATTCCGACTCTTTGCGGTAGTCTAGTTTTTAAAAGTGGTTCCCATAGATTCGAAAAAGTTTTATCTAATTGAAAACAATTTTTTTCAGTCAAGTCCCAAGCACCAGTACACCTTCCAAAGTCACCGCTGAAGCTGATAATGGAAAAACTGCAGCCAAAAAGAAGTGATTTATTACAATCAAAAAAATGAAAAATATTGTTCGGAAATTATTCTATTTGACTAAATGTTTCAAATGAAAGAAGAGAAAAATGGATTCCAAAAGGTAGTTTCAAATTCCAGACCATTACCGCCTTGCGACTGTTCGTTTCGCCGCCGTTTTGAAGCGCGGTTCTGCAAAGAGCCCGAACCCGGGGATCCAGACCAAATCGTGATAATAACTCCGCTTCCAAGATGTCCCTGTGGCCGACGACCACCCAGACGGTGGGTTTTTATTCATTTTAATCTTTTTTTCTTGGAAAAGGTCCCTAAAGGCTTCTGCTTTTTTGAATGAAACCACATCTACTCGTTAAGTTATGTTTTGTCAAATCTTCGTCAAAAAAGCTCTTTCGAACGAAGATTTGTAAAAAACCGTTAAGGCTCAAAATGGAAAAAAAAACGCTTTATTGAATTGAACCTGAGAAAAATCCCTAAAACCATTTTCGGCCTGTGAAAATTTGAAAAGCCATTTTTTATCCTACATTTTCTTTTAGAAAAAAGAAAAATCTTTCTTTCAGCAACCGTGTCAATCAAGCTCATGGATTTGAAAGCTTAGACGATTTTGAAAAAACCGCCTCGACCTCGCGAAGGTGATATTTTGAATTTCCTAATGAGAAGAATTTTTTTATTTTTGAATTTCAGTGTCTCTTCAGCGGATCCTAACGCTTTTCGTCATCCTGGAGGGCATTACTGCCAGGCTGAACGCATGCTCGGTATCCATCCGAAGGATTGCTCTTGCGGTCAACCATGAAATTCCTAAACATAAAAAAATCCTCAAATTCCATATCATTTAGCCTGTGTTTTTTTCTAAATTAACTTATTTTCTAAGGGATCATCTCCCAAATACAATTATTCAAGCCTTGCGTCTATTAATTAAAAAAATTTTTTTTTCATCCTTGTGTCTTCAAAATTTTTTTTAACAGTAAAATTTTGAGATTTTGTTCATTAACCGGTTTCTTTCACTTATTTTTTTCACATAGATACTTTTTTTATCTTTCAACTTTATTTTCACTTCAGCTTGCCTCTTACTTTTTACAAATTTTACAAATTTTATGCATTTTCTTATTGTTTTACTCGAATTTTCATATTCCTTAATTTCCTTTTCACTTAAGTAAAAATTCAAATATCATTTGTCCAACTTGAAATGGCGGAGCGTTTTATGTGGGAAAAAAACTTTGCTCATTTTCAAAACAGCCTAAAAAAATTCTCCTTTGTCTTTGTATTCGACCAATTTTGCAGATTATTTGACAATTTATAGCTTCGAATTTAGGAAATCTTGAAAACTGAGCCATTGAGCTGAGGAAGTTGAGAGAAAAGCGAGAAAAAATGTGCTATCGAAAAAAAAAATGAAAGTTTTCATAGCTTCAATTATAAACAGTATAAAAGTCTAGAGCACCTTTTATGTCCCTTTCAGGCCCATCTCAAACGTCATCATCGATTGTCACGGATCTTCGATCTGTAACGTGAAGAAATTTCTATATACAAAACAAGTCTGCTCTATTGATAGGTGGGACATTTTTTCTCGCAGCCGTGAGGTCAACTTTACCAAAAGACGGCGGGAGTCGGTGGGAACGCGCTTTCGTCCTTTTTTCTGCTGAGCGTTTATTGTTTCCTCTGTTTTTCTTTGTACTTTTTGATGGATTATTCTGATTTTCCAACTTATCACATACAGCCGTTCAATTCTCAAGAAAATAATTCATTTTTTCAAAGTTTTCAAATTCTAAAGTAGGAAAAATCGAAAAATGTTCGCATTTAAATTTTTATGCTTGGATTTATGTGCACTATCTCCCGTTTAAAAAAATTTTTCAGAGTAATGCTGCCGTCCATCAAAGAAAAGGGTTCCAGCCCCGATTCACCGAATTATTCTCGCTTTGCTCTTATTGCTCATGTTGATTATTTTGGTAAGTTTTATCCGTGTTTTTCCTTACAAATCAGAACCTTGCAGAGACCAAGGATATCTGCCAGAAGTTGGAAACCTTCGAGGAATATCACGACTGTGAAGTCATTATCAAAAGACCCATTCCGGACCCCAAGAATCTCATAATTCTTGAAGCATGGGTCAAACGCGTGAGTTCACTTTCAATCAAAAATAAAAAAATCCTGTTTTTAAAGGAGAGCAACAGTTATTCTTAAAACATCAAAATTTCAGGATAAAGTTCGAAATGTGCGAAAAAACCTCAAAGAATTGTTCGAACAATATTGCCGGGAGAAAAAAATACAAATACACGGTGAGTTTTTCCATCTTTTTATAATTTTTCAAAAATAAAATTTGAAAAAGAAATGTAGTTAACCTGTTTTTTTAGTATCAAAGAAAGGATGAAGTCCTTGAAGCCCATGCAGAATACGCACTCTTGTATCCGGAACAACGTTGTGGAAATGATTCGGCAAGCACTGATCATCAACAATCCGCGAGGTGAAGACTTTTATGCAATGTTAGTATTATTTCTTCCGTAGAGAAGACTAAAATTCTCATGTCATTTTCTTTCGAAAAATGACCTTTCTATTTCAGTGACTTGAGCGATGAGGGCGGCGGATCCACTTCTGTCTCAGATGACCGCGATGAAGCTTCAGAAGTTTCTACCGGGTAATTCTTAAAAAATAACTTGCTTTTAAGATTAACTTTTTTTAACTACCTTGCAAAAAAGTGGTTTCCGAGTATGACTGAATTTAATGATCAGATTTTGAAAAAAAAAGAAATTCGAGATCCCTGTTTTCAGTTCCTCGTCGCAGACTGTTTTCCACGAATTGCCTTCTCGCGAATATTGTACTTGTATGCTGAAACTTGCCGAGTACATTCTCAATGCTCCATCGGAGGGAGATCCTGAAAATCAAGCTGGTTTCGAGGAGTCCTCAGAGAGCCATGTTCGAGCCACAAGCCCTCCGGCAAGGTAATTACCATGAAAGCCGGCTTTGAAATACAGTAATCCATGGTTTGCGACCTAAATCTTCAGGGCGCGATTTTTAAAATCCACCTCTTAGCGATGTTGTTTTGACGCGGAATCAAAAAGGATTACAAAATTGATTTTTTTTTTTTTGAGAAAACGGAAACTTATTATATTGATCTATGGAGAGGCTACAATCTAAAAAAGTAGTTGATGCGAATAAATTAATATTGCAACAGGAAACTTCCCAAAAGACGAGGATTTCTGAAACGCAAAAAAAGGCTGTCGCTCTTGATGTCTTGACGAGAAAATTGATACGGTTAAAAAAATTTTGTTTTCAGTGCCGCTTCGCAGCATTCTGGCCTGGAATCCTTTCCATTTTCAAAATGCTCTTGCCTGAAAAAGCTGGCTCGTAGAATCCTGTGGAAGACTCTTGATGATGGAGTTGCTCCTTGCGAATGCGATGAATGTCGTTCCATGTAAGTTTACTCTCGGAAAGTGTCTTTAAACGTTGAAAATTTCGTTTCAGAGATTCAGACGGTCAAAGTATTGTTTCCGATTCGACGTCTATTCAAACTTCAGAGAGGTAAAATTTACAAATAAGAACTCAAAAAGAGGAAATTTTGGACTAGCGCATTTTTCACTGTAAATAAAAAAAATAATTTTTTTTTTCCAGGAATTCGGATGGCCGAAGTTTTGTTTCCGAGTCGACGTCTATTCAGACTTCAGAGAGGTAAACTTTACAAATAAGTGCTCAAAAAAAGGAAATTTCGGACTAGCGCAATTTTTCCCTGTGAAAGTTACCAAATGGTTGAGTAGTAAATCTTGAATTTCAGCTCCACCCTTCTGAGCAGTCTTTCTATCACAGCTGACTCTCCAACTGTCTCCCAGTATGAAGAGAACGAGAGACGCCTGGGAATTCTGCCTCATCCTGGACTTTGTCAGTGCACATGCGGAGAGTGCTTTGAGGCGAACAAGTAAGCTTTCAACTGATCTTTTTTTTTTCTAAAAACGTTTTTGAAGTATTTTCCTAACCTTTCTTCGAATAAATAAATAAATTTCAGCAAGTGGTGTAAAAGCTCCTCGCTGGCATAGCATCATCTTCCAGCATCCTTCTCCGGCTCACGGACAGTGAGATCTTACTTATTAGTAGAACTTCCTTTACAGATCTTCCAAAAAAATTCGTTTGGAACAAACTTGTAAGTTTAGAAAACCGGCCGATTTTTTCAAAGAAATTCTCGTGTTAAAACGGGAAGTGATACAGTTTATGTTTTTAGTGACGAGAGAATTTGCTTGTGCCACACCGAAAGGCCGGCGTGCACCTGCCAGTTCTGTGAACACGTCCGAACCTACCGTCCTCCAGGCGAATCTCCGCTTCCGAACATCGAATAGTGAGTTTAAAAAATGTCCGAAAAGATTCTCAGCGAGTTCTATCATTTTCCATTGAGATAAAAATGATCGAGATCTTTGAAAATATAAAAATTGCAGATTCTACGACCGGCCTCTCAAAACGTCAATTTTTCAATTTTTATTTTTTTCCCTCTGATCCATTATTTGATTTTTGGTCTTACTTTTGTTCATTATGCAGTACTCAAATTTTATCTGACGACTTTTGCTTTTTGTAGACTTATTATTTCCTTTTGATTTGTTCATCCGAGTTGTCTTTCCCGGTTTTCCTTTCAAATATTTCAAACGGTTATCTTGAACTCACTGGTTTTTCTCTTTGTTATCGGTATTATTTTTTTATTCTTCTTCTCAGCTAACAGTCATTTTTCTTATTGTTCCCACTTTCTCAAAGAATTTTCTATTTTAACCTTATTCTACAGAATACTGCTCATCAAAGAAATCACCAAAGTATGTACCAAATTATTTACCCATCCATATATAACCCATATTTCCCCTTGAAGTTCGCACATTGCAAAATCACTTACAGCCTTATTTTTGTTGTTATTTGCTTTTTTCTCGTTCAACGTGTTCCAAACATGCGCCGTTATTTCTTTCTGATCTCATTGATTTTTTTACTTGTATTTCGATATCCATTTTATCTAGTAGTTGATTTAGTATTGTTTTGTTTTTTTCGGGAAATTTACTGTTTTGTTATCTTTCAAATTTCAATTATCTTACCTTTTTCAAAGTCTTACTTTTTTTGTTTTTTTCATATATTTTCTTCTCGTACCAGTGCATTATATTATCCACCATTTTTCATAATTTAACCTAAAAATTGATTTTTACTAACTGGTTTTCCGGTTAGCAAACAAATTTACGGTTAATCTTGGACAATTTTCTTATCTTCTAGAATTTTGCATTTTACACTATTTATCCGATTTTTTGTTCATTTATATATCCCATAGTTCCCTTTTTTTGAGCATCATATAACCCAATCACTAGCTCCGTCATTCCATTTTTGTGGTTTATATATTCAAAACCACTAATTTCTAGAATTTTTACTGCCCGGGTATTATACCATCCATCTTTTTTTCTCGTCCAACGAGTTTTTTTTTAGAAATATCCGATCTTTAATAAATTTTGCATCCTCCCAATAGTATTTGTTTTGAAGAAAAGAAAAATTACAACTCCATTTATGGTCATTCTGTGTTGGGTGAGGTTCCCACTTCTTGAAAAATGGTTTGTCGGAATGAAGCTCATCTCTGAGGTTTTAGATGAAGTGTCGCTTACCTTCTAATGGAAACTAAAATTCCATCTTGGTTACTAGAAAACTTAGGAGACTGAAAAAATATTTTAAACAGGTTTCGAGCTATTTCTACAGCAATACTCTGCCAAACACGTACAGCTACAGTCGCCTTTTCAAGTCTTTTTGGTCGTGGAGACTTTTTTAGTAATAAGGATTGAACATATGTCATTCAGAAAAGTTATGATGGAGTGAAAAAATGTATATGTTTTATTGTTTAGACGGTTTCTGCGTTCCTTTGCCTTCACCAAAAGAACAAAGAAAGATGGCGAAGAATGTAAGAGTTGCCGAAAGAATGCGCAGATGGCGGATTGTTTTGAGATATGGCTAATGGAGTATACAAAAGAATAAACATCGACTCGGCTCTCGAAACTATTTTTTTTTTGTAGAAGAATGGGAAGCAGAATTTATTGATTTCAAACGAGATGCCCGTTTCAAATTCAATTGAATTCAAGAAAAAAGCCAAATTTGAAAACATTTCATGCGATTGTTTAATATAGTTCTTGGCTCGATTGCTCAAAAACGGTTTTTGAAAATTTCGAGAGAAAAGTTGAAGGATCTTTGGGCTATATGAAAGAAAAATTGATAGCTTTAATTTTAACCTTCATTATGAAACAGTGAAGATATGAAGTCAATCCTTCGTGACCTTATAATAACTCAATTTCAGGACTATAACACCGTCATTAAGCATTTCCACAGACCTCTGATCTGTATTATGAAGAAGGCCCAAGGCTTCTTCTTCGAGAGAGCTCCCTCGCAACCATGAGGTCAGGCTGCCTCGAAAGGAGGCGGGACTTGAATGGTACGCCTTCCTATTGTACGCGGGAGAGCTGCCCATTGTCTCCTCTCAGTCTATTTCGCTTGTTTTTCTCCATTTTTCACATCTTCTTCCGAAGATTTTGTTGTTCAGAATGTCTAGACATTGTGCCTTTCACGTATTCACTTTCACAAGAAATTATTGCGAATTTCTGAATTTCTGATCGAAAACAAAAAGTATCAGCTTTCGAATTTGATTTGTGTGCTAGATTTTTCTTCGAGAATTAAATATATACCACTGAAAAGAATCTTTTTTCAGCACAATGATGTCAATGAAACCCTATGACAGAAGCAATAGATACTTCTATGGTCAGATCAACGTGTGTCGAAGTTTGAAGTGGGTTTCTCTTTTTTTTTGAGATTTGACTGATATTTTCTACGTTTAGAACCGACCTTCCAACAGAGTCTCGTTGTATTCTGCTAGCTCAATACTCGAAGTTTGGTTTGTTCAATTCTCAATCCTCACGAGCAGAGACGTGTTCAGAAATTGGGCCTCTTGTGAGGGAAATCAAGAAGATCGAGGAACTGCACAGCTGTCAGATCGAGTGCAAATTTCCGGCTCCAAACCGCAAGAAACTGATTTTCTTCGAAATAAAAGCATACCATGTGAGATTATCTCATTGCAATTTAAAAAAAAACGATTGTCTTTCTTTTGAGCAAGATTAGAAGAAAAATCTTTTTTCAAGAATCAGAAATAAATTAAAGATGGTCCTTCGATGTGCCAACCATGACCTGCGAGAAATGTTCAAGCGACATTGTCAGGAAACCGACAGCTCTTGCACTGTAAGTTTCTTTGTTGTTTGGCTCGCCTCAGAATTTACGAAATCATTTGATCCTTTTTCCAGTTTTACTGTCCTTGCGATGTTCCTGAATATTATGGCAAGTTTTTTCGATTCTACCCGGATTATGACGATGATGACGACGCAAGGTGAGAACAATGATTCTTGGGTAAAGTACTTGAAGAAAGTTTCTTTTTTTCAGCAGCCCGGAAAAGAATCCTGAACCTGATTGGAGCTCAATCTCTTGCACATGCGTGGAGAGATCAGCTGAAAGGATTCTTGGCATTCCTGTGCGAGCTCCCCTGTGTAGGTGCCCATGCGAACGCTGTAAAAAGTGAGTTGTTTTTTATATTCCTTGTTTTATAGCTTACTGTACCTGATAAAAAACACTTGAACGGAGCAAAAAATTTCTTTTCCAGTTCCAAGGACGGTTATAAACCTGGATCGGGTTTGGAGGGTCCTGAAGAAGCTTCTGATTCTCCACCCAGGTGAAAAATGTATCATTGATAAACTCAAAGTGAACAAACTTTGATTTCAAATGAGCTTTTTTTGTTATCAAACAAGTCAAGTTCAAAAAAATTCCCAACTTTCAGCTCTTCGCCGCCGGAATCTCTTCTCACATGCTCCTGTCGCATAAACTGGGCCATGAAAATCCTTGGCGTTAGCCCGACAGTCGAGAAGTGTCCATGTCCTTGTACTCGTTGTAGAACTCCTCATGAGTGAGTTTTTAATTATTTGTGATTTTTTTCCGCTGCTTTCAGATTTGAAAAGTTACAGTTTTTCATAATGATGAAAATTTGAAGGAAAATTCAGTTTTGCTCATTTTCAAAATAACTGAGCTTTTCGAAATCAACTCTTTAAAATGAAGAAGAATGGGCTCTAAAAGTTTCATTGCAGTCATCTACTGAGTAACCCGAGTCCGCCGGATCCAACCGTCTGCCCTTGCATCAATTGCGCTGATATTCGTTTTTACAATGAGACTTTCCCGACTCCGCAAGCTTCAAATTGGTATGTTTTTTTGTAGGTTCTTCAAAATGAGAGCCTTTCGAAAACTGGCAAAAATTTTCGCGTCAAAATTTTGTCAGAAACTTTGCGGAGCAGACTTTTGACTTTTATGGATACTTGTTAGGTTGCCAAAGGCTCAAAAAAATTCACTGATCCGAGAAAAACCATATTGATAATCTAAAAAATATTTTTCAGTGACGACTAGGCTGATTCGGACTCCTTTTGAGCATCAATCAATCGACTCTGTACTATAAATCCAAACTTTTTTTTTGTAATTTTTCTGATTTCTGAGCTCTTTCTTCTATCCCAGTAACACTTATTGCATTGATTATAAAATCTAATATTTTTTTAAATAATTTTTCCGCTCAATTTTACTATTGTTTCCTTGCATCCACGCACGTTTTTTTCTCATTTTACTGTTAACGTTTTTTTTTTAATTATCTGTTGCTGACTTCGGTCATTTATTTCATATTTTTACTCACGGTTTGGTGAATTTTCCGCGTGAGATTTTATCATTGTTCAGAACCCAGTTAATCAAATCTTACCTGGCTGGATCTTGCCATGTTTGTTGTTTTTTTCCGTTGTTTTCTTTGTTGCAAAACTCCCTTTTCCATTATTTACCTTTTCTTTGATTTATTTTTTATGTATCTGCATGTTCATTGTTCAAGCTCTTTCTGACCTCGTTGCTAGAAAAAAATTGTTAAATTTTTTTAGAGGGTTTTTTTCCATTTGAGAATAACTCACCAAATTTTTTTCCGCCAGTGTATTTTTATATCATTTACCCTTCCTATTCGTTCAGCGAGTTTTTAAAAATATAAATATCGACTTTCCAATAAATAATATACCCTCCAAATAAGATTTTGAAGGCATTGAATAACTCATTAAAGAGTTTCATTCGGAGTCAAATCAAGTTATTTTTGACTTGAACTGCGAAGAAACTTAAAGAAATAGCCTGGTCGGAACAGAATTCTCCTGAAAGCGTTTTTGCAAGATTTTCAAACTTCATAAGTTTTTCAAAATACATTTTATCCATTTTAGCAAGAAAAGTACGACAATCGTGTTAATGGCGATTTCAGGACCTCATTAAACGTCATCATCGATTTTCGCTGATCTCTGACCTGTATTATGAGGAATGCACAAGGTTGCTCTATTGAGAGGTGCGAAACTTCTCTCGCAGCTGTGAGGTCAGTTCCCGCGAAACTAGGCGGGAGTGATACGGTACACTTCTCGTTGGTACGCAGCAAGGTCCTCATTTCTTCGGTTTTTTCGTTTATTTATTTTCGCGGTGAAATTTTCTAAACAGTGCTTTACAGTTTTCGTTTTCAAACTGCAATATTTCGTATATTTGCTCACATCGTTTAAAATTAACAAGTTCCTCTTCCGAAAGTAAAAGTTAACAGTTTCAATGTGGGGCCGAAAAATTTCATAGAAAAAGTTGTTATATTTGAAAAAAATTTTTTTCAGTTGACATGATGCGCATTAGTCCTTACAAGGAAGACACCATCATAGACAATATCGAGCTCAAAAGATTGAACGTGTTACCGAGCAATAAGTGAGTTTGCAGCTTTGAAAATCTGATAAATACTTCAAACGGTACATTTTCAGAAATGACCTTCCCTCCGAATCGCGTTCTGTTTTGATGATATATTTGAAAAGAGCAGGTTTGTTCGATTTTAGCTTTTTTTGTTGTTGATAACAATGAAATTCATTCAGCAATGTTACCTATCGACGATGAATTGAAAAAGCTGGAAACTCTTCACGGCTGCAAGATCAAGTTCAAAGTCCCGATGAGAAATCCCAAAAAAGCCATTATTTTTGAAATCAAGGGCAATCATGTAAGTTCATTTTTCTTTTGATAGGAAGTTAGAAAAAAATCGATTCAAGGCTATCCTTCGATATGCTCAACACGATCTGGTGGTTATGCTCAAAACGCAACTTCAAGCCCAACATCTCCAATATCGAGTGAGTTTCTTTCTTTTTTGATCATCGATAAATTTGCAAAAGTTTTCTTGATCAAAGTTTTTCAGTTCGCGACTGATTACAACGTTCCTGAACTGTTTGCTCTGTATTATCTGCTGTATCCTCAGGAATCGTCGGAAGATTATTTTGCAAGCCCCGCCGATTTGTTGAAAGCTAGGTGAGGACAATAAATTTGCAGTTTTTTCATCATTTCTCCAATGAAGTATATAGTCCATGTTTCACACCTTGACATGACGAGATTTTGCATTTTTGGGCGCCAAAACAAGCTTTTGGTCTTTTTTCTTCTTATTTCGCCTCGCCCGACTTTGAGCGGCTTCAGCGCAAAGGCTAGGGGATCCTTCAGCTGCCTGGTGGGACATGACGAGAAATATCCGCGCGCGAAGTAGCGCTAGCGCATGGAAATACGAAGTCGCCTCCGACCGTTTCGTGCCCAGATTGAAAGCCGCAGCCAAGCGGTTTAAGCTAAAAAAAAACATTCTTTCTCAAATGAGAATAAAATTCAGTTGGAAGAGGTAAAACTTGAACCCGATTATAGCAAAAGATCTAAGATTTTTTGAGTCAGCGAGTTGAAAATTGGGAATGCGAAGCTTTAAAGAATTATGAGAACTCCTTTTATCACCCAAAAAATAACTTATAAAAATAATTCCAAGTTTCAGTGCCCCGCCGAGCCTTCCTCCTAAGCATCCGCTTGCTGCCGCTTGCACCTGTGTGGAAAGATCTGTGCAAAGAATGCTCCAAATTCCTGTAGCAGCTCCGTTTTGTCAGTGTCCATGCACACGTTGTGAGAAGTAAGCTCCTTCTTATTTCCATTTCTGGGATTCAGTAAGGTCTGATTTTGTAATCCAATGAAAGTCACGGAAAAGGAACAACAACCTCTTTTTCAGATCTCAAGACAGTCACAAACACGAATCCGAATCGATTTTAAAGGCTTCTGAAGGACAATCTGTACCAGCGCCCAGATTATTTTCGTAAGATTTGATGGGATCTTAACAATATATATTAAATTTGAGAAAAAAAAAAATCACTTTCTTATATCGAAAAAGATATTCTTTTATTATTTTTTTAGTGAAGCGGCCTCCGACCGCCTTCCCGCTTGCTCTTGTCGTCAGAACTGGATCAGAAAAATCAGCGGCGCAACTTCTGAAGTCGAAAAGTGTCCATGCCCCTGTGTTCGTTGCCAGTCTCCTCATGAGTAAGTTTTCAATTACCCATGAAACATATTTGCCCACTTTTCCAAGAATCAACTCTGCTGTACTGGCTGGTAAACCTTGCCATGTGTATTCATAAAAAAGTAGTCTTTTGGAAATATCTTCTTGATTTCAGTGTTCTCTTGCGCAGCAAGTATTCTACGGATCAATTCATCTGCCCCTGCCCCGATTGCAAGTACATCAGAGCCTTCAAAGAGATTTCCGACCGTTTGGAGAGAAGGGCTTTGTAAGTTTTTCATTGTTTTCGAAAAATGATGAATAGAATCTGTCGAGAAATCGGCAAGCAAGGTTTTTTTTTTCAATATCATACGAGTACATATCATACAGCCGATTCACGGCTGGCTCTGAGGGGCGTGGCCTGTCTGAGCTCTCCACCAGTTAGACACACATCTCTTTTTCTTCGTGTCAGGACCCTTTACCATATAACAAGCCAGCCTTGGATCAGCTACATTTCAAAAATCGATTTCAGAGACATCAAGGCTAAATCAGATTCATCTTGAACATTCCCACATCGTTCACTCAACTTGGCCTGTTTTAAAATGATAACCCAATAATTTTCCATCTCCATTTTCTCAGATATGTAGTTTTTTTATTCTATTCACTGTTAATTACATTTTCTTGCTTCCGAGTAAGATCCTTTGATTTTTGTTACTGTTATCGAGTTTCATAACCTGTACATAGTTTTTTTCTCTGTTATTTGTTGTTGATGTTACCGGTATTTTGATATCCAGTGATCTTGCATTTACTCCCAAATTTCATCTTTTTCAGTTTTCTAAACTTCCCATCTAGTTATTCAAACCTTGCCGTGTTGCTTTTTTTGTTGTTTTTTTGTTGGTATCTCCATAATTCCCCTGTTATCCGGATATCTGTTATTTTGTTACCAGTGACTTTTTATTTAACAAATTGATCTTCTAGACCAGATAACCGGTTATAGTCTGTTCGAGTTTTGAATGTCCTGTAAAATGACGTCATTCAAAAACGCTCTGTGAATAAGCCGCTTTTTGATTGGTTCAGCGCGCCTTTAGGGGCGGAGCTTGAGCAGCGAACCGACTTTCAAAATTAGAACAGACTATCTTTACTCGGCAAATTACTTACGGTTATTCTTCACCTAGTACTTTTCTTCTTTTGTGATATTCACAATCTTCACAATTCTTATCGGAACATCTTATTCTTTTTTTTTTATTCATCTCAAGTTTTACTGCTCGAGCCCCTTATAACCTCATCACTAGCTCTTTCATTAAATACCCACTGTTTTTTTTCATTGAACACAAACGATCATTCCAAGTTCCCTACTGCCCGGGTATTCATACCATCCATCTTTTTTTCTCGTCAAACGAGTTTTTTTTTTTCACTAATATCCGTCCTAGTATAAATTTTTGCATCTCCCAGTCCAAAATATTTTAAAATCACAAGCGAAAGCAGGGTCAGATTAAGTTTCCTGTGGGTTTATCGTTGAAAAAAAAACTTTGGGAAAACGTGGAATAATTAAAGAGCTTTCTATACTCTAAATAAAAATTTTTTTCTGAGAGAGAAATGACAGATTTCAAGGAGAATATCATATTCAAGAGCCTGGGACTGTGAATGAGTCATAAGGGGAAAGGAAAAGGACCTGAACAGTTGAACTCTGATCAAGGAATCGATCACACTGGAATAACTGTCCTTTGCTGTTTTGAAACATGTTGAAATATTTAAAAAAGCTCTTTTTTGGAGTACAACCTCCGCTTCTGTAAGTTAACTGAAAATTCAAAAGTATTCCTCAGGATTTTGAACCAACCATGAAGTTTATTTTTGTTCTACAAGTAAAAAAAAATAATGCAGGACAAAGTACAAGTGAAAAATCAAAGTTGAAAGAAGAATTGGCAATTGTTTTCGCAAGACAAGGTTTCAAATTCTCACATCACGTCGCTAAATGGGAACAGTTTAACGCGCTTTTTGCCCTGTTTATGATTTTCCTGAACGCATTCAGCCGATTCACGGCTGGCTCGAGCCATCGCAGGAAGGTTCTTGACACAATAAGAAAAACACTGTCCGGTGATTGGAGAGCGCAGACAGTGCCACGCGGTTCTGCGCCCCCAGGCCGGCCGTGCACGAGTTGTAAGAAAGAACCTGAGAAAACAAAAGAAGCGTTCTTCTTGGATGAAAAGGTTTGTCTGTTCGAGCCATGAGAAGTTCAATCCACTCCATCTGCCACGTTTCGAAAAAGCCCAAACATGTTTGCGTGCTTTTGTATTACATGAAAAGACCATGGGAAACTGCCAAAGAGAGAAAAGTGCTGAGATGTTGGCTTTTTTCCAAACCGTGACGGATGGAAGTGGTTCTTTCAGCTCGACGTTGTTCTTGAAGCATTTTTTGTTTCTTTTCTTTGAGCGCCCCACATAACTGACTCTATCGTAGCAGGCCGCAGGCGATATAGTCAGGAATTCTTGATGCGGTCTCGTATAAGCCTCACCGCTTTTTTTTCGCTCAGTTTTCGACTTTCCTGATAAAAAGAATCGGAAAATTATGTGAGTCTTGAAAAGCAGACACTCAGAATTGAGTCCGACCCAAAACGACTTGAGCCCTGAAGCATCGAACAATCAGATCGATATCAAACGGGCCAGCATAGTTTAGGTGAAACTTCCCAATTTCCATTTAAACAGTCTCAGTTCTCACTACTATCTCTTCAAATGGAAAAATCAAAAATTTTTAATTTCTGTATTTGAAGACACCTTTCTCAAAGCAAAAAAATTATAAGTTTTGATTTTTTTCGTTTCATTGACCCCAACTCTCTCGACATCATCAATTCATTCATTTTTCTTTCCTCCTCTTTTAAAAGAAAATATGGTGACTCATTACTATTGACAAAAAAAAATTCTGTATACTCTTTTCTTCAACTTCGAAACTTGACCAAAGTTCAATTCCTGGTAACTTTCCCGCGCTTTCAAAAGGGTGAACCCAGGAAAGGGCGCGAAGGTGCTCTGTTGAGAGGTTTGACATTCGTGGCAGCTGGTCAGTTTTCAACAAAAAGACGGCGCCAAAACTTTTGTACGCCACTCTTTGGCACGAGGCGTTGCGGCGGCTCTCGCACGTCAATTTTCGATTGTTTCTTAATAGTTTTTATAGATCTTTTTGCTTGTTTTCCTCATTGCTACTCCGAAAACATTTCAAAATAGTTTTTTTGACTTTTGTCATGCTTTTTCATCGTTCTCTTGGGTTTTCCGACTTTCAAATAGCCTTGTTCAAATATTTCATAGTCTTTGTATCGCTATCTCTTAGGAAAAAAAAGAATTTTATATTGATGTCATATTTCGAATCTGTCATGTTTTCAAGCTTTTATTGAAACCGCGATATCAACTCACTCTCGATCCGGAAAAAAATATTGGAATGACTCATTCCAGGGGTGAAAATGTCTTGGAGTCGGCCGCTCGGAGGGAATTCTCCTGTAAATCAAGATCGGTGGAACACGGGAGCACAGTCATCTCTCCCGAAAGCTTCTCATTATTATGAAGACAGAGAAAGTTTCCAGATCACGATGTCTTTCTTGAATAATATAAGTCATTCAGCTTACCTTTTGAGCCTTCGGCTAGAAATGATCGAAAAGGTCTTCTCCTGCAAAATATTGGTTATGAAACCAACTAAGAGAAGCATTCTAGTTGCAATGGTCAGCGGCGAGAAAGTGAGTGGATGAGTCCGAAAAAGTTATAGATTTGGATCCGTATATGAAATACTCTTCAGGACCTGTACAGCGTCAAAAACTTGATCTCAAATGCGGGAAATTTTCTCCAAATTCGAATCATTGTAAGTTTCTCAACAAATCTCAAAAGTAGAATTGCATGAAAAACATTTTTCAGTTTTACAAAGAGCGGATGCCAGAGTTGGAAGACGGGTTCTCCGTCATTTATCCCAAGGAACAGTACGCATCTGTTGGAATATACGACATCGATCGCAGGTCAGATATCTTATTAAAATGAAAAGTTCTGAAAAATGCTCATTATTAAACAGTAAAACTTGTAATATTTTTGTTTCAGCCATCCTGGTCTCGACCTTTTTAAGAAAAAGCCCTCCACGAAACCTCCAAGTAATCCTAGCCTTTCTTCGGGCATCACGTTTGCAGAATATAAAGAGTGAATTTTTGAAATTTGCTATGTCTCGAATTTCTCAGATTTTAAATAAAACAATTTTTTCAGACGGGTTCAAGTCAAAAACGTCTCCGCTGCGTCGTCTTCATATGGCTTCAGTGCTTCTAGGTCCCCGACTGTTTCGCCTTTTGGTGGAGATGTCAATGGAAGTCACGGGCACACTAGTCCAGCTCCCGCATTGAGGTTTACATTGAAGATTTTTGAAATAGAGCCGTATTAGGAATCAGTGTGCGCATAGAATTGTGACTTTTATATTGATACATGTTTGAAAATTTTTATTTTTTGAAACTCAGAAAGTTTTTTTTTAATGACTCCAAAAAAATTCTTGAAGTTTTTGATGGTGGCTATCTTTTCAGCGGAAGTCTCATGGGGACGAACCATCCCAACGCTTTCCACCGCACCACACCTTCGCCGATTGCCTGCTTCCCTCCAACAAGCCCACTGTTTCCAAAGTGAGTTGGAAACGTTTGGATGAAACAATGAATGATTTATAATCGGATATTACCTGAACGCTCACCTAAAGCATTTTCAGTGACTTCCGTGCCAACCCTTCGAATCTTCAAAATATCCCGAACTATGGACAGTTTTTCCCCTCGCCAATGGCTCGCAGAGATTTGTTCCCGATGCCGCAGCAGAGGTAATTTCAAATTTAACACCAGAGAGAAGATTGTTTTGGATTCAGCTCGAAATTGATCTTTCATGGGCAAAACGGTTAAAAAATCTCAAAATTTTCAGTGCCCCGTCCGACATCCCGCCTTTGATGGGTCTTGAGCCGTTGCTGCCGAGCCACTACCCCTTCCACTTTTAATTCACTGTTTTTGTGAGTTATTATCTTTATGCTCATTCTGCTTTTTCACAATGAACAGAACTAGAACTTCCATGCAAGAAGAAGGCGTCTAATCGCCTATGAAGAAGATGATTGATCTTTACGAGAATGTACTGTAAGGCGCCAACGCCGCAAATCAAGAAAAACTTATCTTCCTTATCTCTTTTGATCGATTCAAAAAGCTTTGGACACGCAAAAATCTCTTTTTTCCTTGAAATAGCGAGAATAGATTGATGTTCCCAGCCGCAAAAAAAACGCTCAGATCGTCAAAACATTCTGGCTACCCGTCGTTCAGACTTTCACCCGATTTGTTATCTCTCTGTACGTTTTAAAAAGACGCCGCTCACATGTAGTATGTCGCCTGACGTGTTCGAAAAACGAACGCACTAAAGAAAAAGGCAACTTTAATGTCACAGCTCTTGGGCCGTGCCGCTTGGGACCATCCTGCGCAGAGCGGAAACTGTTCAAAATATTTTTCAAGCCTGAAAAATAGAGACAGGTTGAAGTATTTTCCGTTAAAAAAAAATTGTTTTGGTTATTTTTAGAACTGGAAAATCCAGACAGTATCATTCCACGTCTGGCATTGTACGAATGTTTCCATGAAAGATTCAAAAATATTCTACTAGAAGGAAAATCAAGTTCAACATTTTTTGGTTCACAGACCTGTGTTTGAATTTTCGTAAAAAAGTATAACATCAATTTCTAGGCTTTTTTTAAAACTCTTGAAGATATGGGGAAAAGAACTTCAAAACTTCCAGAAAACCGCAACTTCTTGCCGTCGCCGTGGTGGTGGCCAGCTCAAAATCAAGTCGTCTTATATTATAATAATCTTTTTGCATGTGGTTCACATGACTGTTGGGAAATGATATTCTTCCTTTACTCTTATTTATTGCATTTATTTCTAATTTCACGAGATTTCGCTGATTTCTCGGAAGTTTTATGTACTTTGTTACTTCATGACGTTTTGCGAGTGAATTTTTTTCTAAATATTTTTTGCATTGTACACTTATCAATTTTTTTTTGAAACCATGTTATGAAATAAAAATTCTCATCGATGTTTCTTTTTTTTTGAATATTCTCGAAGACATGGTCAAAGGCAAGATTGTGGACCCCGGCTTTCGGATTAAGCTTATCAGAGGTAAAAATAAATTAAAGTTTTAAACATGCAAATGAAATTCTCGATGCGGATACCTTTGGCCTAGTTTTAAATCTCGATTCCTGGAGAACAAGTCGATAAAAGAAGTTTAGGTTGACTTCGAGTGATTTCTTAATCCTCTGTATGGAATATTTCTGCCTCGAATCAGAAAAATGTTCCCCTGGTTCCTGAAATGAGCTTATTTCGTACCATATGAAGAGAGGATATAGATCTTGTTACATCAACAGCGGGATATTTTGAAATTTTGAAATCAAACTTTCTTCTTCAAGACGCAATCACACGTCGCATCTTTTTTCTGAGGTGTGTTATTATAAAATATGTCTCTTCGATATACTGTAGCAAATCTTTTTTACAAGTTATATCACGTTCAATGAAAATTCTTATCTTATCAGCGAAATTCAAAACGAAAACAGTAAATTCAACTTCAAAAGAGAACGAAGTAAAAAAATTTCAACTTGACCTTATCAACCTGTCAACAGACAACACTACAACGTAGCTTCAACCACCTATCAGACCTACATATATAACTACTATTCTCAACTTTACGTCGGTTTTTTGTTCTTGTGTCTATATTTGAAGACGTATTTTTAGATCACAAAATGCCTGCTGAAGATGTTCTCGTTAATGTCGAAAATGGGATAATGTGGATTACACTGAACCGTCCTAAAAAGTTCAATTCTATCACGGCAGAGGTAAAATAACTTTTCATCAAATATTAGCTTCTTTATTGATATTGAAGTTTTTTTTTTAATTTTTTGGGCACCTTGAAAAAAAATAAACTTTTATTTAGAATCGTTGAAGCTGAAAAGCCATTTTAGTTTCTCTTTTCGGGTTTTAAAAGATTCCAGTGTTTTGCTAAATTTTTGAAGAAAGAAAGAGAAGCCTAAATAACAACTAGAACACATTTTCGGCCAAAAATCTGTTTTTAAAAAATCAGTCTTGATTTTTGATCAACGAAAATTGCTCATAAACCAAAATAGATGTTCCGGCTAATGAACGACGCTTTGGATGAAGCTGTTGTTGAAGACACAATTAAACTGATCGTTTTGACAGGATGTAAGTGAAAAATAATTTAATTTCCAAGTTCTCTCTTTTTCAGCGAAATGCAAGTACTACTCTTCTGGGAGCGATTTTTCTCCTGCTGAGCTGTCCAGTGCTGTGTGAGCTTCACAAAGGGGGATTTTAAATTAAAATTGTTTTACAGGAAAGGCAAGGATGAATACAGTGAATATAAGTTGTTCACCGATCGGTTGATCAAGTTGGAAAAACCGATAATCGCGTTGGTGAATGGCCATGGTATGGGAGTCGCCGTGACCACTTTGGCTTTGATGGATGCCGTTTTTGCAGTGGACACGGTAATTTTGTTAATTTTTTTCGTGGAATAGATTTGAAAAATCTTCAGCAGGTTTATTGATTTCCCCTCTGAAAGTCGAATAGAAAGCTGGGCCTAATAAAGTCCAATAACTGCGGCTAACGCCATAGCTTCACATGGTTCAGAATGTCCCATTGCGCCCGACGAATGCCGGATCCCGCTCTCACAATTACTTTCTGTGCATCTTGCTCTTTCTGTATGCTATGAAAATTAGAATAGTTGAAAAAAAATTTTGAACACTAGACATCTTCAGAAGGTTTTTTGTACCTGTGTGCTTGAAAACAGTAGGAATTGGCTATACTACAAAAATGAGGTTGCGCCCGACAAATGTCGGTTCTCGCTTTCACAATAACTTTTTCTGCATCTTGCTGTTCCTACTCGCCAAATTAGTTTAAAAACTTGAAAAGGAAATCTTTGAGAACGGTCTTCTCACCTAGGCGGTTCAATGGAGTGGGAATAGGCTACACTATAAAATTGGAGTTGAACTGATAACGAAAATTTTTTTGGTACACTCTAGTTGCTAAAAAGTCCTCACTTGTTTTGTGCTCTTTAATTGATTAGTATTTATGCGAAAAAAATAAACTTTTACACTACTAACTTTATAATAAATGTTTTTTCAGGCCACATTCAAATGCCCGTTCACAGAGCTAGGACTCATCCCAGAAGCTTGTTCCAGCAGGACGTTTGTCGAAGCCATGGGACATCAAAGAGTTTCCTCATTTTTTTTATTATATGGAACTTATTAAGATTTCCAGGCTGCTCAACTTATTCTATTTGCTGAAACTTTGACGGCAAAACAGGCTGTTGAACTCGGATTGGTTACCAAGGTAAAGTTCCATTTTTTTTTGTTGATTTTAAGTTTTATTCTCAGATCTTCTCAACGGACAGATTTGAAGGAGAAACGCGAAAATATCTTGACAGATATCTCACATTGGCACCTCAGGTAGTCTAATCTTTTGTACATAGAAGAATATATCGGTTTTCAGAGCATCCGGGTTTCGAAAAGGCTTATGAGGCCTACGGAAGTTGTGGACCGACTTTTTGACTGTAAACTTGAGAGAGCACGAGGTTGAAACTCATAAAGATTTGAAAAAAATTATAATAAATGTCCAGGTTCTCATGGGACAGTTCGGTGAGGAAGAGACGGTTGAACGGCTCAGTGCGAAATTCATGAAATCTAACATTTGAAACAATTTTTTTGGGGCACGTTTTTAAATTGTAATAAATATTGTACATTTGATATTCCGTGAAAAAAACATTTCTTATCAAGAGTAATGGAGGATTTTTTTGAAAAATATTTTTTTCATTTTTTTAGAAGGCGTCAAACCATGGAGGCTCACTTTTTCTTGTTAATACCTGCTAGTTTAATCTCTTCCTTAAAAAGAAAGTAGTATGTTTGATTCTATTTTTCGCTCCAAAGTCCAGAGGTTCTCACCGTACTCCAAGAAAAAATGATTCACTTATTTGCAACTCGGGAGTCAACTAATTGAATCTCACTCAGAACTTAATTTATAAGACCGAAAACCTGCGTTTTTTTTTTCTGTTTCCAAGGCTCAATCAATTAATTAACGTGGATAGAGGCGACAGCTCGCGCTAAGATTTTTTCCCCGCCTCTTTTCATTCCACGACGTCTGCTCCTTTTTCAACATGGCGGGAAACTCTTCAGTACTTCTTGTCCTGACATTCGCCTTCGTGGGACATTTTCTTACCTTGCTATGTCTCATTCCGTTGTGCTGGATGCAGGAGTGAGTTGTTTTCTGCTTTTCACGAAGAAAATAATCGAAAACTGGTAAACTTATATAGAAACACTGTTTTATAAGTTCAGGTCAAGAAAGGTGGAAAAATCGCTATTTTTACTGACACGGTTTTTTGAATCCATGTTTTTGAGAGAACTCAAAATATACCTGGAAAGTTCTGAAAAGTCCACGCAAGTACTCGTACTGAAAAAACACCTTGCAGCTTCCAGCGGCCGCTATCTTTCAGTTTTCCGAAATTAGGGCGTTCAAGATTCAAACAGTTGATTTTGGCTACTTTTTTTGAAGAAGTTCTACTATGAAAACCTATACAATACCGTGCAGCAAGATATACAATTTCGCTTATAACTTTTCCAGGAATCGTCCAATTATCGTCAAACTTTGTACAGCTATTTTATATGGGTCCAGTTTGTTATCCCAAAAAAATTAGCGCAATAGCTTCTTTTTCTAGTGAGGTACAGCCTGAAACCTGAAATCAACAAGATCTCCGTAACCGAGTCCAAGTTCAAAATTTTTTTTTGGTCGATTCACCCTAGGAAACAGAGCTTTTCTCATTCCGGGTGATAAATTTATAGATGCTAAACTCGAAGCTTCAATAAACTATCAAAATGGGTTCAATAACTGCTTCCTAGCGTGAATCGACCAAGAAATATTTTTAAATTCGTTCTCGGATTCGGAGATTTTGTTGATTTCAGGTTTCAAGCTGTAACTCACTAGAAAATGAGCTATTGCACTAATTTTTCTGAGATAACAAACTGGACCCATATGAAACAGCGCTAGAAAGTTTGACGATAACTTGACAATTCCTGGAAAAGTTATGACGAAAAAAGTGAAATTGTATATCTCACTGCACGGTAGTGTATGAGATTCACAGGATTCTCAGCTGGTTAACGATAGAAAACTTTTGACCATTTTTAGAAAATCCTACAACCTCTTGGTGGGGCTTTATTGGGATGAACACGAAGATGAGAAGAGAAAAATATCCGAAAAAATCCTGATTACGCCACGTCTAGAGTCACTGTAAAATTGTCTCAAAAAACCGTACTTCCCTGTTTCTGAGCTTTGGTTCCCGAGTGCTCCTAAAAAAACTATTTCTTTTCTAAGCTTGAGTCTTATAATCGAGTTTGATCGTAATAATTCCCTAAAAGCCTCAAAGACTGTTAAATTCCATGACAACCAAAAAATGAGCGTTCCTTGTTTGCAGATCAAGTGTTTTCAAGCGCAACGTGACATACAAACCTAATTACACATACCGGCTTATCGTCATCTTTTTCCTCGTTGGACTGATTATCACGGCTTTCAGTATGGGATCTCGGAACGGAAATATCATTTTGAGTAAATTCTCAGGTTTTCTACATGCGTCGTACATTGCCTGGAACTGGAATTGGCGAATAGTTCGGTTCAATCCGTTGATTCTCAATTTTTTGAGCATCTACTTGGTGCTTCACATGAAGTTTTCGTTGGTGAACGGACTGGCTCTGGTTATCGACAGAATCCGAGTAAGGCCCATGGATAATAAGAATCCCAGACAGCGTGATGACGCGTCGGAAAGAGCATCGATGTGAAGATAATTTTTTGTCGTCAAAAATGAAAACACGCTGGACTAGATTTTTAATTCAGGTTTTTTCAGCAAACATGTTTTCATGATTTCTTGTTTCTCATGACAGATAGGATTCATCATCATTTGGAACACCTTGAGCGCCAAAAAGCTCTTGCAAGAAAAAAATAGCGGTTGTTGTGGGAGACTTCTGAAGAAAACTGCATCACTAGAAAAATATTTTTTTAGGCTGATTATTGGTTTCAATAAAAGAATCGATTATATGAAAAAATCAAGAAAAATCAAAAACTTCACCGCCTTGTTTTCTAACTCAAAGCAAAGCTTTTAAACGTTTGAACTTGAAAAAATGGAAAAAAGCAGTCATTTATCAAAACAATTAGCGAAGGATACTGGATAATTGCTCCTCATACGAAATTACTCAGAACACGTCAATCGGAATCATCGATCAGTTTCAGGCTACTTTATGGATGGAACAGTACCGTCACAAAACTCATCACAGATTTCTGATTGTCTCAAATGTCATAGCCGGTATTTGGGCGGTTTTCGACGTTGTCATGATGTTCGCAACCACGGTCCGCTATGTCGGCTATGACTGCATCACTGGACCTTGTGCTTCCAGCGAATGGTTCCGAAAATACTGGACAATTAGTAACTTTGTGAGATTTTTCCTTTTTGAGAAAACCGAGAAAATGTTTCTATTAAGGGTTTGAGCGCTACGAGCTGCCTGATTGCCCTGGGCTTCTCTGTAAAGTTTTTCAAGCTTCATTGGAAAACGAGCAGATTGGATCCGATGAAATATACTGCTGCCGAAGGGACCTTTTACGACGTTGATCCCACAGAAAAAATTTGAGATTCTACCATCCGTTTTCAGAATAACTGCATGGCTTTTTACAAGTTCGCCGAAGTTTTTTTCTGCACGATGGTCCCAACTTTCTGTACCTTTGTCGTCGTTTTTTTCAAAAATACCTACTTCGATGTATTTATTTTCAACCTCATCGGATTGACTTTTACTGGTGGGTTTTTTTTTCGAATTTCTGAAGCAGGATTTGTGAATGAATAACATCTCATTGCAGCACCCATAAACATGGTATCTTTGGTCTACGAGCTATCAGAGTTGAGAGTTCGATGGGATACGATTCTCGGAAACGCAATTGAGGCCAACCCTACCGTCAACCCAATTCTTCAGAAGTTGGCGAGCTTTCTGCAAGTGAGAATAGACCCACCGCGACGCCGGAAACGAGAAAGGACTGAAAACAAGGAAGAAGGCACCACTGCTGACCCACCTCAACCCGCTCAAACTGCTCAGCCTGCTCAAACTGCTCAGGCTGCTCAAAATGCTGAACCTGCTCAAACTGCTCCACCTGCTCAAGCTGCTCCACCTGCTCAAGCTGCTGAACCTGCTCAAGCTGCTGAACTTGCTCAAACTGCTGAACCTGCTCAGCCTGCTCAAGCTGCTCAAGTTGATCCAGCGGCTACCAAGTCGACAGCAAAGCCAAAAATCAAATTTCGACCTCATAAACCTCCTGGAGCAAACCCCTCTTTCACACATGCGTCTAGTGGTCCTTTGTATCAAATCACCCTTTTTTAGAGCTTCTTGAGGCATTTTCTAGATACAGCTCTCTGAATGAATTCGTGATTCCGATGTTTGGACTTTCAGTTCGTTTTTAAAAATCAAGTTCAGCCTCAAAAATTAGAATCTAGATTGAAACCAGAAAATTCTATGAACAAATACCCTATTTTCCTATATTTTATAAGCTTCATTTCCAGCTTGAATGTGAATATTTCCACCAAACTAGTTTTTTTTTGTATCGTGTAGCTTAAAAAAGTCTTCTAATTCATAGAAATCCTACCACAACTTTTTTTCAATCATGACCTTATCATTCCTATGACGTCATTCAAAAAGATTTGAAAATTTTTCCATCAAAGTTCCATTTTCTAATAAAAATCAGCACTTTTTATGAAATTCATGGCAACTGTTGTCGTTTTTCATTAGTCATCCTTTAAACCTCAAAAATATTTTTTCTATCAAAAATTTAAAATTCTGGTTGACCTTATAAACTCATCAGACCGAGCATCGTTTATTCATGCTTCATTTGTCTCATCTTTAAGATTTTCATATCTCGATAACATTTTCATGACATTCATGAAATTCTTCTTCTCAATTTTTTAGTATTTGCTTATTAGTCAGTTTTTGATCATCTATTTTGTTCAATTGTTGCTTCCGATATTTGGAGTATCAGAAGAATCTGTGAAGAGAAATGTTTTCGGGGACAGTTTCAAGTTTCAAAAAAAGATTAAGTATTTTTATATGAAGACATTTTGGCAAATGAATGTGGAATAGTTTTAAAAGTAGTTTTAATAATCTTCGAAGTTCGTTTGAAATGAAACTGATTTAATTAATAATAACCGCTCTCCAAAAAGCACTTCTCTCATTCATCTTCGAAACTTTTCATGAAATTCATGAGTTTCTCATATTTTGGTCATTGGTTATTTGTTAATCGTTTATATGATTAGTATTTATTTGGTTGAAATTGATTTTGCTTCCGATATTCGGAATTTGAAAAATAAAGTTCAAAATTTGGAAAAATGTTGCTATTACTGTATGTAAATTCTTCAACTCTGAAGGTGCACAACTTTTTCTCAGGCCTTGGAGTTAATTGTTAAGCTTAAATTCGGAATCAACGGGACAACTACCTCCAATGGATGAAAATTGCGAAAATCCCCCAGGTCAAAGTAGAACATTCTTTCGCAGTATCAACTTCCTCGTGATTTTCGGAGCCCCATCTCGCAAACAACTTTTTCTACAGACTCCCAAGAATCGGTGGCTCCATTGTACACCGACATTTGTTCCGTTTTTCGTGGATTCCTGGAATCCAGGGCTGCTGTATTACAGTGGGCGAGGGTCATAAATTTATCAGGAGAAACTTTTTTCCCCTCCGAGAAGTTCGTCTATCCGCATGACAATTGTTGCATTTTTTTCAGATCCCATGGTTCTCGCGCCGCTTTACAGTGGCTGAGATGGCTAAATATACATGAAGGAGTCTCATTCCGATAAGTTTGCCGGTCTCTGAGTGATGCTCAGTTTTCTCTCGTTCCGTTAGGCCGTTTTGAGAATACTTTCCCTTGTTTCATGACCAACTTCATATGTTTGTTGAATATTGCTCATAAAATATTTTAATAAGTCCTTTCTGTCGAGTGAAAACTTTTTGGATCGTATCGCGAACGTTTCATTAAAAGTTTACAGTTTCCAAACTAGTACTAAATCATTTTTGACTTTACGATTGTTATCAGATTCTGGCTGTACAGAAATAATCGGACAAGACACAGGAGCTGTCAACTTTGCAGCCGGTCACGAGAAACTTTGACATTTACTACCGTGGCTTTGAGGTCACTGATTAAAATCGCGTATAAATTTCGCTGCTTAAGCTTCCTACTCATATAGATCCTTTGAACATTCTCTTACTCAAAAATTCTTCTGGTTAATATTCTTCATGTTCCCTTAAGTTTTTAAAGAGTCTACATACGTAGAAAGAATTTTGAAACACTGTCCTAGAAGTTTTTATCAAAAGATTCTTCGATAACCTGTAATTTCATTGAAAAGTCGGTGCATTCCTTTGGGTCTCAAGAAAATCGTCCCATCGTACAAAAACTGATATCTTTCTTTTTCAAGCTGCCAGACTCCTCGGGTCTGTGCACGAAATCGAGCTCGAAAGCCTTCCTGCCTGAATGACCGACGGGATGTTGATCAAACTCCTGCTCCTGTTGCTGGCCACAGTCGTCATCGGCTGTGAGTTTTAGCTCATTTTTCTCCTTTGATTCTGAGATTTTCAGATACGCACACGCAAAAGGAAGGAGACGTTGGTGTTAGTTTTATTTTATTATCTTCTGTTTGATAAGAAGTTGAAGTAGTCACTTTTGGGGTGAAAAATAAATAATTTTCACGGATCGTTTTTCAACGAATTTCGTTGGTTATCATTTCTTCTCTTAGTTTACGTTTCCCTTATACTATTTTGCGTCAACCAATAAACAAAAAAATATTCTGCGTAGTCACTCAAAAAAACTGTAAAATGAAGTGCTTGATTTTATTCAGTTTAAAAGTAAAAAAATTTTTTTCTTGAATTTACAGAAAAACCCCGCCGAAGCACCCGAAGAAAGATGCAAGCCGGAGCGTAAGTTTTATTTTTCAATTGCTGGTTTTTGTGAAACCATCAGCATAAAAATAAAAACGGAATAACTTTTTTTTGTACTTCAGCGAAAAGAAAATGGATCTTTTTGCGCACACTGAATGAATCCTGCTCGATATATCGGTGGTGCGTCGACCCCCTTGTGTGCCGGGACATTGGGGTATGTTTAAAATTTCTTCTCATAGTTCAAAGTTTTGATGTTTTTTGGAACTCACAAAAACTTGAATTGAAATCTTTTTCGAAGTTTCAGTTAAGGCGAATGATTTGATTCCAATGAAGCGCTTCGAAAAGATCCTCTTTTTTTCATAAGCGTCTTCAGTCTGAGCTTTTGTTGGAGAAGCTCGAGAATGTAGTGAATAATTCCATAGCTTCCATTTTTGTTATTAACAGTTTTGCCAAAAATGAAGCAAAAAGAAAAGCTTTAAACATTCTTCCGTAGATTTCACTGCCCAAAGCCGATGGTAGATTGGGTGTAACTGAACTATAAACATTGAAGAGTAACTTCTGAAAATTCAGGTCGAGCACCCCGATGGGTCGCCCTACACATGTGTTGAAAAAACGAGAAAATACAGTAAGTTTGAAGGTATCATTATCAGTTCTTGTTTCTTTTTACAGACGACAGGCGGTGGTATCGGCAAGCTGGTGAGACGTGCTCATCATATTATTGGTGCGACCGCAATTTAACTTGCGAGGAGGCGGTATGTTTTGTCCAAGAAAAAAATCTCAAAGATTCGCGAATTATAAGTCATGCAATACTTAATTCTCCTGTGAATCAAATCGTTGGAACAAAATTTATCGCACTTCATAAACTTTAAAGCGTTCGAAAATTCAAGGCCTTAACAATCGAAGTATTTTTACTTTGCTCTTGGGATTTTTCTATAAGTTGGCCAGAACGCTTCTTGATGTACCAGAAGAAGATTCTGAAAGTCTCAAACTGCACTAATTTCTCGTTTTTGAGAAAAGACGTCTCAAAGTTATAGAAAATTGTCAAAATCCATAAAAATAGGCTAATTTGAGGCGTTAAGCCCTTTCGAAAAGTAAAAAGTTGTGCAGGTTGAGACTTTCAGGATTTCTTGATACATCAAGAAGTCTTCTGGCCATTTTTCAAGAAGTTTCCAACCATAAAGTAGGTTGACCTTCCTTGTAAGATATTTTATTCTACGGAATAGTAAGGAAATGAAGAAAACCATCTCTATAAACTAAATTGAATTTCAGGAAGGCAGCAAGTTCAAGCGATGTAAGCCGGAAAGGCGAAGCGTCTGCGGGTGTGTTACAGTCGACAAGTACAGTCGGCTGAACAAAAGAACGTCCATCAAACCGCTCTTGTGAGTTTTTTTCCTCACAAATCCTAGCTTTCCGTCGAAAAATCAAAAAAAAATATGGCTCTGAGAATGCTGGTTACCCAGCCTTTCGGTATGGTCTAGAATATTTCTGGGAAATGGATGATGTTTTCTAAAGATAATTATTGTGAGATAAAATACTAATCTTCCATTTCTATCTACTGTTTAGCAAATATAGTTTTTCAAAGGGTCCACGTAAGCTTAAGACTGTTTTTTGTTATCAAGTTTTGGAAAAATGCCTATGATCCTACTTTTTACTTCCACCGGGAGAAAAAGCTTAAAAAAATGATGATAATAAGCAAAATTCGAAAAACTATAGTTTTTCATATACTCTATTATTCCAATACCTATTTTTTAGGGACAAATGCTACGGCCCAAAATGGAACTTCGACTGAATCGTGAACCGAGCGGACGACGAAAATCAATAGGAAAATATAGTTGATAGAAATGTGAACGTGAAAAATATTGGTCTTTTTTTGCTCTGAAATTACGGAGGCCTGAAAGTTTCTCGAAAATCTTTCTACCTTGGATACTTGCATTTATTCAAAGCGAAGTTTTTTTGAAGAGCTTCAAAATTTCGCGAAAATTTGCAAGTCTCACTATTTTTAGTAAAGTTCTCAACGATTCTAAACTGTTTGCAAACATTTTCCTTGAAAAAGAGCAAGAAAAAGGCTTGTAAATCTTGCGTATACCTGCTTTTTAAACTTGTAAATTTTATTGTAATCGTTCAAGAAATGCTTTATTTTTGCAATTTGAGTGTTTAATTCAATTGTTGCTTGTCTGCTCTTCAAATTCACGTTTCCTATGTAAACTTTTGAATGAAAGATTGCTTCTAGTTTGTTAAAATGGAGAAAATTTTGCGAGCAGAAGTCAAAAGCCGACGGAGGAACACTACATTTTTGTCAACATTTCAACAAAATTTCGAGCGGGAAATATTCGATGCTAGCCATGAACCTCATGAACTTTTTTGTCAAATGAAAATTTTTTCAAAGGTTTTAAGAGCCAGAAGACATTTCAAAAGTATTTCATCTTCGAAAACATAGTTGCATTGTCATGAACATGATATCTTTGGCATACTGTAGCCAAAAAAAACTGCTGAACCGTTAGAAAAAAAAAGGTAAAATATTCCGAAAATTTCAAGTTTAACCTTATGCAAAATTTCTCTCTGAGTTCAAAACTTGACTTTTCTATGATTACGTAAAATAATTCCGTCGAATCAACTTTTACATTAAAAGAATCCTGTTTGGCCAAATACGACTCTGATGGCCTTATTCTTCCTTATTTTCGAGTTTCACTATAGTTTTGCTAAATAAACTGCTTAAAAGCTGTCTTTTCGAAAATTGTGCTTTTGGGGTTTCTGAAGCGTACGAAGAGGGTTCGGAAAGGTTGGAAAGAGCGCGTGACGTCATCTCGGCTCGTCTGAAACTTAACAATTAACAACCGATTTTTTTTTTCATTTTTCTTAGATAGTATGTGTTCGCTAGATGCAGTTTTTCACGCTGCTCCAAAATCTGGTCTCAAAAACCGTCGCGAAAGTCTGGTGTACATATTCCTGTGCGTAACAAACTTCCTCGAGGTTTCCGGAGCTTTCTGTTGCAAACAACTTTTTCTACAGACTCCCAAGAATCGGTGGCTCCATTGTACACCGACATTTGTTCCGTTTTTCGTGGATTCCTGGAATCCAGGGCTGCTGTATTACAGTGGGCGAGGGTCATAAATTTATCAGGAGAAACTTTTTTCCCCTCCGAGAAGTTCGTCTATCCGCATGACAATTGTTGCATTTTTTTCAGATCCCATGGTTCTCGCGCCGCTTTACAGTGGCTGAGATGGCTAAATATACATGAAGGAGTCTCATTCCGATAAGTTTGCCGGTCTCTGAGTGATGCTCAGTTTTCTCTCGTTCCGTTAGGCCGTTTTGAGAATACTTCCCTTGTTTCATGACCAACTTCATATGTTTGTTGAATATTGCTCATAAAATATTTTAATAAGTCCTTTCTGTCGAGTGAAAACTTTTTGGATCGTATCGCGAACGTTTCATTAAAAGTTTACAGTTTCCAAACTAGTACTAAATCATTTTTGACTTTACGATTGTTATCAGATTCTGGCTGTACAGAAATAATCGGACAAGACACAGGAGCTGTCAACTTTGCAGCCGGTCACGAGAAACTTTGACATTTACTACCGTGGCTTTGAGGTCACTGATTAAAATCGCGTATAAATTTCGCTGCTCAAGCTTCCTACTCATATAGATCCTTTGAACATTCTCTTACTCAAAAATTCTTCTGGTTAATATTCTTCATGTTCCCTTAAGTTTTTAAAGAGTCTACATACGTAGAAAGAATTTTGAAACACTGTCCTAGAAGTTTTTATCAAAAGATTCTTCGATAACCTGTAATTTCATTGAAAAGTCGGTGCATTCCTTTGGGTCTCAAGAAAATCGTTCCACTGTACAGCAAATGATATCTTTCTTTTGTAAGCTGCCAGACTCTTCGGGTCTGTGCACGGAATCGAGCTCGAAAACCTTTCTGCCTGGAAGACCGACGCAATGTTAACCAAACTTCTGCTTCTGTCGCTGGCCGCAGCCGTCATCGGCGGTACGTTTCCGCCTTTAATCAGCATTTAAATATGATTGTTCAGTTGCGGTGATCAGTCGAAAGGAGGGAGAACGATGCGACGAGCATTTCCGTTGCGTGGATCCTTTACTTTGCGAGATCACCCAAGTAATTTTATTTGAATTTTATTACGTGTATTGTTCCAATAGTTTTTAATTTCAGTTCCAACTATGGAATAGAACATTTTCAAGGCTTTTTGTTTGAAATTTTTTCATGAGTCATTTTTGAAATAGCTATTTAGAAACGTTTTTCAAAGAGAATGGCTTGGCAAATTTTTTAACCCAGCAAGCGAGAATTTTATCATTTTGCACAACAAAAAAAAATCGAATCTCCTTAATGCACTATTTTTATAAGTGAAGAATTTTTCAGTACTTCTATCACGAGAAGCCAGTGCCCAGATGTGTCCACGATGGTAAGTTTTGTTCTTTCAATCGTTGTTATTCTGATTGAATTTTAGCATTGTGCAATATTATTTTGAATTTTAGCCAGGAAAAACTGGATCGTCACCCGCAAGCTGAACGAATCGTGCACAATTCTTCAGTGGTGCGTCTACCCTCTTGCGTGCAGGGACATCGGAGTATGTTTAAAATTTCTTTTCACAATTACGAACTTCAAAGATTCATGGAACTTTCCTGAAACTCTTTATTGGTGACTCAGGCAAATCCTGGGAAGGTTTTGGGAAGATAACCAGCAAGATGTTGGAAGGTGAGTAGAAGCTAGAGGGTCATGGGTAGGTCTTTGAAAGGTGTTCGGAAGGTAGTTGGAAAGTCTTTGAAAGGTAAAAATGGAAAATGCCTGCCAGAAACCTCCCAGAAGCCTGCTGGAAAGCTTCCGTCAGGCATTTTTCTAAGTAGAAGGTTTTGGGAAGCTATGTGGAAGGCGCTAGACCAATTGCTGGAAAGTTTCTAAGCGCTTTCCGAGGAACCGAAAGCAGAAACTTCCCGACTTTTAACTGTGGACTAGTTCTCGCAATTCAGTAAAAACTAATTTGAAAATGATTTCGGAAAACTCAGGTGGAACACCCTGATGGGTCGCCCTTCACGTGTGTTGAAGAAAGCAGAAAATACAGTAAGTTTTAACGTACCATTGAAAATCCCCGTTTTCTTCTGCAGACGAACGGCCGTGGTTAAGGCAGCTTGGAGAAACCTGCAGCTCGTACCAATGGTGCGATCAGGGCCTGAAGTGCGAGCCGAGCGTAAGTTTTATTTTTAAAAAAATGATTCCAACAGATTCGAAAAAAAGTTGTATGATGAGCTTCACTTTCCTTGAATTAATCGTGAATCTTTAGTTTATTTTTCACGAAAAACAAAAAAGTCTCTCTAACTTGATTTCAGAACGACCAGTGGAAAAGGTGCGTGAGGCAGACGAGAAACATCTGCGGGTGTGTCTCCGTGGAAAGACACAAGAAACTGACGACTCCGAGATTTGAAACAGCTCTGTAATTTTTTTATTCTTCCTAGTTCGAGGCAGCTGTCGAAAGCTCAAAAAATTTTCGGCTTTAAAATTGCTTGCGATTCAAGCTTGTCACATTTTTGGAGACATTAGTGCTCAATGGTTTATGATTTTCACAGAAAGGTTCGAATCTTTTTTCATTACATTTTTTCAGAAGCCAATGCTATAGAAAGCACGCTCACGAACTTTGACGTGAATCAATCGGACGATGAAGAAAAATAGGAAAAATGGCAGTTGGTAGAATTTTTTGAAGAAAAATATTGGCTTTTTTTTGCTCTGAAAAGGCGGTAGGTTGAAAAACTTTTGAAAAAGTCTTTGAATCTAAGACGTTTTCATTCATTTAAAAGCAAACCAAACTTTTTTTTGAAAAATCTTTGGTTTTTTTCCCGAAAAAAACTCAAATTTCTTCATCATTTTTCAGCGAAATTTCAAATGATTCCAGTTTTTTTCGTATTATTTGAAGCAATAAATGCTCATTCCGAGAAAAAAAGTAAAAAAAGCCATCATTTTTTTCAAGAATTGATATTTCGTTTAGATGCTCCGTTTTTAATGAAGTTGTTCAGCGAATGTTTGTTTTTAAATTCGGTATCTCAATGAAATTTTTTCCTTGTTCATATTTTTAACAAGCTTTTTTCAGCTTTCCATGCCAATTTGTTAATGAATGCTTGCTTTTTTCTTCGTTTCTCTCTGAGAAAAAGTTCTACCGGAAAAAAAAAAAATTTGGAAAAATTTTTGCTTTGAAGAAGTTTTTTTCAAGCGCTCCCTTCGTTTCTGAACAATTGCACAGTAAAAATTTCAAATGAAAAAAAGAAAAACGTTGGAAATGGTCAGGACTGACTAATGAGAGCAAAAATTTTACATTATAAAAAAAGTTCTTTGTGGTTTTTTTCTTTTCACGAGATTTTTTTTAAGGTTTGAAAAAAAGATGTTTCAACAATTTTTTTCCAATTCTAGAAAAAAACGACTGGATCGCCTGAAAAATAGCCCTATTTGGGATGGTAAATTTGAACAAAGTCTTCTGTACAAAGGTATGAAATATCAAGACAAGAAGCTCGAAAATACTTCAAAAGCGGCCGCCTTTTTGAGAAGTTAAAAACATCATTTTGGGTTAAGCGAAGGCTAGAATCTAAAAATCTTCTTTTCAAGCTACGAGAAACATTGTCACGAAAATCTGAACAAAGTTCTCAACTTTAAATAAAAAAATACTTATTTTTTTAATCCTTGTAACGCTGTTTTTTTGATGAAAAATTTCTTCCTCACCAGATAATTCATATTTCTTCAATAATATCCGAGAAATAAAAAAATCAATTGATGTATTTAAAAACAAAACTTCATCGTAATTGTTAGTAGCAAGAATTTGGCTATGACTATTTATTAACTCAGGGAAAGCCACGCACGCAATTATGCACAACTGACGGTAAAAAAAAGCCAAGAACGGGTTCGGATCGGGATACTTTTCATGTGGAAAACGTGGGTAAAGCCAAAATTATGAATACTTGTATGCAAAGGGGCTGGTTGATATGTTAGCATAGCTTTAAATGTAAAGATGGATGTACAAGTGGCGCACCAGTTTCCTCTTTCTTCGAATAACTTGAACGAAGTTGGTGATGAGATACAAAATAGTTAGTTTCAACCGAATGGATGGTGTCCCGCGTTGTAGAACTTGGAAAAAAAAAACAAGAATTGATGTTTGACATCATATAAGTTAGTAATTGTGAGAGGTTTTCGAGCCATTCTTCTTTGAGAACACAACAAAATAAATTCAGCCGAAAAGCTCCCGAGTAGGGGTTAGATGAGTGAACAAAAAGTGATTACAAAAACGAATCACCGGCGGAAAATGATTTCTTGCGATTGGGATTCTAGCAGAAGCTATGGCTGTCTAATACTAGCTGGAAGGGTTAAGCTGGAGTTTACAGGAAGGAAAATTGTACAGTCAGTTAATATAACTTAGTAGCAATATATTACAAAGGAAGGCATTTACAGAAGCCTTCTTTTGGCGGTTCGATTGAGAGATTCGCGAGGAGCCGCTGCCGGTCCTCGGCGATCTCGAGTGGCCTTCCGAGCGTCACGACGTCCTGAAGCCGCCTTCGTCCTGAAAATGGCCTTTGTGAAGTCAAATTTCCTGTTTAAAACTTACGGAGAGGATTTTTCGGCCGATTTGTTCGGTGTCCTTCGTGTTGGGGAAGGTTCCTACAATTTTGCCCATTGAAAACAATGAAGAAACCCTAAAAGTTATACCTCTACCACTACAAACGGCTCAAGAGTGAGCTCTTTAGATTTGAGAAGAACTGGCAACTTCTTCTTTCGACCGCGCTGAAAATAATCAAAGTTTATATCCAATCATAACCTCTTTGATTAACCTTTCCAGGTACTTTCTTTCCAACTTCGGAAGCCACCTCAAACTTTGGTTCTGTCTCTTCTGGTTTCGAAGGCTCAGGAACAGGCTCCACTACGGCTTCAACTTCAGCCGCGACTCCGGCCTCGACTTCGGGCTCGACTTCAAGCTTTGCTTCAACCTCGACACTCTCGACGGTTTCCTGCACTTTAACGGCTTTTTTGATTGGACGAGCGCGCGTGGTTTTTACAGGGCGTCCACGCTTCTGTAATAAAAAAAATTACTTCAAAATACTCATGAAAGAAACTCACGGGGAGCGGATCGCCTTCTTTTCTCTGGAGAGCAGGTTTGCGGCCTCTCTTTGCCTTGGGAGGTGGGAGCACTACAGGTTCCACTTTTTGTTCCTCTTCTGGTTGTTCTTTTGGTTCTTCGGACATCTTTTCCGGCACTTCTTTCGGCGGCTCTTCTACTGCTTGAACCGATTTCCGCAGTTTTTTCTTTGCTGGCTGAGCCTTGGCAGGAATCTTCGCTCCTTGACGTTTTCGTGCAGGTTTCTTCTTAGCGGGAGGTACTTCGGAATCTTTCGATTCTTCTTCTGGCTTCTCTGGAGGAATGTTGGATTCTTCCTTCACTATTTTAGTTTTTGGAGTCTCTTTCTTAACGTCTACTTTCTTCTTCTTCAAACCCGAGGTCGAAGGAACTTCGGAGTCGAATTTTAGTTTCCTCTTGACAGATTTCGTTTTCTGCGGCTGAGGTTCGAGTTTCTGCTCTTCCGTGACTGCTGCTGCTTTTGCAAGGTTCTTTTTGAGAAGGACGGCTTTCGGAGAGATCGGATGCTTGCTTTTGGTGGCTGGCAGAGTAGGCACAGCAAATACAGGCTCAGAAGGAACGACTGGAGCTGCCGGCTTTGGCGGAGTAACGACAAGACCAGAAGACCGAGCTTCTCGTGCAGCGGCGCGTACGCCACGGTCCAACGACGTGTTTTTCTTTTGGAACATGTCTTCGAACAAGAAAGCGTCAAAAGACACCTTTTTCTTTCTGTTGGAGACTGTCTGTTTCTTGGGGCCTTTTGCCAAGGCGACTGGAGGCTTTCTGGGCTTTGCCGGCTTCTTTCTCGACCTGCGCATGACACAAGGACGGCCTCTGCGTCTCTGAAAAAAAATGTTTGTCAGTTTCGCCTATGGTTGAGAAGAAACTTACGTTAGCCGGGGTCTTGGTCTTGTTGAGTGCAGCCATGATAACCCTTCGACGGGCCTCCAGAGGATTTTCCATGTTGAGCTTCAACCTGTTCTTGAATTCTTTTCTCAGGATCAATGTTGGCATTTTGAACTGAAAAAAATAGATCTGTTAGAAAAGTTGCAAAAAAGCAAATTTCACCTCTTTCATCTGATTTCGGTACTTCTTTTTGATTTCGACCTTCTCAGCGTCACTATTGGCCAGCAGAAGCTCTTCTCGCATTCTCTTCGCGGTTTCCATTCTACGTCGTTTTGCAGTTTGAAGGCGGCGGATGTAATTGCGGTAATGGTGACACATTCGACGAGAAAGAATTCTGAATGTTTTTTTCAAATTAAGAAAAGAAAAAAATTGAGTATCACTTTCGCTCTTCGGTGCAGACGTTAATGCGCTGTTGTAGGCGAGAAACTTCGTCCAAAAGTGCAGCGTTGGCCTGAAAGTTTGGAGAGAAAATAAAGGAAAAGTATATGTTTTTTACTTACATAAACCATCGACTTCATGTTGCTCTTCAATTCTTTCAATTTTGCCGCGTATTCCTCTTCGCGGTCTGCTTCAACGGTGTCACGAAGTTTCTGAAGTCAAATTGTTTTTTTTTTTCATTTAAGTTTCAAAATACATCCAGTTGAGCCGCCGCTTCCTCCGGGGGAAGTTGATTGAGCTCATCAGCAATTTCTTGGTAGCGACGCTCAATATACTCATCGGTAATCGCGGCAGCCTCCTCCGAGTCCTGCAGATTCAGCAACGCTTCGTTCTCGAGCAGCAACGCGAGTTCTGGGGAAATATTCGATGGGTCAAAGTCTTCTCCTTCGAGTTCTTCGAGAAGCTCCGGTGGAATTCCTTGCATGGCCGCACCACCGAACATGGCGAATTCCGCAGCGGTCTCATCATCCATCTCAAAGCCGCCCAAGAAGTTTTCCTCCTCATGTTCAAACTGAAGACCCAGGTAGTGCTGACTTTCTTCCAATTCTCGTTCATAGTCTTCTTGCTGCTGAGCCAACAACATTTGCTCTTCTTCTTCGGGTGTCAAATTCTGTAGATCGTCCGTAAAAGGGAAGTTTTCCGGTGGAAAGTCTTCTGGTGTAGAGTCTTCCTCTGGGAAGTTTTCCTCCGGGTAGTTTTCCTCTGGGAAGTTTTCCTGTGAGAAGTTTTCCTCTGTGAAAGTTTTCTCTGGGACATTTTCCACTGGGACATTTTCCACTGGGACATTTTCCACTGGGACATTTTCCACTAGGACATTTTCCTCTGGGACGTTTTCCTGTAGGAACTTTTCTTGTGGGATGTTTGCCTGAGGCTCCGGAGGTGCTTGAGTTTCCTGGCAGAGTTCTTTGAGAATTCTTTGAGCTTCTATAGGGAAAGGCTCCATCATGGGATCAACCAACGAACTGGTACCGCCTTGCAAAATGGCTTCCTGAAAAACAAAGCTTAACGGAATGTAACTAAAATTTAAATGGAAACTTGTTAGATTCGAAAAATTTGCGTAAAATTTCAGACTCCGAGTTTCCTTTTTCATTGTTTTGATACTGATTTTCATCTTTTCGTAAACCACCCACCTTCGCAGCCTTTGCGTCATCTTTCTCCAAAGCGTCCAAATCCAGGTTGTCAAAGAAAATCTCGCAGTTTCCAAGAACATCCGACTGTAAAAAATTTTTGAGATAATTTTTATAATACAGTCTCACATCGAGACGTAGGTCTTCCAAGGCGACATCAGCCAGAATCGGGTCATTCTTCAAGTTGGTAGGCGAAGATCCTCCATCCGAACCCATCATAAAGGCGTCTATCTCAGTGGTTGTATTCTGCTTGATTGCATCCTGGAAAGATTCATTTTTAGAGTTTCAAAGCAAAAGCTCACCATTTCCGCTTGGTCCTTAGGTGTTTCTTGCGGTTCTGGCTCAATTGGCCCGAAGAGCTGCTCGGCGGTGATGTCTGCATTCATTTCAGCGTTTATCGTCGGGAACTGTTGCTGGATGTGATTGTAGAACTGTTCCATGGTCATTTGCTCGATTTCTTGAGGAGTAAGCGACGCTTGCTGTTGGATCTGCGGCTGCATGAAAGCCTGCTGGTCGTACTGATTCTCTTGGGCTTGTTGAAGATTCGGTTGGAAGTTCTGTTGAGCCGGAGGCTGAGGTTGTGGGGAGCATTGAGCGTATTCAGGATCGACCTCCAAGAAACGTTCCAGCTGCTTTTTCTCCCAGTCAGCCAGCTCGGAACAAGACGACTCTGGCGTTTTCTTTGATGATGTCACCTGATCCCACACCCCAGTGTTGACGTCAAGGTTTTGGTTCAGAGCTCCGAAATTTCCAGGTGACGAGACGTTGGGTGATTTTGCATCCTGTTCCTTCAGCTTGTTTTGGTACTGCGCCATGATCTCGTCGGCCAATTGACATTCACGAATCTTTTCAAAATGCTGCTGCTGCTCTTCAGGAGACAGATAAGACGTGTCCTTCGGCGTCTCAAAGAGAGAAATGATGTCCGTCTCAATTCCAATGTCCGAGTCATTCACTGGCGCCTGTTTTGGTTCGAAAACTTGAGCACTTTGAGGATAGGGCTCAAGATTCTGAGTACTGGCATAGTTGCATGGCTGAGGAGTCTGTTGAACCATTTGCTCTTGAAACCCTGAGCCGTTATAGTCAGCAGGCACTTGGTAGTGATAACTCTGATTGGACCACTCGTTTTGCTGGGAATAGTACACCGGGTTGCTGTCCATGTATCCTGGAGCTGGCTGAGAAAAATCAGCAACTTGCTGAGGGGGAACCCAAGAAGCTTCTTCAGTCTGCGGCTCGGTTTGTTCTTCCTCCGCAGGAGCTTCAGGATTCTCCAAATCCAAGGAAATTTCATGTTTCTCTCCCACTACGTTTCCAACGAACGAAGAGACCACCTCCGGATCAGGTTCAAAGTCGTCGTCAACCTCGTCCCTCTCCTAGAAAAAAAAATAGTAATTGAGCATTTATAAGAAAAATGTAAAACTCACATTTGCCATGAGTTCTTCCATGGTAAAGCCCAGGCCAAGAAGATTGCCAGTGATCAAACCCGTCAACAAATCCATTTCATCAGACACGAGATTGGCACTTTCCAGTCCGGCGTGGAACCATTCCAGCAGAGCATCAAGATTGTCTCCCATCTCTTGAATTTGGATCAGAGCCAAACGCTCCTGTTCAGCGAGTAAGTCAGACGCAGGCTGTAAAATTGAAATGAATAATCTCTCAACGCTGAAGAAGTGCAGAAAAATTGTTTGTTTATCAAAACCTTACTCTTTGGTGAGATTTCCGTGCCTTCCCGCGGCGGAAGGCGTCAGCATCAGGAACTTTGAAAACTGAGTCCGGATTGGTCATAGGTGGAGGTGGAGCAGGAGTTACAGGGACAGGAACTTTTTTCGTCAGCATTTTAAGATTAGCTGGTGGGCGCTTTCTTGGCGCTTCCAGCTTCTGCTGATGCTCCTTTCGCTCGACGACGCTATCAAAAGTCTGACTCTGGCGAGGGAGAGGAGGTGGAAGCTAAAGAATGGTATACATTAAAAACTTGAGGAAAATCGAAAACCTTTGGTTCTTTCAGTTTCAACATATCGAGCATTTTCTTCTCTTGCTCACACAATTGTTTAGTCCGCGCGTTGTTGTAGGCTCTCGGAGGCGGAGGCCTCTGAGCTTGCTGGAAATGATAAAGAAAAAGTTATTTCATGCCGAGAAAAGTATAGTGGGAAACCTGCTGCAAGCGGTGCTGTTCTACTGGAACACTCGAGACGATTTGAGTGGCATTGGGTGGCACGTACTTCTAAAAAGGAAATTTCTTTCAAAAACATTTTCGAATTTTCTCACGGGATATGAATATAAAAGGTTTCCACGTGTTTCACACGGTTTAATTGGATGACGCACAAGAAAAAAAAATGTTTACGTATTTTTTTTCTGCAAACTCGAGACCAGAAAATCACAAACAAAAAAATTATTGGTATTTCTAAATAAAGGTGTTTGCAATTTTTTCAAAGATAATTATATTAAATTTGCAACGTGTCCCACACGGTTATAATAATACAAAAACAGAAGGAAAAAAAGTTTTTTTCTTGGTTTTTGCAAGCTTTAGGCCAAAAAAATCGACACAAACAAAACGAGAAAGCTTCGAGATTGGAAAAAAATATTTTTTTGATGCATTATTTTCTCAATTTCAAGATAAATCACTAAAAAAATGGAGGAGAGACTAGAAATTTTTAAAAAAATCTCCAAATTTTTTTCGATTTGAAAATTTTTTTCGATAGGGAATTTTTTTCAGTGGCTCTTGGAGAATGAATTCAAACTATAAGAACCAAAAATAATTGCTGCTTTTGAAGTGTCAGAGGACTTTTTGAAATGTCTGAAAAACTAGAAATTTTGATCTAAATTCTACCTCTTTAGGAGCCGAGCGTTTCTTGGGAGGATGCTTAGGAAGTGGCTGCTTTCCCCGTCGTGCGACAGCCTCGATGGTGCTCAGAATGTTGTTGAGCGACTCCTGACTGGTTGTCGTACTTGAGCTCGAGCTGGGACCAGCGCCAGAAGACGAGCCAGATTGAGAGGAAGGACCGGCGCCGCTGTTTGCCGGCAGGATTTTGGCGCGTTGGTAGTCTTGGATCTGATGCTGGGCGTCGACGAGACGTTCAACAAGAGAGGTTGCATGGCGCTGGATTTCAGGACTATGACGTAACAGGGAATTTTGAAGTCTCGGAGCCGGAGTCAGTGGCGCCTTGTATGCTGGTAAAGATTTGACAACGACTTGTTGGTCTTGATGAGGTGCTGGTGGTGGTGTGACAGTGATCAAGGGAATCTGCATAGGGGCTTGAGGAATCGGAGGATCCATCACAGCCGGAGCCGCAGCAACGTTGATGTTTGGAATTGCCGAAATTTTCGGCTGCACGGGCTGAGGCGGCGACTGATTTTTTGTAGACGTGGGAGTCTTCTTTGAGCCTCTCTGCGATGTTGGTGCCAAGGTAACCGGCATTTTATCACTCGCTCTGCAAGTTTATCGAGTTAACTTTGTGAGGAATAAAAGAAGGCATTCATTTAACCCGTCGAGCCCGACCGCTCTTGATATTTTATTGCGCTTTACTGTACTTGTTTGTGGAATTAATGTTTGTGAAATGCGTTCAGAAAAACATCTTCTTTTATTTTGACTTATGAAAAGAAATGCATCCTTACTGAAGACGTGCGGCCAGAGCAGCAGCCGCTTCTCTTTCCCGTTTCAATTCGAGTTCTCTCTGCTTGGCCTGTAATCATCTCATTGACGTCTACATCCCCTTATTTCTTGGAATCTACCTGTCTTTGTTGCTGTTGAAGGTGTTGTTTGACGGTCAGTCCTTCTTCTCCGATTATCATCTCAGGAGGGATCTTAGGCGGTTTGTAAGCGCTTTGACTGGAAAATCGTTCATTTCAATGATGTCATCATCCTTTTGATGAATTACCTTCGCCTGTTGTACGTTTTCTTTGGTCGAGCTCCAACTTGTGGCTGAATCTAGAAATAGTCCTTGTGCATAATTTCTCCAGGAAGAGACTCACAAGTTCGTTGGGAACCACGGGAGTCGAAACGAAAGTGTGCACTGGGAACAAAGGTTGAGTTTTCACCGGGTAAAGATGTTGCTGTTGTGTTAGTTGTTGAGTTAGGGCTCCATGCTGAATTTCAATAAATGAAGCTTCGGAAATAGCTCTATCGAGTTCTATGATGACAATGTCTGAAATGACTGTAACAGTATAAAAATTGTTGCCAGGCAAGAAATCCTCGCGCCTTGAAACTTTATAACGTTGCGCTGCGCTGATGTGGACAACAAAAAACGATTTGAGGGAATTCGAAGGGGCGTGGCAATCCATTGATAGAATCAATATTTTTTGGTTTCTCGCAGAAATTTTTCGTCTCTCGAAGAATTTCATGACTGTTTTTGAACATCATAAGACGCATGGAAAAATGTGAAAAAATATCAATGAACAAAGATTTTTGCGTCTTGGAAAATTCCTCCACTCAGCCTCTAACGAAAAAGCTCTACGAATAAATTCAACGCAAAACGTTTTTTTTTTGGATTGTGCGGCAATTTGTGAGGCTTCACTTTGCGGTTTCAAAAATAATAAATTGATTACGCCCCCGCAGCAGCACGATAGAATCAAATTACTGCTGAAAGGAAAACTAAAACAGGCGAAAGGTTTCAGATCAATTGTTGGATGAAACTCATGGTATTTATGACATCCAGCCTTCAGAAAGAAAAAAAATATGCGCCTTTAATCTTTTCAGTACGGTTGTAATGCTTTAAAACGCGTTTTTTTTTCTACTGTGGGAAGCAGTTTTTCCTATAAAGCGTCAAAATTTAATTTGAAGAAACGTTTTTTTTTTTCTAACAGATATAAAATCGAGGAGTATTAAAGTTCTTCTTCGTGAAGTTTTGGAAATCTCAACGGAATATTTTTGCGCATCTTTAACAATGAACTACGGAAGCGATTTCAGAAAAATAACTAGTATTTTTCAAAATTCTTTCCAAGCAACATCTAAGACAGATCACCAAGTTGCCTGGAAAGAACTGTGATAACGAAATTTCCAAAACGAAAAAAAGTCTGAAGGGTTGGACATCTTGTGAACGAGCCAACAGTGGCGTGCACTTTTATGGCCATTTGAAAGCAGAAAAATGCTATCAAGCGTTCCCACGGCACCCTACGATTATCGGCACAAGTCACGTTTTGTTTTTTTTTTCAGCAATTTTTTTCTTTCTTACCGGATATGCAAATACGGGGTTGTGGCTCTGCTGCATGCTGTTGTCTAGCCGAGTTTCAGTTATCCTGACATCTTCGCGGATCGTGTGGGAAGAAATTGGATGGTGACGTTCAGGAATGCCGACCTTCTGAGAATTATTTAATCAGCATTCAATTTTCACAATGGGAAAAAGTACCGTTGGAAGTGCCAGAGGAACTTGGTATCTGGCGTCTATAGCCGTCTCGATGATCCTCACTTCAGCTGTGTCTTTGATCACCTGTGAAATGGTTGGCATGAACTTTTGAGAAAATTTAAGCTACCTGTGTCAGCCTTGAAGGACCAGGCATTTGAGAAGGCGGTCCTGAACCGCCAGGATATTGCTGCAAAGAAGCAACTTCTTACAGCGTTAGAAAAAATCTTGAGACATCTTGGCGCCACTTTTTACTCACTGCTAGGTTAAGTGAAACTTCGAAACTACTGAAATTTTTTCTATCCAGCGGTGGATGAAATATAATTAATCCTGCACTCCCACAGAGCCAGTCATCCCTTTAAAAAAAAAAGAGCACGCCGCTGTGAATCGACTACACTTTTGCAGGTTTTTTTTTGTTTCGGTGCGTTGCGCTCGGGCAGCGAAATCGATACTTTTTCCGCACACTGCCCCTGCCTTTTCCAAACATGAACACAACATTTCACTGATAAACAGAATGATAACGGCTCCATTTTCCGTTCTTGAACTTTGTAAGTAACGCTCCGATGACACAAATGGTTGCCATGACGCCGATCGATGAGCGAAAAAAAAAACTCACTGATGCCATTGTCGACTACTGCATTCGGAGCTCACGTTTCCCAAGAATAAACCTACAAATTACTTCATAGGCAATGGATAACTGACATTTAAACTTACATTTAACAAGATATTTGAAATATGACAATGGGCCAATTATCCAAGTTTTTCCTCTCAATACTTCCGAGGGAACTAGAAAGTTTTGAGCCTGAAGAAGAATTTCGATGATCAAAAAGACATGGTTTGAAGTAAAAACAACGAAGCGAACGCTAATAAAATTCAGAAAGGGAAAAATTCAAAAGGAAGGATCGACTCAAACAAGATGGCAATCTATGAGCGCCAGTCGGCATTTGCAAAACGCGCGCAGTTTCCCGGGGTAGATCAGGACGCCACGCCGTAGACTATAGTGGAAACCATTGTCTTTTGGCGTGAGTCAATGGGTTTCCTTTTTTCTTTCGTTTTGATTCATTCACTATTGTTTTATAAAACTCCCTTTTATGGTTTTTTTTTCATTTTTGAAATAAAGTGAACGACGCAAAAGGGAAAAATAATCTTAAATCCGATTTCGCGACTACATTTCGCTCCAATAGAAAAGTCGCCGTTGCTATAAAGATTGCCATCAAAAATATTATGCTCTAAATTTAGAATGCTATAGTAACGGCTTTTTTTGTGTCCTAAAGAGAAGTGACGGCAAGAAATATGAAATAAAAAAATTGAACTATTTTTTTAAAAACCAATTTTCGAGCGCTCAGAAAACGGGTTTACGGTCAAATTTAGAATGTTCAAAATAATTTTCTTTTTCACCAAAAAACTTTTTCAAGGCTTCAATTTTTTTCTACTTTTTTGAAGTAATTTCGTCTTGAAATTCAGTAAGACAGGAATATTTTTTCACTAAAGCCAGAAAAGTTCAATTTTAACAAATTTATGTATTTTTCTACCGGTGTAAACTTTAATTCAGTTCGATTCAGGGCGATGAATTGTGAAAAAAATAATTTTGTGTCAAACCACTTCATTAACACATTTGACAACATTTGAAACATCGGCGAAAAAAAAAAATTATTATCCTGAGTTTTGAAGTCTTATCATGACCAATAGTGCTGACAAAGTCTTGTGGGCAGTTTTAGGTCAAAACAACGTCTTGTTGGGCTGGCCTCGCGATATCACCACAGTGGACTTTGTATCGTCCATCGCCCGCTGTAATCATGACGCGCCACGTTGGCGGCCGCTCATCTTTTTTCTACCAATTTTTTTTTGTTCTCCGCTCCGATAGCTTTTTCGCAGTTTTCTTTGGTTTCTAATCGTCCATTTTCTCGTGAGAGATGGAAGATATGGGTTCAAGTTGGAAACTTTTTTGATGGGGCCATCCAGAAAACTTTGAACAGAGTTCATTTGGCCAATGTTCAAAAATTGAATCCGTTAGGAATAGGTTCAGTCTTTATTTAGGATGCTTCCTTTCGCAAAGCAAAAATAAGAATAAATCAAGTTAAAAAAATGGGTTTTTTTCGTTGTCGTGGTGAAAAATCACAACATTGTGAGCTTTTTTCAGATTTCCACAAAAAGAAAATGAAAAATTAGCTCTGAAAATTACTATAATGCCAATCTGAAAATTTACTTATTTTTAAACTTTTTATGAGACTTTTTGGGTTCTTTCGGCTATGTTTTGCACATTTTGAAGTCTCTGGAACTTTCAGAAAATGACCTGAGCAGTCTCTTTCCAAATACCTTTCAGCTTTTGTCAAACGCTTCATTTCCAACGCAAATTTTCCCATCGCCAACTTATATTCACCTTTCAGGGAACATGTTGAGCTCTGCTTCCACGACGTTTGCTCGGAGCTTCTCGGCGACGGCCGTTAGGAATAAAGTGAACAACGTCACGGTTATTGGCGCCGGCCTTATGGGCTCCGGAATTGCTCAGGTTAGAAAACCAGAGCGTAGGATTTTTTTTGCGATATAGCGTGAATGAGACGCCATTTCCGGCGTCATTTTAAGATTATTCAAACTAACTGTGTGGTTTAACGTTTTCTGCAGATAGTGGCGAATGAAAACTTCTCGCACCAGGGTTTCCTTGTTCCTTGATCTCTTGGAAAAGTTGTAGTTAATAGACAAAAATCAAAAAAAAAAGACAGAATGAAATGATTCAAAATAAAAAAAAACAAAAAATTGAAAAAAACAATAGAAACCCTGCAGGTTTCCGCAAACGCCAAGCTAAACGTCGTTCTGGTGGATAGCAACGAAGGAGCTTTGAAAAAAGCCCACAGCAGCATTGAAAGCAGCATCAAAAGAGTGGCAAAGAAGCTGCACGCAGATGATGCGAAGGTAAGCAAGAAGATTTATGAAGAAGACAAATTTTCTCTCTATTCAGGCTCAGGAAAAATTGGTCGCTGAGACCATTGGCAAAATCAACACTTCAACAAACGTTGGAGATTCTGTGAAGAATGCGGATCTTGTCATTGAAGCCATTGTAGAGAATATTGAAATCAAGAGGAAGCTTTTCGCTCAAGTTGAGGAAGCTGCTAGGAAGTTGGTTTTTGAAACAGTGATGATTGTTTGAAATGAACAATCTATTGAATATGAAGCGGAATCAAGCTTCAAGGATTTTTATAGTTCATCCAAGTCTGGGTTGGAAAAAAAAGTCGTGAAACAGAAAAGGACCATTTCAATCATTTTTTACAGCTCATTTATCTTGACGAGATTGAACCTTTTTTCATTGAGATAACAGGATTTTTGAGTTTTCTAAATTTTTTTTCTAAAGAATTAAAAATTTCCAAGAGGCTTATTGGAAGACGTTAAATTAGGCTCAGGAATAAGGATTCTTTAGAGAGGACAAAAGGACGATAACAAATTCGAAAGACTAAATAACTATTCTTCATCATTTTACCGTTTCAAGTTCACAAAACTCAGACAGTTCCTCGAACCAGAAATGAACCGACTGCCATAAAACTTCCTCCCAAGAAATAAGGCGTTAATGTTTCCAGAGATACGCTCATCACAACAAACACCTCTTCTCTCCGATTGGAAGACATCGGGAAGAACCTCAAGGACAAAACCCGTTTCGGTGGCCTTCACTTTTTTAACCCCGTTCCGGTCATGAAATTGCTTGAGGTAGTACAAAATTAGTTACAGAGTTTAATCGAAAGTGGCAATCTCAGGTCGTAAGACACACGGAAACTTCGGACAAGACCTTCAACGAACTTGTCGACTATGGAAAGTCTGTGGGAAAAATCACGGTCGCCTGCAAGGTTCGTACAGAAAACGAAAAGGGGAAGTGAATTTTGACGGCGTTTTCCGAGAATTTGGTGGAAATGGGAACAGGAAAGTTTCTGAAACTATTTCCAACGTTTTTGGACTTTTTTCAAGTTGTTGTTTGTGTTTCGGAACTCGTTAACCGCTTAAAGTTTGCGGGAAAGTTTTGAAAATGAAACAGGAAAGTGAATTTTAGCAAGTTTTTTGGAACTAGGTCATAACTTTGTGTCTTCACCGAAAAAGGGAATGAAAACTGAAACAGGCAAATGAAGTTTGAAAGTTTCGCCCACTTTTTTGAGTGCCTTTCGTATTGGTATTCTGTTTTTGAAAGAAATGTTTATAGTCATAATTTCATATTTCAACGCAACCAAGTTATTAGTAAACTACGGTAAGTAGAATGAGGATAATAACTGTGGCGTGTGAAATACGTATTAAAATGGCCCTTGCAGAAACTGAAAATTATGAGTTTCCAGTAACATGAACTGAAACGGGAAATTATTTTTGTCTTTTTTTAGTTTTATGTCAGGGGAAACGGTAGTTGCGTGCAAAGTTGGTATTATCGAAAAGTAATCTTTTCCCGAAGAAGACAGGAAATGAAACGGGAAAGTTAGGTTGAAGGACATGGTCTTTTTTTTCCCTCAATTTTCACGACGTCATACTTTTATTTTTAACGACCTTGATTTTATGGAAAGTCTGTGGCATGTTGTGTTGGTATTAAAACTGATGCGATTACTTTGTAGATAAAAAAGGGAATTGGAAGCCGAATTGTATTCCTACAGTAATATTTCAGGCTTCAAAACCTTTTGCGTGATTTTTGAAAAAATTGTTGGAAAAGTTGTTTTCGGGAAGGATTATCTTATGACAAGGTGGAACAAGGAAGTTTGTTTCTTTTGAAGCCATTTTGTCATTTGTCACAATATCAAAGATTGTTTTCTTTGATACAAGGCGCTTTTAAATGAGAAGGTTGAAGCTAAAAGAGTTATCGAGCGTACTTATAATGTAAAGTACGTCGCTGGAGCCAATGGAGAAGCTTGAATTTTCAAAGTGATCCGAAGTCACCCTGTCTTCCATTTTTCACAACATTACTGTTTCAGGACACTCCCGGCTTCATTGTGAACCGTCTTCTGGTGCCCTACATGTTCGAAGCTCTACGTCTTCACGAACGAGGCGACGCCTCCATGAAAGACATCGACATTGCCATGAAACTTGGAGCCGGTTATCCAATGGGACCCTTCGAACTTGGTGATTATGTCGGCCTCGACACGTGCAAGTTCATCATGGACGGTTCGTTTTTCGAGATTTTTGCAGGGGAAAAATTCCAGGCTTTGACAGAGCTTCATAGAGAAGGCTCAAAATTTCATTCAATGTATCTAATTTTTTTTTCATCCTGAAAATTGACTCCCCTATATCGACATCGCCAGTTTATGGCATGAAGAATGGCTCAGACGTTGCGGTCGCATAACAGTAGACCAAATGAAAAGTTCAAACTCACCTCCATGTGCATCCCAGCTCACAAAGAAGTCATTGGAGAATCGGAGAAGCTTTGCTTTCAATTATGAGCAAGTAGCTTGAAGTCGGGTAGTAGGAAGAATGAACTCCAGTCGGCTAGGAATGAGTCCCATTACTTCTAATTAGGAACTCGACAAGGAAGGTCACTATACTGAGAAGATTAGAAATCAGACTTTGTTATTCAAGTTTTAGATGAGTAATCTAAATTAGTCAGCTTAATTGAAAGTTGTTTTGCTGCATCTCAGTAAAGGTAATTTTTTTGCTCCTTGATGCTTACAGATAATGTTGTCTAAGCTATTTAGTGTTTTAGATATGATTCTAAGGTGTCGGGATTTTGAAAATTACTAATTGATGAAGTTTTAGGGAAGAGAAACTCAATTATTTTGTCAAGTTACCACTTATTACGCGCGTAAAACGATCTTCGAGCGTTGCCAGGAATTACTAAAGTGCAAAACGAAATGCCCTTTCGAGTGAGACAGCAAAACAACTTCTAATTAAGCTTCTTACTAATTAGCTGACGGCACATTTGTCATCAAAATCTCGGACAACAAAGCGTGATTTCTAATATCTATGAGTCAATGTCATCCTCAAGTAATTGATACTAATAATGAAAGCCTTTGTTTGAGAACAAAAGCTTTGCTTTCGTATTCACCAGGGGATACAAAAGAAGAAACTACAAATTGGCGGATGTTTTCCTGTTTCTGCAAATTGTGATCTTTCTCACGAAAGGTCGTATTATCAGGTAGAAAGGAAAGCGTTGGGAATAACATGTTATTGAGGAAGAGAAGAGCTCAGAATGTCAATGCACATAATTTGATTGTAAAAACTATCGCCTAGCAACCTAAGGATGTATACTTTTCTATTTTTGCAGGCTGGCACAAGCAGTACCCTGATGAGCCGGCATTCAGTCCAAGCCCACTGCTCAACAAACTTGTCGACGCGGGGAAAACCGGCCGCAAGTCCGGAGAGGGTTTCTACAAGTACTAATTAGTTAACGAGTAAAATATTATATGGTTTATGTGTATTGAATAAACGTGTATTTTTTGTCCTTTTTCGGCGAGAAAGGCATGAAAAGGCGTTGATTGAAAGGATAGCCACATAAATGGAAATCAGGCCTTTTCTGAAGTTTTTTCAAAAATATTTTTGCTAAGCTTCTGAATATCCTTATTTATTTGAATGAAAAAAGCCTTTGATAATCAAAGCGAATTAGTTTTTTAATTCTGCTTGAGGCTTAGAGAGGCTAAGGATTAATTTAATAGCAAAGAATACTACCAAGATTTGGTAAAGCATTGATTCAAGCGAGACTGGACTGTTCACTGACCTGCGACGCTATTGTTACAAAAATAGTTATCAAATCTCTTTTTTGGCTTAAGCAGTAATGACAAAAAAATAAAATTGGACGCAAGGAATGAAAATAAAAGGAAAAGGAATGGATAAAAATCAAAAAGTTGAAATGGTATCGTGACAGCCAGGATCACGCGACAGATTGATGGACAAAAATTGATCCTCCTCCGTTTTTAAAAGCAAAATCCATCAAAGAAACTGTGAGAGCTTTTAAACCAACTTGCTTTCATCTTTCCCGATCGTGGAGGATTTTTACTTCTAAGCGCTATCAACATTAAAAACACACGCATAACTGGTTTCCTAGACTTTCAAGCTGGAATAAATTGGGCATGAGCTCCCACATAATTTTGACCTTGACAGGTTTCAATTAGACTTGAACTTGACAAAAATTAGAAAATTCGAAAAAAAAAAAAAGGAGCTCAAACTATGCATTTTGGGAGATATTCTGCCAGCTGGACCATACTGGAGGCAAGAAGCTTTAATCATAGCTTTCCAAACCTAAAATTCGAAAAAAAATTGACAAGAATTGGATGAAATGCATGGAAACCACTCCAATTGGAAATGACGCCGCATATTGGTTTTCTGAAGATTTGTAGGCTAATAATATTGGACCAGAACCAGGATGTTCTAATTGTAGGCTTCTTTTCCTCAAATGAAATGAAAGAAAAGACGATTCGAAAAATGTTGGATACTCCGGCGATTTTTTGGTCTGGCAATTTGTAATTTGAAATATTCGGTGAGATGTTTGAAGAGATGAACTTCGATAATGAGCAAATTTTTTGAATAGCCTGCACCTCATTCCACTGGAAAACGTGAGTCAAAGATAGTTTTCCTTATGCAATTTTTTTAAAATAATGAACTAGGAAACATGCATTTTGACCAGTTTCAAGCTGTGGCGCTGCAGCCTGGTGTATGCACACTTTTGTATAAAACACCCTTAGGTCATATTTTCAAAGCTCGAAGATATATGTTTTTGGCATAGTAAAACAATTTCTCAACCCGGAAAATGCAACATTTTTTCCTCAACACTTTGTTGAAAAACCTTCAACTTGATGCTTTCTGATGATCGAAAATCCTTTCGATCACACCATTTTCTTTTATTTTTAAATGGAGGAAAAACTTGTGGGTTTTAAGTGTCACATGGTTCGGGCTTTTAAAAACGCAAAAAAAAAAGAAAATGATAAATGGGTAAAAAGCTTTTAGGTAAAAATCTTTAAAATCCTTGAAAATATCGAAAATACTTCAAGATCGGCGATGATTGATCTGTGGAAAAAAATTCAGTCCTTGTGCACATAATTCAATACTTTTATCAAAACATCAAGTCATGTATAAAAATAAAGGAGATAGAAGAATATTCTGAGAAAATCGTAACGAATCCAAATATCGAAAATTTTATTCAACGTCCTGGTCCTGCTCATCAAAGTCAGCTTCATCGTCAGCGGTGGCTTCCTAAATATTTTTCATTTCTTTAGGATTTTTTTGAGAATTCATACTTGATACTGTTGATATTCGGAGACCAAATCGTTCATGTTACTCTCGGCTTCAGTGAATTCCATTTCGTCCATACCTTCGCCGGTATACCAATGGAGAAAAGCTTTACGGCGGAACATGGCTGAAACATTTTTTTGCTTGTCGGATTCATTCTATTTTAAAATTTTGGTGCACTGAAAATGGCTCTTGCATCCCATATGCGGACAGGCTGATATGAGCTTGCAACCGACCAGTAAGCGACTTGCGCCTTTGAAATCAAAAAGGTAAAACTTTGCTTTGAATTTCAAACTGTAGGATGATCTCAAGATTCGAGCATTTTCAAGCAAGAAAGAAAAGATTTTGAGTCAGTTTCAGTGCGAATATCTAACCATCCATCAGGCAATATTATCTTCATTATTCCCGTTTTTTCTCACCTGTGAATTGTTCAGAGATCCTCTTGAAGAGCTCCTGAATAGCGGTTGAGTTTCCAACAAATGTTGCGGCCATCTGTAATTTCTTCAGTTTTTCAAAATAGCAAAAGTCAACAATAACCTTCACTCCTCTTGGCGGAATATCACAAACGGCGGTTTTCACGTTATTAGGGATCCATTCGACAAAATACGATGAGTTCTTGTTTTGCACATTGAGCATCTGTTCATCGACTTCCTGAACAGCTCGATGTTCGATAAAAGTTGGAAAAAGGAGGTGAAATCACCTTCATGCTCATTCTCCCACGGAACATGGCAGCCACAGTAAGATAACGACCGTGGCGTGGGTCACAGGCGGCCATCATGTTTTTGGCGTCGAACATTTGTTGGGTTAGTTCAGGGACCGTCAATGATCTTCAATAAGTTGCATTTGATGACTTTACTGTTTCGAAAAATAATGGCTTTTTGAGGATAAAACTTTTATTAAACCAAGTAATTGATGCAGGTTGGTTCAGGCTATGGGGGATAAAATTCGACTTTTTTCGCTCTTCAGTTGTAATTTCGGGAGCCTACGGCGTTTTCAATCATTTAATCAATCTCATTGTTGATGATCCAATCATTTCCTTCGCTTCAAGCTCATTCGAGCCTTTAAGCCGAAAAATTCGACGAAGCAAGTTTTCTCATTTTTTCTGACATTAGAGGGCGATTTTTTTTCTGTGCCGTTTTTTGAAAATTTCATTCACCTGTACTGCTGACTTCCCCTCGAAGTCAGCGGGGCAAATCCAGGCATGAAAAAGTGGAGCCTTGGGAAAGGCACCATGTTAACCGCCAATTTGCGCAAGTCGGCATTCAGCTGCAACATTTCCCACGTCAGGAACTCAATTAACTGGTTTGGAGTACTTGTCCTGGGAACCGCAAACAGGTTGTTACGCCGCTCATCGTCATGGAGACCAGGTGGTTGAGGTCGCCATAAGTGGGAGTTGTGAGCTTGAGAGTGCGGAAGCAGATGTCGTAGAGGGCTTCGTTGTCGATGCAGAACGTCTCGTCCGTGTTCTCGACCAGTTGATGGACTGATAGGGTGGCGTTGTAGGGTTCGACGACCTTGAATTTGAAAAATGGGGGTCATGAATCAACATTTTCTGGCTTTAAGATGTTTTGTACATTTCTGAAAGGGTTTCCTGACTAAAAAACAAGGATAATCTAATCAATTTTGGCGGAGGAATCTCTGAAGAGTGGTCTGAAAATGCATTCGTTATAGTTTCTCGAACCTACAACCTGCCCAAGTTTGAAATTTTTTGACGACACTAGTCACAAATAATCTATTTTATTAGTTTTCGATAGTTTTCTCCAATTTTTGATTCTAATTATGATTAATAAAGCTTTTGTGTTTCTAAACAGGCTCACCAATATTTTCTTGACTCACCGTATCAGAAACTTTGGGACTAGGCACCACCGAAAAGGTGTTCATGATCCTGTCCGGATACTCTTCACGGATTTTCGAGATGAGAAGAGTTCCCATCCCAGATCCAGTGCCACCGCCCAAAGAGTGCGTCATTTGGAAACCCTGAATTTGAAAAAATCCAATCATTCAATTGAAATAGACTGACCTGAAGACAATCGCAGCTTTCAGCTTCTTTTCTGACCACATCCAGTACATTGTCGACTAATTCAGCTCCTTCTGTGTAATGACCTTTCGCCCAGTTGTTACCCGCTCCGGATTGACCTAGGAAACACGTTTGGAAAGATTTTGAAGGATACTAACCGAAAACAAAGTTATCAGGACGGAAAAGCTGTCCGAACGGTCCAGCTCTCACGGAGTCCATGGTTCCAGGCTCCAAATCAACAAGGCAGGCTCGAGGAACGTATTTCCCACCTGTACAAAAAAGAAGGGTCAAAAAAGGTGAAGGGAAGCCTTACCGCTCGCTTCATTGTAGTAGACGTTGATCCTCTCTAATTGGAGGTCAGAATCTCCGTTGTAGGAACCCGTCGGATCGATTCCATGCTCATCGGAGATCACTTCCCAGAACTGAGATTAATTTTTCATTACTGCCTGATTCAATTGATTTAGAGCATCAAATTAAAAGGGGAAATAAATGTCAAGTGAGTTTACACAAAATAGTTATTTCAGTAAATTCTCACGAGTTTTTAGTTGTGAACAAACTTTCCTGTTTCAAAATGATTTTTGCAAGGATTAACAGACTATTGAGAATAAATTTGATTGAAAATTTGCTAAAAAAAGAGTGTGATAAACCTTTGATTTCTCAAATGAGTTTGGTAGGGATTTTATTCTGATTCGGAATGAAATTCTTTCAATAGCTGGAAAAAAATCAGAATGATCAGAAAGCTTTTGTAAAACTGTTATCATTAGAATTTTCGAGAAACCTAAAAATTAAAAAAATGATAACTTTTTGATTCAAGTTATAATTTCAAGAATTGAAATTCACCTTGGCCCCTGATCTGGTTACCGCACTGGCCGGCTTGAATGTGGACAATCTCACGCATTCTGCAAAGTCCTTATTCGGTCAACATTGATAAAAGGGCAATCAGAGATGAATGGCGTGTTGAAAAGAAGAAAAGAAGAGGGGATTTTCGTATAATGGCAGGCAGAAATGAGCCTCGGCAGGTGCCGCTCCTGGCCTCCTGAATCGATGTACGACGCCATGGTTACGCGACGACCACTGCCAGGTTTCCTAATCGACCTGAACCCCGTAATTTCCGTCGCTCTTCGATTATGAGATTTATGCGAGAATTCCTGGATGAGAGGGAAGTAGAAAAAAAACAAGAAGAGGTTTTGGAATTCAGATCCTTCTCATTATCAGATATCAGTGAGATGATCTTGATATTTTCCACTCACCATTGACTCAAGAGTTTTTTTTTTAATTTTTCACACGGTTAGCTCTTTTTTCTATGCGGAAAGATTGAGGTAGGACCCCACATAGCAAATAAAAAGTAATTTTTGTTTTGAACCTCGAATTTTGAATTTGAAATAAAAGCTTGAAGAAAACTAGAAAAAGGGAAAAAAAGTGCATTTTCCTGAATTCAAAATCTTCCTCCAATCTATAGCTATTTTTTTCCGATCAAACATACAAGTTTAACAGTAAAAAAAGACTTTATTATTAATAAGTTACAGAATCCGGGAAAAAATCACAAATTACAAACAAAGTAGATTATCACAAAAGTCGATAGTGGGATGGAAAGTTGGGCACTGGTTGAAAATAAATAAGATTTTCTCGAATCACAAAAAATTCTTTAGCGACCTCTAAGTATGGGATAAACCGTCAAAAAATAAATAATTAAAAAAATTTTGGATTAAAATCAGCCTCTCCAGAATCGGTAGAAGGCGTACATGAATACACAGCAAATGACACAGCCGATAAGGAAAAGAACCCAATCTTCACGGACCCGTCGATCAATAATTTGTAGAGTTGTGTTGGATAATCCAAGCTAAAAAATTTGAATGACATTAAGAAAAAATCAGAAAAAAAACCAACCGCTCCACCAATGTCAAGAATTTTCCTTCTGACGCCTCGAATGTTCATATGTTGAGATCGGAGGCTTTCTAAGACCGCCGTTCCTTGGCTCAGTAGCTGATCAACCTGAATAGAAGAATGCTTTTTTTCAACTTGATAAGTTTGCGAACCCCATTATGAGAAGATTGGAGTCGGTCGTTCAGTTGAAGCTCATGGTCTCCCATGGAAAGAGCCGTTGATTCGTTCGGTCGGAATCTGGAACATTTGAAGGGATTTTTTTGATGGTGTTTTACAACTTTTAACAATAATTTAAAGCATAGAAATGAAATTTGAATGATGATTAATCAGCCATGAAGCCTCAGCGCATTTGAGAAAAGATTTATATTTTTTCCTCGTCTAAAGCTTGCCTTTTCAAATCAATAAAAACTCTTAAGAGCTTCTCCACAAAAATTCTACTGGCCTGATTTCAATTTTTCGGAGCACTTTCTAAAGCCAAATTTAATAATACATTCGTTTTATGCAATTTTTCTGCTTATTAAAGGCGCATATCATACTAAGACTGTCGTCAAAAACTCTTCCCAAAACAAACCTTTGCTTCAGAAGCTCGTCCCTTTCACTTGCCGCCCTCCACTTCGACGTCATTTTTGCGTGAACATTTGTTGCCGCCAGTTGAACATTGTTCGCATCAGCTTTTAGTTGGTCCACTCGCATTCGAGCCTAAAAATATTTTCGATAAACTTGCTTTCAAAGAAAAAAATTATTTACCGCTTGGCGACGATTTGGAGGTTCCCGGGACACGTAATCGTCGAGTCGGCTGCAGGAAGATTCAAGCTCTCTGAAAAAAAGATCTTGTGGCCTATTCATGAAAAATTTCTAGTTTTTTTGAAGAGATTCCCTTCAATAAAATCAAAAATCTGTTACTACTTGTCAGGAAATTAATTTGATTGAAAAATCCATCCGCCACTTCTCATTTAGAGAAACCTCCGAGTTTTTTTATTTCACTGGTACATAATTATAAGATAAACTCTTCAAAGTTTTTTTCAAGCCGGCAATAAATTAAATACTCACCTCAATTGGGCATGCATCGTCTGCATAATCGACTGAGCTTCATTTTCATCCAAACATCTTTCCAACCGGCCAAGCTCAAAATGTATATGATGGAGCTTCGCGTTTGTCTCATGGTACAAACGGTCCATACCTGAAAAATCAACAAAAATCTCTAAAAATAAGTAAGATAAATCGAATTTTCGAAATTAAAAAAGGTGTAATGGGAATTTGAAACACAGGAAAGTGAAGTCGAAAATGTGATAGCTTTTTTTTAAAATTTCATTAAGGTTCGTTAAAAGTTTAAAAATTCAAATCTGAAACTGGTCGAAAAATACTGAAAAACAATTAAAGAGCAAAAGTTCCAACATGCGATAAGAGGCGTGTCAAAAGAATTGCGCAGCAGTTGCGTTATTGCGGCGCGGTAACCTTGCTCTCTCCCTTCACCACGTTCTATACTTTTTTGCTTGTCTATTTTGTGATATATTTGTTTTAAGGTAACTTTTTAGTGATTTATAATGATGAATAGTTTATTCAACACAGAAAAACATGGATTTCACGGGAATTTCAAAAATTTTGTTTTTCAAGTCACGGGTCGATTTTTATGGGTTGGAAGCGTATCAGTGCCTTTTTTTTGTTTTTAGCAGTTTTCACATTTTGTTTAGGGTTTTTAAATTTTGTTTGCGAAAACCATTGAACTGCTAAATGGCCATCCTCAAATGGGAAACTTTATTTCTATTTCTAAGCTTAATGATTCCCTTTTTTTGTGTTTTTGGATTTTCCACTTATATTTAGGTTTGCTTTGATGTTCCTTCTCGTTTTGAAACTTGCCAGGGGTGGCTTAGAACTTGTAAAATCATCCGAAGAAATTTTTCTGGATTAAATTATTGGAACACAGCATAATAAAACTCAATAAAGTTGAGGGGATTTTTTCCGTTTTCAGAATAGAATTAGTATATTCTTATTATTCATTTTTTCCATAATATATATCTTCCTCATCCTCTAATTCGCAGCCGAATATTATGCGCCACTCATATCTTAACCTCAATCTCCATCGTCAAAGTGTTGCATTTTCAGGCCTGCGCGGGCGGTCGATTGTATCGCCGAACTCCAGATGGCCCCCGAAACGAAAAGTGGTAAGTATTCAACAAAAGTCTTAATTCAATTATTAGTGGGAACTTTCAGACACAATGTTTGACACATTGGCTAAGAGAGTGGATGGTATGAGGACGCAATGGAGAAAAGGGAATTTGGCATCGGCTTTGGAACTGATCGATGCGATTATTCGAGACGTTCAGTTGAACACGATGTTGGATACAACGGCTGCTAGGAGGGATCCTAGAAAGGTTTAAATTTTTTTCGCTTGGATTTTAATGACATTGAATCTTTCCAAAACCTTTGATAAGATAAAGTTATGTTGAAGGAATTTTCCTAATTTTATGATTTGTGTTCAATAGTTTTCCAAATTTGAGTTGAATGAACTACTGGGCGATAAATTTGTAAACTGTGAGCTTTTGTGTCAAAAATATCCAAAAGAATTTCTCTTCCGGATTTCGTGAGTTTTCAGCGGCAAAAATCGGAGTTTTAGAGCATTGAAATCCACAAGTTCTACCTTTGATCTATCGAAAAATTATCATCAAAATATATTCTTAGGATCTAAGCCATGCTGCCGTTGGATCATATTCAATTTCTTTAAAAAAATAAAAAGGAAAGGTTTTTTTTTTCAGCAATTCCTGACAATGTTGGAGACTGAAAGAAGGCAGATCAACACTGAAGTCAATTCGAAAAAGTAAGAATCTTATTTTTTACAAGATTACTCATCTTTTTTTCAAGGAACGATAGAGTTGATGCTCAGCGGAATAGTCCTAGTGATCCTCCAGCAGATCCCGACGTTTGGTCTCCTCCTCCTCCTCGGCCTACTTCAGCTCATTCTAAGAGGATTCCTGAGCCCGCTCCTAAGGTTTTTCAATTGGATATCAACTAGCATGAGCTCTCATTCTGAAAAAGAAATATAAACTTCAGAACGTGAAGCCAACGACTACAACAAAAGGAAGAGCCTCGGTCTCAAGTACTACAAATCAAGCGGCTAAGAAAAAAGCCAGGACGCCGTCTTCAAATGAACAGTATGCTTTTTAAAATCTTTTGAGGGGAAAAATCTGCTTAGGCCTCCAACGGATGGAGATCCAGATAAGGGATCGTCGGAGAACCCTGAAGGAAAATCAGAATTCGACGGGAGCGCATATGACTCGGTGAGAATATAACTTCTTTGAGACGTCAAGGAAATACTTATTTTTGGAGTTAATTGACATGGATAGTGACCTGAGAAAATGAAGCAGTTTTATCTGTAATAAACGTAGAATTTTTAAAAATGTTTCCAGGAGCTCGTTCGTGCAATCGAGAGCACCATGACACGGTCCAGCGCCCAGGTTTCAAAGTTTCTATTACTCGCAAACGTAAAAGAGTTAAGAACACCTCCTGGGACAGTATTGCCGGCTTACACGATGCTAAACAACTCCTGACAGAAACTGTTATCCTTCCCGCTTTGATTCCTCATTTCTTCAAGGTTCAAAAATCTTAAGTTTATAGTCACTTTCCTATTTCAGGGGATCCGGCGTCCCTGGCGAGCCGTTTGTATGGTTGGCCCTCCGGGTACCGGCAAAACAATGATGGCCAAAGCTGTTTCATATGAATGCAAGACCACGTTTTTTTGTGTTTCCTGTGGAGACTTGGCTAGCAAATGGCGTGGCGATGCGGAGAAGATGGTCAAGTTGCTGTTTGAAATGGCGAGATTCCACGCTCCATCGACAATTTTTATTGATGAGATCGATACGATCGGATCTCAACGTGGTGGAGCCAATGAGCACGAAGCCAGTCGTCGGTTAGCTTTTCTCAAGTTCCGAAAAACGTCCAAAAACTTTTTTAGCTCAGCTCATTAATAAGCCTGCCAGGCTCTACGATGACCAATTTTTGGGCAAAGTATATAAATAAAAACAATATTTCAGCCTGAAAGCCCAACTTTTGGTTGAAATGGACGGCTTTGCTGGTGAAGATTCGGATAAGAGAGTTCTTATCCTTGCCGCCACCAACTTCCCATGGAACTTGGGTTTCGTTTTCTGTTATTTTTCCTAGAAAATGATTGAAAATTCTCAGACGAAGCTCTGAGACGCCGTTTCGAAAAACGTATCTACATCCCCTTGCCGGACCAGGCTGCTCGACGATCTTTGGTGGAACAATGCATGAAAGAGGTGACTTTCCTGTTTTAGAATGTTTTAGAAGCTTAGAAACTTTACAGAAAGTATTCTTTCTGGAAAATCTCTAGTCCTTCCAAACCATCTGAAAATTAAATAATTTATACCAAAACCAACTTTACAGGTAAATGTTGCGGACGATGTCGATTTGAACGTGATCGCCGAGAAACTCGACGGATATTCTGGGGCGGATATCGTTAATGTTTGTCGCACCGCCGCCATCATGATTCTAAGAAGGTTTTAAAATTTTTCTAAGTTTCTCATTAGATTCTGGAATTTTCAGGCTATCCGTTGGCAGGAGAACAATCGAAATCGCCATGATACCCAAGGAAGAGTTTGATCAGCCGATTTCTGCCGACGATTTCGAGCAGGCCATCCGGACTACGAGTTCCTCTGTTAATAGGGTAGGTTTTTTTTTCCTTCAACCATATATTTGTCATACGAAAATAGTCGCTATAACATACCTTTTTTTCGAAAATGGTACCTATTCCTAAAACTCTACACAAAAAGGTGAGATAGAACTCTTTGCACTGAACTTCAAATCATGCCTTTATTTCCTATAAAATCCCTTCGCGCGAAAGTAGTTTTCAGTCCGACGCTTGAAAAATTAAAAATTCAGGCTTCTCTGCTTGAAAGCCACGGATTGAGCCGAATTTTTCATTTTTTACACAAACCCGTCTTCTAAAATTCCTGATTTTCAGGAAAGCCTGGCCAAGTACGAGGAATGGATCAACGAGTTCGGATCTGTATAATGGTTTGAGTAGTTCTGCAATTTCGTGTATATTTTGTCCAACTTTGTGCAATTTGATACTGATTTGATGTCATACTGATTTTGATTCTTCTATGTATATACTTTTTGCTTTATTTAACTTTTTTTCGATTATGGGAGAAATGTATTTGGAGAGGAAAAATTTTTAGCGTGTGCTTTCATGATTATGATTCGAATGTAAAAATATTATGTTCATTTTGTGAAAAGTTTGCATGCCCCTGATTCATAATAATATTTTTTTTGATTTGATTTGATTTGATTGGAAGGACATGTGTTAATACAAAGGAAATGGAAAAGATTCAGAGCTCGGCAACAATTTATTGCGGGTCCTTTGAACTTTCGAGAACGGGTGAAAATAAAGAGGCCTCTAAAAAAAAATGAAATCATGAAAATTCTCTCATGAAATCACTTTTTCGATTGGAGATGGAAACAAAAAAATAAGTGTTGCGCCCGACCTGGCTCGGGTTCTGAAAGAAAGTACATTCCAACCAGTTCAACAAACTTTTACTCGGGTCTTCGACGGTGCAAAATATTGATATGTCTTGAATTTACAATAAAATTGAGAACTCTGTAAAATAAACTGATTTTCCTTCGAGGAAAATGGAACTTAGAGTAAAAAGGGAAAAATCAGTTCACTGCAATGATTGCTCTAGTTCAAAATGTTCAAGAAGGGTTTTCAGAAGGGAAAAACGGTTATTCTGAAAAGGGTCGTTTTTTGATATGCCAAGTTCATATTTCAGTCTTTTTGAAAATTTTGCAGAATACTCAGCTATTTTAAAAAAAATATGACTAATCCAAGCGCTCTCAGAAAAAAAAAAAGAAGAATTTGAATCTATTTAACTTCCAACTGGACCACAAAAATAGCCCCAAGGTCATCAAAATAATATTGCTCGTTCTCCAAGTTTTCCAATAGCTTTTTTTGCGCGTATCTTGTTTCCGGATCGCAAAAGATGATGATTTCCGGCAATGTTACACAATCGGGCAGCTGAACAGATAAATCAGAACCCCGAAGCTTTTCGCTTCTTTTTATGAAATTCCCCCATTTCTCCGACAATTTCACCCTCTTTTTTTATTTGCTTCATTTTATTGAATTTCGAAAGTTATTCCGAGAAAACAGAGAAAAAGCCATTTTATGAGGTCTCGGAGGCAAATGGAAAAGATTGAAAGTTTTCCGAATTTCACAATTTTGTGACTCATCCATTTGGCGCTCTTTCCAAAACCAGTTCAATAATTTTTTTTCTCCTTCAAATGTAGTAATCATTTTTTTGCTGAAAAAACAAAAACAGAAAAAACCAACCAACTATTTGGTTTCCATCGGCTAACAAAGCAAACAAATCTGCCTCGAATCCACATTTTTTTTTGCTTTTTGTTCTTCTATCTTTCTTCTCTTTTCTCCTTTTTCCTATCGATTGCGACCAGGCATTGATATCAGTTTTCAGGAACTTATCGTTTTCTGTAGAAAAATGAATTTTAATTTTTGCTATTTCTTCAGGGGTTCAAAAGCTCTCACCGGGCAGAGGACTTTCGAGTAAAGTTTTTTTCAGCTGTTAGATGACATTTCTGTTTCATATTTTTTACTTCTACTTCTTAAAACTAATCAAGAAGTTGCGGAAAACGTAAAAAGGCGTCATGGCGACGGCAGATAAGCAAAATGGAGCGTGTTTCCTGAAGTTTCCCGCTTCCTGCCACCTCGTTAATCGCTTATGACATGTTCTCTCCTTTTGTGACCGTTACAATGCCTTCATTCGTCTTCTTCATTTTCGTTTTTGTCTTCTCGAACGCTCGGAATCGGTTCATTGCAAGGTTATTTTCCAAGCGATGTTGGCTTGGAATCGCAAATTGTTCTCCTTGATGAAAATTTTCTATTAATTCATTTGTTACGGATCTTTCAGAGAGGTTTTTCACTAATTAGATCGAAGTTCTCAAAATTTTCGCAGAGGATCACTTTGAGGCCTGCCGACTGCAGATCAGTGGAATATTTTGATCAGTTCTTTCTTCCAATCAAGCTCGGAACACTAAAAACCCACGTTTTTCAAAAGAATTATTAACTTGTTGATCTTGAACATGACTAGTAAGAAGAAATTATTTTCTGGTTCTGTTTTGAAAAACCTTAAAGTTACAGCAAGACAAAGTTTTATTAAGTTTGACGTCATTCGTTGGGATTTCTCCCCATTCGATAGCCAAATTTTCAATTTAAAAAAAACTGAGACTCAGTTGTACAACATTTTAAATGAGAAGATGTTCATCCTTCCCCTATTTTTAGCGTTCCTCAGAATATCCCCTATACATCTTTGAGTCGCAGCTTCTCTTCCATTTGGCTCAGTTTCACATGCAATTCGCTCAGTCTAATGGCCAATAAAACGATGAAAAAGTGACACGCTTTTAAAGTGCGGAGGGAATCGACGCCGCCGCGTGTTTTCAGCGTAAATACGCAATTTCTGGCCGCCTGAATTGAGAACTCCTCGAGTGTGGCAACATCGGACTATTGTGTCCATTTTTCTTCCCGACAACGACCTGCGTTTATGTAACCTCAATCGGTGTCTATTACTCAGCCGAGGAGATTTAGTTCAGTCATTAGGAGCTTGGAAGAGTAGAGGCAAATATTATAAAGATCTTGAGGCAAGTAAATTCTCTCTTCTTTGGTATTGTTGAAGTGAAATCTCCGAGAGCCTTTTCCAATAGAAGTTGCTAAAAAACTATGAAAAAAAAAACGATTGAACAGCAAAAAATCTTTCATGATTTCGCTGTTTCACATTGCAAAAAAAAGCTTCAAAATTTCGTACCTAAGATCTAAATGATTGAAAGATGACTTTTCTGCGTTATCCATATTATTTCTCACCCCGACTGCATTTTTTTTTTCGCAATGGGTCATGAAACATCCCGCCCTTTTGCTCCATTTCGCGACGTCTTCAGTCAATTCGAAGATGCTGAGTACCCTCATTTCCAACCCTAGAAAAATGAACTTCTTGAGGAAAGTTCGTTTTTTTCTTTTTAGATATTTTGGTCATTTTAGGGTGTTTTTTTCTTATTGAATCATCTTGTATGGAAGGCTTAAAAATGTCACTTTCAACCCATGAGCCGCGTGAAAAACGATTTTTTAAAAGAATCGAAATTTTTTTACTTAATTATTTTCAAATAGGAGGGAAGTATGGCTTCCTTCGGCTATTGAAGTCGAAGAAAACCCATTTCAGTAGTATTTCCATGATTTGCATGTTTTCTCCCTGGAGGCTTCTGCCTTTCAGCCCCTGCATTTATGTCTTCCTCTTTCCATCAGACCCTTTTTTTCTCATCCATCGCCCAAAGAGTTGACCAAAACAAAGGCTCCTCCGTTCTCCCATTTTTTTTTCTCAATTTTTTATTTTGAGCCCAAAAAAACTTCCTGTGGGATCCGACCACTTTTTTCCACCTCCATGAATAATTTGCAAACAGAGAACGCTCCACGCAGTTTCTCTCTGATTCATTCTGAACCAGCTCTTCTGAAACACTTCCAAACTTTCGTTTTCAACTGTAGTCAATGGGAAAAATGCTTTTTTTTTGATGGTATGAAAGAAAAGAGAAATGAAAACCTGAGAAAAAAAATTGAGAATATGAACAGTTATTTTCGAGAATACGGATTTGAAAAAAATTGTTTTTATAGTCGAAGTTTCCCTTTTTTTTGATGTTTCACGTTTTTTTCCTATGCAAAAAAAGTAACTGCAAATCTTAATTCCTTGATGAATTGAAAAAATTGAATTGATAAATTTTAAAAAAATTTCTCCTCAAAAAAATGATCAGAACCAATTCATTTAATGTTTTATGGCTTCTTGAGCTTATTTATGCGAGTTTCCTGCTTCAAAGTTTAAAAAATGAGAACACAAAGTGTAAACAAAATTGAAACTTTTGAGAGTTTTCTCATGAAGTCATCATAGTCTTTCGAGGGGCTCTATCAGTTTCATGTTGCAGCCGCAAAAAAAAACATAAAAGAGCCCCGTTGTTGGCATTATGTTGTGGCTCATTTGAGTCGCCGAAAAGGCTGCCAATTGTTGGAGGATGCGCGGTCGGCAATTCGTTTAGAGACCTCATTTGTGCCAACCCATGTTCTGTCCGCCTTGTTGCCCCAAAGAATTGCTTGCCATTTGTACAGAGTTCATTCCTCTGGCGCAGTTGTGCTTTAAAAGAGATCTCTTTGTTTCGAAGCAACTTTTTTCGATAATTTTGCAATTTTCTTGAAATTTTCTCGTACCTCTTTGATATACTCTGCCGACGAATTTTTAGATTTTAAAAACAAAGCTTCATATTTAGCTTTCAGATGAAATATCTATTTCAAAATATATGAGTTTATACCATTTTTGGCAATCAAAATCTTTCGATGACTGTTCTATAGTCGATGTGCCACAAGTTGAAATTTCATGGAACGACACTCCGCTGTTTCGTTCGATTTGTGCGGTAGCGCGCTTTTTGCGAATTTGCCAACCTCGGCCACGCTAATTTTTTTGATTTCAATCTTCATTTTATAAGCCACTCACTTTCTGAAAAAAATCCATTAACAACTGCGAAAAAAACAGAAAAACGATGAAAACATTAAAACATGGCTTTAACAAAAACACACTTTTTTTATCCCTCTTTTCGAGGAAGATCATGAAATTTACTGTGTTCTTTCGTTTACATTTGTACAACGCAATCTTTTTCAACGATTATAACACATTTAAAAGAAATAAAACAATTAAAAAACGATCAAAATTAGAATTAAAACCAAAAAAATTAGCGTAGCCGAAGTTGGCAAATTCGCAAGATGCGCGCTACCGCACAAATCGAAACAGCGGAGTGTCGTTCCATGAAATTTCAACTTGTGGCACATCGACTATATCAAAAATTGTTTTTACCTATAAAAATAATTTTTTTCCTGTTTCGTAGTTTTTTTCATGAAAAAAATGTCTGAAAGTGTCCTTCTAAAAAAATTACAGGAAAAAAATTTGAAAAAAAGAAATTACCAGATTTTGTCCGGTGATCGGTGATTATCCTATCAATAACATATCACCAAAAACAACGTTCACCTCGAGAGGCGTTTGTTTTGAAAAAAAATTCACTCCTCGTTGCAAAAGGAACAGAAAAAAACGTGTTTGGTCGCGTCTCTTTCTCTCTCTTGTCTATTCAATGTGTTCTCGGGTTGTAAAAGTCAAAGTAGCCCTCTTCATGTTCATGGTTCACAGTTTTTTTTTTGAGAATGGGAAGCGATGCGGTGTGAAAGAGAGAAGTCAATTAGTGAGGATTTTTTTTCTCTCGTTTTTCCAAAATTTCATTGATGCTATTTCTAACCAGAAAGGACTTTCAAAAATTGAGATTTTTCTGATGTTTTTCATCTTATTTCTTTTCGATGAGTTTCTGAATTTTATCCGATTTTCTGGAATTATTCAATAGAACTTACTCATTGGGAGCGATTTTTTTTATCTCATCAAAATCGGGTGAAGCTCTGCATTTAATCTTATTTGAGAAATAAAGGTTACATTTCGCTTTCATTCTTCTCAGCAATCGTCCTCTTTTTATCCACTCCATAAACACATTTTTTTTCCACGCGTTTTCTAATAGAATTCTCTCATTTCCCATTTGTTTCATTATCGACTCACCGAGTGACGCTCGGATTTTTTTGTGTATGCTCGCGGCGATGACTATCAAGTTTCAGTGTGAATGGCGCGGTAGCTTCCTGCATTCCGTGATGTGGCAGTCCGAGCAAGAAGTCAACAATTCTGCCGGCCCTTCGAGATCTTCAAACGGAAAGTCGAAGCCGACGAAACATGCGTCCAGCACTACTAACTTGGCGCGAAGCCAAAGCTCGACGTCGCTTCTGAAAAGGGCGATCAGCTTCCAGGTTCGTTCTTAGTTTACTTGAAAATTTTCGCGCTTCGAGAAAAAAAATCGTTTTGCTCTAGCCTCTAACCTACACATAGTGATATGTTATCAATGGAATTATTGTTCCTCTTTTTTCGCCGCTAAGTGGAATGCCTTGGCAATCTCAAAAACGTCTTGATACTAATACTCTGAAAGATAGACTTCGGGAAAAGGTATATTTTTCATAAGTGAACTATATATCAAGTGCAAACCATTCTGGTGTTTTCATGAAATTTCGAATTTTTGGATCTTTTCACTTTATTTTTTGACATTAGAAGACTGTCAGAGAAAATTCTTCCTCCTTTTATCGTTAAAAAAAATTATTTTAGAAGTTTTCATCAAATCTCGAGATTGCCTTGACTTCGCAGAAAAACAAGTTTTCGAAAATATCCCATATAAGTCATTTTAGGTCGGGCTCGTTCAAATTTTCATAAAAAAACAGAAAAAAATATTCAGAACCTTTACTTTTTCGAATTGATTTGGAGATCTTCTTATCAACTTATTTTTCTCAGTTTTTGTCAAGAAACACTGAAAGTGTGGTGGATCGGGAGAAACGGGCATTTATCAAGATGCGGTACAAGGACATCTCGAAATACGTCATATGGCCGTCATGCAGGCTGCCTGATCAGAAAGATTTTCCGGTAACAATTATTTTTTCAGTCAAAGAGAGCTTTTTTCGATATCCTAGATATTCCAGCGCGTAAATGATAACGTTTTTAGATTGCTCTTTTGGGCAGATTTCAACCAAAAACCCAATAAAAACGTTCAGAAGAACCCTCCTCTGGTGCCAACGTCTCCAAAAGATCCACGAACAGTCCTTCTCCAACCTGAGCTTGAAGATCACCGCTCTCCCTACTTACCTTGCACAATTAACCACGTTTTACGGTCCGACTCGGAAGATTCCAGTGATGCGGAGCAAGTCTTAGAAATGACCAGGTGTGCCTTACCTTTTTGAAAATATGCTACTTTTTTTTGCAGATGCTCCACGCCGGAGAACAACTGAAAACGGCACACATTCCTCTCAGCGGGTGAAAAATCACTACCAATATCACTTTACCATTTCATCAACCGCATATTGCTCTGTTTTCCCTGTGATATGAATTTTAATCTTGAAATGAAAGTTTATTGCAGAAGAAGCTGATGAGTTAACAAATGCAAGCAGTAAAAATTAACTGGATTGGAAGGAGATCGTGTGAAACGGGAATATTATCTTTAATACTTGCGGCTTCTACGCTTCCTGAGGTTACGTGCGGGAGTGTCAGCAATCAGGGAGTTCGGGGAAAGCACTTTTTTCTCCTGCTCCTCAACTTTTTTGGTCACAACAACTTTCTGAATTTGGGGCTGAGGTTGAGCTGAAGGTTGAGGCTTCTGAGCACTTTGTTTCAGGTTCTGCTGCTGTTTCAAGGTGGCGGGAGTGTTTTTCTTGGAGCTTGCAGGCTTGGGAGTCACGAAGTTTCCTCTGAATCGAGGAGACTCGTAAGGATCCGAGTAGAAGGGCTCGGGATGAGTGGAAAGTCTGCCATGATTGTCCTCGTAGTAGCGCTCGTCAATCTGAAAATTGGGTTTTAAGGATAGAAGTTAAAAGTTCATGCAGGTGAGGTAAACATGCAAAAAAGAAAGGCGAAAAAGTTTCAAGTAGGCACTTTTATTGACACGGAAACATGTAGAAAGACGCACAAAACACGTAAAATTAGTTAGTTTTGACCTTTTTCTTGCCGTTTGTGAGAGAAGTCGTATCTTGACGCTCAATGGTCTTCACCACACGTTTGCGGAGCTCCTGGAATCGGAAAAAATTGAGAAATATTTCATTTACCCATTGATTTCGGTACTTCACCCTGAACCGACATTTCTTCTATTTTTGTCTTTCTCACCTTAACGGGATCAATGGGAGTCGGACCAGATCGAGCAGCAACTTGATACCAAATCCAACCGTAAAGGATGCAAATTCCCCTAAATTCTCGACTTTTGAACAGATTTTGAATAGGATTTCAAACCAAATAATAGTGATATACTCGGCCCGATTCTCATAGTCCGTTCCACAAACGGCGTACCATTCAAGCGGCTGTCCCGGCTCAGTCTGGAAATTTCATGCTCAAAAATAAATCTGAAGTTGAGCTATTACCGGTTTCGGAAGAGCGCCTCCGGGAATGCAATGGAAGTCAATGTATTTCTCATCGAAGTTGGTCGTGCAAAAGTACTTTTTCTTCTCGAGGACCTTTAAAATTCTGGTTTTTTGACAGAAAAACGTTTGAAAACTAACCATTCCGGTTGGAGTTTGCACTTTTTGGGTTTCATTGCAAGGTCCGATCGGTTGATGCAAGCCGTCGCTGACAATGTTCAGAGGGTCTGTGATGAGCACAGCAACCATGAAGAACATATATTCCAGTCCGATGGCACAGGCCAGCTCATCGAACCAGTATTTGTTACCTGAAAACTTTAGATTAGAATAAATTTGAGAGAAAGAATTTACCGGCTCGAGCCAAGGGGTTACGGTTATTCCTGTCGGCCGTGAAGACAATGAGAATGTAGATTGACAGGAAAAGAATAGTAGTGTATTCAGTGTGGACCTGAAAAATCATCTTTTGATGCTGACTTGCTTTGACTTTAGATCCTTGGTCTTTTGCAAGTATCAGTCATTTTTTGGAAATTTCTCACAGCGGAAGCTGTTGCAAGTCGGGCGCAAGTCAAGTCCTTTCTCATTGGACCACTGTGTTTCACACAAACCTTGTAAATGTCATGAAGTGGATGGTAGAGCAAAGCGAATTGGATAGTTCCTAGCCAGAAGGCGCCCATGCCGGCGACAAAGACGCAAATGATTTCCCGTGGAAGTCTGAAGCACTTTGAGAAATTAATTTTTTTTCAATTTCTAAAATATGCACCTCCTCCAGTCGTACTCCTTTGAAACAAGGAGATATCGACTGCCTCTCAGAAGCCAGGTGAAGGAGCAGGCAAAAGAAGCGTGGAAGTAGTAGGAGTTCCATGGCACCCAGTTCATTCTGAACTGTCTTTTATAGATCTTTAAGGTATAATAAGGTACCTGTCAAAAATATTCGGGTCGGTATCGTGCCAAGTCCACCAGACCAGCTTGATTCCCATGATATCGTAAGGCATATCGAGCATGACTGCTCCAAGACCGACTGCTGGACCTTCAGCCCACCAAGGAAGATGCAATCTGAATTTTTTTCTAAAGTTTTTTTCTATTCACAAAAAGCTTAAAGAAATTTTAAAGACACATAAAAAAACTTTGGGTCATAATTGGCCCAATCGCGACACCCGTTGGATGTCCCTTGCTCATAAAAATTTTGCTTCCTCATATTTGAATGACCGAGATAACATTTAAAATAGTTCAAAAGCAATTTAACGAAGGTGCGCCCGACCAAAAACTACTTGCGCAAGACAAAAAAATTTCTCATGATTTTTCGGCTTTACCTGCTTAATTTTTAACCTGTGACCTAAGGGTTCCAATCCTAAGAGATTATAAAATACAATTAGCTAATGAGACGAATTGAAAATCCCGAAAAAAGAAACCTTTTAGCCATAACGAATGCGGTGTAGTCGAACATGTGATAGATTCCGATGAGGATGTAAAGCGGGGCACGAGCGCCGAAGAAAGTCAGAATTCCCTGAAAAAATTCAATTTCTTTAAAGGCTACTGAAACTTTTATTACTTGAGCCTGCCAGAAGTTGTCCATGTCTGGGATCCAATAGCAAAGATTTTCCACATTTAGAGCGTGGATGAGGATTCCGAACCAAACGAGGACGTACCTCGTCCCGTGGCGCCAGGCTAAAAGTTCATTTATTTTTAACTCTGTTAGCAATTTGTGACTATTCGATAGGCTATATAATAATATCTCACCATGGCAGAAAGTCAAGAACGCCAGAAAGAAGAAAAGAAGCTCTCCAAATAGAAAGGAAGTATGGTTTTCGAAGATTTTCCAAGGATCTTGGTACTTGCAGGCCCAGTCGGCTAGCTGAAAAATTTCTTTATTAAAAAATTAACTTTTTATAGCCATAGTTTGTTAGGCTGAAGGAATTGGTTTTTTTTATATTTAGTGAAACAGGGAACAGAGAGAAGGTATTTAGAAAACGACAGGCTAGGAAAATAGTGTCGGTTCTGTATACAATTGTTGCTAAGGGAAAAAAATTTTTTCTGGTGAAACCATAAGAAGAAAAAAGACTCACGCCAACAATGTGAAGAGCCCGTTGACCCCAGAGTTTCCTAGTCTCTTCGCTGACTTCGAATGGAAGATTGTTAAATACATACCTATCTAGTATGTAATCCATACTGGATTACTACCTGGAAGAAAAAAAATCAGAGTGTTTGATGAAAAACGAAAACGAGAGCGACAGGACAGGTCCATATTTCAAAAAATTGTGATTGGCGCCATTTTGAGGGACGCGCGAGGTGAGACAAGAGGAGAGCCAGAGAGAAAAGGGGTCGTCTGGCGTTCCGACGCCGTATGAGCACAATTACGGCTCCCCTATCTGAATATACTTTGAGCACGAAAACTATTAGTTTCCAAAAGAATCTGAGGTGAATTTCTGGAAACTTCTGATCGAAGTTCCTTTCTGCACTTGAAAGGCAAAAGAAAAACTGTCACAAATAAATTAATTTTCTATATTTTTGAGAAAAAAATTCTCAGCCAGTCAGTAAATGAACTTTCTGTTAGAAACTAAATCGAGAAGTGAGAAGTGAGTGAGAGAGTGAAAAAAAGTGAGAGAATAGTATAGAAGGTAAAAAAACCTCAGAATGGTAAAAAGGCAAGCTTGGTGGGAATATGAGTCATTCCTACGGGGTGCACAGGTCTCCCTTCGAATATGAATGAAAGTTCGGACTTGTACAGTTTGAAGTTTACTCTCCCAGCAAAAAAAAAAAAAAGTATTTTTGAGCCTGATTGCAATACATTCATCTCTCATCAAGCTTTTCAAACTTTCATTCTTGAAAAAGATGCTTTTTGTAGTGAAATATTGAACAGAAAAGCAACTTCCATCATTTCAAAGGGTTGGGTAAACTAAATCATAACTGGCTAGGATAAAAAGTTTGATATGAAAATGGACCAATTTGTTGAGAAATTCACTGTTTTGAAACAAGATCCGTCAGGTTTTTTGGAACGTGGTGAAACAGGAAACCAAGTTTATAAAAGTTGAGATGCTCAATAAACTCGTCCAATTTTCAACGATTTTTTTTTTCGAGAGAAATTTTTTGAAGAAGAGTAAAGTCAATTAGACAACATTTCTCAAGAGTTCATATGAAATTCATAAAATGACTAAAAGAAAGTTTCCTAAGGTCAAAGATTCCCCGCGCAGTAACACAAGAAGCAAATCGATAAGAAAAGACGGACAAGTTGTGACCGTTTGAGCAAGAAGAAAAAGGGACGCCAAATGTGGCGTGTCAATATTTGAGACGGCAAACCGTGCCGAGGGGTCGTTTCGGTCTGCTCGGCAAATATTCAGGACATTCTAATATCAAGAGCGGTCACTGTATTCCCAGGGGAGTTCGAATCTCGGCCTCCGAGTTGGAGAGACCAAAATTAATGAAACTGGCGGCGCCCTTTTCGTTTGTTCTAGAGTTCAGAATCCCGTATGTTCGCTTTTAATGATTTGGAGAGGAAGTGAGTTTTTGCAGTGAATGGAGAGTCGCTTAAAAAAGGCTTTTTAAATGGTCCTTGCATTCTTTTAAGAAATTTAAAATTGAGAAAGTTTCCTTCGAAATTAGGATAGCTATTATTTTTTGAAAAGCCTACCATTTTTCTTAATTGAAGCCTTGCCCCTGGGAAACTTCATAAGAAAGGTTACTTTTGATACTTCAGTGAGCCATGCTCTTGAACTGGTGCTCTTCACGAAAACCATAACTCAAATAAATTTTTTTGAAAGCGGTTGAAAATTATTAAGCAGTTAACTAAAGAAAAATGGAAAAAAAGTCTTTTTCTCAGTTTGGAATTCAAAAAAATTAGTTTTGAAACTTAAATTTATTGGTTTTCTCATAGTTGATTGCTATGTTGCAATTGGCAGTTCTTGAATTCCAATAAAAATCTTCGAACTCCGAAACAAAAATATAACCTTTGAACCAAAGCCAAGAGAAGCCGATCCTAGTCAAGACAAGCTCCAAAAAAGAAAAATTTTATGGGCCCTGCTCTATTTGGCATGCTTGATCCTAAACAAATTACTGAAAATCCTCTCTGAGAATAAAATTAGCCCAACCACCAGTCGAAATGAAGAAGCTTTCAAGAAAAAAAAGGCAGCAACGACGGGTGTCGCTTATCTTTACTTTGATAATTACTGCCGTCGTACAGATTTGGGCGTGGCCAAGGTGTTTGGGAAGCAAATAAGCCGAGATTTGGCGATTTGAACGTGTATGACATGACCCATAACGCTAATGACGGCTATTACATCGCACTCTGAATTATCGAAAACTAGAGTGCAAAAAAAAAGGCAAAACGCCTTTTTTCAATCTCCTGGCAACGCATTTCGCATACAAAATATTCATTTATTAATTATTAATTTACACTCGCTCTAATAGATTCTCAATACTCGTCGTTCTCCTCGTCAAGCTCCGCTGTGTCCTTGCTGACCTATAAGTTCAAATTTCAACCTAATTTGATTGAAAAAGTTTCACCTCAGCATAATCTTTCTCCAAGGCTGCCAAATCATCCCGAGCCTCTACAAACTCGCCTTCTTCCATACCTGGAAGTATTTCAGAATTATTTTTTTGGAAAATCGCGAATATATAACCTTCTCCAACAAACCAGTGCACGAAGGCTCTTTTGGAGTACATGAGGTCGAATTTGTGGTCAAGACGAGCCCAAGCTTCCCCAATGGCAGTTGTATTGGACAACATGCAGACGGCACGATGGACCTCAAAAAAAAAAGTTAAATCAGTTTAATGAAAATTCCGAATGACCTTGGCAAGATCGCCTCCTTCTACGGTGATTGGTGGCTGGTAGTTGATACCAACTTTGAAGCCGGTTGGGCACCTGGAAAAAAATTTTCATGCAAAAAGTTGCCCAAACGGCCTCGAAACAAAGAAAAAAAAATTCAGGTTTTTTGATTTACTCGGAGAAAAAAATCGGGTGAATATATTTCAAAAATCACCAGTCCACAAAGTTGATGCCTCTTTTCGATTTCACCGACGATATCGCGGCGTTAACATCTTTCGGCACGACATCACCACGATAAAGTAGGCAAACGGCCTGTTAATCAAAAATAATTATTTTTTTCAAGGGTGGATTAAACCATGTATTTTCCGGCACTTGGATCGCATTTTACCATTTGGTTGGCTTTTTCGAAGCACATGTGAGTGATGTCTTGAACGGAGAGAGGCTCGTGATGGGCCTGGAATTTTGGAATTTAAGTTCTCATCATCATGAAAACTTTCATTTTTCTAGGTTGAACCTCAAACGCCTTGGCCGCACTTGGAATCGTTCACCATGTTAATTTTATTTGTAATATAAAAGTTTAAACGAAGCAAGCTTAAGGAAACGGTAAACATAGTTTCATGATGTCAAAAGGCTCAAGTTGTATTTGGTCGGGTTAGTTCAAAAACGACATCAAATCAATGATTACGCAGCTGTTTGAAAATTAGTGACTATTTGTGCGTTCTTCAAATGAAAAAGGGTTCCAAAACGGATATCATTCGAAGTTTTTCACTCTCTCGAAAACTTCAATTTCGTTCTGCGGTAATCTTCGGGATACCGCAAACCTTGAGAACTTTTTTCTCCTGTTTTTTCTTTTCAAGATGCAAATCTCACTCGGTCGGCGGAGATAACTGGGGCGTAGGTTGCCAGAGGAAAGTGTATTCTGGGATACGGTACCAAGTTTGTCTGCAAAATCTCCAAATTCGATTTATCGGCACTTTCTTGCACCTGGAATTCGTTCAAATCGACGTTCAGAGCACCATCGAAGCGCAAGGAAGCTGTGATTGAAGACACGACTTGGGCAATCAAGCGGTTTAAGTTAGAATAGGACGGTCTCTGAAGCCAATAAAAATTTATGAATGTTTGAGGATGTTACATCGACATGAAGCTTCTGTCTGCAGAGATCGTAAATGGCTTCATTATCGACCATAAATGAGCAATCGGAGAGTTCCAAAGTTGTGTGGGTGGTCAAAATTGAGTTGTATGGCTCTACGACGGATGTCGAGACTTGAGGAGCTGGATAGACACTGAAAATTTAAAAATAGGTTAATTTTATACGACGTAACATGCTTACAAAGCTGTTTCTTAAGTTTTTGCATTTTAAATCATTTCCCTGTTTCAATATCAATACTTGATGATTTTTCTAGTAAGTAATGCTTTTCAGCAGTCAACCTGAACTCCAGCTTGCTTTTCTTCCCATATTCCACAGAAAGTCTCTCCATAAGAAGGGAGCTGAAACCACTGCCAGTACCGCCTCCAAACGAATGGAACACGAGAAATCCTTGTAATCCTTCGCAGTTTTCTGTCTGAAACCAAAATTGCACTATTTTTAGATAATCGTGTATCGGATTGAACCTGCTTGCGGATTCTGTCGAGCACAACGTCGACCAACTCCTTGCCAATCGTGTAATGCCCGCGGGCGTAGTTGTTTGCCGCGTCTTCTTTTCCACTTATGATCTGATCCGGATGGAATAATCCGGAATATGCGCCGTTCCGAATCTCATCTTCAATTTGGAATAATCATGAAATGGTCGCCCACAGCTTGCACCCAAGGCCTAGTTTTTAAAAAAGGTGAATTCAAAAGATTGCAAAGGAAGGAAGCAATAACCTTCTTGGTTAAGAACTATTGCTGAACCTTTGCTTCAGAATATGCTCAATGATATTAAGATGTCTGGCTTAAAGTTTCGAAGATTATAAACCTTCAAATTCGATTCACGATAAATTGTTCTGACTTTGAGAAAAGTCGCAGATCCCAACCTTTCGGGAAAGACTTCTGACCGCTCTGGCTGGCGTATCTTTTTTTTCAAATTTATCTTCCAAATTTTCGAACAAAAAAACTTTCTCTCACCCAGCACGGTGGGCTCAAGGTCGATGTAGATGGCTCTCGGCACGTGTTTGCCGTTACTCGACTCCGAGTAAAACGCTTGCAGCGACTAAATGTCTTGTCACGGTCATTTAACTCAATTTTCAAGGGCAAACAAAATTTTTTTCGAAAAGATTTTGAAAAAGACACGCACCTGCTGCTTGTTGCATTCTTCGCTCAGAAAACCGTTCTGGTCGAGTCCGTGTTCCATGCAGTAGAGTTCCCAGCAAGCATTCCCGATTTGAGCGCCGGCTTGGCCGATGTGGATCGAAACGCATTCTCTCTGAGAAAAAAAATATTGGTTATTTAGATTTTGAGCATTTTTGGTTCAAAAGACAGCTTTAAAGCTTGCAAACTCATAGTAACTACTATTCTTTTGGCTGAAACTGTAATCAAAACAAAGACTCAAGTCAAAGTTTTTGAGGGAAAATAAAATTTGAAAGAAACCTGACTACATGCCTTTTTTAAAAATCTTCCCTTGCCAGATTATACTCAGAATATTTCGAGGTTAATGGATGAAAAAGCTAATATGAAAAAATTCGTTCTTTTTTCAAAAATTTTGCCTTTTTCGATTCTTCCATATCTCAAACGCAACTCCTCATAGAAGATACGGTACCTTTTATTGCAAAAAGTCTACCTCAAACGTTGTCCGCCTCAAGGACTTTGAGAAAAAAAAAAGAGTGCAACTTACACCGTCGGAAGGCATGTCGTTGTTCGGCTTGCGGTCGTCCGTGTGGCAATGAAAAAAGCGTAGAATTTGACGCAATTTCGGGTCAAGACCGTGTAGATCCCAGCGGCGATAGGTGTCCAAAAAAAGTGGAAGATTCTCATCTGAATTGCGATGAAAATCAGCGAAAAAAATCTTTTCTTGTTTTGCGCCGCCGGTGCCATTCTTGGCGACGATGCTCGGCCAAGATCTTCTAGTCTTGTCTCGCACCGCTAGACCGTGTCGAGAGAACCCCGGTACACACCGGCACGCTTGACAACTCCAAGGGAAAACTTTTTTTACAAAGTACAACTTCTGAGAAAGTTCAAGACCGAACGGGAAGGCAATCAAGGGAAACCTCAAGGTTCCAGCAGAAAAACAAAGAATTCGAAATTAAAAACTAAAATCATCCTTCATATGAAAAAGCGCAAAACTGAGATTTGGAAGCAGATCTTTGAAATATACACCTTCCATTTTTGAAAACTATGTTTTTTAAGATAATGGATAAGGAAGTTCTAATAGGAAGATCATTATTGAGTATCCTAGTAACATTCATCTATAGGAATCACGAAGGTCCAGGCGACTCGACAAAATTTACAAGCTTGGTTAAGGAACAGTTTCACAAAACTGAGGTTGTTTAAAAAAAAGCCTAATGATGAAAGATTTCTAAACCTTCAACCTTATTAGGTCTAACTTCTAAATGCTGAAGAAGTTTGGAAACTTCTCGAAGATTTAAAGCTTTCCATTAAAAACCAGGAAAAGCTAATTTTTAACCAAGCATCTTCACTTCTTGACATTTTTCTGGTCTTATATCTTTCATTAATGATGACCTTCTAATGTTTGCAAAATTCCTTTTCGGCGGAATAATCATAATTTTCGTTCAGAGTCAACAGTGTTTCTCAGGATAAATGGTCTTTGTTTTCTGCCTCTCCAATATGCCATTATCTCACTCCCAGGTGTGTTCAGGTTGCGTCTTATCCACTTAATTACTTGCCTAATACGGTAATCCACCCCCCTGCTCCATCGCAAGTGTTATAATCCTCGTTAGCACCGTTTAGCAACTCGTTGGAGTTATTATTTTATTCAACTTTCCCATTTTTGAAAAAAAAAAGTGTTGGTAAAAAGCGATGTCCTTGGGGAAAGTAACCAAAAAAGGCGAAAGTTAACCTGTCAAGAGAACCGTCGACGGCAGGGCGGCCGCTCTCTGACGGACCGTACTTTCGGCAACTCGCCATGAACTTTCCATTTATTAGGCCCTGCCCTCGGAACGCTGCCATTCTGCATTTGCACTCTTCTACCGTGCGGCGGCTCCAATATTTTACCTTCTCTTCTCGACTTTTTCCATTTTCGGTTTTCCAAACTCTATCAAGAGTCGTGAGAGTACCTCTTGTCTTCAATTTAAGCAACCACCAACTGTTGAACATAGCTCCTAAAAACTTCGGGCAAGGCTTTTCTGAAGAATCAGGATCATTTTTAGGCCTGCGGCCTTGTAAATCTAAAGGAGCTGCTCTGAAAGACAGTTCGTCTTCAGATTTGAATTTTTTTTTTTGATTGATGATAAGGGAAGGTTGTTTCCAATTGAAAAGTCTCCATAGTTTATTGAAAAAAGGTACGGACTTTTTTTGATATAAAATAGACAGCTTTCAGTACACATAGAAAGAAAGAATCTCGATTTTTTTCGGGTTCTTACTCAAATATTTAGGTTTTTTTGATAGATAGAAAGGTCTTTAAGCTTTGAAAATTTTCATGCAAGCTGTGCCTTTGAGACTCTTCCAAGCGATTTCCAGACCTTTCATTTCAGAACGAGCGTATTGAACTGAAAAATAGTAGATTTTTTCTAACCGAAGACCTGAATCTTTAAAACAAAGAAAAAGCTTCAATACAACCATTTCAAAAAAAAAAAATGGATTCCTGTGATCCGTACCGTACCTTGAATAACCTCAACTTCTTTTACAAATTATTAGAAACCCCATCAAAATTTACGAAGCAGTATAAATTGTCCTGACTTGGAACTCAACCGATTAGAAAGCCACCCAAGTCGCTACAAAATTAATCCTCACCAGTAAATAGGCAAAACACCGATGTATTCTCAATATTGGCAGAACAATCCACCCGCTGATAAGTGGTTGATAAAGATTATATGTACGAAAACAGCGTTCTCTTCCAGGGCGACTTTTGATCTGTTGTGCAACGTTTCCTCTTTCATTGTCGTACAATTGAGATTACCCCTTTCAATGAATGTTTCCTGTTTCAGGTACACACAAAATGGCGATTGAGTACTGCTACACGATTCCAACGATCGAATATCCTCCACCAGGCGCAGATGTTCCAGCTGAACCTTCTCCCAACTTCCCAAAGGATGGAGTTACTTCCTAAAGTAACTTTGAAAAAAAACAATTTTATAAAAAGTTCAAAATTTCAGAAACATCATCGACAAAACGCGTAACTACTTCACGACGGGATTTTTTTTAGATTCGCTCAACTCGTAGCATTTTTTCCAATTGACTCCTCAATAAAATATTTTTGCAATTTATTATAGTCACAAACCGAAGATCAACGAATTTTTTTTGTTCTTGAAGGTTTCTTACAAATCGAGAAAAAAAAGAGATCATGGCACCTCTCAGCACTGAAAAACCTTGGGGGTATATGATTTTTGATCAATGTTCGAAGTTAACATGATAAGAACGGTTCAGAATTGTCTGGTTTTGAAAATAAGGGTTTTTCACCGGAAATGAAGGGCGAAACATTGATTTCCCGAAGGACAGATCATAATAAAGGAGTTTTTGGAAGAAAATTTGAAAATGAGGTCCCCAAAAAAATTCGAGTTACAAGTTCCAGCCTGGAAGATCATCGATGTGAGAAACGGTTTTTCATGAGTAAGAAAACTTCTTTCTTGATTTATCCCTTAAAGTCGCTCGTAAGCTGAACTAGGCCCCTACGTTTTTACAAAATAAATCCTTTTACTTTTTACCAAGTATTGAAAAAATCGTTTTTAAACTATATTTTTTCTTTAATTCGTCGTTTTCCCATTGGTTTTCTATCCCGAGCTGGAAGCCGCAGAAGACGGTGGAACATTAGTTTCAGTAAGTTCAGTTGGGGCAGCTGACGTGAGCTGTAATTCGCTCAGAGTGCAATCTTTCTCGTTAAAATATTACGCTTTCGGTTCCATTGGTCATTTTTTTCTCATTTCGAAAAGAAAGTACAGCTTTTCATTCAAGTTAACTTTTTTTTATATTTTTCTAACAATTTAAAAAAAAATGCAGAAAAATTCGAGAATTTTGGTAACTATCGGTTGAAAGAAGAATATACCCGAAAAAAAAAATTTGAAATGTTGTTATTTCAGAATTTCTCAAGTTTATCGTTTTCATAAAAATTTCCTGTTCATACCAATTTTTTTGAATAGGAAATTTTTTTCACAGGTCTCAAATTTCGTAATTCCTTTTAAAAGTCGTGATAACATCAGAATGAACATTCGAAAAGGATTTTCAAATTTGAAATGCGGTTTACGGTAATTGAGCCAACGAGTTTTGTACGTGATTTCAAATTCGTTCAACAAGAAGCCACTTGAAAAATTTTTTTGAATGTGTCCTACTTAGAAAAAAATAAAGAATCATCTAAGATTCTCAGATTCTCATAAATCATATCAGAAGTCATAATATAATCAGTCGAAGTTACGAGTCGAAATCCCAAGGTCTGCAAAAGCGCGTGTGGGTGAAACAGGTCCTGCCGCGAACCCATGACTACGATAGCGAATCGATGGACCCCGTATTAATCGGCGAGGCAGAGAGCTTGACGACAGCTGCTTTTTCACCATTTTTTCATTCTTTCCTGGCTTCCAGTTCAGCTTCGGTGACTTGGTTCTTTTCGGATTCATGACTTTGTATTTAAAATTTTTGATCTTTTCGCTGACAAGAAACACTAGTGAAGTATGATTAGAGACTTTTTTTTTTGTTATTTTGCGCAAATCCTTGAAAAATATTCTATTGAGTTAAGATTGGACATTGCGTTTGGGAAATGAGGAAACTTTCAAAATTTCGAAAATTTATTGAAAACGCGAAAAATTGTTTACTATTCTCGCCCTAATACAATTTGATAAGCAGGAAAATAAGTTCAAAAATTCAAATTAAAAAGCTATAATTATTTCCTACCTTTCGAGATCGTTTATCTTCTCTTTTTCTTATCATTATCAACTTCGATGTTCCATTTTACAGCCAAAAATGGAGAACCGTATGACGCAGTATAAGAACAAAGGAAAAGATGGGAAGGCCAGCAGAGTGGAGGAGGTAAATTTCCCAACTCTTTTTCAGATGATGACTCATTTTCTTGCAGTTGGTCTCCATCCGAAAAGATAAGAGAGATGAGGCGTTGACCAAGAGAAGGAACATGATTGCGTGAGTTTTTTATATCTGCTTTAACTAAAAAAAGCTCTAACAGTATTGTTAATCAAAGTGTGAAGTTTGGAATTTCCTATGAATTTTTTGGAAACGCTTTCTGAAGATGAAAATCCACATTTCGCAACTTCTAACAACTTTTTCGTTCAAACAGAAATATACTTGCTTCATCTGAAACTTCAGAGAGTGTTCGAGCAAATTCATAAGTCCTTCTGATCCTCTTCCACAAAGGGTATACCATTTACAGTGCTGTCCATTACGGTATGCAATTTCACTTATTTTGGTATGAGTTTTTTGGGATCATTTGAAACTTTTCAGGTTGTTATTCAAGTATGTATGAAAGCTAGATATTGTGAAGTGTTTGAGCCGACTTCCAAGAGATTTTTGCTTTTTCATCACAGATTCAGAAAGAAAAGAAGCTTAAACCAAAAGCAAATGTAAATTTGATTGCCCTGATGCCTTTTTTTCAATATTTTTTTAAAAACTGTTATGAAATAATTGTTTTGAAAAAGCTTTTTATGTGAATTTAAGAAAAATCTCGTATTTATTTTAAGAAAGTTTTTCTTTTAAATTCTCCCTCACCAGATGTTTTTCCCAATTCCTGCCAATGTTTAGAGAGAAGGAAGATCTTGCCGCCCTTGCCGAAATTGTTGAGATCACAGGAGGAGAAGATAACGCCTATAATACTTTGATCCAACTTGTCCAACACGCACAGGCTCCTGATGTCAAGACACGGTTGCAGGCCGTTCAGCATGTGAGTGAAGTTTCGGAAACTTTGATAGAAAAGTATCAGAAATTTTTTTTCTGTGAGTAGCGGTCCAATTTTTGTTCTTGTAGTACTTTTAAGGATGTACGTGTTTTTCTCAAATCTCGTGTAAAATTCAATTTTTGGATAATAATGATGAGAAATGTCATGGGAAAACCGATTTCAGCTATTATGTGTCTAAGAAGTTTCCCAAGGGATTTTAAAGGATATAAAAAAATTAGATTTGTTTTCTTCCTGCCCATGGACGTCAGAAAATTATCCTAAGTACTAAAACAAAAAAAAAACATTTTTAAGGCACGTCGTCTTCTTTCCTCGGATAGAAATCCTCCGATCGATGACCTTCTGCGTAGTGGCATTCTGCCGATTCTTGTAAGCTGCTTAGCCTCTCCGGAGTTTGTTTTTTTTTTTTTTTATGGATCTAAGCGCCTTTTTCAGTGCGGATCTGCAATTCGAAGCGGCGTGGGCGCTGACAAACATCGCTTCCGGAACCAATGAGCAAACCGCCGCTGTGGTATGATGATTAATCATTTTATCTTTTATCTCTTATCTTCAACAGAAAGCCGTGAAGCTTAGCTTAATCGAAAAAAGTTTTGAAGTGATTTAGTAAATTTCAAGCCCTTTTGCGGGATTTTATCCTCTTCATATGAGAGATATTGAAGCCTCGGCTCTGCCATTTAATAAAAACAAGAGCAAGAGTGTTATACATGATCAATGTCTCATCAGTGATTCATGTGCAAAATCTTCCTGGATTGAGAAAGAAACAAGGAATAATCGCCGAGTTTCCACACCTTTGCTATTTGATGATAAACTTCACGACTATTCAAAAAGATTACTTTGAACTTTTCTTTGAGTTTTCATCTTTCAAAACCACAAATCCAAAAAAGAATTTAACTTTTGAGACTCAAACTTTAGGTAAATGCGGGAGCCGTTCCTCTTTTCCTACAACTTCTCACCAGTGGCAATTTGAACGTTTGCGAGCAGGCTGTTTGGGCTCTCGGAAACATCATCGGTACATTTCCACATCACAAAACATCAAGATAATATTATAACTTTAGGTGATGGCCCACATTTCCGCAACTACTGCCTCGGCCTTGGGGTCCTTGCACCTCTGTTGAACTTTGTGAACCCGGAAATCCCGTTGAGCTTCCTGAGGAACGTCACTTGGGTTCTTGTGAGTTGCTTTCAGACACTTCCCAAATTTTTTTAATCTTCTCTCAGGTGAACCTTTGCCGCGCGAAGGAGCCACCACTTCACCGCGAAGCCGTTTTGGTCATCCTTCCGGCCCTCGCTCTCCTAATTGCTCATCAGGTGAGAATGAAAAAAAATTCTTCTTTTTTTCAACATTTTGAGGAAAACGGTGGTATAAAGGAAGACGGGAGAAAAATTTTCAGGACACCAGCATTCTGGTCGACACGATTTGGGCCGTCTCTTACCTCACTGACAGTGGAAATGAGCAGATTCAACTTGTTCTGGAAGCTGGGGTAGGTCTGATTTTTTTTTCTAACAAGATTTGAATCCTTCTTTTAAAAAAATTCAGAACAATGAAAAGTCAGGAAACACTGGTTGACTTAAAGCTATAAAAAAACCTTTTGAAAAAGATTTTGAAATTTTTTATGCGGATCAGTCATATTCCAGGGAAATTTCTCAATGAAATAAGTACATGGTTTTGAGCCTTGAATCCTTATCAAATTTGAAATAAATCACTTATCTAGGAGAAAAAGCAAAGATTTAATATCATATTCCAGCTCCTACCAATCCTGATTCCCATGCTGGGTCATGAAGACGTGAAAGTGCAAACTGCGGCTCTTCGAGCTGTTGGAAATATCGTAACTGGAACTGACGAGCAAACTCAAGCGGTTCTCAATTGCCACGCTCTCAACTACATGCCCAAGCTGCTGACTCATCAGAAAGAGAAAATCAACAAGGTTCTTTTTGAAAATTTCAGGGCGGGAAGGTAGACGAACCGGTTTTCGGTAGTATTTATTGAACTGACTATTTTATAGGAAGCAGTTTGGTTCCTCTCCAACATCACGGCAGGCAACACGCATCAAGTTCAACAAGTCATTGATCATGGATTGATCCCATTGATCGTGGATCGATTGTCAAATGGAGACTACAACACCCAGAAAGTATGTTCGAGTAAAAATGAATCGGTTCAGAAAAATTCAGAATGCAGTTCCTTGAAAAAACTTGATTTAAAATTCTTAAATGTTCAAAATTACTTTGCTGTTTCTTAATACAGTTTTTTTCGCTTAAATTGTACTGTTGATATTATTATTTAATTTTGAAAAAGCTGTCACGTTTCCAGAACAAAAACTCAATTCAAAAATTGTTGGAAGAGAATAAAAAGAGCTTTTTTTGTTTGTTTGAAAAATTCTTTTTTTCTACCTGCTGTGTTTATTCCCGGTTGTTTTAATTTTGCGCTTCTCACGCAGTTTCAAACTTTCAAACATAAACAGGCTCTTTTTTCACATTCTAACGAGGGAAAGGCTTGATTATACAATTAGGCAATACAGATCCAAATATTGATGTTAATACGATAAACTGAGAGAAATCCGTTACATATCAATATCAGATTTTCAAAATATGGACTCTTGAAAATAAATGTTTTTCCTTTGCAATTGGTTATTTCCAGGAAGCCGCTTGGGCCGTCTCCAACGTCACCATTTCTGGTGATGCCAAACAAATTGCCGTTATGGTCAACTACGGAGTTGTGGCACCGTTCTGTGGTTTGCTGAGAACAAAAAGAAGTTCAAATCCTACAGGTTTATATTTTTTTAACCTTCTTGAAATAATTAAAAAAATTGCAGGTTGTCCTGGACGGCATTAATAACATCTTGAAATTTGCCGGACCAAACTTGGAAAGAGTCACGACTCAAATCGAAGAATGTGGAGGTAATCATCAACTTGCGCTTGTAATTTCAGTTTTGCCAAACATTTTTCAGGTCTGGATGACATTGAGAAGCTCCAGAACCACGCCAATGAAGAAATCTACAAACTGGCCTATGAGATCATCGACAACTATTTCAGGTAAGAGTATTTTGTAAAACCCGGGATCAAAGTTAAATTTTTTCAGTGAGGACGAAGATAAGACGGAGCCTGAAACGCAGCAGCCGCAGCCAGATGAAAAATGGGCCTTTTAAAAAAAACTAATTATTGTCGGATTGTCCGTATTTTTGGGTTCAACTCTTTCTGCTCAGGAATCTCCGGAGTTTTATTGTTCTTGTTGTTTTTCAAAATGTTTGCCCCTTCAAAGGCTTTGACCGTTTTCGTTGTTAAATTCTAAAAGTTTTCGCGATGCTTTATAAAATTCTGTGAGATTCATCTGAACTTCAAAATCTTCATATTTCACCGTTGTTATTATTGTTAGCTCTAGTCTTTTAATGTTGTCGTAGACAAAACTTTTTTTCTAATCGTTATTTGGAAGTATTTCGGTGATGTAAATATGCTTCATTGGTCACGGCTTGAGTTTCGCTGGTCGCATTAGAATGGCTAAAAGACTTGAGAGTTTTTAATTTTTTGAACACTTTAACTAGATACTGGCTGCCGAAATTTCTCAATTAGAAAATAAACGAGCTTTATTTCAAGCTTCTCATTGATGATGCGCAAAAGTCGCTCTCTGGTCCGGTGCCAATTCACGCGTATCCAGCTTTTTTTGAGTCTCATATTTCCTAGAATGTTTGTTACCATAATACAGTCGCGTAATAAAGTCAGCTTCAACTATCAGGAAATTGAAAAAGAGCTTCTTCATATAATCTCTTTAGTTTTCTAGTTTCAAAAAGTTAATGCTCCTGGTAGTGACAACTGACGCGCGCGACTGATAAAACCCTTGCAGAAACTTGCGTCTTTTATATTTTCTTTCAACTTTTGCCTTGACTTTATAAACCGCCTTCTCCTATTTTTTGGAAGATGACTTTCACACGATGGCTTATTGAAACTTACAGTGTCAAGTTATTATTTTGAAATATTTTTCTCTTGAGAAGTTCATTGATTGTCATTCAGATGTTTATTGATTACAATAAAGCTGCTTCATTAAAGGGTGTATATTTTCTTACTTCTTGGGAAGGTTTCAAGTTATAATAAATAAAGTGAATGGCACAAAAGTAGCTTACCATTCATCTAGTTTTCGGCTACAGTGGTTGAAAAAGTGCAGCTTCAACTTTTGGCTTTTCGGCAGAAATTAAAACAGGAACTATTTTTGCCGCCGGCGAAACTTGTTCAGAATGTCAAGTGGCCTAATGAAACAGCAAAAGTTGCTGGTTATCGAAGCGGAAGGAAGAACGTGAGAAAGATTATGGCTTGGAAAAAAGGTCACTTAAGAAGTATTCTGAAAGTGGCCAGATATTGAGGAAAAAGGAAAATTTTGAGAATTTCAAACTTCTCAGTTTCTTCGGAAAAGCAAGGGAAAGAACCTTTAAAGTTAGATATTTTGTTTCTTTCAACCTCGCTCAAGATAAAACCAGGAAGTAAAACAGAAAATTAATATTCTTTCAGGAAGTTGAGAATGCAACGTAGCCGGAACATACCTTTTGCCACAATTTTTTGTTCGAATACCCGTTTCAAAACCTCTAAACCGCATTAAACTCCTTCGGCTAGAAAAACTCACTTTCAAGAAAATGAAACTACATTCAAGCGAAGTTGAGATCCGCGTGAACTGGCAATTGAAAGCAGCGGCCGGGAAGCGCCCTCGGCGACGCAATTAACGCAATTAGAACGGAGGGATCACAAACGTCCAGGGGAAATTCGAGTCGCCTCCGGCGTTTCCATTGCCGAGATTCGGTAGGGTATATGTGTTTGTGTCTTGTGTGCTTTCTGGCGGTGTTCTCCTGTCGGCCTCCGGTGGTTTTATGGATGAAGACGATGCCAGCCACGCTGAAGAATGGCCGTTTATTTACCTTGGCGCAAATTTCGGCACCGATCCTCCTTCTTTCCCTGTCTCAAAGCACATTTATTGTATTTTGCCGATTTTTGAAACCTAGAACTCTCTAATTTGACTAGATGCTTCTTCAGACTGAATTTTGGTCATTATTTTCAACCTTGTGTCAGTTTTTTCGGACTTTCGATTTGACTTTCGAAACCCTACAAATGTTCAAACCTAAAAAATCTGAGAAAACCAAGGAATATTATATAGTTTACGTTATAGCAAAAAATCGAGAAGTTGAAACTATAAATTCATACTTCAGTCTTGATTTCAAGATCGCGGTTTCAAGCTATTCGCTATTTGATTTTTGAGCCTTATTATTGGTTTTTTCCTGTCCGTAAAGAAGCTGGTCCAAGTTCTGTAGCTTTTTTGAAGCTATCACCATTAATTTATGAGTTTTTTGAAGCCTCTTCCTATTTTCTCAGCTTTGCTTTACCCAATCTTTATACATCACCTTTTATGATGGCTTCACTTTGATCACCTCCATAATTCATGACGAGTTCCTCCATTTTTAATATCTTAACAGAATATCCAAGTTCCTCAGACCTTTCTTCCGCATTTCGAATTTCAAACGCCCACTCTCTGCAGACAAGCAGTAAAAGTGTTCATTCGTGAAATCCAAGTTGCTGGTGGAAATGTTTGCCGACGAGCACAATTCACGGACGAGCGCCTCGGTTCTGGAACTTCTATTAAATGTTCCAACGGTGTTTGGACTTGCCATGAACTTTTTCGGGTTTGATTCAGGCAACTGGAGTCAACAATCAGAAAATCGTCTTTTCGCGGTGTTTCATATTCTTTTGAAGTTTTGGGTGTCTGATATATTTTTCAGTTTTTTGAAGGTTCTCAAAGACTAATTATGAAGTGATTCATTTTTTTTCCAAAGAATCAGTTCATTAAAAGAAGCGGAAATTAAGCAATGGACTAAGAAGAAAAATTTTATCATTATTGTACAAAAATTCAGAGTAAAAACGTAGGATTTTTTTCAAGCCGACAAAAAAATTGAAAAAAATTTTTATTCGAAAAAAATCATAACTCAATTTCTTTGAAAGACTGGATTATACGTTTCCTGGCTTTTAACTTACCTTTCAATTTTTTTTTCAAGGTAACTTCCCATTTTCCTCAGATCTGAGAAACTATACCGAAATTGAAAATCAAAACCAAGATCGAGAAAATTTGACTGTGTGCCTTTCCCATGACCGAGCCACAAAAACCAAAAAAAGTGCGCGTCGGCCATGTTCGGACGCGCCCTAATGACTTTTTTCCTCGGCGCCGACTCTTCACACCTTTTCCTATTTGTAATGCCTTCATTTTTTTGATTTGAAGCCAACGCCTTCAAGTGTTCTTCAAATTTGAGTGCTTCCGTCCTATGAAACTTCATACCCTTATTTGTACATGGATCAGGGGAAAGTGAAGATCTTTTTGGAACAGACTTGCTTTTTTGAGAACTTTACAGTTTCAAGTGATTGCCTTGAAAATGTGAACCTTGTCATTTTGATGTTAATTGAAGCCCTGAAATTCTTTAAATTTCCTAGCTTTTTCTCTAGTGGTTTTAAATTTTAGGCCTCATTACAATTGTGAAGATGAACACTTGAAGAACCGTTTTCTTCAATTTTTCCTGAATTTATCCTCACCAGAATTTTAATTTCATAAAACCAAATCCTGGAAATTGATTCAGCTTCTCTGTGTCCCTACAAAATTGAGGTATAATGTTTCTCTTGAAGGACCCTCCATATGCCGCTGAATGACACTGTGCAACTGAGCAAACATTTTTTTGCCACCAGACTGCTTTTGACAGCTTCTCCTCATTTGGGTTACCTAAACTCTCATAAATTGTTGTAATTTTCCTTATTTTTTTCTAAAATCAATTTTTCTTATCCTCTTCCTACTGCGGGTTTCTTCATTGATTTTTGTATCAGAAGGGTTTTTTGAATTTTTCTCTAGTTTTTTTTTGTATTTTCAATTTAAATCTAACCAGAGTACAATCGAAAAAAACTGAAATTCTCAAAGTATTTAGTCATCCAATTCTACACTCCCTCTTTGGCACATTCCTTCTATTCAAACTCCTTTCCTTGTTCTCACGATGATAATAGTCTTTTCCTTGCTTTTCCTGCCATGTTTTCGTATGCTTACTGAGAAAATTTCCAGATTTTTGGCGCCAAAATGAAGGGTTCAAATGAAGAGTGCACGGAAAGTTCAGAAGACGCTGTTGATGTGGAAGGATGGCTGGTTGTTTGCGGTGAGTTTACAACTTTTTTATTTTTTTCTTCTTTTGGTGCACCAAATCCGTACAACTATGATGCGATGGGATGTTTTTGAGGTTCGAAAGCGGAAAAATTCGATGCTTTAAATATGAATTTTCCTGATGAGGAGGGTCGTCAGTTTTGATGAGAAGACTTTTAATAGGAGCTTGCCTGGCTGAATAAAAAAATTCAACCATAAATGATAAGCCACAGAGTCCATCAACCTCTTTCAAACAGTTAAAGTTCAAAAATGGCGTTTTTGTCTACTCATCGTCACTTTTAAAGCTACAGAAGCGCAAATTGGGTCCTTACTGGCGGCATTGTGTTTGTTCTGCATTAGGGAGTTTGCATATGTTGCGCTGTGACATATTCAATCTGAACCCAAACATTTCAGTTTGACGCCTCCGCCGGCCATCGGAATGTATGAGTTGTACTGTTTTTGAGGGTCAGAAAAAAAAAGATCTCAGCTGGAAGCGGATTGAAACTTCGCTTTTTCCAGTTTCATTTAAGACATAGAACTATAAAACAATTGACACGGAAAAAAGCCTGAGAAAAAATTTTAATTACTCCCAGTTTTCTCTCGCGAAATAATTTTGACCTACAAACTGCGGTCAAAAGCACTTTTAGCCCACGGTCCAGTGCCGATTTTATTGTTTCTCTCATCTGGTTGGCTCGATTTCACGCGGTCTTCCAGAACCTATTGTTTGAGTTTCGTTGTTAGCTTTTCTCAGATTATTTCCGTGCGCTATCAAACCCGTTTTTTTTCCCTATCGAAGTTTCGTGATGTCTGAGCGCCTGAGCGAAAAAGAGGGTGAAAGGCTAATATTCACAGAGTCAACTTTTTTGGGAATACTTGACTTTACTGTTTCAAAAAGTTCGATAGTTCGAAGTATATTATTTTGGATTAAAAAAATGGCGTGAATATATCAAAGGGGAAAAAAACAATTTTGAAAAAAATTTTTTTTATTTTAGGGCACTTTACTTCCATGTTTCAAGGTTCACTGAAAACCTTCTTCTTTAAAAATAATTTTTTTAATTGTCAACAAAAAAATTAATCACGAAAGTTTATCGTCTACAAAAATATTTCATACTAACACTATTTCACTGTCACAATATTCAAAAAAAAGCTTTTTTTACGGAAATACTCTTCCAATAAACTCCTGACTCATTTTTCACTTAAAAACTCGACTAAAACCGCAAAATAGACACAACACAAAGAGAAGCGTCAAAGTCCGACTTTTTCTGCAGTTTTTTTCTGACCACAATGATGTTGAAAAGCCCATAAGCCAATAACGAGTAAGAGGCCCCTCATAAACGATAAATAATGGGTTGGGCCCAGGAAAAAAGGCTCTCTTCTATTACAACTGCAAACAACTTCTTGCTGTTTTCCTGGTTTACTGCATTTTGGATGGAATCTTTTTGTTGCATTCAATTTTTCCCGTTGCGCTTGATTTTTCAGTTAGGCTTTTTTTTGGAACAGAAGAAGTCTTATATATTACAAATTTATTTGACACAGCCTGTCTTGCTAAGAGAATCATTCAAACTTGGTGCGACGGACACTAAAAAAATATAATCTGATTTTGGATTTTTGCTGCTGAAACAGTAAGTTAAGGTCACGATGAATTGACTGATTTTTTTACTTTTGGTATCCCTTTTTTTAACAAACAAAAATGATTATGCAAAACTGTTTTTTTTTATTCTGAAGTCTCTCAAATGATCTTGAACTATAGAACTTGGCGAGAACCGTTTCCGTTATAGGACTACAATGGTCATGCGGAAGGGAAGACTTTAAGTGGCTATTGTAGGCGAAAAAACTTCGACCATTTGCCTTTAGTCGGCTATCCGGTCAACAACCGGCCGAGGCTATTTGTTGCCAACTTTTTTTTTTCAGTAACCATTCTTCTTCTTTTCATAAAGTGTTGCAAGTTTCATTATTGTTCCGTTTAAAAAAGTTTCCTGCAAACTAACTAATTTTTTTTGTTTTTGAGCTGTCTTTAAAATTGGTTTCGAACTCATTTTGAGATCCCAATTTTTTTCTAAAAAAATTCAAAAAAACTCCTGTCGGTTCTAAATCCAACGAAACAGAGGCCAAGCTCAGCATATAAAAATAAACTCGCGCCTGTCTATTTGTTCAATGAATTTGCTTAGACCTGTGCCAGACTTCCATCGTCTGGGAAAATCTCATCTGGTCGAGCTTGAAACCATTTGGAGTCAAAAAAATTCGAGCAAAACTTTTTTTATTTGAAGGCAAAAAAAGTATTAAGTTTTTCTTGAGTGGGAAAAAAACTTTTGGTTTTTCAACTTTTTTTCAATTAAATTCTTCTCATTCTCATTTAAACTACAGTTTATGTTTTGAGTATCTGACTCACCAAATGACCTAAAGGCGAAATATAACTATTTGAGAAATCTCAATAAAAATAGTGGTAATAGGAATTCTCGGTCGTTCTTTAGGGACGGGACCACATAGAAGTTGGAAGCTTCTGCCAATTATTTCAAAAATGAACTATTCTTGGTTCGTAGTTTCTCACAAGTTGAAAAATCTCGAAAATTAAAAAAAATGCCAAATTTCATAAGTTCTAGAGTTTGTGTTCTGAAACCCGCAGTTGAAGTAGTTGGTTTTGCGCGGGAGCCAGACGTATCTTACCCTCGCTTGCATATAAATATATATTTATATTCGCGCCTTTTTTTGTTTGATCTGTCCCTCCTTCGCTTTCCTCATTCAATTCTTCCGATCCGCCGTTTTTCCCCCAATGCGACTACTCACTCACGCACACAAACTGTAGCCATTGCGTATATCTATTGTGAAATTTGAAGTTTTGGGCTTATAAAGGGCTTTTAATTATTTCAGAGGATTTTAGTGTAATTTTTAAAAATATTTCACGTTTTTTTGAACAGTGGAATTTAATGAAAGCATGAAACCGTTTATTGAGATCAATGATTTAATTAAAAAGGTTCAGGGCTATATAATTTTTTTCCAAAAGATTCTCCGGACGCTTTTTACTTACAATTTTCAAAAATTTCTAATTTCGAGAATTAGGGTTCTTGGTTTCTGGTCCTTCAAAAATTCTTCTCAAAAAAATCATTTTTTTGATGTTTCTTGAACATTCGCTTCTGTTTATTCAACAGCTTTAGGTTCGAAATAGTTTTGGGTTGGGTTATTTCGATCTTTAAAAACATGTCAGTTTCAAGAAAGGTGGAAAAAAACTTTCTTCTTCCCACTTCTGACAGGCTCTTTCTTTTTTTCTGTATTTTTTTCTAAACTTTTTTTATCTTTCAAAAACTTTGTGAAGTTCCAGAAGAACAACCGGAGCAGATGATCGGACGCGAAGTAAAGTATCCTTGGCATCCAGGATATTGTATTCTGGAGCCTCGTCAACGCATGATCTGCTGTTACAAGGAAGAACCGGTAGGAGTTTGGGTTTTGTAGAAGTAGTTTTTCAGCTCATTTGCTCAAAAATGCTTTCAAATTTAAAAATTACTCGAAAAGTAAAGGTCAGAAAAGCAAAACTCTCAAGACAGCACAACTAAAAAAATTTTGCACGTTATGGCATAGCACAAGGCGCAGGTCGTTCAAGGTCCGGGACAGCTTGCAACATCTTATTAAAGCTTCCAGCAAAAGAAAAAAAAGTTATTCGACCCTTATAATCGGTTTTTAGACATTGAATTCATTAAAAATCAATATCCCAAAAAGAATATTACAGATGGGAAGAATAAGTTACAATGGCGGAAGTATCCGATTGGACGGTGGGAGAAACACTTTTCTGAATGCTTGGAACATGCAAATGGGTTAGTTTTACTGGAAAGAACTTGATATCCATGTATCAAAACTTTCTTCAGAACTTATTTTTTTAAAGGTTTGCCGCCTCCGTCTATCAACATGAAAGGTTCACAAACGCTTTCTCGCTCATTTCTTCGGTCGATCCGAGGAAGACGGAACAACTCCAACAAGGCGCCGATTCCTACAAAATACGCTACTGTCAGGATCAACAGTACTCGTACGCCCTTTTCTGATATTTTTTTTCATTTCCGGTCTGTTCAGTTCTTTTTGAGTTTTAAACGGGTGATTGAGTTTTCAAAAGTTTATTGAAATCGAGTAAGTTGCTAAGTCGAGCGGTTGTTTTAAAATACTGTTATATCAGAGTTAAAAACCGAGAAGCAGAAAAAAAAATTGCCAAGATTTTTTTAAAATTAAAACCCCTGAATTTTCTGACACATCCCTTTCTCAATTGAAACCTTGTTAATAATATGTATTTTGCCGTTCTAGCGCACCTTTTCGACCACTGGATTTCGACCATCTCGACCACTCTCATTTTAAGCCATTTTAAGACTTATTTTCATTGATTTCTAACCTTCGGTCATCAAAAATGTGTCATTTTCAACAATTTTCAAAAATGGGGAAATGGTCAAAAAGTGCGTTATAAAAAATATGGTCGAAATCCAGTGGTTGAGATGGTCGAGAAAAATGCGCTAGAACGGTGAATAAAAATAATGCTAAATAAATGATCTTTTCAAAAAATTTGAAACCACTAACAAACTTCGATCTCTTAGAACTTGTAAAATTATTAAAGATAAACAATTTTCGTGGAGTCTTTATGCGAGATACTATGCCGAGTGAAGGAATTTGAGAAAAAGAAGTTGGTATTGTTAATCTGGATTCTTCTGAAGGTAAAGGTACTCACAGGATGTTTTATTCCATAAAAAGCACAATTTCAATAAAAGATATTCAGCTATTACAATAAGAAAATCACTTTCTCACCAGATAAAACGTGTTTTTTGACACTTTCCAGTTGAAATCAATTGACAATTCCAATTGTTGTATTGCGTCCATTCCCAAGATGTTGACATTCGCGAAGTCAGTTTTCGAAATGTGACATTCAATGTATCTTTCTGGATCCTGAACATTTTAACTTAATCATTAGTGAATATAAAATAAAAAGAAACCTGTATAGCAATGTTGTGAAGTTGGTGGCTGAATCCATGACCAACGAGTTTTTCGAGCGACTTTACAGTCAAGCAGGTATAAGGCGAGCCGCAGTTCACAAGAAACCAGACATTGAAGATTTTTGAATTGCCTGCTTCTGTAATTTTTTTGTTATAACGTATAGTATAATATTATAGGTTCCAGAAATAGTTCAATCATTATATTTACCAACGTTTTGACATACTAAAGGAGCCATCAAACGCAGGTTTCTCCCGTGGACTCGTCCCAAGACTGGGAAAGGCGTGGAAGAAAAGGATCCAATTGACAAATTTTCGATGTGATTAGCAGCTCCAATCTGAGAAAATGGATATTAGATTAAAATATTAAAAATACACACCCTACTTCATCCAATTCCTTTTCGTCGATGTCGGAAATCAAGACATCGAAGTCCTTGTAAGGAACGGCGAGCAATGAACCATCAGATGAAGTGCTCTAAAAATGCTAAATTAATTTAGAAAAAAGGAAAACAGTTTTAAATAGATAACCTCTTGCGAGCAGAGTGAGTTGAGATCATTGAACTTCGATGGCTTTTTTTCAGAATTTGTTCGAACAGACTGGAGCACTTTTGAAGTGGCTCGCACTGAAACACCAATCGAACGAGGGATTAACATCTGAAATGTCTGGAGTTATTTTACAGTTAGCATAAATTTAAGGCTGAAATGTGAAAGAAAATAAAAGGAAAGAAGGAGAGCATCCCGTGCCCTGCAACAAAAAGAAGGCTTTGACATGACTCTCTCCTTCCTCTGCGTCTCTGGTCACGCGTCTTTGCCTTCCACCCCGAGCCAAAAACGAACACCTAGAGAAGATTTACGACGACCTGAACACCAAGGAAGGGGAGAAATCTATCTACCGATTGGTCAAACAGAGAGAAAGAAAGACCCTCGATATCGAACGGTTCCAATGCATCATGAACAGACTACTGACGCTTCACAAAGATATCCTCGAACGCTGGAGAAGACACTTTGCAAAAATTGCCAACGAGGAGTTTGCGCACCCAGACATACCTTGGAACGCCCCAGTACTAGGCCCCACGCCAAAGATTGAAGACCAAGAGGTAGTCTCCGCAATCAAGTCCATGAAGCCAAGCAAAGCTACGGGACCGGACGACATGGCAGCAGAAATCTGGAAGAAGGATGACAGCGTTACCTCAAAATGGCTGGCTGACCTATTTAACCAAGTCATAAAAGAGAACAAAATGCCACAAGACTGGAATCATAGCACAACCGTGCCGATATGGAAGAAGAAAGGCTCTCCAGCTGACTGTTCATGTGTTTGCATATATGTATGTTCTTTCTGATTTATCTCAGACGACAAATAATTATGAACCATCTGATTATGAGCATAAAATTTACAAATTACGACATTCCGATTATATATGTGAAAAGGAAAGAACTGTTAACCTCTTTTATAATGAAGATTCAGAAGTTAATGGTCATTTTAGTCAAATAGTGAACTTAAGCAGACTTTTGAGTAGAAGTAAGGAAGATAACATGACATATTATTGTTGTAGATGTTTATCATATTATTATAATCAAGAAAAGTTAGATAGACACTTTGATAATTGTGAAAATACTCCACCAATTGAGCATAGATTATCTCACAACGAATTTATTGAGTTCAGAAATTATGAGAATACTCAAAAAAACATCGATTCGTTATCTACAGTGATTTCGAAAGTTTGATAGAGAAAATTCAAAATGAAGAAATAAAAAACAAGTTCGTGAAATCTTCAAAAGATATGGTGGGTAAGAAAAAAGATAAATGGACTGTGAATATTGGAAAACATATTCCATCTGCATATTGTATACTTGTAGTTGATTCTTGGAGCAAAAGTATCTATGATATCAAATCTTATGTTGGTTATAATGCTGCACTGAAGTTTAATACAACAATAATTGAAATTGTTCGAAGTCTTATGAGGAAGATATTCCTTGCAGAAATTTAACTTCAAACGAGAAAGAAGAGTACTATGCATGTACGAATTGTTCTAATTGTAATGTTCTTTTTGATTCGAGTGACATGAAAACAACTAAAATGAAAGATCATGATCATTGGGAGAGCTATGGATTTTCTGTGAACGGAACGACTTTGACGCACCTTCGTTTTGCGGATGACGTCGTACTGTTTGTATCCAGTGCGCAAAAGATCCAAGAAATGGCTAACGAGCTGGCAAAAGAGAGCAAGAAGGCCGGCTTGGAAATCAACTTCGCGAAAACGTTCATCATGGCTAATCGAGCCCAAAGAAATGTCGAGATTGATGGAAAAAGAATCGCCTACACGGATGGGTTCATCTACCTCGGTACCCATCTCCACTTCGCTGATGGCTCGAAAACCGAAATCCAACGCCGAATTCGTTCTGCATGGAGCGTCTTCCACAAGTTCAAAACGTACTTAACACGAAGGAACGTTTCCAATATACACAAAGCCAAGATATACAACATGTGTATTGAACCAGCTTTTCTCTATGGTTCGGAAACTTGGACTCTGAAGAAGAAAGAAAGGAACCTTCTGGCAACGGCACAGCGGAAAATGATGCGATGGATGCTCGGAGTAACATTGCTCGACAGAAGAAGAAACTCCTGGCTCTATGAAAAGTTGAAGCTACGCGAAGTTCGGTCGGAAGCTGTGAAGAGAAAATGGCTTTTCGCAAAGAAGATCGCTACGGGAGAAGACACATGGGCGAAGAAAATCGTGGAATGGCGACCATGGGCGAAAACGCGTGGAGTTGGACGACCCAAACCCCGTTGGCGAGATGACCTACGAGCAGTTCTTGGTGAAAGATGGGCGACAGTTGCGCGAACCAACAAACATCTCTTCAAATATTCCATGATTCAGCAGATACAAGATTACTCTGAGGACTGAATAAATGTTAAAAAATGTTAAATGATCATTGGACTGGAGAATATCGTAGTCCATTACGTGGTGAATGTAATTTGAAGAAAAAAAGAAAAAAATAAATTCATTCCTATATTTTTTTTCACAATCTCAAAGGTTATGATTCTCATCTTATTCTAGGTGATACTCAGAGTATTAGGTTTCTAAGAAAACAGAATGTAGAAGTAAAAAACATTTCTGCCAATTCTGAAAAGTTTATTAGTTTCAGTTATAAGTTACCTTCTTTGACAGAAAATGTTTGGGAAGGTTGTGAAGTAAGATTTCTTGATTCAATGTGTTTCATGTTGTCGTCATTGGATAAATTAGCAGAAAATTTAGATAATGATAAAATGAATATTTCCAGAGATTATTATTCAGGATTCGAAATTTCTACATCCGCTGGATCAAATAAGAATAATGATGTTTTCAAAACTATGAGGAAAAAAGGAATTTATCCATATGAATACATGGATTCATTCAAAAGATATGAAGAAACTAAACTTCCAAGTATTTCTTCATTTTATGATAAACTGAATGACAAAGAATGTTCCCAAAAAGATTATCTATATGCTAAAGTAGTTTGGAACAAGATGAACTGTAAGAATTTAGAAGATTATACTAGGATTTATATGATTAATGATGTTCTTCTTTTAGCAGATGTCTTCGAGAATTTCCGTAATCTAAGTTTAGATAGATATGAACTTGATCCATGTTGGTATTATACTAGTCCTGGATTATCTTGGGATGCTATGTTAAAATATACTAAAGTTAGACTAGATACTATTAATGATACAGAAAAGTTTTTCATGCTTGAAGATGGAATAAGAGGTGAAATAGTTAATGCTATTAAAAAGATATACAAAAATCAAATAATAAATACACGTCAAAAGTTCAATCCTGAGGAAATATCTAACTTCCTTTTTATATCTAGATGCTAATAATCTATATGGTTGGGCTATGAAACAATTATTACCTCATAGCAACTTTGTTTTTTTGAGAAACAAATCCAACTTAGTGTTTTGAATATTTCTATGAATGAAGTAAGCAAATCACAAATTCGGAAATACATAGAAAATCTTAATAGTCAAGGAAAAAGGGTGTATTCTAGAAGTGGACTTGGAATATCCAAATGAGTTGCATCATAAGCATAATGAGTTTCCACTTTGTCCTGAGATAAGAGACTTTGGTAATAATATTAAGAAGTTGTGTAATACTTTGGAGAACAAAAAAATAATTATGTTATTCATTATCAAAAACCTGCTACAAGCTCTAGATCTTGGAATGAAATTGAAGAAAGTCAAGAGAATTCTGACATTTGATGAGAGTAATTGGCTTTGCTTCTTATATTGATTTGAATACTGACCTTAGGAAAAAAGCTAAAAATGATTTTGAAAAGGATTTCTTCAAACTTATGAATAATTCTGTTTTTGGTAAGACAATGGAGAATGTTCGCAATAGAGTTGATGTTAAATTAATATTCTCTGGGGAAACTGAATTAATGAAAAATGGAGAAACTCATTACATTTCGAAGAAGGATAGAATAGGAAAGTTAGCTAAGTTGCCTAACTTCAATAGGAATATAATAATAAGCAAATAATTGAATCTTGTTGAAATGGCAACAACTAAAATAGTAATGAATAAACCAATTTATGTTGGATTTGCTATTTTAGAGCTTAGTAAATGGTTGATGTTTGATTTTCATTATAAAGTTATGAAGAAGTAGTATGGAGGTAATATAAGTTGTGTTATCAGGATACAGATTCCCTTATTTATGAGATTATGACGAATGATCTTTATGAAGATATTCAAAATGATCAGAAAACAAAAGAATATTTCGATTTCAGTGAATATCCTGAATGCCCTCCTTTATATAATGTGGAAAAATAAAAAAAGTAGTTGGAAAAATTTAAAGATGAGTTGAATGGTTTGATAATGGAAGAACTTATAGCCTTGAAGCCCAAACCATATGCTTATAAAAATTTCTGAAGAAACACATGAAAGCTTAAGCGTTTATTATAAAAAAAGAATTCATGAAGAAGAAGAAAAATCCTAAACTCTCAAAAAGTACCCAAACCTGGAGAAGAAAAATAAAAAAAGAGTAAAGGAATAAAGAAGTGTGTTGTCAAGAAGTTAAAAAGTTGAAGATTTTTCGAGAGAGTCTTTTTCAATAAGAGTATTGTTAGAAAGAAACAATGTTGTATTCGAAGTATCAAACAACAATTATACACCCAAGAACAGGAAAAAAAGTTGTGTTTGACAATGAAGAGACTGAAGCAAAAATTGTTGAGTTTCAAGAGGATTATCATTCCAAATTCATATGAAACAAATGCTTACGGTTTTAGTCCTCAAGAAATGATAAAAATAATTTTTTTGGAAATCCGTGGAATCCAAAAGTTTCAAAAGTAATAAACAGTAATAACCACAATGATGTGTTCCAAATTCTTGAATTTGAAATGTTGACAATTCGATGACTGATTTTTTATCTTTACCTTTCGAGGTTTTCAAATATTGTTGAAGGTGGATCTAATCCGAACGAATAAAAGTAATAAATGTTCTTATTATTCTTGGAGTAGCAAACCCAATGAGTACCTTTACCTTCAGAAGAATCCAGATTAACAATACCAACTTCTTTTTCTCCAAGTCCTTCACTCGGCATAGTATCTCGCATAAAGACTCCACGAAAATTGTTTATCTTTAATAATTTTTAAAAAGTTCTAAGAGATCGAAGTTTGTTAGTGGTTTCAAATTTTTTTGAAAAAGATCATTTATTTAGCATTATTTTTTTATTCACCGTTCTAGCGCATTTTTTTCTCGACCATCTCAACCACTGGATTTCGACCATATTTTTTTATAACGCACTTTTTGACCATTTCCCCATTTTTTTGAAAAATTGTTGAAAAATGACACATTTTTTTGATGACCGAAGGTTAGAAATCAATGAAAATAAGTCTTAAAATGGCTTAAAAATGAGAGTGGTCGAGATGGTCGAAATCCAGTGGTCGAAAAGGTGCGCTAGAACGGCAAAATACATATTATTCTTGTTGAACAACTCAAAACTGAAAAACACCAGAGTATTTTTTTTACCATGGCACTGGCACGACCACCCACCCTTTTTTGCAAAGTTGTGGTACTGAGGAACATCTGTGAAACCTTGCCTCTTTTTTGGAAGAAAGGAAAAAAAAAACAAAATTTTATGGGAAAGATGGGTATTCGAGGATCAAGCTACACACACTGTGATGATATAAAAAATGGGCCTCGAAAAAGTGAACCACATTCAGAAACTGTCTTATAATTAAAAGATGAGCTTTTTTTCGATTACGGAAACAGTCATATGTTTCTAGCCCTGATTTTAATTTTGAGGTTCTTGAGAGATCTTTAGAAATTGGGATCGAAATTGGGAAAAAAAAACAGAAAATGAGTTGAGGGTCAAATGAAAAAAGGGTTAAGGTTTTGTTTTCTATGGTGGTTACATTTATCAAAACCTTTTTCAAGTTGGTGAATTAGGAAGTAGAAAGCGAGAAAAGGAAAATGAAAATCCTCAGTTAAAGAAAAAGCACGTGTCCACCCTTGAAAGTGCGGCGGATCCCACTGGCGCCGCAAAGCCATTAAGCAAACGGACACGGCACTACACGAAAACTATCTATCGAAAGGGGAGAAATGAGGTCCACCACCAACCGCCGCGTGTTGGCTTAACGTCGAGATCAACCGAGTCTCGACGTCCAACTTCTTTTTGGCGCTGACACAGAAATCACTAGCAGCACTTGAACTAAGGCGAAGGATACGCCGCGTTGCTGAGCAAATCTTGTAAGCTGTCAGCCGTTTTTTCCCCCCGTGTTCTTTTCGACATTGGCTTACAAACTGCGTGGACTAATTCGCCCGTCACGATCTTCACCTGTTTCTGTTTTCCGTTTCTGGCCCTGCTGGACAATTTTGCAACATTCTTGACTGTCTCGTACTGTTATGCGATTTTCGGCTTGAAATGTGAGTTTACTGTTTCGGATTTGAATTTTTGAACTGAGATTAAGATGACTGTTGATAACGCTAGTCTGGGGTTCAAAAAAACCGAAAAAAAACGTCTAGAAATCTTTTTTGCTATCCTGTAGACCTCAAAATCAATCTTCCGCTAGCGGCTAATGAACTTTGAACTTTTTTGGGTAAAGGCTTTCTGCAGCCTCATTGATAATCAACTTCGGAGCTTTCCTGATATCTTGGAAAAAAATTTAATATTTTTATGACACCTAGAAAACAATGGTAACTATATGCATAATTGGCACCGAAGTGGGGATTTCGATGATGCACCCGACTTTAAACTATTTGCGCAGTACCTCTATTTTGAGCCTTGCATTTTGTAATCAATCAGTTACTCGTTGAGACTTTAATGTGACTATTTTATGAATATTTAAAAAAACACCATTCAATGTGATAACTTTATTTTTTTGACTTTCGGAAAGCCAAGTTGAAACGAAAATAAATTTTTTTGTTGTAGCATTGAAATTAAACAAAAAAAGTAAGAAACCAGGTTTTTTTCTGAAAGTAAACATTTTTCGGGGTTGGGAAATTTTCCTTTTTTCCGGTGACCTAATAACACCTTTTCGCATCAACCATTTCGGTGATTCCAAGGTTCAATTTTCGAAACCAGGTACTCCACTCCTCGTGGTTTAAGTATTTGCGCAAACCAAAGCATTCGATAAACAATCGTCTCAGTTCAAAATTTTCTCCTTCCGTTCATTTTCAACTCTCAAATCCTTGAACTTCCAAAAGTTTAGAAGGTCTTGGAAAGTCGACGGCTTCTCTGATAGGACGGGTTATTGCCACGGCTGCGGATCGGCAAAAGAAAGCAACAAGGCGACGAAAAGGCCCCCAAAAGCGGCATCCTTGTCGTTAACCTATTCTTCGGATTTCTTTTGAATCACTTTCTGGATCAAATGCAACGGATGAATACGGTTTTTCGACGCGATTCCCGAGCCAATTTCGGAAGCAGCCTTTCGGTCACTGATGAGCTGAATCCACTTCTGGCGGCCGTCCACGCCGTCTCCTCCAGAAGCCCTTCTCATCAACTGTTCATCAGCGTCGGCGGCAGTACCCCAAAAGCCGAGAAACGAGTCTCGTTCAAGGATGTCGCGCCACGCCCACCTGAGCCAGAGCCGCTTGTCGCTCAACGCAAAGCTGCTAAACATGCTCGCAAACAGTCTCGAACAGTCAACTCGGCCGGCATGAACTTACTTGAAAGGTTTCTTTTTATTTTTTTCAAAGTTGCTACTTTTTTTGAATAATTTTGACGACAATTCATCTGAAAATTAAACTTTCTGTTTTTTTAGCCGATTTTTTCGTGGTTTCCTTAGTAAAAATTGAAGTTTTACTATGAAAAACTCTAGCGGGCACTTGAGAGGTTCCTCAAGGGCTATTCGAAGAGAGCACTAAAGTACCCACAAAAATTCCTAATTTATGTTTAAGTGCTCACTATAGTAGATTGAATTGCCTAGTGGTGCCTTCTGACTTCTGAAGAAGCCTCTAGATGTTTGCCAACTAAATGGCCACTATCACGAAGACTATAGTAGCCACTGGAACGTAAAAAACCCTGAAGTGTCGACTAGAACTTCCCCAGTATTTCAAATAAATAGGTTGAGAAGTTCAGAAACATATGTAACTTTTTTCGAAATTTTTATAGCAACTTTGTTTCCGTGTAAGAAGCCTATGACCTCGTTTAAAATCAACCAAACTACTCAGAACTTTGATGAAATCTCTCAAAATGCCTAAACACCTTTCCCAACATAAATCCGCGCAAACAACTCTATGAACACATGTGTTCGTTTTGAAGATTCTTGTCGAGAGACAATATTTACGACGGCAGTGAAGCTGAACGGCACGTCCACTTCGCCTTCAGCGGAGATCAACAACGAGGCTCCAGAAGAGAGACGTCTCCAGACACGCGACGGAGACTCAGCCGCAGTTGTGACCACCTCGATGATGATACCTTCAGTCCGAGACTTCCGCCTATCCGAAGAAGACCTACTAAACATGTCTCTGCGTCTTTTTATCGTCCTGGTTGGTTTGGGAACACTCATTTTTTATTTTGAAATCTTACATGACTTCTCTGTTTCTTTGCACCCAGCTTGATAATCTTTTCGGCGTGTTTGAAGACTGAAAAAGCTGTCATGAAAAAGGCCTCTGATTTTTCGAATCCCCAGCAAAATTTTCAGAGAGATATACAGATTTCTTTAGCAATTTTTATTCTTTTCTTATCGGTGAAATGTATTATTTTTTTTCTGTGAAAGGCGCCGCTTTGCAATAATTTGTCCCTGGGAGCAATATATTATCGCTATTCATTGGCCGTTCTTCGCAGGCCAAAAGTCGAAAAGACTATGCAAGATTTATCGTCTTTTTTCTGCGATTTTTTGATTTATCATTAGTTGGTGCAGAAATCCGAACTCTTCACATGAAATATAGCAAGTTTCTCTTTCGGAAAAGAAAGTTCAATACTTTCTACAAGTTTCTTTCGGCTTTTGAACTCAGGGCGGTTGAAATTGAATTGAAATGAAGGATTAAAAAAATGTCAGATTTTTTTCCAAAAAATTTAATTTCCTTGATTAAAACTTTTTCGAAGTTTTTCGAATTCATTATGCTCCATTCATAGCCAAAAACGCCATGAATCCTGTCTTTTCCCGCTTTTTGGCGGTGATTTTCTCAAGTGGAGACCCGCGAGGAAACATCGCAAAACCGTGGAGTGTCGGAAGAAGACGATTTGCTCTTCGAAGCTCGTTTCGGCTCGAAATTTGCTTTTTGGAACAAATTTGGGTATAAGTCTCGTGAAAACTAAGTTCAAGGGATCGCTGAATGGTCTCTGAAAAGACTGATTGGTCTCGCCTCCAATTCCTCAAGATTATGAATAATCAGAACCACATGAAAACTCGAAAACAGTATTTAAATCTCAGGATGAATAAAAACCAACTAATAATCCCGTTTTCAATACATTGAGCCTACGAAACGACTAAAAAATGATTCTTCTGAAAATTTGGCTGTTGGCGAGTCTGGTTCCAATTGTGTTTGTACAACTTTTTATTGCTTCAGTCGGGATGCCATACTTTTGCCTCAACGTCATTGATATTTCGGACTGTTTATTGATCTTCTTTTCAGAGGAATATCTATTCATGTTCATTGATTTAAAGCTGGAGCTTGAGCGTTTTTAAATCTTGTAGTTGTAGAGATTCTATGTGTAGCATCACAAGCAATTGTGATTTTTGAAAAGTCCATAATTTTCGAAGATTTTTCTTGCTTGATATAGGAATAGCTTACTTTTAGAAAAATTACTTTTTTAAAGCTTAATATCAAGAATACTTCACGCTTAGTTTTTTTTTTTCTTTGAAACTACCTATCCATTAGTGATCCTAACCAAACTGACTGGACGGAGGTCGTGACGCCAGGCTGGACTTTAACGCTAATTGATTATTTATTGAGCGAATCCGGGTTGCGGCGTTCCACTTCAAGCCAATTAATTGTTGCGCAACCATCAAAAAATCACTTTGGGTGTTTTCCGACTGAGTCTTTATCACCCCAAGTCTTCTCACTTCTTTTATTCCTTAGTTCAAAAACCAAGGCTTTGAAATTTCTACCTTTCTTTCTCTTCTTGAACATTGTCGTTTATATTCCAATTACTGAAAGTGGTGATCGTCGAAAAAAAATCCTGATAATTTATTTCCTTTAGATACTTTCACCGCTCCGTGTCTATGAATAATGCCAGGCGTAACCCGTAATTAGTCGGCCGAAGCTTTTTTTCCGTGTTTATAACTTTTCTTCCATTTCTAGTGTTCCCAACGCATTTTCTTCAGTTTTATGACCGGATCTGCCAGGAAAAGGTGCTCCTTTGGGTTTGAAATCTCTTGTACTCAATGTTTGTCATGTATGCCCAAGCGTGAGAATGAATCAGAATCCAGCTCGCCACCCACTTTTCCTTCTCTTGTTTCTGCGAAATCGAGCTCTTTTTTCAGGTATTTTGTTGGTTTCTTCATTTGTTTGAGTTGGAAGGTTGTTTACATTAGTAAATCATCATTTTTTATTTGGAAAAAGTCACAAAAGTGTTTCAATTTTTGGAAGGTTTTGAAATTGTTGGTTCTTTCACTGAGTTTCGAAATCCTAGCTGAAATATTTTTGGATCTTTAATATCAATTATTTGTTTGTTATAAAGGTTGGTCGCACGCAGAATGGCTTAGCCGCTCACTCGCCCGACTCCAAAACGGCTTGCGCACTTTGCAAGACTAGTTGACTTTAAAATGGCTGAAACAACTTATTTTTAATTTCAAGCCTTTCATTAAAGCCGATTTCCTCCCCCTTTTTACCGTGGCCAGTTAGTTACTTTTTCCGTTTTTTCGATCTAGTTTCTCATTGCCTTTTCTATGAAGCCACTTCCAAACTGAATTTTGTAAATGTCTGAACCTATCTCCCGCAAAACCTTATCTAAATATTGCTTAAGCGCCTAGAAATACGCAATCGAGCACACAAACGTACACACAAAACGCGTAAACGAGCGTAAGTCGGCAAGTTTTTGTCTTGCCGCTCCTCTTATGCGTTTTATGTCCGCCAAATAAGGCGCCGCGTCTAGATTTCTGCGCTATTAGTTCCGGCCTTTGCATAAGTCCAACTTTATAGGAAGTCGTGTTCCATTTTTCAAGATACTTATAACTTGGATTAAGGCAAAAAATATTTAAGTGAAGGAGACTTTTTAAAACTTGGCCTTTTTTCCTGAAAGATGTTGGAGTAAACGAATTTTTAGCGTTTTCTTTTTGTATTTGCCCTTTTATAAAAACCAGTAAGGTGTCATGAATCGACTACATTCCCCGAGAACTCTCCAAAACTCCTTTCAAACTATTTCTCTCTATCCAATGTGAGTGTTTTTCTTTTCGGAACTACGTGGAAAGCCAACCAACAGCTCGCAATTTTCAAAGAGAAGCCCTCATTTTCCGTTTCCTTGCACGTCAATTGCCTATAAAAGATCTATCTCAGCAGTCGAATGTGCAATTTGCGCAGGTCGGCCCAGCAAACAGTTTCCAAACGCAGACAGGTGCAAAATCCAATCTCAGGCGGCTCACTTTTATTTCTTTTTTGAAGATTTCATTTCAGCATTGAGACTCTTTTGAAGTATTTTTTTGCATGATTATTACAGATTTTTGGTTCAGCTGCTGGAATAAAGCTCGAAAGTTTATTTTAGCTTTTTCTTTAGAGATAGGTAGTTGATATACATATCTTTTTCAAATTTGTCGAATTTTTTATCGAAATCAGAACAATAAATCTGCAACAATAACTACACTCAAAAGTTGTTCAAAAACTGTTACTGAAACAGCAAACATGTTTTAGCCCCTCATTTTTTTAAGCATCGCTGAATTTTTCGGCTTTTTTTCAGTGCAATTCATTTGAATAGGTTTTAGAGCTTTGGAAAATAACCTATTTAAACCTAAAGCAATATGAAAAGAATCTTAAACCCGTGTCTGAAAACTTATTATTATCAAGAATAATTGGCCTTCAATATTTCCTGCCAAAATATAGGTATTTTTTCAGAGTTTGTCACATTTACTCGCTCAAGCATGACCATAAGTTTCATAGAAAAAGACTAATCGTCAGCCTAAAGGGTTATGACCGACGATGTGGATTGGGAACGATCCAAGCGGAAAGGTGTTTCCATTTTTTCCGACGGATCCAACGTTCTCGCGCCACGATATCTCTCATCTCACTGACGACTACGTATCTTATCTCCGGCTATTTTTCTGATTTACTGTTGTCGGGGCTTTCTTCTGGATGCCCTTTATTGTGGTTTCTTGTATATCTACGCGTACGTGAGATTTTGCTTTCCTAGGTTTCATTAAGAGGTCGAAAATTTTTATTTGACGCATTTGAGGATTTGAGTTCAAAATCAAAATTAGGCTCTTTACTTGACATTGTTTGCTCAAAATCCAAGCTGAGTCTTTCAAAAAAAAAAAACGAAAATCTCGCTCGATTTCGAAAAACACTGGAAACAGCTTTTTTTTTGTCTAGAAAAGGTTATATAATCTATCTTTGTTTATTCACTTCTGCATAAGTTTCTGGAGCTTATTGAAAAAAATTCATTTGTTAAATTGTTTTCAGTTTTTTTCTCCCTAGCAAAGTGCTCAAAGTTGAAGTTTCTTTTTATAATTTTTTTCTCGGTTTTTTTCAAAACGTTTAGATTTAATCATTCGAAAAAAAGCTATTTGTGCAATGAACAACCCTTCATATATTTTTCAATATTGCTTTTTCCTCTTTATTATGTTTTTCTATCTTTGATTCTTAGAATGTTTGAAAATTGCTCCATGAATTTATACAAAACATATAGAATCAAAATTTGTTTTTCGCCTTTGCACATTTTTTAATAATGGAAAAATAGTTGAGAAGAAGAACTGGCAATTTTTTCCCAAAAAACACTTTTGATCCGAGAAAATCTTCCTAATCCTTCCGAGTTTTTTCGAATTCCAACTCAACACGCTATGTTTTTCACGCTTCAACAATTTTTTGTGTCCTGACCTGGTGAAAGGCAATGAAAAGAACGCCATCGGTTTCCGATTTTTCGGTTTTTTGACAAAAATTCATCTTCTGAGTCATTCAATGATGTTTTGATAGACAAGAAAAATGAATCAGTTGAAAAATACTTGTCTTTTTTCAAGGTCAAAGGCGTGAAAATAATGCTACCTGCGCATGAACATACATAAATTGCTTTTGCGAGTAACCCAATTCCTAAATATTTGCCGTGTTTCAAAGCAGTGCAGCCAAGGGACGGCGGTCTTTTTTTTTGCCTGTGTGTTGTTTTGTCGGCCCGTAACCTAACCAGCTGCCGATTCCACTTGACACCTCCTGAGCCATTCTCTTCTCGACAGCTCTTCTTTCCAACTTTTTGTCCGTGTTTAACATGGTTTTTGCTGTAGAAACTCAATGCTTTCCCACAAATCTGTCCCATTTGGTCTTAATTCTGTCGAGAACTACGCAAAAAGCTCTTCTATTCATTGGCTTGAAAAAAAAATTACTTTCACAGTTTTTCAAGTCTTTGTCTCGATATTCGTGGTAACTGAAACTAAACTCAAAATTGTACCAATTTTTTGAAATCCGACTCATATAATACAAGTTTATGCGGGGAAAATATAATTTTGCCGCTTATGACCAATTTTTTTCTTATTTCGCGGTCGCAGACACTTGTCTCTTGTTTCCAGCTAGCCTTCCAAAAATTATTCAAAGAGTTGCAATTTGAAATTTAAACTGCCAATTTTCAAAGTTTCAGTCATCATTCAAAGTCTCCCATCTTTAAAACAACAAAAATCAGGGTTTCGAACAGAAAGAATGAAAAAAAATGAATGAATTGCCTAATTTTTTCGATTCTTATGTAAATTTGACGACCAACCACCCGTCTCGTCTTATTCGTTTTTGTTGGTTGGGCAACTTCAAAGACGCAAACGACCTTTGGGATCATTCATTCAATTTCTCTTGAGCCTGATGGCTTCCTCTGATTTGCAAGGCCGTTTCGGCCCCGCTTTGCGGTAACCAATGACTTACATCTGTTTTCTTTTCTTTCTCATTCAAGAGTGCATTTTTCGCTCTTTTTTGCCTTTTAGTTGAGTTATCGAACCTATCGTTTTTTTTGCTTCTTAATTAACTGGAAGAAAAAGTTATTTTTTAAAAGAACCATCACTTGATCAAAGAGATTTTTTTGTTGTCTCCAACCAAGAGACTTCAAAAATTAAAAAATTTTGTTGACCTCTCTAAAAAGGTGCTCCACAGAACCGTGAAAAAGATACGGAAACCATTTTTTTTTCACAACTTCTTCATAGTGAACTCAAGTTTTTTTGATACCCCATAAAGTTGCGATTTTTTTCTAGATACAGAAATTCCACCACAGTGTTACAAATAACAGCCTGGGAGAGTTTTCAGTGGCCCCTATAGAGGTCTAAGTGCTACTAATAGGCAACTGAAAATTTAAGTGGCCACTTTAGGGGTCAATGGATCAACATAAATGGCCCAATCTGTTTTTTTTAAATTATCAGAGTTACTGAAAGGAATACTGAATGAAAAACTACTCAAGTGGCCACTTTAGGGGTCAATGGATCAACATAAATGGCCCAATCTGTTTTTTTTAAATTATCAGAGTTACTGAAAGGAATACTGAATGAAAAACTACTCAAGTGGCCACTATAGAGGTGGGTTTAGTGGCCACTTAAGTGTCCTCTCCAAGTAGTCCTTTGCGAGCCTCTATAGGGGCCACTAAAAATTTTCACAGAGCTTTAAAAATTTTCGGGAAAATTGCTCATAAAAAGAAGTTTTTCTCAAAAAACTGTTTTTTTTTCGTATCTTTTCTGACGGTACTGTATGCCGATAAAAACGCCAATCTATTGAGAACCTTTCTTGATCCAGAAAAAAGTGCAGCTTTTTTCCTCATCTCCAGGATAAGAAACAATTCAAATGGCCATCCATTTAACGATTCGGGAATCGTGGCATCTGTTGCGACATGGAGAGGACCATGTGTCGTTACGGCTAACAGCCAGAAAACACGCCGCTTACGTCTTTTTGATTGTATTTGGTTGTCTTAAAGCCCGACGAAGGCCGCCGTGACGATTTTCGTCCTGACAGTTCGATCGGTTTTGCCGCCGAGAGACGTCAGAGCCCAGCTGCCTCGATTCCCAATTACGGTCTTTTTCATTGTTGCTTTCACTTTTCAGTTTCTTTTCTATAACTATTTTTTTAAAGTAACTTTCTGAAAATGCATTCTTTTTTTCTGGAAGTCTCGATCTTCTACTTTTTCAAATAAGAATTTTCCGATGAAGAAGGCACCATCAAGAGCTTTCTTTATGAATTTTTTTGGCGGAAGTCATATTTTTTTCGAAAAAGAATGAGAAAAAAATCAAGCTTTTTTTCCCACCTTTTTTTAAAAATTATTTTCATCATAATCCTTTCGCTCTACAGTCCCTTTAGAACTTTTTTTCTAACCGCTCAGAGGAAAATTTATTATCCAACTTATGCGCTTTTTAAAAAAATTTATCAGTGTAATAACTATATCCAATTCTCTTCCTGCCTTCCCAGGAGTTTCCTGATTTTTGGCATTGTATCAGTTAACCATTTTCATTCAATAAATGCCGAACTTTTTTTAAGTGCACCCGAAACGGTAGTTCGGCACTAGGTTCAATAGAAGCAAAAAAAATTCGAAAAAAAGTATTCCAACTTTTTTTCTAGTCTTTTTTTTTTGCAAATCTGACAGTGATAGGCATATAATGGAAACGTGAGCTCACAAGAGAAAGTAGAGAAAAAAGTATCTTGTCACGGCAGCTGTCGCGTCCTTACAGTTCGCCGTTCCGAACAATTGCGCACTCATCCCTCGCCATCTGTCTGTTGACGCTCATTACCAGTTCTTCTTCTGTGCCTTGCCCTCAATCCTATTTATCTTCCCTTTTTGCCCTTTGGCTGTTTCCCGAAGATCCTGGGTCAATTACTTGTTGTGGTCAAGGGGAGCTTCATAATTTCGCTTCTTTGTTTTAGATTAGATATGATAAAGTTCATGCTTCTGAGAAAATCTAATGCTTTCAAGTTCAGAAATGACTCTCGGCTGTTTTTGAAGATTTTGGATTACTTGTTGCGTCTAACGGAACCTTTTATAAGTCACTGTTCTGTTTCACCCCGCTAAAATGTGATCGATACTTTTGAAAAGCTTCGCGGCTTTTTGAATTTGAAACATCGGTCTTCTATCAGGTTAATTTGAAGCTGCCGTGAAAGTTTGTTTCGTTTTTGAATCCAGTAAGGTTTCCTCTCTCTTAAAAAATTCGTGAATTTAATTCACTTCGATCATTAAAAGTTTCTCCGATTCGTTTGCTGAATTTCTAAGAACAAATAACTTCAGTGGAACATCAAAAAGCTTCACAACGTCATTTTCCTGCTTTTAAATCGGAAATTATTGTTGAACTGTCTACGAGGTGTACCCTAATCCTCTTAAAATGCGGTCTCTCTGAATTTTGTTGGCGACGTACACGAAATTTTTTCTGTTTTGTTAGCTTGTTTTCAAGAAAGTGTTTGTAGGATAATAGCTTTTACACTATTTACCTAGCAATTTCGGAACAGCGATACTCCGTTTCTCTTCGGCACTTTTTTTAAATTTTATTTTTTTAGTGTCATTCACGTTCAACTGTCCTTTTGAAAAAAATTCAAACAATTTTTTCAATTTTATCTTTTTTTCTTGTTAACTTGAAAGCAGCTGGAAAAAGTTTAACTTTAACTAAACTTTGGAAAAAAGTCACCTGAGCTCTTTCAAACACCTCAAAAACCGGTCGTGAATAAGGTATATAATTAGCGTCCCTTGCCAAACTTCCTGAAACAATGTAACCTCGGAAAATCTTTCTGCCAACACTATTCATGCCTTTGGGCGTGTTTTTCACAGAAGAGGAAATTGTCGGTTGCAAATTGTTGCTGTAAATGTCAATTGAGCACTGTTTTTGGCATTTTCCGTTCGGCTGACCCTCTCCGACTCCTTATTTATACGTGACACATTTCCAAGACACCTCCACAATGCTAATTACGGTTGGCGCGACTCGAATTGCGTATGGTATTGGTTATGGGTTGGCTGGCGCTTAGCCAGTTAACTCATGGGTACTCTTTTTTCAAGAGAATTTATAGTCTTTAGGAAATTCCCAACCATTTTTTCAGTGCAAACAATTTTTACAAATCGCGGCTAAATTTAAAAAGAATTTTTTTGTTCTCCATGAGCTTTTTTTGAGCCCTGGAAGATGATTTTCTCGAATTTTTTTAATTTTTTTTTCTTATCAACCACGATTTCGATTCTAAAAATTTTTTTTCAAATCGTTGGGATCGTTCAAATGTCGTAAGGTCCAGCTTTATTTTTTGAATATTCGAACTTTTCAGGATTTTCTGAGTTAAAAATAATGATAAGGGATTATTAGTGAAGTTATCCTCCATATGAAACATTTTGGGGCTCACGCTAGCTGCAATTTTGAGCAAAGTATCAATTTTTCCGTCCCTCATAACACCCTTAGTTCAAAAAGAAGCAGTTTTCTGATCTTCTCGCTTTTGTCCTTAAAAAATCCCACTTCATTTTGTCACCATCTATCTATTTCTATTCAGTTCTAACACCTGAAAAAAATTTAGATCTTTTTGATCTAATGAAATCATTTTTTTCATAACCTTGATTTTTTTGTTAAAAACTGATCAAATTTCTAAAGAAAGCGAAGTTTCAAAGCATTCCTCGCATCTAATTATGCATTCTTACAAGGGCAAATTCAAATGAGGCGTTTACTTTCGAATCGAATGTTCGCAAATTTTTTCTTTCTGGAGTTATTCAGACGGACAAAAAAGTTAGGAATAAATGACCTTGCTGTTTCGGTTGCTTTTAGTATTGACATCAAATATTTAATGTAGGAGTTCGTATTAACGTCGCATCAAATCGTTGATTTATTTCCTGACACGTGCTAATTCTATTCTCACTTTCCAGCGTCTAAAAAGCCGCCAAGCATATTATTATACTTTTTTTACTAAGATCCGACACTCACATTTTCATCTTTTTTTGAAATTTTTTTCTCTAGCACCCTGTCGACTTTAGAAATTGAAAAAGTTAGACGTCTTTGCTGTTTCAGCCTGCTTTAATATTTCAAGCCCCTCAGGTAAACTGCAAAAAAATAAAAAAATATCCAAAAAAACTCTTGGAAAAAAGTATAGTAGGGGTTCTTTGTTCGGATTCTATGAGGAACAATAAATAAAAAAAGAAAAATCATTTCCGCAATTCTTCTAAACGTTGTGTTATCAATCTTCCCTTTCTCATCTTTTTTTTTTCATTTGCTCCCAAACATTTGATCAGTCGATCGCAGTGAAGGGCAAAAAAGGCATTGTTCTCGGAGGATACGGGCGAGAGAGTGCGCAATTTTCAAAAAATCAGACGTTTTGACGCTGCGGAGAGCCTCCACCAGAACCGTTTTTGTCGCCTCATTTCGCTCTCTTTTTGGATTTCTGTTCATTTTTGCCTTATTTAGTTTTTTGAATAAGTTTAATGACTTTTACTTATAACGATAAGATTTGATTTATCTCTATTGTAGTCGCTACAAAAATCCTTGCAACGTTTTTCAAAGGCGCCAAATTTTTGAATGAAAGAAAATAACACACTGAATAGCTCTTCGTTCGGAGACCTTCATGAGACTTTCTTATGCTCCTTCAAAGTCTTTCTCGAGATTTTCTGTGCAAGTATCAAATTATCTTTCATTTTTTTATTTTCCAGTTTTTATGACTTTATTTCCTCAATAATAGTTTCACTGTGCAGATCATTATTTTTCTTTCTCATGAAGTACTTAAATTTAACATAGGGTCCATTTATGATATACTTGATTTTTTTAAGGGCATTTTTTTCAGAAATCATATAGTTAAATTTTTGTTTGATATATGCATGTTCCTCCTTCATTATAGTTAACTGTACATTTCAAACCCTCGAAAACTGATTTTTTTCATTCTTTTTTTCTTTCGTTCCGTCCGTGAATCTTTATGCCATACAAATCAAAAATACTTTATAGCAACTGTGGGAAAAATGGAAACCCTCGAATTCCTCCCATCAAAATATGGCAGTGTTCGAGGTTTGTTTTATCACGATTTTACCGACGATTCATCAAATCGCGTAGAATAATATGAATCAAAAAAGATGCGCTCAGCGTGAAGCCAGGCGATCGAGTTTCAAAATTCAAGTTTCAAGAGAAAATTTATGCCGTCTCGATTTTTTTTTTCTCCGTTTGGTGGTAGGATCGGATGGCAAATGAACGGCATCACATTCAGATGCGCCTTTTTTTTGGCGCCGACCCTCAAGGTCCTCTTTCGAAATGGTTTTGAAATCCATTTATGGTAATGAAAAAGGACGGAAGAAGGGTTGTGAAACTTGGTATATGACTACTGGAGGAGATGTGGGAACTCATTCACTTTTTGAGTAAGAAATTTTAAAGCTAAAAAAAGGGTTCGAAGTATCTGAAAACTTGCTCTAATGATTTCTTATAACTAAACGCGAAAGTCGTTTTGAGTCGGTTGAATCAAGTAAAAGGCTGATGGATTGAGTCATTCCATGCACGCTTAGTAACAAGAAATAAATATGTTTTGTAGAAATAGAAGTCTTCTAAAGCACCTCCTTTCTTTTGGAAAAGACTTTATTGTTCACCAAAGAAAAAAAAAAGAAGCAAACGGCCATCTTTTCACAATGCACTAAGCTTCGAAGACTTTTCTAGCGTTTAACTAATCCTCTAATTGACTTGAAGCTATATTTTATGAAAAGAGCTTATTTGAGCCCTAATAGTTCAAAGAGCTGATGTTTCTACTCTAAACTCGTGTCGTTGCCCGAATTTTGTTCCTTTTTTCTGGAAGCGCCGGAAACTGGACAACATCAAACGCAGTTTCTCTAACAATTTCCCAAACTTCTTTGCATACGGAAACGAGTCGGCTGTTTGAAATTGAGCATTTCAAGTTTCTTTTTTTGAGTCAAGTGAAGGCTATCTTATGTTACGAAATGAAACTAAGAAGGAAATAAAAGACAAATTCCTTTTTTCCTGAAGAAGGCTATTATTTGGTCGTTAGAAGACGAGTTCTCCTCTGCAATTACTGTGTACTGTCACTCTTTCCTGGAAAAGACGACGTTTCTTCTCTTCTTCTTTCTTTTCTTTTTCTTTTTGGTAAATTCCTAACGAGGGGCTAATAGCTTTTGGCGACGAATGATAAGGTGAACAATGTCCGAGTGAAAACAGTTATTGAATGCTGTAGGGGAAACGAAACCGGTTTGAGAAACTTGGCGAGAAGTTTGAGATAAAAAAGTTCGCAGGAACTGTCTGATTTGGTTAAATTACGGCGAAAGCTCTTTTTAGGATCTACTTTGAACAGCAAAGTTAGGCAGAAACCAAAAATTTTTTTTTGGATTTGAAATGACAATTTTTGTTAAAAATGGCTAAAGGAAGGAATTATGGCAGCATATTCAAAACTGCAATAAATCACAACTCTAGACCCTTTTGAAAAAAAGTCAAAAATTTCCAATATTCCAAATTATTTCAACTTCCAATATTTCTAATTTCCAGGTGATTTTGGAGCCTGAAGTTCCCACGTTTTTTATCTGTCAAAAGGAGTAAACCAGAAACTTCTAAAATACTTTCAGAGTGCAAAGATTTTTTGATTAAAACCCATCTTCCACTACAGAAAGTTGGAAATTTGGCCTGACAACTGATTTTTTTCATCATTAATCATGTCTAAATTGAATATCTAAGAGTCCTAGATCCCTCGTCTTAGGAATATCTATACGGCCTAAGAAAACAGAAAGCCAGTCAATTACTGAGACAAAACAAACGAACACATCGCTTGATTCATAGCGACGGTGGAAAGCGACGAACCCTGTTCCTCTGGACTGATTTATCGCGCACGCATTCATCTTCCCGCCTTATCACCTCTAGCCCCGGTTCAGTTCATCATATCAACTTGCAACAGCTTAGGAATTTTCTTTTCTTTTATTTTTTCGAATTTCGCACCTCTCGGCGGCCACCACCGGCGACGCAATTTGTCGGTCGGAGGCGAACAAATTGGGCGGAGTTTGGCGTTCCGCCCATCCCTTTTTTTTCCAAGCCGACGCCTGCTCCCCCGAAACCTCTTCTGTCTGTATCAAAACTTAGTCTCATTATTACTTGTCAATTAATTGGCTGGCCGTGAAATGATGTGAAATTCAAAATGGCTTCGAATTCTATTTGCTACTACCCTTATGCTGCCGTCCTATGGATTTGGAGCAAGTTGACCGCTTTATTCTACTATTTGTTTAATCCTTCCGACACTCCGCTTCACGCAGTTCGATTAACAAGGATTGAAAGCGACTGTCAGAAAGTCCCATTTTTGAAAGGTTCGTTTTTTTCTATGATAGTTCTTCTGGTTTTTAGGCAACTCCTTTGTGCTCTGATCTTTTTTAAGTTATTCAATCATTGTAAGTCAATACAAATTCCGCTCTGATTTTTGGTGTATATCAGCAGAAAGTCAAAAAGACCTGAATCTGACATACTAGAGATTTTTCCCGACTTCTGAAAAAAATTTGTTTTTCGAATATTTTGAGTGCTCTGGTCGTCTCGATTATTTTTATAATTATTCAAAAAATTAAAAACTAAAAAAATATAGCTGGGCTTAAAGTGAAGTTTTAATTTGTAAGCAAGCATAAATTTGGCGAATCAAAAATGCCCGGAAATCCTGTTTCGGAAAGTTAAGTCTTTCTTTTTTTCTGATTACCTCGTGATTTTCTCCGTTTTCCAAACCTTTTGGACACTTGGTTCCTTGCATTCCAATTCATATTTATCATTAACGCTTGCTGAATGAATCTCGCTCTTCCTCTGTCGTGGGACAGAAATGATTGATCACGCCTGATTGCACTAAATCTGTAAAAAGGTGCCTTTTTCCTGACGCCGGAAAGATAACACGGGCAGTTTCGTTATGGGGTTTTTCTTTTTTCTTGGATGATTATTCAATTTTCCGTAGCTTGTAATAGGGGTTCCAAGCTACAAGTACAGCGAGAAAATGAAGCCAATTAGATTTTTTTTTTCTCAGAGAAAGTACTAAAAACACGTCTATTCAACTCTTGCTTGGCAGAATAATTGAGTTATTAAGATTCACCCGATGCAATTTTTATGGAACATGAAAAAATGTTTTTTTGGACTCTTACAAGTCTCGCTTGAAAAGTTTTGGGGGCAAGTTGGATTTTTCCTCATAGAAAAAAGACATTTGAAAAAAACTTTCAAAAGCACCACACACAAAAAAGGAAAGCTAGGGTATCTCGACTCACTGTTTCAAAGACCTTACATCTGTAAATGCGGTTCAAAATCCATTTTTAAGGACTTCAAAGATCTCCCTAATGAACTTACTAATGATTCTGTCATCTCATCTGAGCCTGGAAAAAGAAGACATGTAGATCTACCGCAAGTACTTTTTCTTGTTGTCGAGAAAAAAGTTCCATTCAACTGGCCGTTCGTTCGTCACTTGCTGCCCATTGTTGTCAACCAAGCAGGCGAATCTGTCTGTTGTTCGGCGGCCTCCCACCCACCAACCTGCCCGGTTCGTACAGGTGTCGAGTTTCCTGCCAGTCAAAAGCCGGCGCCGGCCACGAGATTTTTCTCGACCTGGCTGACTGACTTTTCAACGTTATTTTTTTTTCCATCATCCAAAGCCGCCCTCATAACCATGCGGCTGACCTGACCGCCAGCGAGGGGCTTTTCGCCGCCGTTATCTTCACCATTTTCGGATCGCATTCAACGATCTTTTGCGTCGAAATGGAATATATTGAAATGGACACTGGACAAAATTTTGAGGCAGATGCAAAGCCAAAAAATCAGCCAATCCGCCCACAGAAAGAGAGAGGAAAAAAACTCATTTCCGCGAAAGCGCCGAGCAATTCAATCGGTAATTGTCCTTGGGGGATTTTGAAGGTTTCAGTTAAAAATTGGCCTCAAAATGTATAGTGGAACTGTATTTGAAGGTGACGGACTTCAGAGATGCTTACGTATTATTTTTTTTTAAAGTTCTAAGTAAACTTTAAATTTTCAAGAATTAAAATGTTGATTATTTTTGCAGGAAAAGTCAAGGGAAGTTCTGAAAAACGTTGTATTCGTGGCCTTGATGTTTCATAGAAAACTACAAAAAAGGACCTTGTTAAACTCGAAACAGTGAAACGTAGGAAGCCAGTTTCAAATTTTATTTTAAAACTACAAATACGCACCGAAATTTTGTATCTGCACCTTATTCCGAAACTTCTAGTAGGAAGTACAAAACTTTGTTAAAAAAAAACTCAGAAATCGTCTCAAAGTACAGATTCTCACCCATTCTATCGGCTAAAAAAGTGTCGATCAAGCGGATTTGAGGTTTAACCAAACTGGTCGCACTTGAATCAACCTTGTCTTTTCATGTAATATTTTTCAATTGGGGCCCGACACCAGGTCTGTTTCACAATAGCTCTCTTGTCGTATGAGAACGGTCGTTGGTTCGCCGCGACTCCATTAAAAACCCCCTTTTGAATCGCTTGACCCGAGTACTTTAGAAATGAATGAAATGGACTATTCAAGGTTCAAGAGAAAGGTTGTTAGATTTCTATTGATACGCTGAAAAAACGATATTTATGAGGCCTTGAACTTCAAAGAAAGTTATTCTAAGAAAAATCGGCTTTGAATCTTTTTTTACCAGTTCGAAATAATTTATTATATTCCATGGGTCCTGAAGAGATTTTTTTCTGAGATGACTAAACCTATTAGTTAGAAAAACATGTTTAAACGTTAAGAGATCCTTTTTAAAAACGCTCGATCTGACTATTTTCTTGTAAAACTTGTGCTTAATGAAAATAATTCAGGAAATTCAAAAATATTTGTTTTCCTCAAACCAGAGTTAAATCCGAAAAAAAGCCAAATAGAGTATTTTTCTGAATTCATTTTTTCCTGAGCAGTATCTATAAGTTTCCCCATTTTCAAATTTTAATCTAATATAATCATCTTCACAGCCACAATATTGAGATATAAATGAGCTAAAAAACGCGAAATCAACTTCTTCCTCCTTCATTCTACGCAAGAAAAGCCTAACTTCGAATTGTCTTTGCCCACTTTATTAGCTTCATTTCTGTTTGTTTTACACTTGATGAATGTCAGTGGTCTTTATCAAGTTTCTTTTGTTTAGTTGATGAGATTGACGTCTTTTGAGGGATCTTAAAAGTTGATTTTTTTTTTCTGAGTTGATAACGACGTCAGTTGGGGCTGGAAGAGAAAAATTCATGTTTTAAAATTAGGTGTTGTATCTTGAATATACTAATATTAATTCAGCCGAACTCCAATAATATCAAATTCCATTGGAAATGAGTTAAAAATTTTTTTAGAGAAAAAGGCTGAAATAAGTTTACTTTTTGAAGAAAACTTTTTTTCAAGCTGACTTCAAATATGCACTTGAAAGCTTCTTTTTTTAAAGAATGTTCAAGTTTTTTTTGATTAGGCTCTTAAAAAAGTGAGTAAGAAGCTTCTCAGACTCATTCTTAGGTTCCAATTTTTCGAAAAACCTAGGGCATAACTTGATGTGACCTTTCTCCTAGAGCTCCAGTCAAGTCCAATATTCGGTCTTTTGCTCACGAAATCAGCTGAAGCCTCTCCTCCTCAATAAATTGGGACCTCATCAAAGAAATTTGTTGTAAAAGCTCCCTCAGAGTAAATGAGCGAAGATTTGTGAAGGGTAGACGCCTTTGAGAGCCCGAAGCGCGGCGGGAAAAACGAGAATGTCAACCAACCACCTCGAGATATCACGACAAGATGGACGGCGGGGCAGCCACTGGCGTCTCTGTCGTCGGCCTCACAAACACTTGTCCCAAGCAAAAATTGCCAATTTTCTCACGAGCTCCCGGAATCTCACATCGAATCCTCACGATCAAAGTTTTGAGAGCAGGGGCATCTCTGTTTGTATTCAGAGGCAAACAAAATGCTTGTCAAACAGATTGAAAATTGGCAAATTTTTTGTCTTTTTGGCTTCGAACAGAACTTGAGAGCGAAATAGTGGAAAAAGAAACACCTTTATAAAAACGGATTTTTTTTCTTTGAAATTGACATCAGAAAGTCAAAAAGTATCATTTTTGAGTGACAACAAACGTCGAGTTTGTGTTTCTCTAATGACCCGTTTCAAGTTTAAATAAAGGGAAGATTATCGGTTTCAAGTTGATGTTTGTTGACAAAAAAGTAGAATGAGGGTTTCTTATTTTATATGAATTTAAGGAATCTTATTTTTTTATAAAGGAAGAGACGGAAAATCACTTTTTTTCAACTTGCTTAGTAAAGAAACCGGTAAGGATCTGCCGTTCATCCTCAATAAATTGACAGCAATTAGGCGTAAATCTGACCTCGACTGGTAGGTAAGCATTGCCTTGAATAAATTCTCAACCTGACATCGGCACATAAAAGAGAGCGGAAAGAGAACCTCTCAAGTTATAGTTTCCCATTTCCATGGTCATATCCTAGCAAATGGGATGCCGGCATTTCCGCCGACATGTTTTTTTATCTGCCAATCGCGCGGCAGGTAATAGGTAGATTTATTCCTTTTTGGTTGGACTGGCAGGAAAAACAACAGAAATGATCAGAAATCTGTTTCAGGAAAGATGGGCATTTTGGAGCTGTGAGAGGGACTTTCAAAATGGCTTTAAGCCAATATTTTCATTGAAGTAGAATTTTTTGATCATTTTATGAATATTTTATAATAACTTAGTTTTGGAGATTATTTTACCTGAAGAATAAGAAGGTGGCTTCAATTATTTAATGAATGGATGAGCCATGAAATCGGATAGAAATTCTGAATTTTGAACCAACGAGAATCATTAGGTTAAACATTTTTGACTTCTTGCCTTCGAAGGACTCTTGGGCTAAATTTTCAAAAAACTGGAGAAATCATACTTTTTTGAATAGCAATCCACTTCGCCTCCTAATCTTGGGAACACCTAAGCCAGATTTTTCCTTGCCTGACTCCGAGTTGAGTTCGAAGCGAAAAAAGTACAATTACAGTCCCAAGGTCTTCTCGATCCCACTGTCCATCAACCAAACCAACTAAAACAGTCAGAATTCAGAAGCGAACTTTTGCCATCAACAGAGTTTGTATCTCGAGGCCGAATCTGCACGGTCGCATGCAAATTAGTGGAAAGGCCGGCCGGGTGGAGGATCAACGGCGCGCACCTGATTGCGTGTGATTCCATCAGGCCGCCGGTCGGTCCGCAACCTCTCTTAATTGCCGGTTTTGCGACTGGATGAATGATGACGTAGCGAGGACTCTTGAAAACAGAACTATAAGGCTAGAATGACTCATTTATCAAGAAAAATGAGCAAAAAAGGATCTCATTGGAGGTGTTTTTTTGAAGTTACACGATAGAAGGTTTTTCAAATTTTGAAGTTCATATGGAATCGCCTCGAAACAAAGCTTTTTTGATGTTTTTTCAACAACTACTAATTGCATTAAAGTCATGAGTAGACGAATTTTGAGCCTATATCGATAATAGAAACCTTTTCGACATGAATACAACTTCGTTTCCTCATTGCCATCCTGACTTCCAAGCAAACTATCATTGCTTGCTCTCCCTTCATTTTCAAGCCCCTGACCTCAATAACCAATAAAAGTAGCCGTTTGGCGAGAATCGCAACATCAAAGCCGTGATTGCGGCGGAATGAATAAAGCCGTCGGAAAGAGAAGAGAACAAGGCGAAGAAGCGCAGATATGAGTCAAGAATTGAAGAGGCACTGTACAAAGACAGGAGAATTACAGGGCAGACCAGAGACAAGAGAAAGAGGTGGGGGCGGAGTAAATGAGTGACCAGACTCACTGTCCCTGCGAAAAAATACCATTCTCTGTCCCTCTTCTTCTTCCATTGATCATAATCATAATCATAATCAACCAACAAGGTCACGGCTATTTTTCTGAGTTGTAATGCGGAGGATTAGCTCCACGCCTTGGTACTCTCACAGTACTTATTCACTGAATATTATACCTGAGGAGCATATTCCACCTGTTGATTATGATCTGAGCGAAATCGGTAATATTTTTTGATTTTCTTGCAAAAAATTGGGCCCGTTTTTTCATCACTAGCTGAAGAAAGTCTTTGTCTGATAAGAAGCTCCAATCTTTTTAGAAGCATGTTTTGGCTTCGAGTTCTATTTTCCTAGTTATGCGGAGATTCTTTGATTTTTCGTTTACTCTGCTTTCGAAAAACTACATAAAGGCTTGGTACAGTAGCGCATCCTTGACCAATCAAACAAAGCCTTGAAATTTCCAGCAATTAACCACGCAACCACATTTTTTCCCCGATGTTTGTTCAATCCGTTGCCGTTCCATCAATTCCTGTCGTAATTTTCAAGAACTTGATGAAACATAGCGGGATGTAGGAATTTCGATATTGAGAATGAGATACAAAAGGAAAAATCTTTTTTTTTTTGGAGCTTCGAAGAGGTTAATTAAACGGATCATTCTGATTTCGGAACTATTTTTGAATGTCTCATGGTACACCGCTAATTGCTTCTGAACGATTTTGAACTTTCAGAAGAAATTATTAGGTTTTCAACCTTCTATAATTTTATTGAAACCGCTCTTTTGTACCCTTTTTCGGACAATAAAGTTTGAAGTTTTTTTTTCGAATTTAACTTTTTGATTTTTGCTGAATACTTTGAAAAAAGCTTCATTTTTAATTTACAAATTTTCCTCATAACGTTTCACTCATATCTTCATGCGTCACTAGTCTTTTTTTGAATAATGGGCTCAACATGAACTTCAATTATCAATTTATTTTCTGATCCATTTTTCCAAAATTCACTAATTAACCAGGAAGGTTCAATGAGAAAGAAGTTCCTGTGAGAATCAAACTTTTTCGCTAATCCTCAAAGACCAGCGCTCTTAATTTGAGTGACTGAAGTGAATCGTGAGGAAAAGCGCCGATGTTCTGTTGTTGTTGTGAGGTACACGTCTTGCGGAGGAGACAGTGTGTATGTTCTGAGCCAACTTGCAACTTGCATCGTCTCTCCATCGCTTTGTACTTCTCCGCGGCGGCCTGTTTGCCCAATATTGGCCTCGAAACTCACTAAAACAAGCACCTACGGCTGTTCGAGTTAACATCTTGCTGAGCAAGTGAGGTTCTTGAGTTTGAGTCGGAAAAAGAGAAAAGTCTTAGTGAACTTGAAAAAGTGAAAATTTTGGATTTTGATGATTTTTTTCATTTCTGGCGTCCTGATGACTATAAGAGCATTCATTCTTTATTAAAGATTATCTATCATAACATTACTGCTTCACTAGACTATATTTCAGAATTTTTCTGCGCAAAAATGATTTAACAGGCGACCATCACGAACGTTTGCCTAAGACCCTTTTTCGCACGAATTTTCCGCGCATTTTCGGCTTTTTACGTTTCAAATCACTCTTCTGCGTTCTTTGTTCAATAACGCATGAATGGTTTTGATGCAGCCTACCATGCCCAAATTAAAACACCTTTTGTCTCGAAAAGCTTTTCTTATTCGCGGAGAATCGAGAGTGGGAGAGGCAAGACCAGTGCACTTGGCTATGAAGGAGATATTGTGGATTATGATCTTCTGGACATCAGAATTCCAACAGAAAAGGAAAAATTGGGTATTTTTGGTAATTTCATGGTCTCTTGAAAACTTCTTCGAAGGGATGCCTAAATCCAACGAAACTGCTAAGACACGGCGGCATGTAGAACGGCTTTCCCACTACTTAAAAATAATAAGTCGTTTCTTTCTCAACACTAAGAATAACTGCCGAGATAAACGCGAGACACTGGCGGTACATTGACGAGCTCGCAAACATCTCGCATTTTTTCTCGCGCCGGTTTCGCATTTGTTTGGGCGCGAGCTCGCATTTTTCTAGGCGCGAGCTCGCGTTTCTCTCGCAATTTGAAAATTTCCGAAATGCAAGATAAATGCGGGATCGCGCCTAGAAAAAAGCGACATTTTTGCGAGTTAGTCAATGTACCGCCACCGAGCTCGCATTTATCTCGTCAGTTATTCTTAGTGAAGCCAGCAAACTTTATTAAAGAACCCTCAATCACCCTCTGTAGAAAATCATTGAAAATGGAACTTCAAGGCATGCCTACCGCAGGGCCGTATTAGAGAGATTAGACCGGAAATGGTGCAAAACGGCGCCCAAAAAGCCAAATGAAATCATTAAACAAAGCGGTTGCAGATGCGCTGCACGACGATATTTGCGGCGAGTCGCTGGACCGCCGTGGGTGGTCAGGCAGAACTTCGATGGCGCCAACTCTCCATCCGCTCCATGGCAGGATGTCGTCCTCCTCGCACAACCTCTCCACACGACTCTCAGGCTCATCACAGAATCTGAACATTGTCCAAAACGCCTACGGGGTATGTTTTTGTTGGAATCTGGGGGTTGGTCTAAAAGGATTGTCCGGAAATGGTTTAACTTGTTGATTTCCTAGAAGTCGGAGTTTCGAAAAAAAAAAGCTTTTGCGTTAATATTGAAGCCAATACCAGAGTTTCCACTAAATTTTGAAAGTTCTTAGGACTTTTAGTAGAAATTATCAGTAGAAATCAAGTCGTTTTTTCTCCTTGTAATCTTTAGAGGTAATGATCTGCTTATTTGATTTCTGTACTGATAAGTGATGTTTTATCAATATATGGAGCTCATGTGAATCAATTTATCAAAACCCACTGTGGAGACTGAATTTTTTTCGCTCAACACTCTTCTTTCTCAGATTTTCAAAGTTTCGATATTTTTTTGATCTACTCTAATCATTTTCTATATATTCCGCTTTCAAATACAAACTATAAATCGCTATTTTTTTAATGCAAAACCTATCAAAGCAGTTCCAAACTGTTTTATATCTAATTAACAATTTTTTTGAGCTTTCAAAACAGCTGAAAAAAACTAATTAAAAAAATTCAAAAAACCTTGAAAAAAACAAGCCTTTTGAAAGTTTTATGGAGACCTTTGTCCTATTTCAAATTGCAAGAAAAACATTGTAAAATTTGCATTTCGAGTGCATTAGACCGTTATTATTTTCGTTTGTCGCTGTGATAAACAAGATAATTCCGGACATTTTTTGATTATCAGAGGTAACCTCATTCGTTTCCTTGTTTTCATCCACAACCAATCGTCCAAATGTTCGTCTCACATTTTTCGAAAAAAGTAACGTTTTTTATAATTTTGATTTGTTTATCGATAGGCAAGACCATAAAATCATGAGAAACACTAGGTCAAAAATAAAAAAATTTAGAGGAAATTGAATAAAGTGTTTTGGAATTGATAAAAAGGGGGAACGGAAAATAGTGATTCATTTCGCGTTATCATGGCGCCAACAGAAGCTCGCCATTGCCTAGCAATGGTTGATGCTGACCCAAGGGTGTTCATCCAGACTGACCTGGGTACATTGATCGCCTACAAATGGGAATTGCAGTTCAATGTCCACCAGAATCCGTCCGACACAACTGCGCCGCAAAGGATCGCCGTGAGTTTTTTTAATTCTTAATTTTCATAATTTTTTTAAAAAAATCAGTGAATGAATTAAATTTGAAAAAAATCAGAAATTTCCTGTTTTAAGTGGAAAAGTTTTATAGTTTTGCGTATGAATCCAAGCTCAGAAAAAAATCATTTTAACATTTTGATCTTTTCTATGCTCTAGAGTTTTTTTCGATTTTTTTGATAATTTTCCAGTAGAAAAATATATTTTATTTGCCTGTTTTGAACTTTGGCCGCATGTGGAATGACTGCCACGCAGTTCTGAGTTTGCCTAATATTCCAAAGCCAGTGCGCAAGTCGTTTTATGGTCGGGCGCAGGCGTTGAATTTGACGTACCTAGCTTGATCCTAAAGAAAACTTAATCTGAATGAGTGTAAATTGAAAATTTATTGTAGTTTAAAAACCGATATCTTTTTTTTGCATCTTCAGAAATAATAAAAATGAAAAAAAGCTTTTGATTTCAGAATGATCTATGAATAGACTAAGTTTCCCTACCTTTTCTCAGTGGGCGGCAATTCCAACAATGACAAACTCTAGGAGAACCTTTACGACATAGTCTCTGATGACTCACTTTTGATAACAAACTTTCAAAACTCATTCCGCATTTCTTGTCTATTTGTACAGTTTTGCAAGCCCTATCTCTACTCGATTCATAATTCATTGGGTGAAACAAATGATTTTCAGAATCTGCTGTCTCGGCCATTCAGGACGAATCCGCTCAAGCGGACGAAGAGCGTCAGCAAAATGGAGAAAGGTCTTCTGGAAGCCAATCAAAAGTTAGTTTTCATTTATGGAAACGTTCAAAAGTTTTCGATATTCGAGGAACATAGTGGAGACTTTTTTTCGACTTCTAGGTGTAAAAATTAGCGGGAGGAGTGTTGATTGGCATCCGGTGTGATCTATCATTCAGGAGGCAGCGAGTCCGAGCAATTGTCTCTGTAAAAAATGTCGAAGATCATTACGCTGGCCCTTGACCAACCTTTTTTATTGGCCTCATCTTTGAGTCTCTCAAAACGTCTGCTTCACAAGTGTATACCTGGTGAAGCTTGTTTTTATCAGAAATTAGTTCAAACTCAAGTTTTGTTGGATTTTCTTGGTGAATCAGCTACGTTCATTACCAGCTAAACTCTTTTTTTGAGAATCATTCACGAGGTTATTTTTTCTAATAAAAAGTGTAGAAAGAAATTTTCCTAAAGAAAAAAGGTAAATAGTCCATTCAAATCTATCTCAGAAAAAATCTCAAAATCTTAAATTTTTATAAGTTGTTTTTCATTGCATAACGACCCATTTTTCATCGAGCGGTTTAGTATTCAAAACTAAAAATAAATAACTCTTTAACCGATTTACGAAAAATTAGGCGTAAAACAACCGAAAGCCCTCAACCAGCCATGTAAGAAAAAGCTTGATTTTTACGCAGAAAAAAAACTGGGAAATACAAGGTTCCAAGTCAAGTACACCCTGTTTAAAGAGACTTTTTCCTTCAATGGCGGCAGCTTTGATTTCCTTTTCTTTACGCGTGTCAACCCAACAAATTTTCGTTTTCGCCCTTTATCCCCGTTGATCCTACCAGTTCCGTGCCAAAACCCATGGCATAACATTCGTAACATTCATACATCTATTTTGTTGCGCAATCGTGTCTTCCGCAATACTTTCCATTTCGATACAACAGTAATTGATTATTCTTAAGTCTTAGAGACTTTTTGAAGACTGAACAACTAAGAGAGTTTTTTTCAGACATCCTAGATTTTCAAAAGCCTCAATAAGTTCACGAATGATAGTCTTTGTAGCTTTTTCTTTAAATAGAATTAAGTTTCTGAGCTCAAGAATTTATTTATTCCGATTTTTTGCAAAAAAATAAGCCGTTTGCAGCTGTTTGTAGTGGTCATTTCTAATCATTATCAATCTTTGCAAAAAAATCTTTACTCATTTCTACTACAATCAGTAAATGAGTGTGGGCTTTTCGCTTCAAAGTCTGTGAAACGATGAAGATTTATATTAGAGTCCAGAAAAATAATGGATTTTTTCTTCTTCCTAGCATTGTTTTTGAAGTTATCAAAAGGAAATGATCGACAAATCAAAAAAAAATTTATTTTTAACATTGATCTATCCAATCTCAGTCAAACCATTTTTTTCAACTTCGTGTTTTGTTCGCAAAAAAAATGTTTATTTTAAAACCGTAAACAATTTCGAGTTTCAAGCGCGAGAATTTTTTTCCTATTTATAAACAGAAGGCGTTTCTCTTATATTTCCTTTCGCCTTCTGATCTCCTTTCAAAGATTTCAACTTCCTCTTTCTTTTCTCGAAGCGTTTTCATAGAAGCCATATGCCTAAATTTCTCAGAATTTCATTCCTTTCGGATTCCTACCTGGCACCATTTTTTTCTAAAAATAAAAGATGTTTCAATTAGAAACACTAATATTCGGAGGCAAGTAGTCTTCCCACGGCTTTCCGAGTCGCCAGCATGTTTTACACAAAACAAAGCTGCTCCACATCTCATTTTGCCTAACCTCTACGCTCACAACAAGAAAAAGAAGAGGAAAAAAAAAAGCCGTGTGGCACTTTGCCCTGAAACTTATGTTGCACGCGACCCACGCATACCCACGAGAAAAATAATTTTTCATAGAGTTTGGAAAAGTGATTAGCTCAGTTTCGACTAAATTTAGTTTCATGGAGAAAATCCGATTTTTCAGCCATTTTTAGCGTTCAAGTGTGGGCGATTGCCTTTCACAATTTTATTAGTTTCCACGAAGAAAAACAAATTCTGCGGCGTCTGGTAACAAACCCTATATTTGTAACTATAAAAAAATAAATTTCCGCTCGTTATAATTTTACGGCTCTCTCTTTTCGCGCATCTGTTTCTCGCTTTCTTTTCCTCAACAAAAACTTTTGCGCTCGAACCTCATAACCTTCTTTTGCCACTTGTGTTCCGATTTGACCACCGATGTGTCGTTATGAGCTCATCTCGACGCTAAGACGCGAGAAACTCACAGTTCTCTTTTTTGAAATAATTTGCAGACGTCCTAGGACGAGACATTTTTTTGCGATTCAAAATTGGACCTGCTGGGACAAGAGTTTGTTTTTTTTTCTATAAAAATCAATATCCGTGATATTTTTTTCGGAAAAATTATATATCTATATAGTATATTCACTGAAAGTTCTTCTGTTCATGAATCGTGTCAGTAATTCTTAAAAGCGCAAAAGTATCGAATTACCAAAAATTTTCTGCATGTGCTTCTTCAAACAAGCCGTTGAAGTTTTATGAATATACTATACTGATAGAAAAAACAATTTTTCGAATTTTTATTGTTCCAGGTCCGAAAAAGAACATGTACAACTAACCTCTAGTCTGATGAAAGTCTCATATTTGTATTCTGAAAGTTTTTCTTGATTTTGTCGTCTTTTCGCTGGTACTCCATTTCCATTCACTTCAGTTTGTTTATTTCAATCCAGACGTGAAATTATTAGATTTCATCCCAAAATAATTTTCTTCAAAAACATGTTTACATTATTTCGGGCAAAAAAATTTTTCGGAACGTCATCGTTCCAAATATTTTCCTTTTTTGGATAATTTTGAAACAGTTCTTTTAGATTTTGCCTTTTTTTTATTAACAAGGGCCTCGAGATTTTTCAATTTTCAGTTGCAAAGAACAGCTCCTAATTTTTTTGATTCAAATTTTTTTGAGCATGAATATTTTTAGCTAGATGTTATTTAAAAAGTTTGTCTGAGAAATTTTTTTTCAATTTCAAAAAAATTCAACCCAACCGAGTTTCTTTCTATTTTTTTGTTTGTATTTCTTTTCTTCCTGCAACGTCATCTTAACAATACAAACCACATATTCAAAATATTCCCTTTTCATTCGAATTCGGAACGGTTTCCCAAGAACATAATCGAAATTTGCATTTTCCTTTCAATATTCAAGTTTCTTGAGTTCGGCGACCGCAATTCAAATCGAGAACATCTCGCGGCGCGGCACCTTGTCCGATTTACACCCATCTATTTATGCGCGAAATTCATTATCATCTGTGACACTTCTCAGCCATCCAGCCAGCTTCTTCATCTTTCCATCCTCAATTTCCAACTGACAAATATGTACAATCGCTCGTTCCGAGTACCAAACTCATCCGGCCGACCGGCCATGTCGCTGGCTTCAGCCTTACTCGATCGACCTTCTGGCCTGGCCCAACTCCGTGCCACTCACATTGCTCTTGACGGCTCGCCCGAGCTCCTCGGCATGCAGTGTTTGTCTCCGAATCGCGAGAAAAACGTCGCTAATCCACGACTTGTTCGAGGACGCATCGTCTACAAATCCAAGCGGTAATTTTCGGCTTTTCCTGGTTTTTATGACGTTCGATTGGGGGTCAGTCGAAATAGGAGACCAACGCCTGGCAGCTCTTGGAATGGCTTAGGCAGTTGAAATCATTAGAGGATTTTTCCTTTTATCCAGTTAATCACTTTCATTCAACTCTTTGAGCCATTTCAAACGCGGCTATACGGTTTTCGGTTTGCATTTCTTTGAGAAAACAATTTCTCTCTTTTCTTAGGAAAGAACTACACAACTTTTCAAAACTCGTTTTATATTCTTTCCCGGAAGCAACAAGTAATTGTAACATTCTTTTCTCCCATTCTTCATTTTTTCGTTGATTTATAGTCACGCCAGAAATTGTTGTTTTAAACTTGGAACCCTATGTTTTCAAGTTTTTTATGTGAACAATACGACAGCAACTGACGGCGATTTTAACGAGCCACTGTAAAGTTTTGATTTTTTAACGATCTTTGTCACTTATTATACACTATAGTTTTTCGAGAGTCTAGCTTTCCGATTTTCTGAAAGTTGTGAGCTTATTAGGTATATTTTTTTACTTTCGTAGCGAAAAAATAAATCAACTAAAATCCACAAAAGTAAAAAAATTTTTAAGAAATACTAGTTTCAGAAAGTCACCTCAGTCTGTTCAAAGCTTTTCCTCTCCAAAATTATCGTCTTTTTGCGGTGACCAATAGATAGTTGGATGACAAACGGCTACAACCTGTCAAAAACAATTAAGATGCGCGACAGCGATATAGGGTATAGGAATAACCCAAGGCCGCCGCCTCCGCGCTGAAGATTACGCAAAGAAGCTTAACCCCCGTGCGCGAAGTTCAAAAGTCGTCGGATCCCCCGCCGAGTTAACTTTCGAGAGGAAAAGATCGGCCCTCCGCCTGCATTTATCCATGGTCCGGAATGGAATGGCGGCGTTGAAACTGGCCGTCGAAGGCAGTAATCCGTCCCTTCACTTTGCATTTTTCTCCACACTTCTCCTCATTTCAGATATCCAAATTCGATTTTTTTTTTTTTGATATTTATCCTCTCTCGACTTCTTAAAAAAATTGTTTTGACTTGCTTTGTAGTTAGAGGTCTTCCTAGTCAAAACTGCAGATTTCTTCAAAAACTGTTCAGAACCAAGGAACTATTAGAGCTCGTGTTTCTTGACTTTTTGAAAGTTCCAAAAAAGTGAAAATTTGAATGATACTGTTTTTTTTCTAACGCTGGAGTCATCTCATAGTAGAGCTCTCGGTTGAGATTATTTCTACTAAACGCAATTTTTTTTACTATGATTTTTGATAAATCGTTTTTGAAAGTTTTAAAAAAATGATTGAAAAAAACTTTCAGTCGCTCAAAAAAATGGCTAGCTTATTAATCATTTAAAAATTAGGCTCAATCAGCTTGAACAAAAAAATTTTTTTACTTTTTTTCTTGTTTATTCATTTTTTTCGCGATGTATTTAAAAAAACAGCCTTTGTTTGAATCCATTCTCATCAGTATTTCCTTGAAAGATGATATTATCAACTTACCTAGCTAACCTATCAACCTGCTAAGATTTTTCAAAAATGTTTACTTTTAGACTTCAAAATACTAAAGATTTGACATTTCCAGTACATTTTTTTATTCGCTTTCAGAACACTTCTTTTGTGCCCCGCTCCTATTAAATAATAGTCCAAAACCTGTCTTTTGTAATTGCAAGAGATTTTTTTCCACAAAATGTTCAAAATTTTCTCTTGCCATTCATCATTTTGCGACATTCCCATCCTGACCTTCGACATTACATTTTTTCCATTCTTTCTCTACAATTTTTATGTTCGGCAAAGTTATCAGAATATTATCGCATGAAGAGAATGTTCACCATACGGGCAAACAGTGCAACCTACACGGTTAATGACACTAAGGCCAGGTTTGTTTTGTGGACGAAATGTGAAGATTTTAAATATTATTTGAAGGGATCATTGAGGTTTTCTAAAACTCCATAAACCTCAAAATGTCCATTCCCAGTTTGTATTCGAAACCGATTTTTTTTTCTTACCTGGAAGCTTTTTTCTTGTCGTTTGGTTCAACAAGGCTTCAGAGTGTTCTGATTGAATTTGGCAAGATTGTGAAATAATTGAACTACTCGGAACTGTCGCCTAAGAAGATTAATTGATAAGTTGAGGGGATTTCTTCAATTAATGGCCCAATGGTTGAAGAGTTTTCAATCTGAGATTATTTAGTGGGAATAAAGTTTACATATTTTTGTCTGAAGTTATCCAGGATTCTTTATTGGAAGTTTTTTCACCAGGAAACGTCAAAGTTAAGGTTAAAGTCAATATGATTCCAATTTTTCAGCACTCTGCACCGTGTCGACGCGCCACGGAACGACTCAGCCTCAGGCTTCGGACCACCTCCTCGGCGCCATGTCAGCAGTCCGCCAAAAGAAGGAAATCTGAGGGCGAGCAGGTCTCACGAATCGCTGCTCAGTTACGCCGCAGCCACACATATGATCAACCTTGGTGAGTTGTAATGGCTCGTCATAACACCCCGACGTGCGATGATTTGATCGTGTCGACCAACAGCCGCGCCTCTTTCGATGAATTGGAGCTCGAGCTCTTAGTGCCGCCGCTCCAATTAGTGCTTTGATCTCACCTTGTCCTTTTTTCTAAGCTTATCGTAAAATCGGATCATCTTTTCGTACTGTCGGAGAGTTCCAATCAAGCCTCAGCGGCACTTTGGGACTTTTCCAATGAGTGCTTTCACCTCTTCTTTTCGAACTTATCGTAGGTTTTGATCATTTTTAGATTACAAACAAGAGATAGTTCGGTTAAGATTCATTGAAAAAGATCCAATCCCAAAGCCGAGCTCACTTCGTCGTTTTGATCTCATTCTACAGTTTGACATCAACCGTTTTTGATAAAGTAAACAACCCAAAAGATTTTCGCTTCAGAATTTTTCTCTCTATAGTCTTTTAGGTTTTTTTTCCGACTTGATTTTTACTTTATTCACCGCTGGCTTGGAAAAAAACGTTGCAGAGACCTCTGAAACTTTTTTTCACACTCCTCCACGGAAGCCTCATCTTTTTTTTTCGATACCAGCGATTAATGAACTATAGCTTAAACCATTCATCAAGTCCACATCTACTGATCCTCACGCGTTTCACGTGAATATCCAAAATTTTTCCGGCTTCCAAACGGATAAAGGTCTAATCGAGTGAATGAACTCAGACAAATGAGTTCGACAAGAACAAAAGAGTAGAAATTAATCAGCAAAAAGCAATTTGCAGGGGACGACGCCCGACTCCACCCAGTCCATCCTTCAGTGCTCGACGTGCCCAACTGCTTCCGCGTCGCCAACACTTACTACGCCTGCAGGACCCCTCTTGAGCGCGCAAAGTGGATGGAGAAGTTAGTTTTTTTCTGTAGTTCTGACTAGGAGAATGAGGAATGTCGCAATAGCCAAGCAATCAGCTCCCGAAATTTTCATGAGATTTCATCCAGTACCATTGATTTTTGAAAATCAAATAAATTAACTTAGTGTTCAGTCCATTAAATTGAAACAGCCTCCTGAAAACTTGCTGTAGCATTTTTCAAAACAAATTATTGTAAAATTTTTATATTTTTGTAGCTTGAAAGAGTTTCGATAAATCGGTAGCCTTTGATGAATGATAAGAATTAAAAACGTCCATTTTTTGGCAGATTCAGGGACCTTCGGAACGCCAGAGAGGGGAGACCTGAAGGGCAATCAAAGGCAAACCCTTTACCACCCCCCTAGGGAACTCAGAAGCTTACAAAAATAATCACTTCAAGAGAAAGGGGCTAGTTTATATGATTTCTTTGTGAAAAAGCAATCATTCATACGCGGAAAACTCAAAAAATTACGTTGATCCCAAACCCCGTTAGGGATCCCTAAATTTTACCACTATGGTAAGCACTATTTTTTCTCGAGGCTGTTTCATCTCCGTCTAGAGACCACTCTAGCGTTCTTAAAATTACGATGAATATCTCTTGAATTTTGAAACATCTCAAAAGTGAAACGATGATATCTCTTGGATTTTTAAACATCTCAAAACTGAAAAAAAGCTGGAAACCTGTCAAAGGTTTGAATATCTCAGCTTAACCTAACAAAACAACAATTCGAAAAGAACAGGACTGAACCTAGGGACCGCAGGCCAATTTCCAAAGTCAGTGATATAAAGTTGAAACCTATATGAAAAAGAAAGCTGATGGCAATCGATAGCTAACTGCGAAAAACAGAAAAAGAAAAAAATATGAAAAAAATGAAAAAAAGTTATAAGCAAAAAAAGTGGCGAAATCGGGGGAACCATTTTTTTGTGTAGAAACTTTCGTCAGGGTCGCAGGAAAAGGGGCGTGTTTATAGATGCCGCGCGCTCCTTGCTGTGCGTTAATTCACGCAGGAGACGTTTCGAAAACATATTTATTTGAGTTTTTTTAGAAGTTTTAAATGAAATATTAGAGTTTTTCATATTGAACATTGCTCTTTTTTTCAATATCAGCCTACTCTTCAAGCACTCACGCTGCTGAAAAGCGAGTTTTGAACAAAGTTTCAATGCATTTGTAAAAAAAGAAAATAACCGACAAAATAGACCTTTGCGAAGGACGAACAGCATTAAACCGAATTAAAAAAATGAAACAGTCTACTAAGAAATTTACTGAAAAAAATATGTAAATAATCACCAAGTCCTTTTTTTCAGAGAGTTTTTTTAAAAAAAGGGCGAAAGCGTTTTTTTACTTTTTGACTTTTCTACTTCTTTTATTTTTTTCTCTAAAGTTCGTGCGTCTACATGGAGTGTACGTAGACAATTTTTTTCAGAATTCTTTACTTGACATTCTGTAAAAAAATTCAAGAAAAAGTTGAGTAAAAGCGAAATTTAATACTTTTTCTCGCTGCTATAATGGATATAATGATATAGGAAAAAAAGATTCCAATTATGAAATGAGTAAAAAGCAACTATAAAGCCACAATAAAATGAGAAAACTTGAATAGAATACATAAATAGTTTTAAAAAAACCTTCTTCACGCTTTCGAAAAATTTCGTGGCCTTCGCGGTGTCTGCAGATTCCCAGCGACGCGCAGTTTTAAAAATTACTTTCGAGCGTTTAAATTAACAATACTTTTCGGGCCATCCTAGGAATTTTTTTATTTTTTGATATGTTGTAGAGAAATGTCTAATCTTTGATATTATGAAATAAAAAAACTTGCCCAGAACGCTTTGGGCCGTTTTCAAAGCGTTATAAAAAAACGAAAAATTTTTAAGCTTTCATATAAACTATATAATCGATGAAAAACCTTATTTTTTTTCTATTTTTTTAAAAATTTGCAAACAACTTCAAACAACCGTTTAAAAAAATATAATCAGTAATTATCGATTGCGTTTTTTTCGAAAATAAGGAATTTCGAAAAATCGCGATTTTCAAATTGCGTTATTTTTTTGAGGCCAACCATAGAATTTTTTTATTTTTTTTGCCAGAATATGCGTTTTTTTAGTTGCTTTATGATGTTCAAGAATAAAAAAAGTTGCCCAGAAACTTTCAAGAAAAAAACGGGATTTTTTTATCCGTTTTTCGGCCACAAATGCGTTTTTAAAAAAACTGTCGTCGTACATTCTTATTTCTTATTTTTCAGTATTTTCTTTTATGTAGGATTGTTAGGCATAGCCGATTGTATGTTTCCCCCAACTTTTTCCCAAATCGGTACAAGAAAACTATTTTAAAATATAAAAAAGAACCAAAATGCAACGAAAATGACGAAGTTTTTTGAACAGCGAAGTGGGCGTGGCTCTGCGGTCCCTAACTGAACCGGCGCCCGAAGGCCACGTTTTTAATGTTTGCCCATGCAATTTGCCATACGGCCTGAATGCGTCGGGAAGAACATAACTACGCATGTTTGCGGGCCCTTTGGCGCTTCACCCAAGGTGACTGTGCGGCTCGAGCCATTATGCAAAACGCACACACGGGCCTGCCTGACGTGGTGCACGCGGGGAGGACTGGCCGACGGTGTCGCTCTCCTCTTTTTCGACTTCACTGACCTCACCTCCTACCGCCAAATATCGATTCGATCCGAGGTTGACCGATTGGACATCGAGGATTTTTTTTTCTTTTGGCTTTCACCTTTATGTTCCTGTTCAATTTACTCATGTGAATTAGTGTGAAGAACAGGAAAATTTCATCTTTTAAGGCTGAAAACTTGAACCAAGCTCGATTCAAAAAGTGCAAAATGAACCTTTTCTAACCTTTTTTTGTTTTAGGTTATGTTTTTCCTGATAAAAAGGAGGTATGCTCAGTTTCAGTTTTCGCGCCGAATTTTTAACTTTTTGTTTTTCCACAGATTCATTATTAGATAGGTTATTTTTGTTAACTTGTTAACTTTTGTTAAATGTTAACTTTTTTATTTTCTCACAGATCTATGTTTCGATAGAATTTTCTCAAATCTGAGATTTACGCAAAAAATTGAAGAGAACACTTCCAAAATTGAACGGAATTACCTGATTTTCATTATTTTCGGGTTTTTTCGAGGACGCTTGATTTTATATTGATTTTATATTATTTGCCTTTGACGTTTAGGTTATCTGCATCAAATTAACAAGGGGGATTATCCTTATCTTCAATGAACTTAGATCTTTTATTTTCAAACCTTACCCTAATCTAACATCCTTTCAGTTGAATTATTGACGAGATCTTTCTACAAAAAAGCTTCGAAGGGTCCACAATAAAACCGGCACTTAGCGCAAAATTATGTCATAAACTAACCACGGCTGGCGCTGAGATACAGTATCTCTTGCGATGAGAATTTTCATGACGATTTCATTACCTCGTTCGGGGCGGATATTACTTGTGCAGCTGTTTATTTATTCATTTCCTTTTTTCGTCCTGGCCGTTCTTGTCATCATTTTGACCGTATTCATAGCTATTTTATAATTTTTTGAAAGTGCAGTTTTGAAAACTTCTGTGTACTTTTCGACAAAGAAGTTCCGAAAAGGAGAAGAGATGTATGGGGCGTAAAAAAGAAAAAAAAAGAGCCCTAAAATTTCTCAAGGATCTCAATGTTTTTTTCTTGGAGATCTCAGAACTTTTTATGGTCCGAGTAGTGAGAATCGGCCCTTGAGGCTTGTAAATGTTTTCTTTTACAATGAGAACTGAAAAGTAGTGAGGAAACACTTCGCTTCCGCTAAAAAACTCATCAGTCGGTTAAGTTCTTTTGGAATTAATTTTGATTTTTTTCATTTTTGCCTTTTTTCAGTTACCGTTTTCACATGAAAAAAATTGACAGAACAAAACAAAAACTCTCTAAAATACTAATTTTTTTCCGTAGTTTTTTTCAAATTTTTTTCACAAAGTTTCGAGATACAAATCTAAAAAAAGTTACTCGTTTTTTCCAGTATTTTCGAACCATTCTCAATCTCCCGCCGGAAAGGAATATTTTTTTCGAGAGCCTTGGAACACTTCAATGGGGAGAACCGGTACCTGACCTCTAAATCTTCTTTACGGCTCCTTAACCCCTCGGAAAAGAAAGCCACTGACCCATCAACGTTTGTTTTCGGCCCAAAACCAACCATCGAGTTCAGTTCATTTTTCAAAATGGAAAAAAAAATTCGGCCCCTCCGCAAGTAGCTGTGACCAGACGATAGCATCTGGCGAGTCGGGGCGATTTTTCCGACTAGGTGTGACCTTGCTGTGTCGTTTTGGCACCAAACACGCGGCTTTTTTTCCTGAGGTGGTTTCAGCCTGCCGAAGATTTGAAATAAAATCCCCAGGTGGCGTTTTTCTCCTCATTCCAGAAGACCAGAAGACGTTGTTCACACCTCATCAACCTCGCCCTCCGTTGTTCTGGGACCGATGCCTTGGAAAAGCACTCCGCCGTTTCATTTGCAATTCAAATCGGCTCTTTTCCGTTTATTTAGGAGCAATTTTTGTTCTTAGATTTTTTTTGGGAGGAGCTTGATTTTCTATAACGGTAGTCCAAAAAATCTGGAAAATTCGCGAAGGACCAAAATAGACATTTTTTGGTTTTTGTTACGAACATCTTGAAATGAATATTTGGTTCTTATTTCAGATTTTGATAGCCTTATTAATTCTCAAATTCTCACAAAAAGACTTTTGATCAGGAAGAATCTCAATCAGACCTTTCGGTTTTCAAATTTCCGCCAAGAAAAGCTCACTTCAATTGGTGAAAAAAAATCATAGCAAAAATTGAATATTTGAAAGGTGTCTTTTTTTTAACTTTTCTGATCATACTGTAACACTTTGATAAAAAATCAAAATCGCGTAGTCAAAAATCAAAAATCTTGATCTCATTTTAGTTTTTGGGCGTCAAGTCGAGGCTTTAGGAAGCTGATCGGAAACGCAGGAAAAGTGTGGGCAGATACGATTACAAAGTTAGCCGCGTTTGCCTAATGGAAACAATGAAGCGAGAGTGCGTAGTGGATGATGTGCGCGTACGCAAAATTCGTTTGCGGCGAGGATCCGCCAGGAAATTCAATCTGAATCCTCTTGGAAGTGCATCTTCTCCCTATCTCACCATTTATGCTTTTTTTTGAGCGTATATGTTTTTTGAGTACAGTTAGTTTCATTCAGGAAAAGCGGTTTTCTGAAGTTTTTCTAATATTTTTCTTCACGCTTATAGCTTTCCGAAAGGACCCCTTTTGTTGAAAGTAAGACATTTTGCAGGTTATTTAGTAGCTGTGAAAAAGTTCTGGTCAAAGTTTTGAATTTTTCGGAACATTTCCGCTAGTAAATAGGGACTGTACTGTGAACTCTACGAGATTTCGGAACGATGGACATTCAAAAAATGATTTTTTGATGAACGGAATCGTCATAATCAGTTCAAAAGTTCAGCGTTTCAAAATTTAAAGCCTACTCTCGAGTTTTACAGGTTTCAAGTCAGCAGACTAAAAGACTTCCCAAAGACTTTCCCAAGCTTAAAAAACAAGGTTTCTGGTCAACAGACTTATAACCTGACCAAACGCTAGATAATATCGCAACCCACGCGTTTTACTTGTTTTTTGGTCTCATTTTCTACCTCCACCACCTCCTTTTTCATTTTCAAAGATGAGATACCCGATCTTCATGACGACAAACTTGCTCTTTGACGCCTCCAAACTCCGAATTAGGGCCGAAAATAGGTATTACCTCGCGTCATTATGTTGCTAAAAATGGTAGTCGTCTTTAAAGTTTTCGAATTTGCTCACCTGACTCGACTATTTATACCAGCTCCTGTGGCTATTTCCGTCTACTCTTGTTTTATTTTGATTTCAATTGGTAATCGTAGGGAACTGTTTGCTTTTTCGCCCAGAATCACCCGAGAGCTGTGAAAAACCGTCTCGGCGCAAATAAAAAGGCTTGAGAATCGTGTGAGCGGCTAGTATGTTTGAGAAGTTGGCTCGAGAGACAGGAAAATTATTCTTGTAGTGTCTTTTTCTGGAACTTTCCAGCTCGCTCTATATATTGAGCATACTTTCAGATCAGTTAAATGGAACCCAAATTTTTTTTTATTTTTTTCTTCCAGCCGTTTTAACAGTCCAAAAATTTCCATGGTTTCACAAAGATTTTATCTTCGTAGTTTGAGGGAGCAAATCCATATTTAGGAGCTTGCTCTAGTCTTTTTGATATCTCCGCGCGCAAGCTGTTTTTGGTCCGGCGCATCTTTCATTCTTTAACAGTGCTCATGTGGAGGGAAATATGAAAAATGAAATTTAGAGTGAGATGATAAAAAAAAAATTCAGTGCGGGGATCGAATTCAGTATTTATTGTTCCAAATTTCTCCTTTATACAGTTCCAAAATTATTTATTTGGTTCATAGCTTCCCTGTTCCAAAATTAGCCTCCCAAAACATTTTCATCAAAGTTCCAATCTGAAAACTTTCGTTTGCACAAGCTAACCGTTCCTCCTCACGGGTTTTCAATTTTTTTTCCGTCGCTTCGGGAGATTATCTCCACCTGCCCGACCGCTTGCAGGTTCTGGTCCTCCAGCGCGCCCTTCCATTATGAACTCAATTCCAATTCTTTTTCCCTCCTCCTCCGTTTCTAAATGTTGTCCTCCGTATTTTGGGTCGTGTAGTTGTTCTTGCGATAATGTTCCGATCCGATGCCCCAAAAGTTTTTTTTTTCGATTGGCGAGGAGAGGATAGACATCAAGAAGATTGATACCCAGTTTAAATCTCAGAAAAAAGTCGAAATAAGGAGGTGGAGATCTGAAAATTGATCAAGTGGCTGTGTATTCATCCAAAATTGTTTCAAACCCATAGAAGGAGATTTTTTTATTGAATTCTGCTCGATAAAAACGTGTCAAAGCTCAGAAGCATGAGTAAAATTTTTAAAAATATGAAATTAATAGGCCTAAACTTTGAATAATGGACATTGTTCTCAAAAAAATCGACATCAACGAGATTTATCAGGATTACTCAAAGTTTTCGAATTTCGCCTTTTCTTAGATAGTTCTGATTTTACTTCTATCGAAGTTTGTTGAAAAAAATAAAAACTTTCCCCAATTAAATATACAGTAAAAACTCAAACTAAGAACCTCAGGCCAATTATTTTCCACCCATAATTAAGAGTTTTCGAGTCAGAAAACGCCTGCTTCAACAATTTCTCAGTATAACTCAATTTTCCTCAACATCATTAGTCTTCAAACAAGCTCCAAGAAGAACCAGTAAAAGAAAAATGAGAAAAGGCCAATTCTGGCTACTGTCAGAAGCTGATCCTCTTCATTTTTTTCTTTCATTTGCGCCGCCACACAGTTTCGTTATTTGGCCGGAGGGAGGCCTTCCTTTTTGAGAAGAAACGTCCACTCGGAGAGGGAAGATCTCCATTCTAGCGCCTCTTCAAATCTTCCTCCTTCGCCAGTTCTTCCACCGCCACCACGCCTCCTCTTATTTATTTATTTTGGCATTTCACACGTCCTTGCGTAGATAATAATACCATGGGGCCGTGGGCCGGTAAGAGTTGCCATTCCTCTTCTTCTTTCTTTCACTTTATTATTTATATTCGTTCGCAAAGTAATATCGTGCGCTGTATTGTACTAGGCTTTTCCTCTTCTCTTGATAATTGGCTGAGAAATTGAGAATCTTTGTTCCTAGTTCACTTTCCTGCTTCTTGCTCATTTTTCCGCCTAAAACCGTTTTTTGTTAATTTACTCTGAAATCTTGTTTTTTCAATTTCGGCAGGGATTTTCGTTTCTGAGAGATTTCCTAGAGCGTCTTTTTTTTTCAAAGTTTTCAATAACTCTGATGGACTCTAATTTTTTTGATCGAAAAAGGCTTACGCTTTCAAAATTAGCCACCTTTGAGCGAATTCTGAATTTTTTTGCTTTTCAAGTTTTGAGTAGAAATAAATTACCTTCAATCACATTTCTTTTTTTTTCGTTGAAAATTTCTAATCAGACGTCATAAAATAGATAAAACGATCTATTTGAATAAGGAAAATTATTGTAACTATCGAAAATCACGTTCTTCACACGACCGGTGTCGAAAAACTTTGACAACTGTAGGTGGCAGAGAGTTTTCCCAGAGCGGCTCTCAATTAGCCACCGGCATGTGGTCGACATTTCCACGTCTTCTTGTGATTGATGGCGTTTGGTGCGACGCCTTCGCGGCACCTGTTTGGATTTTCCCCTCCCATACGTTGTTTTTTCACAATTTAACCCAGTAACCATTTCTTGCAAGGTAAAGGTTCACTTGAGTTCTGCTCTGATTTTCTGGGCTTGGTTTGAATTTTTTAGGCCTCTCTATCTGTTCAAGAAAGTCTTTATTCTTTAAAAATAAAGGTTTTCGTTTTTGAATCACTCGAAAATCACTACGAAAAAAATGGAAAAAAATTTCTCAGCAGACTTTATTTTTTTGAAAAATTGACTTTCTATATCTCTGCAATCTGAACTTTTCGATTTTCAAAGAATCGTCTTAAGCTGTTTTTTTTTGGTCTTTTTTGTTACTTGAACCATAAAACCCTCTTTTCTGGTTTTCAAAATTTGAACCTTGGTGCCATATTTTTGTGACCGACAAAAAACCTTTTTTTCATCCGTTTTCTTTCCAATTCTCGAGACCAATATGATGAATCTGGGTGCGCAAACGAGTCGTTTGTCTTTTGCGCGTCACCAACCACGTCGTTTTTTTTCCATATTTTTTGTGTTTGGTGAATTTTCCTTCCTTCGAGAGGAAATCCATCAGAGTTCAGGTCAAGCTACATGTAAGCTTCTCTCCGTTGGGCCCACTTAGTGGGCGAAAAGGTGTGAATGAAGTGTTTACCAACCATTTAGGAGCAACCGTTGCGGCGTTCAGTTTAGGAAAGAGTCGGATATTCGATTTCATCTAGTTCTATTAAGTCCTTTAAAAAGAGATGCTTTTTACCTCTAAAAACTTTTCTCGAATTCGTAGCAAAAGTTGTTTTTTTTTAATGTCTAGGCGCAATTTTAAATATTTCTCTAGGAAAAAAATCAGTCGCTCAATTTCAAAAAAAGCTCTTATCTTTCTATGTCTACGGCCGCACTGAGAATGGCTCAAAGCTTTTTGTCATGTTTTAGACTAATTTCACTCTGATAGTACATCTTTTTATAACTCGAATGAGAACTGAAGATTTTTGACAGATTCCAAAATTTCCGAGTGGACAAAGAAAAAAGAAAATTTTGCTGGTTTTTTCTCGATTATACAAAAGGTTGGACCGAACATACCGTGTCCCTAATCAACTGTTTTGACATTTTCCAAAAAAGTTACCAAAACTGTGTTTTTCCCATGCCTTTCAGTCCATTTACACATTTCTTCTTCCCAATCGCAAATGCGCTAATTTCAATTTTGCGGCTTATTATGGCGGTAACCCGTCTTCGCTCGGCCTCTTTAGGGCCAATACAGAAGCTTTCAGTAATCCGTCCTCCTTTTCGCCTCGTAGAACAATTACCAACCTGCCAGCTGAAAATTGCGCATGTTTTTGAAATGAGATGCGTCCCGCATTGCACCATTAATTCATTCCCGAAGGCTCGTCCTTCTGTTTTTGTTCTTTTTTCGTCGATTCTTGATTATCCTTGTTCTTATTTTTGTCAGCAAAGTACTTCTAGAAATCTATTTTTAGCTGTTTTCAATGTAGAGCACATTCAGGTTTCTTAGATGGTATAAAAGACTTCAATTTTCCAAAGTAAGGAAATTTTTTCGATTTTATTCGGTATTTTTCATGATTACCTTTTTTTGGACAAAGGTCTGAAATAATGACTTTTTTCATGAGATTACAGTTTTCCCTCACTAAGGGTGTCAATAACCTGATTTTCTATTTTGAGGATCGAAACCTGCGGATGAATTTAGGAAGGCGAATTCACAAAGAAAAATAGTCAGAATTCAATCAAATTTTTTTTCGCTCAACCTTTGGCAAATGATAACTAAACCATATCCAGTCTCATTTCAAACACCAATTGAGCAGCTTGGCAAAAACTATTTTTTTTCTGGACAACGTAATTGGAGACGTTGTTGTTGACCGTGCGCAGTCATCGGTGTCCATATAATAATGCGGCGCGGCACTGGACGATCCAACCCGGACACACGCGCTCGTCATTGACGAGATGACTCTATATTTATTGTCCATTTGTTTTTTTCCTAATATTTTTTGCGGAATGTTACAGCTATCATTTGAAAGTGAAATTAGACATTTTATAGCTTTAAATTGAGAGCTCATGGCAAATGTAGCTGTTTTTATGTGATCCCGAGCTACCTCACTTATAATTGAAAAAAAAATTGTTGTCGGAATCAAATGATGAAATTTTCATGCAATATCATAATATCTATTATAATAAGCCGCAAAATCTGTTTGGTTTTAAAGAACTTCACGACTATTTTCATCGATTAAACAAAAAATGGCCCAGATTTCGGTGACTAAGAAGCTCTAGCGCACTACCAGAACAGGCTAGATTTCAATAAGGATATAGCCGGGGTTTTTTGGAAAGTTTCCCTGTTGGATCGAAGAGAAAAAAAAGTTGAGCATCATCGTTTATTCAATACGGATAATAATACAGTTCAAGGGCCAAAATGACCTCAACAGAACAAATTTTCAAAAAGGGGAATTTAAACATCGGAAACACACGTATATGAAGATTTATTTTTCCACTCTCGTATCCAAAATCATCAATCTCAATTTCATAACCACTTTTGGTCGGTCGCAATAACATGATTGCTGGTTTTCACGTTTGCCGGTTCGCCGATCGGCGAATTAGGCCGGGAAGCTCTTTCGTGTGTTTGTGCTCACCGTGTGCACCTGGTAATGTTGTGGGTCACCTCGCTTAATTATTCTTTGTGCCAGCTTTTCTGGCCGATTTATTCCGTTTCTTTCTGCGATTTGAATGCAAAGCGAACGGAGAAACTAGGCGAAACGTCGTAAAAAGTTTAATTGGCGGTTTGACACTGAGATAGTCTGAAGAAGTAGGTTTTCTTGAAGTAAATTTGCGAAAAGTTTTGGTGATTTTCTTTCTATTTTTCAAATAACGATACTATAGAGCAAATATTAATTGGATTTTTTTATGACTGTCAGTCGGAGAAAAGCAGGGCTGAAGAGCTTAAAAACAAAAAACAAGTTGAAAATTTTTTTCGTGGACCTTCTTTGAGATCATCGGAAACCTGAAAAAGATTTGATATATCAAAAAATATTAATATTTTTTCAAAACAACTTGAAGCTTATTGGAAGCAACCAACCGAGGCTTTAGCTATTTCCTCTTGGGTCAAAACAGCTGAAATCGGAAAAATTTTTTCTCGAATCAAAAATCGCATATAATTTACAGCTTGTCCTGAGGGGCTCCTAAATAGATTCTGAATGCCCACGTCCTATCGTTTCCTTCCTCCCACGTTCTTTTTTGCTATTCTGTGCTCTTGTCCACATATATCCAACAAATTATCCTCGAATTGCCCACGCAATTGTGTGCGTCGTCTCGGTTATTGCGACATTCATTATTCCTTCTCCTCCCTCTCATTTCTTGATTACGATACTCGAGAGAACAAATGAATTTTTTCAGCCTGAGGCGAACGATGAATCCACGACGAGACGTCCAACGTCGCGTCGAGAATGGCCTCCTTATTTGGATACTTGAGGCGAAAGGCCTTCCAGCCAAAAAACGGTTGGTTAGCTTACATTTCTAGTGTTTGCACAGAGAAAAACAAGTTCTATTTGTTTTTTTTCTGGAGTTTTTCGGAAGCTTCACTATTCAAGATAATCCAATTTTTGATCAACTTGAAGGCAAACAGAAAAGTTGCAGATTCTATTGCGAGTTGTGTCTTGATAAAACGCTCTACGCCAGGACTTCGTCCAAGACTCGCACCGACAATGTTTTCTGGGGAGAGCACTTCGATTTCTCGTTAGTTTTTTGGAATTTGATCAAGATTAAAGAAATAATGGCTAGTGAAAGATTGAAATATATATTTCAAACAAAAAGCTGAGACTGTATGAAACTGACGTCAAAATTGCAACAAATAAAAATAATTTCAAACTTCAGAATGCTCCCGAAAATTGACGAAGTCTGCGTGAGTATTTACCGCGATGGCGACGCGAAGAAGAAAAAAGACCGCGCCACGTTGCTTGGCTACATCACGATCAGCATCGATCAACTCGCCAGCAAAAATCCCGTCGAACGATGGTTAGTTTTCATGGTTTTGAGATGAAGGTTAGGTGAATGAACTATGGAAATTCGGAAAAAAAGAGTTCAGTACTCGCAGGAAGCTTTGAACAGCTTTGAATAATAATAATTTATTCACAGATCAGTGTGAACCCCAACGAGTTCACTTCGATCTACAATTTAAATGAGGAAAGAAAAAAAGTTGAAGTAAAAAACAAAAAATTGAGATCAGTAAAGTCTTGGTGGAATAGAGGTAAAAAATTCGTTGCGAGGTAAAACGACCAATAATTTTTTCAAAGAATTAGGTGGAAGTGTGAACTGATATTTGGATGTAAGTTAATTCCAAATAGGAATCGTTTTGAAAAAAAGTTGTTAGAAAAACTGACCTTGAGAACGTAGCCGAAGTGGATTTCGCCTTAAATTGGATCTGAGGGCAAAAATTTTTCGAATTGAGGAAAGTGATCATGACCAGAAACAATTTTTTTGGAGAGTGAGGAGATCAGAAATAACTCGTCTAATGTACAGTGGGGTTTTGTTGAAATTGCTCTAGACGATCTGAATAGGAATCAAAGGATAGGTTCGACCTAATGCAAACTTTGCGGGAAAAAATTCTGAGTGGGGATTCAAGCTTGTAGCAAAGGTCAGAGTTAATAGGTGGGTTAAAAACTTCAGAACAATATTCCAATATAGGTCTGACGTAGGTGTTGAAAATTTGAAACAGAAGAGCTTTTCCATGTATCATAGCCCTCTTGAAAAATGATGAATTCCTAGATATGCCCTCTAAGAAAAAAAGTCGCTTGCAAAACTAGAAATCTGCAATGGCTATCCCATTTCTCCCAACGAGTGGCCGGATGTTCGAAACCAGTAGTAATTACAGAACCGATTCTCCAATACCTTTTAGTGTCAATCAAGTGATAAAAAACGTGTCGTGGGCGTTTTGATGTGACCTTTTTCGCAAACAATTCGATCTTTTCGAGGCCTTCTGAATGTTTCAAAACGTTCCGACGTCATTGAGCTGTTCCGAGATTCGCTTGGGGTGAATATCGGCAACTTCAATCATTTGTTTTAGTTTAAGAGAAAAAAATCATAGCCGTCAAAACAGAGATACGCGGAATTCTTCCAACAGACCAAAAACATGTCTCATAATTACTTCCCTGTTTCATCGCTTTACACTTCAAAAAATTTTTCTGATAGTGGCGACAACGATTTTTTTTCCTCTGCAAATTTTCAAAAATCTAACGCTATTGCAAGATCTAGGCTATATTTTTTATCAGAATACCAAAAACATGTCTCAAAATGACTTTCCCGTTTCTGGCGCTTTTCACTTGAAATAATTGGTTCCAGACTCGTTCGTTTTACAATCCTTTGTCAGTTGCCTTTTCCTTGAGGAGAACAGGAGAACTACACATTTTCCACAAGATACGCTACTGCCCTTTCTGATTTGGGAAATATGAAAATTTTCAAATATCTCTTTTTCCCTTCCCATAGTCCAATAATTTTTGAGTTGAACTAGCCGCTCATGGACCGTTCGCCGCCAAATGTCCGGCTTTTTGACATTTAGCTGTCAGAAAACGAAACCATGAGCCATGTTTCTTTATTTGCTCCTGCAATTCGCAGTCTGCATGGCTGAAAATTTTGACTCTTAAATTTTTTCTCTTTATAAAATTATTTGATCATAACTTCCAAAAATCATAAAATTATGATATTATGGATGAGACTAGAATTCTAGGATTTAAACGCATTTATTCTTCTTTTTTTCTCGGTTTTTTTCGCCATGTTTTTTTCAGTTTAATTTTTTTGATTTTTCTCTATTTTTTTAATTTTTTTCTGCCAGTAGCTTTCAAATTTCAACTCAAAAAAATAAATGCAAATTTAAGAAAAAAATTTGGGATTTTTTTGAAAAAAGTGTCCTTTTTTTATTTTTTTCATGACTCACTTCTATCTTCCCTTATCAATCGCCGCGCTTCTGTCGTGTTTTCCGTTCTCATTCAAAAAAAAAGTTCCAAATTAGATGTCGCGACAATGTTGCGGCACGCTTGAACCTTGGGACAGTTGTATGCGACCGGCGAATCGTCGGGTCACCGATTCGGTGGCTTTGGTGCCGGCCTGCAATTATTTCGGCGTCATGCCGGCTGACTTTTCCGACAGCCGAAGCAATATTTTTAAAATGCTTTGGTGGAATTTCAAGAGTCGGAAGAATTATGTCAGTATCACGTCGTTGTTTGGCGAGTACTGTAGGTGTGATTTGAACTTACGCAAGTTTATTGGCTAGAGGAGAATAGGAATTGTGTAATTTGATTTTGGCTCTTTAATTTAATGTTAAAGAACGCAAGTCGTATTGGGTCGGGTGCAAAGGAAAAATTGTGGTTCAGCCATCGAGCCACTCCATGGGCGGCCGAATGCGAAGAAATAAAATGAAATTCCTCAAAAATTGGCATGAAACTTTCAATAGGATCATAAGCATGGGCCCTGACTTTAAATATTCCTAGATTAATCTCAATTTTAATTACAGGTACACCGTGAACACTACCAGTGAAACTGGAAGTCGAATCGCGTCGGCTCTCGGAGCCAAGGCCAGCATTCAGGATCAGACCTCCTTGAGAATCAAGGTAGCTTTAATCATTTTTTTCGGTTATAATCAAATTTCGTTCAGGCCCGATGGCAGAGTGTGGTCGTCTTGCCAATGAGAGCCTACGACGACCTGCTCCAGCTTCTTTCCTACAGCTACCTGCCTCTTTGCGAGCAATTGGAACCAGTTCTCAGCGTCCGTCAGAAAGAAGACTTTGCCACTTCCCTTGTCAGAGTTCTCTACAAGCAGAAGCTGGTCAAAGAGTTCCTCTGCGACTTGATCATGAAAGAAGTTGAGCAACTAGGTAACTTTTTACTTTTAATCAATTGTCCAAGTGGAATTATTAGATAATGACCACCTGATGTTCCGTGGGAACTCCTTGGCAACAAAAGCGATGGAATCCTTCATGAAGCTTGTAGCCGACGAATATTTGCAGGTGAGAGATGCAACTCAGAACTTAGAAAATGAGAGAAACAATTTGCAGTCAACCTTGTCGGACTTCATCCGGATGGTGCTCAAGAGCGAGGACTCTTGTGAGGTCGACCCACAGAAGTTGAGCAACGTCTCGTCTGGAGTTCTCGAGAAGAACCGGGCTCTTCTCATGAAGTTTGTCGAAGTCGCCTGGACACAAATTCTCAACAGGTTTTTATCATCGTTATTTGATTATTTTTCAAGTTTAAAATTCTTAGTGCTCACTCGCTCCCACCAGAGCTGCGTGACGTCTTCTGCGTTCTCCGGTGTCGATTGGACGCCCAGAATCGAGGATCTTTGGCAGACACCTTGATTTCATCCTCGATATTTTTGCGATTCCTCTGTCCAGCCATTCTCAGTCCCAGTCTTTTCAATATTGTGAGTCTCATTTATTGTCACAAAAACCACGTCGTACTCTTTGATCATTCAACTGATCAGTGCGCCCGACTTAAAACTTTTCGCGCTCGACTTCACCTTGTAGCATAAAAAAGCACAGTCCTCTTAAATTACCAAAACGAAAAATTTAGTGAAAATTTGTTCTACTCTCAATATCTTTACAGGTTTCTGAGTATCCTTGCGGCGGCACTGCCAGAAACCTGACGTTGATCGCCAAGACTCTCCAGAATCTTGCCAACTTCACCAAGTTCGGCGGAAAGGAGCATTACATGGAGTTCATGAACGAGTTCGTCGAGAGGGAATGGCAACGAATGAAAGATTTCCTGAACCGCATTTCTACAGGGTTAGCCTTCTAGAATTAACAAATGAATAAAAAAATATTTTCAGAGGCTCAGCGAACGAAAAGGTGACTGAAGCGGTGGTGGACGTCGGGAAAGAGCTGAGCTTGCTTGGAGCTTATCTTGAAGAGACTTGGACTCCACTGGTATGATAAATTGAAGAAGTTCCCAATAGAATGAGTAAATTTCAGTTGCAAGAGAAGAATATGTCAAACAAGGCTCTTTGCGATGTGAAGTCCATTCTGCATGATTTGGCTGAGCATAAACGGCGTTCTGATAACCCGAACGCTTATCACTCGCCCGTGATGCATCAGAACAGTAGTGACTACGAGAACAGTCCACAGCAAGTCTTGAGGTAAGAAAAGTTGGAAGCTTAGTTGGACCAAAGAGTTCGTACTTTCAGACCTCGAAACGAAAACCTCCCAGCCTATCGTAGTACTCCACCAACTGGTCAGGCTACTGTGATGGGAAGATCTGCCACAAGTCGACCAGCCACCCATCTTCTGACGGCTGATGATTATGTTTTGTCTTCTGCGTTCCAAGTTTGAAAACTCCATCTTTCGCAGGAGAAAATGAGCATTTCCAGACGCCCGGAAGCCGCAAATCAGGACGAATCAGCGATGAAACAGGAACTTCGAGTAGCCGAACCAGCGACAAGACTACAAGTAGTGGCGAAGCTCGCGATGACACGGATAGCGATGGAGATGTGAGAATAATCAAAGATTCGGGAGATCAAAAATTGAATTTTTCAGATGCGAGAAGAGAGAAATCGTGCTAATCGCAACCGCAAGCGACTCCCACGAACCGACGCTTCTCCCAGCAGCAGCCAGCCGGCTTCCAGTGGATACCAGAGCAATAATCAGAGCAGGTTTGTTAAAATTTCTCATCATTCAAGAAAAAGTCGAAATTTAGCTACAGTAACTCGTCGTCCTCCTCGCCGGTGGAACGAGTTGCAGCTCTGTCGATAGCAAACCCAGTTTTCGGGCCAGGACCGTCAGGATATGTACCACCGGAGCCTAAAGAATCTATAATCATGCCTCTTGCGACGTCGTATCCGAACGCCGTTTACGCTCAAAAACGACCCAGTCCGCCTCCGTACGACCCCGACATGCACAATTATCACTATCAGCCGGTAAGGATCCAGAATCTTTAAAGTGGCCTCTTAAGGGTTTTGAAGCGGGAGTTGTCATGTTATTTGAGATAAATTCATTTGAAATTTTTCGAAAAACCGGTATTTTCAAGATGGAAAAAGGCCTTGTTGGGACACTTTTACTTTCCGCTTTGAGAAGCTTAGGAATTATAAAACTTCACTTTATCGTTTCCAATCAGAAATGCACTATTTAGCTTCCTTATTGTCCATTCTTAAGTAAAAAAGCTCATAAATTATTGAAACTAGCTAAAAATCGCATTTGAAGGTCTACGCTGTACCTCCTGACTGTGATACGACTTCGCGGAGCAACAAGTTGAGCTTGCCAAGGACCAACCCAAGAGCAATGCGAAATTCCGCTCTGTTGAGGCCTACGGTCGTTGATGTTCCGGATGACTGGGACAGGTAAATTTAAACTTCAATCAGTCCTGTTAATGGTATTAAAGTAACTGTGATAGTATCTGATTATTTTCCCACTCAATTCATAAATTTATTCGAAAGTATACTGAAAGAAAATACGCATTTTTAACCAAAAAAAGCGCAAACCGTTTCAGGTCTGTTGCAATTTTGAAATAAGGTTTTTTGCCAGCGTTTCGTTTTGGATAATCTAATGACGCATGAAGGACAAAATGTTTTTTTCAGAAATGCCGGCAACGAATATTGGCACGACCGTCCTTTTGACCAACAGCGCCAACAGCAGGTAAATTTTGGTTTAAGTCTTGTTTGAAAAATTGCTTCAAAAAATTTTTTTTGAGAGTTAGCAGTGCGCTTTTAAATTTTAAAAGACTTTGAAGTCAATTTCTTCAGCCAAAACATTTCAATAACGAGCATTCCAGGAGATAATCGAGAAGCAAAAGCGCGAGATCGAACGACTTATAAGGGAGAACGAACAGTTGAAGAAGCACGTGGCGGCCACGAATAACTTTGTCACAGTCAAGGCCGATGGCAAGGTAAATTGACAAAAGAAGTGGCGGCTCATTATTGATCTCAGTTCTGAGTTGCAGCGATCGGACAGCGGAGCATCGGAAGAGAGTTACGATTCCCTCAGCTCTTTGGACCGCCCCTCTCGCAAATCAATCATGATGTGACTATAATTTAAAACCCGATTCTACAAATGACATCGTGTCATAGTTTTTTTCCTCAACCGTTGATTTCTGATGTAATTTAACTCAAATTGTTTTTTTTTCCTGTCCAATAGAGGGGTATACTTGTGATGACGTTACAAACTTACTGTTTCCTATGTTGTATATGATGTTCCTGCTTAATATTTTTTTGCTGTAAATTTTGTTATCATCTAATATATTTTTCTCGGCTCCTCCTTCTTCCTACCATAATGATTATAATAATAACCTCGACGCATGCTTTATTCTGCAACACAAAAGATTTTCTCTCTTTCTCGTAACGTTCATAATTCAATCTTACAGTTGCATAATATGCTTTTTTCATGAATAAACTTTTTTAAACAAATTGATAAGTCGTTCCAATAAAAAAGCGCACAGTTAGGAAAGTTATTTTAGAAAGTATAACTTCAAGTGAAATTTGGGAGTATTGATTATTGTGTCCGAAGTTTTGTGAAAAACTTAATAAAGATCCTTTTTTGTCGCTCATTGGGCAAGCTTCATTTTTGGAGATATTATTTTTGAAAATTGGGAAACATTGATGCCTCGCTCAATTCTAAAAAGTTTTTACCTCCAAAAAGACTAGTTTACTGTAGTAGCAAGTTTCAAAACTTTGATAAAAATCTTGAAAAAAATTTTTTTCATATAAGTCACAGAAGTTTTAGATGCACCAAAAAATGATCTTGTAACTGTCAATCTGCAAAACTTTCTAGTTTTTGGGAAATGAAACCTCAAAGTCAAAAGAAGCTTCAAAATCCGTCAATTTAGGCTATTTTAGGGTTTTCAACTCTCGTTTTTCAAAAATGAGAAGCTCTGCAAGTTAAAACTTCCAGGATCTTGTTCTAGTACATCGATGAGTGTTCAGGCCAATTTTAAAAAAAATTTGTGAGTGGGATCGAAAACTGAAAAGCCCTCTCCAGATAAAATGAGATAGCCGAGATATCCATTTTCTTTTTTCCTGGACTTGTAAGTTTTTAAATCAAAAAGCTGGCCAAACTATGATGGTTTTTTATTTAGTTCTACTCCTTAAGAAGATATTTTCCCTTGAGATAAGAATCTTGAAACAAAATGAATAGGAAATTCTTGGTCTACTACTGAACTAACGAGGATCTTGTCTGGCGAGGATCTGGCTATAATTCTTTTGTTAGAGAAACTCCTGGTTTGAATACTCAAAAAAAATAAGAAGCCTGTTTAGAACCTGTGAAGAATAATAATTCCTGTTGAAAATGAGCCAAGAATGCTCAGTAATGGCTTTTGTACTCAAAATCCGACGAAAAACAGTTTCTAGATTTTTCCTTGGCATTTTAATCCGGTTTTTTCTTTGCATTATATGACGCTTTGCAGATATTTCTTTTGTGGCATACATTCTGCAAAAAGATCGCTTTTAAGGATCTTCTGTGCACATTTTCTGTACCACATACTTTGCAAAAAGATCGCTTTTAAGGATCCTTTATGCACATCCTTCTCGAATTCTTCGACGCGATACAAAAATTACAAGTGAGAATATTTATGAAACATCTGGAGAACACTATTTAACATTGAAACTGTAGTTAGATTGAGAGAAGGAAGAACAAGAAGTTTAACGTCATTTGACTATGTGGCAAGAAAATAAAAGAATCGGCAAAACAATAAACTATATACATTGACTTGAAGAAGTTTCGGAAAAGCTTGGGGTGGTTGAAATGCGAGTAGGAATCACAAGAACTGATCAAATAAAAACCAATGGACAAGAAAAAGCGAATGAGAGTATTGAGCATGAATAAGTCAAAGACTGAGAGAATAACAGTAACAAATACATAAAAAATCATTCACAGGAGAAACTCCAGCCATGGAATGAACTCTTACTTGATCCGAAGGAAAAACTGGTCGTGAAAAAACAACTGAGAGCTAATATCTTTTGGAATTATTCTCACACCATGGCTCGACAACAAGACATATCAAGATTGATCGTTCACAAAACGGTACTGTACTGTAATGACGTTGACGGTGGACGAGAGGAAGGCGAGAAGTTCATCGGGAGCCGGATCCAGAACTCCCCTCAAGTGAGACTCCGCGTTGATGGGGCAAGCAACGTGGAGACCCCCTTGTCCGAAAAACTCCCTGCAAATTTTCAAAAGGATCTGTAGTCAATTCTTCGCAACCAGACATTTTAGATTGACAAAGGTTCGGAAAAAAAAAATCGAGGTTGAGGTTTTTCATTCAACTAGACTTTTTTAAAGCTCAAAATATATGTTTTTACTCTGAGAACTCAGAAACTTCAGAGTGGTCCCCTGTAGGGGCTGCCGAACCAACCCCTATAGGGGCCACTAAAGCTTGCAAAAGTGTCCCCTTTAGGGAACATGCCTCACAATTCGGAAAGGATAGACGTACTTCTTTTTGCCGATAGTTTCATTTTTTCAAAGAATAAAGTTTTCTCGGAAAATAAGATTATTCTTCTCTGTGGTGGAAAGCTTTCCTCAAAAAAAAAAACAAGAGCTCAGACTTTTTTTGATTATTCAGACAAGTCTCAAGCAGGTAAAAAAATTTTTTTCTGAGTATACGGTAAGAATATAATGACGCAATGAAATATTGATTTTTTTCTATATTGCGAAAAAAATTACCAAGGTCCCAAAGCAGAGTGGTTTATCAAGTAGAAACCAACTGCCCGCCCATCAGCGGCGTTGAACCCCACGAAATTGTGATTATCTAGGAAAATTGCCTAAAGTTATACACTTTTCAGCATTTTTCAAAAATAAATCAAACCAGTTTCTGTTCAAATGTTCTCAAGCGGCGGACTCGGTCAACAATCAGGCCTTCCAACGAGAGCGAGGTGACGACGACCTCGCCTGTTAAATTCAATTTTCCGTCTCAAACTAAATGTTTCTACTTCAGGTTGAAAGTTTTCTAAAAGTATCATGTGCTTACTTGATCTTAACGGTCAGATTTCTCAAGTATTGCTATCAAAAAAAAATTAAAACGGCTCTAGAATTTTCTGACGAAGGCTATTCATTCTTGCTCTCAACGCAAGTCATATTTAAAGTAGATAGAAATTTGCGTGCAGGAATTAAAAGAGTTGTTAATCGAGAAATTCAAAAGGTTCTGTTTTACTTGCACGGGTTGCATATGACTGTCCAATGAGGAAACTGCTGCGGACGATCTTGGTTTGCCCGCCTGAAAAAAATTTTTTTATTTCGATTTTTTTATTTCAAATCTTAGCTTACCGCAAGTCAGAACAAAATGAAAGAGACTCTCATAGCTGAAGGTGGCGAGGACATCTGAAAAAATATTTACAAAAAAAAAATCCTCGGAAACTCGCCCGTGTCTATCTTGAAATGATCTGTGCAGCCGAACCAATTTTTGGAGTCGAACTGAAAAAAAAACTAAATTGTGTTTATAAAAAATTCACATGAGTTTATTCCAAACTCAAGGATTAGAAAAAAAAAACCGTTTCAGTTAAATAAAATAATTTGATAGGTGTTTTCAGCTTCGAATTTGAAAGGAATGCGAAGCGCTTAAATTACCTGAAACACTTTTGGCCGCTCGAACCTTATGGTCCAAGGGACACAAATAAGAGCGCAGTCGTTTTGTAAGCTCGTTTTATCGAACCCGTAGAGAGCAAAGTATTCTGAGTTTTATTAATCGAAGCTTTGTTGAAAAATCTCCTTGAATTACGTTTTTGGTTCAAAACAAGCGGCTGGACATCTACGTTCAAGTAAAAAACATCGCTGGTTGTAAAAGGCTGGGTGTAGTAAGAGCTGTAAATCAATTTAAAAGTGAACTTCTCTAACTGCTTCTGAAACAATGAAATGAATCAGAATGAGAAGCCTCATACTTTTTTGTGGATAAAAGAAAAACCAACTTTCGCTTCATAGGATACAGACGCTGGTTGAGATGGTCAATATTCAATTCGATTTGCCAGAGGCAAAAGTTGTTGTCATCGAAGAACCAAGCGATGATTGTCTCATTTCCGGACCAGTAACAACCCAGTTTCATAAAATTCTGCAAAATTCCAGAAAGTCAAAGAAAAATCAACTGGCACTCACAGTTAATGACTCGTCGTTCGTTTCGTAGTATTCAACGTCGCCATTAGATGTGTTTAAAAGGTCGATTCCGTCGTGTCCCTGCAAAATTGAAAATTCGAAAATTTGTCTATTTCTTTCTCAATCTTGGCAAAACTGTTAAAAATATTCTTCACCTCGGTTTTTTTTTCAAATTGAGGAAGGAGAAAAAGCTATTCGAATTCGCCAAAAAGAAAAAAAGGCTTACAAAACGTATAATCGAATAAGCTGCATCTGGCGAATCGAGTGTGACCAGACTCTGTCCTGGATATCTGAAACAAACTATCCAAAAAAAATCTGATAAATTATTCGATTTGATATAAGACATTGTAACATTTTATTCCAGCTCACTGGCTTGAAAACTTTCAGAGTATGAAAATATTATTTAACTATCCCTAATGAAACCAAACTCACGTAGGCCGTATTTGCTGGTAGTTACCGTGAAAAGGCATTGGATTGAAATGATAGTTCATTTTGATTCGAGTGGACGTGGTAAGTAAACGATTGAATCAACAACGGTCTGAAAAGAAATAGGGAAAAATAAAGCCTGAAAATTTTTTATTCACATTCACCCTCTTCATGAAAGTTAAATTTTCATTTTAATGCAAATAAGCACTGAATGGACTATTTTCAAAAATCGTGGATTTTCGTGAGAAAAAACCTCTACTTCATAAATTTTCTTAAAACTTACAAAATCACAGGAAAAGTAGAACCAATAAAGAACGTGGAGAAATCGACGGAAAATAGGATACAGAAGAGCTCGTTCAACAAATACAGACAGTCTGGAAGCTTGTGTTTCCATTTTCATAAAATTTTGTTATTAATCAAGCGAATCCTTTTACTAAATGCAAAACTGCAGCGAATGGACTATTTTTGGAAATAGCTTTTTTGTTAATGAACGGCCGTCAATATCATTCATTTTGCTCAAAATCTCATGATGGACGGCGTCGACAAAGCGAAATCTCAAAAAGTGAAGCCAGCTGGTTATGAAAAAGACTATTTCAGAAAAAAAGTCCATTTGCAGTGAAAAAAATTAATAATATTTTTTTATTAAGGTTCTCTTCGAGTTTTTTTAACTAATCTTAATTGTTCTTTTTCTGCAATAAATTGAATGTCTAAACTCCCAAAGCTTTACTGTGAGAAGCTTTCAAACTGGAAAAAAACGCTAAATGGGCCACTTCAAGAATGAACTTATTTTTAATATTTTTTTTCTTTCAAACAATTTTGCTCTTTCGAAAGTAATCTGACGAAGCTTGAATTAACCCTACTCTAGAGATAGATTGAGGAAACTTCTTTATAAGCCTTAACTATAAATTTTTTTAGAAATGAGAAGAAAAAAATAAATAATATTAAATCAGAAAGAAGAAGCGAAGACCATCAGTGACAGGTGAGCTCGAAGAGAATGAACGACCGACAAGTTGGACGACCTCTGGCTCCTGCAGATTCAAAAAAGGGGCGCGAAAAAATATAGTGACCCCTGAAGAGTTTTTTCTATCATAGATCTCTTTTGTCTTTGTTGCTTTGGACATCAAAGACCTCATTGAGGTCACCATGCCTCTCTGGTATTTGAAAATCTTGATTTGCGTTCTTTGGAGTTTCGTAGCGGAAAATACGTCGAGGAGTTGGGATAATCCATTTTTCCGACAAAAAGGCGGTCATCGGCGAGGAAGATCATTCTGAATTTTTTGTTTCTTAAATTTCTATGCTTCAAAAAAAGCCGTGTTCAATTTGTATTCAGAACTCATATGTCAAATTTTCTCGGCATTGCTTTACAAGATCACTACGGCCTGAAAAAATTTAAAAAAAACTGTTTGGATCCCAAAATATTATATTTCGATAGATTTCATTCGACTTCTACACTTTCATTCAGATAAAAGTTCAGCATCCAAGTTCAACCTCCATCATCTCCTATTTCGAGCTCATCAAGACACTGCCCATTGAACCAAGCTGAATCAAACAAGACGAAAACTCTGAGATCGTGTCGCTAACTTTTTGCGGTTTCAGTTCATTCACCGCCGGCTTGATAAAATGTTCAATGACAGCTTTCAAACTAAGGTAACAACTTTATCATAGTCAGACAAGACATCACACATCACACATTGAAAAGCGAAAACAGGCGTTATTGAAAGTTATAACTTGGTTCGATTGAATTATTTGCTTTTGAAGATGTTCGGACAATGTTCGGCACATTCGGATACGATGCACTTCCGGGTGAGCCTCAGAGTGTCGAGGGATTCCTGCTGGCCGCCTTCGCCTGGCATGTGTTGCAGCAGATTCGTGGCAAACTGAAAAAAAGAATTGTAAAACTATCAAGAAGCTCCCGTGCTACTTTTTTCAACCAACTGTTTAGCTGATCAACTGAAAAGCCTCACTAGATAACTCTCAAGATATCAATGAATGAACAATGCGTGGTTACCGATTCATTTAAGTTTTTAAAAGCCTTGAGAAAAATATTTAAAACTTGAAAATCCTTCCAAGATCGGATTCTGAGAAAAACTGAACTTGAGGGGTTCCTAATTTTTTAAATTGAAGCTTCGGGTAAATCTTTCTAGGCTACTTATAAACTTTATAATACTGGATAGTATTACTAGACCTAAAACTCAACGAAGCTTTGAAAAGAACCAAAAAAGTTTTTCTTAGTGGTTTTAGGAATTTTTTTTATCATAGTCAAACTTTCAGAGCTCGAGTTTCAGGACAAAAAAAGTAAGTTTTTGAGACTCAAAAGCCTCATAAATTTTTTTACCATTTCTTCTGGCATCATGAAAAACGTCACTTTTCTCTGCTTTAATTATACCTTTTGAAGACAAATATAATCATTTTTTTCAATCCTTCTTTTTAAACATCACTTGTAAAGCCGTCGAAATGCTTTATTTCTCTATTCCAGCCATTTTTCAATGTCAAATGCAGTAGACAACAAGATACTGGTCTCTCAGCAGTTGTTTATGCCGGAAATAGTTGTATTTGACGTTAATTGCTCAAGCGTGAGGAAGAACTTTAAGAACAGAATTAGAAGCTCTTAGAAAAGGTTGAGCTAAAAATAACTGGTCTGCTGTTTGAAAAAAGGAACTTTTGAACGCTTTTTAGAAAACACTCAAAAACGTTTTTTTTTTGGATTTTTCAGTTGAAAATCTAGCTGAATAGATCGACTTGAAGTTTTTCAAGATGCCCTTTGAAACACCTGATTCTAACCCAAAAAGTTTTCCCATAGAAACATGACGTTTCTAAGTTTGCACAGCGGTAATAATAAGCTATGCAGAAGCTAGAGAGGACTGCTGTGAAGTTTAAGAAAAGGATACAATTTTTTTCAGAGTTGGAAGTCCTTCCAAGTCCTGCTTAAATTTAAATGAAAATTGACCAGAATGTCCTTTTTAAGGTTTCAGTGAAATCCTTAAAACTAATCGAAGTTTTTCAGAACTTTCTGCTTCCAAACTTCGAAATGTTCCCACCTCAACGACTCCGTACCAACAATCCTGTTTGCAGCATTGGCAAGCTTTTTGAGCGATCTCGTCTTCGGAGCAAGTCTGCGGAAGTTGGCCCACTGGCTCGAAACCGTAACCTGAAATAGCAGAGCAATTTTCAACCAAAACTTGATTTTTCTTAAACGATAAAGTAACCTGAAACTTACAAGAATTGACGAATAAAAGAAAGCCGAGCAGAACGAAAACGGCTGACGAGTTATTTCCGTGCGACATTTCTTTTTTATAAGCGCCCTGGAAATGACTTGTTACTCGGCCGAGCACAACTGGGAAACGATGACGATAATCGAACTCTGAAAGAGGCGGGCATCCAACGTTAATATACTCGGCAAATGAATTTCAACAAAAAAAAAGAGACGAACACAAACCAAGTGGAAAACCTTTTTTTCGTGTGTGGCTCACCTCAGAGGGATTCTGAAAAAATTGTCAAGACGACACGGAAATTCTTTCCGAAAGCAAGAAAGAAATAACAATTTTTCAAAAAAGTTATTTCCTCTTGTAGGGCTTCTGGTTTTCTTTCTATTATGGGATCTAAGGCTTTCTGAGAGGCAATAAGAATTTTGAAAAATGGCTAACATACCACTTTTCTTTTTGGATCACGTTGAGTTTCAAGTTTTCCACTTCAAAAAAACCAGTGTTTTGTGAAATATAGTTGATTCACACGTTTTTTAGTAAGAAAAGGTGACTGACTACTACGAAAACACCTTTTTTCAGATTTTGTCCGAAAAGTTGGGATTTTAAGTATAACCCAAGAGTTGCTATGAAAAGCTGAAAAAACGCTCGAAATTTTGTCAAGTGGGCCGGTCATGAAAAATAGTTCATTCACCGTGAACTTGAAGCAATATTCAAGGAAGTCGTAGGGCTCATCAAAAAGAGCGCTCATACGTTTTGAATTCTTTTTTTCGTGGAGCTAGCAGAGAATAGAGTAAATTGGCAAAAGATTACAGAAAAAGTATTCTACAAACCGTCTATATTGAGCTGTGCACTAAAAATGATGAATTCGGAAGTTCAGAAAGATTTTCAAGGGAAAATATTGATACAACTTAGAACCTGAATGAATTTCTGGAAATTCAGAAGTTTTGCCTTCTGTTTAAGCTTTCAAAATTAACCAGGTGAAATTCTAATAAAAAAAGCTAGAGAGATTGACTCTCAGGTGTCTGGAAATTACTTTTGAAGTTTTTGAGAATAGGTCGAACTTTTTTGAATCTTTGAAAATTGATTTAAAGTCAGGATATAAAACAATCCTATATATGTTCACTTTTGACCAAAAAGAAAGATATTTTCGACTCTAAAACTTTCTGAGCATTCAAAAAATTACTTTTGGATATTGTGCGTGAAATTGAAAAAATCTCGTCCTTCAGTCTCCAAGTTCCTTTCAGTGGTCTTCCTTGACTCACAAGCAAATTTTTGTGAGAATACTCGGCAGGTTGAGACTCAAGAGCTCGTCGAGTAAAAAAAATATTGGACGATCCTAAGAAACATTCGAAAATATTGAAACATGAGCCAAGTCCTTTTCAGAAGACTCTACCCGACGTGAATGGAGAAAAACCTACTAAAAACGAAAAATGGGCGGTAACAAATGGTTGGTCATAAAAAAAAAAAGAAAAATTGCTCAGTGACGCAAAACCTTCTTGATACCACAGTAGATCTAGCAAAGTTTGACTAACGAAGAAAAAGAGCCCATTCTTAGGGCTTCTCAGAACGGAAAACAAATTAAAGCCATTAGCACGCCTGAAACGTCACATCGATGACGTTTCTTTAGAGATTTTTTCAATGAAATTGAGGTGGGAGGTTTCAAAAGATGTCTTTTTCAGGTGAAAAGGTTAATCACCTAAAAAAAAGCTAATTTTCTGGTTGGAGGTCGTGCAGAGACATTCGCGTGAGGAAGAAGAATGAGTATCTCCTCATTAAGCTTAATTAGATATTGAATTGGACCGATGCCGAATGGTTATTAGATTTTTACTACGGCTTGCTTCACAAAACATATCTTTTTATTCAAATCATATGTATAGTTTAACAGAATGAAGCGGAGGTGATAAAAATTCAAACATTCAAAAAAAAAACCTTTCACGTGTCGCTTCTTGATCCTCAGAAGTTGAGAAAAATAAGCTGTGGTTTTTCACCATCATTCATGACTTCCAGATTTCGGAAAGACGTCTCACGTCTCAAAGCAAGGTCGAGTACGACTTCGACAGCTTCATCGTCTCTAGAACAGGACTGCAACCTGAAAAATCGAATAATGTTATTCCTTGTCGTCAAGGTCCCGGAAAACCTAAAAATTTTAGATTTGAATATTTACTTATTTGGATTATTGGATTATTTCTGGAAAACACTCAGAAAAGAACACGACAAGATCAAATAAGAACAAATCGACATCAAGGACTCCAGAAGATAAAGACCACGCTGAAACGAAATCTCCAAAAAATGTAGAGACCTAGAAATCTATGTATTTTTCTCAGTCAACCAAAACAGTCTATTCATAGGAGAGTTACTGTCTTCTCGAGTTACTGTCTTCTCGAGCTTCAGTTTGGGAAGACACATTTTTCAACGAACGAAGAGCTTGTTACGGTTCCACCAGGCTTTCAGGGCTACGATATACCAGAACTGCAATCATCTGGATCTGAAAATTTTCCATTTTGAAGTTAGAAATCCTCGGCAGCTTTGAAAATCTACATTTTCTTCGAAAAGAAAGTTATCTATAGCCTTTTTAGAATTTCTATAAAAAAGTTTTGGATTTGAAAGACGACAATGAAAACTTCATGGATTCTATAAAAGTGCAATCAAATATTTTAAATCTATATGTTTTTATTGAAAAAAACCCCAATATGTTCTTTTTTTTATCTCAGCAGGAAAAAGGTCAATTCATGTGCGTTGAGACTATTTGAAGTTGAAAATTGGAACTGCAAATTTTGATTTCTTAAGGTTATTTTTCAGTGTAAAAGTCTCTCAAAAAAACTGAAAAATTGGAAAAGCAAGTCCGATATTGAACAGAAACAGAAATGTGAGGTTGATCAAAGATTTGACCGCGGCCCACAAAAAGGCGCGGTGGGTCTCGAGCGCAAGCGCGAAAGTGTGCCTTAGTTGCACGGCCAGCCAAGAGGTTACCTTCGAGCAAGCAGCAGTCTTTTGGTGTGAGCGATTATCGTTCTCCGCTCGCCCTCAAATTACAACTGCATTATTCTTTTCATCAACTTGTGAACAACGTCTCTGCCTTTGTCCATTTTCGTCCCACGACAAGGTAACCATGAACCATTTATTTGAAAACAGGGAATCTTCTGGAGCAAAAATCAATATTTCAAAATGAACTCAAAACCTTGTTGCTTGAAGCGTTGCAACATTTTTTTGCTATTTGCTTTTTTAGAACCAATAAATTTTTGAAATAAGCAGTATTCAATGTTTCAGAGAATGGTCAAGCGCAACTTCTCGGCGACAAGCAAAACTGCTGAAAAGCGAGAGGAAATAACCGTAGCTGGAAATGAAGAAGAGAAAGAACCATGTCAAGAAAATAATCCTTCTACACCGCCCAAAGGTAAAAAAATTTTTATATAGTTTTCTTTTTGAAATTATATTAAAAATACACATTAGAAAAAGACTTCAAGACTCTCCACTATTAAGTAATGTCTTGCAAATGACTGTGAAAGTTTCTCAGAATAAAAACTTTTGAAAAAATAAATTTTATTCAGGGCATATTTCTGAAGACAATGATGTGGTTTACCTGAAAACAGTTTATCACACAGCCGCTCAAAACGGCCCTTTGCCACACGGTTAGTCTCATTTCAAAGCGTGAATGAATATTTGAACTTGATTCATCATTAATATCCATTTTCTGCTTGTCTCACAGCATCAGAACATGCTAGGAAAAAAAAAATTATTTGTGTTTAGCTGGCGACTGTGAACCTTACAAAAAACGGCGACGTGATTTCAAGGAAAACCCACAACTCGACGCAAGTTATCCTTGGGAAACGACAGTCGCAGAGAGCAACCCAAGCGCCGTGACGTGTTCCTATGACGCTGACACACAACATCCACGTTCTTCATTGAATTTTTCAGAGTGAGTTTTGTAAAAAAAGAAACTATTGTAATCAAAATTTTAAAGCAACGCAAAATATGCAGTTTACGCGCCGCCACCTTTTGGTTTCCCTTATCCACATTTTTTCTACCAATGTTATTTCTGGAATATGATTTACAGGTTAGTGAGATTATGTGCAGATTAAACATTTTGTATATCGCTCATATAATTTCAGGTGCGCGACAACGATCACGGTCGTGAAAATTGAAGAGGTCGACGCCGGAGACTACATTGGCTTAGACGAGAACCAGGAAGGGCCAGAGCCATTGGTAGAATTAATGGACTAGAAGAAACTTGTCGGTTTTCCCCTATAGACAAACGTTGCTGAGTTTTTCAATATCTCCGATAATTGTCATTTCCCATTGTTTTAATTCATGTGAATTTTAAAAACATTTTTATCGCGGTAGACTGTTTTATAATTTCCCACACCCCTAATTTATTGATTCATTTGCTCAACAAAAAATCTTCAATAAAATTCTTCACATTATGTTTACAAAAAAAAAGCGAATTCTCTAAGCACTTATCGTCATCACCTTTTTTCAAAAAACCAAAGAAAAAAACGAAAACAGTATTTTAATTTTTTTGAATCCTCGTTACGTTTTCTTTCTAGATGCCTTCTGATAGGTATAGCTGGTTCACGGTTAGCTTGAGCCGTCGAAAAAAGGGACCTGGTACAATAAGAAAAGAGACACTGCCTGGTTGGTGGAGTGAGCATATAGGCCACGCCCCCTTAGTTTCCTGAGCTAACCGTGAATCAGCTATTTGACGACACTAACCTTGACTTTGCTGTAGATAGATTGTAGCTATGTTCGGATTTTGGCAAAAGCTCTGAGAAGTCGAGTCAAAAGTCAAACTGTTACGGAGCGTGAGAAGCAAAAATTATTTACATCTTCTGATAGTAAAATGCATGTGAATTATCAAAGCAAGAAAGTTTTCTTTTCCCAATGGGATGCTGATTGGAAACCATTCTCAATACTTTTACATGTGAAATGTTGCCATTGTCATCAACAACAAATATATTTCCATAGAAAAAAGAGAAGCGGGCGGCAATTGCAAAAAAAGACAAACACTGTGAGGTGTGAGCGACTGGCGCTTCGGCTCACAGTCGCCAACTTGAGAACCGTCAATATATGTCGCGAACACTGCAAAACTGACCCAAGATGGCCAATCAATAAATTACAATCGGACCGAGTGAGAAATTCCTTGTCAAAGTTGTTGACCAAGTCAGCCCAAGCAGAAACCTTTCTCTTCTACGTTTCAACACGGAAAGGGAGCAGAAGGCCCCCTAGACCCATTCTTGTAACAAGTTTCAGATCACGAGCTCATCAAAAGACGTCAAAAAACACTTGAACCTCTTCCGGTGCTTCTAATCCGAGAATAGAACCAAATATCAATTTAATATATTAAAAAAATTCCATAACGTGTGAAAAATCGTTGTAACATTGAACAAAAAAAGTTTCACAGTTTTTAATAAAGAAGAAGTCAAATGCGGAAGAACATTTTTTAATCTAGAATAAATATCATCCCAGCTTGTCTAAAAATTTCAAGTTACGACAATCAGTTGAAAACTCCCATAGAAAGCTTGGAATTACAGTTTGCCTTGCCGTATTTCATCATCTTGTCCCATGGAGAGCCTCAATTCGGAGTAGTGAAGGGCAAGTTAGAAAATCATAATCAATTGGCCTCAAAAGAAGTTGGAGTATAACGATGTCTCGAACTGAAACTACAAGTGGAAGAAAATTTTCAAAGTCTTTTTTTTTTAATAATGAGTTGCAATGCTTAGGCGTTTTGTGTGGTTTTCATATCAAATGCCTTCGTACAAAGTCTGAAAAAAAGCGGATGATGTTACGCGACTGGCCCAAGCACGGCTTGAATCTCCCGTCTTCGAAGCAAAGCGGCGGTATATTTCGTCCAAATACTGAAAGAAGACTGGCAAGTTGACGTTTCAATTGCGACGCTATGGCGTTTCAACGCGAACTTAATCTGCTTTTCGGCTCGCAAAGTCCTCATTTTCTATTCAACGACGCATTTTGCAACGTTTTCCGACTATCACAGTTTTGCCGTCGACTTCTGTGTTGGCGCTTCCTAACATTGAGAAAAACTGTACAACTAGCCAGCCGAAAATTGGATTTGAAGCGATCTTTTTTGGCCAACGCGAACAGCTTTGAGGCCAGCTGCCGCTGAAAATGAGCTCAATAACTTCGAGAAAAGAGTGAGTTTTTCGTTTTCTCTTTCATTATCAATCTGTGCAAAATTAGCAATATCGTAAAGCTGAAATACTTCTATCTACACTCAAGGACGGTCATTTTACTTAGCGTTTCGGATTTTCTTTAAACTGACCGACCCTTCTTGATGTACCAGATAAAGGTCTTGAAAGTCTCAAGCTGCCCAAAAGCTGTATTTTTGTGATATAAGGGTTCAAAGCCTCACGGCAGATATCTACTAATTTGAATATTTTTTGATCATTTTTTTTTTTGGAAACCTCTTACAATCTACCACGACTTGAAATTTCACCGAACGACATTCCGCTGTTCCGCTCGGCGGCGCCTTTATTTTTTTTTTCTTCAAGAACTCGGCCAACACGTGTTCTTCTTGGAACAGTCCATCCATCAGAAATGAGAACCAATTCAAAGCGAGACCGAGACTTGCAAAGAAGCTTCGCGCAGCGGAAGAACGGAATGTCGTTCGGTGAAATTCAAAGTCTTGGCACACAGATTATAGAACCCGTTAAAAAGCTCTATTTTGAAGCTTAGAACTCTTTTTTTCTAAAAGAAATTGTGCTAGATTTTCAGAACTTTCATACTGTACCTCAAGAAGTTTTCTGACGAAATTACACGAAATTGTCAACCGCAATGTAAAAAGACCTACCTTGTCAGCTAATCGGAAAAAGTTATTTTCATTCAATTTTTCCAACAAAGAATCTCATTTCGTCACCAAAGATGACTCAAACTTCTTCCGAGGTGAAGGAAAAACCATTGTTCAACATCCTTTGAAAAACAAATTTTCGTTTCTTTTTACTGTAGATTGTGCTTTTGCAACAGTTCCCTCGTTGAAAAGCCATCCAATGCAGTGATTTATAGCCATCCATTGAAATGTATTGTTGATAAATTGCTTGGTTTGGTTGAATAGATTTTTCGAATCGATGTTTTTGTTGGAGTGAGCACTCTTCTTTTCAAAACTTTCATTTGGCCGTTTTGCGTATATTTAGAATTTCTGTCAGACTCATTGATATTTTGTGAATTATAACAAACTCTCGATGAGGAAGAAAATGGAAGTCGAAATGTCGCAGTTGACATTTTACAAGGCGCAAAGGTAATTTTCATTTTTTTGAGATCGTGATGAAATTTTGAAAAACCAGCGACTGATCATATGAAAGAGTAGCTGAAACCAGCGACTTCAAAGAAAGCTGGTAGCTCACAAAAAACCTATTTTACTTTCGTAGCGCGAAAAATAGCTTCACCAGACCTGAAACGACTTCCGCACAGGATACGACTCTATTCCAAGCGCAAAGTGACCGCGAAGTCTTGATCCTTTTCAAATTTTGCCAAAAGTTTCAACCTTTTAACATCAAGGTAGAGATTTATTGTGCAATAATCAAAGTTTTAATGTTTCTCGAATAATTTATCCCAAGCTGACGGTGAAAATAATTATGCCAAAACTCCGAAAAAAAAAATCAGAAGAAAGTCCTCATATCCAAGTCAAAATTCCAGGAGAACTTTCAACACCCACAACATCCCAGCGATGACCAAATCCTCTACGGCAGGTCCAGCTGGAGAAAAACCGCTGTGCACGCTGTTTATAACTTTCTGCGACCTCGATTATCCGGTTCGTTTCGTGTTTTGGCCGCTTTTGTTGTCCTCCTCGCTTTTTTTTTGCGTGTTGCCTTGACGCAATCCTTTTACCTTTTTTTTTAAATTTTCATTGAAACAGGAATAAACTGTACAGTTATGTTTTTTTGAAACTCCACGACTTTGTTGGAATCAAAACCGTTTGAGCTCAAAAGTCGCAACAAGTCACGTTGTAAGCGATTTATGCAAATGCATAATCCGCTTCGTATTTGAAAAATTTTCCTTTCTGAATCTTTTTTCACGTTTTTGAGGACGCGCTACCGATAGGAAGTTTTTTCATCCTTTTTTTCGTCTTAAAATAATTTTCCTATCAAATAAAGTGATTTCATTTAAATTTCCTAAAACGATAATTTCGAAAATTTATTCTTTTTAACAGTTTTTTGGTTTTTTTCTTTCTTGAAAATAAGACTCCTAGTTAAAGGCTTGAAAAATACTTTCAGAGCTCAAAAACAGCTCGGTAAAGAAAAACTATAATCATTATTTGGTTTTTTCTGTTTGAAGCTGGCAATATGTGGAGTGTGGTCAACTTGCTCCGACTTGATTTGGGGTTTTTCTTATTTTTCAAAAAATCATAGGATTTTTCTCTCAACTTGTCATTTCAAGGTCAAGCGGCCTTCTCTACAAGGTATCCGAGGGTTAATATCGCTGCTTTTTTATTTCTTTTTTTCAGTCTGTTCAAGACTAGCCAAGTTCTGGAGTCTAAGTTTTCCCGGCCTAAACCGAGTTTCATCCAGAAAAAGCTTGCTTGTGATTTTTTTTAAACTCGCCTTTTTAAGGTCAAGCGGCCCTCTCTGCAACGGGTTCGAGAGCTAATATCACTGTTTTTTTTTGTTCTTTTTCTGTGTCTAGGACACAACCAAGTTCTGAAGTGCTTGTTGGCGGAGACAGTGCGAGGAGATATCCGGAACGAGGCGAAGGATTGTGAAAACGAGCGACGGTGTCTCCGTAGGGCAGAAGGGACACACGAAAAAGAGCTCTCCACCCACAAACAAACACTAAACACGCGCTCGAAACCTTTCTTTCATCCTTGTCTAGGATGTTCAAATTTTTGTTTTTTTTTTTCAAACAAGTCATTTGGGTTTTGAAATATCCCTTGACAGGCTAGGTTCTGAGTATTTATATGAGGGATTACCTAGAAAGAATTATAATGAGAATAGTTCCCTCTTACTCTTCTAAATCAATCCTCACGTCTCCACTAACTTCCAGACGTTATAATGGATTATTTTTGCTGCAATCCCATTTTTTCAAACCCAAAACAGGAAACGTGTGGTTTCAGGACCGCGACGTGACCACCGCCCACGTTTTCAGTACAAAGCAGCAGCGGCAGTACCCCCAGACGAGGAGGACCGTCTACACGAGGCAGATCTCCACACGTTGGTTTTTAATTTTCGCATCAATTTTTTTTTTGACCGGTTGTTTTTTTCCTTTTGAAATATTTTTTTCTTATTTATGCTTTTTTTATCATTGAATGCTTTTACGATTTGCAAACTTCACCAAAAAGTTGGCATCGAGCCTTGAAGACTCTATATTCTAACGTCTTCTTTAAATATATAAATTTTTTTTCAGCATCTTCATGAAATGAAGCTTTCTGGGGTTTGAAACTTTGAAGTTTTTTTCAGTCAAAAACTTTGCAAGTTCCAATGACAAAGAAAAAGATATTTGTAAGGCTAGTAAAAACTTCAAACCAACTTGAAATAAAACTGATATTTCTCCTAAATTCTAAAAAAAAAATCTAATTTTCAAGATTATCAATCCCTCTTCCCCCACTTTATGAGAAACGTGAAGAAAGAAAAACTGCTCGAAAGAGTTTCGCGGCTTGAGACTGATAAGGTCTGTTTGCCAGCTTGACAAAGGCGAGAAAGGAATGCAAAAAGGAAGGAAATCTAAATGGCACACAACGTAAAAGTATTAAGATAAAAACTGTAATCACCGGTCGTAAAGTTCATGTTGAATGGAAAGTCGTCAAAGATTCGGTTATCAAACTGAAACTAAAGTTCACTTAGTTTTTCGATGAGTGGATAAAAAACTCAAAATTAGGCTTTATAAGGATCGCTCGGTCGCATGCAGAATGGCTTTGAGCCATACGATCGGGACAAAACTGAAAATCTCAAAGCTCGCACGAGCTGTTTTGGGTCGGGTGCTTTATAATAAAAAAAAAAGATTCAAGCTGAAGACAACTAGAAAAAAAAGACCGTGAAGGCACTAAACTTGACATTTAGTTCAACTTAAACTTTTTTTCTTCCTCGTTTCAGTCGGGCGGCAATTAAGTGACACGGTTTGAGGTACCAACTGCCAGCCAAGACCTTTAATGGGCAGCGATTTTCCAGTGGCGCAGCTCTCCTTGATGCGTTCAGCAAAAAAAGAAAGAAAAGAAGGAAAAAAACAACAACATGGCAATTACCCAGCGGACAATGGAACCTCGGACTGTTCATACTATTTTTTGAGAGATTTTCGAAGCTTTACGTTTAGAATAGCCATTTTTGTGTATAGGGATTTGCAAGAATTTTAGTTTTTCGTGGTTAAACATGTTATTTTTGATATGTTTTGAAATTTTTGTGAAATTTCCTTGAAAATACGAAACCAAAAATAGAAATCAACAAAAATATTTTCCGAGCGTGTGGCTCTAATATATTTTTAATGAGCTTGAGATTCGTTTGTAAGATCGAAACTTTGATTCAAAACGCTCTGGACGCGTTAAAACTACCGCGGAATTTTCAACTCGCCTCTGAATATGCGTAAATTGCATTGAGATCGGCCGTACCTTCAAAACAACCATTATTAGTTGAACCTATCACTTTTTCTACAATTTTCTATTCAGACAAAAGAAAAAATTTCAGATCGATAGATTTTCAGCAATTTTTCGATTCTCATCAAAACTACCACTCGAAAAATTATTGAGCTTCCGAAAATTGCTTCGAATTAAAAAATTGGGCTCAAGTGTTTTGTCTTCCCATTGAGATATTTTTCAAGTAAATCATTGTTGAAAATTGTTAAGCCAGGAGATGAGAACATTATTTGTTGCCGCGACAAAGCCCCGTTCGTTTTGAAGAAATACAAACACGGAACAGTTGAAAACAAAAATTTTATTTTTTTGTGCCTCAAGAGAAATTTTGAGTATTTTTCATGATTTTGATGACTGTACAAGGAGAAGATCGGACGTTTCGAACTTTTTGAAGCAGTGAAATGATTTAAAAATATTTCAGTCTAAATGCAGCCCTTGTTCTCCAGCTTCTTATTTTTCATCTCTTCGAGTCTAAGAATACAAAAACATAATGACTTTGTAACAATAAACTCATTCATGAGCTTAAACTCTCGATGTACTATTTAACAGCCAGTTTCCAAAAATCTTCTGTTTTTCTCTCGTTCAAAGCCTTGAAATCCGTTTCCGACGCCATTAAATTACACATTTCATGTGTGACCCCAAAAAAAAAACATATCTAGGTTGAACAATACACGATTTCGAGGTCAAAATCACATGAAAATTCTGAGTAAAAGTGGTTTTTTCTATTTATTTGCGTTCCGAGGGTCGTATGCATAGATGTTTGTACGATACAAACACATCATATTCGCAAATACGCACTGTTCGTCTTTAAATGTATCATTTTTGCCGATTGAGCTCTAAAATGGTTCTGTGAACTACTTTCAGAGAAAAGTATTCAAAATGCTGCTTAAATTTTTTCAATCGACCGACAGAGAAAGCAGTTATGGGCCGCCTGTTTCAGGTGTACCTTACTTATTATTTCTTGAAGTTCTTCTCGATATATGGAATTCTTTGTGTCTATGATTGTGAACGCTTGATATAGTTCTAGTCGATTTACCCCCACTCGAAAAAAGTTAATCGTACATTGGTGGGTTCACAGCGAAAAAAAAAGTTCTGCGCCCGACCCAAAGCGATTCGCGCTACGCTTTATTGGCAAGTTCAGAGTCATTGAAACTTAACTAACAAGCTTCAAGAATCCCGATTCACATGCAACTTCTTCAACCGTTCTAAGCGCCACTAGTAAAAAAATTAATAAAAAGGGCCGCTTTTTTGGCTAAAAAATCTTCAATGCCTTCCAGATCATAATCCAACTTGTTTTTTACGAAAAACTTTTTTATGGCTTGAATCGTGGCCGTTCTGAGGCAAATCAGACGACTTTTCGTCTCAACTTGTTTTTTCCTCCTCTCTTTCCCATCTTAAAAAACTCTACGAAAAAAAAGGATAATTTTGGAATTTAGGGGCGAAGCCGCAGATGTCCCTTGTATCACCACCATACACAGACGAAGACATCTACGACCGACCCCGTCTGGGAAGTACTGCCAATACGAAAGTGAAGAAAATATCTATGGAAGAAGATGATTTTGCCGTTTCAGACATCCTCAACTGTCTCCTCGCCGTCGCGCTATTATGACAACCACATTGTACAAGAGGTATCAAAATGTGTTATACTTAACAGAAAACACCGTTGAATTGCTCAGTTTAATATATTTTTCCCTAAAGCGCGCAAACCGTCTTTGGTCGGGCCCAACCTTGAAAAATGGCTTTGCCGCTTACAACCAGACTTTGAAATAGCTACGTCCTTTTTCTAATTTCTAGGTGTCCCTCAGTTATTCGGCTCCTTACACAACGGTAACAAAGCCCAGCGAGCCGTTGGCGGTTCAAATTTCCAATGGAAATGGTGTCGCCGACTATAACAGAGTTTATGGAGACCAAGGTCGGTTTAGTTCTTTTTCTTAATAACTACCAAATTTCATCCATAAAATTGTGTTCCTTCTTTAAACTTGTGCGTGGAGTTGAAATAGAAGTTTTATTTGGATCACATGCCAGTCAACCGCATTGCAGGTCACGACGAGTGAAAAAAAAAATGGAATATTGAGCGCAAAGAAGGTCGAGACACTCGAAAATGCAAACACTTACTGCCTAATGCGATTCCTTTGCCAGAGTAAGACGTGAAAAACTGTGAATGCAAACATTTGCATAAGGATGAAGATGATGGATTTTTTGGTAAAGCACTGCTTTGAAAAATTGAGACTTTAGGGTATCAAAAGTTCTTTAGAATTTGAGAAGGCTGGAAGTTCGCATCTCAACAAACATATGAAACAGCAGAGTGACCTAAATTGATATATTGTGGTTTGAAAAAAAAAACTATGAGCTCAGCAAAAAGTTTTTTGTCGCCATATTGAAAAGGATATCTTTAAAAATGGGCATCGTTTGAACCATTAAAAAAATTTTAACCGACATTTTTAAAAAATCTTATTTTCCGACTTGATATGGTTTTTTAGATCGATAAAATCGAAAAGAAAAAAAAATCACTTAATACTGCTTCTTGGAAGTTAGTAGGAATTTCCATGGTAACATTAAAAAAGTTAAGAAGTTGTGTGGGTTGAAGTAAATGGTTGTGCAAACGTTGACTAATCTTGCAGCTTGTTATTTCCGCCCTTTTGCTGCCAATTTTTTCCGGTAAGGCAAACACCTCAAAAAAGGAGTCATTTTCCTTGAACTTACCCATTCCATCAGTTGCAGCCAACTTCGCCGCCTACTACTCTGACTTGAACCAGCAGCGGCTCAACCAAAAGAAATATTCTCCAAAGAAGCTCGAGTCCTTCGAAAGGGTCTATCCCTCAGGTCGAAGCGAGACCGAGTTTCCAGGTCAGCAGAATTACTCGTATCTAGGTTAGAAGTTCCTTCCTGTAAAAATTAGCTTAGTTCTTCAATTTTGCAGTCAAACGCTACGGCACCGAGGAGATCCCTTATTTTTCTGCCCATTCTGCGGTTCAATCAACTAGAAACACTCCGATTCATACACCAAGGTCTTTGGTTGAGACTCCGACCGTTCGAGTTCCAAGCGCCGTTTCTCACAGTACTGTCCTTTCTGAGAGCACGACTATTGAAGAACTTACGACGATTACCACGACAAAGTGGGTTTTCTCGGCTTTTTGGTTACTTTTCACCATTCTTGATTACCTCTGTTTTTTTGAAACGCACAGGTCAAATGGCTGAACTTTTTGAATAGATTGTGTTATGTTAAAATTACTACCTTGAGATGGAGCTGTTTGCGTCAACTTTTGAAAAATCATGTGCGCAAGTCGTTTTCTGTCGGGCGCATGCGCTATTCACGCATTGAGCCGCTTCATGTGCGGTTTCGGCCCTCAAACTTGAACAGTAAAAGAGAAACCTTCACAACCTGTTAATCTTCTAAAATTCAGCCATGAGTTGAAAATTGTTCCCCAAAAAGGAAAGTGACAAAAATCATCGAACATGCATATCGAGTCTCACAATCGAATCGGCCTACTTTCCAATAACCAAGACTTTTCATGCGTTATGCAGTTCCTTTACTTTCCATTTCCATTTCAAAAAAATGTTCTGCCCGTTTTCGGAGAAAGTGAATAAATTTCTCAGGTTTTATATTTTCAATTTGTTCTTGTTCTTCAAAAACGTCGAAATCCTAAGCATACGATCGACTCGAAGTGACAGGACATCAGAAATGCCGACAGTAAACGCTCTCGCTGAGCAGTTTGAGGCGACGGCGCGACAAGAGAAAAAAGAGGCCCTCAGATCGAAAACAAGTCCCAAACAACCTTCTTCAAGGAATGTCTTCATCAGCCGACCGAATCGTAATTTCTAATTTTTTTTTTTTTTGGAAATGAAAAATTCAGAGAATTCACCGAATTATAATCAACGCGTCCGACACATCGAAAAACCCTATTATTCTCCCTCCGACCAACGCGGTATCGTCACCACGACGATTGTGGACATCGAACCTCCTGGATATGGCAGAAGAGCCCGCGTCGAACAGTACAGGGTGAATAAACATAGTTATCCCGTTCACATCACCTTGCTAATGATAACCTAAGTTTTAACCAAAATCTTGCTTTTTTCCAGATTGAAGAAGAATACCGATCGAAAACGACCTATGGAAGACCTGCAAGCCAGCAAAGTCAAACAACTCAAGCAAGCGAGCAATCACGAACCCGAGAGGAAGAAGTTGAGGTATTTCCTGAAATTTTGAAATTCAAAAACCTAGATTTTTCACTAGATTTTTGTCCGCTCACACTCTCGCACGGGCAAAAAAGCTCCAGAATCTCCTCCTGTTTCCCCTCAAGTGTCCCCAACTGTGAGGAATGTCATTGATATTTTCGAGCGTAGAGAAGGTATTTTTTATGAACCCATGATTGAAAAAGTACTCTGATGGTTGTAGATCAAAAAATCAACATTGAAAACAAAGAGAACGTTCCACGGAGGCCAAGTTTGACTCAAAGTCGCACGATGATCGCAACTCAAGAAGTTACGGAGCAGGTTTTGAAAGAACTATACCAAAACTTCACAATTTTTTTCAAGCAAATCTACATCCCGAAAAGAGAGCTGGATGACATCGGAAGCTACGGACAAAGCTGGCGTTCGAGACCTGCTGCAGTTCCTCCTCCGATTCCGATTACTCCATCTCCAACTCCTACTCCGACTCCAAGTCAACCTGAGTTCATCAGAACCTACGAGGAAGAAAGAAGAGTAGTTACTCGACGTGACGGCTCCAGTGGAGTCGAATCAAGAATCTCAGTCAGTCAACCTCCTCCGATGACAGTTCACGCCCCTAGAGAAGAACCAGAAACTCCAACTCCAACTCCAACGCCAAGAGAAACTCAAAAAGAAGAGGAGATACTCGTAACAAGATCCGACTTCAAAACAGATACGCTTCTCACTGAGCTCTTCAAGAAGGAGGAGAAACCGTTCGTGGCTCCCGAGCCCGTCAAGCCGAAGGAAGAAGAAAGAGAAGAAGAGCTCAGGACTGAGACGACAGATACTACAACAGTTTCAACTTTTGCGGAGAGAGATTACCGGCTCAGGACTTATGAAGAGATGTTATCAACTTCAAGGCGGAGAGATCGATCTGCTCCAGCTCCTTACAACGTGAGTCATGCTTTTTTCAAAATGGAAGTTGCAAATTTGAAGATTCTGTGCAGAGTTCGCGGATCTATTCGATCTCAACTGAGATCATTAGTGGCTAAAAGTTTTTGTTCAATGAAAAAAAAATAAAAAAGCTCCATAAAGCAAAATTTCCTTTAGGTGCTATTATCTCATCTATACCTTTTTGAAAGCTTGCTTTCGCTTGCTTATCTTTCCTTCCGTTTAACGGAAGTTTCATCTATTTATCGATGATTAACTGTACAGCTTATTCCTATAAAAAGCGCCTCAACCTACCTCAACATTCTTTTCTACAACTTTTATCAACTTTCCGTCGCGGCGACAATTTTATCTTAAAACTATCTGCCATTTCACGTTTAAGCGCCATGAGCATTAAATTTTAATGCGCTTTAGTTAAAAGAGCCCTTTACGCCGCGATAGTTGACATTTCTTCTCAATCTGTCATTGAGCCTAGTTCTTCAATTTTCTCCGAATAAGTCATGTCCGAGAGCGCGCAAAGAGTCACTGAATCGGTAAAATACAATTTTTTCCGTGAAAAATACATTAATATTTTTTAATTTCAGCGCTACGAGTACCAATCCGTCCAAGACATGGTAATAAAATATTGATTCTATCAAAATACATTTTATTTTTTCAGCCGACTTACAATTCTTCCAGCTCCTACCACCGTAGTTCCTCCAGGTTTTTTCGACTTGAAAATTACTAATTGGAAAAATGGTTTTTAGTGGACTGAAGAAGACCATGTCCGACGTTCAATTGGATTGTAAGTTACCGAGAAAAAATTTAGGATAAGGGATATAGAAAAATTTTAAGCTTTCTGCTTCTCAGGCTCGAGATTTTCGTGAAATAGTCTCGAATAAGACTGCGAAGGAGGTTTCTTGAATGAGATTCATTCTTATTTTCTCAGTTCGTTGAAAACATCATTTCTCTCCAATAAAACCTTGCCAAAGTTGTTCCAAGATCCTTCGTGGGAATTCAAAAAAGCTGAGGAACTTTTGGAAGGGCCTCTAGACGTTGAATATTTGAATATTTACTCTAGACGTTAAACCGTTTCGTAACGTTTTTCAAAAAAGATTTCCGTTTTAAGAATGTATAAACAAAAATAACCGGCTGGAACGCGGAAAAACGTAAAAATATGTACTGTAATGTCATCAAAAACGTCGTTTTCGAAAAATGAGTCTTATCACAAATGTCTCCACTAGCGATTGCCATTTGCCACGGCAGCGTTAAGAATGAGATAACGTGCGAAAAGCTTCTCGTGGGTGGAAAGCTACGATAAAAGACGACGTCTGATTAGGAAAAAACTCATTCTTTCGCTGGAGGCTCCTCGCAAATGGCCTACTATTCAGCCTACGAAGTTCAACGTTCCGGCGTATCCGGCCTCTCTGGTGGCATCTGCACCGTCGCCATCCGTGAGAACCGTGAGCGTGAAAAGCGCGAGATCGGAGTTCTCAACGATCGCCTCGCTTCTTACATCGAGAAGGTCTGTGTTTCGCTGAAAAGTAAAGTAACACATTTTTTCCAAAGAAGAAAGAATGAGCTCTCGGGATTTAACATAAAAATACAAGGGATAGGAAGTCATGAGTATAATGCACGAGACTAGAAACGACTTCGCCTTTTTTGAAATATGCTCTTCTCGATACAAATTTTTGATCTTTTCTCACAGAAAAGCCAGTTTTTATTCATTTCTTTCCAGTACAGAAATGAAATACTTCACAAAAAAATGAATTTTTCACCCGACTTAAAACGACCCGCGCGTACTCACATCAAAATTTTTTTTTCTCCTCATTTTTCATTTTTCAATTTCCAGGTCCGCTTCCTCGAAGCCCAGAACCGCGTTCTCAACCATGATATCGAAATCCTGCGCCGAGGATTCTCTGCTGACAACAACCAAGTTGGATTCCTCTTCCAGAGCGAGATTGAGGTGAATTCATCACGAAATTCTTGTCTTTTAAAAAAGGACTTCAGGCTGCCCAGCGTGCAGTGAGTGAAACCGCGGCCGCTCGTGAACGTTTCGGCAAGGACGTCAGCCACCTGACGACCGAGGTGACGTCCATCAAGACCAAGTGGCTGGAGACCCTCAACCTGCGCAAAGGAGCTCGCGGAGACCTTGACGCCGATCTTGAGAAGCTGGCCCACATTGAAGGAGAAATTTCTCTGGTCAGCCGCCGCATCAAGATCATCGAGGAGGAGTGCATCCGCATCAAGCGCGACAACCAGAAGATCTACTCCGACATTGCTCATGTCAAGGCTGTGAGTTGAAGAAATTTTCTCTCAGTTCAAAATTTATGGATTTTAGCAACGCGACCAGGAGATCAGCCTCCGAAATGAATACCAACTCCGCGTCCAGGACATCCTCGCCCGCGTCAAGCACTTCACTTCTGAAAACGAGACGGTTTGGATCAAGTTCAGAACAAAACCAAATTTGAAATTTTTAGAAGATCCAACAGGAGCTGATCTACATCCGCCGGGACACCACCGAGGACAACCGAGAGTACTTCCGCCGTGAGCTCGAGGCCGCCATTCGCGACATCCGTATCGAGTACGAGCAGGTAGATAACTTCGCTGTTGCAAGTTGATGATTTGTTCCTTTTCAGCTTTGCCGCACCACTCGTGACGACCTCACCCGATTCTACACTCGCCAAGTGCAGGACATCTACCAGCAGTCAAGCAGGACCACCGTCGACCAGTCCTACGGCCGCCAGGAGTTGGTTACCATTCGGACGACCCTTTCTGAACTCCGCACTCGCCTTGCTGAGCTCGAGAGCCGAGTAAGAAAAAAATATTGAAAATTTTCATCGAAAATTGGTTTTCGTAGAACCTCCTTCTCGAAAGCCAGATCGCCGCCCTCACCTTCGAATCCAAGGAAGACAGCCAGATCTTCGAGGCTGCTTTGGCCGAGAAGGACGCCCTCATCAAGAAGATGACCGCTCAATGCACCGAGCTTACCGTGGAGATGGAGAAACTCTGCGACCAACAAATTGTGAGTTTTGGCGAAAAACATTCTTTTCTACAAGGCTAACTTCACAATTCCGTGGAAGGAAGTTGGAAAGTTATTTTAAATCATTTTGGGAGTCCTGAAGAGTTTATTAATGCCCCACACCTTCCAAAAGCTGACTAGTTTTTTCAGATACTGCAGTAGTCATTCTGATTGAGATAAAATTCTTGAAAACTTCCTTTTTTGGCTTTTGTCGAGCTAATCAGGTCTTTAAGCTTCTCTAATCAGTTAAATTCCACTTTTAAAAACTTACTGAGAGTGAAAGCGCCTTTTTCGAACATTCGCTAATCTCCAATATTTCAGTCCCTCCACATCGAGATCGCTCGCTACCGCAAGTTGATCGAAGGAGCAAACGTAACGACCTACTCCGTCAAGGCCTACACGCCTTCATCCTCCAACGTCCAGCACTCCGTCCATTACTCCTCGACGAGTTCCTCCAACGTTGCGGGCAACGTCGGTGGCTACGTCTCCAGAACGTCTAGCGGCCACGTCGGCGGCTTCGTCGGCGGTTCCAGCGGCCTCTCCGTCGGAGGACACATCGGCCTCGGTGGCAACACCTACTCCGTCGGGGGACACATTGGTGGAGGCACAGCCGGTGCGTCCTACTCTTCTTCCTCGTACCGTAGCAGCACGACTCGCTAGGCGGTCTTTTTCCACTGCCTCTAGCCATCCTTTTACCCGTGTCTTTTTTTCATTGTGATGATATCTCTTTCCAAAGCGAACGTGCTTTTTTTTCTCCCTTCTTCCTTAGCGATATCTGGCAGATCTTGGTTAGTCTGATAATTCTCCACTCTTTCTTTGTGCCTAGTGTTGTCCCTTGCAATACCTAATTGAGCGTGACTATTCCATTGTCTTGTTTCATTAGATAATGCACGCCCGCCGCGGAAACTGTTGGAAAAATGTCGTGCTCACTTGAGTTTCAAACGCCGTGGTTTATCGCTTCTCTTTTCAACTCTTTCTTTTTTTTTTATCAATGCCAATAAAACTGATCAAGATCTGTTTGTACGCGTAGATAGCAATTCCAATCCTTCAAACTAAAATGTGCATGATTCTGCTTTTGCCAACACAGCAGAGACAATGGAATGAAGAACAGTGATAAGAAAAAAACCATTGTCGATTTCCAGTGACGAAAAAACCCGACCGAATTCACGACGAAGAAGAAGTGAACGATCGGCAACAGAGCCTCAAACGTTGGTACAAAGGGACTATCCGAGTCACGGTACCTTTGAATTCATTGAGAAGACACTCTTATGACAATATGCTTTTGAAAAACAGAGAAACTATTACAGTAGCCTAACACTGATAGATCAAGGCATTTTTCGTCTGTCATATTTTAAAAAACAATTTTTCAACAATCCAAAATTCTTTCATTTTTTTTTTTTGCAATCGGTCTTCAGGATGTGACACCTGAATTCATCGAGCTGGAGAATATTTGCGTCATTCGTCGGGTTGATGTTGGTGGTTTTAAGGTTAAAACTTCCCCAAATAATTTTTACCTGTCGGAATTCCTAATTAAGGTTGTCTACAAGGTGAATGATGTCGAACTAGGAGCAACTACCATTTTCGGTTCTCTTGTTTTGGATCCCAAACAGAAGCTTCGAGTGAGATCTAAAAACTAAAAAAATCAAGAAAACCTTTTTTTTTCAGATTTACGCGCAAGATGTTAACCCCGCGGCTGAATTTACCATGTCGGTTGAATATTTCGATTGTTCGCCAAATATGAGGACTTTGGTCTATAACGAAGAAAGAGAGGTAATTTATGGTTCATGTGCCGCAAGATTGACGCAATAAGAAGATTAGCGAAAGAATCGGACAAAAAAGCCTAAGGCGTCTTTATAGAATAGAGAATAGTTTGAAAAAAAAATAGTGATGGATCATTATTCTGTTTCAGGAGAGAGCTTGGTTCGTGTACGTTTAACCGAATCGCCAGATTCTACAGCAAAGAATCGTTGATGCCTAAATGCTTATTCGTGTTCTTATTACCCAGTGATGTCAATAAACTTTTATTTTGTTGTTGCTTTGATTTTATCATGACCACAGTGAAGTTTCATATTTTTGGCCCAATTTAATGACAGTATTGTGCGAGATTTCATGTACAAAGACTTTTTTTAGCTAGCAATTTAAAAAATGTTTTTAGCAGACTGAAACACGTATTTATATTCCCCTCAAAGGTCTAGATTTCCTGACAAGTTTATCACGGGGCGAGTTTTTTCGCTTTGAATGAATCACCGAACTTGACATTAAACACCGGGTTATCGATATCAATAAGACTTTTTTTTCCAATTATTCATTGAGAAAGAATGTTAGGCATTTTTTGAAAAACAAGTATGTTCAAAGAAGATCATGAAAAATTCTTCGTTCACTCTTGCTGTCCCAAGATCAATGAAACAGAGTACAAAAAAGAGGCTTAGATGGCTCTGTTGTACAGGGGTGGGCATAAATATTGCACGGCCTTTAAAATTCCGTTACTTTCAAGTGGAACGTTTAATGTATCTTGTGCGTTATCAGAAAGAAGAGTACCCCACAATAGTTTTATTAACTAGGTGTGGTAAGATGAAGTTGAGGAGAGAAGTCGTCAGTCCGAGGCTTGAAGCGACGGCGAGGCTGGAGGCGAAACGGGGGCGGTACGAGTGATTGATGATCTGAGTTCCCGACTTCTTTTATACTCTTAGTTGGGATATCTCTCACGTGATCTATCATTTGATCACTATCAATTCACATATTCAACACTCCTTTCCTTTTAGATTTTTTTATATATTATCTTAGGAAATGACTGTACCTCCATTTGTTCTTTCAAGCTATTTATACTCTGCTGGAGTCTGTGCAGTCTTAAGTACGTAGGCACGAATGGCAGCTCCTCTTGGTGCTGTTCCGGCGGCGCTTGTTCATGACGTTTTTTTTTGCTGGTGGCGGCCGTCCTTCGTGGTTCTTGCTCTTCTTGCGAGATGGTTTGTCCGACATCTTCTTGTGTCTATCTGTTTCCATCATGTCTTTTATACCCTTTCTTATCCACCTCCCATCTTCACGCGGATTTACTACGACTTTTTTACTCTCATTTCCACTTCGATGATTCCAGATCCCTTTTACGTGGTGGATCTTCTCATTTTCAAAACGCACTCTTTTCACTTTGTCTTTCGCGCTTTGAGGTAACGTAGTCACATAATCTTTTAAATGGGTCGGTGGTTGTCTTTTCCTGATAGACGTTCTGACTGGCAATTTCGGTTTTATTACCGGCTCCTTCTGCTGTACTACTGTACGCTTTTCTATTACTATTTCGGTATTTCCGGAGTCTCCTTCCCCTTTAGACACGAACTTCTTCATTTGGTTCAAGTGTCTCTTCCACCTGCCTAAACCCGGTACTGCAATTACGAACCATCGAGTTCCTTTCTTTTCTATAATAGCCCCTTTTACCCATTTCTCTCCTTCTCGGTAGTTTCGGGCAAAGACTATTTCTCCTATTTGGAACTCCTTCGATTTGGCCTTTCTGTCATGGTATTCGGTAGTTCTTCTACGGTAATTTTCCATCACTTTCATATTTTCCTGTGTATGGTTCAATTTTACCGAGCTACCTTTTGGCACTACTAAATCCAATCTCGATCGTAATTGTCGACCCATGAGCATCATGCATGGTGACTTCCCGGTGGCAGGGTGTGGTGTTATCCGATATTTTAATAGTATATCGGGTGCTGCTTCTAAGGCTTTTCGCCCTGATTTTATGCATTTTTCTAATCCTTTTTTAAAAGTTTGCACAAATCTTTCAGCTTCACCATTAGATTGAGGGTTATACGGCGGGGTTAACGTATGTTTTATGCCCCTTATCTCACAAAAACTTCTCAAATTCTTCTGAAGTAAATTGTGGTCCGTTATCTGAGACTATTTCTCCCGGATACCCGTGTACTGCGAACATTCTCCGTAAGCATTCCGTGGTGTTTTTCGTAGTGGTAGTTTTCATTGGCCATGCTTCGGGCCACTTTGTCTTTGCATCTACCGCTATTAACCACATATAGTCAGCCGTTGGCCCACAAAAATCTATGTGAATTCGTTGCCACGGTGACTCTGGTACGCTCCACATCTTTAATGGAACCCGGGTTTCTTCTCTCCCGGTTTCAGCACATTGTGTACAAGTTTTAGCTTCCCGTTCTATTCTTTCATCAATTCCGGGAAACCACATGTACATCCTAGCAAGACCTTTCATTCTCACTATTCCTGCATGTGTACTGTGCAAATCCATTAATACCCTTTCTCTCAAGGTCTGTGGAATAATCACTCGCGTACCTTTTAACATACATCCTTCGTGCAAGGTTAACGAATCCTTTACTCTCCAGTAAGGTTTTTAGCGCTTCGTCCGTGCACTTTTTCTGGCCACGGTTTTTCTACCTTGCACATAAGGCAAAATTTTCTGCAGTGCAGAATCCTTAGCTACTTCTTTAGCTATTTCTTCAGCCGTTACAGGTAATCCTGCTATGGCTTCTTCGTGTAGAGCGAGTATTTCGCCTTCTACTTGCTGACTATCTTCAGACACTCTCTCGTCTGGGTTGGGCAACCTTGATAATCCGTCAGCGTTACCGAACTTCTCTGTGTTTCGGTATTCTATTTCGTAGCTGTATGTCATCAGCTTTAATGCCCAGCGTTGCAGTCTTTTTGCTGCAACCACCGGCAATCCTTCCTTCGGACCGAAAATCTTTAGGAGCGGTTTATGATCGGTAAACAGGAGGAACTTCCTTCCGTACAAATACTGGTTAAATTTTTCAATGCCATAGATAATGCCCAACGCTTCTTTCTCAATTTGCGCATAATTCTTCTCGGATCCGGTGAGAGTTCTAGATGCGTACGCTATCACTTTCTCTGTACCATCACGGTACTTGTGGTATATCACTGCACCTAGCCCGTAATCCGACGCGTCCGTCGCGAGCACTATCTGCTCTGTAGGGTCGTAGTGTGCCAGTGTTCCACTGTCTACCAGTATTTTCTTTATTTTATCTATGGCCATCTGCTCCTTTCTCCCCAAACCCACTCAGCATCATTTTGTCGCAACCGATTCAACGGTGCACTTTCAGATGACAGGTTTGGTATATACTTCCCGTAATAAGTTATCATGCCTAAGAACGACTGTAATTCCTTCAAGTTCTTTGGTGGTGGCATCTTGACTATGGCTTCTGCCTTTTTTGAGGACGTTTTTACGCCTTCGGCGTTTACTATATGTCCCAGGTATTCTATTTCCGGTTTGAGAAATTCGCATTTCTCTTTCTTCACCCGAAAACCATAGTCCTTAATTCTCTTCAGCACTTCTCTTAATCGTTTTATGTGCTCTTCGTCGGATGGCGCGGTTATAGTGATATCGTCCAGATAGACTATAACTCCGGGAACCCCCTGCAACATCGTTTCCATTGTTTTCTGGAATATTGCAGGGGCCGATGCTACGCCAAAAGGAAGTCTTTCATATCTAAACAGTCCTTTCAATGTATTCAATATCAGATACTGTTTAGATTCTTCCTCCAATTCCAACTGCAGATAGGCATCTTTCAGATCGATCTTTGAGAATTTCTGTCCACCATTTAGTGCATGAAATAACTCTTCCGGTTTCGGAAGCGGGTACTGGTTCACGTCCAGCCAGGGGTTTATGGTCTGTTTAAAATCTCCACAGATTCTTACTTTACCCCCTGGTTTCGGAACCACCACCACAGCTGAGGCCCATTCTGCATGTTCGACTGGTACTAAGATTCCTTTCTGTACCATTTCGTCGATATTTGCCTCAACCTGTGGTTTCAAAGCAAATGCGATTGGTCGGGCTTTACAAAATTTTGGCATTGCCCCCTGTTTCACATGTAATTTTGCTTTGACTTTTGTGCACGTACCCAGGCCGTCTTCGAAAATCTCTTGGTAATCAGTTAACACTGCCTCAACCTCTTGAACAGAGTTTATCTTAGGCATTTCATTTACCAGATTTCTTAACAGTTTTGTGACATCGAGTCCTAATTGGCATATTAGGTCTCTGCCACAGAGAGAAACGGCCTTGGTGTTTAACACATGCAGTGTTACGTGCGCTTTCTTATTCTCGAACTCAACCCACGAACTGAACTTTCCTTTGAATTCAATTCGAGAGTTCCCGTAAGCCTTCGCGGTATACGCAACGGGTGTGAGTCTTGGTTTTCCCAGAAGTTCCCACTGTGAGATACCAATTATACTCATTGAAGCGCCGGTGTCCAGTTCAAAATCAACGTTCGTACCGTCTACTTTTATAGGTACCATGCATGCCGGATAAATGGCATTAACCACATTTTCCATTTCCGCTAAATTTACGAAATCCACTGATTCACTGTCGTATTCTCGATCATTAGTGACATAGTGTGATTTTTTACTTTGGAAATGTTTTCTTTTATGGTTTCCTTGCATTTTGGAACGTGATTTACTATGTTGACTGCTTGACTTTTTGTTTCTATAGCAATCTCTGGACATATGACCTAATTTTCCACATGTAAAACACTTCATTTTAGCCTTATCTTTGTATTGGCCATCTCGTCTTACCGGTTGACTAACCGTGAGAAGTGAATGTTTTACTGTGGCATTATTTTTAGTCATCTTTTGGCTCTCTTTTTTCGCGGCTGCTAACACAGCCACCTCTTCGAGTGCTTCCGGTCCCGTAAGCTTAACTTTGTTCAACAACTGCGCTCTGACCTTTTCCTCTCTCAACCCTCTTACGAATAACATTGTAACCATCATATCTAATACATTTGTTACTTTGTCAAATTCGCAGTGGGTTGCGATCTTTCTTAATTCCGTATAGAATTCCTCTGCTGTTTGACCCTCTGTTTGGACAATGTTTAATAACTTCACTCTTTCTGCCAGCGTCAATTTCTTTGGCATGTAACGCTTCCTGAGCAAAATTATCAACTCGTCGTACGACAGATTTTCTATAGGTTTATCAGACAGGGATTCTATTTCTGCGTAAACTGTGACACCTATTTCGCATACTAATATGCACGCTTTTTCCGTATCAACAGTTACTTTACGCATCTTCAGAAAATTGTTGAACATCTTCTCATATATTTCCCATGACGTGCCCGGTACGTAGGCACCGGGTCCTTTCGTCAGGTATGAGTTTGATGACACAACAGGGTTTTCCGTCATTATTTCTTTCTTTTATTTAGTTAGTCCGCTTACTGATCGCCACTTTAATGTATCTTGTGCGTTATCAGAAAGAAGAGTACCCCACAATAGTTTTATTAACTAGGTGTGGTAAGATGAAGTTGAGGAGAGAAGTCGTCAGTCCGAGGCTTGAAGCGACGGCGAGGCTGGAGGCGAAACGGGGGCGGTACGAGTGATTGATGATCTGAGTTCCCGACTTCTTTTATACTCTTAGTTGGGATATCTCTCACGTGATCTATCATTTGATCACTATCAATTCACATATTCAACAGAACGGATTCAGACAAGATTGTTTGAATTTTTTTATCGGCAAAGTATCCAAGTTAGCACATATAATTCAACTTTCGCTCTGACTTTCATTGGCCTCGAAAAAATATTCAACCCTTGGACACAGATCGATCTTGTCATCCATTCTCGATTATGGAGACAATCAGCATGTCCCAGTTGAAATAGAGTTTTGTCCAGGCCTTCAACTTCAAATATAAATATGCAGAATTGTCAAGGGATTCGAATCTGGTGAGTAGCCGGTCCATTCCTTGACCGTGTTGAAATCGGGCAGATTGGACTCGCACGAGGCTTGCTCAGCTCTGGACTTGCAGCTCGACCTAAAATCTTAGTGGAAGAACCAGCGACGGTTTGCAAAGTGAAAAACAAAAAAAAAACAGATTGAAATTCCATTGGCAAAAAAGAAAGTTGGAATGATCGAAAAGTCCGTGCAATATTTATGCCCACCCGGTATATTTTTTCTTAAGATAGCAGTGTTTGGAGTATTATTTTACATTTTTTTTAGTGCTTTGTTTTGGTGACAATAATAAAATCGTTCAGAACCTTATTTCATTGATGTTGAATGTTCTCTCAGCATTTGTAAAAAAACTAGCGATATTAAACTTAGGTATTCTTCTAGGTTTAGCGCGTCTTCTAAGAGTTTTACCTTTTAATCTAACGAGAGCTGTCAAAAAATGAGAATGACACAACAACACGGCAAGACGCGGGTGAGTATAAATATTTGTGTTGGAATTGATAAGACCGTTTTTCTTTCTAATATTTTCCTCGCCTCAAAGTTTTTTTTCGCTCTTTTTTTTGCTTCTATCTTTACCTGTATTCTCTTTTTCTCAAGGGAAAACTGCATCAATAGTTTTCCTTCATCTCTCTTTGAAGTAATTCGGTTCCATGTGGAATAGCTTGAAGCGTCACTGACGTGTTGCGTTTTTAAACCAAAATGCAAATTGTTTCGCCTTTTAAAGCAACCGCTTCGCTACTTGAGCAGTTCCAAATGCGACCGTAAACTTCCAAATTACTCTGAATTATGTAATATTCTTTTTTTCCAGTTCGATTCAAACAAAAATGTCGGAATACGGAAGCGTGGCGGAATCAGTCGATCTGGTGAGATTCTTTCCAGAATCATTTTAGTTTTAGAATTTAGGGTCGTGATTCTAACATCCCATATATCGATGGACAAGTTCAAAATGTTCACTTTCATCCAAAAAAATTAATTTTCAGGACGGTCACTACGTTCGTACCACCCATCATTACCGCGCCTCTTCTACTCAGTAAGTTTTTATTCATTTGTTGAAAAGTCAATCATTTTCAGCTCGGTGAGAACCTCGACTCCTGTTGGTGGCTACAAAGGTTTGGGTTTTGATCACATGGTCAACAGAAGATAAGAATGAATCAGAGACCACGCTCATGCGGGAAAACTTTTATTTTATTATTTTTTTTTTACCATTTGAACCTTCACTACATGAATCATTGTATTGCGGTTTGTCCTAGTGCGGCCGACCAGAAACTACTTACAGCATCAAAAAAACCCTTTCATTTTCAAGCATACGAAGGACCACCAATTGATTCTGGGATGTCTGGCAGCTCCGGCTTGAGCACCGATTTGAGAGGAGCTCGCGAAAACGAGAGACGCAGCCTGGAATTCCTGAACAACAGCCTTGTTGCTTACATCGAAGAGGTCGTAGTCGGAAATTATGGTCACATAAATATAATGTTTTAAGTCACGCTACCTCGAGGCGCAGAACAAGATTCTGAAAAATGATATTGATGCTCTCAAGCAATATTTTGCCGAAGCTCCGGTGGATCGTCAAATCGAGAAGAATCCATTTGAGAATGTGGAGGTATGTTGGAATGGGCTATTGCAAAAAATTTCATCAATCATTTTAAAAACAAAAAAACAGATTTTTTAAGTGATAAACGATTTTTTAAAATTGAGGGAACCTGGAAATGTGAAAAATAGCTTTAAAAACCTGAAGCTCAAAATCCCTGGAAATTCATATTTTAAGATGATCGACTTTGGCCTTGTCGAAGTCCTCGCGAGAGGACAGAAAGTTTCCGGAGATGTAGCCTTGCTCTTGAAAGAGCTAGACGAATGGAAAGGCAAATGGAATGACTGGAATCGGAATCTGCCAAAACTCCGGGCTGAAATCGATAACTATGGGAGGGATCACGGAAGGATCACTGGAGAAATTGCTCAATTTTCTAATCTCACAAAAATTAGCAAGGAAACTGCCGACCGGCTGAAACGGGAGAACGAAGATTTGCGCAACAAAATCAAGAACTTGCGAAGGGTTTGTGGAAATCCTGAAGTCAATGTTTTGAAGAAAAAGTTAAGGAATTGGAGGACGCTCGATTGAACAGCGCTGAGAGCAAGACACGCGTTTCGAGCCTTCTGCAGGAGGTGAACACCTTGATCCAGGAGACCGATGTTGTTAGTTTTCTACTATGGATACAGCTTTTAAAAATTGAAGTTAAGGTCATCCAGAAAGAGATCGTCTATCAACAGAGGAAGAGAGACGAAAGTGACCGCAAGTTCTTCCACGATGAAATCAGGGCAGCTCTGGAGCAAATCAGGGCCGATTGCTTGAAGGTATACAAGAGTTATTCGTTATGATTCTAAAAAAGATTACAGGCAATTGAGAAGAACTACATCGAGATTGAAGACAAGTACATGCAGTTCATCGACATCATCATCAAGTCGTCCAATGTCAAGTTCAAGATCGACGATTATAAAGACCAGCTTCCAAAACTGAGGGATGAATACACTATTCTTATCTCCAAGATAGCCGCTTTGGAAGAAAAGGTAAACAATTTTTCATATGTAAAACAGGTTTTTTTGAAGTTCTTGCTCCTGGAGTACAAGTACCTGGAGGACAAACTTCACTATGAACAAGATCTGATAATGCAAAAGGAAACTCTGTTCGCAAAGGGACAGGCAGCTCAACAAATCAAAGATGAATGCGAAAACATTATCGCCGAAATCGAGAGACTCTGCAGTTTGAACGTTGTGAGTTTATACAGTTCGAAAAAAAAACCTGATATTATTCTGATATGATGACAAAAAAATTCCAGTCCCTAGCCGAACAAATCGCGAGATACCGGAAGATCCTGGAAAACGGCAAAGTGACAACGAAAGAAGCGCCTCTTCTGGTCCCGACGGGAATTCAGACAACTCGCACCAGCACGAAAAGTTTGACCCAAGACCGTCGATCTTCAGCCTCCACAACTTCTCAAATCAAAACCAGCCAACCTGTGCAATACGCAAGACTTGTTTAATTCAGAAAAATCATTGATCAACGTTAGAACCTCGTCAAAAGCGTTGAATTATGCCATCTCCACATAACGTCCCTTTTTTCGCCTCTTTCGTTGTCGCTTCTCGTTCAAATGTATGATAATCGCTTGGATTTTTATAATCGTAAAGGTGAAATTATAACTTCTTGAAAAAGTGATGAAAAATTTCATGGGAGCAGTTTTGGTCTCAATGAAAAAAAAATCCACAAGTAACTTATTATGGGTTATTTAGCTTAGAAGCTTGAATTGAATACATAAGACTGGCTGATTGAAAGTAGCTCTATAATCAACTAAATAAAATCAAAACGGAAGCAAGGGAGCAAAAAAATGTTCGCTTTACAAAAGCGGGAAGTTTTTGGATCATAACCAAAAAAATTCGGCAGGAAACTTAATTTTCGAGACAGAGCAGGATCCGAAGCTGCTTTGGAATCATTCAAAACTATTTATTGATCAAGAATCACCTTATAAAAACTAGAGTAAAAAACTAGTAACAGATCTGAAAAGGAGAAACAAAGAAGGGAAATCGCGCTCCATTGGACACAAAAACGCGCGCGGGAACAATTTACTTCTTGAATCTATTCTTATTAGATTTTTTTATTGTTTCATTATTTTATTTCTTTCTTGAAGTAGGGTCTCTGCTCACGGAATCACTGAATTGTTTACAGAAATTCGAAAAATGTTCATTTTGAACCGCCTGGTTTGCTCAAAAGCCGATTACAAGACGTTCCTTTTTTCCCTTACTAAAAACAAAGAGTTTTATAGATCCAGCAATTAGAGCTTCGTTGAATGCGCATTTATTTGTTTTCTCAGTTTTTGGGAGGAGGAAAGCGGTCAGGCGATGAAAAGGAATGCAGAAGCGTGAATAACAACCCATTTTTTTATACCAGCTCTCCAAAAAATGTAGAGTTTTTGTAACTTTCTAATAAGAGCTTCAGAAAAAGCTTGTTTTAATTTTCGTCCCATAGATAGAGTTTCATTTATTCAGAGATTTCATTACCTTTGGATAATTGAGTAAGTAACCTTCGTGATGTCTGGGATTTTTCTTATTGTTATACAGATGAAACAAAGATTTCCCTAGAGCTGCTCTTCAATTTTTGAATCCCTACCACTTCCACAATTTCTTTCCTCAAAAAAACCCGCAAACCTGGGAAAACTGCTACTCGAACACGAAAAGCTGTTCTACAACCTCCAAGGTTCTAGATTGGCTCGTGTCACGCTCGATTACTCTAATGTCCCGTTCTTTAGTGCCTTTGCCCCCGCAATTTTCAGGAACAGCAGCTGAGAAGTCAACTGGCAATAACATAACTCATTTCTCGTTGCCTAAACGACTGCACCTGAGATGTGTTATTTATTTTCTCCTTTCTCGTCATTTGATCTCAAGGGGCTATATGGAACGCCAACTTTTTTTTAGAAAAAGGTTGATTGTAATCGTCTTGAGAGAAAGTAGGAAGCTGACCCTGGCGGCGAGTAGCTTTTCGAGAGTTTTGGCCGGCGGCCAGGTGCTTTCGCATCCCTCGGTAAACAACTTAGGCTACATTCGCTGCTTGTCCCGCCGCCTCATCCTTAAGAAAAACTGTGAGAAGTCAAATAAAGAAGTGGTTTGATGTTCACTTTGTTTTTCTGGTTCTTTTATTGGATTGAAAGTATTTCAATTCTTTTTCAAAAATTGAGTTCATATATCCGAGATCATTTTTGTTTTCCTCGATTTCATATTTTCCTGTGGCGTTTTTTTTTCCAAAAGCTCCTATTCGGAATCTATCGTAGTTAAGCTTGGAACTTCCGACCTGATACGACTTGAGCTGGGAGGAAATGTATCAAAATGCAATTGAAACTAAATTTTTGACTTGATATCTTTCAATCTGCGATGAGCAGGTCATTTTGACTGCGGCCACTGCAAGTCGATTTAAGAACTGTTTTAGCAAAACTTCTAATTTTTCGTAGGAAACAAAGATTTTCGTCATTTTCCATGGACACTCATCCCTTCTACAGCCGTTACGCTCTAATTTTCTAAATGCGAGCATCAATTAGAGCCCATGTCGTGTAAACTATAATTGCTGCTGAACTCTGAGCTGAACTCTGGTGGAGTATAATTATCGCTGAACTTTGATTCAACTCGATTTAAAGTGCATCTCTTCAATTGAGGTTCCCTTGAAATAAAACGGCTTCAAATCGACCCGACCAAAAACGGTTTGCGCCTAACCACAATGCACTGAACCATTTCAAATGCGACCAAGATTAAAATATGAAGTGAAGCTTTTTTGATGACTTCAGAATATTTTCAGACATTTCTGTAATATTTTTGCCCCAAACTAGCAATGAATATAGTAAATGGTTCATAGTGGATTTAATGAACTTTTTCAAAAATTTATGTGTTTCTTGGCTTTTTATTTGATGTAGATTATCGCCTAACTCATCTTTCGATTTGAATCTCATTGCCAAGAACTCCAACGGAAGTCCCAGCGGACTTGTGGCAAATTCAACAAAAAGAAGGCGAGTTTTCTCGACTCTAATAGGCTGTTTGGAGAGAGAACAAATAATGGGTGGCTCAATTGTCCTAAAAGGCAGATTGCGACAGAACAGAAAATGACGAGGAAAAAAGGCTGCTGCTGCTCTTCTTGTCTCTGTTCCGACCACTGGTTGGAGGGGTTCATTCGCTGTACCCGCTTCCGTCCAGCTATCCACCCTCTCTTTTTGCCGCCTCCTCTCACGCTCTCCTTTCACCACACGCACCAATTCCTCCGTCCATCCGTCCGTCCGTCCGTCGGAACCATCGATTCTCGAGCGTGTTGTGTCTCTCTCTCGTGTCCAGTTGGGGTCCAGTCGTAGTAGTAGCGCCTGAAATCCTTTAAAAACTGGGTCAAAATCGTTTAAATTTCCCTCACATTCTTTTCTCTTATTTTTGAACCTTTTAAAGCGTTTTTTCTGGTCTTCTGCCTCTCAAATAAAACATTAGATATGAAATGTGTGATCCAGTCGTAGTAGTGCTTGGAATCCTTTAAAAACTGGGTTAAAATTTTTAAAATTTGCCTCACATCTTTTTTCTTTGATTTTTTTGATTTTATTATCATCAAATCAGATCTCCAATATGAAATGTAGGAAATAAAAAAATTGGATCAAAAATCTTTTTAAAAACAGCCCTATATTTATTTTCTCTCATTTTTTTGAACCTTCATACTGTTTTTTTGTCTAGTTTTTTTGTTTTTAAAATCAAACTTTAAAAATTGAAATGTGATGTATCGTTTAAAAATTTTGAATTATCTTTGTTCTCCAGTTGTAGTAGAATTTCGAGCATTCCTTTTGACGTTTTTTTAAACCCGTAATATTTGGTTTTCTGAATACAAAGCTTCATTAAAACTTTGGATTGTTCCTTTTTTTACGAATCAAACTAGAGAGCTTCATTCATTTTTTGACACTTCGTTTTTTCGCGCATTTCCGAGTTTCCGCCTCATCTACTCCAATTTTTTTTCCACTTCTGGTCACTTCCCGCGTGTTGAAATGCGCAACAACACAATAGTTCCACCTTACTGAAACATTCATTTCTTCACTATTATGAAAGCCATGAGAATATATTATTATAAAAAATTCGTTTACTGTAATTCTCACTTGACTTGCTCGTTATCCTTTTTTTTATAAGATTTTTTTGATTAGAGAATTTCATTCATGAACCTTAAACTAACAACTACATTAATTGGTCATATGACAGTAGAATATTAATTTATTATTATCACGAGAAAGTTGACTTAAAGATCAAGGAATAATTGGAACAGCAAATTCATAATCAAAAGTCTGCTTTTTCTTGACCTCAAACATCCAAACTAAATGCTGAAACATAAAATCAATTCATAAAAACTTGAAATGATCGATCTTTTCCATTTTTTTTTTGAAGCAAAAAGCATCAGTTGTAGCAGTTGATGCGAACTGGCTATTGAAACAGTGCATGAGCTTTAAGACAACAAAAATTCATCAATTTTTTTTTTGGTTTTGGAAAATCACCAAAGCTAGAGACTGCCCCTGAAACAGGAAAGTTAAGCTCCCTCCTATCCTGCTTTTTCACTTTTTTCAAGCTTCAAGTACAATTCATTCTCAGGCTTTTGATCTTTTCTGTAATCAAAAGGATTACAGAAAACGTGGAAAAATTGGAAAAAAATAACAAAATTCTTCATATTCTGCTTTTTTTTGCACTTGACCACCGAAACAGCAAGGTCATCTTTGAAGGTGTTTTTGGAGGAAATTATCTGATTCTTTTCATTATAGGCGTTCCTCTGAACGTTCGCAGCATCGTAGAGCTGAGAAGTAGTGACCAGTCTATGTGTAACTCGGGTGGTTCTAACCCAGGCGCGTACGCCACGGCCGACCCCAATCGGAGCTCCAAGCCTCGCATCCCGAATGAACGCATTTGTCTGGATTTACACTCGTACACCCAGCGGACTCTCCGCCGTCCACCCACCTCTCGCTTTTCTTGTCTTTCCCACACGGCTTCTACAGCCTTCGATTTTCTTGTTTCTTCTGTTAAGTTGATGGCTAAAGATCTAAAATGTTCTTTTTTGTCTTAAATATTGACGAACTTCTTGAAGCAGTCCAGGAGCTTCTTAATTTTTCTAATATCTGTTCTCGGTCAGGTAAGAAATTTCTCTCTGAAACAGATTTCAATGTTTTTTTACTCTTGAAACAAAACTGGCTCGAAAAAGTCGAGCTTTTGAAATCTTACCGTTGTTTTAAAAAAACAAAGTTGCACTTGAAATAAAGCAAAAAAACTTATAAAAAGGCAAAATTTTTTTTTAATATTTTTGTCTTTACATTCAAATTTTTTTCCTTTTTGAATATAATTCTGCTAAAAAAATTATGCCTTTTGAGCTAAGTTATCAACTTTTTTTACGTTTTTAACCCCTTGAAAACAGCGGAAACTTTCTCCAATAGAATGAATAGTCAAAGGAAAATAATGTTAATGAGAAGTTTCAGATTCTTCAGAATCTTCAAAAGTTAAGTTTTTGATCTAGAGTAATAGTTTTTTCCAAAAACTTGCTCATCTTCAAAGAAAAAGCTTTGCGAGGATTGGGTTAACATAAAGGAAGTTATTGGAAAATAAATCTTTTCATAATCTTCGGCTTAATTCGTTGAAACTTTGCTGATTCAGATGTATTAGAGAGGATTAGAGTGGAAATCAAGCCTTAATATTAGCTTTTCTCATTCTACAAAAAACTCGAAAGTTGACAATTTTCAAGTTTTTACAATTTAGAGCGCCAAACTTTTTCAGTTTTTCTCAAAATTTGGAAACAAGGGGCAATCAGATTTTCAAAGCCTAAAATGCAAGGAACCCATATTTTAACTTGCTTTTAAAAGTAGTTTTGAAAGTTCTCAAGTTTTCCTTCAAACTTTGAACACTCAAGAGAGCTTTGGCAAGTATTTTCACGCCTCTCTCTCTCAAAGTAAATAATCTAAAATTCGGCAAAAAGTCTGTCCTCCTTCTTCTCACTTGTCCACCTCTTCTAGGCCCCCCTAATTTGCCGTTTTCCCGAATGTTGCCGGTTCGCTCATTTATTTTAACATAATGGATGGCTCTTTCTCCGTTTCCATTTGGCCCCCAAAAAAGGAGGGTCTCGTCTGCGCATTCTCACATGCACTACTCAACATTTCAGTGTTTTTTTTCAGTCGCTTCTATTCTTGGCCGAGTTTCAGAAAGATAAATTTTGAGTTCTTCGGAGGAAATCAAAATCCCTAAAAATTCAGAACCTTTTTTAAAGCATCTAATTTTTTGTTAAAGCTCTACAATTATTTCTAAAAGAGCCTTCCAGAAAAATTGTGTTCCTCTGTAAATTCTCTTGGATGAATTCTGGAGCTGCATGATGTAACCTGATCTCTTCCGATATTTCCTGAATTCTCCCCTCCGCCTCTCATGTTCATTTTCATATTTTCTGGTACCTTCGTAATAATTGATTTCTTTTCAGGGTTCACTACCAGAAGAGCCGTTTCATTGGGTCCAGGCAATCATGAATTGAGCCGAATTATAAAAATAGCCGTGGATCGCTTTAGGTAAAAACTTTTTTTTTCGAAGAGTGTTAGAGGAAATTTGCGTTTTTTGATATTGCCGGTTCTAAACATTATAATTAAACGCCTAGAAGTCATTTTTGAGCTTTTAAGGCGGATGGGCAGTATAGTCCGGTAATGAAACAGAAATCTCTCCCAAAGAACTTTCCTTCCAAGTTTCAATTTGAAGTTTTATTCCCTAACTTCTACCCATTCTAAATGCGGACACGATGACGACATATTTTTTCAAAAGGACTTTTTGAGGGAAAGGGCGCCGCAGGAACACCATAGCATTTGCAATGTATGGAGGTGTTTTAAGAAAGGAAAAAAAACGTCTTCCACAAAAGGAGCGTCTCTGACAAATTTTTTTTGATCAAATGTTTTTGGAAGTAGGGTTGCAAGTTTTTATTAGTATTACTGTAGTTTTTCTCTGAGTGATGTATAGAAAAATTTAGTTCGAAAAGTTTGGACTATGAAGAAAATGGACAACACCATTATTCGTCGAGTTACAAAATATCAAAGAATAATTGAAAATTGTTTATATTAGGTTACCATTTTTGGAACAGTGATCTCATGTTCAAAGCCAAAAAACTCATGGTCATCTTGTACCTGAAATTCTCACGACGCTCAGAGCCTTTTTTTCTGTCAAAAATTGCTTTCATTGCTTTTCACGCCGTACTTTTCACTCGGTTCGAGTCGAGTTTAAAGCAAAAACGTCCCTCCACTGGCGAGGGCCACTTACTCGTTCTTTTCCTCCTGTTCTTCCCTTCTTTTCTATTACCTCGGCGCACATATTTTATCTTCGCCCGTTTGCACTTCATTAGTATCGTTTGGCTTCTGTTTGCCTTGAGAAAAAAAGATATGTTTTTACAAATGCCGCCGATTTTTTTTGGGGATAACTGGTTTAGGTGCTCGAAAAGTTATTTTTCAATGTTTAAAGTGGATATTTATAAGCTTTACCAACTAAAGGTTTTGAGATCAAATAGTAAACTAATTAAAAAGTAGAACAAAAAAAAATTGCATCCTAAACTCCGATTGATAAATTGTAAGTCCTGGAATTTAAAATTGGATTTTTTCTCTAAAGAAAAAAAAATAAATTAGTTTCTGAATGATTGAAAGTGTGAATTTCGAACAATTTCTTATTGGAAAAAGGCTTTTTAAGCTCTTCGACTGCAGGATAAAGCATTTTTTGCGCAGACTTTTTGAATTCCGCCTGAATTTTGTGGAAATTTAAATTTTAAAAAAATTCATTTTTTTCTTAGAAGAAGCCATATTTGGTTTAAACTTTAACTTGATGACCTATATTTTATTTTTTTCGAAATTTTTTTTGTTTTCAAAGAAAATATTCAGGCGATATGAGTTGGAGCAACGGCACAATGATGTGCGACGTGATGCCCACAATCACGGAAGATGGCGTCGACCATCCCATTGACGAGCAGGCCACCCACGACGCCAATATCGAACAGGTTAGATCATTTTTCAGCTTTTTTTCATTTCTCAATATTTTTTTTTTTTTTCTGTCTAGAAAGCGTTTTTTTAAGAACTCACAGCAAAAACGGTAAAGTCACCTATTTTGAAATTTTATTGATATTAATCCCAAATCATCTTTTTTTCTCCCTTGTTTGAATTCAATCCATCATCAGACGAAAAAAAGCGGCATTCGGGAAACTTTTCAGAAATTTTTTATCATCCAACTACACCTTAATCAATTTTTCCCATGGAACCCCAAACTGAAAGTATTTGCGTGAGAAAAAGCGAGAAATCAGCTCTCAATAAAGTCAAATCAACAAGGTTTTTGGTTTATGGCACCATTTTCTCGTCGATTTGGAAGCGTCTCCAGTTTCTTTCCTAGAGATGCCTTTTTCCGGGAAAGATGAGCTTTTTCCGTTGTTGTGTTTTTTTTTTGATTTTCCAAAATTTGGTTCTCCACTTAGGTTGCTTAGATGTTCAGCGTATGGGCGTTCAATTTTTGATACATTTTGGACTTTTTTTGTTTTTTTCTAGTAATACTTTTTTTGCGTTTTTTTCTATACACTGAAAAATTGGAATATATAATATCAATTCGAACGGAAATCATAACATGAGGAGAATTTTTTTCCCGTTTCAAAAAAAGCTCACAGTGAACCAACTTATCTCATAAAACACACCATAAATAACTTTTCGGTATCAAAACTACGTGAATGATTCATTTTCAGTTAATGGTGAACATGCTGGAAGACCGGGACAAACTGCAAGAGCAACTGGAGCAGTACAAAATGCAGCTCGACGATTCGATGGCCAAAACACGAGAAGTCGAACGAGAAAGAGAAAATTTGAGACGACAAATTGAAGTCCACACTCATCACCTTCCTAACGTGAGTATTTTATCAATTTTTTTCATTATTTTAAAATTGCAAGGTCTTGAAGAATGAAATTTTTTTCTTTTTTTAAGGGATAGATGAGCTTGATGATTAAGGAATGTTAAGAAATATTCAAATGATTGTTTTTTTCAATGAAAAATGAACAGTTTTCTACTCAAGATTGTGGATTCTCAGCTCATATCCTTATGGAGGGGGGTGGATACAATTTTTTTCTTTTTTTCTTCAATTTTCATCCAAAAAAATCTTCTTGAATAATATTAATTTTCAAATTCTGAAATTGAATCGATAAATATGTTAGATAATACTCATGCGAAAAATAGAGAAAAAAAATCATTATTTTTCCCAGTTCCTGACAAAATAAGAGAGACATTTGAAAACTTCCAAAATCTATTTTTTGCCTACCAGACCTTCTTTGAAAGCAAAATCCATTTACACAAAACCTAGAAAACCAATCCTTCAAATGCAAAAGCTGTTAGAAGACGCTTGTTTTGGACAACAAAAGCCCTCGAAAAGGCGGCTCCAGACCCTCTTATCAAAACGCGATTTCAACCCCAGTGGGCTGAGCTGGCGAGCGAAGGCCAAAAAAGAAAAGGAAGGAAGGAAGAAGGAAAAAAAAACACAGCGCGGCCTCAGAAAGGCCAGAAGCAGAATCGACTAGGGTAAGTGCTCCCATCCATGCTACACGTCTTATTAGGTCGCGCTTCACTATTGACGCCGCTTGTCTGGAGCCGCACCCTTTTCTTTATTTTTGTTTTTGTTTTTGATCCTCAATCTTTCTTCTTGTCGGAATGTTAAACCTTTTTATCTGAACCTTCTGAAGTTTGAGAGTTCCAAAAACTTTTTCAAATATTCAAAACTTGAAGCGAACATCTTCTCAATAGTATACCAAGTATGTCAATTTATTTGTATGTTTTCTAAAAATTGACATTTCTATTAGGAAGCTTCACATCCTTGCAATTAGAATGCAATTATCTTGTTTATTTGAAATTTATTACCACATTTTTTTCAATCCCAAACTGGTCGCCATGAAGGAAAACTAATTCAATTAGTAGACCAGAGTAGGTACAACATTAAAATGCCATGTCCACACATTCCTGTTTCAAACCATATACATTATGTTCAGCTCAGTTTTAACTAAAAACTAAATAACTATTTGAAAAGTTATTCATAACGTAAATCTTAAAGCGCAAGGTTTCCATTTTCAATCATAATTGGTTTGAATTGGGAAATTCTCAAGTTCCTAAAAACTTTTTTTTTCTCCCGAAACCTTGCAAATTGAAGGAAAAATTCGTTATATCCCTTGACCAGAGTAGATTCAAAAGCTGTTTTCTACATATCTTTACAAAAATGTTTTCAGTCAAATTCTTCCGATTCTCTCAGTAGATGTAGGAATTAATTGACTATTTTAATTTGAAATAAAAATATCATTAAAAATCTTCCAAGCTCTAGGCACAGTTTTCGAGAAAAATCAATTCATTGTCCGAGAAAAAAGCTGAGAAATGAGATGCAAAGTGAAGGATGGCTGCGATATTTTTAGTGGAGACCTAAAATTTTTTTTTCTCCGTGTCTTTTGCTACAAATCTGCTAAAGCAATAAAAAGCTATTCCTTTTTCGTACATTACCTGGTATTCCTTTCTTTGATTCCACGTTTTTTCTTGCGTTCGCTTCTTCCTCTGACATTAGAGAGCTGAAAAAAAGACATCGGTCAGGAAAATCCGAGATATTCCGCGCCCATTGAGGGCAATGAGCGATGACTGCTCCAGCAGTGCCTCTTCACGCCTCAGACATCAAATCGGTACTTTTTTTATAGCTTGTAGAGTTTCTGTTTTTTTCTTGAGAAACTTTTTTTCCAGCTAGAAGTATTTAGATTATTTTTTTCATTATTTATTGTTGAACTAAATACATTTGTAAACTGGACTATCATGAGGAAAAAAACGGGAAAAAGCTGAAAAAAATCAATCAATTTTTTTAGAAGGACATCAAGTAGGGCACAATTTTAAAATTTCAGGAAGTTCAAGTGATGACGCGAGAGCTCGTGCAGATCCGAGAACAACTTTTGGAGAAGGATGAAGAAATTGTTGAATTAAAGGTATCTTTTTTTTGTTCACTTTTTTTATTAATTAAAAAATGTTTTTTTCTTTTGAATACTTTTCCTTTTACCAAGAAAAAGTTTTTCAGGCAGAGAGGAACAACACCAGATTATTACTTGAACATCTGGAATGCCTTGTTTCCCGACACGAAAGATCTCTGAGGGTCACGATTATGAAACGAGTAGCGCAGAGTCCGGCAGGAGTTTCGTCAGAAGTCGAAGTCCTGAAAGCCTTGAAAAGCCTTTTTGAGCACCACAAAGCCCTAGATGAGAAGGTGAGCAATTCATAAAAATCTGGAACTTTTGAAAATGTCGCTTTAGTTTCGAGAAAATCGTACAGGCTGATTTTTTTGTTTCAAGCTTAGGTGAATTCCGAGGTGAAGCAATTAGAAAACTGAAAAATAAGTAATATCAAAAGTTTAGAAAAAAATCATCATTTTTTTGTTGCAGTCGCTGCTTTGGCTTCATTCCGAAAAAAAGTTTTAAAAATCCTTATTTTTTTATCTTTGTTGCCTCAGGATAGTCTTTTTTTCGATGAAAGGCTGAATTTTTATCATTTTTTTAGAAATTTTCTTAATTTTTAGATATGTTCAAAGTTCAAGTTGGACACCATTTCATCTTTTTTTAGATTTTTTTATTCTCTATCCAGCAACGCATTCAACAAATTTCACGCCTCTCTTTTTCACAGGTTAGAGAAAGATTACGAGTTGCCATGGAACGGGTTGCGACTCTCGAAGAAGAGTTGAGCAGCAAAGGCGAGGAAAATTCATCGCTCAAAGCGCGGATCGCCACGTTTGCTGCAGAAGCTGAAGAAGCTCAGGTGAGATTTTTACTTTTTGATTTTTAATCCTTTAATTTTTTATTTCTTTTTAGGCCAAAGGCATCAAGACAAATGGGGCAATGAGTGCGGAAAGCGCCAACAGATTGATCGAGATGCAAGAAGCGCTGGAGAAGCTGAAAACGGAGCTGGCCAACACCTTGAAGCAGTCGGCGGAACTTGGCGCCAGGTATGAAAAATATTTATTTTTCGTAGAAAGGATTTTTTTCAATGTACTCCATTTACCATTACTTAGAGAAGAAAAAATTCAAAACCAAAAAAGAAAAAATGAATTCATCATTTTTTAAATTCGTTTACTCAAAGTCTTGGACGCCTTTTGTAGCAACGAAAAAATTTAAAATGCTGAAATACGGAAAAAATTATTTTTTTTTAATATTTGATATCAACACCTATATATCCCAATTTCCGGAAGATCGCGACTTCATCAATTTTTTCCAGAAACACGGAAATTGAAAACCAACTGACATCCTCCCAAAAAGAGATGCATGCGGCTCAGGAGCAAGTTACTAAGCTGAAAAATCAGATTAGTGAGGTAAGCCTTTTCTTTCTCCTATTTTACGTTTCTTCTTCATCTCCACTTTTTTCAGCTCGAAGCCCAAAGAAACGACCAGGAAACGCGAATAAATACCTTGGAGAGTCGATATATGAGCGCTCAAAGAGAAACGACGTGCATTCGGGATTTGAATGACAAGTTGGAGCACCAGGTTTCGTTTGATTCTTCTCGTTTCTAGGGGAAAAAAATGACAGGCTTGTCAGAAAAGGAAATAAATTTTTTTGGATTTTTATGAGGCCGAAATAATTTTTCCACAAAATTCACATTTTGATAAAACTAGACAAAAAAAGTGCTACGATGTTTCCTTTCTCAGTAACAAAAAAACATCTTCACTTTTTTTCTTTTTTTCCGAGATTTTATTCCTCAAAAAAATCAGCCAATATTTCGTGTTTTCATGATTAAAAATAGAAAATGTTGAGGTTTCGACTTCAGAAAAGAAAAAAATGAATAATGTCGTCAAATTGGCCTTCTTCTCTGATAATCAAATAGTTTTGCAGTTGGCGAACAAAGACGCAGCAGTGAGGCTCAATGAGGAGAAAGTCCACTCATTGCAAGAGCGGTTGGAGCTGGCGGAAAAGCAATTGGCTCAAAGCCTCAAAAAAGCCGAATCTCTTCCTTCTGTCGAAGCGGAACTTCAGCAACGGCTGGAGGCTCTCACAGCCGCGGAGCAGGTATTTTTCATAACTTTCAAAATGGTAGTTCGAATTCGGCTTTAAATATAAAAAGGAAAATCTCAACTTTTTTTGTTCTTTCGATGAATAAAGATGAATCGAAAATGAGTAAATTATGGCTATGGTATGATTTTCAATTTTTTAGGTCTTTCAAAAATTATAAAGATACCATAAACAAGCATATTCATTGCCAAACTTGAAATCTTTAAAAAACGACGCCTCAATATAAAACTGTTAAAAGTTATGAAAGTCTTCATTTTCAGAAACAAGTGACAGCAGAAGAACGCGTTCAAAGACTGGAACGACAACTTCAAGAAATGGCCGCTGAATTGGAAAGAGCTGTGCAGAGAGAGAAGATGAATGAAGAACACAGCCTGAGGCTCAGCAGTACGGTTGATAAGGTATCCTACTTTTAGATATAGCTTCAATTGCAAAATATTGATTTTCAGCTCCTTTCCGAGTCAAATGACCGGTTACAACTGCATCTGAAAGAGCGGATGCAAGCGTTGGACGATAAAAATCGGCTCACTCAACAACTGGAGAGCACGAAGAAGATTTATGACCAGGTGAGATATATAGTAATAATGATTTATATTGAATACTTTTCAAGGCCGAAAGAATAAAAGAGCGGTTACAAAGGGACAACGACAGCCTACGACAAGAAATTGAATCTTTGAGGCAGCAACTGTACAACACCCGAACTGCTCAGTTCCAGTCAAGGTACAAGAAATATTTTCGGCTTCAATTGAACATATTTTCAGAATGCACGCGATTCCCTACACACACGGCATCCCTAACGGCGTCTCTCAACAGCCGATTCCAACCCAGCAGAATTTCCAGTCTTATGAGCCAACTCCAGTTGGATACGCTACTGTTGGCGTGAGACGACCCAACAAGGGCCGGATTAGTGCTTTGCAGGTTTGTTGGGACTTCTTCAATTTTTAATCTGGAAAAAAGGTTATGCTTGTATAGTCTGTGTGCCACGAATTTTATTTATTTCTTTATTGTCAGAACAAAGCAAATAATTAGTGTACTGAAATTTCACCAAACGACATTCCGCTGTTCCGCTGCGTGCGTTCACTAAGCGGTTTTTGGAATCTAGGTCACGCTTTCAATTGATTATTATTGCCTAATAAAAGAAAAAAAAAACAAAAGCGCCACCAACGTTTGCAAAAGTGCGCAGCGGCACAGAGGAATGTCGTTCCGTGAAATTTCAAGTCGTGGCACACAGACTATGATTCCTATTGAAGTTTGAGGTTTTGAACTAAAATTCGTATCATATTTAAATTTGCGGAATGTTGTAGAACTTATCGGACCTTTCAAAAAAATCCAAAAAAATGATTGATTGAACGACTTTTTTTGGAGTATACAGTTAAACCAAAAAAATTAACTTGTTGAAAACTCTTTTAAAAAAATAAATTGAAAACCTCTCACAAACTGTTTTTGAAACTGGCAGAATTTAAGTTCCTTGTGAGAATTTTGGAAAAAGCGAACAATTTATATCAAAATTTAAAGTTTGGAAGGCTATATGGAGTACAACTCGAATGCCTTCCCATTTTTTTTGTCACGATATGCCTTTTCAGGAAGACCCGAACAAAATTCAAACTCTGAACGAGCAGGAATGGGATCGACTCCAACAAGCCCACGTCTTGGCAAACGTCCAGCAAGCTTTCTCGTCCTCTCCTTCTCTAGCTGACGTCGGAGCCTCGACGCTTCCGAGAGCCGGTGCTGCCACTCCTCAACAGCAAACGGAAGACGTCATGGGTTCCGGCCTTCCTTCAACCGGTCAGGATGCCCACGTTTTGGCCTCAATGCTTCAAGAACGGCTTGATGCGATTAATTCTGAAATAAGGTTGGTTTTTTGTTTGTCTGACTAGACGAAAACTTGCTGGAAGCAATTCAAAAATTTTCAAACAAGTAATAGTATGAATTTGTGAAATCTCGCGAAAAAACCCGACTTCAGGATGATCCAACAAGAAAAACACCATGCCGAAAGAGTAGCTGAACACCTGGAAAGATCTGGAAGATCGGAATTCCTCGACGATCAGGGAATCTCAACAAGTAGTTCACCCCGCGCCAGTCCTCAGATGGGCATGATCCAACATAAATATAACACGGTACTCTTATTTATTTTTATTTCTTTCAGTCTACTAATTTAGCTTCCTGCCAATGCAACAACTTCTGACAGCAGATATGATCATTACGGTCATCCTCAGGTTTTCTGAGCTTTTTTTCAAAATTAGGAGATTTTTTCAGTTTACGGACGACACAATGGTAGGAGACTTGGACTACACCCCAAGGAGATATAATCCTCGCTATGACCAGGTTTTTAACTTTTCTCCCATTTTTTTCTATATTTCTAAATTCAGCATCGATATGATGAAGGTGACCGGATGAGCCCAGCCTCTTCTGTCGCTTCATCAGACGGGATGCCAGGCAAAAAGAAGAGGTCCAACAGCTCCAGTGGCCTCAAAACTCTTGGCCGTTTCTTCAATAAGAAGAAGACTTCAGCGACGGATATTTATCGGTTAGTTGGAATGTTTCTTTTCTTTTTGTTTTCACATAGCCCAGAAAGGACCATACTTTCTCTTGAAATGAGTAATCTAACTTCAGAAGAGGAGACCCAACAAATTCCTACTCAGATGGTGAGCAGTCAGGAAATGAAGGGCAAAACGCGAAAGGAGATTTTGATCGGCGGAAAAAGAAGAAACACGAGTTGTTGGAGGAAGTGAGTATAGTCCATTTACTGCTTTCTTACCGAATACAAAGCTTCAAAAAGTCTCCTTACTTTACTCATTTCTGGTGACATTTCTTGAGGCATTCTTAAAGTTTTCAATATTTGATAAATTTTTATATTTCAATAAAAGGTTCCAATCGATTCCGAACTGCTTCAAAAAAGTTGTAAAGAGGCACAAAATGTTCAGTTACGGTTATTCAATAATTATTTCCAGGCCATGAAAGCAAGAACTCCATTTGCCCTTTGGAACGGTCCCACCGTAGTCGCTTGGCTGGAATTATGGGTAGGAATGCCTGCTTGGTACGTTGCCGCATGCAGAGCCAATGTCAAGGTTTTTTTTGAATGCCTGAACCGATTACTCTGCTTATTTTCTTACAGTCCGGAGCAATCATGTCAGCCTTAAGCGACCAAGAAATCCAGAAAGAAATCGGCATTTCCAACCCCCTGCATCGCCTGAAACTGAGATTAGCCATCCAGGTAAACAAGAAAGACCTTGGAAAACAAAACCTGATGTTGAATTCAGGAAATGGTGTCCCTCACGTCGCCGTCAGCTCCTCGAACGGCTCGATTGACTCTGGCATTTGGGGACATGAACCACGAATACATTGGAAATGAATGGCTTCCAAGTCTTGGACTTGCTCAGTACAGGTGAATTTAAATGAATTTGGAAGATTATCGGACTTTCTGGTGGCCCCAAAGACTTTAGAATTGAGAAAAAAGTTCAACAATATAAAAAAAAAGCTTGATAAAAACCTTCTTCAAAGTTTTGTTCTGCAAAGAATTGAATTAGATTCAAACCTTTCATGGGCTCAGAAGAGTTTGAAAAATAGTTTAAAGAACTGTCGCAATAAGAAAATTTCACATGAGTTCTCTCGTTCACAATAAAACTTTTAGGTCAGCATTCATGGAATGCTTGCTTGACGCCAGAATGCTGGAACACCTGTCGAAGCGAGATCTTCGACATCATCTGCGGATGGTCGATACCTTCCACAGAGCGAGTCTCCAATATGGGATCATGTGTCTCAAGAAAATCAACTATGATCGCAAGATTCTGGCCGATAGGAGGAAAGCTTGCGAGAATGTGAATAAAGGTGCGTTCCAACTCCTCAAAATGACGTTGGGAAAAGTCAAAAATGCTCTTTTCAACCAAAATTCGAATTCCCAAGGTGAAGAAAGATTTTCAGACGTTGTTGTATGGTCCAACGAACGGGTTCAAAGATGGATAGAAGAAATTGGCTTGGGAGCCTATTCTCGAAATCTGACGGATAGCGGAGTTCACGGCGCCTTGATAGCTCTGGACGACACCTTCGATTCTCAAGCTTTTGCTTATTCTCTTCAAATTGGAGCTCAGGATAGCCAGAGCCGACAGGTATTTTTTGAGAGCTTTATGCGACATTTAACTCTGAAAAAGTTAATAAAGTTGAATCTAAGAACTATAATTTATTAACTTCTTATGTCAAAAAAATGGCGACATATCTTTTTTGAAAATTTTCCAAGGGTAAGCGACGAGTAAATTATCAAAATAACTTTCAGGTGCTCGAAAAACGGTTCAACGCACTCGTGGCAGAGTACAGAAATGCAGCTCGAGGGCATCCCCAGCCGGTAATGCATTCCTCGAACTAACCTTGTTTATCTGTTTCAATGTTCTCATTAAATCATTAATAATCAAAATGCACGGTTTTTTGCTTTCCATAACTTTTATTTTTGTCAAACGCTCAGATTACCGCAACCTTGTTTTTTGTTTGCTCAATAGGCAGTTTTGAATAATCAATTAATAAACTACCATATTTTAGGTTTGCTCTTGAAGTTGTTGCTCTTTTTCTCATATTTGTGTATTCTCGGGTCGCTTGTCTTTTTACTGTTGTTATATTTTTGCATAATGTAATATTTTTGATAATTGTTGCATGATATGATTTCACATTTTCGATTTTTGTACAAATCGTTGGATTTACAGCTTGCTCCGAAAACGCGTCGAAAGCATAAAAAAGAACGAGACAGCCCTCTCCCAAATCTTTAATTTTCGAATTTCTAGTCATTTTATCAGCCGTTTTAAATTTTTACAGTCCATTCCCAAAAATCCTCTTCATTTTGAAGCTAACCTTTGAGTGGAATGAATGGACTGCCCCATCCTACGCCTACCTGTTTCCGTGTCATATTTTCGAATCTTTGTAACTTCAATGGTGCCCGAATTTGCTTAATATGATTTTCTCAGCTGAACATAATCGAACCTGGGTACATTTTGAATATAATTGTTATCATTTATCATAACCTCCTGACAGCTTTTACCTATAACCTCGATAAAAAACTGCGATCCTCGTTGCTTATTCGTTCTGCGAGAAACAGGTCTTTTTTGATTTATTTTCCATTAAACCAAAAACATTCCTTGATGTTTGATATCGATTGAACTACGGTAGAAGAGCATACCATGACTGTTAATCAACATGAAAGTTCATTCTTGGATATTTATTTGTTTTATCAATGCATCATTATTATGAAAATAAAATGGTTATCTACTTACAGCTGGAAATTTTTTCAACAAGGAAGAAAGACAAACAAATGGAATACAAATGAAGAACCCCGTAAGGTGGACTCTTTCGTTAAGTTCTAGAGTCAAAATAGAATCAAATTATCAATTGCGCAGAACACCGGTCAGGGTAACAAGATTTTACGAAAACTTTTGATTATTTTTATAAATTTGCAGTGATGTACTTTGCGGTCGACTGATTCAACTAAATAAAAAAAGGAAAACTTGTCCTTTTAGCTGTTAGTCATAATTTTCCCGCTTCGAACGTTTTGTTTTTTCAATTTCATATGTAGCCTTGAGGCGTCATAACTAATCTAAAAGTTATTTCATGAAAAAGGGTGAAATTGTGAATTGTTTAAAGTATATCACTGCTTCAAGAGAGAATCTCAGTAAAAACCGAAACTGAACATCTAATGAGATTTTTCTTTGGTAGATTATGTTATTTGGGTAACCATTTTAGTGATTGAAGAGAATCACCAACAAGATAACAGAGTAGGTAAACAAAAAGCTTGAGGAAATTGCAGATTTGACAGTTTTTGTAGAATTCGTGTCGATGACCGTCGAGGCGTGTGCGTTCTCCACACGGATTCGTTTAGGAGCCGAGTTCAGATCTCGCTCAAATGATTCCTAAGGAATGTTTCTTTTATCTTGATAATTAATGTGATTATCAAAAACCTGCTGCTGTTGATTGGCCTTTGGTCGAAGATCTGTGGTGTTGGTGAGCAGATGATGGAAGTTGCAAAGTGAGCCGCTGCATACACAATGTCGAGATATTTCTTCCGAGTTGCTGCCAGTTTTTTCAATTGTGCAGCCCAACGTGACCTTCTGAAAAAGTTCACTGTAAAATGACGTTATCAGCTGGAGGAAAATGACCTGTGGATCGTCGACATTGAGACAACCAGCTTGAATGATGAAGTTAGGACGAGCAACTCCAATGAAAGACTTGTGGTCTTCAATGTTGTGTCGGAAATCGACACTTTCAAGGACCAATTCTGAAGTCGTCAGAGAGACGAAGCAGTAATGACCTTCACAAGTTGTGGAGCTGAAAAAAGCTAGCGGTAAAGTTGGCGATTTAGAAGACCAAATCTCATGGAAATAAAACCAACTCTTTATAAACTTCTTCGCCAAACCGCCTGGAAGATTGTCTTCGTAGACTGTAGCAATAGGTTGGCTGTGCTCCAGCCGATGCGGGTATCACTTTGGTCTCCTTTATATCATGTCAATTCAACCAAAAAAAAAATTAGTTCTACCTGAATGTGATGAATCTTTGCGTAGGTGTTACAAGGCCCTTTCGGGTCGGAACAGATGCAGCCACTCATTGTTTGAGATTTTGAAGTTTCATATCTAGAAATAAAACAAAAAACACTTTCAAAACGGTTTTCAGATAAACCTTGCACAAATTGAATCGCCAGAAGATTCAGGATAGGTTTGAGTCCTCAAGAATAGAGGAAGTCGTGGAAGTCCCAGGCCACAGCCCTGAAGGGAAAACGAAAACTTTAAATAAAGGAAAGAATAATAACCTGTTCGACTCCATCAAAATCGACAACACAGTAATGTCCTTTGCAGGTTCGATCGCATTTATTTTTAGGGCAGTGGTCCCCATTCCGTTCAGAACAAGAGCAGCAGTGAACCATCGGAAGCCGAATGGGCTTATAGTCTTTCAGCTGGAACTTTTCTTGATCTTTGGAAGCTTTCTGACGTTACAAACCCCTTTTCGGTCATTGCACTTGTCCTCGTCGCAATAACAATGAATACTGTCTGTGTTGCTGGCGTAGTGACATCCTCTCTGGCCACCCGGTAGATCAGATACGCATCCTTTCTGAAAATTCAAAGGTTCTTAGAGCTTCGCGTTTAAACGCTCACCTGAACTACAGCGGTTGACTCTTCAAGGAAAATCTCAACCTTGGCGAAGCAAGCGTCTGCTTCGCACATGTCCCTCTCTTCTGACCGACAGTCACATTTTTCTGGGTCCACCTGGTTAATTTTCCTCTATGACGTTATTTTTGAGAAAGAGAAACCTTAGAGCCGTCGATTGTGCTGCATTGAGTCAAACATGAGTGACATTTGGCAGCATATACAGGATTTGCGACGCACACGATCGATAGAATTGTTACCCATACCCGAAGCATTCTGTGGATGCTGAAAAGTTGATTAACAATAAACGATCCTAGAGACAAAACGGCAAAAAAATTTGAGGAATTTTCCAGAAGCTTATCATGCAAAAAGACTTCCTAAAAAAATACTGAAAAACAACTGAAATGAACGCAACCGAAGGCAATTAAGTCATAGATTCCTCGCTCCCTCGTTAAAGTCGTTTAGGTCGTTAAACAAATTACTCGTTTGCCGCACGCGTGATCTTTTTTAGGTTGTCTTGTTTGATTATTCGTGAAGCACTGAACATCTTTTGAAAGGAGAAGCTTTTATCTCAACGTTCAGAACACTAAATAAATACGAGACTTTTTGCTCCAGTGGACAGTTCCTTTTAAAAAGCGGCAGCGCTTGAGCGTTTCTCGAAGTGGCAGCGCCTAACCAGCTCCCGATTTGGCAGCTCTTCTATGACTCTTGAAATGGCAGTCCCAGCCGTTCACCTTCAGCCATCCACAAGTTTTACAGATTATAATCAAAAATAAATCATTTCTTAGAATTTCAAGAAGAAGATCCTATTCAAACAAAATTTGAATTCAGAAAAAAAAATTATTTCACATCTGGCGTAACTTTTTTCTGCTGAGAATCAATGAAAAATTAAAATCACTATGAAAAAGTCGTATTCAAAGCACGGATAGAACAGCGTCGAAAAATACACAAAAAAAATGTTGCGAAAAAGGCGGGTGGCTTTTTCGTCACATGCACGGATCAAACATGATGGCAGGATAGGAAGAAAAAGGTGATAAGGCGAGATTCGAGAACGGCGATTCGCGACCACCAACCGCGTGAAAAACTGGTTCGCGGGTCGTCAAAAGCTTTTCCATCTCTGGAATTTCAGGCAAAACAGCCTGCATAATCCCCAATCTTCCTTGACGACTTCATAGCTAGTTTTTTGTTGGAGATATGGAAATCATTCTGATGAAAATAAAGAGATAAAAATGGTTGTCATGATAATGTTGGGCATGTTAGTGATAGAAGAAACCGCAATGCGAAAGAACGCAACGGAGCGTGAATAATTAGTAGGCGCAAGTTCTAATTGGCGCCTTGAAATTATCACCGTCTGAGATTTTTTTTTAACAAAAACCTAGACAGCTACTCAAAACAGTTTTTCCCCCAGAAGTGAACTTTTACAGAAACTGATTGATTTTTTTTTGAGATTAATAGAAACCGTGGAAGCGTTTTTTCATATAGAAGAGTATTTCTGCTTGAATCTATAAATCTCGAGGCCGCCTAAAATTGGCAAAAAAAGAGATAACGCCCGCAAAGTACGAATCAGCTGTTTTTGATCATCTCAAAGAAGATTATTTTCGTACAATTTCTATTTTGACGTTTTTTTCATTTTCTTACTTATCATCCGCTTTGAAGAAAAAGGGCTATAAATGACAAAGAAAACAAAAAGCAGGAATATGAAGAAAATAATCTAGTATATGAAGTTGAGAATCGAATAAGTACCACATGCTCAACACGAACACTTCTCTCAAAGGTATCGATTCGGTAAACAAACTTGGAATAACTTATAGCTGTGAAACAGTAATATAATTCTTCTAATCGGGAGCACAAAAACATGAGGAAAACATAACGAGAGAAAAGTAATGTTCTTTCATTTGCTAGCACCTAAGTGCAATAGATAACATAGTTACGGGAAGAAGGAGTGAATCTCGTTTTGGAGAGGCCGCTTGTTTTGACGCTTTTTCCAGTCAAGGCTAAAAAGTGAGCACTTTGAAGTTCACAACTAAATTTTGATAGGAAGATCGAAAAATGGAAAAAAAACATATTTTCATTCAAAAAAAGTTTTTTTTGTGTGGAGATTGAAATAAATTAGGACGAGGCTCACTTTGGCTCAAACTGAACAATCCTTGTGAAAAAAATTGAACTGACTGAAAAAATGATTCGATTTTTGATGCTTTTTTTCTCGAACCTAATGCCTTCGACAAAAAAAGCGTGCACAACCAACAAAGGATAGATGGTTGATCTGAAGAGGAAAACGATAGCGTGCGCAGTTCGCAAAGAGAACACTCGAAAGTCAAAAGCTGCGCGACGCTCGTTGGAGAAACACGTAACGAGCGGCTCGGCGCTCGGAAACCGCCATTTCCTTTGTGGATTGTCCACTGGATTGCCCTGTTAAACGAGTGTTAGGTTGAGTTAGACATGAACTAGTATAGCAAGTAGAAGACTTAGCTGTAGATTTCTCAGAGTATTGATGGTTAATTCACAACATTTTTCGGAAGAGTTTGAGAGGGGGAAAGAGAAACTCAAGTGAAGGCGCTGCAACACAAAAAAACTAATTTTTTCTGAAGTCTTCAATTATTAATGAATGAACTGTACTACCGGCAACTGCTAAATAACAGATAATAAAAAAACAGGTATTTGATTTCAAAGTAATTGAAATACAAGTGGCGCCATGAATAAAAAAAAGATAAATTGCTGAAAGTTTTTTTTAACAAACCAAGCTTAAAATATACTTTGCAAAAAACATGCAAATTTGAAGATTTTCCATCGAAACTATTTTTTTTCTGGATTTAGACAGCTTCTCACTAGTTTATAGAAAAAACGAAAATCAATGAATATTTTTGTATGAGCGTACTTGAGTATTTTTGACTGCCTGTTAAAAAAGACGTACATAATTTTCTCACTATACTTTTAAAAAGAAGCTCTCCTTCATCGACCTCCACTTTTTGCGAACTTTTCGTAGGTCTACTCAACTTCTCAGCAATTGATCACCCGACGCCTTATGAGGAATTCCTGAGGGATTTTCTCCTGCAGCCGACCAACGTGCCGCGCCATTACTCTTACGTGGCCAAAAATACACATGCCGGTGACACGTCCGCTTCTTGTCTCTACACATTTTCCCTTCAGATAGTTTTAATTTTGGATATTCAAAAAAAATGAGCTCTTTTTTAGAACAATAGGTACTAAGGTCGCTTTGTTAGTATTCTATTGGGTCCTATACATTTTGTGGACCGACCGATGGATTGAAATAACTGACAAATCAAAAAAAAAATGCGAAGATTGGAATGGATAGAGTACACGAAAATGAACAAAATTGAATCCGAAAGAAAACCCTTTCTGTCAAATTGTAGCGACAGCACTTTTTTCAATTGACGTCTTCAACCACACCTGATTTATGAAGGAATAGTGTAGGGCGCTTTTTTTAGTCGAACGTACAATCAAATCATAAAAAACCGGAACCCAAATGAAGGAAAAAGAGCTCAGATCTCATGCTCGCACCAAAGAGCCCCGCAGGGAATAACGTACTAGCGGATGATCCAGAAGAACAGAGGGACCCCATATGTCAAAAACGTCTCGAAGCGGCCATAATTCGTGGCGAGAACCAATTTGGCGGGAGCTGGTCGCATCGGATCCTTTGCGGGGCTTCGTTCCTCCTTTTTAGCGACAATTAAAGTTCTGCTGTTGCAGAGAGATTATGAGCTGAGCTTTTCTCTCACTGGCTTATTAGACAAGGTCTTCTACATCCTCCGAACATAGAATAAAGGAAAGGAAAGGAGAAAAAACAGCTGACCCAATTAGAAAACACCAAATAAGCCTGGATTTCAAGTGGGGCAGTTTTCCACACGGTGGTCAAAATTAATAACTTGAAGATTAATATTTATCGAGAACAAGGCTGGAAATCCATTCTAAAACTTTAACATCATTCGTGAAACAATTCTGAGAAGCTCACAATCTCATTATTTTTTTGTTCGATTTTTGATCCTGTTCAAAAATCCCAATGCTTTTTTGAAAATCTCAAACTTCATGACGAATTTACAATTATCGAATCAGTTATTTAACAAATTCGAAGCTTCAAAAAAGAAAAAAACAATTGCACTTTTTATACGAAAAATTAATCTGTGCGAAAGTAAATTTCTGAGTACAATATTCGGTGTAGATGTTGCAAGTGGTCAATTGAAAAATGGACACTTCGAAATAAGATAAATCGGGGGCGCCTGAGGTCCGGCGGCAAAGTCTTGATTGCGAGTTTTGACGGCCGGCCGACACGCAGTCGACGGCTCTGACGACGAGATTAGCCATGCATGCCGTCTTTTTGAGACAGAAGCTTTCTCAGTTGAAACGTACTGATAATGAAGTTAGAATTTTGTAACTTTCAACTCGAAACTTTCAGTTTGAGAACTTCATATTTGTGTTCACGTTGAAAATTTGAGTCAATTTCAATAATTTTTTTGCAGAACTGACTCATTTCAAATAGGTTATGCATTGAGGGTTTCAATTCAAACTTTGATCGGATGAGATTTTTTTTTGGAAGGTCTAAAACAAGATTTATTTTGACTTCAATCTCGAGAAAAATGTGAATCGCTGAAGTTTGACATGTAAAAACTGATAAGGACTGCCCTTTCGAGAGAAGTATCTATACGAAATTCTGACCGAAAATAATGAAACACTTTGTGAAATATAACATTTATCAACCCCATGTAAAAAAGGAAAAACAAATTTCAGAGCACTCCGAAAAAGTTCTGTAGCCACATTGAAGAGCAAGCTGGACCTGAGCTGAAAGACGATGCGCCTGCAAATATTATAACCACTCGAAAAGTCGATTCTTTCCAAAGATTCCACAAATATCGCAATGTTTCTCCAAAGCTTGGTGTTAATTTCTCAATGAAAAATATTTAATGCCGAATAAATGATAACCGGGTAAAAAAATTCAATTAGTATGGAAAGGTAGAACTTTTTAGTTGTAGAGTTCAGGAAATTTTTTTTTTGGTCATAGTTTTCAGAATCGAATTTGAAATTGTGATTCACCCTGGCTTCAATTTTATTTAGTCATGCCCCTTGAAGCAATTAAGAAAACGTTTCGTTGAAATTTCATTCAACAGCGAGAAGAAAATCGATTCAAAAGCCATAAAATAGTCGAGAAATGGGTGAAACAGGTATCAGTGAAATGTTATGAAAGCGAGAACCCCGATGTCTTGACATGTAGCCATGAAAATAGAACAGAGATTTCTATCAAAACATTGCGCAATCCTTGCTGATTCTTGCAACTTTCTCAAAAAACTCGACTGAGTCATTTCGTATTTTGACTGCAAATTTATGCCGTTAGATATGACATTAAAACGCTGATTGGAAAAATCAATACTTTGATAAACGCGCCTAACAATCACCGACTTTCCATTTTGATGCTTCTACTTTTTGCAATATTCTTCCTTTTTTCTGTGACTTGCAAAAATGAAAAAACACTTGACATTAGCATCAGCGATGAAAGTCATAAAATCGAGGTAATTTTATTTACAATTGAAAATCTTGAGGGAGAAAAACGAGTAAAATTGACTTTTCAGGGGTTTTTTCATGAAAAAATCAACACAAAAATAAAAGAATAGCCTGGTTTTCTGATAATTTTCCGTTTTTTTTTTTCAAAAAGTAAGAATTTTCAAATTTCAGACGTACCTTGGAAGCCATTACCTACAAGCAAAACCAAACGACACTGTTGGAATTGAATGTCGTTGTTCTGGCCATCCAAATTGCAAATGTTTGTTCGTATTACAACATACTCACAGCAGAGAAAGTTCAGATGGTTTATCATTCACGGTCTCTGACGATTCTGATCCCGCGAGTCCCAGAATAGGCATATTTCACGATTTCGATGATCCCGGTTATTTGAAATTGATGATAACAAACATATCGGTAATTTTTATTGGTTTTTTATCGAAATAATATAATTCCAGATCTTTGATTCTAAGCGTTACACGTGCCAGATGAACTATAATCCGGATTTAAATGTGTCAATTCACTTTTTCACTGGAGGTTAAAATTTTTTTTGAAAAATTATTTTTTTCGATTTTTTTGAATTTAACTTGTCAACTTTTTTTCTGGTATTTTTTTAAAAAAATTAGCTCAAGTTTACTTTTTGATGTGACTTTTACTGAAAAACGCTTTTTTTCCTTCCAGAAAAATTTTTTTGATCAATAGTTGAATTCCCAGACTGGAGTACGGATTTTTTTCGTCCCTTCCAAAGTTGACGGTTTTGTTGTCAAAAGCGAAGAATTTGTTGTTCCTTGTCGTGCTTCAAGGTTTTCGAAAAACGTGACTCTTCGAGTGGACAACGTTCTTCAGAACTTTCCGTACAATCCCATGTGAACCGATTTTCCATTGTTTTAAATTAATGTTTCTTTTCTCAGGTTAGGCTTCAAGGTTTCAAACTGTTCTCTAACACAACAATTATACGTTTGTAAGTATGGAGAGGAGGAGGCGAGTTACGATATCGGGCCTCATGCAACGTTTGATAAGCACGATATGGAAATCTTCATTAAATCAGTGAGTTTCCTTTATTTTGAATTTCTTCAAAGTTACCACTCATGAAATTTGTAGGAACTGGTAGATGATCATATTTTTCAAGTTTGGTGCACGGTCAAAAGCAACAAGAGACTAGACGACAAGAATTTGATGAAACTCGATTTGATTTGTTCTCCAGAAGCCAAAGAACATTGCGCAAAAGTAAATTTAAACATTTCTATTTTTGATTCCTTGGAATTTTCTTCAGATCATTATGGTAAATGCAACTTCCCGCCTATTTACTGGGAGAACAACGTTTCTACATTGGACTGAGAACTTTTCTGGATTTTTTGCTTGTGTTCTCAGTTTTGATGGCATTGAGCAACTGATACACGAAGAATTCGTGATTTTCCCTGCACCGCCACACTTGACTTCTTATCCGAAACTGGCAAACGCTTACAACTATCATAAGATTATTTTTTGGCTTGTTGTTATTTTTTCGTGCGTACCGATATTGTTGATTTCGAACTTTTTACGCAGTCCAGAAAATCGAGAATTTCTGAAATAGTAAGTTTGGAAATGAAGTCTTTTCACGATTTGAATTTATTTCAGTTTTTTCATGAACGATCATGAAACAATTCACGTGAACGACAGACTTTTCAACTTTTCCAAAGAGGTAAAAATTTTTTTCACTTCTTACTTATCAAACTTTTACAGGAAAAAATTGGAGAAGGACACTTTGCGCTGGTTTTTCTCGGCTGTTAACATCGCTCTCAAAACACTACACGAAAGTTCGGAAAAAGTCGCGCTGAAATGTGAGAATATTTCAAAATAAAAAACAATTTATTAAAGATCTTGAGATCCTCGAGGTATACAAGATCAGAAAAGAACCGAAATAAATATGCTGGAAAATGAAGCGACGGTGTTGCAAAGCCTTCGGGGACATCCGAACGTCATCAAGTTTTTTTCTTCGGAATACAAAAGGTTAAAAAAAGAATATTAGCTCTGAATAATGTATTTTTTTTCAGTTTTTGCTGCTTAAACTACGAGCTGCGGTACATTGTCCTCGAGTACTGCGGAAATTATTCCCTAAAAACATATTTGAAAAATTATCAAAAACCAGTTTCCGATCGGTGTCAATCTTCTCTTCTTTATGACCTCAAGTTCCCATCTCAAGTTATACAAAAAAAACAACTGAAGGACAGAAATGTTATCTCAGAGATCAGAAGAGACTGAAAATGTGTTGCATTTTTTCGATTTGTGTTCATATGGGTGGCAAATAGCACGAGGAGTACAGTTTTTGCAAACCAAAAAGGTTAAAAATTCGGAAAGGGGTTCAAAAAAGAATCAGCTATTTCAGTGTGTTCACGGAGACCTTGCCCTGCGTAACGTTTTGTTAACTACCGATGGAATTTGCAAAATATCTGATTTTGGACTAGCTTTCTTCATCGATCAGCCTCAGAACAACATGGACGGAAAAAGAAAGATTTCCTATGCTTGGAGTCCTTTGGAAACTTTGCATACCGGTTACCCAACATTTGAGGTTTTATGATATAGGGATTTTTGTTCAATGAAAAAGTTTAGTCGGATATTTGGGCGTTCGGAATTATTTTACAAGAAATCTTCGCTCTCGGAGACGATCCTCATCCGGAAAAAACCTTAGAAGAGTACCAAGACTTTTTGAAGTCTGGTGGAGTGGTTCCTTGTCCGCACTTATGTCCTGTAGTTCTGTGAGTATCATCTTTTCTGTCAAAAACTTTTTTTCCAGATATCAAGTAATGAAAACGTGCTGGGAAATGGATCCGAGGCAACGGGCGACTATCGGTCATTGCGTGAACAGCCTCCAAACTTTGTTCCTAGATGTAGATTCAAATGTGAGATCTTATTGGCTTCTCGAAAAGCAAAATTTTCAGAAAGCGCGGGCTTTATTCAACAAACTAACGCAGTCGAGTTACATCGAGTGCTCTCAGATCCAATCACCAAGTTCTGATTCGATTCCATTTCTTGCAGCAGATGTAGAAATGTCTTCTTTATGATTTAATATACGGGTTTTTGTTTTTGTTTGTCTTTTTTGTTGTTACGTTGTATGTTTCTGAACTCTCTTTTTTTTCACGGGTAATTTAAGCATATACCTCTGAAATTTTAAATCAATGGTAAATGGTTGCAGTTACAAATGGCAGTCCATGGTTGCATGAGATATTGGTCGTCTTTGATTTACTCATCACCTTCTTACGGGTAGTCTGGGGGTTTTTTTCGCCTTCGATGAAACTTTTTTATGTGATAAAGAAATAAAAAAATATATATTTTTTTAATTCTGAACATTTTTTTGACAGTCAATTTTGCGATAACTTGGTATTAGTGATAAAAATCAAAGAAGAAGAAATTGAAGTTTGTTTGAATGGATAATTAAAAAAACTCTTTGCAAACTTTGTGTGAATTCCAACGAGCGTTTGCAACGAGCAAGGATAAACATTCAACGAAAAAAAAAAGAAACCGAGTAGTCTGATACTTTTTGTTTGACAGGCTACTCTCATTTAACAGTCTTGTCGTTTTATTTTTGGGAAGTCGGATTGAATGGCGAGAAATTCAATCAACAGAAAATCAATTATAGCGCTAACGACCAGTTCTACGCGCGTTCTCTGAATGTTACTCTTGTTCACGCTGTTTCTACTTTTTGTATCAACGGACGAGGAGATCCTCGATATTACTACCAGTGGTGAAAATCACAAAATCGAGGTTTTTTTCAGACACTCTTTTCCATTTTTTTCTCATACGAGAAGACTGGTGAAAACATTCAAAGGTAATAAAATGGTGAGCATTATCAAAAAAAAACCTGAATAAAAATAAGACGACGCATGTATTTTTCAGATAAATTTTTTACCCAGATGCTCAGCTGGCATATCATCATGCAATGATGGAATAGTCTCAAGATTTGCAAGATTTGATAAAATTTTTTCAAACTGCGGATTAATGTCATTTGCGATAAAGTTTGAGAACTGATTAAAAAAGATGGCACTAATATCATAAGAGCCGTTCATGATATGAAAATCTATCGATTTCTTTTCTATGCTGTTTTTTTTCTTTATGCCCATTTCATTTCCATAACTAAACAGGATTCAAAAAATCTTGAACTGACTACCAGCAATTTAAACCACAAAATCGAGGTGAACTAATTATTTTCGCGCGATTCTTTTTGAAAAACTGGTTTTCGGCTTTTTTTTAGACTTACTACGAGAACTACTTCCTACAAGCGAAACCAAACGATACAGTTGATATCGAATGTCGATGTTCTGGTCATCCGAATTGTACATGTTGGTCAAAAACGAAAAAGTAAGGCTGAGAAGGTTGAAGTTCAGATGGGTTATCATTTACGTCAATCGATAACTTCAGCGAAGCGAATGCTAGGATTCGTCTTTTTCAAAACTTTGATGATCCCGCCTACCTGAAATTGACAATTACGAATCCATCGGTATAACTAACTGGTTCTCGATCGAATTAATATTTGCAGATTGTTGACTCCGGCCGTTACATGTGCCAAATGAATCAAAACTTAGAAATAACAAAGTCTATACATTTGTTCACTGGAGGTAAATTTTTGAATGATTTTAAGGTTCCAAACTGATATTTTTTAATGATATTTTATAGACCGAACAACTGCATTTTTCCTACCTTCCAATAATGACGGTTTTGCTATTGAAACCCCAGATCTTGTGATTCCTTGTCGCGCTTCGAGGTTTGCGTTAAACGCCACCCTCTACATCGACAAAGTTTTCTTAAATCTTCCTTACAACCCCATGTGAACAAAGTTTTTTTCAAAATTTCAACTAAATCTTTTTGTTTAGATTGGGTTTTGAGATTAAAAAGGCGTCCTTGAAACAGCATTCTTATGTTTGTGTATATGGTAAAGAAAAGGCGATTTTTGATATTGGTCCTCATGTGCCATTTGATAAACGCAATATGAATGTAGTTATACATTCAGTAAGTTTTTAACTTATAATTTTGAAATTGCATCATGAAACTGCAGAAACTAGTGAATGAAAACATTTTCCAAGTTTGGTGCACTGTCAGAAGCAGAAAGAGATTGGACGACAAAGATTTGATGGAAATTGATTTAGTTTGTTCTGCAAATGCCCGAGAACACTGCGCAAAGGTTAGCGCATTTTTTTGTGGTCAACCCATATCATCAAACTTTCAGATCACCATGGTGAATCAGACTTCTAAAAGTTTTGCTGGGAGAACAGCGTTTCTCCATTGGACCAAAGATTTCTCTGGAATTTTCAAATGCGTTCTTAGTTTCAATAAAACTGAGCAGTTGACAAAAAAACATTTGGTCACTTTTCCTCAACGACACAAATCTCGACCCAAGCAAGCAGATTCCGCTTACGATTATTACAAGATTTTTGTTTGGTTCATTTTGATCCTCCTTTTTGGGGCGATTTCAATACTCTCGACTCTGCTATGTAACTCAGAGAAGAGAAGCTTTCTGAAATAGTGAGTATGTGAATCACAAATCATAATTTTTGTTTTAGTTTATTTTTCGATCAGCATGAAACAATACGTTTGAATAATAGGGTCTTCAATTTCGCCAGGGAAGTGAGTGATTTCAATGAAGTACTCATAAAAAAACATTTTTATAGAAAAAAATTGGAGAAGGAGAGTTTGCGCTTGTTTTTTCGGCTGTCAACACCGCTCTCAAAATGTTGCATGAGAAATCCGACAAAATCGCATTAAAGTGTGAGTTGAATTTTCCTGAACAAAATACGACTATTTTTTTTGCATAACGAATACTTTTGAGGTCCACGAGGCAAGCATGGTCAGAAAAAAACAGAAATCAAAATGCTGGAGAATGAGGCCGCAGTTCTGCGAAGTCTCGGAGAGCACCCCAACATCATTAACTTTTTCTCTGCAGGATATAAAAGGTCGATAAAATTCGATTTTCTTTTAAACTTTCGTTTCAGCTTTTTATGTTTCAAATTCGGGCTCAGTTACATTGTTCTCGAGTACTGCGAGAACTTTTCATTGAACTCATTTTTGGGAAGCTACCAGGAATCAACTCTCGATCAAGGAAATACCGATCGAACATGTCTATATGAATTGAAATTTCCATCCAAAGTTCTCAAAAATCAAAGCAACATTCCAAATTAATTTCTTCACAGAATTCTGAAAAAACCGAGGACGTCTTGATGTTTGTCGATTTATGTTCATATTCCTGGCAGATTGCGGAAGGAATACAGTTTTTACAATCAAAAAAGGTATCACGATAACTTCGAATAGAGTATTATGAATATAATTAGTGTATTCACGGAGACCTCGCTCTAAGAAATATTCTTCTGACAGCGGATGGAATTTGCAAAATCTCTGACTTCGGATTATCTCAGATCGTTGATCCGGAATCTTCCACGAAACATCAAGAAAATCGGAGAAAACTTTTTGCTTTTCCTTGGTGTTCTCCGGAAAAGCTGAAGAGTGGAGAATCTACATTTGCTGTAGGGTGACGTAACTTGAACCTTTCAATCAAAGAATTAAGTCGGACATTTGGGCTTTTGGTGTGATCCTCCAAGAAATATTCACTCTCGGAGGCGATCCTCACGCAGGAAAGACCAGGGAAGAATATGAGGAATTTCTGAAGTCTGGCGGAATAGAAGCTCGTCCGTCTTTGTGCCCTCAGGCAGTGTAAGGGCCTTTGTATCCGGGATTTTTTTCATTTATTTCTAGTCAGGTATACTTTGATGCGATCATGTTGGGACCCTGACCCTTTCGAACGCGCCAGCATCGATTTTTGCAGTAATGGTTTGAGAAACTTGCTTCTGGAAGTTGATGCAAATGTAAGTTTCTCGTAGGCTTCAAAAAATTCTAAGTTCTTCTAGAAAGCCGTCGCATTATTCAACAAACTGGTGCCGTCAAAATATATTGAAGGTCCGAATATTAAATCACCAGTATCTGAAAACCTATCACTTTTGCAGAATACAGAAACTTTTTTATAGTTTTTTTTTACCTTTTTCGATTTTTAGTTCATTTCCGTGTTTAGAAATTTTGCAATGTGCTCACGGGTTTTTTTAACAACTCCTGCCTCACAAATCATTTCAGATCTTAGTTAAACTTAGGAGAAAATATAAACCGATGGAACATTCATCAAACAATACACGCACACACAAAAACACAATGAAGAGGAGAAAAACCAGTCCGGAAGGAAAAGGATGTACAAAGCGGAAGAAAATTGAAGATAAATAGTGTTGAACTCAACGTGTTGGTTGAAATTTATCCAATCGACTCAATTTTTTTTCGCGAATTCGAAGTGACGGAAATAATGATTAACTCACTTGAAGAGTACTAACATAATCGATAGAATGATAAGGGTGTCGACCAGTTTTGCACGCCTTTTCTCAATGTTTCTTTTCTTCGTGTTGTTTTTGCCAGTCGTTATAACTAACGAGGGAGCCACAGTTCTTGACTTTGCTGTCGGCGATGGAAGTCACAAAATCGAGGTACATATATATGCTGAATTTTTCGATGGGGATTTCTCGAAATGAATCTGTTCAGGTCTACGATAAAACTCTGTACATACAGGCAAAACCAAATGACACAATTAGTATCGAATGTCGATGTGCTGGCCATCCTAATTGCCAACGTGAGTTGAAAAAAAGTTTTTTTCTTATTTTGATGACGTTTAGATGGGCTAACATTCCAATTCTCTAGCGATACTGAAGGTCGATCCACGCCTACTTTGCTCAGCAATAACACTCCCTTCGAAATTCAAAAGTTGACCATTCCTGAAGTTTCGGTTACCGAAATCATCAGATTTTCTTTTTTTACTCCTTTTAAATTAGATCGATTATTGCGGTTTTTTTACACATGTCAATTGAAAAACAATCCGGAAATAGAAAGTTCTATCTACTTGTTCACTGGAGGCTAGTTTTAGTCATGTTTCTAGAAAACTATTGTTTTATAGATTTTACAACACCGCTCTTCATACCTCCAGATATAGACGGGTTTTCCACAAAAACTTCGGACTTTATTGTCCCTTGCCGGTCTTCAAAATTTGTCACGAACGCAAAGCTCTTAGTCGACGCAGTCTCCAAAGATATTCCCTACAGCCCGTTGTAGGTTTTTCAAATAAACGAACTTTTAAATTCCGTGTTTAGTGTTGGTTTCAAAATAGAGAGAGGACCGACGGGAAGACATAAATATACTTGCAAGTATGAGAAAGAAACGTCAAACTACACAGTCGCCATGTATGGTGCTCTCGAAACCACTTTTTAATATTTATTCCGTGAGTTTAAAAATAAAAATTTTTTTCTATGAAGAAATTACAGGTGCTTCTTGATGACGATAGTTTTCAAGTTTGGTGCGAAGCTTACACGGATGAAAAAATCGAGAAAGAAGATGTTATAACGATTGAATTAATTTGTCCACCGAAGTTGAGCGGACAATGCAATGAGGTGATTTCTGTTATTTTATTCCCTTTGGCTTTAATTTATTCTGATCCAACTAAACATCTCTTAAAATTAATTCCAAAAAAAAATTTTTTTTCTATTCTAGGACGACACGGTGGTTACCAAAAACCCAATGATAGGCACAAAATCGACGTTCACTACTTGGGGCGAGCATTTTTCTGGAATTTTCACCTGTGTCCTGACAATAAATGGGAGTAGAAGAGCTCATTGTTTGGTCCACGAAGATCTTGTCGAATTTCCTCCGCCTCCAAAACTGAACTCTACACTCGAAGCCATGAAGTCAACCACTGGGCGATATAAAATAATTGCCTCAACTATCGGAATTTTTTTGATAGTTACAGCCTTTATTCTGGCCATTTTACTCTGCAACTCACAAGGACGGGAATTGATCCTAATGTGAGTTAGACAAAAAAAAATTGATTTAAGACTTTTTCTAGAACATTCTCCAGCAAGCACGAACGCATACACATGAACGACCGCCTTTTCAACTTTTCTAAAGAGGTTTGAAGAAATATCAACTTTCCAGCCTTCAGAAAATTATTTCCTTTCAGAAACAAATAGGGGAAGGAGAATTCGCGCGTGTATATCTGGCTACCAACAACACTCTTGCAGAGCTGGACCACATTTTTTACAAAGTCGCTTTGAAATGTCAGTTCTAGTCTCTCATTCTTACAGATAAAGATCGAATTCAGATCCCCGTGGTAAGAGAGGACAGAGAATCGACGAAATAGCCATGTTGAAAAATGAAGCTGCGATTTTGGAACAGCTAGATTGTCACGAGAACATCATTAACTTTTTCTCATTAGAATACACAAGGTGGTTGAAGTGGAATTATTTCAAAATCTAATGGAGGATTATAGATTTTTCTATTGCACATTTGACGTCAGTTTTATCGCTTTGGAATACTGCAACAATTATTCTTTGAAAATTTGTTTGGAGAAATTTGCCGAGCCGCAGTTGGACCTGGAAAAACACGAGGAAGATCGTCTTTATAACTTAGAATTCCTTCTGAAAGTTTTCCAGAATCACTAAAAAAATAAGAATAGAGTAAATTATTAAGAAATGTGAAGATAAAGAAATGAACACGACGGTTGAATCGCTGAAGTTTACCGATTTGTGTTCCTACGCATGGCAAATATCGCAAGGTCTCCAATTTCTTCAAACAAAAAAGGTAAATAACTGATAAAAAAAATGAAAAATATATTTTCAGTGCGTTCATGGTGACCTCGCATTAAGAAACATTTTATTGACTGATAATGGGATTTGTAAAATTTCCGACTTCGGATTGGCTCGGATAATTGATGACGATGCTGATATCGAACCTCAAGCGGAGCGACGCAAAAATCTTCCATTTGCCTGGTGTCCATTGGAAACCTTGCAAAACGGCAAATCCACGTTTTCGGTAGGTTTCTGAACGGATAACCAATGATTATACTGTTTCAGTCAGACATTTGGGCTTTCGGAGTAGTCCTTCAAGAGATTTTCACTCTTGGAGTCGATCCTCATCTAGGCAAAAGTTGGGAAGAATATGAAGCTTTTCTGAAATCTGGAGACTTGGTACCTTGTCCACCTCTGTGTCCAGCAATTGTGTCAGTACATTATCTTATCAAAAATTGGAGATGAAGTTATTTTTTTCAGATATGAATTAATGAAAGATTGCTGGCATAATGAACCAACGATTCGAATCGGCATCGATTTCTGCGTCAATAATTTGAGGAACTTGCTACTGGATGTGGATTCAAAAGTGAGACACATTTTTTTATTTTTTCAGAGTTCAAATAATTTCAGAAAGCCGTCGAGCTTTTCAATAAATTGGTGAAGTCAAAATATGTTAGCATTTCTTTCGCCAACTCGCCAGATGTTTCTACTCCATTTCTGTTTGAAAATGAAAAAGTTAGGCATTTCTAAATGTTTATTCTTTCATTTTTTTAAATTTTGTTCCCTTTGCAGCGTAATTTTGAAGCTTCCAAGCAAATTTCTTTCTCGGGTTGAAGTTTGTAAACGAGTACATTAATAAATATTTTCTGATTCTTTCTTTTTCTAATGGCTGAACTTCTTTTTTGGTGTTTTTCAGTGAAGTCCGACTCTTAGAGCTCATCTCAGTGTCAATTATATTTTTTTCACACTTTATTTTGTATATTGATTAAATAAAAGATAAAAAGAATCCGATAGTGAATTTATGTAAACGAATTATTTTTTTAGCTCCCGATTCATTGAATTTTTTTATTGCTACAAAGTCTGAAAAACCGCAAAGAAAAAATCATATGAAAAAAACTAGAAAGGAAGAAAAAAATTGATCAAGACAGGAAGGAAATCAAAAAAATTGCGTGGCATTCGCTGTTCTCGGTTTGATGCTGGAATTTTACAGCGATCTTCACCTTTTTTTGATTCGAACCGACAGAAATCTTGATTAGCTGAATCAATGAGTACTCAGAATCGACGAGAAAAAAAAAATCGATGGATGATAAGGCAACCGACCAGTTTTTCACGTTTTTTTTTTCATGATGTTCTCGTTTTTTGCGCTGTTTCTAGCGGTCGTATTAACAAACGAAGGAGCAACAGTTCTCAACTTTGCGGTCAGCCGTAAAACTCATCAGATCGAGGTTTCCGCTGCTTTTTCCTTTTGAAGAGAGGATGTTAATTTATCATTTTTCCATTTTTTTTTTAATGCTTCGGCTTGACTTCTGCTGTTGGTTCAATTTCAAATACCCTAGAGAATTCAGGTGTACAATGGAACCCTCTTCATACAAGCTGAACCGAATGACACAATTAAGATCGAATGCCTTTGTTCTGGCCATCCGAATTGCCGATGTTAGTTCATTGAAATAATTTCTTTGTTACTCCAATGATTTTAGTTGGGATATCGTTCCAGTTTTCTAGCAATGTGGCGGGTCAGCCTCCGCCGGATCTACTCAGCAGTAGCGCTTTTCTTCGACATCAAGCCTTATCCATTCCTGAAGTTTCGGTTCACACATTTTGGCCATTTAGTTCAAATTTTGATTCTTAATCAGATCAGTAACTGCGGGTTTTACACTTGTCGAATGAAGAAGAACCCAAGAATTAAACGATCGATTTATTTGTTCACTGGAGGTCAGCTTAAGCAAAATTGAGGTAAATATTTTCTTTCTACAGATTCAACAACACCGCTTTTTATACCTCCTGATCGAGACGATTTCTCAATAAGTATGTCACCTTTTGTTATCCCTTGTCGATCTTCGAGACTTGTGAAAAACGCAAAAATTTTGATTGACGGAGTTTTCAAAAAAATTCCGTACAGCCCTTTGTAGGTTTTCTTGAACCTTACAAATTATCCCAAATTATTTCCAGCGTTGGTTTCACAATAAACGATCGTGAAATGAAGAGACATAAATATACCTGCTTACATGGAGATGAAACCTCACACTACACTGTTATTGGCGTCCTCGATACGACTTTCAACATTTATTCGGTGAATATCGATACATTTTTTGAGTAATTTAAAAAAATTTATATAACAGGTGCTTCTTGACGACGATAGTTTCCAAGTTTGGTGTGCAGTTTTTACTGAGCATTTGAACGTGACAGAAGAAACGATAACGATAAAATTGGTTTGCCCTTCAGAATTGAAAGGGCAATGTAATGAGGTTACTTACATTGGTCCCTACTGATTCTAGTGATATTGAAAACCAAGACTTTCAGGACGATACTGTGGTTAATAAAAACCGCTTGATTGGCACAAAGTCAACTTTCCATACATGGGACGAAAACTTTTCTGGAAATTTCACTTGCGTTCTAACTATCAACAGTACAAAGAGAACTGAACACTGTGCCATCCACAAAGAACTCGTCGATTTTCCTCCGCCTCCAAAATTCAACTCTACACGGAAAGCCATGCAATCAGCGATTCTGCGATACAAAAATTTCTCCTCAACCATCGGGATTTTGTTGATGGTTTTGGCTGTCATTTTGGCATACTTATTGTGCAACTCACAAGGAAGAGAATTGATCAAAGTGTGAGTTCAGGAGGGGAAGAACTGAAGTTTCTGTGAATTTTTTTAGAACATTTTCCAGCAAGCACGAACGCATACGTATAAACGACCGCTTTTTCAACTGTTCTAAAGAGGTTGAAAAAATATCAATTTTTTAGACTTGAGGAAAAAGTCCTTGCAGGAACTGATAGGAGAAGGGGAATTCGCAAAAGTTTATAGGGCTACTTACAGCATCCTTGCAGACCCCATCTACCAAAAAGTTGCTCTGAAATGTCAGCCGCATCTTTTTGGAAAAAAAAGTAGTTCTGTTTTAGATCCACGTGGTAAGAGAGGACGAAGAATTGACGAAACGACCATGTTGAAAAATGAAGCCGCCGTTTTGGGAAAGCTAGATTCACATGAGAATATTATAACCTTTTTTTCTTTGGAATATCGCAGGTAAACTTTATTCAGTGTTTTCAAATGAACTAGACCATAATTTAGGTTTCTCTGTTGTAAGTTTGACGTCAGCTTCACTGCTTTAGAATACTGCGAAAACCATTCTTTGAAAAGTTTTCTGAGGAACTTCGAAGAACCAATGCTCGACTTTAAGACAGATGAAAAAGAGCGGTTGTATGAATTGGAAATCGTTATAAAGGTTTCCTGAAACCAGAAGAGCTCAAAAGTAACATTCGATTTCAAGCATTCAGAGAAGGAGGAAAGGCAATCAATGATTGAATCGTTGAAGTTTTCAGATTTATGTTCTTACGCCTGGCAAATATCTCACGGTCTTCAATTTCTTCAGGCAAAGAAAGTAAGGAAAAATGGAAAACAAAATTGTAGAAAAACATATTTTCAGTGCGTTCATGGTGACCTCGCTTTAAGAAACGTCCTACTGACCACTGACGGGATTTGCAAAATTTCCGATTTTGGGTTGGCTTGGATAGTTGATAATAACATCCAAAACGAGCCTCAAATTGAGAGAAGAAAAACTTTTTCATATGCCTGGTGTCCGTTGGAAACGCTTCAAAGTGGTAAATCCACGTTTGCGGTGGGTCTAAAATAGTTCAGTTGATAAGTCACTCATTTAGTCAGACGTTTGGGCTTTTGGAGTAGTCCTTCAAGAGATTTTCACTCTTGGAGTCGATCCTCATCAAGGCAAAAGTTGGGAAGAATATGAAGCTTTTCTAAAGTCTGGAGACCTGGTATCTTGTCCACCTTTGTGTCCAGAAATTGTGTCAGTACATTATCTCATCAAAAATTGGAGAAGAAATCATTTTTTTCAGGTACGAAATAATGAAAGATTGCTGGCATAGTGAGCCAACGATTCGGGTCAGTATCGACTTTTGCGTCAATAATTTGAGAAATCTACTACTGGATGTGGATACTAAAGTAAGAAAAGTTCGCAAAAAAATAATCGAGATTGATTCAGAAAGCGGTCGTACTTTTTCAATAAATTGATAAAGTCCAAGTATATCAACTTCTCTTGCGCTGACTCTACCGATGCCTCTACACCATTTCTCATCGAAAAATTGAAAAAAAGTTGATATTTCGCTTTTAAAACTTTCTCAAAAATTCCTTTTTTTGTTTTATTTTTCCTGCCTTTCAATTTTCATAATTTCTCGAACATTACCAATTCCTCGGGTCGTTTCTTTTCACGAGTACAACAATTTTCGTCGCATCTTGAATTTTTCAAACTTCAATTCATGTGCTTTCGGTTCAATCTCAAATTTGGTTAACCATAAAAAAATTAATTGATAATTTATTGTTGAGAAAAAAATTCCAAAAAAATTAATAATAAAAAAATCAAAAATTACATAGGACTTCAAAACTTTTTGAGAAAAAAAGAAAGTATAATAGAAAAAAATGAACGACTTTGAACAAAATAAGTCTACTGGTAGAAAATCGACACTTGCGAAGCAATATTTGAGAGAATTTCGTGAAGTTTTTTTACTTGTCTCATGGCCAGTTGCTGATGAACATAATGTGGAAACACAGCCGTTAATAATAAATCATTCTTAGGCTCGTGTAAATTCTCGGGGAGACTCCATAACCGGCGAAGTCCTTTTTTCTGGTGTTTTAAAGCGCTTGGCACACGGATCTAAAATAAAAACCTCACCGTGAAATGAATAAAACGACAAACATGATACAAAGAATAAACAGCTCCCGACGCTCCTTTGAAATCGCAACAATATTCCTCAGCAGAAAAAATTACTGGCATTTTCTCAAGTTCTATACTGATTCCATCTGAAAAAAATAGAGATTTTCGTAAAAAAGAAATTTATTTTCACCTGGAAGGTGAGTTATAGTCGTTTGTTTCTGACTAACAACAAATTTATACGCTATCATGTCCATGTGAAGATTCTGCGGGGATAGATGTTTTTTTCGAGAGATTTTTTTCTAGTGACTCGTCGCCTTTAAATATTTTTTTTTTTAAAGTATAGAGTTATACTTTGATACCAATAGCAAGGGCGCCAAGATGAACACGACGGTTGCCTCGGAAGATACTCGAAACATTTTTTTGGAATGAATTCAAAGTAGAACTGTTAGCTTCGTGTATGCTGATCGCACAAAGTTCGTGGATAATAGTGACAACTTGTCTTCTGGCATATGCTATCAAAACGTCTGCTTTTGTGGAGCATACCTAGAACGCAAGATTTTTTTTCTTAGTAGGGATAGGACCTTCACCTTGTTACGATGGGTACTTTTAGAAAACGCTGATGAAGTCATCGAAAGGTTTGATATCACGGATCTTAAAGACCCCAAGGACAGCCTAGACATTCCGTTGTTATTTTGCCAAAGCTCGTTGCTCTTTCTTTTCAGTTCGAATTCAATTTGCTCCCAGATGGTCTAAATTCAAGTTTCAATACAAATTTCAGTCATTTCTTACACCTGAATGAAGCTGGACAAGCGTGTTGGGTTTTTCATGAAGGCCGCTGGAACGGCACCTCCGTAAGATTTTTCGCGGACGATCATGCTCTGCAAGTCCGAAACCGTTCGTGAAATCTCTTTTAAGTCTCTGAAAAAAGTTAATTTTTTTCAAAAGGAAAAACAAAAAAAGTTTCACTTTTAGAAAGATGTTCAAATTATCCTAAATTTCGTTCTTTTTAAACAGTATTTCAAAAATAGTTTAAAATAGTACTTTGTTATACGGAAGCTTTCTGTCACTTGTTCGAGCTGCTTGAGGAAGAGAGAAAAAGTAACGGATAAGTTCATTGTGTTTGGTTTCAGATATACATAGAAGATCCAATTTGCTGGTCAATCGATACTGCAGAGCGTTTACGTAATGTGGTATTACACCGTCTTTTGAACGTAGCCAAAACTGAAACAGAATACGTCAGTTGATTGCAATTCAAGAATTACGGAGAGCACGTGGAAAATGAACCTGAGAAACTGTCGCTGTATCGAGGCCTTCAGGTAACTTAGGTAACTGATCCAGGGAAAAGAGCAAATCTTTGATACTCAGTCCATCGACTAAACCTTTTCTCTCTGCGCTAGAGCTCATTGAAGCCAAAACATTCCCACTGGATAGAAGCAAGCATCTGTAAATAGTTTTTTGCAGTTTTAAAAAAGCTTCGATACCTGTTTGTGCCAACAGCCGACTTCAATTGAGTTGATACAATTTGTATTAAAGGTGCGACTTCGTGCAATTGGTTCTTGTAAAATGAAGTGTGTTTAACGTTGAGCAATGCTGAAGAAGATTAAAATTATATATATTGGGGCTGAAATCAGAGTGTTCAGTTTTTCTCAATATCTATTTGGACTGTCAGTTTTGAAGCGATAGTTGCAAAACTAGCAGTACCAAGATACGATAGTCCCAAAACATAAGAGTCTCAAAAAATGGCAGTCCCAAAATTTGGCAGTCCCAAAAATTTGCAGTCCCAAAGTTTAGCAGTCCCAAAAAATGGCAGTCCCAAAATTTGGCAATCCCAAAAAATGGCAGTCCAAAAAATGGCAGTCCCAAAAAATGGCAGTCCCATAATTTGGCACTCCCAAAAATGGCAATTTATTTTATTATGTGACTGCCAAATTTTGGGACTGCCAAATTATGGGACTGCTAAATTATAGGACTGCCATTTTAATTTTTAGGACTGCCCATTCTTAGGACTGCCGAATTTCGGGACTGCCAATCTCCGAGACTGCGAAGCTTTGGGACTGCCAAATTATGAGACTGCCAAATTATGTGGCTGCCAAACTTTGGGACTGCCAAAATACGGGACTGCCAAATTTTGAGACTGCCAGTTTTGGGACTGCCAATTCTTGGGACCGTCTTTTTTTGGATTGCCAAATAATAGGACTGCCAAATTATGGGACTGCTAAATTATGGGACTGCCATTTTAATTTTTAGGACTGCCCATTCTTAGGACTGCCGAATTTCGGGACTGCCAATCTCCGAGACTGCGAAGCTTTGGGACTGCCAAATTATGAGACTGCCAAATTATGTGGCTGCCAAACTTTAGGACTGCCAAAATACGGGACTGCCAAATTTTGAGACTGCCAGTTTTGGGACTGCCAGTTCTTGGGACCGTCTTTTTTTGGATTGCCAAATAATAGGACTGCCAAATTTTGGGACGGCCAAATTATGTGACCGCCAAATTTTGGCACTGCCAAATTATGGAACTGCTAAATTATGGGACTGCCATTTTAACTTTTAGGACTGCCCATTCTTAGGACTGCCAAATTATGGGACTGCCAAATATGGGACTGCCATTTTTTTAGACTGCCAAATAATAGGACTGCGAAGTTATAGGACTGCCAAATTGAAGGACTGCCAAATTTAGGGACTGCCATTTTTAGGACTGCCAAATTTTGGGACTGCCATTTTTAGGACTGCCAAATTTTGGGACTGCCAAACTTTGGGACTGCCAAATTATGAGACTGCCAAATTTTGGGACTGCCAATTCTTGGGACTGCCATTTTGAGGACTGTCAAATTTTGGGACCGCCAAATTTTGGGACTGCCATTTTTAGGGACTGCCAATTCTTGGGACTGCCATTTTTAGGACTGTCAAATTTTGGGATTGTCAGATTATGGGACTGCCAAATTTTGGGACTGCCAATTCTTGGGACTGCCATTTTGAGGACTGCCAAATTTTGGGACTGCCAAATTTTGGGACTGCCAAATTTTGGGACTGCCAAATTTTGGGACTGCCAATTCTTGGGACTGCCATTTCGAGGACTGCCAAATTTTGGGACTGCCAAATTTAGGGACTGCCATTTTTTGGGACTGCTAAATTTTGGGACTGCCATTTTTAGGACTGCCAAATTTTGGGACTGCCAAATTTTGGGACTGCCAAATTTTGGGACTGCCAAATTATGAGACTGCCAAATTTTGGGATTGTCAGATTATGGGACTGCCATTTTTAGGACTGCCGATTTTCGGGACTGCCAAATTTTGGGGCTGCCAAATTTTGGACTGACAAATTTTGGGACTGCCAAATTTTGGGACTGCCAATTCTTGGGACTGCCATTTTGAGGACTGTCAAATTTTGGGACCGCCAAATTTTGGGACTGCCATTTTTAGGGACTGCCAAATTTTGGGACTGCCATTCGTAGGACTGCCAAATTTTGGGACTGCCAAATTTTGGAACTGTCAAATATTGGGACTGTCATTTTTTGGGACTGCCAAATTGTGGAACTGCCATTTTTAGGACTGCCCAATTTTGGGACTGCCATTTTTAGGGACTGCCAAATTTTGGGACTGCCATTTTTAGGGCTGTCAAATTTTGGGACTGCCAATTCTTGGGACTGCCATTTTGAGGACTGCCAAATTTTGGGACTGCCAAATTTTGGGACTGCCAAATTTTGGGACTGCCAAATTTTGGGACTGCCAATTCTTGGGACTGCCAAATTAAAGAACTGCCAAATTTTGGACTGCCAAATTTTGGGACTGCCAAATTATGGGACTGCCAAATTTTGGGATTGTCAGATTATGGGACTGCCATTTTTAGGACTGCCGATTTCCGGGACTGCCAAGTTTTGGGGCTGCCAAATTTTGGACTGACAAATTTTGGGACTGCCAATTCTTGGGACTGCCATTTTGAGGACTGCCAAATTTTGGGACTGCCAAATTTTGGGACTGCCATTTTTAGGGACTGCCAAATTTTTGGGACTGCCATTTTTTTAGGACTGTCAAATTTTGGGACTGCCATTCGTAGGACTGCCAAATTTTAGGACTGCCATTTTTAGGACTGCCAAATTAAAGGACTGCCATTTTTAGGACTACCAAATTTTGGGACTGCCAAAATTTGGGACTGCCAATTCTTGGGACTGCCATTCTGAGGACTGCCAAATTAAAGGACTGCCAAATTTTGGGACTGCCATTTTTAGGACTGCCAAATTTTGGGAGTGCCATTTTTAGGACTGCCAAATTTTGGAACTGTCAAATTTTGGGACTGTCATTTTTTGGGACTGCCAAATTGTGGAACTGCCATTTTTAGGACTGCCCAATTTTGGGACTGCCATTTTTAGGACTGCCGATTTTTCGGGACTGCCAAATTTTGAGGCTGCCAAATTTTGGACTGACAAATTTTGGGACTGCCAAATTTTGGGACTGCCAATTCTCGGACTGCCAAATTTTGGGACTGCCATTTTCAGGTTTGCCCAATTTTGGGACTGCCAAATTATGGGACTGCCATTTTTTGGAATTGCCATTTTGCAGGACTGCCAAACTTTTGGGACTTCCAATTTTTTAACTGCGAAATTCTCACAGTCCTAAAGTTTTGGGAGTGCCATTTTTAGGACTGCCAAATTTTGGAACTGTCAAATTTTGGGACTGTCATTTTTTGGGACTGCCAAATTGTGGAACTGCCATTTTTAGGACTGCCCAATTTTGGGACTGCCATTTTTAGGACTGCCGATTTTCGGGACTGCCAAATTTTGGGGCTGCCAAATTTTGGACTGACAAATTTTGGGACTGCCAAATTTTGGGACTGCCAATTCTTGGGACTGCCATTTTGAGGACTGCCAAATTTTGGGACTGCCAAATTTTGGGAGTGCCATTTTTAGGACTGCCAAATTTTGGAACTGCCAAATTCTGGGACTGCCAAATTATGGGACTGCCAAATTTTGGGATTGTCAGATTATGGGACTGCCATTTTTAGGACTGCCGATTTTCGGGACTGCCAAATTTTGGGGCTGCCAAATTTTGGACTGACATATTTTGCGACTGCCAAATTTTGGGACTGCCAATTCTTGGGACTGCCATTTTGAGGACTGCCAAATTTTGGGACTGCCAAATTTTGGGACTGCCATTTTTTTAGGGACTGCCAAATTTTGGGACTGCCATTTTTAGGACTGTCAAATTTTGGGACTGCCATTCGTAGGACTGCCAAATTTTGGGACTGCCATTTTTAGGACTGCCAAATTAAAGGACTGCCATTTTTTTAGGACTACCAAATTTTGGGACTGCCAAAATTTGGGACTGCCAATTCTTGGGACTGCCATTCTGAGGACTGCCAAATTAAAGGACTGCCATTTTTAGGACTGCCGATTTTCGGGACTGCCAAATTTTGGGGCTGCCAAATTTTGGACTGACAAATTTTGGGACTGCCAAATTTTGGGACTGCCAATTCTTGGGACTGCCATTTTGAGGACTGCCAAATTTTGGGACTGCCAAATTTTGGGACTGCCATTTTTAGGGACTGCCAAATTTTGGGACTGCCATTTTTTTAGGACTGTCAAATTTTTGGGACTGCCATTCGTAGGACTGCCAAATTTTTGGGACTGCCATTTTTTTAGGACTGCCAAATTAAAGGACTGCCATTTTTAGGACTACCAAATTTTGGGACTGCCAAAATTTGGGACTGCCAATTCTTGGGACTGCCATTCTGAGGACTGCCAAATTAAAGGACTGCCATTTTTAGGACTGCCCAATTTTGGGACTGCCATTTTTAGGACTGCCGATTTTCGGGACTGCCAAATTTTGGGGCTGCCAAATTTTGGACTGACAAATTTTGGGACTGCCAAATTTTGGGACTGCCAATTCTTGGGACTGCCATTTTGAGGACTGCCAAATTTTGGGACTGCCAAATTTTGGGACTGCCATTTTTAGGGACTGCCAAATTTTGGGACTGCCATTTTTAGGACTGTCAAATTTTGGGACTGCCATTCGTAGGACTGCCAAATTTTGGGACTGCCATTTTTAGGACTGCCAAATTAAAGGACTGCCATTTTTAGGACTACCAAATTTTGGGACTGCCAAAATTTGGGACTGCCAATTCTTGGGACTGCCATTCTGAGGACTGCCAAATTAAAGGACTGTCATTTTTAGGACTGCCGATTTTCGGGACTGCCAAATTTTGGGGCTGCCAAATTTTGGACTGACAAATTTTGGGACTGCCAAATTTTGGGACTGCCAATTCTTGGGACTGCCATTTTGAGGACTGCCAAATTTTGGGACTGCCAAATTTTGGGACTGCCATTTTTAGGGACTGCCAAATTTTGGGACTGCCATTTTTAGGACTGTCAAATTTTGGGACTGCCATTCGTAGGACTGCCAAATTTTGGGACTGCCATTTTTAGGACTGCCAAATTAAAGGACTTCCATTTTTAGGACTACCAAATTTTGGGACTGCCAAAATTTGGGACTGCCAATTCTTGGGACTGCCATTTTTAGGACTGCCAAATTTTGGAACTGTCAAATTTTGGGACTGTCATTTTTTGGGACTGCCAAATTGTGGAACTGCCATTTTCAGGACTGCCCAATTTTGGGACTGCCATTTTCAGGACTGCCAAATTTTGGAACTGTCAAATTTTGGGACTGTCATTTTTTGGGACTGCCAAATTTTGGGACTGCCATTTTCAGGTTTGCCCAATTTTGGGACTGCCAAATTATGGGACTGCCATTTTTTGGAATTGCCATTTTGCAGGACTGCCAAACTTTTGGGACTTCCAATTTTTTAACTGCGAAATTCTCACAGTCCTAAAGTCTGGCAGTCTCAAAGTTCGGCAGTCCCAAAAAATGGCAGTCCCCGGATTCGGCAGTCGCAAAAAAAGTTGGCGGTCCTACACACGCACAGCTACGGCAGTTCTTACCTTGCTATTAAAAAAATTGTACTCACATTTCCCTTTCCTCTGCGGCATGAGGTCATAGATAAGGCGCATATTTTCACGACCACTGCGAACTGACGTCAAATCGCTGGCACACAAACTCATCAAAGGTCCGAAGTTTGTTTCCAATGTCAACTCGACGTTATTCATAAGCTCTTTCCGCTTGTTCTCTCTAAATCTTAATAATGTAATACTTCTCACATTTTTTTAAATAAACTAACTGTTCAGAAAAAAACAGAGGATAATATAATCATTGTGTAATTTTTTTTGTATTGAATTGTGCCGGTACTCGATTCAATAACTTCAACAGTATCATGAGAAGATTCGGCAGAAGCTCGGTGAAAGGAAAGAAGAGGGAGAAAGACGTGCGAAATTTCCGCCGGGTTGAACTGGACTTGTCCAGACTTTTTTCTAGCACGTATTGAATCGGTTTCTAAATTGTTTATCCTAATGGTTATCAATAAAAAAGTAAAACTTGATGATTCTCCGTTCTCAGAATCTGTAAAGATTCCGCTCGAAGTAGATGCGCTGTCATCTTCCGACATGTGCATCTCCTTTTGAATCATATCGTGGAGATGGAGCTTGAATTCGAACATCACATTTGCCTACTTTCGATTCTTACCTTGAAAACTTCGTCTCCATCTAGAAAAACAACGTCGTTTTTGTCTGTTGCGATAATATAGCCAAGCATTTTCTTTATCTGAAACATCAATTGAATTAAAGCAAAGATCTCAAAAAATCCTTTGTAAACAAACGAAGAAAGAAAGAGGAACCACTTAACAAGATTTTGGCGCCAAACATCGATGAATATTGCCCTGCCTGACTGATATACTGGCCTCGGCAAATTTCGAATTCTAGCCGTTGGCTTGGAATTGATTTTTGTGATCAAATTTCGGGTTTGTAAATCATAAAAACTGCGGATCGCAAGAAAAATGAGAGAGTTGAGGCAGTAAAGTTTTTTTGACCTTTTTTTCTGTACAGCAATGAATGAGACTTCTTAAGAGAAATAATTAATTTTGCATAGCAATTCTCTGATTTTCAGTCAAGTTGAATAATAAAATGACTTGGAAAGTTTTTCAGCGCCTACTTTAAACATTGATCGCAAACAAGACTGGGAATAGCAACTTTCATAGAGAAGAAATTCGAGAAAGTGCTCACTTTTTATCGCGGTTTGAGAAAACTGGCAAAAGTTATCAGATTGTGTTACTGATAAACTGGCGGTAAAAGTTTAGGGCTACTCGTATGTACACTCCCAAAAGTTGAAAACATTTTTTTAAGTAGTAAATCCAGAAGCTGCGCGACTACAACCAAAAATAGTACTTTCATCGTTTTTTTCTTATCAGAAGAAGAGACGTTCAAACTTTCTACCGTAAATTTTTTTTTCTTTTTCTTGTCTTTGAAAATAAAACAGTTTAAGCAGGTTCACAGTAATTCAAAAAATCAAATAAAGGAGAGAGCCAAAGGCGGCAAATTTCAACCCTGTTATCTGTGCTTCATAACATTAATAAAGGTGCGTAGCACAAACTATGCGTATCGATTAGATTAATCTTGTCATGTGACTTGTGTGCAAACACCGACGTGCAGCCGTTCACGTGTATCGTAAATACGGTCTTTCTTATTATTATTTTTGATAGCCACCGACTTTCGAAAGGACAGAGGCGACCAATTCGAAAAAATAATCGAGACGCGGTACAAATTCTAGTCAACATTTGAGCAAATCTCTTCTCAATAAAGTAAATGAAAGATCTCTGAGACCGATAGGTTTTTTAAAAAGCACAATTACCAAAATTCGGTCAAACTCTTCTTTAGCTTTTGATCGAGGTGATCAAATGAAATTATGGCAATGAAACAGATGGAAACAACTGGGTAGAGAAAAATGCAAAAAAAGGCAAGTTTTCCTGAATTTTCTCACCTTTCCGAAACTTTGGGATCCTTTTTTGAAAAAAAAAATTTTTTTTTTGTGGTTTTTTTGCAGCCTGGTTCAAAGTTTATTTTTCGAGCCTAGCATGCCGAGACTAAGGATCACAAAAAGAGAGGTCAAAATACACAATGCAATAGCACAATAAAGAAAAAGAGAGCAATAAAACTGATAAAAACTGAAATTAACGGTTTTTCAAAACACGAAAGATAAAAAAGGGGGAAATCATCGCAATATGATGCTAAGAAAAGAGGCGACGTCACTTTGTGACCGGAATGATGGAGAACTGAGCCGCGGCTATCATCACGCGCCGCCCACGTTGATATCGCTCCGTCCAGAACCTTCTGAATGAATATTGACACTGGAGAATGTATTATAACGTTTTTTGATCTTTTGTACTTATCCGACTATTCAAGAGGAAAATAGTCAAAAAAAAGTTTCGATGAAAAAAATGGTTTTTGAAAGGGGAACTTGATTAGTCGATCGTCTTCATCATTTTCAAAAAAAAAATTCAATTTGAATATACTTTTCATTTTCAGAGAAGTTGTGAATGGCTTTTGCTGCATACTCCCAATGAAAATCTGTGAAAGGTTGAAGATCTAATTGAAATGTCTTTCTGTAACTTCTGATCACCAGTGTTTAGGAAAAGCCTACCACATGTTGTTCAGCAGTTTTTGAAGAGGTGTCCCCAAAGAAATAACATTAAAGTACGTCAGAAGTTTTTTTCTTTATCAAATTGATTGGAACCACGCGAAATTCCTTTTCAAAAGCACAGCTTGTGTATAATCTCTTGAGATTCGAAAGAAAAAAGATACATTTCAACACATGTACGTATAATAGACGAAAACATAAATGTTGGAATAAAATTGATATGGACAGTTGGAAAAAATTGTCGCCTAAAAATTTCTTCAAAGAAGGGATAAAACAATAAAAAAAGTTTGAATCAAAAATAAGGAAAGAATGAGTAATACTTCGTAACTCATGAATTTTATCGAATAAAGCTTAATAAACGCTAAACAAACCAAAATAGCGAGAGTGAGAAAAAAAAATTGAAAGTATAATACAATGATATAGTGAGAAAGTTAAAACTATGAATTCTCAACAGAAGTAATATTTGTGAGGGCGTTAAGTTCAGAGGAATGTCGCATTTGTTTCATCGAAGGCTTCCGCTTGTGTTTCTCTCTGGCCATTAGAAGTATGGAGTTGATTATTGAAACAACAACGGCGGTGATGCCGAAGTATATCGAAACGTAGAAAGTGTTCCTCACGTCGCCGTCGCCTCCAGACCAAGCTGAAGAAGGATGTTTTTTTGAAAAAATCGGTATTTTTCTTAGGGTTCTTTTTTTTTTAGATCGACATGGTCTCTATAGAATGATTAGAAACGAGTTCATCAGTTCTGAGAATTGGAAAGTTGGTATTATTTCAGCCGGTCGTTTTGGACTCAAACTTACTCACACCATCTGCAAAAATAATAGAATCCTTTTTCAGACCTTTTTTCTCAGAAAGCTTGGTCCCTCGTTTGAAAAAGACTGAAACACGATAATTTCCTGCTTCTTTCCCATAAATGTTCACAACTTGTCGTTCATCCAAACAATCAAACAGTCCAAGTCCAGAGTTCGACAAGAGTCTTATCTCTCACGAGTTCCTACGCGTTTTCCAACGCGGCTCCCAATCAATTATAACAGCACGAAAATGCATTCTTCACACAATTGTTTCCTACTAATCAGCTGGCCGAGATAAGCGAGCATCAAAGTCAGCAGTTAGTGCTTCTGTGCGGACCGGAAAAAAAAGAACAACAAAAAACTCACATGAAATGTAAATCGCGCAGAACGTTGCGAAACCGTTTATAAGGTTGGTATATCCTAGTGCTCCAGGAAGTTGGGAAGGTCCTACGATCGCCACTAGAAAAGGCCCCAGACACGCTTGGAAAAGGCCTCAAAAATTCATTATTAGTTCAAAATGTCTCGCCATTCAAAAAAAAAACCGATTCCGAAACCGGAGAAAAAGTTTTGAAGTCGGAATTGCCAAATATCGTAGCAAAAACCTCCAGATGACAAAGCCGTTTGGGCGATCAAATAATTGAAGATCATGATTATCGAGATATGAATCTGAATATTTTTTTCTTGTTTAATTGAGAGAGAGTTTCAGAAAAAAACCCGCTCATTGACACCCATGATGATGGTCAAAAATTGTTTTACCAAGAATACTGGCTAATCCCTGGTAGCTGTAGACATCTTCAGGGCTGAATTTTGAAAATGGGACTGCGAAAAGTGGAAAAAACTTACTTTTCTATATTTTCCTGGATCATCAAAACAAGAATGTTCGAAACATAAATGAAAGTGACTGCAGACGCACAAAACGAAGCTATCAAATGGAGAATGAACTCCAGTTTTGTGAATACCTGATAATTTTTACTTTTTTTTGTTTTTACTTTTTTTCTAGTAACGATCCTAATAACGTAGGTCGTTTTACTTTGCTGTTGGGATTTTTCTGAAGAATGATCAGAACGCTCCTAAATATACCAGAAGAAGATCCTGAGAATCTCAACATGCACCACTTTCTATTTTTTGAAAAAGACCACTCTGAAGTCGGAAAACACACGAAAAAATGTTTTGGGGCTTTAAGCTCTCATTGCTCTAAAACTGGGAAGTTATGAAAATTGAGACATTTAAGATCTTTATCAAAATCGGCCAGAACATCAAGAAGTGTTCCGGCCAATTTTCAAACTCCCAACCGCAAAGTAAAATGACCTGCCTTATAAGCTCTGAGCAAAAAGTCAGAATCTTATTTTTTTATTCTGTGCTGTGAGTAGTTTGTATTGTGACCTTTAATCAGAAGTTACATGGGAAAACATGTTCCGTGCTTATAACCATTTTACGAGCTCTACTCGGTCTTCTGGCTTTGCAATTAAAGATAAGAAAACGAGAAAAAAAGTACTTTGACTCCGGAAAAGTGGAAGAAGTTGCGCTGTCCTTCACCTGGTTTCTTTGTGATGAATAGAGCCATAACTCCAGAAATAACGTATAAAGAAGCAAGGAATATCCAAGCTTCTGTCCAGCCATTAGACTGAAAAACACCTTTATCGTTAACCATCTTTTTCATCAAAAATCAAGTCAGAAACTGCTTTTTTGTTACAGTCAAAGTCTAAAGGACCAAGACGTCACAGTCTCAGCAAGGCGTCGTTTTATCTTGCATCACAAAGACCTTAAGATCTTTTTCATCAATTTATTGCGCCCTAACGTGAGGTTTTTAACGGCGTTAGGTCTAGTTTGATAGCTATCAGCAAAGTTTCTTGGATGCTCTTGATCGAAGATGAATAAAAATATAGTGAGTGAATCTTGAGATAGTACTCACCACGTCCATAATTTTTTTTAGAATCCTCGGTAGTGCGAAAATCCCAATTCCAGGACCAATTGATATACAACTCATGGCAAAGTTTCTTTTTTTCTTGAAGTACTCGCACTGAATTGAAATCGTAGAGTTCCGCATCAAACCACACCCAACACCTGAAAAGGTAATATTGTTCATGACTCGCAAAAGTTCCTCCACCTATCGCTAACGTGCAAACCATAAGAATTTCAATTGTCGGTGCAAAAGCGCCACAAACGAATCCGAGGATGCAAAAGATTGCGCCGAGGCCTATACTGATTTGAGCACCGGCGTAAGCATAAAACATTGAACATAATGGTCCTGAGAGAAAAATAAGGAGCTTAAATTCGAAAATTATAACCCACCAAATATTAAACTGGATGACATTGGAATCATGAGCACCGCTGTGTCTGCTTCTCTCTTTGTACAGTTGTATGTTTCCATAACCGGTACTACAAAACCGTTCATCACCTTAAACAAGAAGTCCAGTAGAAATTGACTAGACTCTAGTTTTCAAAAATAAACCTCATTTGAACTTCGAGATTTCTCAAAATTTTTTAAAAAATTTGGACCTCAAAAAGAAGCTCTGCGTTAGAAAAATCTTGATTTTTAACTTTTTCCCTTTCCGATTCAAAAAATATCCTAAGTTCGATAGGTTTTCTCATCGTAAACAATAATTGCAGTAGCAAATGGCTATACTCGAGTTAGAGAGTGAGAGAAAAAAAAGAGATAAAGAGCAACTCGAAATTGATAAATCATCGATTTTTTTTGAGAAAACGGTTGCACATAACGACGTTAATTTTTATAGTCTATTCGCAGCACTTTTATAGGCTCTAAAAATGCTCAGAAGTTGAAAATGACAGAAATTATCGCAAAAAAAAATTTTTATGACGTCGACCTTCTTAGCTTTAGAAACGCACGGAGCTATTAGCCTTTTCGTTAAAGTTTAGATGAAATTTATTTTTTGCAATTTTCTTAACGACAGTAAGTTTCTGGTTTCGATTTCTTCAATAATTAGCCGAAACAAACTACGGTTCGATCACAAATGCACTTTCAGTGCTCTGCAAAGACGTTTTTCCCAATATTTTTCGAGTTCATTTTTTATCAGACCAATCGAGCTTAGCCTTTTCTAAGCGGTAAAGCGGCTTACCTGCCGAACACCGGTCTCAGTGAGCAGAATATAAAAGCCGAAAACGATGAGCCAGCTGTGTCGCCATTCGCTCGGCTTGTTCTCTTCTTCGGCGAACATTGCTCGACGGGGCACCATCGGACGACGACCTTCGCGGCCGCGGATTGCCGTCCTCGTCGGCGCGGCCATTTTCGCAAGTTTGGTGCTGGCTCGGGAACTTTTTCTTCGTTGGTTTCCGCTTTCAAATAACCACTGGGCTGGAAAAAAAAACTTATACATAAAAATGATGCAGTTCAAACGCGAGCTAGAATAAATATCACTAGTGGGATCTCAGGTGGTAATCGACGTGTTTTGAAGATTTTGATGGTTTTAAGAAGTTTACAATTTCAATGAAGCCATAGAAAACAGTGAATTGGGTTGACTTCCTTCAAAATTTTCGCAAGCTTTTTCAAGTGGTTTAATAGCTTTTAACACTTCATCATCTCTTTATGAATCAACTGTATTACTTATAAATATAACTACACCAGGAGTGAGGTAGAAATAATTTGTTTCTCCTTTGGTTGCCAGCTTCTCTAGCCGTACAAAAAAAACTGAATCGATCCCAATCAACCATGACAAACGATGCTTCGATCTCACTGATATGCGTTCGACTTTGAATGAAAGAGAAACTTGGAAGAGATAAAAAAAAAGACAGAACTATTTTTAGAGGGCAAGGAATTATACAGAAGCTGAAGAAAAAAGGTCGAGGCAAAGTGGTTGAAAGCTGGCGACCGGCGTGCTCCCATCCTTTTGCCGACATTTCTGCCGACAGCTCTTATCAAAGCCTCCTCACCTAGCATTTATGGCCTTTTCTTCTGTTTCATTCTTCCTTTACCTCAAAAAAGGCTCTTTTTTGGACAGCGCTTTTTTTTTTACACCCACAGACTGTTGAAATAATCATCTTGATTGTTTATAATGAGAAATCTTTTTTTGGTTGATCTCATCGTCCTCTAATCACATTATTCTTCGTTTCCCGCATTTTTCTGCAACTTATTTATTCTTCGAAACAAAACAAAGAACAATTGATAACCATGTGACCTCTTGCGAGACCCAACCAAAAGCATCAAAAAATGACACTACATTACGGGATTAACATACTAAAAGCACCAAACTAAGAATGCAATCAACTAAAATTGTATTTCAACTGAAATTATGGCTTATCCGAGCAAAAAATTTCCACCAATTGGAAAAACAAATAGATATCAGAGTCATGGAAGGCACAATTCGAAAGATATTGCATAGGAATCTCTAGATCATAACACAAAAATTAAGGTTGTGAGCATTTTACGCATGTGAATTAAAAATAACAGTATGAGTTCTATAAATGTGGTTTTGAGAAACAAAAACTACAAAAAATGCAAAAGGAGACGATTCAGTTGTTAAGTTTAACAATGCCGAAGGAATCGGTCAACGAAAATTTTCAGAAAAACTGAGCAGAAAGAAATTTTTTGCATCGCTATAAGATACATATACTAAATTGCCCAGTTTCTCTGAAAATTTCAGCAGGTTATGGTCAATTCTTTCTCACTTGAAAGGTGAGACGTGTCGATTGACAAGAGTGACGCGTTTCGTACGCGACGCGGCTTTTTGGCGGGAAACTCGAGGTCAAACGTGAACCACTTTTTTCATCTTTTTCTCTATTTTTGACGATTTTCAAAACCTTTTTTTGATGTTTTTTTTTAAACTTTGTTTTTCAACGAATGACAGTATGAAAATGATAAAACTCATGTTTTTTTCTTGCATTTTGTCCATAACCGCGTTTGATCTTGAGTTTTCCGTCAGTAAGCCGGGTTAGACGCAATGTTTTTCTTCTCGTGAATCTACCCAACTCGCCTTTCAAGCTGGGAAAAATTTACCGTATTGTGAAATAATTACACGAAAAAATGAAAAAGTATTCGAAATTGCTTTTCATCTCGGTCAAAGAGATAAAAACCAATCGGATGCGTTCTGGAGATATTTTGCTCGATACTTTCTCTTTAGAAAATGTAGAGAAGAATGTGACGGAGCTTGTCGGCGACTTGATGAGCCGCCTTGCAGATTTCGTCCGGAGAAAGCTGTCGCGCGTTGCATTTCGCGTTGAGAACCTGTGAATGCATCTAAATTTTTTCTTATATTTTCGAGAAAATTTCATACCACGACAGTGTCGATTAGATCGTTGATTCCATCTCTTGAGAAAGTGTGCGGGATCATGGAAACCATTTGGCTGATGGTGCGAGATACCTGAAAACATAGTGCTATGCAAGTAACAGTGGTGTAAAAAACGGCTTTTCAACTGTCAAAGGCTTGGAAGAACATTTATTATTACATAAATTAGGAAATAAAGACAGAAGTGGCCAGTAAATATATTATTCTTTTTAAAAACGCTTATTTTTTTAAATGATTAAAAAAAGACCAAATTTAGTTTGTGACAGAGCTTTTGTACTAGGCCGAAAATCCTTCCTTTTCTGAATCATTTTCAGTTGTCTTCTAACTAATACTCACATCGTATGCGCATCTAGCAGCGTTGTCAGAAGTATCAAGCGTGCTGTCGACACCATGTTGGAGCAAAATACGGATTTTTTGCGCCACAAGGTCGCCCTGTTGAACGATGGCAGTGAGATCTGAATTTCATCGATATTCATCCAATGTGATTTTGAAAGAAAACCTTCCGGTCGAATATTTGGCTTCCGGGAGATATGGCCGGAATGATTGGACGATCCATTTTCATGGAAATGGCGCTGTGCAGATTGATCGGTAGGAGGAAGGCGAAGATTGGCATCAGGGCGGATTGGGCGATCGTTTGAGTTGCGGCGGTCACTCGAGGCCGATCTCCAACGGCTCCCTTCTTCGCGAGGGCGTTCTTCGGGTTCTCTGAAGATCAGAATTTAATTTTGAATACGTTTGAGGAAATAAACAATTTTCAATATAACGGGAAATCCTCAGCTTTTCTCTCACCTTTTCTGGAACGCCGACGGAAAAGCGTTAGGAGAAGGTCGGTTCAAAATCGGTGTTGGAATGATTGGCCTCGGAGGGGTAGCGATGTCGCCTTAATTCCAAACAAAATCTGGATGAAGTGAGAAAAAAATTACTTGTCGTCAAAGGAGAAGGCATGCGTCGAGTCAAGGTGAGGCGGCTCAAACGGGCCACCTTGAAACAGGAAAGTTTTATTTTGAATTGAAATCTCAATGAACCTCCTCACGAAGAGAGACGCATTCCGCATTGATGTTGGTGGTGGTAGCACAGAGTTGATTGACCAATCTGAATTTTTGAAAGTAGTCATAAAAAGATTTTTTTTTAAAAAAATGGAAGTTAGAAAAAGCTCTAAAGGAACATTCCAGGCTCTTACTTTTTTCAAAAAACAGAAACTAACTTGGTTAACTCCTGGTTTTGAGTCGTCAAGTGGGCGACAGTTTGCTCGGTTGTTAAGAGTTTTTCCTTGAGCTCAAGCATGTCGTCGAGCAGCGGAGCTGTGTCATCTTTGCAGACGCTAGCTGAATGAGTTCGGTGTCCCGTGGAAGGAGAAACTGTCGATTGACCAGCAACTTCATCGTAATCGTCGTAGCGCGCCGTGAACTTGGGCGATTTTCTAGAAATTTCTAATTTCTATCTAAAACACTTTTTGCTCTATTTTTCCTGAAGATGCAGAAGATTGCGCCGAGGCATAATCACAATTATCAAAGACGCTGATGAGAAGAAAGAGAAAATCAATATCCTTCACTAACCCTCTCAAAATCAGAGATTCGTTCGCACTGCGGTCAGTTTCCACAGGGGTTCTCCCAGTTGTCTGCGCTTTTTTTCCTGAAACTCAGACAACTTTCTAGATTGTGTTTCTTGAAGTTCTACCTTCAACACATCGATGAGCAGAGTTGCAAACTGCAGAGCGTTGCTTTTGGCCAATTTTTGGCGCCATTGGTTTCTGGTTGAAGATAGATGACTTTCAAGCTGAAAATCATTTTCGAAACTGTTTCTAGACATTTATTTTTAATTACCGGTAGGAAGAGTGTGATAAAAGGCGAACAGGGGCAGTTGGCCTCTCTCCAGGCTTTTTCGCACTCGCGACGATCAACCTGAAGTTAATTGATTAGTAAAATTTAAATATTCAAAGTTGTATAATCTATGAATTTTTCTCACTGACAACATTTTCAAAGAATCATTGAAAGCTTCAGAAAACAAAAAATCCTAACCTCGTCATAAAGATCCTGTCTGAGAATGGCCAGGTGCTCATCAGAAACGAGTTGCATGCAATTTCTGGAAAGGAGCGTTTTGCCCACAAACGACTTGTCCATCAGATCCGGAATCAAGAAATGCTTGTTGTCCTAAGTTTTCAGATTTTGATAAAACCTAAAGAAAGAACAAACCCAATGAGTCGGCTTCCTACCACAAAGGAACAGAGAAAAACGGTCCGTAGCGTAGTATTCCAGTTCAGAAAAGCGGTTTTCCAAAGCGCTCTGAACTCATATATCCATTATCCAAAAGGTAGTTATCATGCAATTTTACATTTCCAGTTTTAACGACAACGTCTTTTGCAGTGTCCCCGTCGTTGTTTTTTGAGCCAAGAGAGCATCCGAAAAGGAAAAGCAGTTCGATCTGAAAGAGATCATTATTTTTAAAATTACACAAACTGCTGGCTCAATAGGATCACTGAAACTAACCTGAAGCTCAGAAGATTCTCGCGCCGCCACATGAAGTGGAGTTTCTCCGGTTTCAGGATCCACATAGTTGACATCGGCTCCAAGGGCAATCAGTCTATAAAGATTATATACAGTTTCAAATTTTCATTTATTTCGTTTCAGACTTTCACTAGGCAGCCTGAAATTAAAAAAATCTTTAAAAAAAGGAACTATAAAAAAACCGACTTCTAAAAAAATTTCTTGCACAAAAGGAAGAGACTAAAAAAATATAGTCCATATGGAGTCCTTATGACATGGCCATTTGCAAACAAAAATTTCCAATTTTTTTCTCAACAATGAAATATTTTAAAAATTGAAAAAACTATAAAATTCATACATTTCAAGAAAGTTTTTGATAATTTTTCTTCATGGGAAGAAAGTTCATTCTGATTCATTTATTTGTGGACAGGCATGCAGTTTTGAATATAAAAATTTAATTTTTGCAAGCATCTTTGTAGAATTTCTGAACCTGCCATGATCCTAATTTATTTCAAATCATCTTCAAATTGTCACTGCATGACATTGATCTCACCTCAAAGTGACATTCACGTATTCGCTCCTGACACAAGAGAACAACTGCCGGTTCAAGCTATCCTTCTCCGTATCGTCGCCTTTTTTCTTACTCAGAAAAGCCAGTTTGACGTATTTTTCACGGATAAATGTGTCCTTGTGCGGGTAAATGGGGTCACTGAAAAGAGAAAAAAACGACAAGGGGTGAAAAATGATGACAGGTGGATCTCACTTCGAACGCGGTTTGCGTGCTTTGCTGTTGGGTTCGTTGATGGCGCTTTCCCAGATTCGGTTTGCGTGATTGCTGAAAGAAAATAAGAGACATTGTAGTTCAAAGAAAATAAAGTGATATACCTGGTCAGGGCGACCATGAGCTTGAAATGCTGCTCATCCCAGAAACTGCGCCTCAAGTGTCGGACGAAACTTGTAGCTCGACCTGAGTGACTAGTCTTTAAAAAAAGTCTGATCATCCATGAAAAACTAGTCCGAAATAAATCTAACTGTAATTAAAATTTAGGAAACAAAAAATGTCTCCTTTCCACAAACGTAAAAATTGATAAATTTCACTTCGAAGATAACTTAAGCAAGAGAATTGCATTTATTTTTACCCATTTTCATTTTTTTCACAAAAACCTCAAAAATGACTCCAATTATTTCTGTATTATTTTTTTATCTCACCTAAGTTCCGATGAACGGAGCAGCATTCGAGCAAATCAAGACTCCACGATTTATAGAAGCCCATTCAACTCCTTTTTTTGCCGCAGTCGTCACATTCTCGAAACTCGGGTTCCGGATCGATGCGATCTGAAATTATATAAAAATTAGCAATGAATAAACAATGAAAAATACTGTTTTAAACTAAAAAACTATGTCGCAAGTTCCTAAAAATCCCGAAAAACTTTTTTTGTTGAAAAATATGTAATACTGCATTTTATTCAAGCAAAAAGATTCTTTTTCAAAAACATGCTGCGCCTTTTTTTGTTGCCAACTGCTGAATTAAAAAAACAAGTCGTCATTTTACAACTAAGAAAAATAATGTTTGAGTTATTTTTAAAAAAACCACTTGAGGCGATTCTATAGCGAGAAAAGCGTAAAAATGACTTACATTCGACGTTCATGTTGACTCAAACGAGTAGGAGTTCAGTAAAAGGTCAAATTCAGAGAGCCAACACAGCTGCTCATAGTTTTCGGCGGAAAAGAACCTCTGGCGTTCAGCCAAAGGGCGTGGGGCGTGTTTTTGCGCTAAACGACGCACGCAAAGACGCCATACGCGCGCACCCTCTCTAAATTCAAAAATCTATTTTTGTTGTTTTATTATCTTTTTCTTATGTTTTCTTGTTTTTCTCTTGTCTCTGAAGATTCAAACATTTAATTTCAGTGTTCTGCGACACGATGAACTCAATCGTTGGGCTCCTCTCAAAAAGATGACTGGATTTATACAGGTTTTTTTATTTTTTTAGTTTCAAGTATAGTTTTTTTGTAAATTTTACAACATTTTTTTATTGTTTTTTTCAGGAATTCTGTTATTTTCTTTTTGCTGTTGGATCGATTATTTCCAAAAAGAGCTGACAAGTTTTTGGATCGGCGGGGCGCTTGGAGCCTTCATGGCAATTTGCGTTCTCCGTACGTCTTTTATTTTAGATTTTTTTAAAAAAACTGATTGGTTTCAAATCTTTTTATTGCAATTTTGAAAAAAATCCTGCAAGAAGGGAATTTATATTGAAGGCTAATAGTTCTATTTCAAAAAAATAGTAGTGACGGAGTTTCCATGTATTTAGTTGATCCACTCGTTTTGTTTCATTTAAAATTCTGCGTTTTTTCCAACTTTGAAAAGTGAAAAATAATTCCAAAACGCTTCTTGTGCATAAAAAACCTATTAAAATGCTTTAAAATGTATATTTCCAGGCACCAGCTTGATTTACTCCTCGGTTCTTTTTGCATTCATGGTTTCTGTTCATCATCTGGCTCCTCCTGTGTGAGAAATTTTTTCTTCTTATTTTTTTGTAGTCAAATTTTCATTTCAGAATTCAGACGCGTGTTGTTTTCGTTGGCTCTTTTGCTTATTTGGTCTTCCTTCGTTACATTCATTACATTTTCAATGTTGTCGAGTTGGCCAGCCATGCGAACGTCGTCCAGCTCATCATTACGCTTCGTGTGAGCTTTTCGTTTCATTTTTCTTTCTAGTTACTCAAATATATTTTTTTATTTGATAAAAATTTTTAGGTAATTGGATTGACATTTGAAATCAGCGACTATCATCATGCTAAGAAGACCGGAAAAGCCGCTGAAAAACGGATGATCGACGCCGTGCCGACGCTTCTCGAAAAGTTCTTTTATTGCTATCATTTCTGCGGGCTTTTCACTGGTAGGTTTTGAATTGAATGTTTTTTAAAACATATATTTAAATGATGGAAAATACATATAATCACATAGAATCTAATTAATTTTTGAGAAAAGTGAAATGGGCTTTATTGGCTTTTATTTTCAGGAAGAACCAATTTTTTCACATTATATAGAAAAGCTATGAATTTTTTTTTATTCCGTAACTTTGTTCAAAAGTGTAGGCTTCATGAAAAAAGTTGTCAGTTGCTTATTTTTATAGCATCATAAGAAAATACAGTTAGCGGTCTCTCTAGTAATTTATTTAAACATTTCTTTGCCCAAAAAAATTTCATATTCTCTTCTTTTTTTCTTCCTGCTTTGGTATCATGTGCATTTCATCTTTCAGCTCAATTTTTTCAGGACCGTACTACACCTACGTGATGCTTCATGATTCAACAAACGCCTACTTGAAAAACTGGAACCCATCTTCTGAGGTGTTCAATCGCCTCCAGAGACTTTTTTGGTCCGTGCCAATGTTCGTCATCCTTAATAAAATCTTCCCATTGGATGTGAGTTGGGAAATAAATTAGAAACAATAATTTGATAATTCAGGGTCTCCGAACGGATGCCGTTTGGGAAATGACTCTTTTCTACAGATTCGTTTACGCCGCCGCGGTCTTCGCTGTGTTCAGAGCTCGTGTCTACAGGTTTGTCAAACTCAACATTTTTTTATATTTTTTTATAATAAACGGATTATTTTAGTGCCTGGGCGATTGCCGAATCGATCTGCGTCCTGCTCGGAATCGGTGTCTATCCTGCGTCAAGCAAGCCGAAAATCGTCGTTGGCCCAACCGATCTTGCCGAGTTCAACAAGAGTCTGACCATTGAGAATCCTGAAATGTCCACGGAAGCCATTGTCAATTTGGACATTCCAAAGGTTAAATCGATGAGAAAAAAATGTATAAATAGAAAAAAAAACTTACATATCGTTACCAAAAAAAGGCCTGGTTGCAAAGGTGATTTTTTGAGTTTGAGAAAGAACAAATCTCTGGTAAAGCCAAAACATAAAAAATTAACGAATGAAGTTATGAAGTCTTTTTTGAAAGTATACCTTTTTCGAAAAACGCTTGGGGCACGCTGTGATCGATTAGAAATTCGATATTGAAACGGGAAAACATTCTTCAGGTCGAAGCCAGCGATGGCTTCCGCGAAGGAATCCGGTCTTGGAATCGGTCTGTACAAAGTTGGCTGGCTCTCTACGTCCATTCTCGTAGCCCCAAGGCTTACCGGTAAAAAAATATTTTTCTTTTTCTTCTTTTAAGTGTATTTTTCAGTGTTGAGCTCACTCTTTTTGTCAGCGCCCTGTGGCACGGCACCTATGCTGGCTACTTCATGTGCGTTCTCAACAAAAGATTTTTTTCAAATTCAAAAGTATTTCAGGTCCTTTTTGATCGTCCCTATGTGCACCACAATCGAGGACATCATTTTCCGTATGGTTCCGGTTGAGCCTGAGACTGGCAAGCGTCCGTTTTGGTTCAGAATCATGTAAGTTTTGACTGGAATATAAAGAGATTTTTAAAGCTCTGAGCTTAAACAAAATTTGGAAAATGATCGAAAATGAATATTCTTCACATATTTTCCTTCTTTCCCCACCCAATTTGGAGTTGCAGAGCCTAAAAACTCGATGACAAAAAAATCATCAGAAAAGTAGATAGGAGCAAAAACTCAACTTATCTGAATTAAACAAAAAATATTTAAGTTATATCCTGACTTTGCGCTCCCGTGGGTTTGATATGCTTGCCACTGGATTCTTGCTCAAGAATTTCCATGACACCCATCGGTAAGCACCCTTTCTCAACTTCCCGTTTCAAAAAGGCATTATTTTCAGTTTCTGGTCGTCGATCTACTACTGGCTGCTCATTGTGGCTTTGCCGATCTATCTTTTTGACAAGATCAACTACTTTATGAAGAAAAAGAAGGATACTTCGACCCCTTCTACGGCTCGACCTAAGGCCGAATAATTCTTCACTTTTCGATGCAACCCAACCTACTTGAATCTCTTTTTATTCATTTTTGCTTTCCCCGTGCCATTCATTTTTGCGTGTATTCAACTTGAGAATTATTTAATTATTTTCAATTTTCTTTGCGGGTATTACAAATCAAAAATCCCAAGAAGTTATGAACCGATGATCTTTTCCCAACCCGTTATTCTTCCCAAGGCACCGCTAGACTATTTATTCGTTTTCTCTTGCTTTTCTCGATAAATTTCGTTTTTCACTCTCGGGTTGCAATTGAAAAAGGTCTTGAATACTGCACAAATCTGATCATGTTGTCAATACCGTAAAGCCCATTTGAAAAGCCAAAAAAAAGTGCATGAAGGAAAACGACAGCTATCATAAGAGCATGAGTATTGCGGTTCGCTTGGAGGAAAGCCTTGCTTCAGAATTTATTCGGCTTGGAATCTGCAGCAGATTGTAATGCAGAAAAGAAAAAGGGAAGAAATCTGAGGAATCACTGTTTTTTTTCTGTTTGATAGATTTACCAGGTGAGCAGTGAAAAAATCATATTTGTTGACTAGAAGCTTAATAAATTTACAAAAAGCTGATAGTTTTTGGAAGTCTATGTAGCACATGAAATACTTTGGAGCGCAGAAATTTAAACTGTATCCTACTGCAGAATTTTTAGCCTACAGAAAACTTGAGCTATTCCACGTGCACACATAGAGCTTTTATAAATAGCAAAAAAAAAATTACATACCGCTGGCTTTGGAAATCTCATCAAACGCTTTCAAATGAGCAAAACAGTTTCAAACATTTTTGATGGCATTTTATTCTAACTTGGACTTTCAGAGTGGTCCCTTTAAGAGAAAAATTTGATTGGTCCCTATAGGGATTTTGGGTCTGACCTTTTCGCCCCTAAGGCACTATTTGTTTTTATAGGAATTAGGGAAAACAACAGCCCCTATAGGGTTCATTTAATTCTTACTTGGAAATTATTTTGCAAGAATTCAGCGCCCCAAGAAGTCTCCTCCTGCGAAAGGCCAGACTGAGAACTCGGAAAAAAAAACACCTGGAAGTGCATTTGTCGGTTGAGATTACCGTATAACGCGTTTGACAAGGGCGTAAGCTAATAAAAGTGACCGAACGGCCGCAAATTCACCTTCTGCGTACTTCTTCAAAGCCTACGAGGGTCAGGTTGGGAGACGAAAAAAAAATCCGCGATTTCATGAGTCTCCTTTCGTTTGAATCTAGACGGAATGGCACCATAAATGGTCAAGGTGAATCCTCATGAGGTGATCTGTAAGGTTTTGAAGGCGGAAAAAATATATTTGCAAAATTATTTGTATACTCAGCTATTTTCGAATATCATTTGGAAAGAAAGCTAGATCAAGAAAAATTTCCTTGATAAATGGGCTCTAAGGTTATATTTTTCAAAAAAAGTCTTTCAAATTTTCGTAAATAGTTTGTATTTGTCTCTTAGCGGATTTTTTTACAGATTCCAACATTTTCTGCACGACTTTATTTTTGTCTCAGTTCTATAATCCTATTCGACTCTAATTTCCGTCAGCAATAAATCTTTATATTTTAGCTTGAACTCTGTTTTTCTAAAATTTCATATTTTGAAGGAAAGTTGATGTAATTTTCAGATTGCTCGAACGTGTTTTGCAGATTAGGAAATTCTTCAGACTGCTTTTTTCTTCAGAAGCTCTTCAAAACCTTCAAACTGACCTTCAGATTACCCAAACATGCCCTTGTTTTGCAGATTAAAAAGTTCCCTAAACACCTTTCTTTTTTCTAAATCCATCCACCTGTCCATTAATGGCTGAAAGCCCATAAAAGCTCAAAAAATGGTAGACAATGCGGTACTTCGCCTCGCGCGCCACCCAATAAAGATACCATTTATAGGCCCATTCATCAAATGTTACACGGTTTTCCTGGGGTGTTCGTCCATCGGCCATCTCGTCGATCTCTTTCTCACCTTGGCGCCAAACGACGTCTTCTGATTGCCGTTCTCAGTCTCCCGCTTTTCTTTGGTATTTCTTCCTTCTTCCGAAGATTCTTATCGCGACGCCATTTGATCGAAGTCTCCAAGGGTCTCGCAATTCTTCGCCCTTCCGCCACTTGCGCACCACTCATTGCGATGCTTGTTTTGACGAATGGCCTATCACCACTGTTTTTGTGACATGAGGTGATTAATTGGACAGCGAAGTTGACGGATTACGGTCGTTTGAAGCACCGAGGAAGGATGAAAGTTTGAATTTTATGAAATAAATATCCGTTTTTGATTAAATTACTTGGAGCAGGTTTTATTGATCAGAAAATCAATTTGAATGAAATAGAATATTAATATTAACCGTGTGACTAGGCGCTCCACAAAAAAAAATCATGAGAAAAACCATTCAGTTCATCATTGTCCGCGGAGCACATTTGCACATGACTATTTCAAATACCGACTGCTCCTCACCAAAGTTTTTCATTTCAAATTCCTACAAGATTTTTCTGTCACACTATAGTCACTCGAACACTTATTCGGTCGGGCTGGCCCGAGAAGGCTTAGAAATGACCTCTGGACTGGAATTTCCGCGAAATTTTCCGTGCACTCTAGTTTCCGCTTTAGGAACACGAAATTTCTTCTCAAAAAGGTCTTGTCACCTGTTTTTTTTGACAAGGATTGATTGATAGAACATCCGATTTGAAGGATTACTGTAGTCCAAAGATCTTTGCTTGAAAAACCCGCATGATGACGTTTCTACTTCATTTATTACATTTTTCTGAAAACTTTGAGAAAGAATTGGTCTCTCTCAAACTTTTTGAACAAATCTGAGTTTAAAAAAATTTCCTTTTTTCTCTTAAGAAGACTTTTCATCCCGATTTTTCCTTCTTATAGCCGTCATCCATATTACATTAATTACCATTTCTTGTATTTTAACACGGAATTTTTTTTCATTTACTTTATTGCAGAAAGAAACAAAAAACTAGAACTTCGGATTAAAGAATCAAGTCTACAACAGTCAAAATACAAATGAATGCAAGAAGAGAGGAAACATCAAATGATATGAAAATTGGTAACAGATGATGGAACGGAAAAGGAAAAAATTGAATAATTCAATGGAAAACAATTGAACGACCAGAGAACGTTTGCAACGACATGAAAATTATGGAAACGGTGAAGATTTCAGATGACTTAATGCTGTTCCAAAATTTATTCAGATGACACTTGAAGGTTTTTGGATGATTTCAACGTTGCCATACCACCGAATTATGCTTTTTGAAATGTCCCTGGCTACGTTTCTAGCGAGAAATTTCGAATTTCGAAAGAAGATTTTTTGAGAATAAAAAATGAGTACCCAATTTGATTTTAATTAGAAGATGGGGATTATGCGAACAATTATTAGGAAAAGGATTGGATTAACTGGGGAAATGTCAAGTATGGACTCAATCAGTCCGAAGAGCTCGTATCTAGCCAAAAAATGTAAGAAATTTACATTTTCTGGGCCTGTATTTTGATGTTTTGGCAAAAGATGCGAGGTCTTCAGGCCCTTGAAGTAATAGTCGAGAAAAAAACAAGTTTTAACCAAACAAAAAAAAAGAAAAAGGTTGAGAAGAAGAGACAATTGAAGCTAATTAGAGCACACGGGGACGATTGGGAAGGTAAACAAGAGTTTTTGAAACGGTAAAATGGAGAAAGAAAACTGATTGAAGCTCATTACATACATCGTCACCGTTTTCAAGTTGCTCAACCAAATTTTGAAGGTAAGACTGTACACACAATGGGGAGATTTTTTTCATTTTGACTGAGACTACATGGAAAAAAAAAAAAAATAAAACTTTGGATTTGTGAATGGGGGCAATTATAGAACTGGGACTCTGGGTTCTACTGGCGCCAGTACTGCGAAGCGGCATCATGAGGTTGAACTTCACTAATGTCGTGCATAGTTGGGTGACCCGAGGAGAGGGACGACTGGTCGATTGTGTTCAGAACCGCCGAGACGCTCATTCCAGGCGTGATAACTGAAATTGAACAATTTCGAATATTTTCTTTAAATTTGATTTTTTTTGTATATGCTGTAGCCTTCGGTGTGAAAAAAACGATTTTCCCTTCTCTTCATTTGTATCTTGATATTTTTTTGAGCTTCAAAAAAACCAAAAAAATTCTAAAAAAATTGTTTTTTTGAGACAACATTATTGTCATCTGAGCAGGCAAAATTGAAAGCGATTAAAAAAATCTATAAGCGTAGAAAATCTTTGAGAAAGCCTCGGTTAGTTCTTAAACTAGGTCAAAAAAACTTTGCGCAACTTTTTTTTGAAAATTTTGAGGCCGGAAAAACCCAACCATATACCTTATTAAAGATTTACAGCTTTTTTATACTTGTCTTGTATTTTTATAATAGTTTCAACTAGCCTGTTCCCTTCATAACACTTCAAAATCATCAAGCCAACTTTACGACTCAACTAAGACTGGGAACTTTCTTAAAAACTAGGTTTATGCACTGGAATATTCCTTGAGCGTTCAAAATGAGTGTAGAACAACGAGGCCGAAAACATTTGCTAGAAATGATGCCGCCATAAACTCGCCAAACGCGCTCATAAATTTCAGAAGAATGCCCTAAAGCGGGTCGGCCTCTTGAAGTTTTTCGCAGGCAGTCGGCTTGCAAGTTCGACTTTCGAATGGAATCCTAGTTAGATCTGACTTTCACAAATAAAAAAAAGTTCATGCCCGTATAAGTCCGAAAAAGTTCTTCTTCATTGTTTCTCATCATTTCTGACTGATTGCATCGGACATTTTTATCAGTTCTTTTTTTGGAAAGTCTGAGACATCAGATTGCCCTCTAAAGTGCTGACTGATTATCAGTTGACGGACTGTAAAAAAAAGGAAAGAGACGCGATGAGAGGCGTTTTGAAGACTTCCGTGCGGACTCACGGGTTTGAGATGATTATTTGAGTTGACAAGAGACTGGGCGCATGTGTCACGACAGACAAAGGCGCGCTCGGTTACTGTAGGGATAGCGAATGGGAACCGCTCCACAAAGAACAAAAAACAGAATGTTTCAGAACGTCCGAATTTTCAGCCAGCGTAAAAAATGGCTTCCCCGCTCCATTTGGAACAGTTGTTAAAGGTCTTTAATTAGCGGAAGACCTGGAAGCCTGACTGGGTTTGACAGATCTGAATGAGTTTCCCGCTTCACTTTCAAAAATCAAACAGAAATTTGAAGCGAGGGAAGCTTGATTGGGAATGACTGGGTTTTTAATGACCTCTTCAAAAAATGACAATACTGTTTCACCCTTCACGAACTTGCGCTGCCACTGGAGGGATAATATTCTTTTCCTTTTTTTCCCGGTAACTCACCACCGACAGAAGAGGTCGTTGCAGGGTTCATTCCAGGCGGGAAACTGTGAGCCACGCTGGTCTGCATCGTCCGAGCATACGGCTGAAACTTGGAAAATTAGAAAATCCCCTTGAAAAGTATAAAAAACAAACAACTCACATGGAAGGCGTCGTATGGCGAACGAGTGGTGGGGAACATGTGATGGGCGCTGAAATCCGCCGGCGGGTACGGCATCCCCAAGCCAGCGTTGGCAAAACCGAACCTGGAAAACAAAAATCTTCGATACATCTTGACGGAACGATTCAAAATGAGATTCAAAATTAACTAACTTTCAGGTTTCAACCGAACTATTTATTATCGCTACTTTGAAGGTCCCAACAGGCTTTTCAAAGTCAAAATGAACTTTTGATTGAAGTGCGCTTCTTTATCAAAAAATAGGTTGTTTCAACTTTTATGTTGAAAATTTTACTAGATACAATTTTTTTTTCTGTACATTCAATCCTCATCCCAACGAAAAACTCACGCATAGGGGTCCATAGTCGGCTGAGTGAGCCCAGTGTACATCTGGCCGGTCGGCGGCACAAAGTTGGCCGCAGCGATCGAAGGATTCGACTGCTGGAAGCGGTTGGGCGTTGAAGCCGGCGAGCCGATCGGGTTCGTCATTGCGCTGCCTGGACCCGATCCAGGAGTCGGAGTAGGAGTCCCGTTGGACATGGAAGAGTCCATGACGCTGCCGCCAGGACGCTTGTTCCGGAGCTTCTCCTCGCGACGCCATTTGGCGCGACGGTTCGAGAACCACACCTGGAAAAGACAATGGTTTTGAATTTCTTGAGAAAATCATATTTTTCGGATTTCTATAGTTTTTTCAATATGTTAGCGCAGAGAAATTGTAGAATGCAGATTTTTTGAATTACTGCTGACTGATCAATGATTATTTGATTTTTCTTTCATTCTGAAAACTTTCCTCAACCGAGAAATCGATTAATGGACCAGAATTCCGGTTCAAAGCTTTCTTTTTTTTAAAGGGTAATTCCAATATTATTGAAAAAATCGGATTTTCGACTTTTTATTTCACAACTTTTTTATTGTAAGATTCAACTACTTCTTTCTTTATGAAATGATTACTGTAATATTCAAAATCCACAGTAACACAGACAGCTGCGTTTTTGTTACGTTTTCGCTGCGAGCATGTGTCTTCGTGGTGAGCCTAATCAAGATAAATGTCTTTTGATCTCGATAGGACCTATCCAGAAGGTCAATATTTTATCGAATTAACAAACAAAATGTCCAGAAATGCTTGAGCATCTGCCACAGAAAAATTCTCCTTTTTTTCTTCCAAGTTTGAAACTTCAGGAAGGAGAACATTTTGGGCCAAGTTGTTATTGAAACAACGGCCGGCGCAACCTGTTTCGATTCTTCTCCAAAAAAGGAAAAGTTCAAGTGTGCCGGGGAGGCAAGTGGCTCTGGAGTGGTGATTGTGTCTGACCGAGAAAAAATAAGGAAAAAAATGAGTGAACAAAAGTTGTTTGCTGATATTTCGAAATAGCGATATTTGTGCAAACTGTAATCAAGATTTTATAGATTTGAAAAGGTTCCATAAATGCCGAAGCTTTTTTTAGCCGTGGAAAATAATTAATTTGACTAATTTGAGAGAATCTCCTTGATGTTTCTGGAAAAAAACAATTTTCGTTGCTTTTTTTTGGCTTCAAATTCCACTTTTCTGCCAGAAAACTCGACGAAAACATGAGTTTGACCTGTCTGAAGGTTCAAACTTGTCAGAGAACTCAACTGATCCTGTTCAAGGCTGAGCGGAAGCCAACCGTGCCAATCTGCCGTCCTCCCCTCGAGATTCCAGATCGCGATTGACATACGGACACCTCGTTTCTTTTCCACTATCTTCACCATGCACGTCACTCACTTATCGCGCATTTTGTTGCGTCGACATTGCGTTTTATAAACCGTTAAAAACTGCGTCACGAAGAAGAAAAAAAGATTTTTGTTTTCCTGCTTCAAGTTTTATTTTTTTTTGTAATCCTGCTCTGACGCATTGGAGGAACAGGTAAAGATTATCCTTGCTCAAGAGCTTATTTTTTTTTTCAAGGAAAGAGAGCCCTTGGAGAGGTACAACCTTGATCACATCGTATTTATGTAATAATTATAGCCCATTTGGATGATTTCCTATCTCTCGCGTTGGTGAGAAGTAGGCGGGGCTGACGCTATCAGTCGCCGGAGTATACTGTGGGAATCGTCAACGGTTCGATTTTGATCATTTCGCAATATAAACCAATTTTATGCTTCTATATTATTGAAAATATAGTTCAGCTCAATTGAAGAATTTTTAATTTACTTACATATCATCATAAAAATAAAAAGTCAACGTGAGTTATTTTTTTAGAATACCGCTTTCAAATAATTCACAGAAAGCTATGAGGCAAGATAAAAATCTTGAGCCATTCTCCGTGTGACGGTGAATGAACCATACCTGGATTCTGGCCTCTGGAAGACCAATTTTCTGCGCAAGGCGTTCGCGAGCGAAAACGTCCGGGTAGTGGGTACGCTCAAATTCTGTAAACATTCGATTTTTTTCCCGATTTTTCTGACCGGAATTTTACCTTTCTCAAGGGCCTCTATCTGCTCCTGGCTGAAGGAAGTGCGGTTGCGCTGGAGTTTTCGTTTCAGACGCAATCGAGCCGCCGCGTCCTCGTCAGGATCGTTTGGAGGCTTTTGGTCCTCATCTAAAACAGTAAACTCATACTGACAAATTTTTTGTTTCATGATTTTTTGAATTCTCATAACATTGGCTTGGATTATCACTCGAAGGGGCAACGGTAACAAAACGGAAGCGCAGCTAATGCAAGCCATTAACGCTTCTTCTTGCTTCCGGTGGTCGGTGGAAAGGCTTCCGGAGCAACGACGTCTCGACTGTTTTTTTCTCTTTTTCTATTTCTCGCATCAAACGCTTTCAAATCGCTCACATTCCTAATTTGATTACGATGCAAATGAATCGATTTGTGTACAACCCATGCGTTGAGGAGAAATCGATAGATGGAAACAGAGAAGTGATGTTATTCGTAAGAAGTCCACAGTTAAAAAAAAACAGCAACCTCTAAGCATTCGGACTAGAAAAAGTAAGTTTGAAATTGTGAATTGTTTCGAGATCAGAAGATTTTGAAAACATTCCATTGTGAGCTGTTCTGATGAAAAAATAAAATGAAAGAAAGTAGAAATTGTCGTCTTTCAGAAGCTTTTTTTCTGAATAAAAAGTGAGCTCCTGGGCTTTTTTACACACTCTTTCAAAAGTGGTTTCTTTACGGAATGAGCTATCCGAAAAAGTCAGCTGTGAATGATCTTTACAGAATGAAATTTCAATAAAACTCATATCAGAAGGCCTCAAAAAAAAACAGAAAGGGCTCTGAATGACTGTGATGTAGTATCACATATAACTTGTAAGTTTTTTTTCAAATCAATTAGTTGGAAACTTTGAAAGATTAAAGTCCGAAGTTCAATGTTCTCTACCATTCTTGAGCTTCAAAAATCGGAAAAGGTCTCAGAGATGGCGTGAAAAATGCTAAAAGGCCCAAAAATCACGCAAATCAAAAAGTTGGCGACAAGAACTTGGAAGTACCGTGTCGAATTTTGCGGATTGGCGGAGGTCGCCGTGGCGCGGCCTGCGGAAGCGGTGGCTTCAGCGGCGTCAACGGAGCGTGGGCCGATATCATCTCTCGTGGGAGACTGCACGACCACCGACTGATAGCGCGCGGATGGCTGATGGGGCGGGTTACCGCCTCGAGGACAGAAGACGTGCGACTGGTGGCCGGCAGAGTCACCTTTTCTTTTTCTCGAGGTGGCGCAATGAGACAATGCAAAAGGTGCGCGGTGTTCTCCACCCTCTCACCCACTCTCCCTCTTCCTCTCACTGTTGTAAAAAACTTAACAGTTGAATCGACGAGGCAAAACGGTTGGGAGAGTTGAGGAAAGTTCTCAAGTGATCTTGGTTGGAACTGGTAGGCATTTTTTGCTTTTCGGAAGGAAAGGTCCTCAAAACTAGAGAACAGAAGGCAATTTTAGTTAACTTGAGAGCTTACGATTTGAGGCTGGAAAAATATTAGTGTGAAAAGCTTAAAAATCGAATTATTGAATATGGAATGTAATCCTTGAAGTTTTGAGACTCAAAGACTTTTTTTTTTGGAATTTCAGCTGACAAGTTTTTGTTCCAGATTGCTAATGGATTTTTTCTCGATTCATGAAAATCGAAACTAAAATCGAATAAACTTGTGAGGTGAAACTTCCTCTGGTCCTTCGCCTCAAATAACTGCAGAAACGTAGTCACTGTTTCACTAACCACTTAGTCATTGTTTCAAGTTGGAAAATGGGAGATAAAAAAGGATAAAAGTTTTTTTTTTTTGATATTACCTGAAATGGAAATGGTCATATTACGATGCTGAGTGAGTAGAAAAAAAATATATTCGAGCATTCAGGAGTTATGTACTGTTAAGGAAGTTTTTCAAAATGATCCTCATTTTAATGAAAAAAGAATTTTCAAAAAAAGTCCCCTATATGGGGAATTTTGGAAAAACTCAAATGACATACTTGTTATTCTGTGAATTAGTTTGTTGACTGTGCATCCGCGAAAAAAACAAATATTCGGTTGAACTATCGGAGCTGATTTTAACAACATGCATAAAACTATAAGACGGAAAAACTATCCACTCAGATCTTCAAGCAAACGAAAACTGGTTCTCACTTAAAAAATATAAACTAGTCGCTTCAAAATATAAGAGATCCTTAACTCGTATGAGCGACTGATCGCAGTGCGGCATGTTCTCGTTGATGGAGTAGAGCTCAGGTCGATGCATTCCGGAGTCTCCAGAAGAGCTCGGCGGATAGCACCAAGTGTCTGGCGCGCACGAAAAGCTGGCCGACTCAATGGTTGACTGAGGACCGCCTCGGTGAGCCGTCGCGACGATTCAGAAGAGCAGGTGAGCTCGAGTTTTCTGGGCAGCGGGCCGCTGGTAGCGACTGTCACAAGCAATCAGGATCACTCAAGTAAAAAGTGATGTGTGGCGTGAGGCAGTCCGGAACGCAAAAGGACAGGTAGAGAAATACAGCAGCGGTGCCCCTCACTTGGAGATAGAGTAATTGATGGAGAGAGTCAACAGATGGAGAAACGTTGGGCGCAGCCAAAACTGGAAGAAGGGGACGACGGCTGGACGCTCCGCCCCGGCCACCGTAATCCAAACCGACGCCAGCCAAAGCCTCTGCCCCTCTTGAAGCGGTGATGGATCTAAGTTTGCATTGGGTGCAGCCAACTCGCCGAGCCAACCATCCCTTTTTTTCGCGGATTTTTGAGGGAGTTGGAGCCAAATCCGCGGCTTGCCGGTCCTCCCACCGGCTCTGAGTTTCAAAATCTTCCAAAACAAGCTAATACCAGTATAAGGCTTCTATTCGAGATCGAATTGCTAATATTTAAAACTGGGATATTTTGTGTGTTAAGTAATAGATGTGACGGAAACGGAAAGATAGGGCAAAGCGAACTTTTTCCATATGAAAAATAGCTTGATCTAATTTCAAGAAAAGTTTCTGTCGGTAAAATTTGATGAAGCTTCTGGGAATGGATGGGCCATTTTTGTTGGGAAAAAAAATTCTTTTTAGGGTTAGGTCAGGTCATGCAAGGAGTTTGGACTTCAAAAAATCCGCAAAAAATGTATGATTCTTCCTAAACTCTAGAGGAACTTCTGAAAAATACCTCATTACATTTTTTGAAGGCGCGTCTTCTAAATAACGTTCAAAATAGCTAGGAATCTCATTTCTCAGTCACAAATTTTTGCTCTCCTTTAATTCAATCAGAAAAAAAAGTATGACTAATGATGATAAGAGTTCGAAAATGTAAAGTTCTGTGAAAATCTCAAATTAGAGAACTTTCCCTTCTTGGAGAGCCTCATATACCAAATACAAACCATCTATTTTCGATGTTTTTTGAGAAAGTTCGAAATTTCGTCATTTTTTCCCTTCCAACTGTCTAAATTCAACAGTCCGTTCTACCCAATATCTTCATCGGAAGACAAGAAGACAAGAAGTCATTTTTTTCAAAAGAAAAATTTCTTGTTCAACTAGAATAAGAAGGCGATGGGCGACGCGCATCGCCTTATCAAACGGCTGCTCCAGTCAGGCGGAAAATATTTTCGCGGTACATTAGCGCCAGTGTTTTGGCGGGACAACAACGTTGTAATATGCAAGAAGAACCGTTGGTCGCACAGTCCTCAGCCCATCCTTTTTTTTTCTTTAGTTACTTTAAATTTTTGAGATGATAAGGAAAGAAAGTGAGGAAAGAGGTTGAGGGAGTTGTTCGAAGTTTTTCGTCTTGGAAGACGCTAAAAAATCTCAGGAACGGTAGTTTCTGTCATTGGAAAACGTTTTGTTCCAGAAATGCTTTTAGATTAACTTAAAAGTGAGCAGGAAAGCTCCAGTAAACTCAGTATTCAGCTCAAACATAGGATAATGGAAAATAGCGAACTGATTTGAAGATGCCTTGAAGCTGTGAAATCACCTAAAACTAACAAAAAACAAAAGTTATGGAAAAATGAGAAAAAATTATGAAAAAAGCCAGATAAAAGCCAGGCCGAGCGATGCGAAGCAGCAGTCGACTAACCCGACGAACGCCGTCAAATGAATGGCGAAAATTGCGATTATTGTATGTTGACTTAGTGAATAAATTAAATTAGACGGCGGTTATGGTGGGAGAGAGAAGTCGTCTCGTTGGGAAAAAAACGACAAGACTACGGCCGCTCGATTATAACGGCCATGATCGCTTCTCAGCGGGGTGCACCGAAATTTTTAATCAGTTGGTTTGAAAATTTCCTATTTTAAGTACATGAGGTGACTGTTTCACGCAAGGATATTATAAACGCAGTTGGTTTTTGTTTGTGGAATCTATATAATTCAGTATTTAATCGAAAAAAAGGCAATGCTTTCAAAGCCTAAAAAAAGGTTTCCGATCAAGCTACTTAAATTTCGTGCTAAGACCTTTTTTTGAAGACTTTTTTTAAGTTTTTCAAAGAAAGGACTTCGAAAGTAATGGAAAAAAATGAATTCAATATTTCAGAGCTTCTCATTTTTTTCTCTCTTGAACTATTTCGAGCTGGATATTCAGAGGCAGCTGAGTGTTATAAATCGGATTAAATAACTTCAAGGCTTCCAAGATTTGGACAAAAAAACTTCATTTCTCCTCTAAACTGCGATTATCTCTTTTTGATAAATTCAGTTAGCATTTTGCAAAGGATAATACTATAAAATGGATGATCTGGATATTTTATATCATTTTAATAGAAGTTCTTGTGGTGTTTGATCCGAGGCGTTGGAATTTTTGAGCCTCGTTAAGCTTATAGTTTTATTTTAATGTGAAAATCTCTTCAAAGTCCCGGGTTTTTTGGTAGTTAAAGCTAGATTAGATATGATGAATGACGAAATGTTATCATGATTTTTCGATAGAGCTCATTTAAACAGAAACTGTCTGTTTAATGAGCCAAGAAATTTGATAATATCATACTACTGAAGCCGAAAGTTTCCCTTTCGGAATTTTTGACACCAGACATTCATAAATACTAGGCATGATTTTTCGATTTTATAAGCCAGGCCGCTCGGCAGGAATTACATTCTGCCGAGGTTGGTGTCCATTAATGCTCATTAATTTGTCTGCCACGGGGCGCTTATAGACCAACGTCCGGCTAGGTGGGTGTTTACGGAAAGAAGGAGATGAGTCGTTACTACGCCAATCGGTGAGCAAAACACACGAAAATCGGGAGCTGGTTGGAAGGAGCTTGAAAAGTTGATTTGAAGCATGATCTCCAATCTGGACCTTGAGAATTAATTTTTTGGCTGTGAGAATATATAAATATTGAATCCTCTAACTGAATAATTTATTTGAAAAAAGCTCGGCTTGGAATATCATTTTTCGCAGTTTCTCCTGTCACGTTTCTGTATTCAATATGACTAAAACTTATTTTTTTGAACATTCCCATTTTGATCCGCTGGTTTGTGTGAAAATGTATAGGCTCTTCAATGGAGCGAATTTTTCCTTTCTGAGTTGAGCTAACTTTAAAAAGCTGATTGGAAGTCGGTCTTGACCATCATCACCATTCTAATTTCACAGCTCTTCAGATATCGGAAAGATAACTAATTTTAGGTCTTATCGGAAAGATAACTAATTTTCTTCATTTTTTATTTCAGCAAATTCTATTTCTCAAGCAAAACGTACTAAGGCGGGTGTGCGCAAGGTTACGGTATTTGAGAAGAGAGAGGGGCCAAGACGTTTTGTCTTGCAATTTGCGGAAAACGAGTTCCTCTCGGTTTGTCGTCGACTTGAAATGGCCAATCGGCGCACGAATAATATTTGTTCAAAAGTCAATTTCGATTCTAACAGGCGTACAAATGCGGTCGGGACGTCGTTATGATAAATTTCTACGGTAATCCGGAGATTCCAGATTTTTTTCGTTCGAGAAGCTTGGAAAAATTAAACTTGAAAACTGAAAGTTTCGTATATACTACGCATTTTTAACCTGTCATGGGCTTCTGATTATTTTTAATTTGGTTAAAAACTGATGATTTTCAGGGAAAGCTGAGTTTGGTCATCAAGGGGCTTAGGACGAATTTCTGAGCTAGTCAATTTTAAAGGAAAACCGAAAGAACCGCTGAAAAACGCCACTTGAACTTTGTAGCAAATTTTCAGCTGAATCCGGAAATTTTTTCGGTTCATTTGCTAAAATTCCAAACAGCTCCATTGTCTCAAATCAGCAAACTATTTTGATTTCCAAGAAACCAAATTTTTGACTCAACTAGGCTATATTTTTCACTTGAAAGGGCATTTCCGAAAATGATCAAAGTCACAAGTAAGCTTTTTTAAATTTCTCTCACCTAGGCTGAATTTCATTTATAAAAGTTTTTTTTAAGTAAATGATCATAATGGAGATGAAAAAAACAGAAAAAAAGTTGTGGAACAGGAGGATATTGCGTGAAAGACAAGAATGGAAATGGGATGAGGATGAGGCGATAAATAGGTGAGGACCGAAGGGGTCCGATATTTTGGGCCGATAGGAGCAGCGGCACAGATTGTGTCATGTTGAATTATCGCCAAATGGACTCCCGCAGCCATTTGCCGTCCAACTTGCCTATAAACTTGCCGTTTCACCGTTTTGACCCGATTTATTGTTAGGTATAGGAGAAAATAGTGGGCATTGTTCTCAAAAGTCTTTGACTTCGATTTTTAAAATTTTGAATTATTCCTTCATAAACTAAACCGCCAAAATTTATCAGAACTTGAAGAATTAATGAATGAAAAAGTTAGCGGTGAGCTTTCTAAACCAGTCAAGTTGTACAAAAATGTACCAAATGCTTAAAAATTTCTCGTTGACAAAATTCTCGATTAAAATTTCCTTTTAGGGTTTCTCATGATGTTTAGGCTTCGAGGGCCTGTCGTAAGTGTGAAACTTATGGAAATTGTCAAAAATTCTTCATCGAGCCAGAAATTTGATGGCGTATTTGTGCGATTGAATTATTACGGTTTTCAAAAAAAGTAAGAAAAACCCAAAAAGTGCGTTATCCTGATTCAAGTAAACTGAGGTTGAAAAGTTTTTCGCACTTTCAGATAATTTTTGAAGCTTTGATAAAAATCTGGAAAAAAATTGAGAAAAATTCCTAAAAAGTTGCCTATCCATCTTCTATTCTCAAATTTGAAGTTTTTACTGTTCAGTTGAATAAAAGTGTTGATTTTAAGTCTTTCCTTGACGCTTGAAGTCTTCAAACCGTAGTCCGCGAGACTTTGAATCTGAAAGAGGGAAAATCTGAATTCTGGACGTCTTCCGCTTTCCTTAATCGCAAAACGGTGTCGGCCGTCGTGGTTTTTTTTTTGCTTCCATCGGATCCCATCTGTCGTCGTTCGCGAATGCTCGTAAAAGCATTCAGTTTTTTTCCTCCCCCTCCTACTCACATCGGATCATGAGACGATAAAGTTGAACAAAATATTTTTTCGGGGTACCTTTTTTATAGTACTTCCCCTTTTTGAGAGCTCAGGCAAGGTTTTTCAAGCCCAGAGAGCTCTCAGGAAGATTGGAGATTATGGAATTGGACTTTTGTAAGTCGTATTAAAACTTCAGATAAAATAACTAACCGGGAGCGCTGGAGTCTTTTTTCGGCTCGACCAAAGGTTGCGCCGGGATGGCGTTGAAAGGATTCAGACCAACGGCTCCAGTCATCGGCATCGCCCACTGATTGTACCACTGAGCGTTGTAGCTAAAAGAGCTGATTAATTGAAAGCCTTTTAAGTGAAAAAAGCGTTTCCAAAGAATATTTTTTCATTTCAACTTGGAAAACAAGAAAAAGGAACTGTCAATTAATTAGACGTTGATGAGACAAGCAAGATAATTAGTATGCCTTTTGAAACCGAAAGAACTTTTGAACACTTCAACTCTTTATTTTGATGCAAAAAGTTGGATTTCTGTTCTTTTTCTGCAAGAAAAACCACAAAGTCTAAAATTTTTGCAAAAGTATCAAGATCTGGAAGGAAAAAGTTGGATGCAAAATGATAAAAGATTAAAAAATTTTCAGACGATCTCGGGGCCTGATCAATAAAAGAAAAATAAACTTTTTTCAGAATCACTCATAACATTTTTTTTTCTCCTTCTGAAGGCGTAGGTGCTGCGATTCAGCCTAAAGTTAAGTGATTGGAAACTCACGGGAACTCTTGCTGGACGAAACGGAGTCGATCGTACAGGTCGGATTGCATTTGAGCTTGTTCCTTCTTGGCGGACAAGTTGCGGAGGACTCGATTTATCGAAGACACCTGGAATATGCTGACATGAAAAATTATTCAAAGAGATGATATTTTCGAGAAGAAAAGCCTTAAGATGGGACCATGAAAGGCAAACAAATCGATGGTCTGCTGATGTAAGGCGTTTTCAGAAAGGGAAAAGATGGCTATCAGGGCGGCGGAAACCTTGCCCACAAGGAGGCCTACGGTAAGCGGCGTTTTCTCATCTTTTCTTTCCCCCATTTGAATTACTGTGCGCGTGTTTGGAAATGAGGTCTCTGTTTGGTTAATCAATCGATTATGAGGTCACGAGTTGGAAGATGAGAGAAAAAAAACTCCGAAAAGAAGCCACTTTAAAGACTGAACCTAACTTGAAAAGGGGAAAATTGAAAACTACAAAACTCCAGGGAATTTTTAAAAAAAATCGGCGCTAGGAACCGGATAGTTTGTACGCTTATTATGGCACATATCAGACAAAAAGAAAGTTAAAAATTTTTGTTTTTCGTAATTGACAGTGAGATTGCAATAGACCCCTAGAATTTTATTTCTGATAAAAATAATCGTCGAAGTAGATCTGGTCCTTCCAAAAAAGGTTGCTGAACCTTGAGAGAAGCTAACTTTGGTCGACTCGAAAATAATGAAAAGATTGAAATTCGTGGATTTGGAAGCGATCATCCTTTGTACACACGCCCTTTTCTTTTAACAGGGCGGACCGATTAGAGTCTGTTCAAAAATCCTTTTTGAGGTTTTCGACACAACATGAGTGAATTTTATGGCCGGAGAGCCTTTTCACGATTTTTATTAGCGAAAGTAGAGATCACCATTTTAAGAAATGATCTTTAGAAGTTCAGTTGAAAGAAAGTCAGGAATTGAAAAATACACGTGTTTGAAAATAAGAGTGGAGACAAAAACAAGGATTGTTATGGAAATGAGGGCTTCTCCAGTTCACATGTTGATGAGAAGGCCGCAAGTTAGGTAAAACAACAGTATTTGAGCGAGCAATAAAAACATGGATTGATTTGAAATCGTAATTTGTGGAAAAAAAAGATTCCTTGGAAGACGGTTTCTTCTCTACAAATTGATCGATTATTAGAGCACCGGCCAAAAAAATTTGCTCACAAATCCTTGCTGATCTATTTTAAAAAGCAATAATTTTTTCCTGAAGGTATCAAAGCAAAGCGCCGTTTTTGAGCGTTGTTAAAAACGTTTCTTTTGACTTCGTTTTTTATTTCAACTATTTCTCACATTGAGAAGAAAACCGAAAATTCTCATACACGAATGAAAAACAAAGAAGGGACATTTTATATGGGAATGATGCCCTTTCTGGTCCATCAATCTATAAGGAGGTCGTGAATCGAGCAACGAAAAATATTATCGGAGAGAACCAAAATAACATGGGAAGTTTTCATTGAAGTGTTGGATAACATGAGCATTGTGAGACCGACACAAATTTTGGAGCATAAATAAACATAACAGGCGACTGTCATTGGATCCATTCACGGAATGGCTTCTTTTAGAGAAAAAACAAAAAAATGTTCAATGAATTTTTTTGCTGACAATTGAGTGATTGTGAGGTTACAGACTAATAAAAAAAAAAAACAAGAATCGCTATATGAGAGGAAGACTTTCCCAGGACATCAGTCGATAGAGAATTCGTCATAGGAGCAAGAGAAAAATATTTGAGAAGATGACAACATCATGGAGTGATTTTAGGAAGTTGAAAACTGAGATTCGAATTAGAAAAAGTTGTGAAAGGACCATCATTTTTTCACAATTAAGTTTATAAGGGAAAAAAAAAGAAGTGAAACATGTTATCACGCACGTAACATGAACGAATGCGAGAGCCAAAAAATAACATTCGAGATTTCAATCTCGCTTTTTTTTTCGTTTAAGATAAACATAACAGTACTTTCTCAGCGAAAAAAGCCTTGCAAAAGGTTGTTTTAGGCTTCAAAAAGAATCTGGATAAATCTTGAGAGATGGTTTTTATATTCTCGGGGCTACAGGATCAGAGGCATTTTTTTGAGAATGTCGACGTTTTTTTTTTAAATATGCAAGAAGATATGAAAAAACTTGCTGAAAATCTATTGGAATTAGCTTTGAGGTATATTTAATTTTTTTCCTTCGTAATTTGTCTAAAAAGAAAAAAACATTTGAAAATATTTTTTTCAATTTTAAGGAGTTCACTCTAAATGGACCCCAACAGATTATAAGCAATTAGAAATCATAAAATAGAGAAGAAAACCTCGACGACCCACAGGACAGCAAAATCATGTAATTTTCATTCGGATGCTAATCCTAACCGCCAGCAAAGCTTGTATTGTGCGAAAAGTGTTGTTCCAGTTATTGAGCTTCTATTCAAAGGCGAAGCGCATTGATACAATGGCCTATGTAGAAAAAATCAGCCAGTCGGCAGCCAAAACACAATGTTTTTTTGAATATTTCGAAAACTTTGAATGAAACTGACGCTAGGGATAGTTTCCGTGGTGCAAACGTGGTCGCCGAGAAGCTTGTCGCGGATTTCCCAGGCAAAGATGCTCGGCTGCTCCCGCTTGTATTCTTCAATCTTTTCGACTACGCCGTTTGTAGCAACACTGAAAAATAGTACTTTGATACGATTTTAAGCCATCAAGATCATTGATTTTTGAATTTTTTCGATTGATTTCTTTTGATATGTTATTCTAGGGACCGCAGACGAACTTTCAAAAAAAATTTTTCAGCATTGAGCTTTGTATGGTTTGATAGCTGTTTCGATTCAAAATTCAGAACCGTTTAGTTTTTCGAAAAAGATTGAGGATGAAAAAAGTTATGACGAAAAATGTGGCGCGCCGCGCACCATTTTTTTAGTACTGAAATTTTGGTATTATCCATTTTTGACATTTTTCTCGATTTTTCTTCCAGAACAACTTTTGATACTGGTCTATTATGATGTAACAAATCATAATAGAGTGCTAAAATGATGCTAATCAGCTAGTTTGCCGAAAAAGTCGGTATTTTCCAGAAAACAAAAAACTGGCGCTTGCGGGCATTGAACTCGCGACCTCAAAATGAGAAATCGCAGCGCACGCGCTGCGCCAAGCTGTTAGGTCCAGCGAGTGGAGTTTCCATCCGCCATATCCTTGACCTGTTTGAAAAGCACAGATTGCCTATTTCAAAAAGAAAAACTTGAAGTAATTAAGCTATTTTTTTATCAGAATATGTTCGCAAATCTTTACTCAAACTTTTCGTGGAAATTCACTTCGAAAAAGCTGTTTTTTTTAGTGCTTTTTGCCTCGTTTAACGATCGCTGCATTAAAACGGCCCCGTAAATTTTTGGCAAAGACGAATTTTTTATTTTATTCTTCTAATTGAAAGATTTTTTTACTAATAAATGTATATAATCGTTTGAAAAAAACCTGCGTTCGACCGCTTTCTGTGGGATAAACGCCGCTAATTTTATCCTCTATTTTCAAGAGCATTTTTTTGCGTATTAAACAACTTTTTCAAGCACATATGCTGTGGAGAAAAAAATTTAAGTAAGCCCATAGTCTAAATTTTTGAAAAAAACAAAAAAACTCGATTATATTCGCTTATTAACGATATTTTTGAATTATGACTTTCGGCACTCCCTAAAAATTTTTTTGGCAAAGACGAATTTTTTTATTTTATTGTTTTAAAAATTACCGTTACCTGAATCAAAAATCATTATTTAAAAAAAGAAAGAGTGCGTTCGACCTGAAAAACACATGAAAAAAAGCAAAAAAACGAAAAAAATTTTTTTAGTTCCATTCACGTTTTTTTGTACGACATTCCGCGCGAACGCATCAAGAAAGCGTGAAATATTTTTTAAACGAAAGAGGAAGCTTTTCTGTACATGTGTGTCAAAATTCATTATCCAGTTCCACATATTTTGCAACTACAACAAAATGAAAGTTGAAAACCAAAAAAAAGCCACTTTTTCTATCGCGAAAAGGGGCGTGGCTTTGCGGTCCCTATGTTATTCTAATGGATTTAGAATTCAGTGGTCGCGTTTGGATTGGTTCAAGGCGCCATGGTCAAAATAATGTCCAAAGCGGCAAAAATTTCGACTTTTCGACGTACTTTTCAGGTCGGACAAGTCGTCGATTTTTTGAGTGAACTGCTTAAAAGAAAAACTTTTTTTTTGCACCTTATATGCCTTGAACCATTCCCTTGCGGTCATAATTAGACAAATTCCTCGAAATCGTGAAACATAATATGAGAATGACTGTCTAAGGCCAAATATTTCATTCCGTTAAGGAACTAAAAAAAAATTCCTTTTTCAACTTTTTCACTTTATACCTATATGGTGAAGTTTCTCCCACTTTAACTGAAAAAATAACAAACCGCGGTTTGGATCCTCCTATTGCTCTCGGCCTTATCGTCCCAGACTCATAATATCGACAGAGAATCTTGGACACACATCTGAAAATAAAAATGAATTGGAATCAAACTAAAACACTGAAAATCGCGGCGTTGGTGGGAATTATCAGACCGAAAAGAAGATTAGACAGAGCTAACCAGTGTTTTCGGAGCTCAGACCAAGCAGAGTACGGATTTTCTTTGTACATATCTGGGATTGGAAAGCTCAAATTTTGATTCTGATTTCAGTTTAAACCTTTCAACTTTTTTAAAGTTTCAGCGATTATTCGAGAAAAAACTCATTGTGCGGGGTGTAAAAGATGATGATTGAGCCTTTATTGTTTTCGATTTTTTCAACAACTTTCTTCCAATTTCTTCCTGTACATAATCCGCGGCACAAGCCTTTGCAAGCGTCGTTTACCACGTCAATGGCGGAAAAAAAGAATGTTTATATCTTTATAGCAAAATGGGAGACTTCTCAACAGTTATCCGTTCTTTGTCAAATCGGGGCTTTCCGAAACTTACCTTCTAGAAGCTCACCTACGCACTTACCATGGGGTAAAACTTAAGCCTTTGGAAACGGAAAGATTTGCGGAAAAGTGCGTGCCGCAAAATACTAAGTCAGCCCACGAAATCGTGAAAAAAATAGAAAGGTACGTTAGGGTGGGGACATTTTGCTTTTTGAAGGAAGAAGACGTCATGACTGATGATTTTAAATGGAATTTTCGTAAATAATTTTGGATATCTCTGCTCTGAGAAAGCCGCTCAAGTTTTCCGAAGTCGCAATTTCAAACAAACCCCTTTTTTTAGAAACTACCAGAAAAAAATTTGGGGGAAATTTTTCTGGAAAAATTAGACGAAAAATTCATTTTCTATTAAAAATTCAGACCAAAGACTGAGAAGATAAGAGGAAAAACTTCCTTATAAAAATGATTTGAGAACGTGAAAGAGACATGTAAAGGGATTATCCGCCCCTGCAGTCTGGTATTATCTTATTATAAAAAAAGAAGAAGAAAAAAACATATATGGAAGATTAGACTCTCTTAATGTACTTTTTTTGACACACACAGTAAGTATTAGATTTTCTGACATTTAATTTATACATGTCATATTATTAAATTTTTTTCTAGGAAAGAATGGCAAAAATCTTTGATCGAAGGAAAGAAAAAGTTAGGTCAAAAAAATCGGATATTTCCTTTCTAGAAAAAAATACTCCGGTTTTCAAAAAAAAAAAAGAATATTTATCAAATAAAGGATGTTCGAAAACTTCAGTACGAAACTCACAGGGGAGATCATTTTACTTTGCGGTTGGGAACTCTTTGAAAATCGGCCAGAACACTCCGTGATGTACCAGAAAAAGGTCCGGGAAACCTCAACCTACACAACTTTCTAGTTTCAGAGAAAAAAGGTCTGAAGCCCCAAAACAGCTCATTTTGAAGGATTTTGAGCGTTTTGTTTGAACTTACAGCGTCTTTACTCAAAATGTGGGAATTTGTGCAGGTTGAGGCTTTTAGAAACTTCTTCTGGTTCATCAAGAAGTTTTTTATCCATTTTTTCCCAAAATTCCGACCACAAAGTAAAATGACCTCCCTTGTGAAAACTTAAAATCAAAAAAATCAAAACTTTTTATTGCATTACTAGCTTTTTGTACCAAAAAAAGTAAAATCGAAAAATTCTCAAAACGTAATTTTTTCCGGTCACGCATTCGAGTTTAATGGCTACGGGATGATTTTTCGAGACTTCACCCGACTAAAAAAACTACTTGCGCGATATGAAACTTGATAAAAAGGTTCAAGAGGAGAACGAAAATCTCAGTTGGAGAGATGACCACAACGCTTCCACGTGAATCAACATTGTTTTTTTTCAACTAACCCATTGGAAACTTGTAAAATCCGGCTGATGTCGCAAGGCCGACAGCCGCTGTGGGCCAAGTCGACGATTCGCTGGCGGGTGGCGTCGGGCAAGGGCCGGCCGTTGACGAAGACGCCACCGAGTTGGTTGACGCCCGTGTGGCCTCCATCTGAATCTGCCAATGCTCAGAATATTTAAAGAGACAGTTGGAAAAGTAGAAGAAGTTGAATTTTTGTCTGAAGATGCCGAGCAAGATATTAATATGTAAAAGCGGTAGAAAAAGTTGAAAATAGAACAGAAAACTGCCGAAAGCTGGAGAGAAATGCAGGCAACTTTTCAATAAAACTCGTCATATTTTTTTGAGTTTTAATAATAATATCTTTTTCGTGAAGTCCTAGTTTCTCAGAGAAAGAGGGAAAAAATGAAGAATGAGAGGTAAGTGAAAAATAAATTTAATTTTTCCTTTTGCACAAAAATTTTAAAAAGTCAAGAAAAAGTATACTGAAAGCCTCTTTTCGCTTCGAACCGTTTTAAGACTTTTCGAGCAAAAGTTTTGAGCAGAACTACCTGAGAAAAATCACTGAATTCCAGTAAGCCTGAAGCTTCAGAGAAAAGATCGAAAATAACCTTTCGAGAACATTTTTCGAAAAAAACATTATTGCGCTTTGCCGTTTCAACTTCCTTCCATTCCTTCATCATCGCGCATGTTTTTTTTTTCTCACCCTGATGAAGTCTACATCACAGCAAGTGGTATATTACGGACCGAAAAAATTGATGGATCGCCGGATTAGGACAGCCGGCGCGGCATCCACCACACTTGCCAATTAAAGCACATTCTTCTTGAAAGCGCTCCCCTCGCCACTCGACTCACTTGTTTGGCCAACACCTTCTGTACCCACAATCTGGTCTCACTTGTTCGAATAATAGTAATCAACACCTTCATTTCACAAATTCACAGTCAAAACTCCCAAATCTTCACTGAAAATGTCAAAGGATCAGACCTTCACGTTAATCTTGAAATTTGCGATTCCAAAGGAATTTCTGGATGCTTAGAAGTTAAGCTGATACGATAAAGTTATCAACTGGAATATTTCAGTTTTTTTTTTCTTGTCAAATAATATGTGCTTAATTCAGCCGAGTGGGCACAGAGCAAAGAAACTGCTAAACTTTCGAGTTTTATTTTGAGAGCGATTTTGATTTGAAAATTTTTTTGGTATGTAAGAAAAGTTTCCAGGGGCTTAGAAAGGCAATTTTTCTATAGAAGTACTACGCTAGAGATTTTCCAGTGATTTTTCAAAATTATCAGAGTGAAAGTTCCAATCAACATAAAATCCCAATGAGCAATTGTTGGGCTTGAGACTATGCAGAAAAAGAAGTATCAAAAGCTAAAAAACCATCTCCACCATCTCAAAGTCAATCAATCTTTTTCTGCAGTTTTTTCGGTGATTCCAGGGGTTCCGCTCTCGAAATAAGGTTTGAAACTCATCCCTCGCCCAACAGATTCAAATAACAAGGATCATTGCAATTAATCCAGTTAAGAGTTGGCTGCCGGGGCACGCGCCAGCGTAGTTATTCTTGGAGATTTCGCCAAGAAGATAATTGGAATTGAAGCACGGGTCAGTGCCTCGTGGACATCGGTCAGGCTCTCTCCACTCTCCGCCAACCGGAAGTCACAAAGAGCCCATTATGGTCCGGACCGGCACACCTAGATGTCCGCGTTCGCCGCACTTTGACTGTCGCCGCAACATTTGAATTTTTGAGCTGACTGGATTAAAAGGTGTGAGAATGGCGAACTTGGCTTTTTTGAAGCGATGGGTTTTTTTTCAGCTTCAAAATGATATGCTAGATCCCTAAAACTTGAGAAAATGGGTTGACTAGGACGGCATGGAGAAGAACCTAACATTGAACAGGAACCATTTTGGAAATGTTCAAATGTCAATTTTTTCTAGAGACGTTTTGAATGAAGTTTTTGATTTTTTCAAAGAAAGCTTCGTCTTTTTGAAACCATAAGGGATCGTAACATGCTTTCAACACTAAAAGTTAACTTCAGCTGAAACTTTTTCAACAAAAACTTCTTTCGTTCAGTTCAAAAATAGTTCATTCGTTAATAGTTTGAGGCTTCATCAAAGCTAAGTTTCCAAAAGCGAGAAGAAAGAGCCGTTTTGTTGTTAATTTTTTTAAGCTTGCGTTGATTACTATCTAAAGTTCAATATGACTTCTAAACCTTTTCCAAACTGTTTGAACTAAAGACACGCCGCCAGGAAATTAACATATTAGTGAGACTTAGGACTGTCCATATGGTAGATGCAGCGGCGGAATCCGCACTCCTATCAACTCGTCAACCTCCCGGTGGGGAGCCAACGCGGAAACTCTCTTGGAGCACGTTGCGCAACTCGCTTGAGCTCCTGTTGTTGCACACTTTCTCAGTCCTACCGTAGTCAATGATGATTTGACTAATTCGAGTAATTGGAGCGTAAAGTCTTTGTACAGTCTTGTAGTAGTACGGGAGAAGGGTTATTTTTGAAATTTCGGTAGTTTGGGTACATCTTTTAGATCTTTTTTGAAGTATTTTGATTTTTAACCTTCGAAGTTGAAGGATTCAAAAATGATGAGAAAATCAAGAAACCTGAAATGACCTGAAAAAGGGGGGAAAAAATAGTCTGTTCAAAATTTTCGGAACTGAAGGGAACAGTAAGAGAATGAGATTTCAATCTTTCAAAAATTATGAAATAATCAGAACTTTATCGATAGACAGTGATTTGAAGAAAAACTGCCAAAAAAAAAAAAAGCTCAAAGTTATCAAATATGGCACTACAAAATGGAAGGAAAAAATTTTTTTTTTGAAAATTACAGTCATTTTTGCCTCCTTCTTCACACTATCCGGTTCAGAGATATCAAAAAAAATGAGATATTGCAAATAATGACTGAAAAAAGGTGTAATGTGTCAGGAACGGCCGAAAAAACTGAGCGAAATCTTTTTAGAGAGCTTTTGCTTTAAGAGTTCAGTGAAGTGACTTTGAAAATCAAAAAACGAGAATCGATACAGGGCTTTTTCTTGTGAGTTTTTTCTGCTCTAATGAGGAAATTCTCGATTTTTCCCATTGCATAGAACCCATAGGGCTTTAGCTAGAGGGTCATAAACAGCAAAGTCAATTTGCAGCTGTCCTCGATCCACAGGTCGAGATGGTACCCTCAGTCTTTCTATAGAGAGGCTGGCTCGAATGCTTTGAATTATAGGTGTTACGCTTCCTGAATGAATGCGTGAGCACGGAAGTGTGAAATCGACACTCCATAGGGGCATATGTGGACGAGACAATTGCGCCTCGACGGACCACTTTGCGACGCGACGGCGATCTACCCAGAAAAAAAGGTGACAACTTAAAACCGGCAGAAAAAAAGCGGAGGTCGCACAATCGAGCAACTAATACCTCCGACTGAGAAAAAAGTCCACTTTTTATTAGATCTTACTGTACTTCTAGACAAAATTCTTTTGTATGGAGTGGGTCATGACAGAAAAGGTTTTCAAAAAAAGAAGGTTCTTTGGCTTTCTTGTTTTTTTTCCTCTTGAAAATTTTGCGCTTATCATCGATTTCTAAGCTGTGGCATATATATCTAGCGAACGTTAATTTTAAAATTGATTCGATTTTTGTAGATTCGCAACAGTCAGCTGAAGCTTTTAAAGCAGTACAGACTGAAAAAGAAAAGGCCTGAAGAAAAAATATTGCCTGAACTTTTTTTTTACGTTTTTAAGTCTATCGATTTTCGTTATAAGCAATAAAAGGAAAAAATGGAATAAATTGTGAAAAAGAAGTCTAATTTAACTTTTCTGAAACCTAGTTTGAATTTTGCAGTCTCGAGTAATAAGTGTGGCTAGACTAAGATTTTTCAAAATCTTATTTTCAGTATGTTCGAATGGACTATAGATGTATTCAGTATAATAAATTCCAAGTTCAAACATTTTTTTTTCTTATCTTTTTCAAACGTCCCATTGAAGTGGAGAGTCGTATTTTCACAAAACATGACAGATTTTGCAAGGTACTCAGTGAGAAATTTGACAGATTCCATAATAGATGTGTCAAGATTAGAAATCCGTGTACGGTATCGCAACGCGACAGGTTTTGTCAAGATTTCCTTGCGTCTTGTTTCATCAAATTTTCTTGGAAACAGAAAATGATCCCTTGAAGTAATTCTACAGTGGGCCAGGTTTCAAACATGAAGAAGTGAGGAGGACATTCGCAAAACAGCCGATGCGACAATAACCGTTCATTTTTATGAGACGCCTTCAGGCCGAGGTCAGTGAAAGAAGTTAGGGCCGTTTTTCGAAAAAAAAAATTCCATCACCCTACAAAAGTTTCTCTAGAACGGTTTGTTGAAGAGCTAATTTTTTGACGCATGGAAATCTTGAATAAAATGGCGTGAGGAAAGCAATTCAATTCATTGGTTATGCGGTACCTATACCGGCGCCACAGAGTCGCTGGAAAATCTGTTGCTCTCGTGAATGGCAGAAATTTAAGAATTCTTTAATTTCACTGTAGCATCACTGAAAGCCAGAAATTTTTGGCTTATTCTTTCCCCATTTTTAAATGAACTCTGAGGTCACTAGACCTCATTAAATTTGGCTCTGAGGGGGGTGAAGCTCCAAGATTCTTAGTTAGAAATAGCTAATTACTCGGGAAGAAGAATCAAGCTCAGATTTCAGGCACTGATAAGGAGGAAAACTCGGAGGCTGAACCCAGTTATTTTTGATGGAAAGTTGGAAGATTGTGGAGTAAAATGGAAATGATCGGATTTTATTTTTGCAAAAAAACGTTTTCGAAAAGTTTTGAAACAGAAATTTCGGCACCTCAGACAAATTCTCAAAGTGAAAGAAAATAGAGGCGAAAACAGAGAAATAAAAATCATACCGAATAAATATATTCTAAAACGCAAAATACCTGCTGATGGCATTTTTTCCAGGCGGCTCTGTTCGTCGTCGACCGTCATAGGTGAGCGAGAACCCACGCGAGAGCGCGTCACCGAGAATTCTGAAACAGCAAAGTCATCAAAGCATGAAAATGAAAGTAAAAAGTAATATGAAGACCAAGAATTGGTCAATTGTGAGCATCGGATAGCCTAAAAACAGCACGCCGCCGACCATTTGGAGCCAACCCGATTATTAGTCATTAGGCCTCGGCGGTGGGTGTGACTCTATGTAGACAAGAAACTCCGATAGTTATTGAGGATGCTGACAGTTTGGAATGAGTTCTAAGTATTTACTAGTCGAAGGATAAAACTTTCAATTTTTCATTTTTTTAGATTCATTGGGGAGCTTCAGGTTTTAACTTTTTCAGAATCAAGAGAATTTTAATATTTCTCATTGAAAGCCTGAAAAAAATTTCGTCAATACGAATTTTTTTGTAAAAATCTCAATGAAAGGCGCAAAAAAATGGTTTTCTCAGGATTTATTTTTATGAAGCATTAGACAAGTTTTCAAGCTTTAAAAAAACAGGGCAAATCCAGCAATTTTCCATGGATTTGCCTAGTAAACATGGACGAACCTATTTGAAACCTTTTATCAAAAATCAGATTTCGGTTTCAGTGACGCACTTAAAATCCCAAATTTCATTATGATTTTCTCAAATCGAGATCTTAAAAAAAAAAGAGAAAAAAACTTGAGAAGAAGTTACATCAACATCGAAAGTTGGAAATCGATACCTTCTCCCCATGTGATCGACAGGACAGTAAGTAGTTGGGAAGAAAAAAGAAGTGTGATGATAAGGATTTAGTGGACTGGGAGATGGCTGGATCAGGCCTAGGGCCGAGACTCGCCGCCGGCCGCGTGTAGTTGCACTCATTTCACGCGTGAAATCAAATGATTCTCAACTCATGTGAAAGAAGTAATCAGGCGTGCTGCAGACGCGGAATTCAGTCCAAGCGTTCGTCTCGGCCCCGGCTGGTTGGTCCTTCCATTTATTCAACTTTTTGCTGATTTTATTCATTGGTAACCTGTTGGCTTCTTAATTTTTATTCAACGGAAAAAAGGATTAAGCTGTAATCAGCTTATCATTACGCCATCTTTGACTCACCTGTTTTCGACCTATTGACCTTATCTAGTCAACAAGTTAAAGCTCATAGGTGAGTTTGAACTTCCAGAAGAAAAACGCAAAATTCGAGCCTACTAACCGGTGAAGGATTTCAGATCGGAAAAAAAAAAAATGATAAAAGCGAGGATTTAAAACCAGGATTTGAAAATGGTACTCGGATCGAATTAAAAGTGCTTTTGCAGTGTGAGGCAAAGGTTTTTGGGTTGCTTCGGCCCCGGCCAATGTCGGCCGCCTGAACCACCGTATCTCGCCACGCCCACTATTCTTTCCCACACACACATACGCCAAAAAGCCTTCAACCAACGTGCGTACCTTTCCATTAGACGGCCAGAGTCGCACCTGTGCTTTTTGGGATTCGAGACAGATATGGAATTTTTTTGGAATTTTTAGGAGACTTTAGGTTTTTTCTGGAGCCGGAGCTCCGGAGGCGAAAATTGTTCGGTTGGCTGAGCAAACGACTAATGCTCCTCCTTGCGCGCTTCGTTTCACATCGTTCTCGTCGCCTTATCCCATGGTGGCAGCAAACTTATGTTCTTGTTTTGATACTTTTTTGCAGTGATTTTTGTTGGACACGGCTCAGATAATGGTTTTTTTGTTTTATTTTGAAAAAGACCTGCGAAATGAGAGTCTCAAGAAATTTCTGATTAATTGAGAAAAAGTAAAGCTTGCCGACAGGTTCCGACCTAAATCAGAACTTTCATTTTTCAAAATTATTCCCCTAAGCCTGCCTCCGGAAGAAAAAAGACCTTCAGATTACTACCACAAGAAAAATTTTGATCCTGTGAAAAAAGTCAGGAGCGTTAAAGTTAGGTTTCCAAAAGTTTCCCAAAAGCGGCTTTATTAAATTTGACAATTAAACTGTTTGCATTAAACTTGGAAACTAATTTTTCACGATCTGACAGCCTACAATAAGTTCAATCAACCTAGGTGAGAATCCGAAGAAGACGAAGGACCAAGAGACCAGCTTTATTCAGACTCTATCAGTCACCCTATTTTTCAATGAATCCTACAAATTTTTCTTTTTAGAAAAGTTCCTTCGATCATCATATTTTCAAAAAAAAAATCACGTTTCTCAAAGCTCGGGTTTCAATTTTTTATTTGAAAAAACCTCCTTTTTTTGTTTATTCTGTTCAATAAAGTGCTCCTATTATAAATATTATCAGAAAGTGATTGTTTCCGGTGAGGACCTGACTGTAGGTCAGGAGAGGATTGCGCGTGGGTGGTTCCCATACGCAACATTTAATTTTTATCGTGTCTCGATCAACTGGCTGCTCTGTTCCGTTATCTGAACTCTACGGGACAGTCAACGGACGCATGGACTGATATATCTGAGGCGATAATTGCGCGACAGAACCTGCGCGACTGACAAATATGACAGGAAATGACAGGTAAAGTTGGGTAATAAACACGTGCTTCCGTTTCACGCCTTGTCTCGTTCGCCTTATGGGGAGTTGTGTTGAAAAATAGTTGAAAATTAGATATTTTGGAAGAGTTTTCAAAAGAAAAAAGCCAGTGGTAGGTGGAAGCAAGTCCATTTCATGCTTTTAACTCCAGTTGAAGAAAAATTTTTTTTGATAGATAAACTCCTGGATGAAACAGGAGTGGGGAAAAAAACAAAAGTTTAGAGAACTTATATTACCGGGTGGTTTTATTGCTTTTAGAAGTTTAAAAAATTGTTTCGGTAAGCTTTAATCGGATTTGTGAAAATTTTAGTGAAATGGAAAACAAAAAAGTTATACTGGAGCTCAAGAAAAATGTTTCTACTCAAATTTCGAAACTTCAGACCTTCATTATTATTCAACTTTGGTAAGCGTCCTTAATCTTTTTATCATTTTACAATTACAAGATAAGAAAAATGTGAAACTTAATTTTAGATATAAAAAAACTCCAGAAGTTTCTTTTTCAAAAATAACTTCAATCCCGAAATTTTTTTCAATATAACTTTAATGTTTCAAAAACAAATATACTTTAATTTTATTCGAAAAGACCAGCTTTCACAGTGCCGTCTCAAGCGTTTGAAATACGCTGGATGCAGTCGCCAGCCGGCTGGCTTACGGTAGGTGTGGCGGCACGCGGGCCCCGCTGCTGATTGCACTTGCATGGATGATTGATCGATATTTCGACGTGTTGCAAGTGCCACGAGGCTGGTTTCCGCCTTGTTTTGTCCCGTTTTTTGAGTATCTTGTTGGTGGAGTTGAGTCAAGTGAGTAAGTTACTGTTATGAGCATCAGGGGAGGAAAAGAAGGATCAGAGAAAAGAATGACCCGGAATTTTCGTCGTGAACTGCCGGAAAGAACCGAAAACCTTTTCCGGTTGAAAAAAACTGGAACCTCAAAAATGAGGCATTTTCATTTGGAGCTTCGTTATATTTCGAAAATGCACTTTAAACATTGCTTTTCAAACTAGGAAGATTCTAAGGGTCTTAAATGGCAGTACTTCTTGAGGAAATTAGCTTTTCATTGGTTACCAGTGAGGCTACTTTTAAAAAAGCTTATTCGTTCTGATTGTATTTAAAGTAGAAATCATTGCACTTTCTGACGAAAAAGAACGTAGAAAACCAGCTATAATTCTATTTGCAGGAATTGAAAAACTCAATTTTTATATCCTACCGAGTTATAATTAAATAATTTATTGAATTTTTGATAAAGATTTATGAATTTGTGAATTTAAAAAAAAATCATTCATTCCGATCCAGAAACCGGAAAGTTGTTTCTCGATTCTTTTGAATTTCAAACGATGCGAAATCAACTTCAGGCCAACAATGAAGCATCTCATTCACTTTTTTCAACAACCAATTGTCTGGATTTCTAGACCATCTGCTACTGGTTGTCACTTCTCGCCCTGCCATTACACCCAGGCTCAGCTTGATTTCATGAATCCAGCAATTTAGGGTCAGGAAGGCTCAACTAATTGGTCGTGTTGAAACATTGTGGCCCGCCACTCTGTGACAACCGGTCTGCTCCTTGTTGAAGGAGTGGATTGAAAATATGAGCAATATGCAGGGAGAACATAAAACAAAAGAAGAACGTGATTTTTTTCAATGAAAAAAAATGCTCAGAGCAGGAAAGGTTGTTATGAAAGCGGAGCCCTGACGTTTTCCAGTATTGGCAGAGTGAAGGTTGGTGGTCTTATTGGACCGAATTTCATTCAGGAAAGAAGGTTTCGCTGGGAGTTTCGAAAAAATGAGTTGCTCAAAATCGACTGAGCTAACAAAAAAATACTTATGAAACTTGTCGAATCAACGCAAGATCGCTGCAACCGACCGTTAGCGACTTGCGCCGAAACGCTGCTAACTATCTTTTGAACTTCACGTCCAGTTTTCTCACGATTTTTAAAAGAATTTTGAGCAGTCTTCCGAAAATTCGGCTTTCTTATTTTTTGAAAACTTAATAGTGGTGCTACCGATAAGTCACGAAATGAAATTCAGAGCTTGTTCCAAAAAAAAAAAGAAGCTGAACCTCTATATCGGGTTATTGAGGTGGAAAACTAGTACCGACTGATGCAATACAGTCAGCTTTGGAAAAAAAAGCGTCCCGCCAAAATCATATCTTATTCTCCGTCCACTTCCAAGTTCACTCATCACAATGGTTTTCCCGCACTTATGGGTTTGTTTTGCGCCTCAAATTACAGGTAATGAGGGGAAGATGCGCGGATCCGGAACAATTGTTGGTGTAGAGTATCAAATAGGTGAACCGCCGATGGTATGCCTTTTTGCAAATGGGATAATGACGGAGATGAGGGGCGAAATGAACGGTTTTTGCGGAGGCAAAAGGTGTCTCTAACGGAATTGAAGGTACAGCCGCCCTAATTCATTTGTCGGCGTCTTGTAATCGTCAGCCTTCTGACCTCGCACTGGGAAAACTTTTAGATTTTAGGATTTTGTTAGGGAATCAATATCAAGACCAAAAAAATACAGTTTTTTTTACTGATAGAGCTGAAAGAAGGCACGAAAAAAAGCTGAAGTAATGTTTTCAACATCAATTATAGTTCTTCCGAAAAAAATATCATATATAAATTTTTTTTCGAGTTCGAGAAGAAATGGTTTTATAGCACCAAATGTTATCGATTCACGCCAAACTTTTTTTCCAAAAATACCTCGAAAAAAACTGCGAGTTTCGGAAAAAAATGAAGCATACTCAAATTCTCCTCTCACAGTCGTGAAAAAAATAGATTTTTTTGGAAGTTCTCAGAACTTTCAAATTCTGAAAAACAATTCTATCGGAAATTTTCTCTCAATCAAAAACTATTGATTCTGCACCCAAAATGTACAAAAAAAGTTTCCTTTTTTTTCAAGATTTTCTAGATTCCCTCAAAATCATTCTAACTTGAAGATTGCGCAACCTTGGGCCCAGCTAAAAGCATGTTTTTATGGTATATGAGTGTTCACTTTTTGGGAACACTTCCTCATAAGCCTGAACGCGCAAATAACCTTTTTCAACCTGCATCCGGATGGCGCGTCATACCGATCTTCGTCATCTTTCAGGCCGCTTTTAGTGAGGAATATAGCTATACAAGGCATATCAAATGAAAATTCTGAGGCCTCCCCTCTCAGAAAAGATGTTTTCGGTTGGAAAGGTGATGACGTTCCGCACCTGATGGCCATCAAACAACACGCTGGTAATTAACGAATATGAAGAGGAAGTGACCCATGAGAAGCAACAGGTACATGCATTGACATATGTTGGGCAGTCAAAGTTAATCCGACCGGCCAGGTACTGTAATTAGCTGCAACTTGCTGGCCGACAGCGGCTAAATTGGCGATTAGGAGGAGCCGCGTCCGACTTCTTCCGGTCCAAAAAGCCGTACCGCCACAGTTCACCCCTTTTTCTGTTGCGCAATTTTTAAGGCGCCCACACCTTTTCTGAATCTGATCTGAATGGTTCCTTGTCAGTTGAACTGCCCGTTCAGGAGCACTCATAATCCAGAAGCGTAAAGAAAAACCAAAAGCTCGCTCAGATTTTCGTTTTCAAAAATTAGGTTCCAGATGCCAGATGTACTTTTGATTAAAATCTACCAGAATGCGTGGGGAAGGTGACTCATCAGAAAGCTTCTGATATTAGTAATGAAAATGATCGAAATTTCAAAAGAATCGCTGAAAGTTCTGCAAAGAAGAAAATCGCTTGGAGATAATTTTCGAGTTTTCTATTTAAGGCCGGTGCACATCCTCATTATCAAAACCGTCAATGGCAAAAAAATTATCAAGCGCGAATTTGGAGAATAATAAAAAGAAAAAAACTAGCAAATTTCTTAGTATAATTCGCAAAAAAACTTATTTTGGCAAAAATCTCGTGGACTTTTTTTCAATAGAATTTTTTTCATTAACTGAACAGTGATCTTGAGAGAAAAACACTGGTTTTTTTGATTATTCCCAGCAAAAATCAGATTTTTTTCAACTGATTTTTTTAATACCAGATACAGAAGAATGTTTCATTTATTAGTAAAAAAAAAATTGAACTCATTAATGAAAATTTGAATATCAATTCCACAACGTGCTGACAAGGGAGGTTATTTTTCTTTGCGGTTGAGATTTTCATGAAAATTGGTCATACCGCTCTTAGATGTATCAGAAACCGATTCAGAAAGTTTCAATCAGCACAATTTCCTCGTTTTTGATTAAAAAAACGTCTCTGAGTCGGAGAAAATCCTCAAAGTCCATTGAAATGGCTTTTTTTGGGCTTTAGGCCTTTATTTCCCGAGAAGTAAAAAGTTGTGCAGGTTGAGAATATTAGGATCTTCATCTGGTACAACAAAGATTGTTCTGGCTTATTTTAAGAAATCTCTAATCGCAAAGTAAAATGGCCTTCCCTGTAAGACAGAAAAATTGGTGAGTACTAAATTTTTTTCTAGGGGAAAAAAATCTTTTTTTATAAGGATGTTCAAAAAAATCTCCAGAATCAAAAAAATCTGAATTTTATAGAAATGGAGTTGTTCCATGTGAAAGCGTCAAATTTAATAGGTTCTGACGCCAAGGAGCTAAAAATACCACTTTTTTTGTGATAACCTCAATGAAACTTTACAAATAGAATGAAACTAAACCTAGTATTCCTGATAAAATATGAAAAAAAGAAATTTCAATAGAGGTTTTCCTCATTTGAAGCTAAATATTTTTCTTCAGATACTCAGGACTTTTTAACAGAGCCAGTTATCTCAAATTTGATCTTCAGAGATGAGGCAATACCAACTAGTAGTCCAATATCCAGTTCGAATCGCCAAAATATCAATCCCATAACTTTTTATTGCCTTTCATGGGAAAGAGCCCTCTAGTCCCACTATCTTATCCAACTTTTTTTATGGTTTATTTTCGAAAAGTTCTCATGAAACCTTTTTATTACCTCTTTCACTCCTTGGTGACATATCGGCGTTACTTCTGACATTTTCAGCCATAAACTGAAGAGATGCTGCTACTGCGTTTGCAGATGCAAAAAAGGAAAAAAGCAGAATTTCTTGAAACGGGTCCAAGTTTTTCTCGTCCACAACGTCTTCCATCGATGACTGAATCAAGCTGCTTCACTAATACAATTAGTCAGGTAGAAAATCGCAGTTTTTGCTAGAAATCACAGATTTTGGAGCCAATATCAGACGACTTCCAAAAAATTAGTGAATCAAGTGTCTCGAAGATGAGCAAAAACTGGAGGAAGGGCATGTTTATCAAGCTGGCAGACGGTGGAGCATAGTTAATCAATTCCTAGAACGGATTTCAACGTCTAAAAAAGTCCATGTCGACGTAATTTTCGAAATCGAAATAGGTAGACGAACCTCATTAGGGAAATTTTAAGCGCGAAAAAAGTCGATGATATATCGGTATGAGATTGGAAAGAAAACATATCTATTTTTATATGATATTTATTGAGAACTCTAGCGTTTTTTAAAGTAGTCTCTATATGAGCTCTAGGAACTTGAAATTTTTGAAAAGTAAAATTAACATTACACTCTCGATACGTTGAAAACTTCCAAAAGTCTCTAGCTGCTCGAAAATTGAAAAAAATTGACTCAAATTGGAAGTGTAAAAAAGAGAACAGTTGAATTTTTGTCAACCAAAAAAAAGTTTCCCAAGTTTAGACATTTCTTTAGATCCTTCATGACGCTAACCAAAGAATGTTCAGGGCAATCATAGAAAGTTTCATAGATCGTCTTGAATTACCTTCAAAAGTTTTTGGTTTTCAATTTGCATGATGACTTAATTGATCTTGTTACCTGTTAACAGACAGGTATAAAAACTTTTTTTTTTAGATTTATAAAGTTGAATTAAAAATTTCTGTATGTTTTGTTCTTTTTTTTTCTGTGCAGATTCACATCATCTCGATGTTTTGAAGTATCTTTCTTTCCATTCACTGAAGTCCTCTGAAGATCAGGGCTCAAAATCGAGCAAAAAATCCGAAAAAAAAATTTTTATTTTGTCCGTTTCTTTCACTTTTCCCTGAGTGCAGAACCATATCATCTCTACCGTAACCCACTGGAAAGTCTTCAGAAAATTTGACTTCAGTGCGAAATAATGAAGACAATTGGATGAAGAGATATATCGTTAATAATGCGCCGTCAATACGAACAACACAACGGAGCAAATTGTTCTGGCGGCCAATGGCTACGGTATGCATGACTGAGCGCAGAATCCACCTCGCTCTCTACAACTCACTCTATTTTCGGACTGCTTTCCAGTTAGCGTTATGAAATTAGGTAGAAAATTCGTCAATGGCAGAGGCGGAAAAAAGTTGCGACATTCCACAGGAAAGGCGTGAAAAAAAAACTGCATAGGTTTTTCTTGATACCCCGTTGAAAATGGTTAAAAATATTAACTTATCAATCTTGATTTCAAATTTGAACATTGTTGAAAAAAATATCTTGCTTCCGACCAAAAACGACTTGCGTCCGATGACGTCAGGAGAACAGAATAAGCTTCCCTTTTTACACTATTTTTTTACAAGCATTTTATAACTCGTAACTTGCCATCCAAAATAACGTGCCATCCAAAAAAAGTAAAAAAATTAGTAGTTGATTTTTGTCTGAACGCGCCGGATGAAAAAAACAGCTTGAGTTCCATAAGATGAAAAATCAGAAAAAAATTGTGGAAGACCCGCTAAAAAAATAAGTTTCAAGCAGCGTTAGCAAAAATATAAAAAAATTTTTTAATTTTCAGGAAAAATAATACCAACTTTTTATTTTTGCGCAACTGACCCCAAGTGACTTGCGCGGCATAACATCGAAAGCGGCCATAATTTTTTTTTGTCAGTTTGTGAATCAGACTAGCGGCCGCTTAAAAAATTGTCTCGCAATACCAAGTTGCTTTGAGAAAAGTGGGAACGAATAAGTGCAATCGTGTTACTCTTACAATAATTACAGAGATGAAAGCTTTCCCTACGTTACGGTACCGCGCAGGTGGGATATTGAGAGATGTACAAATGGCCGAATAGAAGAAAATGACACGGCGCGCGAAACAGACCACTTTCGGCAACGATTGTAATTTGCACTTGTGAGGTCTGGGCGTAATTTAAAAATGGCCAGTTTGAGAGCCGTGGAAAAATGGTTGAATTGGGAGGATGGGCTTGGTTTTGTTCAAGATCAACGTTTTAAAGATGAAGAGGGAAGGAATCGTGAAACATATTAAAAATAATGAACTCAAAAAAGGGCTGGATTTTAAATAATCACATTTTTTTCTGTAGATATTACAGCTAGAAAAATTCCTATATTCAATAATCAACAAATAAAAAATCAAGACATTTTTCTTACCCCACAAGATTTCTAAAAGAATCGAGAAAACGAAATTTGTACTGTTCAGCCTCAAAAACTTGTTGAAATGTCCAAAACAGTTTCGAAACCTAACTCAGAACAGTTCAGAAAAGGGAATTAGCATAGAAGGAACGCTGGTAGCAACAAAGACCATCAAATTGGAGGAAAACGAGGGGTCGAATGCGAATTTGAGGCACCGAAACTTGTATGAACCGTTATGACAAGCGCAGTTAGCACCATGGGTGGTCTACCTTGGTATCATCGGTTTCAACAAATTCAATTTATCCCAAAGCATATACCAAAATAGGAATAAATTAAAATAATCGAGATACCAGCTGTTGGATTTATTAGGTTTTTTTGATTTTCAATTTTTTGTACTTTTCGTGCAGCTGGACGGATAAACATTTTTAATGAAATGCAAAAACAGCAGATAAAATCAAATTTGAATCTTATTAAAAAAAAGACTCACCAGGAGACATTTGGCTTCAGAACTGGTCTCAAAACAGAAGGTTTGTTCTCTAACAGAGTGGGGAGTTTGAATTTCGGTGTGGGTTTTATCCCACGAACAGTGCACCTCCATAAAATGAGTGCGCAAGTTTACAACTTCCTCCCAGAGCAGTATCAGCCCAACGTTTTTTTTATCGATTCCAGGAGTAAAGTGCATAGGAACTTCTTCTTTCGGATCGGAACGGAAAAACACCAGAATCGATTCGAAAAAAGGGCTGTGGAATGCAGGGAAAAAAGTAAAATGCAGAGAATTGGATTTTATGAAAGAGTAAACGAAAAAAAAGCAAAAAAGTCATCCCGATTTTAGAAAAAAGGATTGGATAATTAGAAAATCAATAAGAGCTCTCGATAAGTTCATAGGGAAGGGATTTGGCCAGAAAAACGGGGAAAGTGATCTCAAACATGCAGAATAGACTTTGAAGAAGGGCCATCTTGTAAAGTTGAAGGTTAGATTTAATATAAATTTGACCGCAAGTGTATGGAGCTCAAAATTATAAACCATGCGAATGACGTGCATCTGGTAGCTCCCCAAATCAGTGGTTAACCTTTCTTTTGCGTAAGTCCAAATAAATGAGAGTTCATCTTTACGGCATTGACTATAACTTTCGTAACTTTGATGATGTATGGATGAATGTTAATCCAGCTCAAAAATAACAAAAAATTGGGCTTTTTTTTGATGACAAAATTTTTAGAAACTCACTTTGATTTCATACTTGAACCAACCAATAATCTGGAAAAAAAAATCAAAAGCAAGGGGAAAACTTTGTAACCTTCACTTTTGGACCGTTCAACGGACCTGCCACCAACTCTACCTAACCGAACCCAACTAAGAACCTTACGTAAGTTTCAAGGAGCGGCTGTCGGCTGGCAGCATGTTCAGAAGAATGGAGTCAGCGGTTTTTGCGGGGCAATTGGCACGGCTCAACTGCACGCACCGCTTCATACTCTTTGGAGCGCACTGGCGCGTCTTTGTAATGACTGCTCACCTCTCTCGTTGACGCTCGGTCGCTCTTCGTCGAAGTAGCGTGAAATCCAGTCAAGTGGGTCGGAAGACGATCCAACGATTTTGTCGTCGTCGCCGTCGTCGTCGTCGTGGTCGGTGGCGCGCGAGGGCCTGGACTGGAGGCGTGTCCTTGGGTTCCTGGATGGCTTGTTGCCAGTCGGCGGCGGCTGGCCGTTTCGTCCAATCGACGTCTGAGGGCGGGACTTGGCTACCACTCACGAGAACTTCGTTTTGCCGCAAAAGTCACCTGGGAGTTGGTAAGTTATTCTGAGAAGATGTGATCGCAATTTTCCGTTCGGTTTATAAGTTTTGGAGTTATACTGTATCCGCAGGTGAACATAAAGCTTGTCACAACCTGAAGTTAGCCTTTTTTAGATTATTTTTTGACTTAGAAGGTATTCCTCATTTTTTTAAAATCAAAAACTAACTAATTATTCCATAATTATCGAGATGTAATTTTTTTCGCTTTTTGATTCCCGCGAAATTCAGCCATCAGAAAAAAATCTTTCATATTAAATTATTCAGCGAGAAATTTGATTAAACAGAACGAAGAGGTTTCGAAAAAGACAAAACAATCCCACGAAATTTTGAGAGATCAAGAAAATTTAACCAAAACCGCGAACGACTTCAAAAAGATTTTATTTTTATTGTATACCAAGTGTTTTCAGACTCATTTCTCAAATTAGAAGTTCTTTTTCTTTCAAACTTTGTTGAAAGATGACGTAATATTAGTTTGAAGCTTAAATATTACAAGCATTACAGTACGATTCCGTCAACGCCTGGTGTCTAGATTTTCATTTTTAGTTTCCACGAATATATTTCACTTCCATTTTCAAAAATGTTTTACAACACGTTATAAACTCAACATGAAAGTTAATAAAAGCATCGGAGCCGACAAAAAAAGGCAAAAAAGACAAGAGATGAAAAATGAAAGGACGTCTTGAGGGCAGATTTCAAAAAAGTTACTTCTTTCTTAACCAGTACGTATACGTATTCGTCCTCATTTTGGTCCTTTAAAGTTCATTCTTTCACTATGCAAGAAAGAAAAGCCAAAGTCTAGTATTTTTTCGAAAAACTTTTTTGATCATGACACCGAGCCCTTCGGAAAGAGTAGCTTGATTTCCGATTGGTCATAATTTCTGACAAGAGGAATCAACTGAGAAAAAAGCTCGTAAGTGAAAACTTGTTTTTTTGAGGTAAAAATTTCTCTTATGTGATTTTGACTTCACTATTAATTATCATCATGACTAACTTTAATCAAAACGCGCAAATTGTTTCAAGTCGGGTGCAGCTTAAGCATTCAACTCTCTGTGGGGAATTTGATTTTAGTAGCACTCTTCAAAGAGGAAAAAATCCTAGCAGAAAAAATAACAAAAAAATACTGAGCGTTTGCTCTGTGGAGCAAAAAAATATATTTCTTATTTTCAACACTGAGATTTTTGTTGTTTATCGTATTGCCAAAGCCGAGGTCTTACATCGAATTCGGTAGCTGGAGGTTACGGTAGTCAATTTGTGCGAGTGCGACCCGTCTCCAGAATCGGGCCAATACAATTTGCCGTGTCCAGTCAATCTATGTATGTCGGAAGTCGAGAGCTGCATTATTCCGCTTCGGATGCTTTTCCTCTGAATGGCATGGCCCTACACGCCAAACATGGCCTCGAACACGTTTTCTACAAACAATTCCAGGTCAAAAGGCTGAATACAGGTGTCCAATGTGTCCAAAAAAGGCAACAATTTGATTCCAATCGATGATAAAAACCGTGGGATTGTAACTTTCTGGCGTTTCTAAAAAGGTTTCAAGCGTCCACAGAAGTATCCTGATATGGATTACCAGAAGACGATCCAATGAGAATTCACAAAACTAGGTTTCTTCGATTTGAGATCACAGATACATTTTTTTTTGACTCTTAGCTATGGTTCTTCATCCTGGAAAGTTCAAAGAAAAACCATCAAAATCTACAAAAACGCCAGAAACCCAAATTTATTCAAATGTTCGCAACTTTTTTTAAAGATTTTCTGTTTGTCCGAGATTGGGAGACCTAAACGTAAGTTCAGTGAAGTTTGATCAACTTCTTCACCAAGGAATCCTTATGAAGGAGAGATATTATTCGACCTTCCAAAAATGAATCGAAAAAAAGTCAAAAATTCCTGAGGAGGACTTTGCGAAAAACTGCAAGAAAATTGATAAAATTTCTAAAAAACTTCAGCTTTTTTGAAATCCCTTCTGGATATGAATATATGTTTTAAAAAAAGCCTCAAAACGCTCAGCTACAGTAGCCAAGCCTTCGTCATTCATCGAGAATATCTTCAAATGTTTTGCAATCACGATCCTCATGCGTGAATGCACAGCCGTCGACGTTTTTATGCTCTCCGCCATTCTTCGCCGAGTTTTTTGTCGGTTTTTGCGCTCTATGGCTAACCCCAACCACCTCGTCCGCCGAGGCTGATCAACGCTAAACGAGCCTCGTCTCAAAAACGACATCGAGGTCATAATAAGGGCGTTCGAAATGCGGGAAATCTTAGAAATAGGAAGGTTTTAATGTCTAAGAAACTCATTTTTCGAACTTTCTATTCACCGAAACTTGAGCAACAACTACACAATTTTAAAAAATCACATTTCTCTTGATTCATTCGCCTTGAGGCTCTCGAGTGTTTTTTGTTGAGCCCGACTTTGAGCGACTTGCGCGCCTCAACGCTTTCATCAACTGTTGGAAGACGAGTGCTCTACGATTTTTCAAGTTTGCGGAATTCCGAAGAAGATCTGAAATTGAACAGTAGGCTAAGGCAATCAAATTGCAGCCAGCCTTTGCAATTACATATCGAACATGGTGGTTTGATTCCCGGGTGTTGGTGGCTCGTTACTTCAGGTCGGCTGCGTTTGGCTTGTTCGCCATGTGTTCTTGCTTGTAGCGAATATTCAAGGATTTTCAGCGCTGTTCAGGTTTGAAAAGGGGATACAATATTCTAAATATCATCGACAGTTTTTTTGAAAAAAAAAAAGAATAAATTTCGAGTCGACAGAAATTGAGCGACTCGATCAGGAAATAATAGTTAACAAAAGCACTGAGAAAAGCGAATTTTGAGTTTTTTGCAAACTGAGACTTGATTTTTTCACAAAAGACCCTTTGAGAAGCTTCTAAGCTTCATCCATATATCCATGTGCAAGATGAAGCTGAAATTTCATAGTTAACCCTCAAATAACTTTGCGAATTTTTTACAAAAACTAGTATTTAATAATTTTCAGAATCTTTATCATGAACAGAAGGATTAGAGGATAATGACAATTGTAAAAGTTTTAGATGGGTATTGGCCAGATGGTAATAAGTACGTAGTGATAAATGCAACAATATTGATGAAAAATGAAAAAGAGAGAAAAAAACAGTCCAGAATGGCTTGAAGTGGGGTATCTATGGATCAAAAACAGGAAAAATAAAATTTTGATTGAGGTCGATAAATTCCAAAATATATATTTTACATAGTAACCACGACCTGGTACAAATTTACTGGAGTTGCTAGGTTGGAAATTGGAGTAAATAGAACTAAGAAACTGAAAAACTAGTGGGAAAACATTTGGTTGAGGAACAGAACAAATCGAAAGAAGACAGGATAAAATGATGAAAGAACCAGAAGAGTAGGGCCCCATTAACTGCGTTGAACAAATGAGTGTCAAATCAAATGAGCAAATGACACAACGAAAAATAAAACAACATTTGAGCGTTTTTCATCCCAATTATTGCGCCAAACCGGTGAAATACAATCGATGATAAGTTTTTGCTTTTATTTGGGAAATGAAGGTTTAACGCTGGCCGGCAGCAATGGTGCACTGGTTGCAGGTCCAGCGAACTTGGGCGTGCTCGCCTTCCAAACGGGCGAAGGCCTCAGGCAGGAGACCAGTGCATTCCTGAAATTGAAAACTTGGGATAAGGTCAAGAAAACGCTGAGAATGACTTTGAAGAAAAGGTTTATATTCTTTCGATCATAAACGACTGAAACCGTGAATGGTCGGTTGCCGTTTAAGTTTTTTTTATTTTCCTGTCTTTTAAAACTATAAATTTTTGTAATGCGCGAAGTCCGAATAAGAAATTCGAACATCTTGAAGTCTAAGTTTTGTCAACTCCGAGGTTTTCAAGGTTGCTGCGCAAGTCGTTTAATGGTCAAGTTTCACATTTGGCTCAAAGTCATTTTTAGGCAGCTATTCTCCAGAAGATTACAAAAAATGACCGTAAAAAAACAGAAACAACGTATGCTCAGCTTTTTTTCAGACTTTATTTCGATTTACAAACCTTATGGAAGACGTTCTTGCAATGGTCGTACATGCAGTGCATCGCTTGGGCTCCCGGCTGAAAAATTTATAAATTTTTTTATCATTTCTTTATGACTCGAAATTACCGCGATAGGATGAGAGCACTGGGTGCAGCGCAGCTCCAATGGGGGCATGAACTCGCGTCGGCCAGCCATTTGGTTCATGTCCATTGGAACGCCGTTTTGCTGCGGCTGGTAGGACTGGCGGCGGGCTGGAATATACCATTCTTTCTAGAAGTAAAGTCAGCAAAACAAAAAAGTATAGAACTTTTCATGAAACCGGATTCTCTATTAGTCCCCTTCATCTTCTTCATTCAAAAATTCAGCCCAAAGACCCTTGAACGACTCGAAAACGAACCATTAGGGTCGTTCATCTGCTGCATCATGTATCCGTTTTGGGGGACCATGTTGCGGTGCTGCTGCGGCATTCCTCCGTTGTTGTACTGAGGCTGTTGCTGCATCTGCTGCTGCTCCATCATGTACTGAGGCATGGCAAGACGCTGTTGCTGATCGTTCATCATCTGCTGGTTCATCATGTTCTGCTGGAGACTGAGAGCGTTGAAAGCCTCGTCCGAATCGGAAGCTGGAAAATTTTGGAATGTTTTGACGGACATTTCGAGGGAATCTCCATGGTTTTGGAAGTCGTAAGTTAGATTTCTGTTGCTCAAGAAAACTTAACGCTAGCGCTAAGTTTAAAAAAATTCACTGGAGATTTGAAAAAACACGAGAAATTTTCAATGAAGTTCTTGGCACAGCAAACAAAGAAAAATCGTTTATTGCGCCCAAAAAAAAGATTGATATTAAGCCACAGAAAAGCTGATAATTCTCAGCTTTGAAGGTTCTTTCTTCAAATTTTCAGTACTGCTATTTCTCACCACTTCTAGCTTTTTTGGTCGCCGGTTTCATTGGGCCTGGGGAGTTGGAATATGTCGGCGACATGATTTGCGACTGCCTGTAATGGATGTTTTAATTTTCATCTTCCTAATCAATACAGGATTTTAAGATATTTTGTGTAAAAATTTTTCAAAAAGATTCAAAGTACAGCCGAAAAAAATCTTCGACGTTTTTTTAAATATTTCATCTTGCTCATTTAAACATTCATGGAATTGAATTTATAAATGAATTTTTTTCAATTTTAGATCATTATTGTTTTTTTGTTTGCAGATCGATTTCGAGCGTCGTGCCGACACCAAAGCTGGGCCTTACATAGACTGCGACCGGTTCAAAGGCGCCGGTGGCGGCGGCATGTGGTTAGCGGCGCGACGCTCGAATCGCAGCTCGAAGTACTTGGTGTCGCGTAGGAATCCGAAGGTTGGTGGCTCGACAGGAGGCGCGATCTGGAATTATGACTCTTTTCAAAATCGTTTTTATCATTCCCTTTTCGCCCTTTTCTGTGTTTCTTAAAATCTCAAATTTTAAAAACGAATCTCAATGGGAAAAATTTTTCAGAAGGGATTTTCATTTCTCGGTTAACCTCAAAATGCTAGGTGAAAAATGACGTCATTTTTTTTGGACTTGGTTTGTCTTTTCAAAAAAAAAAAATTTAGGAAGTGCAAAATTTGTATTAACTCTATGAAGAACTGTGTTCTATTATGAGGCTTTTCGGCGAGTTCAAGAGTGAAAGCTTTGAATAAATAAGTAATGACGTCACGGACACCCAGATGACGTCATTCATGTTTGAATCCGTTGGAAAATACTTCAAAAGGCGTCGACCAAAAGTTTCAATTCAAAACTCTTTTTTTCGAAACGCGGAAACGAGGCCTTAGGGTTTGTTCATTTCTTTCAAGATTTCGTTTCAATGAAGACAATTATTTATTGTTTGGTTTCCCTTTCCTATTCTCAATCTTTCTCTTGATCTCCTTCTGAATTGCCTACGTCAGAATCGCATACTCACTTGAGTAGGGCGTGGGTACGGTAGTCGAAGCGGTTGCTTGGTTCGCTGGAAGTAACGCTGGAGTTGGGGATTAATCCGCTGCAAAATTACTCTTATCTCCTGCCTCAAAACACCTAAAATCCAAGGCTCATGCGGCTTTCAACGTAACAAAAAGCGAACAACGTAACGTGTGATATAATCCGAGTCGTGATTTGTTTTTGACTTCATCTCAATTTTCAGCGGAATCTCGAGACATTCAGATGAGGATGGTCAAACCCCTGGTGAGGTTTTAATTATTTTTTCGGCTTGAAAAACGAGGCATTCGCACTTTGCGTGATAGATACCTGATAGGTATGAACACTTGCGCTCACCTTGAAAGTTTCCTGAGCTTGATAATGAGCCGGCGGCATGTCGTAGTGAGTGACGGAGGTGAAGGGCGTGTCGAAGCGTGGAGGCGAGGGCATTCTATCCGGGAACCTAAAGATTTGGGTCCTTCTCTTCTTTGAAACAGTTATATGATGTTGAATAGGAATTCGAAGTTTTTCCTGCAGATAGAGGACGAATGATTCATCTTAACTTAATAGTGATAAACATTATTCAACCTTAACACCAGAATTCAGTTCAAAAACCAAAAAGAAAAATGAAGTGTTTTTATTTTATTCTTTCAAAAATATTTGTTCCCAAACTAAAAAGTGAGATGGAACCTTGAGAAAAATAAAATATGCGCGTCGTAAACCCAACATCTGCCCTCCTCCAAATTTCACCTGTCAATGCAATCTTACTAAAAATAACATGAAAAGCCAGGAAATCGTATGTGAGAGTCAGAAACTAAGCCAAAGAAATGAAAAAGGAAAGGCTTTCGGATCGTGAGCGTATTTAATTACAGAAAAGTCCATTATCATAATCCGTCGGCGTAAGTGATAGCAGCTGAAAAATGTATTAGTGATTGCCGGGCCAGGAACATATTACATACGCCCATGTCGTAGGAAAAGAAAACGTAAAGAATACCACATAATATATCTAATATGTTGTGAATTGATGCTAATTTACATCAAGGCCGTTTTTCAGCAAGTCAATAAAGGCCAAAGTGTTTTTGGATGGTTTTCGAAAGGCTAGTTAGTTAGACTGTTCACACGTTTGAAGGTGCCGATTTTCTCACTCTCCCAGATTGTCTATTCAAAACCCGTGTCGGAACACACTTTGATCACGTTTTTGATGAGTTTTTTCTTTGGAATGGACTCATGAACCAAAAAAGAGGGGTTGATGAAAGAAGTTTTTTCCTAGAACTGACAATACTGTTTTTGAAAAAATATGTAAACTCTTGATGTTAATCTTTCCAAAGTCTGGCATTCCGGTTTGGTTATTCTAAATTCTGTACAAAAATGAGATCAGTATGATTGGCAAGAAGAATTGAACCCTTTTTCGAGGTCGGCCATGATGAAATCTCAAACTTTTGTTATGTTTGCAGAGATTGACATCTTTTCTGCCAGAAATCTATTCTTACCTAGGCGATGGAGCTGAAGAGTTGGTAGCATAGTCGACGGAGGACGGACCGGAGCCGGTTGGACCAATGACCATTCCCTGATGCTTCTGCATGCTCTGAAGCTGTTGCTGAGTCGGCGGCTTTGAGAAGGTGGTCGTCTGCGCGTTGGGCGGAATCATGGGCGGCCCCATGCTGCCTGGCTGGTTGCTTACCGCCTGTTGTTGCTGTTGCTGCAAAAAAGTTTAACTTTACAGATATGATGAAAAACTGCACTTTCCACTAGATATGGAAGGGTGAGCAAAACGCAATATGAAAATATTCATATTCTAAGTAAACTGAGTCACCAATTTCAATATTTTTGTTTTGAGCATTCCTAAACTAACATCAGTTTTTTTTAATTAACTTGGAATTGCACCTTTCTACTGAATATGAAAAGTTTATGTAAGCCTTGATGATGAGAATTTTCGATAGAAAACGTGAAATGAGTCATCAGCCTTGAATGATGATTTTTTCGAATTTTTAATTAACTACGCAGTTGTTTAGAAATAGCATGTAAATTCCGACCGATGTTAGTTTAGGAATGCTCAAAATAAAAAATATTGAAGCTGATGACTCAATTTACTTGGAATATTTCATATTGAGTTCTATTTAAATTGATTCATCAGACATTGATGGTTTTCTTTTACGCATTTTCGAAAGCAGCTTCTTCCGAAGTTTATTTTTTAATCGGCGCGGATGAATTGATCTTCGTAGAAAGGTTTGGCAAGATCCGAAATCGAAATTCTTAAATACAAACTCCGAGTTGAGTCAACAGGGTTGCATACTACTCTTGTTCAAAAATAAAGAAAAAAGATGTACTTTGAGTACGTTTTTCTTCAGAACTTCTTTTTTTTTGCATGACTACTTATGTGTTTAAGAAACCCTTGACAGATTACACTGCACTTTATGGAATCTTGTCTAGCTTTTGAGGGACCTCATTATAATATTCACGCTGAAAAAACTATAAGGGCAGTGTTAAACTTTAATTTTAGACTAGTACATGTTCTAACAAGGAATTAATTTTTGTAATTGCTCGAAAAGAGGCTTTCTCCAAAAGGAACGGAAAAAATTCTGAAAGCTTTCAAGGAGATTAAAGTAGTGGAATTTCTTTCTCAACATTCCGGCTAGATGAAAAACTGTTCTTTTCTTGTAGTTCGAAAAAGAGGGCTTCATTATTTGATACGAGACGTTTTAGCTGAAGGAGGAAGGTAACTTTTTGGTGATCTTAAAAAATAATTTTTTGAGAGCAGGATTATCCTAAAAACTAGACAGAACTCCTTTTATGTGCTGTCAAGTTCTATTTTGCGAAAATACCTACTTTTTAAGCCTAGTCTTTCATAGTCAAAAAATACGCCACTTAAGAAGCTTCGTGCTTTTTTCCAGAAAGAAAAGAAGTCACAAAAGTTTCAGAATAGTTTCAGGACTCGTGAAAGAGTACCTGAGAATTTTTTTTTGCAAGTTTCTAATGTCCAATCTGTTGTTGTGATTTTTCATTATCATTGTTCTCAGAAACCTGAGCAGCCATGGCGGAGTGCTGTTGATGATGTGGTTGGGCGAGATGCTGCTGCTGAGCCATTTGCTGCTGTTGCTGAACATGATGTTGCTGTTGTTGGGTCATCTGCAGGTGCTGCTGCATCCCTGGCGAATGAAGGCTTGGCTGCGAGTTTTGACGAGCCGTTTGAGGATGGTAGGTTCCGTTCCTGAAAAATTTTCACTTTGATCTTGTTTTTCGAATTCGATAAGCATTTTGATGTTTCAAGTGACTGATTTAGTCTGTGTACCACAACTAGGAATTTCACCGAACGACATTCCGCTGTTCCGCTGCGTGCTGTGCCGCGCCTTTAATTCTTTATTCAATTTAAGAACTCGACTAACACGTGTTCCTAGTGGAACAGTCTATTTATCAGAAATGAGAACCCATTCAAAGCGAGACCGAGGCTCGCAAAGAAACTACGTTGCGGAACAGCGGAAAGTCGTTTGGTGAAATTCCAAGGCTTGGCATACAGACGATATCTGATGATTTCTTGTGAGTTACACTATTTTTGAGATATTAGTCAATGGTATAAATTGAACTTGAACGTTCATTTTACCCATTACTCTCTTTGTCAAATTGAGTTACGAGAAATCGATTAATTCTCGAGACAGCTTTCTCTTAATCGATTTTCCAAATAAAAAAAAACTGATGCTAAGTCTTCTCTTTTTTCCAATGTATGTTCTCTCGCTGATCTATAGTTCTTTTTTTATTATCATCAAACCAAACTTTATCGTAAATCCGAACATTTTTTGCTTGATTGCAGTTAAAACTAACGCATGAGGGCTGAGAAGGCTTCCGTCAGACTGTTGGCGCATCATATGATTCATTGGGCTTCTGCCGGGCAACTGTTGCTGTCCTCCACTAGCCGGTCTCTTTGGATTGTGCTGAGGGGCCAGAGGTTGAGATTGAACTTGTTGCTGTTGGGGTTGGTGTTGAGGTTGTTGAGGAAGCTGGGCATTGGGCATTTGACCGTAGTTCATCGCTTGCGCCATATGATTATGATTCTGCTGCATCATCTGACTCATCGAGTTTTGCTGCTGTTGCATCGCGTTTCTTTGCATTTGCTGAAATATGTTTGGGTTAGAAATAGAAATTCTTGACAATAAAAAACTTCTTGAGATCTTAAAACAATGGCAAGTCAGTTTTCTTATAATAAAAGGTCTCAAGTGAAATCTCGTAGGCACTGCGAAAAAAAAAACTTTAACAGGGGTCTAACTTAGAAAGACTCATAAGAAGTGTCATGAAAATGCAGGTGGCTTAATTTAAACTAGACTTTAGAACTGCTTGATAACGGCTAGAAGCCTGCAAAGCTTTTCAAGGGAAATAGAAGTAAATAAAAGATTTCGGAGCTTAGTTTTGGGCATTTATTAGACGTTTCAATGTTCTTTCGAACTGCCTAGAAAAATGTAAGGTGCATCAACTTGGGAGAATAAGTTTTAAAAAAATCATCAGATTCTTTCACTCAAGTTTCGAAAATCAACCGGATGTTATCGCTTCAAAAGATGTATTTTTTTGTAGCGATCTTTTTATCTAAACCTCAAAAAGCAGGACAAGAAGTTTTCTCTAAACTTTTTTTTATACTTGAAAGATGTCGCGTGATACCTTTTTGAAGCATTAAAGCTCTGAGCTCCGAGGAAAAAAGTATACAAAAGAAAAGTTGTTTGCTACACTACAAAAAATTTGATTTTTTCTGTTTCGAGAAAAAAAAAATTATTTCACCACCTGAAAATGAGACACAAAAAATTTGAAAAGCGAAATGAGGTGAGAAGGAAAAAAAATTGCACTTGCCGCCGGGCTGACGTCTATTCATTCACGAATCCTTTCATTAGGAGATTAATATCCACTTACGCTTGCTTGTTTTCTAGTAACCTATTAGTATTTTTTGTCAAATGCGTCAAACGGACAGATAATAACTATGTCGGTAGAAGCGGTAAACTGAGGTTGGCCAGAAGGATGATTATAGTTATTGAAGAAGAAAAACGAGGATGAGATTGCTACGTAGCTTTTATTTTGATTGAAAGCTATTTGAAAATATGATATTTCTCTGAGTGGATTGATTTTTATGTTTCAAGAGAAAAGGAGCAGAATCTGAGAGATTATTCTGACAGCGATACTGACCAAGAATAAGGCAATAATTGGCCCTTTCATGTTGAGTTTGAAGAAAATGAGAAATGGTTTGCATTCGATCTGATTTCGCAGAGGAAACTCCAAAAAGCTTGGGAAAAAAATAAGAAAAAAATAATGGTATTTTTTTCTGGATTTATTGTTTTTCAGGCTCTCTTCTGAGTTCGATACTGTTTTCAGTAAGTGATTTCCAAAAAAATCGTTTCAGCTGTAAAAAAAAAACCTCTTTAGACCGAAAATCCGCTTCTTCTTTTCATGCTTTCAAATAGATTTCAATTTAAAGCTCATCTGAAGCGGCGGTGAGATTTTTTAACAAAGTTTTTTTTTTGTGGGGTCATTTTCATTTTCTCGTTTCTTTTGAGTTTTAAGGAAGATTCATGTCATAGAATTTTCTTTTCTCTTTCCTGGTCGTTTCGAAAAATCCACCTGAGCAGACAAATTCGGCGGTTGTTGTTGTTGCTGAACTTGTTGAACTTGATGGTGCATTTGACTATTCGCACTGGTCGATGCATTTTGCATCATATGACTGGTTGGCATTGTGGTCGGAGGCTGCTGGATCGGATTTGCAGTTTGCTGGTAGGGATTCGGCAACGGATAGTTCTGCCGCATTGGTTGATGTTGAGGATAGCCGCTTTGCATCGGGTTTCCGGACGGCGACATCAACGGCGGCGGTGGCATCAGACTTCCGTTTTGGTTCTGACCAGGGTAGCCCATGTACCTGGAAAGACGAATTTTTATATTTTTGAGAGAGAGAAATTGTCTCAATCGTTTTTTAACTTTTTGATTTTTAAGCATCTCTGAAAAACTGTTTTAGACTTGATAGTTTTTGTTTTCCAATTTTCAGAGCCGCTGGCAACTTTGGAAGCGCGTATTCAGAAGACAGAAGAACTCAAACAATGAGCTTTGGCTTTTTTGGAGCACCCAACTTAAACCGACTTGCGCGTTGTGCGTTTGTTTTCATTGCTTTTGGAGTTCTTTAAAGTCGGCGCAAAATGAAATTCTATGAAAAATTATCAGTTTTCGGCGAATGAAGTATTGAAACTGGAATGTGAAACTTTTACAGTTGTCGTCCTTTCACCTTTTTTCCCTCAAGGGTATCCGACCAGTTCAAGGAACATATTTTTCCTAAGAACTTTTTTTCCATACTTCTTTGTGACTTCAACAAGCTATGAAAGTAGCAATATCAGTTCAATCTATGACTATTCTTCCTCTTTGGAAAAGTTCTTCGAAGTCCCTCAATGTGATAATGTTTGCTGATATCTTTCAAGTTGTAGCCACAGGTTACTAGAGCTACACCAAGTCGCATTTGACACAAACAACAATTAAAAGATTATGAGTGAAATTGGACGAACCCGTTGGTGCGCGGGTCGTAGCCAGCCGGCGGAGCTGGAGCAGCTGCTTGGCCAGTCTGCGGCTTAGGCGCACCTCCCGCGTTGCTCTGCATCGGCGGGTAGCCAATCGACGTCGATGGGTACGGATTCTAGAAAGTTTCTCTCAATGATAAGCTCCCGAGAAAAAAAAGGTTAGGCCACTGGAAGGCTCCGAAAAGTAGGCGGGGCTTGTGAAATTGTTAACTTCCGTTTTTTGCTTTCAAAGATTATCAGACGGTTGTGAATCGAAAGTTTGAAAACATTGAATTCTGTGAATCTCGCAAGATTATATTTTCAAGATTCTCCTTCAAAATTTGTTTAATTTTCCTTTTTTTTCAGATATGAGCTACATCTGAGATCACAGTTTCGAACCGATGAAAGCTTGTTTTCAGAGCAAGATTTAAAAAAACTGATGGATTGAAACATGTGAAATGTTTTGGCCCATTCTTTGAACTATTTGTGAAAAAAAACGACAAACCTGTCCGTACTGATCCATCCCAGGATACCCATATTGAGGCGGTGGATAGGAACCTGTCGGCGTGTAGGGCGCGGCTCCGTTCGGTGGAGTCGGATAGCTCGCCGACATTCCGTGCGTTCAACTGAAACAGAAAATTGATCAAAAATAAGAAGGAAAAAGAGCTAGAGAGAAATACAACGGAAACTTTTGTACTCGTAATTACTCCTTCATACAATTTGTTTTATGTACTTGAAGTTTGATGTTTGAAGATTTATCTTCTGAGTCGAAGAAACCGGAAAGAGTTTTCTTTTTCTCAAAGTTTCCAGTTTATCCTTTCCTATTCCGAATAAAATAAATTGCTTCGAAAGAAGGTTTTGAGGAAAAATCGCGATAAAAGAAAAGGAACAAGTGAGATCAGTATCGTGGAAGAGAATGATGAGCAGGGAAAGAATTATCACAACGAACTAAGGTCGCCTCGAGTAAGGCACCAAGGCGGCTAGAAAATAGAAAAAAAAAGCGCACAGCTATTCATCACTTTGGGGGTGAGAAATTGGCCTGCGAGGAGTTCGCGGCGCCTGCCTTTTCTGCCCAAATACTACAGCCAGGAAGAGATAATTCGATATGAAACAAAAAGTTTGAGAGTTTATAATTAATTGAATAGTTGATTGATACTTTTAATACTCAAATTTATTTTAAATTCGATAATTTTTTTCTGTTTTTCATAACTTGAAATTGTGAAATTGAGAAGGAAATATGGATTTTCTGATTTTAGGAAATTCAAAAAATAACACATTTACTTTGAAAAATATTTCAAGTTTAATTTATGTTTCCATCACCAAAAGAACATTTTTTCTTGCAAAAAATTTTTTTAAACCTTTCAAAACGAAAACTTTCATTTAGCCCAAAAATAGTCTAGTTTCTCTACAATTTTGAAAACAGTACAGAACGAAACAGTGGAAAAGCACCTCGGACTGTTCTTCTTATCACAGATTTTAGGCGCTAGTGATACTGATAAGAAAGCAAAATAAGATAAAAACAGAGAACTGAAACTATTTTTCTCAAAAGTTTACACTTCTTTTCACATAATGTGGGACGTATTGATCGAATTTAGAATGGATCGATCAAATTATTTTCGAAAAATCGCGTAGGAGGCGTCGTAGTCGAGCCATTCACCGTGCGATTTTTTCGAGACAGGGTGAACAAAAAATTTGATTATTTCGAATATGTCTTTAAGAGGCCTTTCAGACCTTTTCCAGTAAAGGAAGCGTATTTGCGAGGCGTGCTTTTTTTTCTTGAGCTGGGCTAATCCCTTTAGAAAAGGAAAGAACAAATAGGACGAAAACGTAAAGAAAAAGAAGAAGAAAAAAAAAGACTCGTTATCAAATTTAGCTAAATCCACCAAATGTCAGTTTCCACATTGATATAACTTTTTTGTACCAAAAAAAAAAAATCAACGTTCGAAAGTAGGGAAATGGAAGCCGTTTGGATATTTTAGCCACCATCAAGCGTGAGAAATTACTACCTTAATAGTCTTTTTTCCTCCTCTGTACGATGAAAAAAAAAATTCAACACGCAATAGGGCGATCATGAAATATTGGTCATAAACTTTCTACTGTCGAGGCCAATTTTTTTCAAGCCAAACCATATAAAAAAAAAAAATTTAAAAAAACATAGTACAATATATCCTGGGATCTACCAGAGCCGATTCAAAATTGAGATTGGCGCGAAAACAGCGATTTCCTTGTTAGAAATGCAATTGGTGCATGGTCTATGCGACTTTAAACTTACTAAACTATAAATTGGTCAAAAAACGTTTTCGAAATTTGACTGTGAGCTGACGCGCTTTTTTTCCAGTTACCTGTTTCGAGGTATACTTCAAACTCGAAAAAAATGGGAAGATTTTTTGAATATATACCTAAAGCCTAGGGAATATTTCAAAACTTCCCTGTGAAAGAAACAAAAAAGGCAAATGACTGAGCAAACTAACATCACTGTTTCAAAATGCAAAAAGCGCCTAAACGTAATCTCAACATATACGTTTATTCAGAGGCTTCACACGAATTTCATGGCACTCCTACACCTGCACCTTTCCGAAAATAATATTTTGTTCCGTTTCGAAATGGATTTTTGCATTGATATCATATTTTGGTTTTTCATCTTTGACTTGATTGAGAAAGTTTCGAAAAGGGGTAATTTCAATGGCAGATTCATCAATTTTTGGGTTTATAGGCCAAAGATTGTCATAAGTTAGTCGTTAATGGAGTTTGGAAATTCATATTTTTTGAGCTTCTTTTTGAGCCTTTCCTCAACTTTCTCGATTGTCTGAAACATGTGCGAAGTAGCCAAACAAGTTGAAAAAAAGCCAAAAGCGGATGGTGGTGTAAGAGATTAGCAGGAGATGTCGAACACAATTGTTTGAGGGAGTTGTCTCAGCAAGTGCGTAGTAGGTTGCTGGCAGTGCTGGGACACGAAGGCAAAGGACAATTGAATGGTTTCGAGCGCTCCCCCCTTTTCTCCTCTTCTCCCACCGGCGGCCGATCTTCGTCGCTCATCTCGTTTCACGTTTTGAGTATGGATTGATCTCTGCTGTGGCCCGACGTTATTCAATCTCTTCATGAAGCTTTCGAAATGTCTGATGTCGAGAAAACCCGACTTTTTACTAGATCTTTTTGCAACCGCTACGGTCAAAACATTCGAAAAAACCGTCTGGAACTTTTTCTCGCACAGCATTCTTTCAGAATTTTTCTACTTAATTTTTGAAGTCAACGGTGGTTGGACTATAGTTTGTAAATTACAGTACCTACAATGAAATTCAAATTCTAAACAAAAAAAATGCTAGCTAGAATTTTTTCATGAAAAATTGAATCAACAAAAGTCATTCTTCTAGCAAAAATCAACGGATTTGCGCTGTTTTTGACAGAGAAGCAACTTTTTTCGTCTTTTTTTTTCAGGTGCAATAAGTTTTTAGGTAGATCCAAAAACCATTTTCGATAGCTTTCCAATACGTTTCACTACAGTTTACTGATTCAAGAATGATCTGAAGGGGCAAGGCGAAGTTTTCCAACGGACGTTTTTCTGCACTTTTGAAAATTACAGTGAATTTCAAATAATTCGAAAAATAATCATGATTTTTTGAACGATGAAACAGTAAAACGCTTTACTAGCGATGGTCCCAAAGGATACCAAAATTGAGATTTCCTCTAATCAAGAACAAAAAATTTCGAAAACCAAATAGAAGGCAGACTTTCGAGAAAGAAAAGAGCGTATATCAGTCAGAAAACAAAAATGACAGTTGAGCTATGATGACCTCAAAAAGGCAGTCAAAGCCGTCAAAAAAGACAAGACAAGTCGCAATTTGTATGCGTGATGGAATATCGATCGGTTGGAGGAGTTGAGGGCAACGGTCCTCTCAGCGTCGGTTGGGATCTGTCTTGTTCATAGCCACCTTCGTAGGAAATTCATCATTGGTTTGAGTGAATCCTGGTTTTTAGGAATCATCAAACTTTGAAATTATCTACATGTTCTTGAATTATTTTTTTCATAAGCTCAAAAAGTTTTCAGGTGGTTCTTTTCTGTAAAATACTATTAAGACATTGACTTGAGACAAAATAGGAACGTCGGAAGTTTTACTATCTACATCATTTTTCTTGAGTCAGTCTTGAGAGGAATTTTAAAAAAATGCTCTGATTCTTCGAAACCTTCATCATATTATGAGTAACTTCAGAGCATACCAAATTTTCACACTTTTTTCATCCAGATATAAAATGCGTTGAATCTTTTTGCAACATGAGAATTTTCAGGAGGTAAAAAATGTACTTGTTACTCATTATCTTTGAATCAGCTGTTCGTATTTGACCGGAAAGAAATTAATCTCTTGCAGTTTTTGACGCTTTTTTTCGAAAAAAATACTCTGGAAAGTAACATTTTCTAAAAATTGAGACTTACGTGTTCCGCTGAAGGGACAGGAATAGGCGCAGATTGCACTGGAAGTGTTCGTTTCCAGCAAACGTCCTTCCTATTCGACTATACCATACAGCGGACCACTGAAAAATCGAAATTAATATGTTTATTCGAACAAACGGAATAATTCAATAAAGACGCGTGAATTTCTCACGGGGATCAGTAAGCGAAAAATAAAGAGGAGGTTCCATATTGAAAGAAAGAAAAATAAACATATTGGAAGGAAATTATTCGGGAGTTTTTGGAAACAGAAGATGTAAAAGTTTTCAGGACAAAACGTTTTTTTTTTTTGCTTTTCTACGTGATGAGGTTGACGTTGATCAAGAAAAAATCTAAAAAAAAAGTGAGAAGGATCGTTCAGAATTTTTCTACTTTCAGACCTCATCTTTTCAATTAACACGTGGGAAGGTTTGAAACAAGTGAAAGGAATTTACAAAAGATAAGAAGATTTTTCTAAATGAATGATAAGAACGCACCTATCCTAGAAAATTTGAAAAAAAAGTGAAAACTCAACATTTTTTTATTCATTGCTAATTTGCAAGATATTTTGAAAGAGGACTGAAGATTTTTTTTGATGAATGGAAGCTTCAAGTTTTTTTGTTTGATTTCGATCATAGTCCCACAAAAAAATGAATTTTTCTTTTTTTTTTATCATTTGGTTATCACCGCTTCAGTTTTTCATTTTTCCTAGCCATTTCCTAATAAAAATTGAAAAAAATTCGAAAAAAATTAGGCCAGAATGAATTTCTTGAACTGGTAAAGAGGAATAAGAAGAAGAAAGAAACAAAAAAATGGATGGCGGCGGGTTGAGTGACGCGCACAAACATAAACGAACGAAAGAACGAGACGCACACATATCACGAGGGGCAGTTTTCAGTGGGTTGGCTGGTGGTAGTAGCCATTTCTAAGCAAATTTATGTTGGAATATCTTGCCTTCAGTGAAGAATTTCAACCCATCTCGATTTGTGTGGAAGTTTTAAATTTTTCTGGGAGAGGATATACCTGATAAAAATTTTGGTCTTTCCTGGGAGGTGGATATAAAGAACTCCGTGAAAAAATGTATCACTATCTGAGCATGTGAAGAAAAACTTTTCTTCTCAATCCCGCATAAAAAAACCAAAAATATTTTTTTCTAAGTTTTTAACTTTTTTTCCTATTTGAAGTTGACTGAAAGTTCTAAAAAAACCCTGAACTTCGCCGGAATAGTCCTTTTTCATCAAGAACTAGCACATTTCCCGGATTTCAAAACCAAAACACGCTTTCAAAGAAATGCGAAAAATTCACAACTTGAGCTTTTCAACTGGCTAACTCGAGAAAAAAAAATTCTTGAAAAAAGAGAGAAATAGGAGCTTGTGAGTTATAAAGCCATAAAGTTTCTCCAAGGGAAGCAGGAGAAAAAAAGAAGCGAGCTCAGAAAAATTCTCGACAATCAACTTCAACGTGACTTTTTCTGAACGTTAAAAGCTATCTTATTGGCTATAAATGCAATTATTTCTTGTGAACGCTTCAAAAAAATCAAGTAGAGGTCTAAAAACTATTAGAATCCGTCTATTGCATTAGATCAGTCGTAGATGAAAAAACTTTTGTCGTATCGAAATTCTTATCAAAGCTTAAAAAACCCATTTTTGAAGGAAAAAAATTTGAATATGAAGAAAAAAAGAACGTCAATCGAATATGAAGTTTTAAGCCGGCCGCATTCCTAGAAACTGCACTTTTTCAAATCAAATCTCTTAATTTGAAACAGAGATTTCATGTAGAGAGCTAGTAAAATGTGAAAAAATAGTAAAATGTTTATTAGTTTTTTTTAAATTTCAACAATGATCGCAAAAAAAAGAACAAATTTTTGGTTTCACCCCATCCAAAAAGTAGATATTTCGGAAGAAATGTTCTTCAAACGTTTCGCAATACAATTAGGAATGAAAAAAAGCAAAAAAATCCTGAATCCAGAGGTCATAGGGCCAAAAAAAGGAGAATTAATGACGCCAAAAAGAATCACAATAAGATAAAAAGTTGAACATTTTTTCTTGCGAGCTGGGTAGGAACTTCATTTTCCTGAAATAAAAAAACCCAAAGTTTTCAAAATAAATTCCAAAGTATATCCCTAAAAAAATAAATAAAACATCCGCATTCCAAAACCGCAACAACTCGACAGGCAAAAAAAAAGTTGACAAAACATATTGGCGGGAAAAAAAACCGACGTAGGGTTGCGTAAAGGTAAACAAGACGTCGGTGAGAATCAGCATACCATACAAAATTTGAGAAATTGAGAGAAAAGCAAAAGAAAAAAATGGAAAGGCATGACCGGCCAGCGTGAATGTGCAGTGAGAGGCGTCGTGTGGTGGTGTTACAGATGGAATGACCTCTCTCCCAAATATCGGTCTCCTACGCGCGTGCCCTCCTTCTCCTCCGCTAACCTCTGCACTCCCGCAGCCAGTGTCCACTCCTTACTCGAAAACTCCTCTTTTTTCGTTGCTCTTTGCACTTTTCCTAACCTTTTTTGGAACGGTCTCAAAACTTTAACGAAACATTGAATCTTCGATTTTTGCTCAGAAGACTTGGGGGCTTCAAAGTGGTCCCTATAGGGGCAATCTTAGTGTTATTTGAAGGTCATCTCTGAAGACCACTAAAGCTAGCAAAAGTGGCCTATATAGGGGACATGCTAGTCGATTATTGTTATGAACTTCATGTGAAAAAAAGTAGGATTATTGAATGAAAAAAAATTGATCAGTTTTGGAATTTGAGCAAAAAATTAGAAGACCCTATGAGGACACCTTGAACTTCAGGAGCCAAATAAATTTTACCTCTATAACTGGGAGTTTTTTTTGTCGCTTATAGGGCTGACACTCATAAGAACTACCTTAAAAAAATAAAAATTTTTTTGGGAAAAAAACGGAATTTTCGGGCCAGGAACTCCGATAGAAACTCGCAAAAAAAGTAAAAAAAGTATATAGACCTCACGAAAATATTATATTCAAAGCTTTGTATTTCCATACTCTGTTTAAACTGTTCTTCTCATTTCAAGATCTCAAAAACGTTGAAATCTTCTCAAAATCTGATCCCAGAGAACGTTTCCGAGACCAAAAGTCGTTTTCCTCAGGATTTTCAGCTGGGTTGCCCACTTACGGGCCGCTTGTCTTTTTCTTCTCCAAAAGTGCGCACATCCTTGGTCTCTTTCTTCCCCTCATTGGCGTGATCCCAACGAAAATTTCTTAGATATCATCTTTTGAAAACAATTATCTTTTTTCCGGTGAACCAAATGTTGAAAAAGTTTAAAATTGAAACTTTCTCCAAATTTTGAAATTTTGGCGTTGTTTTTTGAACAAACCATATGAGAAATTGCGAAAATCCTCGAAAATAAAGAGGAATGTTTTTTATTCATATTAAAGTTTTTCAAAAAAGCTATCCAAAAACGGTCCGTAGACGTGAAAACGGAATCCTGTGATGCAGGATTCCGAATGCTTGCTGATCACGAAAATATGATTCAAAGCGAAGCGGTTACGTCAGGGTCACCTTGAAATGATGCAGTTCCTCGGTGCGCCCGACTGGAAGCTACTTGGCACCCTGCCGAAAAGTCGCTTGAAGCCCAGAGCTCATCAAACCTTGTTTAACAGCCAAAACTTCCTTGCCTATAACTGGCGAAAAATAATATGAAGTTTTTTTGAATTCTATGCAAAAATAAAATGCTTAAAAAAATTTAATCCAATTAAACTCTAATTTGATGTGCTCCCACAAAAACCTAGGACTTGGTTTTAAAGAGAACAACATGGAAATGTTTGGAGCAAACTTTTTCCTCACTTTTTTTATTTCGAGCGCTAAATAGTGCCAAACGAACTTGAAACAGTGAGTTCATGTTGAAAACAACGACAAAAAAAAAGAAAAGTTGAAGCGTCTTCATCCGAGGCCCCGAAAAATGAAGAAGCAGCTGCGGCGAGTATGGGACCGCATCCAGTTTTTGCGCCAACCATCTCGCGCCGCCCGAAGCGCAGGAACACGCTCACACTGTTCGATTATGAATTCTTAAGCTGTTGAAAAAAAAGCATCCATTACCACTTGCGCAAATCTTTGCCAAATTCGGATGTCTCTTTTTGAGAAAGAGTTCTCTTTCCGTCTGACTCGGAGATTATTCCGTGCAGGTTGGAATTTCTTATTGGGAACTCGTAATATTGCGGTCAGGTCCTAAGTTTGAAGGATAGGAAGTGTAGATGACAAGGAACTCCACTTTATTTGATCCCATTTTTCAAATACGTTTATATATATTTCTTTCGAGAAGAATGTTATAAAAGATGAAAAGCTTCATTGGTTCCAAAAGTTTCCAAAAGGATTTGCCGAATCCATTACCATAATTTAAAAAAATGCAACCTTTCCAAAAAACAATGGTTAACGCCTTAAATGTTAAGGGCAAAAAAGCTAAGGTTTTTTTTCAGAGAAAGGGACTCCATAATTTATCACGGCTCTACACATTTTCACTATGTCTAAGAAGGCAAGAAAATGGAGGTAGGAACTTTATCAACATTGTTATCAGAAAATAATCTCCCGAAGTGATAAAGTAGAACATTTACCCTACAAAAAACTTTCTTCCACCTCGAAAAAAGTTTTCTAGCCAAATATGTAGAAGTGAAACAGTAAATGAGAAATTCACAACTTTTTCCGATGCTCAGTTCAACTGCGACAACTCTCTGAAGATTCTGATTTTCTGGAGCCGGACAATGCTGAGCTAGCGGCAAGAAAGAGAATGCGCTATTTTTTTCCATCAAACCTTAAATCTCCTACAAAAGATCAAAAGATCAACCTTCGAACCTGGTGCGACTCCCGAATGTAAACAACTCCCAACCCTTCAGTTCAATGTTCAATAAGAATTACTGTGGCGCGAGATATTTCGAATATTACACTTTCACAGCAAAAATTGAATAGGGCTCAAAATGAAGTCAATAATTTATCTTGCTTGTATCAAACCTCAAAATGGATTTTATGATCTCTAAGCTACTTTGAAAAGCAAAAACCCCGCTAGAGAACCATACTATGGATCGTAAAAGGCTAATACAGTCTCTCGAAAGTTTAGAAAAGGTAGGTTCAGTTTTGAACAAGGCTTTGTATTCATGTATTCGCAAAAAAGCTGGACTCATCTGATTATTGGCAAAAATGGATCATTCAAGGTTTCAAAGTCTCATAACCATAATCAGCATCAAAAAAACTTTCCGCTTAGAAGTTCGATCACAGCTCTTCAAACAAGCCATCAAGCTCAAGTATGGTCACGAATTCGTTGATATTTTTTTTCGAAAAGATTGAAAGACCAGTAGTGTTCTTACTAATATTCCAAAACTGCGAGAAGTTTGGAAATCGGCAAAATTTTCAAAAACGCAATTAGGATTTCGATAATAGCTGGTCTTAGGTAAAGCATCTGAGAAGCTTCCACCTTCATCGAATTTGTATCATGTTATTTTAAACAGTCACAAAGGCTGCTAAAGCCAAAAAGTCTGCAAAAAAGTGACTATGAGCTTGGGAATTAGCTAAAATCATAAGCAGAACACCTGTGAAACTCTGAGGGATCAAAAGTTTCATATAATATCAATTGTTCGATAGCTGATGGTACAGCTTCTAGAGCTCGAAAACTTTTTTAGAGCTCTTCTCAATCTCAGGATATAGGTTCATAACCGAAACATATTTTCATGTCCCGAAGACAAGTACTGATCAATCTATCAATCTGAAACTGCCAGTGTAGCTCTCGAAACTCAAAAACCTTCAAACAGGTGAGTTTGATGTCCAACAAAAACGGTAATGAATAAAGCCATCGGGACAAATGGTGTGAAGTTGGCTTTGGAAGGCCGAAGAGGCCGGTACAAGGCGCAATCAATGTCGGCGAAAAACACTCGGCGGGTCGGTGCGGTCGCTCCTCACTCACTCGCCGTACAGAGATCGACGGGCACGAAGCGAAACGAGAGCATGCACAATTGAGTAAACATTACAGAAGGCAGTCTCCACCTTCCTCACAATTCGGCCAGCACTTTCCGTCCGTCAACGGCTTTTCCTCGGCCTTTATCACTGATTGGCAGGCTGTATGTTTTGAAAAGATTGGCTCCTGGTTACTGTACCTTTTTGATAGAACAACTTTTGGAAGTTTCTCGCGGGTTCGAAACAAGGATATGCCACAAGTTTGATCAAAAAATAGCCGTCCCCCTTTTTCTCAATTTTCCGCTGTTCAGAGAGCAATAGGCCTGGAATTAAGACGGAAAACTTGCCGGCAAGAAACAGTCAAGTGATCTGAAACAAGGATGTGCGGCGGTGGGCAGCTGCTTTGATAAATTGCCGAAAGAATGGAGAATCTATTTCTCGACTCTCACCCGTTGGAATGGCATGAAATACAGAATTAATTTCAAGAAAATTTGGAAAATTCATACTTTGAAACAGGAATGCTCGGCAACTCAGTGAGGTACCTGGTCACAATTTGAATTATTCTCAGGCTGATTAGAAAATAAATCAGATGAATCAAGCTCGAAATTCGGTTTAAAAACCATAATTCCTTATCATCATCTTTTCATTTCTCATGAAAAAATCAACACAACTCAACATTTTCGGTTTTTTGATCTTGAAAAAGCTCATGCAAGTTAGCTGAAATGGAGCAATCAAGTTAGGGAAAGCAGAAAGTTGGTCTCAAAGCTCTCTTATTGGTTAGAGAAAAGGTCAAGCTTGATTCAAGGTATAAGATGAACTAATCCCTTGTTAGTTATTGGGGAATAAAGAGACAAGTGTTGATGGAGCAACTCAAAAAGGAGCAAGAAGTATGTACTTTGCTGGGTGAGTACAAACAAACCATTTTGACTTCGTTCCTCAGACTTTTTTCCTTCATTTTCTGAGTGGAAAAAGTAGTTTATATGGGCAAAGAGCCGGGAAAAAAAATTAGAGAGAGGGCGCTTGTTTAAAGTTCAACGTTCACAGTTAAAAATGAGATATAAGATATTTTTGAATCAGTGATCAGATCATATAATCGCAAAGTTTCATCCGATTCTCAACCGGCAGCCGAAACATAACTTCAATTCAGTAAACTTTTTCTACAAGTTCGAAAAAACTAATCAAAGTCAAACGGCTTGTTAGAAATCTCCGCCCAGTTTCCCCAAAGCGTAATAAATGAACTAATAAGGACAAATGTTCCGAACAATAGACTCCAAATTTTTAGCCCAAATACTAATAAGCGTGGCGCGCAACCTTATCATTATATCTTTGAGCCGGTTTTCGCGCGGGGTTCAGGTCAGGTGGCAAAAGGTCTCCGTACTTTGTGGGTGTCGGAGAAAGGGCGAATTTCAAATGATAATAATATTTACAAAGCTCGACAGGAAATAAAGCAAACCGAAAAATATAGAAATTAAAGCGATTTGGAGAAAAAATTCAGATCTTGAGTTTCTTTTAAAAGGAGTGTAAGCTTACTCTACACCTTGCACCTTTCCTGAATTTTCAATCGGACATTTCCATTTGAGATCTTGGAAAGTTCCATCTTCAAAATATCAAGTTCTCGAAAAAAAAAGCTTAAGGTTTTTTTGACTCTCTATTCAGTCGCGTTTTATGCTTTTCTCGGAATTTCCTGGAACTTCAGAGCCAGAAAGCTCTGCAAATGCAACTCTTGGACCATCAAAAAAATTTTTTGAGCGGCAGGTTTCAAAACTTGCCTAGCAAAATATAAACTTTAGAAACAAGCCATTCCAACAAGAAAAAAAGGAAAAGGACGAGGCAAGTTGGGCGAGAAGGCGAACGAACAAAATGAACGTAATACGTGTTCTCCTCAGAAAAAAAAGCTTGTTTTTGGCAATGCGCAAAATTTTTATGTTGTTCTCCCCTTCGAGTTGTCGAAGCAAAATATTGAGTCAATTCAAAAAAGCTGAGGAAATGCTACGCAAACTTCTTATACGCAATACTCTATGAATGAAAGTTGGTGAACTTTTTCGAAAAGTTTGCAAACTTTTGAAAAAAAAAAGAGAAACCTTTTGCAAAGTTCGTTTACAAATGGTTTAAGAGTTCAGAAAGTGAAGGTGAAACTGGAATCTTGGCTTTGTTTTCCATTTTCGAAAGATATTCATAAAAATATGGCTGAATTGTACAAAATTTTGAGAACTGCTACGAAAAAAATCTTCTTCCTGAAAGGATCACATTAATGAGCGCTTTAGAAAAAACTTGAAATTCATCTGGAGAATTTCGCATTGGCATTTTAGTTTTCAAATAAAACTGATACTCAAAAAAAATTTTTTTCGCTTTTTTGCTGTAATTTGTAACGATCAAGTTTTCAAATTTGATAGTTTTCAAATTAAATCAGTTGGAAAAAAATAAGCAAAGAAGCTTCAAAATTTCAGAAATTTCAAATGATCTCAGCCTATTCAAATCTTCAGATCAGAATGATCAAGTTATCTATTCTTAAAACTTACTGATAGCGTTAAAAAAACGCGTCAAAAGGCCCAAAAATCGATCGATAACTAAGAAAGTAGGATAGGACGGATGAACTGTGAGGTAATTGCTAGACATGGGGTCGGAGAGTTGGCGACGACCACACGATGCATTGTTTGACAAGACGGCGCCAGTCGGTGCGCAATGAGACAGCGCGTAAACCGCGGAGAGTCCGAGACACAAGTCGCCCAACGGGCAGGTAAAAAGTGCGAAAGTGAGATAAATGTCTTGTATACGCCTATGGACATCAAGTTAACGTCTTGATTCTCGTTTCAGTTGAATTTTTCGGAGAAAAAGTGAAATGAAGGATTTCTCATCTTTCAACCTGGTTTGAAGCGCTTCAAACTTTATTTTGTGAGAAGCGGCATAAATTATTCCAATCACCGTTCGATCGGTTCGAAGAAAAGATTGAACGCCCTGGGTTCGGATTTTGGATCAAAAACGCAGAATTTCTTAAAGCCAGCTACACTTTTTTCGAATTTTGAGGTAATTTTCCATGATTTTGGTTCCACGAAACACGGCTGAATCTTTCCAAAAATGCTTCTTGAAACCATTCAAGACCCAGAAGAAGTGCTCAGTGAAATTTCAATTCCATCAAAATGAATTCTTCCTAAGTTTTTCTTGTGAGTCTGATCTGTTGAAATCGGGTAAATTGAGGGTTATATGTTTTTTGCCAGAAAAATCTTCGTTTTTTTATTTATTATTTTTTGTTTCAAATTCAAGATTCATAAATTTCCTTACTCCGGATTGAATCGATCGCATTCTTAGTATATTCTGATTTTGACGATATATGCATGAAATTTGCAAAAAACATGAAAATACATCGTGTTCATTGGAAAATCAGTTCTCAAACGATTTCTTTCCCTTCTACTACTTGTTGAATGAAAAGTAAGGTCGGAAGAAGGAGAGAGTGAGAGGAAAGGAGCTGGAGGAGCGGACGCTTGGTAGGAAGAAAAACGACCAAACGGCCGACAATTGTTTTGTCCCTAACTTTTCTAAAGTCGCGAGACAACCATTTTTTCTCTCTTCTAAATTCTTGCGGTCACCCAGATCAATTTTTATTGCAACCTTGGAGAAAGAAGGAAAATGGGACTTTCCGGTAGGGTTGAAGAAACTATAAGGGCTTTAGAACTCCAAAAAATGCAGATAAAGAGAAAGATGGAAAAAAAGGCTATATAGAGTTTTCGGAGCTCAAAAATTGACTATAGCGCAAAACACGAGAGTTTTCGAAAAATTTGGAATCGGCAGGTTTTGAAAAGAAAATAGCAAAGTTTCATTAGGTTTTCTTATGAGTAATCTTTCACAAAACATCCTTAACAAAAAAGTTTCCCAGCGGTTGGTGAGCAACATTCCGAGAATCATGATTAAGTTAATCAAGCGTAGTCGCAGTTTATCAATTAAAAACGCCTCGTCTCATGAAAAAGCACTCTTTTATTAACAATCGCGTAACTTTGAGCATGAATTTGCTCTTTTGCTTTACTTCCAAAAAGAATAGGGAAGTAAATAAACCATGTCGTCTGAAAAATTTTCAACCCGACCTGTTTGAAATGACGGTCGCACGTGGAATGGATTGAAGGGTCGAAATCGGGTTGAGTTTGGGTTCGAATTCACATCCGGTTTGAAATCAAGTAGCGTTCTCAAATGCTTCTTGAGGCTTCTACGCCCAAGTCTGTTGAGGTCGGGTGCGTTTTGAAGACTTAAGGCTACCAGCTTCGCGTTTTGCAAACAGGTAGCATATTTTAATCAAGAAGCATTGATTCTATTCACTACATTTCGTCATTAGATTAATAAAATCTGGGTATTTTTGTGTCGAAATGATGTCATGCTTCTCCTTGTGTTTCCAAAAATAAAATAAGACTGTTTAAAAACCATTGCTTCAAACAAAAGGTTAGAAAAGAGAAGAAATCCCATTAAAAAAAATTGGAAGTTGATCATATCACCTGTATCAGGATTCAAATTTCAAGATTCTCTGGAAAATTTGGAAACTGAGGTAGCAGGTGGACACAAACACATTTTTGAAGTTCCTTACTTTTTCAACATACCCACGAAGGAAAGCGCGCTTGAAGTTCAAGCAGAACAAACAAATTGAAAAATTAGAGGCAAAAGAGATGTTGAAGCTTGGCGGCTGGTCGCGGGCTCTGAGGTGCATATGTGTAACGGCGAGCAGGGTTTTTGTTTTATGGGCGCGTCCGGAAAATACAGAATCCGGTGGCCCACACGATCAAGTTCATGTTCTCGTGATTTTTGACGTTTTTCCACTCGAACTTATTAAAGAAAACAGAAATCAACTTTCAGTTTAGAAAATCGAAATTTAGAAAGACAACCCAGAAACGCTCTGAAAACGTTTTAGAAATCTTACTTTCTTCAAATAAGATTAAAACTCTTGACGATGATACTTAATAAGTGTTAAATATTTCGAAAAATAGATCAAAGGGACAAAAAGGCATAAAGATGCTTCAAACTGCCTCAAATCTCCAATCCCTACTTCAAGGTTACTCAGAAAGTTATCATTTTATGCTTGAAAATCCCTTGCGGTGATTTGTGCATGCAAAACCATCAAATTGGAAAAAAAGCTAATTTTCGCGCCGCTTGACCTATTTTCTTGCATGGTAGTTTCCGGAAAAAATCTGATTCCGCATTTCAAAAATAAAAAAAAAACATGGAATTCGACTTTCAATAGTTTCGAGTAACTCGCCTTCTCAGTGTAATAAAATGAGAATTGACCAGTTTGATTTCCCAAAAGAAAAACCAAAAAAAACCCAAACCTTCTCATTCCAAAGCGAGAAGCTAAGACTTGTTTCTTCCAGCTGAAGCAAAAAGAAAGAAAAAAAAAAACGACGAAACGAACATTTTCGGCATCTCGGCAATCAAATATCCATAATTCAGCGCTCCATTCAAGGGCGGAGCTCTCTCGCTTTCGAATTTTGATGTATGCGCTTATTTTCACCCTTCCAAACAGAATTTGTGCTTTTGGCTGCAGCGGACAATTACTCTGCATGTTTTGAAACCATATAGAAATAATATTTATGGTCATAGTGCATTCAGAGATTGCTTGGGTGTTTGAAGGCGGATAAGTGGAGAAAAAGGGATTTTGAAAAAAATTGTTTCAACCTGGAATAATCAGTTATCCTTCTGGAAATTCAAGGGAAGAAGCTCTAAAATTTGTCAGGAATATCCACCTGAACCTTTGAAGAGTGGGGAAGATCCAAACTTAACACTGAAACTCCCATTTTGTCCGTAGATCGCATGACATCTGATAATGAGGTGAGCTACTGTTCCACGATGCAAAATTAGTTATCAATAGTACAAAGTGTGGGGCAATCGTTTTTATTCCCAGCTTATCAGTTTTGGCCTCGTACAGAACACAAGTCGGCAGACTCTTTTTGCTCTAACGTTCATCTTACCTTTTGATTTTTCTCAATATGGACAGTCTTTTCCTTTACAAGATACTGAAATCTTTTTCCAAATCATCTGATTATTACTCATGTTGAATATATATAATCTTCCGGACTAAGTTTAAGTAAAATCGACGATTTTTTTAACTATACTTTCAAAAATTTTTTTAATCTCTTTTTTTATGATTCCGAGTCCACTGGTAACGAAATTTCGAGATTTGGAACTATGAATTTTTTTTTTTGAGTTTGTCCCAGTGCTTCGAATTCTTGTTTTGACTTGCAGTTTTTCAGAAGTCGGTTGGAAAAAAGGTCGAATTTTTATTTCTTTTTCTTAACTGTAAAAAAATTAGGAAAAATTTTATAAGTATAGCTCATTTCAAGGAATAGTGTAATTTAATAAAAAAATTTGAGAGTTATTCTATAATTTTAAGCAAAAAAATGAACAACCTTTAAGTTTTTCATTCAACCTTTTCACCTTTCTTTCAAAAATTATTAAAAAATTATTGATTAATTTAAAAAAATTTTTTTGTATTTATTGCATGGACGAAAAGGGTCAAAGTTCATTATTTTTTTTCAAGTTTGAGGCCTTTCCGAAAACTCAAACAAACCACGACTTCATTTCTCCAAAAAGAATCCAATTTTCTTCTCCGACTTTGAAGGAAATAAATTTCCAATCATGGCAAATGACATCATAAAGGTCTTGAGATTGATATGATAGCCGGCCTTCCAACTTCATCATTCTGACGGACATTCGAACTGACGGTTAGCACTCCTCGCAAAGCCTCAAGGTCGTAACCGTTACGCAACCGCGCGCTAGCGTACGCTTTGACCGCTGGATGCTGCCTCGCTTCCTTTCGCCACCCGACCACGCTCTCTCTGCCCGTTGGAGTACAATCTTCGCCCTGTCCGCCCGTCCTTCACTCTTCTTGATGAACTCCAACCAATACCACTGAAATACCTAAAAATCATTCCTTTGAAATGAGCCTTTCCAACTTCCCTATCGGCTGGAATTCCACTGTCAAGCTTTACTTGTTCATTTTTGCCAATTGCGCTTTTTTAGTGAGTTTTTATTTCATTTTTTTTGTTTTCTTTACTATTACGTTTTTTTTCAGGCCTGCGGGGTGGCGTCTTTAGCTGTGGGTGTTTGGCTTTACACCGATCGCAATGATTTCATCGAGCTCACGCCTTCTTCTTTTTCAGGTAAACTTTTGAATTTTTAGCTTTGTTAAAACTATTTTTGACTTTATACAAAACTTCTTGTTGAAGTTTTTAATTAATGAATAAAAGCAAATTTTTTTGTTTTTTTCTAAAACAATTAAATGTTTTTTTGGTTTTTTTATCAGAGGTTTAACGTAAATTACAACATCGTGAAACGTAAAAAGCAGACAAAACAGCAAAATCATGCACCGTCACCAAATTTGTTGATTTTTTTGCAACATGAATAAAATTTTGAAAAAAATCGCTAAAAGCTCAATTTTTCATCTCAGTAGTTTCCAGGCTTTATCTTTTTCCTTCATTTTAAATTTAGGTTCAATAAAAAAACCATTTTCAGCCCTATCCGCAGCTGGTTTATGCTGTTTCACGGGCGCGACCGTTTGCATTATTTCGGTGGTTGGCTGTACGGCCGTCTGGATTGAAGGCAGATTCTTGATGTACACGGTTAGTCGTTTTTTTTTTCATTTCTACCTTTGATCGAGAAAATTCCGGCTTTTCAAGTTAAATTCCTATATTTCAGTACATGGGATTTGTTCTTCTGCTTGGAATAGTCCATACCGTCACAGGTACTACAGGACTGTTTTACAAGGTAAGTAACGCCATCAATTTTGCAAAAATACTGAAATAACTAAATTTGAAGGACTCGGCCCGTGAGCACGTGAGGCTTGATTTGCTCAAAAACATCAACGCCACCCATGTTATGACCAGAATCGGCCGAAAGATCGATCTCAGCCTCACGTGGGATCATTTACAGCGTTCTGTAAGTATTCAACTTTTTTTTAAATTTTTACAGATAGAAATAAGTTTGGAGACATTTTTTACGATTAGTTCCAGAGTTTTGATTTTCAGTCTTTTTTTTAGATTTTATTGTGTTTAATTTAAACTTCAAATTATTTTTTTAAACGTCCCGTATCTCATCGAAGTTTTTCCTCAAATACTCAATTGTCTTTTCAAAAGCGGAACTGAGGCAGGATATGCTGGAACTTGAAAATTAAAAAATGTTTTGAATGGAAAAACTACAAATTCAAGCTGAAATTGTTAAAAGTTTGATGCTGGCATTTGTTTCAATCATACACAATACAATATTTATTGGTTGTTTTAGTCAGATGGTATTGACTAGGCGGTGAAAAATTGCTCTTTTGGGCGGCACTAACACCGCCTTTGGCAAAAAAGAAGTCAAAACGTGTAGTCGATTGATTTGAAAGCATGGTATTACGGTCCTCGGGTACGGGCACGGCGATGATGGTAGGGCTCGGGCACGGAAGCTGTGTACACTCTAGGGTAGCCTCGGCCGACTGAGAGAGCTACCACTTCGAGTAAAGAAAATACACGGAATAAAGAAAATACACGGAATGAAGAAAATACACGGAATGAAGAAAATACACTGAATGAAGAAAATACACGGAATTTGGCAGGATATCATCATCAAAAGATTTCCCCATCTCAGGAAGATCCTGAAGAAGTTTAGCTTTTCAGCAGCTTTTTAAAAAGTAAGTAGAGCTGTTAGGAAATTATGTGGAAGGCGTTTGACCACTTGCTGGAAAATATCTGTACGCCTTCCGAGTAACTGAAAGCAGAAGCTTTCCTATTTTTACCTGAGATACTCTAGCAACCTTTTTTTCAGAAGTCATACAGTTTTCTTTAGTTGAAATGCTGTGGAGCTGACGGCTATGAAGATTGGTTCTACTCGACGCAGTGGCCCAGAAGTCAGTACGCTCCGGACAGTTGCTGCGACCCAAGACATTTTGAAGACGTAACTGATATGACCAACTGTGGAAAAGTGCCGGACGATGGCAGCCATTTCTATCGTCAGGTTGATCAATTTCTCCTTTTTTTCATTTAATTTCTTCTGGATTTGCATCGAATCTTTCAATTTCAGGGCTGTTATCCAGTGTTCATCGAATGGCTTTTCCATCACATCGTTGTGGTCAATTGGGTTTCCATTATACTGATTATTGCTGAGGTATTTCAAAGCTCCGTAATACATTTTAACCATGGACTTGGATGAATGCGTAACTCGTATTATGAAAATGAAAAAATGAAGACGACAGCATTTTCAAACTTTTCCCAAACTTGAATCATTTTGAAATTAGTGCAGTCCATGAAAAAAAATCTACTTCAGCCATCAACAGGCGGTTTTGGTAGAACAGTTGCAATAACCTAAAAATAAAAAGCTGAAACAGTAAACTTATTTAAGTGTGCAGATTAACATTTTATTCCATTCTGATATTTTTTCAGTTCCTGGTTCTCGCGATTTCTTATGTGATGCTGCGGGAAATGACCGATGTCAACCACAAAAACTACAAAAGGTTCGTTTTCCCTCAAATGGTCGTATTTCAGAAAACAAGAAAAAATTTCGAATCTTACTAAGACTCAATGGATTCCAGAAGTAATGGCAAAAAACTATGGCCATTCTCGGTTTTTAGAAATTGAATCGTCAATTTTTTAGCTTTTCCAGTTAAAACAATATGCTGGAGTTTTCCCGAGACTTTTTCAAATTTAAATTAAGCGTTTCCTATTGAAGCATCTTTGGAGGATATTTTGTTTCTTCATGAGTAGGCTATAATTTCAAAAGCTGTATTATCTTCTGCATAGCGTTTTAATTTTTTTTTAATGAAAAAAGTAAAAATTCAGATGCAGCAGACGTCAAATCGTGGAAGAGGCGAATGAGCAGTTGCAACTAAGTCCCTTGGATCGCGTCGGCGACGCCTCCCAAGAAACGGACCAAACCCACGTTTACAGCACCCATCCTGGCACCGTGTCGGATGCGATGAGTATCGACTCTCGATAAATCTTCATCTTCAAAAAATAACTATTCCAAAATTTATCTAATTTTCATGATTTTAGGATGTGATTGCAACCTTTAACCAAAGCCCCTTTTTTTTCTGGTCTCCTGTTTCTGAGCCGCTGGTTGTAGGAAACTTGCAAAAAGGATCATCTCACTTATTGGATAGAGATGGCATAAAATGGAGAATTGAAGAAAATTGAAAGCGTCGATGTTATTCCTCAAACCAGCGGTAAAGTGACTATATTCAAAAATTTCACTTTTCCAGTCATTTTGCTCTAATACAAACACTGCCTTCTTTTGTTGTGAATCTTATCTCGAAATAATTCATCAAATGATTTTTTAGACGTTCTGTTACATTATTTCTCATACTCAGCAGCTCTTTTCTGAATTCTACTGAAATTTTCCATTTTTTCGTTGTGACCTGACGGTTTTTGTTTTTTTGACCGGTGAAATGACTATAATCAAAAAAATATCTCCAGTCGTTTTCCGTTTGGAAACTGTCTGACTTTGTTGTGAACCTTAACTTGAGAAATTTTGATGAGTTTTTAAATCAAATATTTTTTTGTTCGGTTTTTTTCATTTTTTTCTCATTTATTTCGAACCAACTTTGATTGATTTGAAATCAAAAATCTCGAATTCCCATCGGTTTTTGTTCAAAAAAAAAGAACGCGTGAATTTTTTATCATCCCTTCTCTGCATAATCTATCGCTGTCCACAGAAAAGGGCTTTTTTCTTATTTTTCGTTTCAGCCTGGCACTTTTAGTACATTTCTTTTTGAACACCCAATTGATACGTCAAAATCTTCCGACAGCCGTTGTCCATCCGTCATTGTTTTTTTTTCTGTTCCCCAAATTTTTTTCTCCTCTTTTGCAGCTTCCTCTCTATTCGTTTTAATCTCCCTGCTTACGCATTTTGTATATTTCATGTTAAATTTCTGTTCGTTTTCTTTTCATTTGTTACCAGCTTTGTTGAATTCGGTGTTGCATAATGTGTTGTGTTACTTGGGTGTCTTGAAATTTATCGGAGTATTTTACCTCACTTTTCCACTAATTTCCTTAATTGAAAAACGTTTTGTTGGCAACTTATTGTAATTCAACGGGCATGGTCTTTATTGAATGATTATTTTCGATACCTCGTCTAAATTTTTTACTTTTGCTTGTCACTCAATAAATCTCGATCGTTATTTGACTAGAGGACACGTTAAAATTTTGAAAGAACCAAATAAAGCTTCGGAAAATTTGTTATGTCCTTGAAAAGTTCGAAAAATTTATGGATGAATATGGACACATAAAAAATTGTAAGTTCGGAATGCTCTGAAACAGGAAAGCGACCTTTGTCGCTCAAAAAGTAATCGACAATTTTTGGAATTTGTCCAAAAAACTTCGGCCGAAAGTTTCCTCTCGAAGCCGTTTCACTCAAAATAATCAAAAAAAACTTTTAATTTTATTGAAAAATGGGCGAGAGAAACGCTTTTCCGAAGCTGTATGACCAGAAAAACAGAAAAAGTCTCCTAATCCACGAATTAGGAACGGATCATCTTAGGGAAAGCGGCATATAAAACAAACAGGAAAAGGAGCTCTTGCTCATCTTTTACGCTTTTTGATAAAAAATACGCGCATATTATGTTTCAGGCCTCCTGGCGTATATGTATTGAGTTTCGGTGTCGGCCACGAATAATGGGACAACTCTACTCCAAGAGTATCCGCAGGATCCCCGTGTTTGGAGGTATTTTGATTTTTCTGGCCTTTGAAAAGCTCAATAAACTTTCCTGTTCCAACCTTCGAATTTCAGTGAAAAAACCCCAAGTCAATGAATCCGTGAATACCAATTCTTTCTTGGATTCTTCCGACTTCTCCAATCCTTCAATCAAGATTTTTTCCAGTTTCCGTCGACAAAGCCATCGCCAAAGATTTCGATTTGAAAATCAACCATAAACCAGACTGCCTGGATTATTTGTTGAAAAAAACTCGGTTCAGCCGACAGGAGCTCAAATATCTCTACCAGGCTTTCAAACAGGTTTTTTGGACTCATTTTTGAAAATATCCAATTTTTATCGTTCAGTCCTGTCCGAAAGGGTTCGTTGAAAAACAAGAATTTTTCCAAATTCTCAAAGGCTTTTACTGTATTCGTCACACAGCAAGTGAGTATTTTTTCCTTTGAGATAAAAAAGGAATTTACCAGATGCCGAGCCCTACGCGTCATTGATGTATGACTCGTTGGATCCAAACGCCAAGGGGTTTATAACTTTCACCGTGGGTTTTTGTTTTGAGTTTTCCAGATTTGTACCTACAAATTTTTGACAATAATCACTTGAGACTTCGCCGGATCACGTGAGAGTTTTCGTAGCACATTCAAATTCAGGAATTTGCTTGCAATCTGAGTTTGCTTATGAGAGGAGCCTTGGAAGAAAAGCTCGAATGGATTTTCAATCTTTACGATGGCCACTCAAGAGGATACTTACTGGAAGATGATTTCGTTCATGTTTACAAGTGAGGATTTTCTGATAAAAGGAAATAACTAGTGCATTTCACAGAAAGGAAGGATTGAAACAGTAAAATGAGTTTAAAAAAAGCAAATTCAATTTTTCAATCAGTGAAATATTCCATGTTGAATTTAAGCAGTATTTGGAAAATTTTGAAGAGAGTCGAGCTTTTTTTAACCTCTGAATCAGGTCTTCAAAAAAGGATATCTCTCCACTTTTTATTTTTTTCGCACTTTTTTCGTGAGAGCTCCAAGTTTTTTTTTACTCTGAAGGACTAGTAACGGAAATTGACTTTATTTCTCACACGCCTTTTTTTTTAATGAATTTTCTCCCTATTAATCTTCATGGTTTCAAAAAATAGCTTTTTTCAAATCTCAACCTTACAGAGCGGTGTTGTCCTTAACTGGGCCGATCACCATGAAAGATCGAAATTTGACAATCATCGTTAGAAAGAGGATAAAGAAAAGCTTCCTGGTGGGGTGGAGAATCTTGAGTTTTGGAGAGAATAAAGTTTTCAGAAGTTTGACGCCAACAAAGACGGTCGAATAACCCGGAATGAGTTCATCAACTGCTGTCTGAACGATCGTGGCGTACTTCACGCCCTCGAAACTTTCAAAGTCTCCTGGTGACGTTCCAGACGGAATCATTCCTCCTTTTGTTGTGTATATACCTATAAATTGTACTTTTTTGGCACTTTCTCTGACGTGGGTTGTAACAGCAAAAGCGTAAATAATATTTGTATAAACCTGACGGAAGAACATTTGTTGCAGTTGCCAAGGGTTATACGAGAAGAGATGAATCTCGCGGTGCGTTGGGCAGGAAACAAACCTTAATGAGTGAAGTCATAAAAGAGCGTACTCAGTCGCCGGCTCCTCACCTGACATTTCCCATTCTCTTTTTTTTTGTTTCGCGTCATCTCTTCTTACTTTACTTTAATTGTTAGTTAGTTAACTCGTTTGAAAAATCAAATGCGATGCCATTAAATGTTACACGCAACGGAAAGCTCAAATTGGAGGTTTCTTCTTCGGGAGCCGCTTTTTCCACATTGTCGCTTTTCATCGGATCCGAAGGACATCTGCCTTTTTTCCAATGTCAAAATATCGTCTTGATGTCGTTAATGAAGTCGTCGTCGAGAAAACTGTCACGACAAATGTGAAATTGGACGACATCACAGTGTTGGCCATACTGGGTGGTCCAGCCAGTAGTAGTTCCGTCACAAGAAAGGTAAGATCTTTGCAAAGTTGACTTTATCCGTGTTCGGAGACTTTTTTTTGGTTCAGGAAAATAAATTTTCTAACTCTCACAGAAAGGTATTTTTTCCGTTTGAGCAAGCTTTTTGGAACCAATCTTTTTCCGGTTAGCCTTTTTATCCAAATAAAATTTCGTTTTTCAGAATGTCCTGGAAAAAGTTCGATTTCCTGAGCTGTGTGCTCTGGTGAGTTTTCGAAATGTGATTGTGCAAAAGATAATTTTTTCCAGGTTCCAGTTGTTCTTATTAAAGTCATGGCATTGAAAAAAAATAAAGTGAGTTTTCTGTTTCTTTCTAGTTGCATTCAGAATAACTTACCAGGCTTGCTAAACGGTTTTATTTTGATCTTACAAACTTGCGATTTGGATCTTCGACCTCAAACAAAAATTTCTAGCGGAAGTTGTTTCTGGTCGGGCGCAATACTAGAGTACCGCTTGTTATAGATATCTCTTAGACTTTTTTTTCTTTTTTTTTGGCCGTGTCAGTGAGATGGATAAAATCAGACGATGAAACAGTTTTGAAACCGGGAGTAGTAAAATAACGAATTTTTTCAGAAGGGAGTTTTCACATGCGAAATTCCAATAGTCATTTTTGACTTTGTAAGTTTTTCAAATCCTTCTCACAAATTTTTTCATCTTTCTACAGATTTCCGACTTTTACTCACACATTTTCCTCAAAGCCCCGCAATACCACAATCTGCATGAATCTTTGTTGTGCAAGAGCGCTTTGTCCAACGAAAAGTTGGGCATAGTTGCAAGGGTATCAAAGTGAAAACTATCCTAGTTTTTATAACTTTTTTCTCCAGTACTGTATTCGCCACCGTCTCTGGGACTTGGCTTTCTCCCTTTATGTGGAAGATCTGAATCGTGGATCACCCAATGAAATCGTTTGGAGAGAATGTCAAAAGTTGAAAAGGACTCCGGAAGATATTTCTCATTTCAAGAAGGTATGGGAAAAGCCTGATATTTGTTATAAAATTGCTAATTTTAGGTGCTTGTCCGTTATCCTGGAAAAATTTGTTATATCCGAAAGTTGTGTTCAGTCTTCAACTTCCCGTTTCGATACCCGGGTTAAGTATTTTGTATAAAGAATTATCTATGCATTTTTGTTTTGCTTTCAATAAATTATTCATTTTTTATTCATTTTTTAATTTTTATCCATTTGTACCAAAAAGGAAAAAATTCTTTTTTTTAATGACTTGGAGGATGTCAGCGTTTATTGCTTTTTCGTGAAGCAAGATTTATAATTGAATTAATTAGTGGTGACATCGTCATCAAATAATTATCGTGAGAAGCAGTAATAAACATGTTGAACAAGTAACCCTAATTCTTTTGCAAAAAAAAGGTTTTTCGAATATTTCCTGTCAAGCGGATGCAAATTAAGAACATGTTGAAAAAATATTTTCATCAAAATTTATACCTACGCAATAACGAGGTGATTCATTTTTGTCGTCATTTGGCTGGTTATAAATTGTCATAAAATGAGCTTGAGTATTCACTTATTTTTCTTAGAAATATTGAGAAAAATTTTTGAATTTTCAAACTCTTTATAGCTTGAATAAATTAAAAATGCGGTGTTTGAAATAATTTCTCGGAAATTCTAAGAAAAATGAAGCTGATTTTTGGTTGAGAAGCTTTATAAAAATCCCGATCTCTATGCAGGCAATGAGGAAATCTCGAAATATGACTGTCGGCTAGACACGACGAGTTGTACGAGCGCGGAGGATTGAACCAAGTGCCCTGCATTCAATGCAGATGACTATCTTCCGCATTTCTGGATTTTTCCTGCTTCATTTGGACTTCGAGAGCCGTAGGCTTCGAAAATTGTTTTATTCGTGATATTTTACAAAATCTTGATTTCATGCTCACTGTACTTCTTTGTTAAAAAAACTGTGTCCAGAAATTCAAACTCCCTCTGAGTTTATGAATTATTTTTGACTTTTGGCACTTCTAAATGAATTTTTGAATAATGTCTTTATTTCTTTCCCCGAATTTGACATTTCCGCGTTGTTCTTCGCTTGAAATAATAATGAAAATTTCAAAGGATTTCCCCCTTTTTTCCTTTTCTCCTTTATACCTTTTTACCATGTCCCCCGAAACATCCGTCGAGAATGCTAATTGTTATAAAATATCTTTTTCAAGGTTTTTTTTTCCCAATGACCTCGCCCATAACTTCGTTTTCACTACTGCGCTCTTATTGCCTCGAATTGTCGAAAATGCCTTTTTTGAGATCCGTTCTCCTGTGAAACTGCAAATTAAGGATTCAGAGGTCCCATTTGACAAGATTCATGCGACTCATATGCGCTGTGGTTGCAGCCATCGTCCTGGTCAGTTTCAGAGAAGCATCTAAAAATTCAAGTTTCTTTTTTCAGCAATTCTGCAGCGCTGAGTACGACAATGCAGTTCTTGGAGAACCGACCGTCGAATGTGCGGATGATTATTTTGAAGTGAGAAGTTTCCTTGCGCTGTGATGATGTCAAAATTGAATTATACTTTCGAGCGCTTAATTTTGATCATGCTTTGGGTAATTTTTGATAAAAAAAACTGCCCATCACTTCAAAAATCACACAGTTTCTATTGAAAAAAAGACCTCTTGAAATTTTTTTAACAGGGATCAAGAAAAAAACTACAAAAAAAGTTTTGAAAAACTCCTTGAAAATCGAAAAACATTTTAGAAAAAGCTGAAAAAAACTTGTGTCTTTCTTAATTGTTTTTTTATTAACCAAAACAAAATTTTTTTAAAAAATTTTTTTTTCCATGATATTTGAAAAAAATGTTAGTTGCATTTTTGAATAAAAAAACCTTTTTGAACTACTGTTTTCCAAAACTGTCGTTCTTTTTCCAATTTCAGTTCGAATATTACATTTTTATCAACTTGCAGGTGAAGCTGGAAACTCGGTCCCCGTTTCGAGGAGTGGCCTTCGTTCAGAGCCATCTGAAGGACCCAAGCTGTCGAAGTCAGCTGGCGACCGAGAATCCTGACCGCAACGCAAGCCTTCGGCTGACTTTCGACGATTGCGCCGTCGAGCGTCGTCTATCGGTATGACGCATCTATAATTCCTTTTGAGATGGCCTTTTGCGATCCTTATGGCCGCTTAATCGTTTCTTGTTTTTCGAGAAAAGCGAAGCGTTCAATAGTTTATTATTATCGGCGGGAATACCAAGCTTATGTACAGACAAATAAGTGGCAATTAATTAATTAGTTTGGCATTGGTGGCCAGCCGCCGCCGCCCCCCATGTTGCCACCACCGTAGGGCTGACCGCCGTAGCCACCGCCGCCACCCATTGGAGGCTGAGGTCCATTTCCACCTGAAAATCAAATCACTTGAAACATATTCATTCAAACTTTTGTTCAAAAGTTATGTTAAAGTTTGGTTTCCTAGTCGATTGAAGCTTTACCAACCTTGGTTGGAGCCGTAGCCTCCTCCCATTCCTCCGTTTCCACCGTAGTTTCCACCGTAGCCGCCGCCATCTCCTCCCATACCGCCTCCGTAGCCGCCGCCGCCATAGCCTCCTGGAAATTCAAGTTGATCTTTTTTTAGTTTTTAAGTCTTTCTTACCATCACCGCCGCCATAACCTCCATCGCCACCGCCTCCGTAGCCACCTCCTGAAATTGAGTTTGGAAAAAAGAGACTTTCAAGATTATTACCGTAGCCTCCATCGCCGCCGCCACCATAGCCGCCTCCCATATCACCGCCGCCTCCTAAATTTGATATTTTGATAAGTTACTATCTGTTTGAAACACTGTAGTTTCAAAAGATGAGAAAAAAAATTGAGCTTACCGTAGCCGCCGTCACCACCGCCGTAGCCGCCTCCCATGTCACCGCCGCCGCCTGAATTTATTTTTTTTTCATGCTTGGATATTTGAATTTTCGAATGCGAAAATGTTTCTTACCATAGCCGCCTCCCATGTCACCGCCGCCTCCGTAGCCACCGCCGCCCCAATCTTGGGCAAGAGCCAACAGAGCACACGTTGAGAGAATCACAAGTTTTCGACCGACCATCTGTAAAAATGATTTGATCGAACTTGGAATAGCTCTGTTTGAAAAATGTTTTGAAAAAGTTAGAAAAAAGCCGAAAGTACATGAAGAAGATGTAATAGAATCTTTAGTCGAATTCTCTTTTTTCTTCCAAAAAACCATACCAATCGCTTCTTTGCATATAGGAGGAAATAGATTTATAAGGAAAATTTTGAATCTCGAAAGGAGGTAAAATTACTCGACAGGAAAAAGTTTGTATTTGGAACAAATGTTTTGAAATTTTTCAAGATCGAGGATCTGTGAATTTTCGAAGTAGTCACAGAGTTTTCAAAAGAGCTCATAAGGATGAGAATTGATAAAAGCGAAGATAGGAGTGATTGAATATCAGAATCGCCGGCGGCGACTTTATATAAGGGACGGCGATGTGGGTGGCCGGTCGCGACGGACGTAAGAAACGGCCGGATGACAGTCCTATAGGTGCGGGACCACACAGCGCGCGCCTGCTCAGGCACAACAACGAAAGAAAAAACCGGCGGCAGCCGGTCGAGAGTGCCTGGAGAGCCATATCATCTCTGCATAAAGCACATTTTCCTCCTACTTTCCCAGGCAGCTCAGTCAACGTTCCATTCTTTGATCGGTCAGATTTGAGCTGGAATCTGAGAAGGTTTTTTTTTGAGAAAGAGCGAAGTTTGAGCTGAGAAAAGTCAATAGTGCAAACTTTTCTTTGCTCGCCTTTTTGAGAAAAAGCTGGTGAAGGTTTTTTGGCTAGGGATATTTTTTTTTCAAGTGGCCTAGATACGAAAAAATCTTTTAAGTTTGGTTCTACATTTCCTCAAACTTCTTCCGGAGAACTGTGTTATATCAATCTTCATCATTTTTCTGATCAGTTCTTAAAGAAGAAATGATGATCCTTGATCTTCTGACTCATTTGAAAACGTTTCTCATCTGAGCGGCTTTCCTCCTTTTTTGCACCGAGAAGTGGAGCATGATAAGATGAGAAGATCGACCAAATATTTGTTGATTGTGAATGATGGAGCGCAAAAAGCGCTTCTGATCTGCACACAAGCCGCCTTTGTCGCCTTCCCATTCATTCTATTCTAGGATCATTTTTACAAACATTTATGGATTATCGCAGAGTTCACCACGAGGGCTCTTCGTATCGACGACGATCGTCGTGGCGTTCAACCCCGACTTCCTCACGAAAAATGATCGTGTTTTCAAAGTTCAATGCTTCTACATGGAGATGGTGCGTCGACTGCAGAAGGAAATCGAAATTATGTTGGTTTTAAACTCAATTTTTAAAGGGAAAGGTACAATTTGAGGATGCCTCAACCAACAATGCACGCCAAGCAATTGCCGATGCCTGTGTGCAAGTATGAAGTCCTCGACGGCTCTCCTACTGGACCTCCAGTTTATTTTGCAACTGTCGGACAAATGGTTTGAATTTCCACAAAGCTTCCAGTTCTGGCTTCAATCGCAGATGAATCTACCTTTTTGATCACCTTATTCATTCTTTTAAAGGTTTATCATAAATGGACTTGCGAGACGGAGCACGAAAACACCTTCTGCATGTTAGTTCATTCGTGTTTTGTTGACGATGGCAACGGTCAAAGAGTCCAGCTTTTGAATGAAAAAGGGTCAGTTCAACAAAAAATCAGAAAAATAAGCGTCTTCTGGGACATTCTACCAAATGCCTCAATTAGCTTTCAAAGCATTTATTTGCAGTTGTGCTTTGGATAAGTATCTTCTGACGAACTTGGAATATCCGACTGATTTGATGGCGGGAAGAGAAGCCCACGTTTACAAGTACGCCGACCGCGACAACATGTACTTCGACTGTCAGATTTCGGTCACTGTCAAGGAACCGGGACTCGACTACTGTGATGTGAGTTCCCATTAGAAGAATTTCGAAAAAACCTTAAAAAAATAATCTTCAAAACGGTTTCTTTCTCACTTCTAAAAGTTCGAAAAATAGTTCGCAAAGTACTTTATATACATCAAAAAAAGCAAATTGAACTTTCTGATAACTTGAAAATGTCTAAAACACATTGAAAAAGAGCTTTGAATTCAAATACTTTCAAATCTAAAAAATGATCAAAACGAACTAAACTTTCTAGTTTCCATTTTCTCACTTCTCTGATGAGGAGCTTCTTTTGCAGGTTCCTTCTTGTCCGGACCCGCCCAGAAGACGGCGCTCGACAGACTACGAAAACGTAGAATACGATTTACACTATAATATCACAGAGAGTAGGATACGAACTCCAAGCAAAAAATCCCTGTTATTCTAATCTTGCAGCCGAAGAAGATGGAGTTAGCAGGAACTACATAATTCCAAACGACGACATCATTTACCTGAACTGGTTACAGAGGAACTTCGACATGAGAAACGTGGGTTTACTTCACTTCTTCGGAAAAATCATTTTATCGTGGGAATAACGGAAATTCCAGGCCATGATGTGTATGACAGGAGCTGGAGCAACTCTACTCGCTTTCCTGAATGCTTCACTTTTCATCGTCTCTTTTGCTGGAATCATTTTCGCCTGCTGCAGTCGATCGTCGAAGAAGACGCAGTACTGAACTTCTATATATTCTTGAACATATTTTTCGTGATCTTCATTTTGCTGTGCAATTTCTTATTTTTTGTTGGCCGGATCGATGCAATACTTATACAAAAATCTTTATTTGGGGCTCTCGTAACTGTTAATAAATATTTTTTTCTTGAAAAAAAGCTTGAAGGATAATTTAAAAAAACTTTTTAAACAAAAATAAATTTACTGTTTCAAAAAAATTTTTATCAGCAAAAACTATTTCATTTTTTTGATTTCATCCATTTTTTTCAAAATAAAATTTTTTTGAATAAAGTTTTTCAGACAGCAGGATTTTTTTATGAAAGCCATAAAACCCATTTCGGCGTTTTCCTTTTTTTGCAAGATATCGCCTTGTGAGATTCACGTGAACATCTCGAACAGTTGGCCTTTCGCACGTGAACGCTGCAAGGAGTAATCTCTTCTTATTTTCCGCCCTCGCACTGCTGCAGCTTGGCTTTACAAAAACATGGATTAATCATACTATTCGTCATTAAGGAGTAATTAATTTGGTGGTCTTTTTTTTTAGGAATGTCTCAGTGATGTTATTAGAATGTCGAAAAGTTTCTCAATACATCATTTTTCGAATTTTCCCGGTCTAGTAACTCATTATTCAATACAGCACGAAATCCTTATATTTCAAACTTTTGAACTGAATTTTAAAAAAACGCCCTAATTTTATTTTTTTTTTTTGAAGCTAATATATAATCAAACGCCTGTACCAAAGAGCTTTGGATGAGCCTCTTAATTTTTTTCGAACTTGGGCCACATTTATCAAACGATTCCACTTCATAAGAAGGAATTCTCCTTTTTTCACGATGATTTACACTAAGGAAAAGATCAAGATTTTGCGTCTCGCGCCCAAAAAAAAGATACAGTTTCGTTGAAACCATATTGATAACCAATCCAAATCATTTCGTTGCCATGTTCCGGAAAAAATTTCGAAAAAAAAAACACCATTATCGGCTGCAAAACTTCTCGCGTCTCATTTCGCCTGACTGGTTCAGTTGTGCGTGGGTTCCTTCTTCATTTTCCTTATCGACGGTGCCGGCTGATGGGGTGATTCCCAAATCTTCTCAGTTTGCAGTACCTGCGCTTGCATGGGAACCCTCTTCTTTGAGACCTTGTAATCCAGTTCAATTGGATCTGATAAAAAAATGAATTTTTTCACCAAAAAATTGATCTTCTCAGATTCGAAACATTCCCACTGATTCCGCTCATTTTCGAATTTCATCATCCTTCGATAAAATTATTCATGTCCCACGCTTCGATTAAAAATCACACCTCCCTCTACAAACAGTTTTCAATCATTCTAAATGACAACAGCGCTTCAAGGTCTGTCACGCTTTTCTTTTGTTTGAGATTGCCAAATTTTGACGTTATCAGCTGATTTCGGCTCCTACTTTTTTTCCACTGCTACATTTCACGTTCTCAAAAATGAAGGCTTTTTTGTACCTAAAATTGACTAAAAAAATTTTCCACGTGCGGAGAGCTTCAAAGAAGCCAACAGCTGATTTGTGTGTAGTCTGATCTCAACAGCCTTCTCGGCTCGTAGAAAATTGTTTTTGCGGCTCAGCACCCAATGAATGAACTATAATCTCAGGTGATAAATTTTTCGACTCCAACAGCTGATTCGTATATAGTTCGTTAGGTGCAGCCTGCTGTAATGGTGTTTAAAGGAAAAAAGCCTGGTCTCGTGATGAATTCATCTTCGTGGCTCCGCCTCATGCCTTTAGGATCTTTTGAGGATAAACTATTTTTCAGGCCACTTGCCGGCGACTGGGATGTCTTCCGACGCGTTCGAATCGCTGAAGAAGTGCGTCGCCGGCGGAGCGGCCGCCGCCATCAGCAAGACCACCACGGCTCCGATCGACCGAGTCAAGCTACTCTTGCAGGTTTGATAGAAATAATGGATAGTGGATAAATTAGTGATATACGAGGCTCGACATTTGCGATAACTGAAAAATTTTAGATTCTGGAATTTGAAAATAAAATCTTCATATTATCAAAATCCTTTGAATGAATCATTTTTTTGGGCCGATTTGGTTTTCGGAGGAGGAGAATTTGTTAAGGCAACTTGGGAAATTAAAACAAGGGCAATAGAATATTTTAAAAAAGGTTGCAAAAAAATTAAATTAAATTTTTTTGAAATACTCGAAAAAAATAATCCCCTTTTTCAGTTACAAACAAACGGTGGTGGTCCGGCCGTAACTCAATACAATGGGATCTCGGACTGTTTCCGACGGATCAGTCTCGAGCAAGGAGCTCTGTCTCTCTGGCGTGGCAACGGTGCCGGTGTCGCGCGTTGCCTTCCAAATCACGCTCTCAACTTCGCCTTCCGAGATGTCTACCGTAATGCTCTTCTGAAAAACACCGACCGCGATAAACAGTACTTCAGGTTTCTTGTTGGTGAGTTTTGCGTAGTGTTGAACCGAGTTGAAATGACTGTGGAAAATTCTAGATTTATCGAAAATTCACTATGAATCCCAGCAAAACTCAAGTTTTTCAGGAACCCTGGCTTCTGGAGGCCTTGGCGGAGCAACAACTCTTTTCCTTCTGTACCCTTTTGACTTTGCCCGAACTCGCCTAGCTATCGATGCAAAAAAAGATGGCAGTAAGCAATATCGAGGCATGGTGGATTGTCTCCGAAAAATTCGTCTCAATGATGGTCTCAGGTCTTGGTACAAGTGAGTGAAATTTTAGAAAATTATGAAAATGACCTCGAATTTTACAGAGGATTCAATGCCTCGCTCCAGTTTGTCGTCTCCTCTCGAGCAATATTTTTCGGCCTTTTTGACTCGATGCGAACAAGTGTCGCTAATCCGCAGAAGCTACACTTTGCAGCTGTTTGGTTCATGGCGCAGGTACATAAAAAGTTCTTTGTTTGACTCTGAAAAATATTTGAAGCTCTGAAAATGCAAATAGTTTTGCAGACCTCAATAGTGGCCAGTGGGATGATGTGCTACCCACTGGACACTGTCCGAAGATCCTTGATGCTTCAATCGGGTAGGGAAGTCAAGAAATACAGCGGAACGATGGATTGCTGGAAGAAAATTTATCAGTGAGTGAGAAAAATCTTAATGGAAACGGTGAAATTATGGGTCAAAAAATAAAATGCAGGAAGAATTTATGAAACATTTATTTTAATACGAGATTGAAAAAGTTAAGAACTTCTGATGAAATAAATGCAAATTAAATAAACTATTAGAAAAAATACTATTTTTTTTAGTCCATGATAGTATTTTTAAATTTCCAACTGATAGTTGTGGAAAAAGTCAATTATCAAAAAATAAAAAATCACCTACAAGTATTCAAAGCAAATCTAACGGGAAAAAGAAAAATTCTATACGGAAAAAAACAGTAACATTTAGAGCGCAGAAAAAAACTAAATAAAAAAAGAAAAAAATTGGAAGAGGCTATTTTCGAAGACGCGCAGTCCGCAGGCAGGTCTTACGGTAATCCGGACGGAAATTTGCAGACATTTCTTCATTTTCAATTAACAACAAAAAAATTAAAAATTTTTTTAATGTTCCTAGCTTTGAAATAAACCGAGGTATTGTTTCAAACTATTAACTATCATCTTCGTTATCTTGTACTTTTGTTATTTTTTTCAGATCTAACGGCCTGCAGGGTTTTTATCGCGGTGCGCTGACCAACTCATTGCGCTCAACGGGTGGAGCACTTATCATCACTTTTTACTACGAAATCGCAAAGTATTTGTAAAAATCTGAATAAAAATAAACCGGGAAATGTTACGATTGGGTGTTCATTGCAGGTTGTTTCCAACAAAACAGCACGCGACCGATTGCTGGCCTCGGGGACCGATAACACTGTTCATTATCAATTGTTAGAAAGAGTTTTTGGATGCAGTCGTCGGGTGCTTCTTTTTTTTTCAACCTTTGGTTTCTGCCAATCCGACAAATTTTTTTCTTCATTCCCTAAAAGTTGAAACATTTTTTTCGTTAAAAAAACATTTTTTTCGAGATGAAAAAAAGTTTATTATTCAAAGTTGTTCCACCAGATGAGAGAGAGAGAAAAAAACTACTGGCAGTTTCTAAAAACTTTTTTTATTTTGCTTATTTCGAGACAGAAGTCTTGATAAAAAAGCTACAGAGCAGAACGAAGTTTTTTTGAAGGTCTACAAGGAGATATTTAGGATCTTAAGGTATTCGGGATTTAAAAATTATCAATTTATTCAGTTTCTGCGCTTTTAAAGCTCATGAAATAGCCATGGATTTTCTTTAAAACTTGAAAAAGCTTTCTCTGAAAGTCCTGAATATGTTTATTATTGATCCGTCATTAAGAAATTTCCTTTGGCAGTGATAAAAAAATTTTTCAAGACATGAAAAATCTTCCAAAATGACTTGATATGAACACTTTATCGATTAAAAAAATTTATAATCTTTGTATTATTATTTTGATCTTTTCCTGACATCCTTTTGGAATTTTTAAGACCCATACAGCACTTTTTTTCAGGACTTTGAACAATTCCAACTCAGAAAAATTAAAATGATTTTTCAAGTTGAAAAATTTGGTTTTTTTTTTCCAAGATAAAACCCTTGACATCTCTCAAATTTCAAAAAAATTAAAGAAGTAAACAAAAAACCGGTAGTTACAGGAAAAACAACAAATATTCTGCAATTAACTGACGCAACAAAGACCACAACCCAACTTATTGTAAACAATCAATGAACGACCTTTTCCCCATCCAAAGTTCCCGCGTCGCGTGCACAGCCCCGCGTCTTCTCAATGTACACATGATCTGCCCAATCAGCGGCTAACAATTTGTCTTGTCTCCCATCGGTTACTCGGCCGCTTCCACGAAATCATGGATGATTCTCAGAGAGAAATGCTGATTATTCTACTAACCGTTCTGATCGGCGGCCTCATCATATTGGCGGTTACCGGTTGGACCCTCGGATTGAGACAACTCTATGTCGACAGCTTGATTCGGATATTTGAGGTCAGTTTTTCCATGTTTTTAGATTGGCGGCTTGAGAATTTTCACCCGTCTCTTCTTTTTTTCAACTTCAAGCTGGATATTTAGAAATTTTAAGCTTTCCAGGTTCATGAGCGCTAAGCGACTTGCTTTTTATTAGCTGATTAGACCTTTATTATATTCCAAAAACTTGTGATCATTGAATCAAATCTCTTTTTAATCATTGAAAAAAATCGTTAAATCTTCAAAAAAAAATTTTTTCTCTTTTTGAAATTGAGGAATTTTAGTGGGGATCCACTCTTTCCGGAACCGACGAAGAAGAAGAAGACGGAGAGGAAGAAGAGGAACCCAAAGAAGACGAACATCTCAAGAAACGAAAGCCAAGAAGATCTTCATCTTCTTCTGATTTAGGTATTTCTCATATTTTTTAATCGAATGCTTCATTTTTTTTTGATTTCAGGAATAATCGCTCGAGAAAAGTCAGAAGTGATCGATGCAAAGCTGCACTCGACGGAGGAGCCGACTTCCAAAAAAACAACTGTCAGCGTCGTTGTCGATGATACTTTGGACTTTATCACGGTTGGTTTTTCGAAGTTTTTGAACTATTGATGAAGATCTTTCAAGCTTTCATGGTAATCATATTAGAAAAAAATTGATTATAAACATTTTGATATTTTTTTGATAGGATTCTAATTATTTGAAATTTTTTTATGATTTATCCGTTTTTTTTGATTTCTTGAATTTTTTTATGAGCGCATTAAATTGGAAATAAAAAAACGAAAAAAATAGAATAATAACTTTGATCTAAACTCAGGGGACCTCACAGCACGTTTTCAAAAAAATCATTTAAAAAAATTTTTGACTATTCCCTCGAAAAAAAGCTGTTCAAAAAGCGCACACAATGAAAAAAATTTTATTATTAACTTTTTACAGCTTTTTGAAACAGTTCACAAAGGAAATTCATTACTTTACCAAATTTTAGGCTGGAATCGAAGCCGTTATCGACGACCAAGTGACGAGCCGCTTCTCAGCCGCTCAACTCCCATCTTGGAACCTTTTGTCCAGAACCAAACTTTCTTTTCATTATGTCAAGTAAGCGAATAAGTCTTTCAAACTTCATTTTACTTCATTTAATTCTAGTTGGCAACTCGCGCTCCTCTGGGTTGCCGGCTTTCTGTTCCGCTACTTGATTCTGATGCCAGCGAGAGTTGCTCTATTCGCCATCGCCATTTTCCTCATGTGCAGTACAACTACAATTATTGGATACATCCCTAACAAGCCGTGAGTAGGTTTCTATACCTTTTGATGGAGGTTTTGTGGGAAAAAAAATTGAATCAAAATTTCTCACATTACTGTTTCAGAATCCGCAAATATCTCAACCGACGGGCAATGCTCATGAGCATGAGGATATTCTCAAGAGCTTTTAGCAGTGTCATTCGCTTTCACGACAAGTTGGTTGATTCTTTTCTTTACACTTGGAATAAAACTAATCTAAAAATTTATTTGATAAATTCTCAAGGATTATTTTTTAGAAATTCGATTTCGCGCAAGTTTTTCCTTCATTCAGGAAACATTTATTGTAGCAAAATGCTTTTTGTATACTTGGTAGTCTTTAAGCTTTGAGCCATTTTTTTTATTTTTTTCCGGTGATCAGCGGCATTCAGTTTAAAGAAAGTTGGGTATTTTTTTATCTTTCCTAAACTTCTAAAAAAATAATCCAGGTTGAAGCCTATACTTTTCCATTCATTTTGAGAGAAAACCGAGCCAACAAAGGTGGAATTTGCGTCGCCAACCACACATCTCCCATTGATGTCATGGTTCTTTCGTGCGACAATTGCTATGCAATGATTGGACAACGCCAAGGAGGATTCCTAGGTTTCTTTGCTAATATCATACAGAAGAAAAATTCTCTCAGGTTTCCTCCAAACCGCCCTCAGTCGCGCTGAACATCACATTTGGTTTGAGAGAAGCGAATCTGGGGATCGCAAAAAAGTCGTTGAACGGTTAGTTTTTTTTAAAACGATTGTCGATATTTTCCCATGTTTCTGATATTCTCAGCTCGCTTAAATGTTACTAAGCTTCTTACAAGATTTTCTTTCTCGAAAAACTTCCTTTTATAATGCTTCCGATGCCGTCAGAAGCTTGTTTTTTTTCCAAAAATTTTTTTATTTCGGAAAATTCTCGTTCCCATGCCCTGATGATCTTAGCAGGCTTAGATGTTGCTTATCTCCCTTCTCGCACTTCAAACTACTTTTTACTATAATAATTTTAATCATCTGGTGGGAAAGCGTTTTCAGCATGCGTGAGCACGTCAATGATGAGACGAAACTGCCAATTATCATCTTCCCAGAAGGAACTTGCATCAACAACACTTCCGTCATGATGTTTAAAAAAGGATCTTTCGAGGTTGGAACTTTGATCAAACTTTTTTCGGGCTTAAAAAATGGTTTATTATCGGAAAAATTCAAAACGAGGTAATGTAGAGCTTGAAAACAACAAACAAATTTTTTCAAAGCTTCACCGGAGATTCATGAGGACTGGAATGAGAGATTTAACAAAAAAATAATTTATATTTTCAAATTTTTTTATAGTTCATTCACAACATTTTCATGAGGGTTTTTCTTAACGGATCACTCTGAAGAGAGCTTTTCGTCTTCAAAAATCACATTCAGCGTCACATTGACATGTTTTCAAATAGAGATTACAACTAATTAGTCTCTGAATCGGTGTCCCGAAGCTAATATTTCTGTTTCTCGGCTTCGCAAGTTTCCAAAAAAAACTTGTGAACATTAATGAATTTTTTTTTACCAAACAGTGAAACTGGCTGAGACGTTTGGAAATAAGGTTTGGATCCGAAAATACACATTCTGCGTCTCGAATCGGTATTTTCACAAGGGGTCATGAATGAACTATAGACAACAACAATAATTATAATCATATAAAAAAATTTATTCACGAGCGATTCAATCGGAGTCATCGTAATCAGCTTCGTCCTCCGTCTCTTCGTTGTCTTCATCTCGATAGTAAGGTCGATCTTCTTCGTCTTCGTCTTTTTCTTCTTCGAACACCTGGTATTCCTCGTCTTCTTCCCCACTGCTCTCGTCAGAGTCAGGATGATCCGGATCGATAAGATGCGGAAGAGGATACTGGCGAGTTTCCTCGGTCAGATCTTCATACATGGGGCTCATGTAGCGCTCGAAGTAGTCGGTGGTTTCGAAGTTGCGGCAGCTCACTGGCAGAGTCAGATACTCCTTTCGCAGCAAGTGGATTTTGTAGACCGCGCCAATGAGTATCCTGACAGCTTCGGCTCGGATTTTGATCCCTCGTCGCTGCAGAGGACATCGCGGAAGTATGAGATCTTGCGGCTCGACTGGAAAAATTCATTTTGCACGCGTCGAACAAAATTTTTTAAAACTTTTAGAAAAGTACATATTTTTCAAAATTTGTTTGAACTTATCGATGTTCTTTTGAAAGTTCTTCTGATCAGGTTTTTTACAAATTCCAAAGAAGAAGGAAAGTTAGATGAATGAAACATACCAATGACGCCTTGAATTGGATTCAATCGCGCACGGTAGGGCAGCCATCGTGGAGTGGACACTGAAAGGATTTTCTGGTCAAGAAAGTTTTCAAATTCTTTTCGTTTTTTGTAAATGGATGGACGAAACATACCTCTTCTGTTTTCGTAAGGTCCTCTATTCACCGGCGCCGGTTGAGGCACGTCTGGTCGAGAGGGTTCTAAAAGTACAACTGTCAGCAGTAAATTATCTGAGCAGGTCATCTAAGAGAAAAGCGTCAACTTTTGGAATGGATCAATGTGAACATTCAGTCGAAAATGTTTCGAAACTCTAGTTATTATTCTCATTGGGTGAAAAATAATGAAATGAAAATACCTCTCACAGCCACGTTCTGCCTCGCGTTCGCACGCGGACGTTGCGGCGCCTTACGTTTAGGAGTCTCTGAAAGCACAACTGTCAGCAGGAGAATATTGTTTGGTCAAGAACGCTGTTAAATTCAGATTAATCTCTCTAAGTTGAACTAAACTATGTGAAGATACCTTTCACGTTCTTTTTTCCATTCGCACGCGCACGTTGGGGATTCTTCCTCCGAGAAGTCTCTGAAAGAAAAGGTGTCATCAAAAAACTATTCTTGAACGAAAACGCTTTGTAATCCAATTTATTCTATTTAAGACTTACCTCCAGCGTTCTGTCCTCTACTCACACGTGCACGGGGCATATTCCGTCAAGAAGCCTCTGAAAGAACACCTGTCAACAGCGGATTATCTTAGACCACCCAAGAGAGAAAAAAAAACGTCAACATTAAGAAACCACAATGGAAACCTATTAGACTACGAGTGGGAAAGGCAGCAAAAAAAGTGAGAGAATGGCTGGACGAGAGAAAGCCGGAGCGGATAAAACAATGCAGAGAAGATATGATAAGGCGAGGACATATGTGAAATGTTTTTGGGGGCAGTGCAAAGGCGGCTTGGCGCCGCCCGGCTTTTGCGCTTCGAAAAAAGGTTGACTTGGAAACGGCTTATCTCGTGTGTGATAATATTCAGTCCACTCCAATTAGTTAATGACTCTGACCGTTCTTTGGTGCTGGAATGGGGGAAACATGATAATTAGAAGTTAGCGGGAAATTTTTTTTTTACAAATGAATCATCTCAATCAACTTTCAGATTGGAAGTACAATTTATCCGATCGCGATGAAGTATGATAGCCGATTGACGGACGCTTTTTGGAACAGTAGCGAGCAATCTTACGGACGCTACTTGTGGGACATGATGACGTCATGGGCTATCATTTGTGACGTATGGTACCTACCAGCAATGACTAAAGAAGCAAGTTTCATTTATATAATAATATCAATTGAAAATCCAAATTATTCGGAAAAAAAGGCTTGAAATCTGTACAAATATAAAATTTTTGCGAAAAAAAGTTTTTTTTAATGTACTATTAGCGGCAAAGAGCACGTAAAGAAGGGTCGTAAAGCCTGAAAAAATGAAGCAGCTCACCACGAACGTCGAGCACCAATCGTTAGATTAGATCTGATAATCAAGCGTCTGCCGTGCCGCGCTGGGTCAGGCGTGAGGTTGTAACAAAACAGACAGCCCCTGTCTTTCTCTCCACCATGAACACATGTTCAATGTTGTACAGTGCCGGACAGAACTATGAAACAGGCGTCTTCAGTTTTTCGAACAACTGAGATGGACTTCAAATCAAGGAAAAGAAATCGAGAAAAACTACGATTTCAATGGAAAAATTTGAGAGTTTTATAGTTCCTTCCCGCCTGATTTTCCGTTTCTTATCACTTGTTTGCTTCAACGGCAGCCGACAATGATTAAAGTTGGCATTGATATCGATAGTTTATTTCTCAAACGTTTGCGTTCCTAATAGTTTGAAAACGCAAGAGTTTTGCCCTTTTTCATTGTAATTATTCAGAGAGTCATTTTTCAAGCAGTTTAACTTCTTTCTGGGTGGCTGTCAATATTAACGATTTGTTCTAGGAAGGAGAAGATGCAATTTGCTTTGCCCGGCGGGTCAAGCGAGGAATCGCCAAGAAAGGTGGCCTCGTTGATCTGGAGTGGGACGGAGCTTTAAAAAGAGAACGGGTAAATTCTCTCATTTTTTTTCAATCCCAAGATTATCTTCTTAGGTATCCTCAAAATTGGTCGCTCTGCAACAAAAGCTCTACTATGACCGACTGGCCAGGACTACAACGATCAACGCTCTTCCAGAAGAATCACAGTCGGAATTCCTTGAGATTATGCAGGTTTCATGAGTCATACATGTTTTGAATTAAAAATTGTTTTTAGTCGATCTCCGAAGAGGATAGGAACGAACTAATGAAGCATATCGATGAGGAAGATGAAGATGAAGATATTATTAGGAAGGTTGGTGCCATTTCACTGAACCGTGAATAAAATGTTTTGGAAGCTGAAAAGGTTGAATTTTGCAGAAAGATGAGTAAGATTTTTAGATCTCGGACCTACGCCCACGTTTCAGCATATCCGACCAAGGATCAGTTCAGAATTCAGTCTCGGAGTAGACAACGGACAAAAAAGTTGAAATTTAATTGTCTCACCTGTGCCTTTCAAAATTGCTCAATTGTTGCCTCATAGCCCGGTACACTGTAGGACCTCTTAATACTTGTAAAGTGTCAGACGAACTTGTTTATTATTATTATTATTATCATTATCATTATTATTATTGTTATTACTGTAGATGTTTTCTGTAAGTGCGCATAAAAGAAGTAATGAATACAAGCATACCAGTAATGAGATGACATTTGGGGAACAAATAAACGAATTAAAAAAAATGAGAGAAACGAGTTTTAGGCTCTGTTGGATGAGAAGAACGACGAGCTGGACTTGGAGGATTGACGTTCAGCTTCTTCATAGGATGAAACGGGAGCTATTCCTCCTGAAATCAGGAATTTTTTCTACAGTTTTGATGGCACATTTTCAAGACTGCAGAAAATCTTATCCCAGGCTTTATTTGAAAAAGCAATCTGAAATACTTTTCGCTGTGAAAAGATCAGCAGTAAGTAAATTATGTTCTGTTCTCCTCAGCTTGTAATCGCATAACTGCAAAAATATGGTGAAAAAAATTCTTTGCCTTTCTCGCAATGCGTCCGACAATTTCCGGTTTCCGCTTTGCGCTCGCTTGTCATTGAGACTTCAATTTTTTGTTCTCATTTTTTTTTTTCGAAACTTTTTTTTCGCACTTTTTTGATATTCGTATCAGAATCCTATTATCAGATATGTTCAGGTTTCGAACTCAAGCTGAACTATTTCAGTTCATGTATTTCAGCTTCACAAACCTCCAAATCCATTGCCACTTGGAGCTTTCCCGCCTCCAAAAGAGCCCGAACTTGCTGGATCATTCGGCACCAGTCCAAACATTTCCTTGGGCATTTGAGCGTCGAACACGGCTGGCGCTGGTGTTCGCCGCTCTACGGGAAGACCTGAACACCTTCATTTCAAAATTCATGAATTTCTTCATAAACTCACCAGAATCTTCAAAGAACGTCGACTTCACTCCATATCTTCCTTGCTCGTAGCCTTGGTCGTCTTTGATCACTGAAAAGGAAAAGTTTTAAAATCATTCTTCTAGAAAAGAGTGAAAACCTGCAGGTTTTGGAGCTTCCTTCCTGACTGAGCTCTGGAAACGTTGAGGCTCTTCAGAAGTCGCTCCTGTGTAGAATTGTCCGTTTGAAATTTTCGGCGGGTAGTAAGGAGTGTTTATGTGTTCTGGGTAGGCGCCATCGACCGTTCGGACTTCTGGCTTAGGTAGCAATTGAGGTTGAGGTTGAGGTTGAGAAGCTGGGTTCTCTGGAAACGTGAAAAAGTTATAACAACTTTTTTTGGAAAGTGATAAAAAGCTGTCCAGGTTTTTCTGCTGAGTCAAACCCTTTTTCTGTTTTTTTGTTATTCTACCACTTCTAAACTTGAATATCTAGCTGAAATAATAAAAGGAACTTTAAACTTCAGATGACCTACACGTTCTAATTTTTATAGAAACTCACGTTTCGGCTTCATAAAGAAAGACGGCGGCGGTGGTGGAACGGGAGGAAGTGGTCCTACATATCCTGCCGGAGGTGGGACAAAATAGGGCAGGTTTTGTGGCGGTTGAGTAGCCTTCAAAATTATTTTCTAGAGGTGATTTTTTTATTCTAGTTCCTACTGGTGGAGCAGTCGCAACGGGTAAGTTTTGGGTGTACTGTCCGACGTCGAGTGGGGCTCCAGTTGCCATAGAATCATACTGAAACAAAAATCGTTTTCAGTTCTTGAAAAGGAAGTTAACGAACCACGGTAGCCTGATTCTTCTTAACCTCGTTTATCCTGCTCACAATAGACTTTTCTCGCTCCTAAAAGTATAATTATTTTCATCGTTTGGTGTCTTCTTTCCACCATTCTGTCCTTCCTCAAAGACCCAGGGTTCAAAATTTCTCTCGCCAATTGTGAGCCGAAACCAATCAATGAGTTCTCACTAAACCCATCTTCCATCAGATCTGGAAACTCTTTTTTTCATTTTGAGAAAAAAAATTGACTGACTTCTTCCTTCTGGTGGCTGATAGGTTCTCACGCCACTGGCCTGAATTTTCATAAATCATATGAAAACTAAAAAAAAAGGAGTTTACTCTAGGTGATCCGATTCCCGAGCTCTGCAGAAGCGGGCTCAGGATTGGCCGAATTTCATCCAAGATCCCTGCGATTGGAGTGATCACATTGGCAAACTGAGGGTTAGCGTTGGAGTTGGCATTTGCCTAAAATTGTATTATAGTAGAGAAAAATGAAAGAAATTACATTCAAGTTGTAAACGGTTCCAGCGACTGGAGGCGACGGCGCTACTGTTGTGGTCGAAATAACGTCAGCTAATGTTACTGCTGGAGGCTCCAAGGAAAGTTTTTTGGCTTAAATTGAAAGATCAGGCTTGCAGAACTTCAAACGGAAGTTATTTAACTAACTGGCAGTTTCGGAGTTAGAAACAGAAGATCCTGGCTCTGGAGCTTGAGTCACGAAAGCGGCTCCTTCGTCTTCCGCTTCAGGAATGGCAGAAGTAGCTTTTTCTGTTTTCGAAGTTGTAGTAGGAGCTTCTGATGTCGTAGTTGTGGTAGTAGAAGTCGTTGTAGAGGTCGTCGGGGTCGGTTTTTTCGTGGTTTCGGCAGGTTTTGGCGCCTTTGTAACTTCTGGTTTGGTGGGTTTTTCCCCTTTTTTCGCATCTTCGTCACTTCTCGACTTTTTGATGTTTTCTGAAAGATTAAATATTTCGAAAAGCAGTGATATTTTTTTCTAAAAAAATGATTCGTAAATACGAAAAAACTCCAAGCCATCGGTGTATTAACTAACCCATTTTCTTCAAAAAGTTGGCGATTTTCAGTCGCGCTTCTTGTCTTTCAAGCTTCTTCTGGTTTTCAACGTTCTCTTCCGCGGATAGAACTTGCAGAACCTGAAAAAAATAAACTCAAAGTTACAGAACATTCTTGCTTACCTCTTGAACTTCAGTAAGGAGCTCAGCTTCCATCGTTTCCAAGCTCTTGGTGGTCTCTTTTTCCTTCACTTCTTCACTTTTTGGTGTGGGTGTAGTTGTTTTAATAGCAGCTTTTGTAGTAGTTTTCTTTGTCGGTTTTGCCGTAGTCTTTGTGATTTTAACAGTAGTTGGTTTCTGCGTTGTCGTGGAGCTGCTTCCAAAAAGTTCTCGCATGGTGATCTCCTCTAACTGTTTAGTCACTGATTCTTCTTCATTCTTGTAGATTTCTTCCAGTTTCTTGATGTAAGACGGCTTTCCAGAGTCTTTCGAATCCGATTCCGCCGCGCTTTCAATAATTTGAGCTGTAGAGAAAAGTTTTGGCTCTGCGGTGTGGAAGAATGCCGTGAATTGAGGGTTGCTCTTGTCCTCTGTAGATTTTGGCTTTTCGATCTGAAACAACTTTTTTTTTGTAAGGTTTTTTAAGGGTCAACAAGCTTTAAAATGTCACATTTTGAGTGACATTTAAATTAACTCTACTAGCTTAATTAGGAAGTTCAGTCTAAGAAAAATGAAGATCCAGAAACTTCGAGCTTCAGCTTGAAGCTAGAACAGTTTATCATCATTATCATCTTTTTATTGATGTTTTGCTTTTTTTTTTTTAGGCAAAAAGTAAAATAACCTCTGGGGTCTCTGTGGTCGACTTTTCCATCTGTTTTGTAACGTTTTTTTCTTCCTGAGATCCTTGTTCATCTTTAGTGAAATCTACGTTATCCGGCTCAGTCTTCTTTAATCCATCACTATCGTCCACGTCATTACCAGAAGAAGTCTTCAAAAGGGAGAAGATTTTAAATTTTTAAAGGAATTTTCACATTTTCATAGCTATCAGCGTCCGGTTGAACCAGTCTCCCTGGGATATTTCGTCTCGGCAGTTCAGTTGTTGTAGTAGTCGGAGCTAAGGTCGTTGTGGTCGTGGTTGTAGGAGCTGGAGTAGTAGTCGTCGTCGTAGTTGTTGATGTTGTTGTGGAAGTCGTGGTGGTAGTGGTAGTTGTAGGTGGAGGGGCCGTACTTGTTGTGGTCGTGGTGAAAGGAGATTCGCCTTTATGTCTGAATTAAAAGTTAAGTTCGAAAATTTTATAACTTTTGCTTCTTAAAATTATAGCTGTTTCGAAAACTTTTCTTTAGTATTCAAAGTAAGACGCGGCGAGGCAGGTTCAACGCCTGTTTATCAGAAATATTTGCTCCGAAGAAAAATACAAATTGAGAACAGTTGGCCTCAGTTAATGAATGAATATTTATAAATCGAATAATTTTTTCCAGATTTCTTCGAGTTAGCCCACCTTGGCAACAGTAAAGTGAGGAGCTTTTCATTGATTATGGTGTCTCCTTTTCCTTTCCTCAACTGTTCTGTATCCAGATTCCCGGCTTCGACGTTCGGAGGAACCAAAGTGAAATGCCGGACATTGTCGGGAGTATAACTGGAAGTTAATAAATCTTACGATGAGTTTTTGTCTGACGAATGACCCTTAAAAGGTGATAATAAATTGAAAAGACCTCTTGGGGTTGTGCCTTCTCGCAATTTCTCTCAAAGTCTTGCTCCACATATCGATGGCGTTTCTCATCCCGAGTTGGTCATTGAAGCTTTCCTGTTCTCCTCTCGATGAGAAAAAATCGAATTGAGCTGACACTGTTGATAGCACCAAAAAGGCGCCCAGGAGCCGCTTCATGAAACCTGAAAACGGAACTCTTATGGACTTGTTTGTGAGGGAATTAGCCCGGTTGAGAACAAAAAGGTGAAAAAATAGCAAAACTTGGAGCTACTTCTGAGAGTCTTTTTAGGTAAGTAAAATCTAAAGTCTAAAAATTCTGGTATGCAGGAAAATCAGCCGGATGTGATTAGCGTTTTTGAGTTTTTCAGACCGTTCAAAACTTCTGGCTGAAGGACTCAAACTATTCAAATCAAGAAACACTGTCAAAAAGGTACAAATCACAGAAACTCGTAGATTTACGGTAGCTGGCCCTAATCCACACAATCTTCTCGCCGAAGAAAGAAAAAGAAAGCAGTCGGAAGACCAGAAGAGAAAGTGGAAAGTGAGACTTGAAGCCATCGAGAGTGATACCGCGGGGGCAACGTTTGGGTCAAAATGAAATGAATGGTTGAATTCTATGGATGGCTAACTGGGTCGCGCTCCGGGACGCCGAGAAGCTTCGCATCTCATCAAAACAACCCTTCTAGACAGGTTTCGCTGTCTGAAAATTACCCCTTTGACGCCTTTTGTTTGTCGCCAAGATTTTGATACTTTTTCCGTGTCGTTCGAATTTTTCCATTCGGATTAAGGAAAGAGAAAAACAAGAGAAAAGAAGTGAAAGAGCAGCTTTTTTTTGAGATGATGCGAAATTCGACATAAAAAAGATTGGCCAACATCCCAGCAGATTCGCGATAGTTCTCCGGATGTGCAAAAAATAAGCAATTTTGATGAACGAGAAACTCATAGTATGAAACTCGAAAGGGTCTGTGTAAAAAATGGATTCGAAAAAGCTCCCAATTGAGTACCCCATAGAAGGTTATTTCGATAGAAGAAAAGAACAAAAAATCCAGTTTCAGTCGAATAGAGTTTAGGAAAAGTAGACTCAAGTCAGTTCCTCATTGTTGAAAGTACACTCTTCAATCAAAAGCATGTCGTTTTTAATTCCTGAGGTCTTTTTCAAAGATAGTGTTGATACCTAAGTTAGTGAGGATCAGTTAATTATACAAAAAAGTTGAAAAGCAATGGATCGTAACGAGAAACTCATAGCATGAAACTCGAAAGGGTCTGTGTGAAAAATCGAACCGTATAAGTTCTAGATTGAGTATCCCATAGATAGCAATTTAACCTTAAGTGGAAGAATAAGGAAGATTAGGAGGGTTTCATCGCTCAACTTGGAAATTTTCAAGATTTGGAAACTTTTTCTCTTTTCAAAAACGGCTTTTGGAACTTTTCCAAGACAAATCCATAACAAGGAACAAGTTCCTCGTAACAATCCCAAGTGAACGGAGTAACCGAAAGGGCTGAGCATCTAAATCCGTTCAAAAGCGAAAGTGCACGAGTCGGCGCGCCAAACGAAAGGAAATAGTCCATTTTCGTTTGCAAGCAAAACGAGCGCGAAGAAGAAAAAAAAATTTTTCACGACACGCTGCGCCATCTCAACTAAATGCGGTCAGCGACGACGATGAACTGTTTGGCGGCTAAGCCTGGAATTCCAAGCAGGATCCGCCCCGCTTGGAGACGACTATGTATATCGCGCCGTTTACATTCCAAGATCAAAAATTTTCGTAAGGGGCTAGAGCAACAACGAAGAAAAAAATATCAAGTTTAGGAATCCGTAAAATAGCTGTAACGAACAATAATTTTATGACAAAAAAATTTAAAGTTCAATAAAAATTTCCGAACCCAGTTTGTGGGAAAAAACCTCGATGGAGTCTTTGAGAAGGGAAAAGATTCTTTGGCTACACGTCGTTGAATACAACAAAAATAGATGTCTCGGCAGTTTTCTTCGATTTACCTTCCGTTTTTTTATTTTATCATGATTTAAAAAAATAAAAAGTGATAGGAATTCAAATCCAACAGCAGACAACTGAACGATAAAGGTGAATAAAATCTTCTGTTTTACTTTTTTTAAAATCTAAATTATTCTGTTGAGAAAAATTTTTCAACTTTTTAAGAGGCAAAAAAACAGATTTGAAACATATATTGCAAGACGTTCTTTTACTACTGTTTTTTACGAAACTTGACACAGATTCTCTTATATTTGAAAGAACAAAAATCGAGAGGAAAAATAGACTTCTTCGCAAAATTTTTTTGCCGTAAGTAAAAACTAAAGAGTTTTGTTCACCGCAATCACAGTTTTGGGTGAATAAAACACAAAAAGTGTTGTGTTTACTGTATTGTCTTGTTTTCGAATAATAATAAATAAAAAAATTTTCATTCGAGAGAAAAGATGCAAAGTAAAGAAATCAAAGCGTGGGGCTATTTCAAATCGAGCTAGATCTGGAACGGCGGCAGGTCTTCTTGGGTGCCTCGATTCTTTGCTTCTTCTTCCAACGATTGCGCCGAGAGGCAATAGAAGTTTCAACCTAAAAAAAACTTGGAACTGCTTTATTTTTTGTTGCTTTTCAATAGTGACGCAAAATGTAGAATGAAGACTGTACCTTTTTGACCTTGATCTGAACACGGCTATGAGCTCTCAAGCTTTCACCAGGAGAAGACGTAAACTTTATTTGGAGATTTGCCATCAGCAATGCGAGGTCCGTCGATGGCTGAATTATCAGAATAAGACATCAAATCGTAAAAAGCACGAACATTCGAGTAGCGCGTTTCGTTGGGGAAAAGCCCTGTAGATAGATTGACACGCGGAAACTTGGCAGCTTCGCGCATGACCCTAAAAAAAGGCAATATGAAAGAAATTTGTTCATTCTTCAAATTTTTTTTTAGATATTTTTGATTAAGCTTAAAATAGTCAAAGTTTACGGGTATTCATGTTATGACAAAGAAAGAGCGTGTAAAAATTAAAAGATAAGTTTTTTCCAGATCTTTCGGTCAACCGCCCGATTCTTTTTTCTGATTCTCTGCACGAACGTGCTTGGACGGTTTCCATTCATAAATAGACGAGCCTCAAGAAGTGTCCGAATCTGAAATTGATTCTTAACTCAAGATTATAATCAAAAATCATTTTTTTGTCAGTTGCGCAAAAAAACTTCTTTTTTTAAGATGAATCGAGGAAAAAAAGAAATAAATAACGACAAGAAGGGGAGGTACACTAATTAACCTTTATCTCTCTCAAACACCCGCTGGCAACGCGACGACTGACTCGGCGGTGTGACTTTGCGTGAGGCGTTTCGGCAATGAGCTGGTCGATCTGAAAGGTATATTTTTCGGATTTCAAAAAAGTTTGAAGATTGTTCTTGTTCAAACTGGTTCTTCTTCTGGCTATTTTTTCTCACGTCTTCAGAGTTACAGTTTCTGTCATATATTCATTTCAAAGCAGTGTCCTGATATCTCACAATTGAAAAGTAAAAGGTTGTTTTTCTTTCTTTCTGAGAATTCAGAATTCTAACCGTTCACTTTTTGATGATTAGTTTTTCTTAACCCTGTGAGTATAATTAATCTTGGGAGCCTTCATTTCCAGGGTAGCGGTTCAAACGATTCAGAATGATGTATCTTTTTGATTTTGTGAAAAATGATGAACTTCAAATATGATATTAACTTTGGTGGCGTCTCAATGTTATTATTAAAAATAAGAATCGGCGATTTCATCAGAACCACTTGCGACTTGAGGACGCCTGTCCGTCGAATCTTCAGAAAACGTCAACATCTCACAATTTACCAAATCCTGCTAAAAACAAGAGAAAAAAAATCTATACGAAATTTTACGAAATTCAAAATATAATAACGTTTTTTTCAACGAGCGGGACATTTAACGAAACCCTATCGGAGCGAAATGAAAACTTTGATGATTATTGGAGAAATGATGGAACGAAGTGACTTTTTTGAGAACAAGAAGAGCGATCGATGAAGAGCCACACGACAAGAATGAACGTTTCTGAAAGGCCACGACGAGGGAAGGGGCAACGCGTTCGCGCCGCGGGTTTTTGGCGCGGGGTCGAAAAGGTCGATCATCTCCTTCTTCGTGTCCTCCGACGCTTGATTTTCGACTCGCTTTTTCCGCTTTTTTTGTTTTTGAAAAAAGTCCTAATCTTCATCTAAACTTTTTCACATTTCCCGATCGTTTCTTCGATTTCAAACTGTCAAACGGCAATCAAGACGGAGATTTCTTGAAACCGTCTTTCTCTATCATATAACTCATGCATTTGGAATTATTTTATTATCTTTCTACAAGCGAGAGTCCGTCCAAGTTCCAAGTATTTTTACTCAAAACTGGAACATTATTTTAAGGGAGTTAGAAGAATATTAATCATTTTTTTCTTTGAAAGTTGATGTCGATTGCAATAATTTATTTCAGTTTCAAAATGTTAAAATAAAGAATATAACTTGGGACACGCGGAACGAACCGGTAACAACTGGTTTTAATAATATATATAGATATATGTGTAGCATAGAAAAATGGGTCCTCAATCTGAGTTATTCTTTGAACCAGCTGTTTTCCTGGTGAATCTGGCGCTCTTCTTCAGGAGTGAAGTCGTACGGAATCATGTATTTATGACGAATCTCGTCAGGCGACAGTCCCTGAATTACTTCTTTTTTTCAAAGCTTGTTCAGTCCCTTATCACCTTGAGACTTTTTGCGACTTCTTTGCACAAGAGGTCAAACAGTTTTTGCACTTTCAAGTTGTGCGCGGCCTGAAAAACACCAGAATGCTAATCTAGTTAAGTTTTTTTTTTTTTAATCAAAAAACGATTTTGTGATTCTTCATCATATGACAGACAATGAGTTAACCAATTCCCATCTTTTAAAACTTCAAGTTATTGAGACCTATCAATAAAAAGACGTTCATCAAGATAACTCACGAGCAGCACGCTGAGCAGAGTGTTCTGGGGCATCTTCACGAATTCAGCGTCGAATCCGCCGTTTCGATCAGGCCTCTGAGGATTATCGTCGACGTGTTGGGTGCAAAATTCGTTGATCTGAAAAGGAAATATGTTATGTGGAAGTTGAGATCTTTCTTCGAGCTTTGAGGTGACACTTTTTCCTACAAAACTACTGTAAGAGTTGTCCCGATCTGTTTATATGATGTTACACAAGTTTCAAATTGGCTTAATTTTCATCAAACAGCTAAAGTTGGTGAATGAATTATTAAGAAATCTAACCTTTCTCATGTCAGCGAGAGTAGCATCAACCTCGATGGATTCGTTTGGATCACGCTTCTCGTCTTTCAGGAGCTCATTGACGACTTCAGATTGAAGGATCACGCGACGATCCACCTGGAAACGAGTTTACAATTGACTACAAAAAAAATTTCAAAGCAAGTTTTTACCTCGATAACCTCTTTGTCCGAGGTGAAGAGCTTCACCGTGCTCTCTTCAGCTCCAAGATTCGACATTCCGAGTTTTCTGAAATAGAAGTGTTTTCGAAATGTTAAAGAATTGACCGAGGAAAAAATGTTCGACTTTTGAGAAGGGATGAAATTTCTAAGTGGGATATTATGCCATATCAGGACGCGAGTAATTCATGAGTACTTGAAATAATGCACCAGTTCGAGAGAAAAAAATAAGAACAACAAAGATCGAAAAAATGATCAGGCTTATAAAAAGCATGACTCATATGCTACCAAAAAAGAGGAGGTGCAGCGCGGTCGCGTCGCGTTTTTTTTTTGTTTACCATTCGATTTTTTAGTCTTTACGTCATAAAAGTGATGATTTTCAATGGAGCGCATTAACTGTTGTTTTTCGATTTTTTCTCGAAGTTTCGTTTTCCGAAATAATTTCGCATTTGGTGAGTAACTTTTACGATAAAATCAGATTTTAACAAATTTGAGAGAGAAGCATGATGAGACCAGTTGCATTGCATGGAAATAACGGCTTTTTCTTAGAAAACAGTCTTCGCTCGCTTGAAACAACGGCATGCATCCCATCAATCAATAACTAATATTGTATTTTTATAGATGGATTCATTGGGTTGGGCGTAAGAAAAAGAACTTTTGAGCTATAACAAACACCGCCTTCACCGAAAAAGTTGGACGGATGATCTTACGGTCATTCGCCCCGCTCTTCCGATGGCGTGTCGACGAGCTCAAAATACAGCGGATGTTGAGATGGAGCTCATGACCTGGCTCTAGATTAAATCTTGTCCCTCATCAGGGCGCAGGCCAAAGCCTCGAATTGAGAGTATTCACTTTTAGTGTAAACTTTATTCAGTTTAACAAGAAAAAAATGGAAAAGAAGCCTAAAAAAGAAAACTGAAACAAGAAGCGGAAGAATGGTCTGCCGGACAAAAACCGTGACTTATAAGCTGTCTCAAAAGGGGAGGTGCGGCGCGGTCGCGTCGCGTTTTCATTCTTTTTCTTCATCGTTTAACATTTTCAGTCTTCACGTCATAAAATGATGATTTTCAATGGGGCGCACTTTTCCGCTATTTCTGATAGATTTTTTTCTACGTATCTTTTTTCAAAAGATTATTTTATTTTTGATAAGCCACATTTACATTTATGAAAAGATCGTTAAACAAATTTTGGGACAATAAGACATTTAAATCATTTTTTTATGTTTGATATGTAACGATTCTTCGTAGACAAATATTTTTGATGAAAAAAAGAAAAAAATTATCCTGAAGTACGAGCTAAATAAAATGCTAGAATGAAGTCTTCAAAAAAACCTAATTTCCCAAAAAGGTTTTTAAAAGGGCCTTAAATCATTACTAAACTGTTCAGGATGAAGTAAAAATTTTTTTTATGGCTTTTTTTATGTGAGATCGGGCGATACTACTAGGAAAAAAACAATAATTTAAAAAAATTGAAGCAAAAAAAGAAAAAAACGAGAATAGCTGCCCGAGGTCAAACATGAGGCAAATATGAGCAATTCTCGTCGAAATAAACAATGACAAGTTATGCAAAAACGGTTTGCGTCGCGGTCATCTCGATCCTCGATGGTCCAAATTCGCTATTGTTTCTTTTTCTTTTCTCCTAAAATTTACTTGCACAAATTTTCTCCTATTTTGTTTTTATCATTTACTCCAATTTCGCATGTTTCGTTTTGAAGTTGTACGTTTATTTATCCCATTCACCTTCTTGTGAGAACGAAAAGTACATAAAAAAACTTTAAAAATTCAGCCCTGATTGGACTTTTTTTATAACAAAGCTCTTTAATACTCTTTTCTGCTTTAATAATACATGATTCAGCAAACTTATATTCTATTTTGTCCTGTTTTATGAAAGATTTTGAACTTATTTCAGAAAGAACTTTCAAATAAAACTTTTACTCTCATTTTTTTTCCGTAAATTCAAACATATATGTCTTCGACAAGTTTATTCACAATTTTTTGACAGCCAATGTACAAAGATATAAACAATGTATTTCTGAGAACATTTTTTTTCGATGACAAATACAGAGAGCTTCATGAAACAAATTTAAGGAAAGATGAAAGATCAGAACGTGGAGTATAAAAATACATTTTCATCAGATTAATCCTCGCACCAAGCGTTCTCCCTGCGGATCTGCTCCTCTTCCTCAGGCGTGAAGTCGTTCTTGATGTTGAAGATTCGTCGAATCTCTTCCGGCGATTTGCCCTTGATCATGTTAGCGACGGTCTTGCAGGTGACGTCCAGAAGTCCCTTGATGTCGAGGTAGTTTGCAGCCTGGAAAATATCGTATTGAATTCAGCCTTCAAAAACTGAGAGCTTTTAGGTGCCATCAAACTCAAGAAAAAGTTGATTTCAAAACGGCGAAACTGATAACATTTCCATGAAGCTGTTAGAATTTGATCTAGAAAAATTTTGCTAATATTAGAAAGGCTAATCTTCAAAAAACACCCATTTCTTGGCGAAATCTTTCAGATTTATCCTATAAGCCGATAAGAAGAGATTTGCGTCTTATATGGGAACTCGTCATAATCTAGCTGTTAAATAGAACGAATCTGAATCGGAGTCCTAATCTTAATATTGAGCTTTAGTCTAAAAATGAGATGTTATCGAATCCAAATACTCACCAGAATCAGTTCGAAAAGAGTTCCTTGGTCGACTTTCAGGAAATCGACGTCCCAGCTAGCGATGTCGTCGGCACGTCTTTCCCGGCTGTCGTTTTCTTCAGTTGGTACTCCGTCTTCGCGATGGTGAGTGAGCCACATGATGACCTAAAAATTAGATTTGCAAGGTTCTGGAAAACGAAAAATCTTTCGTCTCCAAAAAATTCTTTTATTTTTGCTGTTTAGTTCGTACTCATGAAGCGTGGCGGTCAATTTTTTCATTAAAATTCAAAACTTCCTTCCTAAGGAAAATCTCGTTTTTCGAAATTTTCAAGCTTTATCAATTGATTGACTGCTGAATGACTAAATTAACCTTCACATATATTTTGCTTTAAAATCTTCTCGATTATACAAAAAAACTACTCATACCTTCTTCAAAAATCGGCGAAGTGACGTTAGAGACCGGAATCGGGTCGTTAGCAGAACTTTCGGTGTCATCAAGGCCCAGATCTTGGAGCAGCGTGTTGATGGTGTTCGAGAGACGGATCACATCACGAGGTACCTAGAAAACCGTTTTCTTATCATAGCCTTATCAATAGCGTATTTTGACTAAAAGAAAAAAAAGTGATAAGAAGTACTTCAAACGTCTCGTTATCAGCAGAAACGAGCTTGATCTTGCGCTCGTTGTTCGTTTCGACGTTCTCGGCAGCCATTTCGATACGAGAACTTTCTGAAAAATATAATTAGAAAAATTTCAAAATGACACAGGATGAAGCGACAAAAAGATGTCATAGCCCTTTTACGGCTGGCTTGGGACAGCTAACAGGCGGTTTAATTTTTTTGCGTCAAAGGTAGATCATGACGGCCATACATGCGCCTTTAATAAGGGCCTCATTTGGTCAATTACTCCTGTTTCTATTGAACTCAATTTTTTTGTTTACATTAATTACATTGTTTTTTTAGATTTTCTTAACATTGACGAATTCCATTTTATGGCTTACTGGTTTTTTTCTTATAATTCGTCGATTTCAAAAAAATTTAAAAACAATAAAATTCATGTAAACAAAAATTAAGTTCAATACAAACAGTAGTAGTTCATTAAATGAGATTCTTATTAAAGACGCATGTATGGCCGCCATGACCTGCCATCGCCGCGCAATTTAAAGCGCCCGGTTGCTGTCCCAAGGCAACCGTGAACAGACTATAAACAAAGAAAAATCTACATACTTTCGAAAGATCCAGAAAAAAAAGAAATGAATTATTTCGCTGTTTTAGGCAATGTGAAACGCTCCTTAAAATATGGAGACACTTTAAGAAAAAGGTTTCATCCTACAAGAACAACTTACTGGGCTATAATTACAAACTAAAAAAATCAAAAAAATTTTGTAAAAAGTTTTTTTCGAATCATTTGCAACATAGAACGTCTTTCCGAACTTCAATAAAAAAATTAAACAAAAACGGAAATATATTTTTTTCGGAAAAAGCAGTTTGGAATTAAAGTAACTTTACTGTTTCAAAAATAAACTTAATAATTTCTTTTGATAACAGGAAAAACGTTTTGTGGCTTTGCGAAATTTTTGATAGCTGTGAAGAATATGAAAGTTCATAGAGTTACTCAATTACTTCAAAAAAAGCTTTTTTTGCATATTATAAACATAAATTACAAGTCAATAGACAAAAAGTAAAAAAATAAATGGCAAAGAGGACGAGTACTTGAGGAAAATGATGAGCGGCCACCAATGAGCCTCACGTTATATAGTGGCCGCGGAACGGCCGCGTCGCGTGTTTTTTTCGCGTTGGTCCGCCTCTTTTAACGTCTGAGGCAAAGAAGTCCGGGTGCTAATTGTGCGTCGATCACTCGATGATGTCCTGCGACTGACCTCGAAAAAGTGCCAACGAGCCTCAAGCAAAAAAACTGCTCAAAATTAGAGGCGACGACATGGGAAAGTGATAGATACCCTTGATTCGGTCTTTACTCTTCTTGATGATTTTTCAAAACTTGAATAGCTAAAGAATAGACAAATTTGAAATCTAAAAAAAAATTTAAAACTAGACATAGTGACCGTGAGAAAAATCGCGTAGCGATTTAGTTTATTTTAAATTTAGAAATTACATTTTAAGCGAAATATGAGCTTTGATAAAGTATTTTAGATAATTCATTTTTCAAAAATTATTCCGAAGGACGTTTTCACAAGATTCTCATGATTAGATGGAAAAAATGCGTGTGAAATATTTTAAAACTTTTTATGGGCTGCCCAAAAAAGGCGGTATGCAACAAAAACCATAAGTTACGTATTTACAATTAGAAAAACCAAAATAAGGAGATTCTTTTAAGTGTCTTCTCTGCTCAATATAAAAATATCAGAATAATGTTTTGCCTTGTTTGAGGCATCCGTAAAATATTGACAAAGTCATTAGGACTATTTAAAAAAATACATAATTCTTTTTCAAAAAGAGAATTTTAAAAAAATTCCAAATGGTGACTGAAAAAAAGAAATTGAGTTTTGCTCTAACCACTTCTAAAGAGAGCGGCTTATTTTCTATTTGATCCAACTATACTTCAAAATGGTTCATTTATTGAATTCGCTTGGAAAATTGGGTTGAAAAATCAATGATACATGTTGGAACATAATTCAAATTTGTAATTCCACAGCATATGAAACAGAAAAGACGAATAAATTTGTGAATAATTTGAACAGGAAAACGGAGGAGCATATTGGCTACACAAAAAGTCGCACAGAAAATAACCGAGATAAGAAGAAAATTTTTGGCGTTGATAGTTTTCGAAAATGTTTCAATAACTAGCCGATATGTCATGGTATGCTATGGGCGACAAAAAAAAACGCAGAAGCAAAGAAATAAAACTAAATTGAGCGCGTCCAAAATAAGAAATGATTCAAATTTTACTATTCTCAGAAGATTCAAAAGGGCATGATTTTATTTAGATTTTTAAAACCTCACACATGCTGCTTTCAACTACCCAGCAAGTTTTGCAAGTCGAGTTTATCGTAATAAATAAACGAGGTCCCAAAGAAAAAGATGACTTTTTCAAAAATTAAAAAATTGCTCAGACAATAGAAGTGGGAGAAATGTTTTGAAGCGGGATTGAAACGTTAAAATGATGATCTGAAGTCGGGGAAGGCTCCGATCTGGAGTCGTCGTTGGCGTTTCCCTCGTCCATGCTGCTTGAAGGCGTCAAGGAGCCTTTCTTCTTTCTCATAAGGTTTCTTTCTTTGACCTGAAAAATAGTATATCTTTCTAAAACTTCAAAATAAGAAAACCTTGTACTCCAGGGTAGAATGCGGTACTCCATAAAAGCTTCCAGCCCGATGGACGCTCATTTCACCACGTCGGACGCTTTGAACAGCCTCGTCCAAAGCGTTTTTGTCGTACTTTCTGAAGAAGATTATTGTTTGAAAAAATCTTTTTTATGTTCACCTGTACTGCCCTCTCTTCGGGCGACTTTTCTTCCACTCTTCCATAGAATACGAATCTTCTTGAGCGTTTTTGTCTTCAGAACAGCGAGCCTGGCTGACGTTCATGACATCAGCGGTCATTTGGGTTCTCTGGCTCTTAAAAAGGCTTTGCCATAGTGCCGCCGCCCATTCAGGCGAAGGAGTGAATACTGGTGGCTCTACAGGTTTTGGGAAATCCTGAAAATTAGAACCATCTTTATTAGAAAAATAAAAGTGGGCTACTTCAAATTTAGTGACGGAAAGAAGGCTTTCGACGCTGTGGCCACTACTATCGCTGTCTGGAGAACCAGGTGACTCCGATCCGTTCGTCTCAGAGCATTGAGAAGCCGATCTGCAAAGCATGCCAGTTATTCATTCCTACAATGGGTTCCTACAAACCTTTTATGTTGCTTCTCAATCTCGTCCGCCATTTTCTTCTCGGCAACGCTCTGTCCTCCCGCTCTGCGTCTCTTAGGAGGGGATGCTCCACTTGTTTCCTCGGAAGCTTCCAACTTGTAGATTTTATTCCGAAGAGTTGATCTTGGAATCCCATAAACCACGGAAGCTCTGTAGAAGAAAGTCATCAGCTTGGGACTAACAAAGCTTAGATAATCACCTTCTTGTCCCCAATTTCCCACAACGAATATCTTCAACCGCTGACGCCAGATCCTCGGCGCTATAATTCCTTTTTGCCACTAGAGATTTTGCCAAGAACTCTTCAGGAGTCAAATTTCTGCAGAAGTGGTAATGATTCCAGAGGAAGCCACTGAACCAATACTTACCGTTCATTTTTTTCAGTTTCTTGAACAAAAATTTCTTTTTTCGGCGTAATCTCGTCGGGCTGTAAAGTTAAGGATGTTTTTTTTCTCTTGGGGAAAAAAAAACCTTTTTGCTGAGGTCAAGAGGAATTTCGACCTGTTTCTGGGCCAGCATTTGGTCTCTTGCAAGCTGCTGCTGCTGTTGCTGCTGAGCTTTTTGCATGTTCATTATCATCGAGGTCCAAGGATTTTGAAAAAATGGAGGTGGATAAGGCATTTCTGAAGTTTCGATTTTCATAAACGCTGGAGTTTGATAAGCTCACGATTCTCCAGAATCAACCTCTGCATCTCGGAAGACAAAGGAAGTTGTGGAATGGTTGGTTGCTGTGGTAAAAGTCCGAGTAACTGCATTTGGTTCATGATTTCCACTGAAAATTCATATTGCTAATGTTATTCTCCTATCTTTCGATTACTCATATGCCGAAGATAATTGTTGAATCAAAAATCTGGCAGTTTTCAATTGAAATTTAGTAATTGCTCCGTGTCGCTAATTTGTGAATCACATGAGTCTTCAAATTGGTAACTAATTAACCACTCTAGGGAAAACTTTAGGAAAACAAAAACAAGTCTCATGTGCCAAACATCAGGTTTTTGTAGACGTTTTTCTCAAAAAGCTACTGAAATTTTTTTTAGTGATGTTTCCGGAAAAGATTATCGCAAACCATTGAGTTGATATTGGCGGATCAACATCGCTTGCTCTTGTGGCGTGTTTGGAATTGGAGACTTCTGATAGAGACTCCCAACATTTTGCAGATGACCAGAGGGCAGTCTTCCAGGTTTTGGTGGAGTCGTGAAGCCGTTAGAAGTACGATTTTCTAGCGGCATCACTTTTTTTTTCCAGAAATGAAGCAGTTAGCAGAGACAGAAAGCCTTCACCAAATCTGAAAATGAAATGAAAATTATTTAATGAGAATTGAACTCGAAGTGAAACGAGGGAAAATAAACGGAAAGTCCAAGACTTCAAAATACATATGACAAGAAAAATCTTTTTGTGAATGCGTACAAATTTTCGTCGTTCAAACTCTTGGCTCTGATTTTTGACTTTTCGATATGAAGAATTTGCGAACTTTAAGGAGGAAGTTACCGAAGCGGAACCAAACAGAACAGCCACAGATCCTTTGTGAGGACCGTCCCTCCTAGGACCTATTGTTTCGCTCAGAAACTATCTTTTTTGCCTGAGTCAAATCGGAAACGGCCTTTTTGACTCTTCCTTTTTTTTGACTCATACCGTTTTTGACTCGCCGTGTATCATGGCCTTTTCATTAAAAATGCGCTGTCGCCCCTTTGGCTGTACGGTATTTTTGTCGCCAGGACCGTTAAACTTAAAAGAAAGAAGCCTTTTGATGAGAACAAAACACTTTCTTTCGCTTTTTATTCATAAAAGGGATTTATTGAAGTGAGTTAACGTAACCATTTTCAAAAAGAATGTTCCTTTCATAATCGGATGGTGGCAGCGTTTGTAATAATTAAAGTCAACTGATCAAAAAAACAATCGTTCTTTTTGAATTACCATCCGTAAAGTCCCTAAAAGGTGACCTATTGAAGCCTAAATCTTCGATTTGGATTCTCTGAGATTTTTTGGCTTCGTTTTCAGCTCCAGAATAAGTTTTAGCTCTGAAAAACAAAATATTTAATTCGTTCACCAGGTTGTTCAAAAAACTATCTAGCTTTGATCAGATGAAGCGGAAAAGAGGCCAGAAAACAATGAACAAAAAATTGAATAGAAAAGTCATTGTTTACGCAAGGGTTTCCGTTTTAATTAGGTTCCAGGCAAAAGATAATTGCCCTAAAATTGCCATCGGCGATGGGGCCGCCGGTTCAGGCGTTATCGCACCGGAATACCCTGAGGAGACATTCTATCTAGCATTTGACGTTTATCGCCAGTCCTCCTATTTCGTCTCTCAAAACCCATTTTCGCGCCCTGCGATTAATTTGGAGCACAGCAAAGGCTTCGAAAAAAAAGACTAGGGATACGGTAACTATTTTGGTCAGACGACTAGATCATCAGTACGTAGAGAAAAACTATCCTGAAAAAAAGATTACAGCAAGAAATTTTTTTCAGCGGCTTCTTCTAAGGTGAAGAAAAATGATGACCAGAAGCACTGCCCAATTTTCCAAAGGCCCATAAAATTTATGGGGCTTTCGAAAATCTTTCATTCAAATTTTCAAGAAATTTTTTTGGAGTCCGAAGCTCTTTTTTTCATTGATAAATAGTAGGAAAAAGTGGCTTTGTCAGCTCTGGTAATGAGATTTAATGGATAAATGAAATTATAAAGTCTTTCTACAAAATTTCTGGATAGCTGACTCAAATTTGATCGCTTAGCTAATTAAAAAAATTATTCCAAGACGCTCCAAACAATTAAACGGGTATAAAGTTCGTCCTCATATATTTTGAAAGGTTTTCATCAAAGTTCTGAGATTGAATAGGATTTCGTTCCTATTTTTCTTGTAGCAGCTGATAAAATGAAATTTCAGGAAGAGTTTTCCGCATAAATTTAATATATTTGATATTGGATGACGCTTAACTGTATAAAGAAGAAAATCAATAATTCGATAAATCACAAACACGGGCTAAAATCCTTATAAGCTTGTGTCCTAAAAGTTTCGGGCTAAGCGAGTTTTGCCCTAACTTTGACTGAAACTGTTTGACTGTCGCCTCATGGTCAAATCAAAAACATTCCACCACCGTAACCCTCAAGGACATTCAAACTGAGAGAAAATGGGCCAAACACACGAGGGACAATACCCTTTCGGCAGAATGAAGTATTTCGATATTCGCATTTGACATGCGCGTTCACACTTCTCATATATACGTGCTCCTAAGATTCCGGCGGCTGAAGATAGTAATTTAGGGAGAGGCCGACTCGACTGCTGAATAATGAATACAGCGGCGGTCGGACCCGGAAAGGCGAAGAAGGAGCTGCACACTTGGTCGAGCAGCCAAGCGTTTTTTTTCCTTCCCCTGAGCTGGACCAGTCTGTCTAAGTTCCGTCTCACCTCAGAGAAACTGAGCTCGAGGGTTCTTTTCTGGTTAGGTTCTGCGATTGTATTGCTCTTGAAAAACGATTCAGAAAGCCAGCTGTTACTTTCAAACTGATTTTTGAATCTCGAGTGCAAGCTTGTGTTAGGAACAGGTAGAGCTGGACCAACTTGACAATTTTTCCACTCTTCATTCTCGCACAATTCTCAGCTTCAATTTACCTAAGGTGCATTCTTACAAAAAAAGTCACTCACTCACAAAAAAAGGCAGTTTTACTTTGCACTCTGCAATTTTCTGTAAGTGAGCCAGAATGCTACTTGTTGTTCCAAGTCAAGAGTCTGGGAGTTTCGAGCTCCTCGACTTCCTAGTTTTTTTTAAAAAAATAACTGACTTGGTCGGGGAGAAAAATCAGAAGCTTAAGAAAAGAGAAAGTTCAAGGATACGTGCTTGTGTTCATGAATAATCAGATGTGCTTCAGACAATTTAGGAAATTTTTTTTTGTTTTCTTACAAAGCACGCAAAAAAGCTGATAACTTTACCAGTCACTCGGAACACCGATCCACTAGTTACTCTTTAAAGAAATCTGAAGTCTTCAATTCAAACATATTTTCTTTTAGAGTAACTCTCCTAAAGAAAAGAAAACGGAAAATGAACTTGATTCCGACATTCAACCTAGAAAATTTCATAGTAGCGAAACTTTGAAATGAAAGCAGAAAATGGTTTTTTGTCCAAATAACGGCTTTTTGTACAACTATCAATTTCCTAGACAACCCTCCTCTAAATATAAAAAGGAAAACACTTGATTATAGGCTGAGTAAGTGAACGCCGTTTCCGAGACTTTTTGACGACCTACTAGAGATAAAAATGGTAGTTTCAAAGCAGAAACAAACAAACGAAACCAACCTTCCAGCTTCCAACTAGTAAAAGGTGTTGGTAAAAAAAGGGGGCGTAACACTTTCTTACCAGCCGTTTGGACCGCGCGACTCTTCTTTCATTTTGGCCGTAACCCGCCTTTTCAACCACCTAATCTCCTAATTAGGCGTGGCTGGCGACGCTCGAAATTCATCCAACCACAAATTTTCAATCTTTTCTTTCCTCTTTCAATCACCCAAAGGGCTTACAAAACAGAGACAATGGCTTTTGAAGCGCAAATTGGAGGATTTTTGGATGTTTCAGGAGAAGCTAGAGGAAGGAAAAAAAGAAATCTGAAGAAATTCGCAACACGACTGTCGGCGTCGCTGATTGATGGGTGTTGCCATTCAGGTGTATTCAGGACCAACACACAAAAGGCGGCAAACCGCCCACATCTCCCTTAACAATTTGAGCAATTTAGCTCTTCTTCACAGTCGCCGCCATAATCAGACCGAATTGACAAAAAGGCAGGAGCCTACAGAAGTTCTGAAATGCTTACGATTTTCGAGAGGGCAGACTTATTTTTTGAGAAGAATTCAAGTTAAGGGATTAACTTTCGGCCATGAAAAACTTCGATTATTGATGTAATTTTTTTATCTTTTTTTCGAATCATAATTTTCATATTTTAATAGATGCTTTCATCAGGATTCGTTGATTTAGCCAAAAAAAGTTCTGCATGTGTGCCAAAAATGGCCCTTTTCGAACCATTTCAAAAGCCTTTCAAATTTTTTATTCGCTAAGCACCCCTGAGGTGGAAATAATCGCGTTTTTCACTAGCTCACTTCTCTGTATCAGAATTAAAATTACAAACTCTGCCGAATTTATACAAATGTTGCTGCCCTCATTGTAGGCGTCACCCAAAAGGCCAGAACTACACGTCAAGATCAAAACAGATAAGAAACACCGCTCTTTTTGACTTAATATCTCTGAACTGTCGCAAATCTCGGATTAAATGCAATCCCTCCTAAAGATATTTGGAAGGACTACCGAGAACTACACGGCTCCGCGGCGACGATTAATTTGAATTTCCGGTGTGCGAAGAGGTCGCTTCCCACGTGCATATACACACGAATTTCCTACCCCCAATCATCATAAACACGGAGCTCTCGGAGCACTTTTCCAGCGCTTCAATGTATGTGTGCCGATTTTGGCCGAAAATCCGGCAAGAATGATATGAATAGCCATCTGCGACAAACTTAAAACTTTCTGAAGCCTAGATTGTTTTTGAAAACGAATAATGATCGGCAAGTTTGATTTCTCCAGAGAGTATACTGACTAATTTGAAAGACTCCGTCAGAAAAAAAAAATCTTGAGTTTATCTGCCATGTGATCGAAAACAATTAGTATAGGCTTCTGAAACTCAGTGGAATAAATCCAGAGCTTTGATAGATGAATTTAAAGTTCGGAGCTTCCAGGGAGAGCTATTGAAGACCAGCCAATGAAAAAGTCCTTTCCCTCTCTTTGCGCGCCGCCTCATGCGCTTTTCTCGTTAAATTTTGGGAGAACCGCTTTCTGCCCTTTTTCTCTCACTACTTCGCCTGGGTTATGGTAGCCAAAACTTTTTGTTTGTTTGGCTAGTGAGCTAATAAATCAAGCAATCTTCGATGTTGGAGTCATTAATTCTTGGAAAAAATCGTGAGAGGCTTTTGTTTGGAAACATAATGAAAAGCAATGTTGGTAACATTAAACAAGCTAATTAGGCGAAAACATTGAGAGTCAGGTGAACTTTTCCAGAAAAAGCAAAGAGAAAGAAGCTTTTCAGTACTTCCAGCAGAAATGCTGAATTCGTTACTTGGCCTGAAGTAAAACGAACACGAAACTAAAAGTAAAGCCTATAATAAAAACAACGAAAAAAAGAAAAACATGAACGCCTTCTGAAAATTGAAGGTTCCGTCTCCGACTTTTTTCTGAACTTCTCAGGAACCTGACTATTAAACTTTCTTTCCTCTTCTTATGGAGCGAACTTGAGAGAAACGCAACAAAAGAGCAATTATCCGTGGGGTAACTGAAAATTAATTCAAGGTTCACTTCATTCGGCAACAAGGGCGACTCTTTCGAATGGACACCGGCAGATTCATTAGCGAAGATTACTGATACGGCGTCGAGCTGAAAGGACGCGCACTCTGCGACGCGACGCTTTATTAGCGGTCGAAATACTCCCCGGATGAAAGGAATTAAGCTTTTGGAAGATAATACAACGCAACAATATTACCTATTTTCATTCAACAGCTAATGGAACAGAGTTCAGAAATACAATATAACTTCCCTGAAGCCTTTCAAAAAGAGTAGCTACCTAGAAAATGAGAGAACTTGACCAACACAACTGAAAGACCGCTTGCGAAATGGGTGCAAAGCGACTGCAACCGACCTAAAACGACTTGCGTATGTGAGCATTCAGTTTTTGAAAGCAATGCGAAAAATAATCCAGTTTCCAGTTTCACAGGCTTGTAATGGTGCTCCTCTGAATTGTCAAAAAAGTTATTATTAACATGATATTTCACAATCAGCATCAATTTGAACGATTTTTGAAATAAATACCAAAAATCAATTGTTCCAAACATTCGCACATATCGAAGTCATTGAAGTAAAGCTTCACAAACTACATGCAAAAATTAACTGACGCTTCACAAAAACATGTTTTCAACTTTCAATTAAAAGCTTAAGCTTTATCTCAAATGTCAAATAAAAAAATTGGTAGATGGATGAAAAGAAACTTTTTATACACAGTAGTATCCACTGACATCTAAAAAGCGAAAAAAAAAAGAAAACATGTAGATCAGAAAAGAAAGGCTGGAATGGAAAAAAAGTTCGAAAAAAAAATGGGTGGTTTGAAACTCAATTTAGTGGCCGTTCCATTCTCCCCATTTATGATTTTCAACTTTGATTTGATCAGTGTGGGAACTCGCTCGAACTTTTGGCCGCTGGTTAATGGTTTTTAGTGAGAAATAAAAGGCCGAAGCTTTTAGGCTGTGGCCAACCGTACCGTCGTCACAAAGGTCGCATGCGTCAGAAAGGACTCCAAAAACATTTTAGCTTGAAAAAAGAGAAAATTTGGAGGACGGATGTCCTCAAAAAAAAAAAAATTTTTGGGACGGATGCATGTAGGCGTGGCCATGGGAGCTTCATATCCGATGAGGTGCAACTGACAGATTTGAGTGCTACATAGTTTCGTGTTTTAATAAATGCCAAAAACACAAAAACTTTTAGGATTCTGCTTGAATTTATGGAAAAACTTCCTTTTTTTCCAGGAAGAAGAGAAAGTTTTTGTTGCAAAAAAGAAGCGATCAAGAAGTTTCGTTCAGGAGTGGTTAAAAAAAAATTATGAGAAAGAAAATGAGAAGTTCATATCATATGTTTCTTTTTCAGTAATGATCTGGTCAATCAAGGAGTTTATTCCACCTGTTTTAATATTTGTCAACAGTTTGTAGTTTAGTCTGAGCTCTAAAAGGTTCAAAATGAATATTGAGACAGCCTCAAAACGGAAAAAAGCGGCACACAAAAAAGTTCTCACTCTCCCAAAAGTTGGCTTTTGATGGTTGCACTTAGTTAATTAACCAAATTCAGCCAATCTCTGGAGAATTGAAAAAAGTCAAAAACTTTTGATTTTTTTCCTTTGATAAGGTCGTCTGTCACAAGCATCAATGTCTGGAAAAATTATTTGAGCTTTGGAGTTTGGAATTTTGAGATCCTAAGTTTGAGGTAGTAATGGAAACATCCCGAATAATTTTGATTCAAACAAGAAAAATAGGAGTTCACCCAATCTTCAAGTTATATTAAAACCAGGTTTTCAAGATGCTTACTTGAGAAAGTGGAAAATCTACTTGTAATCATGACCAAAAGGTCGGACAATGAAAGAAAAAAAATTTGAAACGGCGACTTCCATTAAATATTTTCGAAATCCATCCTTCAAAGAAGCAAGGAAGTTCTCACACACTAATTTGGAACTCTTGGAAAACGCTCGAAATTCGGCGAGTTCTCCCTTGCAACAAGGAATAATATTAAATGAAGATAGGCGCGGTTGGTCGAGAAATTTGAAGATTTCAAGAGAGAGAGATCTGAAGACGGAGGTTTCAAACAAATGTGTATGAATGTTAGGAAGCATCCTGCACAACCCATAATCCTTGAGCTCGAACACAAAAGGGCCGGTTGTGCAAATCGAGGTAATCCTGACGAATTCAAGGCCCAAATCACCACGGGCATCGTTAACAAGCGGTAGGGTGGCTAATCCGCGCGGCCAAAAGCTTTTTCGTGGGGCTACCTTTGGCTTCGCTTCTGATTAGTATGCTTTTCGGGAGATGCCTGGCTCCGACCTTAATTCGAGTTTCTCGACGCTGAGATTTTGCATAAAATGGGTTTGGCAATAAGCGATTGTGACCCATCATTATATGTGAATTTATTCGCACTTGACACCAATGTTGGAGAAAAACAATTTTCTGTTTCAAGCTTGAGATATGATTGCAATGAAGGCTAGAGAGTGCAATAGCTTGAAAAATTATCAAATATCTAGATAGTTTATCGATTTGGGCCAAAGTTTTATTTTTTCGAAAAAAAAATTACATCAGGAAAGGTGATAGAATCGAAACTTTATCTGAAAAATGAGAAAAATAACCTGAGAGAAAGTTTTGTCAATGAACTCAGCAAGATTTGGATTTCTGAAGCTTTTTTGAATAGTCAAGGGAAGACAATAAAGTAAAAAAAAACCCTAATTGTCAATGCAGCAATCCCGAGTTTCTTTCCATGGATCGCAAATGAAGTAGAAATTTTGATAATCAAAAAAAAAGTTTATTTCCAAGTGATATTTGGTTTTAAGACTGAACGCATTCAAACCGAACACGAGAACAAACGAAAATCACATCTGCTCAGGAGTTTCAGTCCATGGAGAACCGAAAAAAAGTCCTTCTGGTTCGCATCTGCCATTTTTTCATGCTCGCGCTTGATCGCAAACTGTCTAATAGTTGAAGAAAAGAGGACAACTATAACGAGGTTCAGGAAAGATGTAGTCGGGTTCAATAATTGTGTTGGAACACATTTTTGGCACCTGGATTTGCAGCGGAGGAAATAAATTTGGTCGTGATACCCGGCTATTGCCAAAAATTTAATCTGCGCTGTTCTCAAGTCTAACTAAATCATTCAGTCCCTCTGAAAATAGCAACCTTCTTTTATGGTTTTTTTGTTACACGCTTGGTTTTTGTTTATCGTTCTTTTGACGAATTATAACCTTTCGGCTGAAACTGCAAAAAATTTCAACACGGAAAGAAAATTCTTGAATCTTTCAAGTTGAAAGCTTCTAGGTTCAACTTCTCTCAAATCAGACTTAAGAAATTGTGTTCACATTTGGAAACAGTCGAAACGTAGGGGTCACGTAGAGGTCGATTTGAAATCCATCCACTTGTTCCTACTTTTTCCCAAAAAAAGTTTCATTTTTCATGAAAATTTCAAGCTTTGTTTTATGCATTTTTTTTCCTCAAATTCAACATTCACTTTTTTTGTAAAAATAACTTTTTGCGTGAAATATTCTGGTTGGCTAAACACGATTCAGGCGGCCTTACTTTGCGTTATTTTTGAGTTTTACGGCATTTTTGCTACATAAACTGCTTGAAGTACTATATTTTTCAAAGTGAAGACGCGTACAAAACGTACGGGAAACGCTCAGACTGTTTTGGAAAATGCCGCGACTTAGCATTTCAGTGCCGCCTCGGCTCGTCTAACACACCTTGGGAAGATGTCTCGAAAAGAATTGTTTGATCTTTTTGCAGCTGCTGTGTGAAGCCACTTTTTAATCATCATGATGAGTGCCTCATTTTTTTCAGAGTGAAAAAAATCAGAGTAAACTTTCCAAAAAAATTTATTCAAAAAAACATTGAGCACAGAACAAAAACAGAAAAAAATGCAACAATTACAATCAGAATTTGTAAACAAGTCCGTGCTTATTTCTGTATATTGATCCGGCGCTCAAAGAATTAGGAAGTTTCAGAGGAACCGTCTTTTTGTAAAAAATCGCCCATAGGGTGGCAGCTCCACCGGCCACGAGAATTTCCATTATCCATGCAGGTCGCGGTCCCCAAGCCGTGAAAACTTTTCTGAAAAAACACTATTTTGATTCAAAAATTCCTTATGGAAACTCACGAAACGATAATAGGGCCGCACATGCGGGCAACGCTGCCACTGAGCATTAAGATTCCTTGCATGGTTCCCTGAAAAAAATTATTTAGTCACAAGTTACGTATTGACAAAATATATATTATTTCCTAGAATCAACTATTCATAAGGTTTATTTCAAAAGAAAATCTAGATTTAAAGATTTTCCCACTGAAAAATCAAAACTTCCGAAGTGAAATTAACTCATGAAAATACTTATCAAACAATGAGTTTTTGAAAAGTCTTACAAAAAGCCTACTAACCTGATTTCTTGGTCCAAGCACAGTTGAAAAAACAGTGTTCATGCAAATATTTATGGCGCTGAAGGAAAATGCGAGGATAATGCTGTAGGATATGACGAACAGATATTCGTTGATTGGAGGAGTCGTATCACACATGAAAACAAACATTGACAATCAAAATCTCCGAGTGGAACTGTTCTTCTCCTTTAATGGCCTCAAATAAATCAGAATCAGCCCGACTAAAAACTACTCTAGTGCCGATTATTAAGCCATTCTACATGCGGCCATGTTTTATCAAACCGATAAAGCAAAGTTATACCATTGATAGCCAGGACGACAGCCAATCGGGTCGGGGTTCAGAATGGTCGTCCCATTGACATTTATATCTGAACTTGACGCTTTCAATGAATTATATGGGAGGACTCACAAGTTTCTTGATAGGTGATCTTTCCAGGAAGACCCCACCAAGGAAAAGTTACCAGGTGGAAAATCACGATCCCAATCAGGCCCATTGCTGATCCGATTCGGTGGTTAATACTGAACGTGTAATTACTTTAATAAAAAAAAAACCAAATAAAGAAACTCACTTCTTGCCCAGATTAAAGAAAACATTCAAGGCGTAGAGTATGAAGCTGATGGCCCCAAAGCCAGCATGCATTATCGAATTGTAGGTAACTGTCTCTTTTTTGTTCCAGTTGAACATTGTCATTGCTAAAGGAGCTCCTATTCTGAAAATCTTCAGCTTGAAATCCAAAAATTGGTAACTTGAGGCATGATCGCATGGGGCTGAAAGTAAAGCAGCAGCAGAACGATTTTTTTCAAAGCGCGCCCGACCCCAAACTACATGCGCTCAGTGACATAAAAATCATGATAAAAATTGATCAACGATTTTTTTTCAATCTCTAAGCCATTCTCAATGCGCCATGAATTTTCAAGGCAAGGCCAACAAAATTCAAAAAATTACTCACGTTTCGATGTTCGTTATGACGAACATCTGAGCGAATCTCGTAGCAATGCATGTTGCAATGGCAGCTTTGCTAGGCTTGGGCAAAGCAAAAAATCGTGTGTGTTCGTCTTAAAAGAATAATTATCAAAGAATAAGAGAAAAGGCCAACCATTTTCAGCAACCGTCTTTTTCATTATTCCAACAGAAGACTCCTTGAAAAAGAAAATAATCAAGCTTATACAAAGGATGTTCAGGAAGATCCCGAAATAGGCAGGAGCTGAAAAAATAGATTTGAATGAAAGTGTTTATAAGACATAACATTGATATTAACAAACTATTTTTCTAAAACCAGCAAGGAATTGTTTTGGATTGCCTCGGGGGAAGATATTTTATTACCTGTGTACATGTTCATAGAGAAGTCGCCAATCAAATGGAAGCCAGGATATCCCAAAGGGGTGAAGAATATTTGAATGGCTAAACTTTAAACTTTGTCGAAAAGCTATATAAAATAACCTGGTCCGATAGTGAGACCAAGAGCGAAACATCCAGCATTCAAAGAAATCGAACGGGATCGATCTTGAGGGGTACTGGCAAGAACTGCGTAGTTTCTCAGAACGGATAAAACGCCTAGAAAAATTCCATAAAAAAATAATAAAATCCTGGCCGACCTGCTCCGATCCCAGTGGTGAGTCTCGAGTAGAAAATGACCCAAGACGGTGAAATCGAAAGGACTGGGCTCAATAGGTAGAGAACGTTTCCTAAGGTCATTATGACGACTCTGAAAGTGAAATTCGACAATTAATTTGATTGAGATGAAAGGGGAGGGTCTCTAAATACAGCGATACTGAATTTTGTAAACGTTTTTGAGGCAGGCTTCTATTTTTGCTTTGCAGAGCCCCAAAAATTATTTTCTTGGAAGTATATATTGATTCTCAGGTTTTGAGGGCCAGTTCACACTGATCACATCGGCTCAAAATAGTTAGGCCGCCTTTCCGATATTATAGTGCGCAAGTCGTTTGAAGTCGGGTGCACCATGAGATAACCCATTGCGTAAGCCACGCTCTGAGCTATTTCATTTCTGATCAAGCGTTTCATTAAAGAGAATGGAGTGTGCTGATTTTACAATTTCAAAAAATTTTTTTTTGTTTAGTCACCCCTCAGTTCGAATTCTCCGAGCTTCGAAACCAGTGGAAAGTGTTGAAAGATAACTAAATGGTTATTTTATCCTACCCTGTCAAAATTGGAAGGCGGCTTTGATTGATGCGATTGCACCAGTAGCCAAAAGCAGGGCACATGACGGCTTGTCCCAGACTGTAGACGGCATTGATATATCCAAAAAACTCTTCGGATATTTGGTGGTCAAGCTGCAATATTTTTGACGGGAAAAAGCGAACTTCCAACCTGTAAGAGGTAAGGCCAGAGTGAAGCGAAGAAAATCGTGAATTGAACGGCCGCGAAAAACGTGATCGAAGCTGAGATGGCCAAGGAACGCCATTCTGTTCCACCTTCTTTTTGCTCTTTCATCCTTTAATATTCCCTCTGAGGTTTTCAATGAGATGAGCTGTACAGTTGAAGTAATTTAAGGTTTCTGGGAAAGTTTTCAAACTAATTTTTAGTCGGTCAAGGTGATCAGAAAAGAGACATCTTCGTTCCTTTTTTGAATTCTCAAAAGACTTTGGCTCAAAAATTTCTTGCCGCATCCATGTGCTGACTTGCAAAAAGACAACCGGGGTTCAAGAAATCTCAAATTAAATATTTCTAGAGTAATTGATTTAAAAATTATTAAAAGTTACTTACTTTATTTCCCCGTTGAGCTCCATCGCCAGAGCAAGGTCACGAAAAGGAAACGAGAAAAAAAACAGTCGCATGCCGAAAAAAAAAGTTGGTCGCTTTTATATACTCATTTGAATATTTCGAAAATTTACATGTTCACGCTTTTCTGAAAAGTTCATCACGTTTTCATGTTTTTCCTATGAACTTTGAAGTTGTGAAAACAAAAAGTGATGTTGTTTTTTGGTTCGAATGGTTCATCTTAACCAATTGCGCAAAGCAAATATTGCCATGCAACCCAATGAGTTTTTTTATATTAATAATAATATAGAGGATAAGGAGGGAATTTTCTTGCAGATGACTGGTGTTGGTCCGCTGCTTCCGGCTTTTTCAGCCGCTGGTCGTCGCTCGGCTGAATGCGTCGATGATCGTTCCAGAAATAGTTGCGGAGCCGGTGGAGAAAGGTCTGATGAGCTCGGTAGATAGGGAAGGCTGTTTCCGAAGACAATCCTAATAGCACTAAAAATCTAGGAAGCTTTTTCCATTCTGCAAGCTTGCATTTTATCTTAAAGTATCTCTATTTCGTGTCAATTCCACTTAAAACTAAACTTCAAAAAATTAAAAACACAATAATTTTTGAGAAGCCATTATCGGTTTACTATTTTTGAAACCTTGCAGTGTTCAGTGATGAAAGTGATAAATGGCTTTTTTTACATAATTTTAATAGAAAAATCTCCTTTTCTATTCAGGTCCTTCAGCAGAAACTTTGAAGTTAAATTCTCAATTAAAGAGTGAGAAATGGAAAATGAAGGGAACAAATGTAAATGTTTTTATGATACTTCCCGGTTTTAAAAAGTATTTCTAAGAGTTTCCCCTCTGTGTAAACCAACATAAAATGTCATTAATTATCAGAGACTCTTCCCAAGGCACGATATTTCTGGTGTCGGCTGCGTTATATTTTGAAGTTTGCGCGTGTGATTCCTAGCACGTGGTGCATTTGCGCGGTGGGTGAAGTCGCACTATTTTTTCATTGAATCTTCAACTGTTAATTGTTAATTTTCGATTAAATTTATTAAGTTGCTAGGTAATCTTTTTATTTTGTTTATTCCATGTTCTAGTTGTTAAAGCATTACTTGAGGTGTATAATTAAATATTTTCACTCATTGACAGTTTTTTGTTTGTTTTTTAATAGAACAAAAAAGCATCTTGGATGGTGCGATGGAGCACTTTTTTATTGCCGCGTTTACGAAGTATTGAACATTTGAGCAGTGAAATTGATACTTTTTCAACCGTCTTATTTTCTTTTTATTGAGATTTTGAAAGCCTTCTATTCATCGAGAACTTTTCTTGTGTTTTGTTTCGAATATGTTGCTTCAAAATATTTTTTTTTTCCAGGTGACTTTGGAAGACCACGTTAAGACTAGTACTGCACCTTTCTGAGAAGAAGCGGTCTTTATTATTTCATTCTAAGCGGTTCATCGAGACGGGAAGCTGATGAGGGATTTTATTTTTTAGGGTTGTTTATTCTCATATAGTACTTTTATGGCAACGATTTTGTCATTTCATAAGTTTTTTCTTCTGTTTTTTATGTGTCCTTTGTATAATCAGCTTTCAATATGCCTGTTTTTTCCCAAAACCATATATAATTACATTCACCTCATCCCGGTGCTCTCCTCCTATGATTTTTCAATTTACTGGTTTTTTTAATGGGACTTCATCTGGCGTTTGATAAATATTTCTAGAGCGAAATATGATGGAATGGTTATTTCAAATAATCATGGGATGTTTCGTAAAACTGCATATTTTAATACCTAATATTTCATAAGTTTGGCACCTTGAAAGCAAGATTGAAGGATTTAAAAACAAAAATTTTGACAGTAAAAAAATGTAGGCGTAATTTCTTAAAAACCCCTCTTTTGAGCTTTTTGAAAGCGTGATACACCACAGCCGTTGTTTTCTCGGGCGTTATTCCTTGTAATATATTCCAAAATTTGCGCGTGTGTTACGCGGCTCATGGTGCAATTGCTCGGAGAAGTGCTTTGCACTGTTTATTTTTTGCCGCATTTCATCTTAGTTAGGTTGGTATGGCAACGTTCATTTTTGTTTTTTCAACTTTTGGAAGCTGCAGCATGATTTATTTTTTGTTTTTCATAAATGTACTTGCTTCTCTGCGAGGAAAAAACAAACCCTTTAGCGTCTTTCAGGCTTCATTTTATATTATAAGCTCATTATTCGTGTATTTCACTCATATATAAAATCTTTTCTGTTCTTTTTTCCCGTCTGCTTTAAGCGAATATCTGAACAAAACTTCATCCAGAGCTGGTTTTGAATCATATTTATTTCCCTCATTTTTTTCGTATTATTCGTTTCATTCGCGGATTTTTTTTTCCTTTTGCCTTCGGTTAATATTCAGGTCTTTTTTCAGATGTCGGAAAGCCCGTCCTCAACAGGCTCTCAAGAGCGCAGAAAATCACCAGTCGTTGTAGTGAGTTTTTGTTATTCTTCTAGGTTTCTTTCGGCTATTTTTAAATTATATCTAAATAAGTACGCCCTGGAATTTGAAAAAAACCAGAAAAAAAGTTCAAGATGTAAGCTAGCGCCTTAGATTTGTTACAGAATTATGAATGGAATTTTTTCAGGGATCGATACCGTACAGACCGCCGAGTTACATGATTCCTTTCGCGCTGAGAGGAAAAGGCCACATCACGTTCTTTCCGGATGAAACGAACATTTTGAACAACGACATTCCGCGACTGGCAATGCACGATTCCCATGAATATTTCTTCGAGGCGAATGACTCATACTCGAACCCTGATGTGAAAATTTTCCTGTCGACGTCCTTCCGGAGCGAGAGCAGAGATCCGCCCTACGAAAAGCCTATCGACCTCTACCCACTCAAGTTAGAGAAGTAAGTTCGGGTATTTTCCCGGGAAACCTGTACAATGTATTACTTCTCAATAATTGGTTTCTTTTTCTGAAATCATTGATTTAAAAAAATTATTGATTTTGTTTTCCAGGCTGCGGTTCCGAGTTGCCAAGGAAAGACCGAAGTATACCCAGCGTGGGAAATTCATCGCTACGCATTTTCTCTGCGGCCTGCCTGCAGAAATGCGAAAGGACAACGTTGATATGTTCCTCTGGAACTGTGGAAAACTGCCAAAATACTTCCAACGCGCCTGTAAAATGACTATCTGTGGTGGATTCGAAACTGGAGAAATCGAGAAGAATGGGCAGTACACTCCGTGCGGAACTTTGACGGTTTGTAATTTTTCATTGGATTTTTTTAATAGAAAAAAACTGAAGAAATATGATTTTTGGCGTTTTTTTATTTAAATGATAACACTTTCCACTGTCATTGTAATTTTTTTTAATAAAAATCAGGTTATTTAGAGTGATTCTAATAGTTGAACTCAATTTTGCGTAATATACTCAAGGAATGATAATTTTTGATCAAATCGAAACAGTACTGTTTTTTCAACCATTTTTCAAAATTCCAGGCCATCCGCGAGAATCTTATCAACAGTGGACGCAAAATGAACGCGGTAAGCAATTCTTCAACATTATTCCAAAAAGAAAACTTGATGGTCAATTTAAAAAGTCATTTCCAGGAACAGAGACGTTTCTACAGTGCCGCTGTCCCGATGAAACTCAGACCTTGCTTCATAAATAGTGAAATTGTTGGGGTCACGCCAGACGATCCGATGACTCTCGGAAAATTCGATTGGGAAGCTGAGAGGGTATATTTTTGTTATTGAGAAAATAATATGTTGAAAATAAACTTTTGGCGTGTTCAAAAAGCGCTTGGATAATTTTTTTGATTATATTGAATTTTATAGATTCTTCTTTCATCAAGATATTAATTTTTTTAATCTGGATTGAGAAAAAAATTGAATATCAGATTAATAAATTGATCTTTTTCAGGCAGCAGCCCTTCGAGCTGAGGCTGGTGTCTTTGACGTTGAAGAAAAGGAAATCGAATGGTGGGACAAGAAATTCTACACCTACAAAGGCTGGGTCAGAGAGTTTTCTCATGTCAAAAGGCCACTTCCGATTGCTGAAGGCGATGATCCGGAAGCCAAAAAACCACGCTACGAAGAACAGTTTTTCCAGAGTTAGTTGAATTTAAAATTCCTTAAAGGCGCAAACGTATTCAGGACCGGCAGATCCTGTCACTCCTCGACCCGAAAGCGATATAGAAGATGAGTACTAACCGGAAATCTGAGGATTCTTTCTTTATTTATTTATCTTACTTTGCTTTTTCATCCTGTAAACCATTCAAGTTTAGATCCGGTTTTCGCTTCTACATTACTTGTATCAAAGTGATAAAATCATAATTTGAGCTCTTTGTGAATACCCATTCATTGTTAAATTATTCATAGCCTTGTTCTAGGATTTTCCTCGGGCTTCTGATGTTCTCTATCCAATCATAATGATCTTGGCGCATTCCTGACAGTTTCTTTTTTTGAAATTTTCGTGATCTTCAAAAACATTCAGTTTGCTTATATTTGTCAAATTTCTTGGTAATCATTCTGTAAATTATATCATGTTGAATGAATTCCTTGAGCCAAAAATATGTAGTTTATTTTAAACAACTTTTTTTGAGTATTTTTTTCAAAAAAATCTCAAAGAAATTCTTGGCTTTTTTTCGCTTCTCCCAGAACTGTTTTCGAGTGAATTTTTTTTCCCAAAGCTTTTTTTGTCATTTCAATCGTTTTTTTGTTGTTTGAAACTTCTTTTTCATTTTATCTGTTGGAATTTTCGAAACTCCGGTTTTCAAAGTCAGTGTCGAATAAATTTTTTTCTGTGAAGTATTTGAGAACAAAAATCATTTTCTCTTGTGATGGCTATTGGGAGAAACTTTCCGGAACATAAAAAGGCCGTTTGTGAAACTCGTAAAACTACTCGTTTCAACTCAAACTATAAAAGACGGCTGAAACTGTCGTTGGGTTATTTTCTGCGGAATTTCCTCTTTATTCGCTTTCTGATTTTTGAACTATTCCCGGTTTTTTTAGCGGATTCGATTTTATACCTTTTCAAGCTTCTTGATTCAATCTTGCCGTTAACAAAAAGAAATCGAGTAATTGCTGGTTAAGGACTGGAGAAAATGAATGAAGAATGGCAGGCTTCTCTGGAAAAACGACTGATTCATTATATGAGCATTGATTCTACGACAGGAATAGAAGGTTTAGTCCAACCACCGTTTCTTAAATTTTTCTACTCAACAAAATCATTTATTCAATCTTGACAAGTGTTTTGACAAAAAAACAGTTGTGCGAAAAAAATAGTTTTGAAAAAATTTCCTGTTCCAAAAAAGGGAGTTTATCTAAAATTTTATGAACTTAAAATTGTATTACAGAAGAGCTCGGAAAGGTTGTCTGTGAAGATTTATCGGCCTTCGGATTTACGGTCACTCGACAGCTCATTTCGGAATCCTCGACGAGGTTCAATATCCTGGCTACTTATAAAGACGCACAGCCATCTGGTGAATTACAAAATGATTTTAGTTTAAATATTATCCATTTCAAGACATCAAAGTTCTTCTCAATACTCATCTCGACTCGGTTCCGCCGCACTACAGCGCCACACAAACCAACGAAATAATTCATGGCAGAGGAGCTACTGATGCAAAAGGCTAGAAAAAATCTCACCGAAAAATCACAAAATCCCCATTTCAACAGGCGCCTTGGCATGTCTAATGACAGCTGCCTTCATAATTTCTAAAAAAGATGAAATTCTGGCGAAAAAGATTGGGCTCTTAATTGTCGTTGGTGAAGAAACGGACCACATCGGGATGCAGGCAAAAATCAGAATAGTTCGAGAACTTTGTGAAAGTTTTTCCAGGTAGCCAACAAGCTAAACCTTCGACCAACACACATCATTGTCGGTGAGCCGACGGAGCTAAAATTTGGAACGATTCAGAAAGGAGCTTTCAAAGTGAGTTTGTAGCTGGATAAATGAAACATTCGAAAAACGTTCAGTGTCGCTTGAGCGTGAAAGGAAAAGCTGGGCATTCTGGATACCTGGACTCTGGAATCAGCGCAATTCACGGTCTTCTAGCGGTTCTCAACGATATTATGAACTGTGCTTGGCCTTCTGACGAGAGATTTGGTGAGGGAAATCGAGAAACTTGGAAAATCCTGAAACTCTTACGGCTCCGAGTTAAATTATCCTAGTCCTGAAGGATCATTGCAATCTGAGCAGGACGTATTGAAAATAAAGAAGACTTATTTAGAGCTTTGAAAGTTCATAAATTCTTAGGCTCTACCACGTACAACGTCGGAAAAATTAGTGGCGGTCAAGCGCTCAACGCTTGGGCGGAAAATGCAACTGCAGAACTTTTCTTCAGAATAACGACTTCAGTGGAAGACGTCAAAGCGACTTTGGCGAAGATTGTCGATAGTAAGGGTTTTTGAGAGTCATTTTGATTCAAAAATATTCTTAGATCGTGCCTCGATCGAATATTTGAGCTACAACGAGGCTGTCGTCCTTGACACCCCACCATTTGAGGCAGAGACCACTCAAGTGGCTTTCAACACAGATTTGCCCTATTTTGAGGTCCACGAGCAGCTGAAAGGTTTTTTTGTGAATAATTTTTTTTCTTAGAAGAAATTAAAGGGCGCTACCTTTTTGGAGCTGGGTCTATTAAGAACGCTCACTCGATGAATGACTTTGTCCCAAAAAAAGAGCTCTACGACTGCACAGCTACTCTCATCCGTCTGATTGAAGACCTTTCCAAAGACTGAGAATTCTGTAGTTTTTTCGCCGAAATCTGTTCCATGTCAAATTTTTCTTGATTTCAAAAAGATATTTTCTCGCGTTTAAGTTGAAAATTTTTTGCAGAATTCGCAAAAACACTGAAAAAGTGAAAGCAAAAACTGAAACCAGCGGCAAGAAATGAAAATATCAGGCAGAGTTAATCGGTTGAAGTTCCATATAGTCCTCGAAAGTGACGTTTTTGGTCATCTTCCCGTCATTTCCATCCAAATTTTCATTTTTCCCCGAATCTTTCTCAACCAAGGGAAGGTTCTAAAAAATAATAAATTGGAAAACATTTTAAAATTTCTCTAACCTCGGCTTCATCAAAATTCATAAAGTAAACGTGGGCCACATGCTCGATTTCTGTGATTTTTTCTTTTAAACTTGCCAGCTCGTTTCTTGAGGTCTGCATCAAATCACCGTAAACCTGAAATCAGAAAAAAAAATCAATTTTGAAATTTTACAGTCACCTCCACGAGAATGAGATCTCCAGTGTGAAAGGTCAGAAAACCTGCGTATCTAACGAAGAACTCGCGGTTCTCCTCTAGGATCTGTAAAACAGGGTCATTAGAAACTTTTCACCAAAAGGATACTTCAATTCCTAGGTTTTTTTTTTAAACTGGCTCAAAAATATTTTCCCAGCATACTCGGTTCTAAACCCAAAATTCCGAGTAATTTCAAGCCGGGTATTTCTCAAAGAATCAGAGAACTGAACGACGTAGATTGAGATGCTCCAAAAAAATATTACCTTACTTTCCAACTATTTCTTTTCGTCTTTTCCTTTTCAATTCCACCAACCTACCTTCAGAATAGCGGCATTTTCTTTTTTCGTGCCGGCGCATCCTTGACTGTTGTTCCAAGAGCTCCAAAGGATTGTCGACCAATTAAAAACAATCATTATTAAAATGAGGGTGGCTCCAATAAGGTCCGCGGTCTGTAGAACTTATTTTGATAGATATTAAACAATAAATAAAACCGTAAAGTATTTGATTGAAATGATGAGAGCAGCAAAGGCCACGAAGTTAGCCACAATATCCACGACTTGATCCTTGAAAAGAACCCATATTCTGGGACTCTTGCGGCGCCTGTACATTTTTTTTTCAAATGGGACACGGAAATCAGAGTAACGTAAAACAAAGAAACGAAAAAAGAATCTTGACGACGATGTTGGCGCCCACCAAAGCAACATCATGAGTTTCGACTATGAGATGAACTCTGGAAAAAAGACTTTTAAGAAATGAGGAAACGGTAAAATTTACTCGTTTTTGACGAATCTTTCCAGACTTCTGAGGTAGCTGGATACCGAAAGCGTCAGCATGACAGCCGAAATGAAAATCTTGAATTTCAAGTTAGTTTCTTTCCAAACGTGGAACTTATCAAACATTTGTCGCGGCTTCTGTATTCCTTCCTCGTGGGTAGGACTTCAAACTGTTGGATTTTTCCTATTCAAATTCTTTTATTTTTTTTCTGTAGAATAAATCGAACTCTCAGCCACTGGAGCATAAGGGTCCCGGAAACAAAGACGTCAGCAGAGGATTCAATGGCCGATGTGGTGATGGAAAAGCTGCCGGTGGAGTACGCCACAAAGATCTTGATTCGAAAAAAATAGATCAAACACAATTTTCATTCAATTCACCTTTGCGGACATTAGAGCGACGTTTCCAATGCTGACAATTACCATAATTATGAGGTCTTGGATGTGCTGAATTTTCATAAATTTGCTCACCGTCTTTACTAGCAGCACATTGAAAACTTGTCTCAGGAACAAAATCAACTGCCATTTCTACGGAAGCAAATAAATAATTTGATGGCTTTCTGAAAGCGAGAGGAGCATCATGAAATTTCTTCGACCATCAATTCCCAATTAATAAAAGAAATCTCAAAGATTTATAAGAAAAAAATATTAAACCTTGGGCACAAATCTCTCAAGCCCGCTCCGTCCTCGTCTTGCAGCCACATCGTTGACAATCGAAGGACCATCGTCCGTCATTGTGGGGAAATATCTGTTATCAAGAAAGCTGAAGCATATAAACTCTATAAAAACAGTATGGATGATTAGAATTTGGCCTTTTGGACGCTACTGAGGTAAAAAAAAAAGTGCTACTATCAATCGTCGGGTGGTGTATTTTCAACTCGTTACCTTCACACTGTGCTTATCACACAGAATTTATGGTCTTGGCAAATTAACGAGGACACTTTTTTATCAGCTATGGGGCTACTGAACCGATTAAAACGACTTATTGGGATTATTTTCGAGAAAAGTGTGAATAATCAATTTTTTTCAATAACTTCTTTCTGACAAAAACACAGTTTTAGTAATCGATGCTTCATGTTTCAGAGCGTAAAACTACTGGAAAAAAAAAGTAATTCAGCATTTATTGCTTTTCCAATTCCAAGTAATAGCGCCTAAACGGACCGAAAAACCTGCCATTTTTTTCTTCATCAATGATCTTTTTACAGTGTTTAGGAGGGTCAATCCTTACTAAAAGATGGAAATCATGACATTTATTTTTTTTCCTTTGTATTGGGGGTCCTGCCAATGAGCAATTTTCCATCTAACTATTTCAGAAGTTCAGAAAAGTTTAGAAAAGTTCAAAAATTCAGGAAAGTTGTCAAAAGTATAGTCGTCTTAATAGTCCGAAAATTCATTGGTCTGATGCTTTGTGAATTTTTTTTTCGTTCAACTCAAAATAAAAATATATTTGATCTTTTAAAATTTCTGTGAAAAAAACCGATTAGAAATATACCAGCGACTTTTTCCTTGAGACTCCAAAAAAATGGAATTCTTACTTTAGGTCTCCACTTTTCTCATTCCCAGTACAAAACCATTAATCCTCAAAGGACAAAGGAAACAAAACCAGCGTTTCGCGCCTCTCGCCCCATTCACATAACCGTTCCCGCCTATTATTATGAGAACTGAGCTCCGAAATTCGTCTTCCCACCAGCCGAATCTCCCCTTAATTGGCTACGATGCGTGATTTACGCATCCTACCTCGGCCTCATCATTGCTCAATTCGGATGTTTTTATCGTTTAATTGATCTTGCGCTTTCCCGGAAATTAGCCTAGTAGACCCCGGCTCCATTCACGAAAGTTCAATTACCAAAATGTCCGTTCGGGCACGATGAAGTGCCAGATTTCTATCTATGGCAGGAAGTGGACTCTTCACGCTATTCCTAGTCCAACTTTCGTGGTTATAGGCTTGAAAGAAAACATTTTCTTGGTCGATGAAGATTGGTAATGAAAAAAATTTCAATTCATCTCTCTCTAATTTAAAAAAAGTCTAAATTATTCAATTGAGTGAAGGAGCTTGAGGCCGATGTCATTTTATTGGTCTCACGCGGATCTTATAATTGAAGCTCTTTCGAAATAAAAATTCTTAAGACAAGGGAACCTCTAAAGATCTGAAAAAAACTTCAATCCGGTCTTGAAAATCAGAAAAACCTTCCGAACTTCTTTCTAACTCGCCTGAAATCCCATCATGGCAATCCCGTTCCATCCTAAATCATTAAAATCAAAATTCATTTTGATTGAGCGGCAATATTTAATAGGATATCATTCCCCTTGACATATTACCATTATTCGGCGCGCCAACCAAGACAAATGAGATATTGCTCAATTTGAAAGGTAAAAAAGCAGGTCGGCGGAGATCTGAGGGATGGTTTTGGAGCGCAAAAAAAGAGGAAACACAGTAAGACATCGTTCACCGGCTTCCGGTACATTTTTCAACTTGCAAAGGAGTCTCATCCATCACTTTGTGTGATTCTTTCCTTTTTTGTGGAATCTTTGAATATTTTTTCCTTGGTGTAAGATCCAAAATTTCAAAGCGAACATCGATTTTTGATCTTTTTCAGTTTTTACTAAACATACTCATTTCTTGAAACTATTCTTGACTCAAAAAAATTGAAGAAAGCTTCGAAAAAAATATTTATTAAGTTCCGATTCCAGAAAAAAATACATTTCAATGTTTCATCTCTCCATTTGCAAACTGCTTGCCGAAGAATTCTCTCGCACAACCTTAATTCCAATCGGTCGTAAATCGTACTTTGCGAGCTTAGCCCATTGAGCTTCGAGTTGCAAATCATAACGAATGTGCGATAATTTGGGTGGAATCCATGCTGAAACGGCGTGAAGATACATGGGAATATCGACAGAAAGATGCGCGTCGGGTACGACCTGTGAATAATTCGCTTAATCTCGGCCGACCAAACGCACTTATCCCTTGGATTTTCAACGGTACCGTGTTTCGAAATTTTCTTAATGGATTCATCTCTCGCAGCGCAGTTCAATAATATATTGGCGGTGTGACCTGAATTGAGAAGTTGGTTGGTTGCAAAATGTTACTAAACAACTCGGTTTTTTTAAGGTAAATACTCTGGAAGAATAAATTCTTGGATTTTCCTGTTTCAAATCTCTTAAAAAATTGGCAGTCATTTTTGTAAATTAGTAGCATGAACTTTTTCAAAGACGTGCCAGGGTTCTCCATTCTCTTATGATTTTCAAAACTTGAAAATTCCTTAATAATTTTTTAAACAGTTTTTTGTAGACCCTTTTCTCTAATAAACACAACAATACGCCTTCGAAAAACAGTTCCCATGTTGCCTTTGCCTAATCCGAACGTATCGCCCGCCTAATTCCATTTGATGCCACCTGTCAGGCTCTTCTTTCACGGAGAGAATTTGCCGCGTTTCGGTGCCCCTTGAAAGAAATCTTTGACATGAGGTGATTGTCTTTTTTTTGGTGGTTTGGCTTAGGCTAAATTGCAAAGATCACTACTATTAGAAGGGATAGAAATTGATTAAAAAAGTCCATAAGTTTTGCGCTTTTTTCGGGGAATGCGTTTTGCTTCCAAAAAAGATTCCAGCCTGTGTTTTTTTCAAAAAAATCTCTAAAAAAATTCAAGCCTTAGTTATCAATTTTCCCATAAAGTTTACCAGAAAAAAATTGAACTCCGCTAAAACTTTTTGGCTCAGATTTTGAAATTGTAAGTTTAAAAAAATGTAGTTTTTTTGAAGGTTTGGAAAAGAAGCTCATATTATCCTAAGATCCTGTTTTCATAAGCAAAGTCGGAAAGGGTTGAAAAAGGTCCCTAAAAAGGTGGAAAGGCTCCTTTTTGCTGCTTTTTTGCGCCTTTTATCGGCTCTTGTGCACCAACTTTGTTGCTTTTACCTTTTTCAACCATTTCTTGAGCCTTCAAAATTCCAGAAAAAATGAAAATTCGATAAAAAGACTCTTTTTTCTGCTTTTTTGCGTCCTTTTTAAGCATCTCCCTTTCCGCAGACAATATATACCATTCCCACTTTTCCCGAGCTTGAAAATAGTTATATTACGAAACATGCAATTATTTTGAGATAATTGTCTTCGTTGATAATTTATTTTTCATTAAAATTTGAAAAAAGCCCATTCGTCACAAATTTTGAAAAAGTCTGAAAGGTGCCAATTTTTTTCAGGCGCCTATATTCGAGGACACTTTTGAGAATCCACAATAATAATTAATTTTTTGGATAAACTGCCAATAGGTAGCTGGTAAATCTTCAAAAATTCTTTTCTCCCTCATCCTTAATAAAAATCACAATTTATTGCAAAGTGCGGTCTGAAAACTGCCACTTTTCTTCTCATGCTTCCATATTCGGTCTCGTTTTCCCGAGGATCGTCCTACGGTAGCGGCTAGAAGGCGGAGCGTCGAGGCGATGGGGCGTTCCGGCCGCAGACGCGCACTCTGGTTTTTCTTCTCTCAGTGCCGGTGTCCCTTTCGTTCTGCTTTTCACACTTCAAACCTTGGCTTGGGACTTGCCGCCAATCAAAAAATATAAAAGTCCCAACACCCCTTGACACCTTAGCTCAAATTCTTTGTGCGACTAAGATGCTCGAGTTTATTTGAAAAATGCTCTTTTTTGGTTTCTTTTTTTCTCAAAGTATGTAGTCCATACGCTCCTGTCTCAAAAAAAAAAGCACCAAACTTCTGAGACGGCTCTTTTTTTTTATGAATTTCTTACTAGATTTTTCCAAGTGATTGGTGAAAGGACTTCCAATTGATGTTTCATTTTGGTCAAGGTTAAAAAAATTTGTCTAATTTGCTTCTACTTTCATTTCTTTCTGGATGTAAAAAAATTTAAGTGTATTGTTTGAAAATTTCAATTTTCCTCGTCGATTCAAGTTGCCATCAGATATCACTCCATAATTTAACTTTCAGTAGCTCTCGTGCTCCCAAACCGCTACAATGGAGCGTTTTGTGATAGCGCTCCTGCTGGCCGTGCCGTCGGTCAGTGGAGCCTACTTTTCTCAGGTATGGACCACAATAAACCCAATTTTTTCATTGTTTGACGTCGCTATTCAGTTCTCGATGCGCGCGCCCGACCATGACCCTTGCCAAGACACGACAGGCCGCCCGATCCGCTGCGTTCCGGAGTTCATCAACGCCGCTTTCGGAAAGCCGGTCATCGCCAGTGACACTTGTGGAACCAGTGGACCCACAAAGTTAGTTTTGAAGAATGAAATTAATTTTTCATCCTGCTGGAACGATTCTCAAAGGTCTTCGAAAATCTCATGTTCTCACATTTTTTCTATCTGTTTTTTTTTCCTTCTGAAACATCTTTTCGGCGATTGAAGTCATTTTTGAGAATATCTGATAACTTTATTTTTTAAATCATGCTCCTTTTTCCTACTTCTTCATATCTTTTTACGACAGTTTTCTCTCATTCATAAATTTTTTCATTTAGAAACTCAACAATCAAAACTTCCGGTTTTTTTCCTCTTGAGCAAAAATAGTTTTCTCCTGCGATTTTGCGTTCAAGTTTCTCACTTTCTTTTCATCTGCTCCCGCTCGGCCATATCTTTTAATTGATCGTCAAGTCGTTTTTTTTTGCGGCTCCAAGTACCTCATTATCGCACACTGCAAACACGTTCAAGTTGCATTGAGCTTTCTGCCCAGTTTTCTCCAACGATTTATCGCTCATTTCTGTTGATTGGTTCTTTGTGAACCGTATTTTGAGAAGATTCCTTGAAAAAAAAAGAAGAAGAAAACAGACAAGGAATTGTATTATCATGGGTCGGTGGTCGCCGACGACTTTTTGCACAAACTTCCTTAATCAAATTAAGTTCTGTCGTAAGGTTTGTGTGGCGGAAAACGGCAGTTTCAGCCGTTCAAAAAATGTAAGTGGCGGCCTGAAAAAGAGTCGCCGCCGTTTTCGAATAAATATACCTAAATTATCGGTTACTGGCTCGAACGGGCGTCAAATTGCACACATAAACACTGATTTAGTGAGTTTTGTTCTATCGAGAGCGCATTTGAATCAAAGGTTTTCTGCGAGAAAGTTTTATTTTCACGATTTTCTGAAAAGTGCTGGAAATAGATAATCTGCTCGAGAACTCTTGCTGAGGTACTTGCAAGCGAAATTTTTTTTTGATCATTTGAAATGACTCAAAAAACAGCTCTATTTCTTGATACTATGACAACTTTTTTTAAATTGAAATTAAAAGGTCACACTCTTTCAAATTTCAAGAACAATAAATTTTAAAACCAATTTTCAGAGAGTTCTGGATCTACTCTGGGATGATTTACTCAAAAATTTATAAATTTTTTTCTAGGTTCTGTACCGTGAATGAAGGCGCGGATGGGATCATGAGGGAACGATGCGAAACCTGCGACGCGTCGGTTGCAGCAACCTCTCATCCGGCTTCCTTGCTGACAGACCTCAACTCCATCGGAAACATGACCTGTTGGGTCTCAACTCCCAGCCTGTCTCCGCACAACGTCTCGCTCACTCTGTCTCTCGGCAAAAAGTTCGAGCTCACCTACGTCTCCATGCATTTCTGCTCGAGACTTCCTGATTCGATGGCTCTGTACAAATCAGCCGATTTTGGAAAGACTTGGACTCCGTTCCAGTTCTATTCGACAGAGTGCAAAAAAGTGTACGGAAAAGAACCGGATGTCAAAATCACCAAGGCCAATGAGCAGGTTCGATTTTAATTCTGAATTCTACTTTTAAAAGGTGGAACAAGCCTAGTGATAATTTGACTATGAAGCTTATTAATTTGAAATAATTCTTGAAAATCCTCCCCAAAAAAAAGACACACGGAGTCAAAAAAAAATACCTCCACTCAAAGAAGTTCCAAAAGCTCGGAATCTGCGAACACACTAAAACTCTTCAAAAGCAGATTTTTCCAGGAAGCCGTGTGTACGGACTCTCACCAGGTTGCGCCAAGTGGCAACCGTGTAGCCTTCCCCTTCCTGGAAAGCCGTCCATCGGCCATGACCTTCGAAACTTCTCCTGTTCTTCAAGATTGGGTGACGGCGACCGACATCCGCGTGGTGTTCACTCGACTGAGCCCTGACCAGGTGAGTGTTGTAAGATTGCGCGTTGCAAGCGTGCGACACCTTCTGATTCATACACAGTCTCATTTTTTGCCTCGTTTCAGGCCGAGTTGTACGGATTATCGAACGACGTGACTGCTTTCAACAATGACACTGAGGACGGAGTCAAACAGAGATACTTCTACTCGATGGGCGAATTGGCGGTCGGCGGACGGTGCAAGTGCAACGGCCATGCCAGCAGGTGTATCGTCGACAAAATGGGCAAGGTCCGCTTTTTCGAGAGCTCTTCGCCAGGATTTAATGGCGTGGCGTCATTGAATGAAAAGAAACAGTGATAAATCAAGCACATGCTAGAATGAATCTACTCGGAGATAGGAAAGAACGTGAACTTCAAGAAAATTAATATTTAATGAGAGGAAAAAACAATTGACAAAAAAAGTAAATAAAAAGTAAAAAAAAACGCAAAAAAAGAAGGTGTCGTATTGTACTTCTATTCAGTTCCTGGAAAAATATTCGCTAAGATTGAAAAATGGAAAGTTTCGGTGATATCTTGGAGTTGGAAATTTTTCAAAACCCATAAAACAATATTTTCATGTATTTCTGTCTAAGCGTTTTTTTTTCAAAATAGTCTTCGAAAAAGTCTGAATAACACAATTCTCTCCAAAAAAGTGATTGATTTCAGTACACTTGCGATTGCAAGCACAATACGGCCGGAACTGAATGCGAGACCTGCAAGCCGTTCCACTACGACCGTCCCTGGGGACGTGCCACCGCTCAGAGCGCCAACCCGTGTGTCGGTGGGTCCAAGTGTTTTTCGGACCAATTTGCAACCAGTAGAAGGAGAGAAAGCTTTTTTTGGCCTCTTTGGAGATTTTTCGCCTTGAGCACTAGAACTCATCTGTATACCAACCTATTTCAAAAGCCCTTTGTCTTGAAAAAAAAAAAAATCAAGATCATCTGTTTTTGAAGCCAAACAGCACGACCTTGAATAAAACCTATATAAAGAGGCCAAAATGGTTTGAAATCCAGATTTTGTGTCCCCTATCAATCGGTTTGCCATTCTCACGTCGTTCCGATTGGGTTGACAGGCGTTCGCGCCATCCCAGCAAGACACTGCCAGCGTTCAACCGTGCGTGTTCAATGGCTTGTGTTGGGGTGGAGGGTGAATCTTTGAATCGAAAAAAAACGAAAAAAAGTGGAATTTATGGAAAAATTCCATCTCATTTTTTTAGACTTTTTTTCGAGGAGCCAGAGTCAAAAATTTTTTTGATTCAAACTTTCGAAATGGGCACTCCATTCAACGCTGGCTTTTGGCCTTTTTCTTTTTCATCACTGGTTAAAAAGTAGCAAAAAGCCTTAAAAAGTGTTTTATGAACAACTAGGAAAATTTTTTCTCGAAGCAACATCTGAAAAAAAATTCAATAGTTCTACGCTAAAACTCAAAATTCCCAGATTTTCTACGTTCTAAAAATCAAATTTGAGCAACGAGATCCTTTTACGAACTTGTTTACTATTCGTGTTTCTCATAATTTTCTGGGCATCCCAGCTGACCACTATTTCACTTTTTTTTTTCAAATCCAGCTGGATTCGCGAAAAACGGTGGAATTGACTGGCTATTTGCCAAGTGGAGAGACAAACCGCTGGTCAAGATGGTTTTCAATGGAAACAAGAGAAGGGTTTTGTTCTGTTTCTCGCGCGACGCATACCCACGTCCGTGCAGTTAATTCTTCCCCAAACACTTGGCACAATCACCGCGTTGGCCCTTATTACTGCCACCTCACATTAAGGCGCCAGATACACAACTTTTTTTGATTTGGTTGGGGAAAAGAAAAGTTAGACGCTTTTTCTTGAAAAAAAAAGGTTCTGAAATGACAGAGTTTAATAGCTTACACTTTATTTCAAAAAAAAGCCATAGCTTAAATAAATTCCTTTTCCTCTAACCATCGCGAAAATTCTGACTGTAATCAAGTTTCATCGGTTCTCGGTGACCTTTTTCACGAGATTTGGATTATCGTTGATTAATCCAAGTGGGGCGGTCGCTTGTTTGAGGATGGGAGCGGTCATTTCAAGGGTGCTTCTCGGCTGTTTTTTGACCTCCACTTGAGAACGCGTGTTCCAGGACACGGATATCTATCTAATAAGCGAAATTGGATTACGGAAAGGTTCTTTTTGGCTTTGTGATGAGAAAAAAAAATTGGTCAGCTTAGGAAACTTTTCAAAGGTAGACGGAAAGACGTTTCCTATTAACCTTCATAACTTTAAAAATGGACTCCCCTAGGAAGTTGATTTTTTTCTGATTTTTCGGGAAGCCTTTCCAAACAAAAAAAAACCAAAATTCATTGAACAAAAATACATGAAATAGGCGAAAGAAGCATGATGAATGGTATTCTCGAAAATGCGGACGGTCTCGGTAGCTGGGCCGCGAACCGTAAACCTTCATAGGCGTCTTTTACGACGGCGTTCACCTATCTGTTGGATGTGGTTTATCGCTTTTCGAATTCGCCGAGAGGCGCCATTCCTTTATGCATATATGCACAAACAAAAGTGATAGGTCAACCTCAAACAGTTGTTTTTTCTCCTTTCTTCAACCTACGTTAATCAATACAATGCAATATTTTGCAAAGAGGGGGTGCCATAATTAGCCACTCGTGCGAAGAACAAGTTGTGACTTGCCTTTTTGAGGTTCAAAAATGAGAAGTTGATGAATAAGGAAAAAAATCGTTTTATTAGAGGAAAAAAATAATAAACTCAGAAGTGAACCCTGATTAACAAATAAAAAAAGCAATATAAATATCTTGACTTTTTTTAAAAGTTTTTCCCTAAAATGAGTAGTTCATGGATTAGATCCCAAAAAAAAAAATTGGTTTTTTTTTTCTGCCAGAGGATCCCTGAGAAACACAGCCTGGTGCATTTTTTTTTCGCCCTGCGGATAAATTTATGATCCAATAACACGGAAAGGACAAGTAAACACGGTTTTTGTAGTTCACGCCGTTTTCGCGCCTTTCAATAGTCATTAAGGCGCGATGAATGGCTTTTTGTGGCCAAAAATTTTCAGATGACGTGAGAAAAATTTTTTCCACACAGTAAGGTTGATTTTCTAGTAATGCTTTTTTCCGAAAAAACGTTCAAAAATCGTCAAAGTGCTTTCATAATGACTTGTTAAGATATTTATAGACTTGGAAGAAGCCGAAAAATCTTTACAAAAAAATCTATTATGATTTTTTTGAGAAATTGAATGGAGCTAATATTGCTCAATGAGTATTTCAGAAGATCGTCGTGAATAATTTAGAATTAAAATGAATGAATATGTCAAGTTTCTGCAAAAGTAGGAAAGAAGCCAAAGAGTTTAGAAAAATCTGACGCGATGTTCAGATGACTAGAAGTACCTGTAGCCGTTCTCCACTGGTTGAATATAACTACCAAACTTTCCAAGCTCCGTCCTGGAGAACGTATACTGTAGTGCCTCCTTTTTCCGGTTGGATATCTCGGCTCGCCACAGGTGTCGGGAGCCGCGACACACAGCCGCGTATTGTTCGCCAAACCCCGTATTAGCCAGCGACGGAAACGATAAACAAACTCGCGGCTTGTTCTGTTTAATGGTCAAAAGGTGTGAAGCCAGCCGGGAGCGTTCGTTCTGCTCTCAAGGTGCCAATTTACAATCCGCAAACAAGCATCCTTTTCTTCTCAAGCCGCTACATGGGGATTAGCTTGGATCAGTGTTCCCTGAGGACATTTTTTGGTCTGGAGTGTAGAATTTAGGAACAAGACAATAGGAAGATAAAAAAATTCTTGGGTTCAAAAATCGGCTTGGTTAACAGTTTGCGAACTGTTTATGAATCAATCAAAAAAAAGAGCGACGGAAACAGTAACCAAACTTTTTTCTATTCTGCCGGAACTCCTTTTAATAACAAGCTCAAGAACGTAACTCATATGTGAAAAGACGATCTTGAAAGCTCCTCATAATTAAAAAAGCCCATCGAGCTCAATTCATCAAAATATGAATTTTAGAAAGAATCAAAAATCCAAAATCCCCGAAAAACAGTTTCATGACTTTCCTTCTCTCATTTCCATCAAAACGAAACACCCATTGTAAATTAACGTCTCAAACAATCAAATTCGACAATTTTCAGCCTGCAACTGCAATATGCACGCGAAGCGTTGCCGATTCGACCAAGAGCTGTTCCGAATGAGTGGAAATCGGTGAGGATTTGAGGGATTTGTTGTGAGAAAGTCGAAAAAACTTGTTTCTTTTATTTTATTAGCGTTTGTTGAGAGTTGCGGTAATTTTGGTGAACAAAAATGATGGATTTTGGGAAAAATTTAAGATCAATTGGATAAATAAGCAGAGGTGCATAAGGACATAATGAGAAAAATGAGATTAAAAATCGTCTTTTTCATAGTCAAAAAGTGAAAAAAACAATTTAAAAATAAGAAAAAAATGACAAAAAAATATAAATATAAATAACTTAAGCAAAAAAATAAAGGAATGATTACTTCAGCGACCGTGTATGAAGTGCGCTCCATAGACAAACATTTTGAAATACCCCGCGCCATCTTTTTTTTTGGTCACAGTTTGGGAAAAAAAAATTTTTTTTCCTTTGTTTCACCTGTTTTTGATTCTTTTAAATTTTTTCCATAGTTTGCTTTTTTTCCTCACTTCAAAGAGCTTATCAATCTTGAAGGAATGAGATGTAAAGATTTACTCACCCTACCTTACCTCAAAACTTTGAAATTCAGAAGTGGCGGCGTCTGCCTGAACTGTCGGCACAACACGGCTGGCCGCAACTGCCATCTGTGCAAACCCGGCTTCGTCCGAGATTCCTCCGTGCCGATGACCCACCGAAAAGCTTGCAAAAGTTGGTTCTTTTCTCGTGTTGTCGCAATAATTCAGCGGCCCTGTGTCAGGTGCCTCTAGAAACAATTAATCAAAGCCGCAAACGACCTGATCCGCTCGTTTTTTGCCTAGTCTTCATCAATTTTTTTTCCGGCCACTTTACACTTGACTCGAGCTTCCACTCGGTTTTTTTCCGCTCTGGACACAAACTCAATGTTGCGACGTGGGTAAAAAAAAAGTTGGAAAAAAGTGAAAAGTGGAAGAAATGAGGGGCTTCCAGAAAATAGCCTCTCCGAAAAACTCCTACCTAAAAATGAAACTGTTTGAAAATGTTTTCTTGAACAGATTTTTTTCAAGAAAAAGAAGTAAGAAAGGCCGTTTTTCTGAAAAACTGTAGGCAACTTTAGTTTCAACCGTCTTTTTATTCGGAAAGAGGCTCAATGAAAAAAACAATATTTTTTTAAAAACCTAAAAAGCTTCAGATTGAATTTTATAAAAAAATTTTTTTGAAAAAAAGTCAAGCGAATCTGAACTTTGGTTGATATCCAACTATTTCCTGGGAACTTTATCATTTTCTTCTCTCTCTCCAACTTCCTGAAACTATCCAGTATCAGGTTACGTTCAACAAACGACGAGAAACGTTGTAAATTCCTTGAGACGAAGAAAAAAAAACATGCCCTTTTTTTGGAGTCCAAATTCGATTACCGCCTCTCTCCCGAATGGGTCTCTCAATCCACGAAGAACTTTAATCAAATATGGCACCCTCATGGCGCGTACTCGAAACGTAACATGTGGCAATATGAGCCGCGAACGGAAGGGGGCTATATGGTTCAATTACGCAACATTCCTGCAATTGTCCATTGGCAAGACCGCCTGGCAATTCAAATGAAAAACTGACCGAGTGGGCTCGTTTTGACCCTTTTGACAACACGAAATGATGCTTCATACACGCCGTTTAGATTTTCAGTTTTCAGGGAAAAACATCGAAGAATTTCCTTGTTCAAGCCCTACAAAAACTGATTTTTGGTTTTTCAGAGCATGGTAAAGACTTTGAGATAACTGAGAATCTTCATTTCAAATCTTAGTTGATAAGGGTTTAAATCTACATTTTGATCTTCCGATCCCTTTTTGATGTATCCCATACGTTTCCATTATACCTGTGAACCTTTGGGAGACATATGGACAATTCTACCCTTGAATAAATTTTTTCTTGGTGGGAAGACTAGGAGAGCCATAGCTTCACTGCCCACCTGTCGATTCGAAACTTTTCAGCGTTTTTTCAGTTTAGCTTCATCTTCTCAAAAAGAATCTTCCAATGCGAATGTGGTTATGGCAACATTTGTACAATTAGCGACGCCCGACTAGACGGGAATCCTCGACGGCAAGTGGGCAACCTTGAATTGTCAGCGGCGCGCGATGAGTGCCTTGTGAGGCAAGAGACTGGCCGTCCGTCTCGGTTACCCAATTGCTCACACCTTCGCTAATCTCTTTCGCTTCTTGCGGGATAGATGCGAAAAAGAAGCTCAAATCTGATGGACAAAGTCATCAAGGGTCATCTGAAGGCCCTTGATGTGTGCCGATGACATGTTACTTGTTGTTCGCAAGAGTAAATCCAGATTTACGGCTGTAGAACTTCGAGCAGCTGAGATGGTATAAGTTGTCAATGGTAATCTGGAGGCCTTTAATGTTCGCCGATAACAAGTTAGGCCGGCTATGAGACTAGAAATCACTGTTTCAACTCACGGAGAAATTCTAAGCTGTAAATAATTATCTAGAGCCTTCTAGATGTGTCAATAATAAATTGCTCGTTTTTTAAAACTTGAAATCCGGTTTCATTACTGTTTCAAGCCTTTGATAGAATTTGAGTTAACGAATTCCTCAAAGAATTTCGCGTTGGATACATGATTTTTTGATAAATTGAGTTGAATTCCAGTGTCATTTCTAAATGATTTTTAAGATTCTTATTTTCTTTCAAGTAGAGATATTTCTAATAATTTCAAATTACAATGAAAGTTGAGGTTGTTTTTAACAACTTCAAAAAGCCCTACTTCTTTCGCTTAATTGACGAATTTGTCGAGGCGTTTGATTCTGTTTTCTCTCTACAAAAACCTTGGTTGATTGAATAACTTTTCGAATGACTGATTTTCCGTCTGATTGCGTTTTTTTTTCTTTCTTCGTTGTTGCTTTCGCGGGAAAAAAAGCTGATGTTTTTTTGTACGGAGGGCAAGTTGGCCGAAAGATTACATCACAAGGCGCCAGGGGCCAAGAACATTTATCAGCGGATGAACCGACAAATTGCTCTCGACGCGGATGAGCTGCTGATCGATGTCCTTCGGATCGTGTTCTTTCGCTAGGCTCTCCACGGAAGAGCCTTCTGACGGAGGTGCTCTCGGAGTTCCGCTCGGCTGCCCCGGAGGAAATTCGATCGCGATCTTGTAAAACACTGATTTACGAGCGTTGCCGTTACGCCGTGAACAGCAAGAGTTTTTGCACTTGATTATGAGGGGAGGGCTTGCTTGGGAAATGAAAAAAGGGAAAGTGCGGTTTTTTCCTTCTCGAGTTCACTAAAAAATGTCACAAAAAAGAAAACAATACAAAAAAGAAAATCCCACAAACTGAATTTTTAGGTTGCTCCTGCCATCCAGTTGGATCCCTTGGCAAAAGTTGCAATCAAACTTCTGGCCAATGCGTTTGCAAGCCTGGAGTTACCGGTACAACTTGCAACCGGTGTGCTAAAGGCTACCAACAAAGTCGATCCACCGTCACTCCTTGCATTCGTAAGTTTCCTTTCACTCTTTTTTTCCAAAATAATGCGCTTTTTTGTCTTTTGCGACCATCCAAGCCGTCATGATTTATGGCCTGAAGGCAGGGCCGACCGTTGCCGGATAATCATAAACAAACAGTAGCCATATTGGTTGGGTAGGAAGCGCAAACCCGGGGACAAACCTATCGTATTAACATATCTAAGCTTATTAGCATGTATTATACCAGCCGAGCCGGTGGCTTTGCTCATCTTACAGCTCGCCGTTGAGAGCGTCATTAAGCCGTTACCAAAGCTGAGGGGCGACTTCATAATGAATTTTTAGAAAATGAGCTTAGATTCATGTAGAGTTTCAATTGGGCTTTAACCCCGCCTTGAACCCGAGAAAAAGTTGAGAAAAAGGCGTTTCTAGTCGGGCGTATTTCATGAAAAACCGCTACCTCTTTTCATATGTAGAGCCATTCTCTAAGCGTTCAGTTTCTAAGTTCAAAAAATCCAAAATGCCACTCAATTTATTCATCAATTTTTTTTCAGGCATTCCAACCAAGGCCGATTTCGTTGGAGAAGATTCTGCCGAGCAAGGTGAGTCATTAGCATAGAAAGCGAGTATGCCACCTTTGGCGGCATCTTGAAAAAGGAAGGAAAGACAAACATGTGCCATCAAAACTTCTAATAGGATCCGCAGTATTGTTTGCCTTTCAGGAAAGTGTGCGAAATGTCGCATCGTCCCGAAACGTTTGAACCAGCGCAAGTTCTGTAAGAGGGAACATGGTGAGAATTATTTGGTGAACTCGAAATGATGATTTTCATTTTCAGCTTTGCAAATCGTCGTAGTGAGCCGTGAGATGGAAAACGGCTGGGCCAAGTACCGTATCGTCGTGGAATCGATCTTCAAACGAGGAAAAGAGGGACATCAGAGAGGAGAGACTTCTTTGTGGCTCTCGGCTCAAGCTGTCGCTTGTAAATGTCCCAAGCTTCGAATTGGTCGTCGGTACCTCCTTCTTGGTGAGCTCATCCTTTTTTGAGAGAAGGGGTGCTTGAACTAGTCAATGTACCTCAACATAGACTTCGATGTCTTCATACACATCTTTCCGGTCGATAGCTCAACACTCAGAAACAGAAAAAGAGCTCGACAACACTTGTTGAGAGGTCGACATGGGTTTTCAGTCGCCGGCTGACATGACAAATGATCAAAATATGCAAATGCAAAGGAGATCCTTTTCCACTAGTGCGTTTTGGAAGGGGTTGTCAGTGCGATTAGCGACACCGCGCTGGATGTTTGAGGGCTGCGCGAACGTGTGAAATCCGCCGGAACAAAGGAAAACAAAAGAAATTTGTAGATCGCTTCAAACTGCCCATAATTCTCTTGATGTGTTTTCCAAAGCGGTGGCCCCAATTTGACCGAGTTTTTTTTTCTGCGGAAATAAAATCAGGGATTTGGCGAAAGGATTTTTTGGAAAAGAAAATATTGGAGACTGAAATCCACTGCATTTTATTTGTGAGAATTAAGCTGAAAAATAATAATTTTTTGAAATTTTCTATTCGTAAAACATTCTGACTAAAAAACAACAACTGCGAAGCGTTTTTTGAAGTTAGGTATTCACACAAAGGACTATCCACACTTTTATATTTGAGTTTGTTTAATTTTAGAAGCTTTATCCAGTAGATCACCCTATTTTCTCGAGAAATTTTTCCATTTAGAGAGCATCCTTGTTTCAGTTCCAATTTATGAGGGAAAAAAAAAGCAGATTCTACCCGAAGAACAAGTTTGTGTCAAGTGCTGAAGGGCGAAAATAACGACAATTAACAAAATTGTCCAATAAAAAGTATATTTTCAGGCAAAGACGACACTGACGACGAACACGAGGGCATCGTCGTCAACAGCAAGACGGTCCTTGTCGACTGGGACGATGACGTCATGGACAAGGTACAGCTCGATTTCAAGTTGAAACGGAGTAAAGTGATCGGTTTTAGGTTGTTCGCTTCTCAAAGAAAGACAAGTTGGGACAGTGCCCGGCGGGACATCATTATTAAGTAACGAAACTCATAATTCATGTATTCTCTATTCACCGTAGCTTGAGAAAACCAGAAAAAAAATATTTTTTTGCTGTTCTAAATGTTGTCTCAAGCCAACGGTGGATCAAAATTCATTTTTCGTGTACAATTATTTTGTTTTCTAGCCAATAGCTGTAGATTCATAGCTATGAGCCTCAGAATCGTGACCATGATTGAACAAACCTCTCTCTTTCCAAACCAATAATGATACAAAAATAATTAAACAAACCTCAACCTTTTCTTGTACCCTACCCCTTGCATCCGTGTGAATCTCCGTGAATCTAGTTTTTTTTTTTTGGCTTGTTATTTCTTTTTACTGTTTCTCGTAGCTGCCATATCAACAGCTGTTCTTCTCCACAGTATCCCATACGGTACGAAACCATGATCTTACTTTTCTCCCATTTTAATTATTGCATAATTAACACCTTCTTACAGATTCCTTGCATGACAGTAATAATCCTTTTCTGTCGTTTTATCGGTTGTGAAGTTCAACTGCAAACTATTTTCTTATGTTGCTTCTTTTTTTGAATCTCTTGACTCTTTTCAAAAATAAAATATCAACATTCTGCGGGATTAAGAAAAAAGGTAACAGGTGCATTGGAAGAACCATAAATACTCTTGAGATCTGCATAATCCCGAGCCTTGCAATATCGGCTCGCGTAAAATGATTTCAGAGGTCAAATATTCTCGATTAAAGATAGCTTTATTCGGAGTTGGACAGTTTTTCCTGATTCATATTCTGAAATATCTAAAAACGACGGAAAAAAAAAGCTTTCAGCTAAGTGCCAGGTACGGAAACGAACTGAACCCAAAAAAAACAACTCGACCACTTTATTGGCTGGAAAGTGCAATACTTCTACTTGAAATTGACTACGGAATAGCCCGTTAAATACAATTTGCAAGAGTAGAAGGTGGCACCAGCTTGCACCAGAAGTTTTTTCTGGCATGCTACTCCAAGATTCCGTGGATTTTTAAATGAAATGTCCCTTCTTATGTTTTTTTTTAAAGTGAAACGTTGAAAGTTCGAAGTTTTTATATTTTATGTTTGAATTCTTCAAAGTTCGTGCAATGTTTTTTTTTCGAACAAGAAGAATAATGCGGATAAAATTATCAAGACGGCCAACTTTCAACTATACAACGAAAAAAGGTCCCAAAAAAACCAATTCCCTCATGAGCCTTGGTAGATGGTTGACGAGCTGTATTTCTCAGAAAAGCGTTGGCCGCACAATGTTCGATGACCGACGGCCGAAAATGAGCCTCACGGGAATCCACGATAATTCATTTTGCCTTTTCAACACTTGTTCTTATCTGGGAAGCCAAGTTTCAGTAAGAATTATTTTTTTCTGCTTCAGCATAATCTATGGAAAAACTCAAAATCATCAATCTTTATTACACTGCGTGCTTTTGAACTTCTTCACAACAAATGACACGAATAATAAATAAAATACTGAGTATTCATGTTTTGATTGGAGCTAACAAAGCAAGTTAGTTGATATAGGTAAGCAATAGATCGTCGATGTGTATAAAAAAGTTGAGGTGATCATAAGAAGTGAACTAATGAAGAGAATGTGTACAGCACCAGGAGAAGTGAAAATTCGCTATTCAGAGCAGAAATATGTAAAAAGGAGAATTTACAAGAAGGTATCTTGAGCCGAGCTGGTGCTCGTGGGATGGGAAGTCTTTCTTGAAGCTCTCCTTCTTGTACTGTCCGAAAGGAGCGCCGTGTATTGATTTGGCTCATCGATACTACTGGCGCATAATCTGGAGCTACAGTTGCCCAAAGACCGGTTGCTGCAAAATATACATTAATTTTATGAAATGCTCTCAAGATCTCTAGTCTATTCACCATCCACTTGCTGATAACTTGAGTATGGTTCAATTTATGCGAGTTTACAGTTTCAAGATACGAAATTTCATTTATAACGGATAGAAAAGCGGTTTTTTAATGTGAGCAAGTGTTTGGTGAATGATCTATCGTTTCAATCCAAAGTTGAGGCGTCAAATTCGACAAAAGCTTGAATAACATTAAAATTTCGGTTTTCGGATAATTTTCTTGATCGGGAAGATCGGGTTTTTATTTGACTCCTCTTGCAATTTTGACGTTTCAACGTGGTAAATTGAAGATAACGATCAAGAAGATTTCCTTTCCGGACTATAAATGAATTTTTCTAGACGAGAACTTTTAAAGGGCAAGTCAAGAAGTAAATCTTCATGTTCGCTATGTACTCGTGCTCTGGAAAAAAAAGAATAAGGTTTGAAGGGATTTTTCTATTTTTCCTATTATTCATCCTCTTTTTCACACAGGTCAAGATTTTGGTAGAAGCTATGCAAGCGATCAAGGGAGATAGCGGACAGAAGTAGCTGGTTTGATGGTTATTTCAAAAAAAGGCTCAAGCAGTTGAAAGGGGAAGGTATCGCCAAAACACACACTCAAGACCTTTCATTGTTCACTTGATGGCGTTAATCGCTTGCCAGAAATACTGCAGAATGTGTTGGTTTCAAAGTAAACTCCATCTGTCTTGAAATAAGAACCAACCTTTTGTTGAGCATACTTTCTCCTTCTTGCTTCCGCACATTTTTATGCTTTTCGAATAAAATAATCCAGAGTTTGGGCGAGAAAATGCACACCAAAGCAACGTTGGCTGACATGGAGATGGAAATGCATAAAGATGTCGTTTGGATCTGAAAATTAAGATTTTCCTATTATTGATTGCAAGCCTTGAAAAATTTTAAATAAGGTATTTTTTACGGAAGATTGAAAAAAGGTTGTGTCTTTATAGTGACGTTTCCCTGAGGTTGATGAAAATTTCAAAAATAGTTCCAGGAGAAAAAAAAACCTAAAAAAGTAGCACGAAAAGAGCCAAACAGATTTGATCCCTGTTAATCCATTTCTCAGGTCTTTTTGATGGACTCAAGCATATAAAATGTTCAAATCTAACCTGAAAATCGCTTCCTGTTCCGAAGAAAAAGAATATCCAACTGAGCCATACAACACAAGTTGTGTACATCGAGAAGCCAATAAACTTGGTTTCATTGAAGTTTTCTGGCACCTTGAATATCATAATAATCAGAACAATCCGAAAAAAACGACTTACTTTTCTAGTTTTAACAGCATAAATTGTGCATAGAATGAGAAGCAAGGCGTCATACGCCAGGGAATAAAGAAAATGATGATCTGGGACGTTACAGGTCAAGACGACCTGATCTCTTGTCGGATAGTGATGCCTCCATCCTGAAAACTCGAACTTTATGCTTTGAGATGTTTTCCGCCGTTTTTCAAGCTGTCACCTGGAGGGACAACGTAGAGCCAAATAAGGCTGCCAATCAGCTGAACACCGGCCAACATACCCGTCATTACTACCTAAAATATCAAATTTTCATAAACAGGAACTATATTATGAACCTGTGAAATAGGCGAAATGAATTGTGGCCTTTGAGCGGTTCTTGTATTGAAAATTCGGGCGATTCTGTTCGTTTTGACGAACATTGCCGCGTACAAGCAGGAGAATGCAAAGCCAATACCTGAGATTGGGTTAATTTTTATCGGAAAAACCGGTAAACCAAAAAAACCTGTTCGTTTGATAGCACAAACCGCCGCGTTTGGCTTGGCTAAGAGGACGAAAGTCATACAATAACACATAATCATTGATATGAGCAAAATGTAGCTCAATTCGCGACCCGACGCTTTTACCACCGGCGTTTCATTGTACCTAAAAATATTCATAGATTTTTTTTTCGAAGGAAAAATTCACATGACGTAGACAACGATGACGAAAATTGTTGAAACAATGCCGATAACGGCCAAAATTGCTGGAACTATGGAGTACATTGACTTCCATCGCATGTACTTTAGATGGGCCACCGCGAGGTCGAAGCAAGCTTTGCGATCTTTTGTTGGCCATCTGGAAAACTCCTCATAGAAGTCTCCAAAATTGTATTTACAAATTTGACCTCAATCGATCTAAATTCGATGCAACATTTTAATAACTGATAAATTTTATAAAAATAATATTTCTGTTCAAAAGGCAAAATATCCTTAAGCTTACTGGCGGCATTGCTGCTGATTCTCTGAAGTGACATCTTATAAAAACCCCTGAGGGAAGTCAGTAATGAGCCAAGATTACAGAAAAAGCGCGCACATTTCTAACTGCGAAATTAAATCCGTAGTGCTAAATTACCCCTTTCTCCACTATTTGCAAAATTCTTGATTTTTCTTTTTTTTTCTTAACCTGAAACGGTTTTTGGTGACATGTTTAATTTTTTTTTCAGGATTGAAAATTCGCTTTTTCCACTTTTCACTTTTCCACTTTTCCCATTTTTTTCACTTTTCGACCCCTACAAGGGCTGTTTTCTTTTAACCCCTATTGGGACCTATGTTTTCAATTTTAAAGCTATCAAAAATTTTACTTACTTTCCTTGCTCACAAGCGACGCAATGAGTTTCGTTAATAAGGTACTCGAAATCTTCGCATTTACTGCATGCCCAGCAGCATTGTTCGTCCTGAACGCTCAATATTTTTTCAAACCGTTTTCCAATAGGAAAACCTTGATCAATTGTTTCCGGTACCCCACTTTACAAGGTAATGAACACACTGAAACTGGAGTTTCGTTCGCATTCCACCAGAGTTGCTCATCATAAATCGTCAACTAAAATTGTTTTCATGCTTACAAATTTCCAAAAAAAGTTTCCATACGTTATTTTCACTCCAATGACCAATTTCCACATAGTCCGACTGGGATTCGTCTTCATCTCCAAGCATCCGCCGCCTTTTATCCAAAGATTTCGGTTTGTAGGTGAAAATGGTGTAACTCGCGGGACCATCTCCTTGAGCTGAGAAGTGGAATCTTTTCCCGACAACGTCTGAAACAAGTTCTTCATTCCTATTTTTTTTCAGCATTTTCAAACTCATTCAAAGATTCGTAAAATTAGAAGCGCTGTTTTCTCATGCCTATGCGAGGATTATTAAAATTTTAATGAGCTTTGAATGACGTCCAAAAATACACTTCCAATAAATGGGATGCGAGTAAATACTTGAGCCCAAGCGGAAGTAGTCACAAAAAACAAGCGTTTTTTTGCAGAATTATATTTATATTGCTCGATTATGTTGAAATGAAAGACTTGATATTTTCATAAAACAAACCTTGTCAGATTCAATATAGACAGAGAGGCCGTTTTTTCAGAACATTTAACCTTCCAAGTGTCATTGAAGCCAGGTAATATTAACAAAACCCCGAAGAATCATGAAAAATAACCAACTCACCATCAAATTGGACTTTGAGAAGGTAGTTTTGGTAAAAATCAGCTCCATCGATATTCTGCATGGCTCTGCAGATCTCCGGCTGGCGACTGTAGCGAGAAATCCAGGAAGTCTCGATCGCGTCGTCCGGACAATGGACATTTTTCATAGCCTGAAGTTTCCTGATTTTTCAAACGGATATTTGAAAAAAGCAACTAGTGAAGTTTCTAGGTAGTGCTCTTCTACCCTCTCATTCTTTTTGACTGTCTAAAAATCAACCTGTAAGCCATGTGCGATCGCGTAAACCGCATCAATGACAAACTGCACTTTGTCGTCGGCTTTGAACCCCTCAGTTGTTTGCCGAATGTCCTCGCATCTGAATCAGAGGCTATTTTTGAATTATGTATAAAAAATCCTGAAATACGAGCCACTACGAGCAAACAAGGAATGTTGCGATATTTGCAAGTGCCGTGTAAGGAACAGACATGGAACTAAGTACAAAGAAACTTTTTGAAAAGGATATTGACTCGATTATTTAAGATTCTAAAAAGTTCTCTAGTTTGTAGAGTGATTCAATGCGTTCAAGCATCTGAAGACTTATGAAGAACACATTTTAAGCCATTCCAAATGCGACTGGAAAATTTCAAGCCTCTAAAATTTGCGAAACCTGTTAGCGTTGGATGACACTGGAGCTCCGAATTCACATTTGTACTTGATTTGCCAAAGTTCTCGTAGCCATTTATTGCGCTCAAACTTTTCTGTACCAGGATGGAGGCTCATGAAGTACTGAAAGTTTCACAGTATTCTCAAATATAGTATATAAAACAACCTCTTCGAAAGATGGGACTTTCTGAGAAGCCAGCATCAAAACAATAGCTCCTTGGACAGCCAATCGATTTTCACCAGCAGTATATTTATCATTGTTCCTATCCCAGCTTTCTGAAGCAAGCCTGAAAAAAACGTTTTGCTATTTAAACTCTCGTGAAAGCAGTGCGTCAGACTCAAAACGACTTGCGCTATAGCTTCAGCGTTTCCAGCTAATCTAAGTGCAACCCGATAAAGAAATCATACCAAATTATGCGTTTTTTCGACCCCGACGACAAATGCATTTTTTCCGCCGTATGTCGGAGCAATTCTGGAATGTACTCCGTTCCAACAAATAGCACCACTACAGTGGCTCCGACGTTCTTTTCCGCTTGTAATCTGAATTTTCGTTTTGCTTTAATTTTTTTTTCGAACGCAACTCACTTCTGAACTAAATTATTTGTTGACTCCGTAAAACTTTCTTGTTTGTTCTGTATTCTTTCTTCCAAAGCGATACATATTCCTTTCTTTCTTGCTTCTTTCTTAAAAGCGTCGGCGCCTGAAAGCGAACTTTTCCGTTCAGGAAGTTATAATGAAAAATTTTCACCTAGCTCCCCGTACTCGTCCGCAGAATAAACCAAAGAAACGTAAGACCATTTGAATTTCACAGCTATTTCTACCATCGCCATCGCTTGATAATCATCAGAAGGTACTGTCCTGAAAACTACAAAGTTGAGAACATTAATCAAGAAAAAACCTCGCAAAATATTCGAATCTGTTTTTGTCCGATAAATCTGCATTTGTACTCGCTGGACTGACTTGAGCTATTCGAAACAACCGTAAAAGATTGGCGAGCTGAAACGGGTAAGTGAACTAAAAGGTTATTTTTATTTTTTCAAAGAGTCTTTTTCCAAGAGAAAATTGACAAAGACATAGCACTCCATCTGAACACTCCATCTGATGGATCTGAACAAAACTTAAAAATAGTTATGAAGGATAATCGATTATGGAGTCACCCTCAGGAAAGAAATAATTAAACCGCTGCCTAGCATAAAAAGAAGTTTTTTTTGAATAAATAACTTTGAACCTGTACAGAAACTGAGCTGTAGCTCCCGCCTACCACAGCCGCTACGCTTTTTTTCTGGCCTTGTTTCCTGATTTGCGGATCTCGACCATTCCTAAACGGTCATTTTATCGCAGCCCAGCTGCTTTTATTTGCTTACTCGCAAACGTAATCTGACGCCTCTGAGGATCCAATCAAATCCCTGACAAAATCCAAACTTTGATTCAGAGCGTAGGCTGGATTTGAACAAGAATCCACGATGAGTGCACCCTGAAAATTGATTTTTTTAAAAGATAAAACTTGCGAAAAATTGATTTTATAATGGATCTTTGAATGATCTCCTTTGAAAAACTCGAAAAAAATTCACCAGCTTATAACCTCGAAGAAAAATCGTTCTGAGCGTTGATTTGATCGAGAGCGTAAAGCATCGCTTCCACACGGTGAACTCCTCTGAAAAATCGGATTCAGTTCTTGAAATTATGTTCAAAAGTTTTTCAAACAAGGTTCAAAAAGTATTTGTATTTTTTTTTTCAGTAAAAATAATGATGCATTTTTCGAACATAAGGCTTTTTTGACCTCCTCATTTCTACGACTCCAATGTCTTGATTATACTTTAAACGGCTCAATGCTAAACCTCAAAAAAGGTATAGTTCTAAACAACCGATCAGAAACGACTTGCGCGCGGAAGCAAGTTATCTTCCGTTTTAACCGCAACTTCTTTGGAGCCCTAACACCTTTCCGAAATCCTTGGACGATTGAACTTATAAGTATAATAATAAGTATGTTTTTTGAATAGGTTTATATCTTTTTTTATAGAAGCTGGCTGGATCACCTAGTCTCAGCGATTTCTCCACAAGGCTCGTCACCACTTTGTGATTTGGTGTGAACTGGGAAAACGCCGCCAATCAAAATGTCGCCTGGTATCCGGATTTGACGCACCTAAACCGTCACTATTTTTCTTAATAATCTTTCATAATATTTGGTTCATTTTGTTATTTGACGCTTATCTTATTTTTCACAGTTCGCGAAGACCGGAAAAAATATGGTAACTTCTCGGTAAGCCGCAGCAAAAGGAATTTTTCAAATTTGCCAAGGAAATCGCTCAAATATCCGCTGGCCGGAACAAAGGCAAACAAAAACATGTCGTCATCAATATCGAGTGTCAATTAGTTGCCCATATGATAGCCTTCGTGGAAATCGATTCAGAAGAAGCTTCAGCCGATGACGTCATCCGAAATCGGAACTCAGTTTTCGAGGAAGCAAAAGTCAAGGATGAAGTTTAACTCTGCGAGAAAATTCTCAGTTTATCACGGTTAAAATTTTCTCGGAAATTAGCTAGACTAGTTGAAAACTCTGCTTAGATCCTCTTCTAAACTTTTCTCTCTCCAAACCTGTTCATTTTTTCTTATTCGAACTAAAAAAAGCCTCAAGGAAACCTGATGAAACCTTCAAAATATCTCTCTTTTAATCACCATCTGTTACCTTTGGCGGTGGGGCGAGGTCGGACTTGTCGGCGTTCTGAAACTGTGGTTGCTCTTGATGCACATTTACCAACGGCACACTCGTCTTGGAGCTCACGGTGTCCTAAGGGAACACAATGTTGCAAACGGCATGCGATAGTGGGAGACTTTTAATCTTGGTAGAGTTAGGAACCCTGGATTTAAAAAAAAACCAAAAACGAGCTTGTTAGGATACGTTTTTCAGAATCAAAGCATTTTCTATGATTTTCGCGGGAAGTTTTGTATTGCAAATGTTGGCCTTGAAGTTCCCAATAATTGCTGTTCCAGGCTTCAGATAAAAAACATCTTGAAGTCGTCTTAGGACTCCTCAATTTTTACTTCTACTGACGCAATTTTATCCTTTTTACTTCACATACTTTTGAAAATGACTAAATAATATTTGAAACCTCATTTTTCAGTGATCGGTGACACAAACACTCCTAACACCAAACGATTTGAGAACTCCGAGAGGATTCAAAAAATATCAAAGATTTAATTTTTCACATTTTCACAAATCCACACTATTTTAATGATCAAAAAAGTTACCTGTGTCGCGAAATTGGCATTGGCCAGTATCTGCGTGGCCAACGCCAACACCGAAAACATGTGTCGGCTATTATGCCGCGTCTGCAATGTGCGATCATGAAACTGTGATGTTATATAAGATTTCGAATAAAGATTATACTAATCTAAAGACAACAGTTTCACTGGTTACGTGTGCCCGTAACTAAAAAAGCCAAAAGAGGCGTAACAAACATTTGATGTATTGAGTTTTTTCTCGGGGTTATCAGCAGATAAACTGGATGAAAAATATCGAAAAGGGGTCTCAAAAATCTCTATTTTAAAAAAACGTTCAGGAATTTTTTCGACTCTCGAAGCCCCCAAAAATTGCCTAGCATTATCAAAAATTAAAACCATGATCAGCTCGGGTGCATCCAATTAGAAAAGAAGACAATTCAGCCGCCGTTCAACTAATAATTAGGAGTTCGGAAGAGAAGCAAATTTGGGGCAAGCGGTGCTGGCTACGTTTAATGGAAGCTTTTCTTCGACTTGCCACCCCCTTTTTCCACGAGGAGAAGAAACACGATATGGGCCAATCTAATGAGCAGCCGATGCATGGGTATCTAACACCATATTTGACTCGGAAATTCTGGAAATTGAGTCGAAGATCTTGAGAATAGCCGTTTTATACATCGATAAACGTTAATATTTTGAAAAAATTCCTAGTTTCTCCAGTATTTTTTTGCGAAAAATTGAAAATGCTTAAATTTTCTAGCAGTTTGATAGGCTTCTTGATGGTTGATGGATTTCAAGGCATTGAATTATGCCACAAATTGAAGAAAATGTGTGCTAGGAAAATCAAGCAGGAGATCAGCATTTGACATTCTTGGACCGTTTATTAGTTTTTAATAACTTATCTCTAAATTATTTTGCTGGACCTCACAAGAAGAAAAAATGGGAATGAAGTGCTTGGACTACACGAACACTCTCTCTACCGCATGCTTGGAGGAAGGGGCAATTAAATGAATACCACTGAAAAAATGGCCACGCGTACCCGAATCCCGGCAAGCTGATCCATATTTGTCTTCGCTTGTACCAACTCTGCGCATACCTCAATCCGAATGTTCACAGTTCAGCTTCACAAGAATGGGTTCAGATTCTCCGGCGTTTCGGATTCCCCTGAATGGGCCGACGGTGCAATCACCTGAACTCAGAAAACTTGAAAAAAAGACAAAAAACAGCGGTTAACAGAACATTTCAAAAAACGTCAAGTTTTGGGATCACGAAAACTGCTGAGAGATCATTTTGCGCCCGAAGATAAAATAAATTTTTTTCCGCTTTAAAAAAATCATAAGTTGCAACACTCTAGCGAAAAGTAACAAACTCAGAAAAAAAACAACATTTGAGATAGAAAGGATAAGAAAAAGTATAGAAATTGCGTGAAAGACACAATTCTCAACAATTCAAAGCAAAACTTGTGTTTGCTGGAGATAATCCATTAAAAAAGGGGATTTTTGTCCCCAAACGAGATTACCGCCGTATCGCACTTTGAGGAGTTCAGTCGCCTTTTGTGATGCTTTGGTTCAAGTTCTGGGAAAACTTCTGCGAGAAAAGGTAGTTCTGAGAATGAATAGGATTATTTTTTGTCGAGTTAAATGAGAGGTTCAGGTTTTCGCAGATCATTTAAGAGAAGAATGCAAAGTTATTTTTTTTTCTCTAAAAAAATTGCTCCAACTAAAAATTGCATCGAGAGGTTGAAAAGCCAGAAGGTTTCAGTCGTAGATAAATGTTTGAAGGTTTTATTGGAAAGTCGTTGGTTCCTCATAAAAAAGATCGCAGGCTTCACCTTAAGTGATTTCTAATTAGCCAGTTGCTTAAGCCTCAAAAAATAAAAAAATTCCATAAAAAAGAACTAAAATACTGAAGTGATCAATATTTTCCGGTTTCAAAAATTTTAGAAAGTTCGACACGGAAAGAAAAACAAAAAATGAAAATAAGGCTATCAGAATTACGTTTAAACTTGAAAAAATTGCATGAAACTTTAAGAAAATGAGAAAATTGTTCAGAAAAACCCGTGAAATGTTTTGCTGTCGAAAATTAATTGGGCTACCATTTGAGCTCCAATTATCAGCAATATTCTGGAGTTTGGTTGAACAACAGCTATTAAGGTTTGAACGCGAGAAAACACATTATTTTTCAGTCCATTCGCCTTTTCGCTCAATCCCAAGGGTTCGACCGGGATCCTATCAGAGCTAGGCTGCTGGCGGCGGCGGCAAAAACAGATACATAACCGCATTCGGAAAAAATTCGCCTTTATTCAGCTTTTAATTTCTTCCTCTCCTCCTCCCCGTTCCAATTTTTTTTTGAACGAGCTATCGTATTTCAAAACACCCTCCGTCAACAATTATTTGTCTATTCTACCTCTCATCTTCTGCCCATTTGCCAAAATAGCGCCCACGGTCGGATGCATTTGGATATCGATGGTCGTTGCCAGTTATTTATTTGGACGTTGAATTAAAAGCCACGGCGGTTTTTCTTTCCAAGCTTTCAGTTCAAGCTGAATCGGAAAATAGATCTTTCTCAAGAAGCGCTGTAAAATCTTGAAAGAAGAAAAAATACAATTTTGTTTGAATAAGCGAAATATATAAGTAGTCAGTTTAAAAAAATTGTCTCATTTCAGAATAAAAACTTTTGTAAAAGGTTGTTATTTTTCTTTGGGTTATAATAATGATAGTTTAATCAACTTCAAGCAAATATTTGAAATCGAATTTATTCATTCAAAAAAAAAATTCCGTTTTTCTTGAGCGTCTTGGCAAAGGCTCAAAAAAGTAGCAATTGCAGAAAAAAAATCCACTCAACAAAAAAATAAAAGCTCCAGTTCATTTTAGAAATGTAAAACCATCAAAGCCTAGATTTGTTTTGCTCATTTTCCGCAATCCTCTCAATTTTATGGGGATTGAAGGCAAAGATTGATTATTGCTAGACAGAAAAGCCAAATTATTCAAAGAGTGTAATTGAGAAAAGCAGACTTCAAAAGACGGCAGAAAAAAACAAAAAAAAAGATGAAAGACCAGTGGCCGAGAAAACTGAGGTGTTAGAGCAACTTGGCCAAAATTTGATTCCTGAAGTTGGCAACAATTTCATTCAGCGCGGGCATATTCCATTATGTCAAGTGCGCGCTTCCGAACTTGGCAGTCAGACGACGTAACATTCCGTTAGACCTTAGGATGGAGACTGAGGCTCAGAGGCGGCCATTGTTTGTCCCCTATCGGTAATTTCGGAAGGGTACATATGGCCATAATAGGATTGGAAGTATTGCGAGAGTCTATACAAACCAAAAAAGATGACTTCTTATTATATAGTTTATTCTGAGGCTATATGCTTTAGTACAAACTTCGAAAGTCCTTATTTCGCTCAAAAATAGTTGAAGCAAAAAAAGCAAATTTTTTAAACATTGAAATACTTGACTCCTGATACAGCGGTGGGTGGGCTCGAATTTGAAGAAAAAGATAATCAGAAGGCCCTAAAACCGCTTAAGCTTTACACTCAACAAATGAGAAAGTAAAAAAAAAGATCACATAAAAAGTAGGTTGAAATTCCCAAAATTTATTGATTTTATCACTAAAAAATCTCCTAAAAATTTAAATTTAGAAATTTCCTCTGAACATGGCAATGACAACCTCGTCAGAGCCTAAAACCACACAAAAAGCCGAAAATTTGAAAATAAATTTTTGTGCCCTATATAAAAAGAAGCGGTTCGAGAAGAATGAATGGGTTAGGCCACTCAGAACTGAAAAGCACAGAATCTAGGGGAATTTGTCATGGGGTCGCAGGAGCAGGAGGCCAAAACAGGAGGAATTCAAGAAGCGGCGACGGCACAAAAACGAGGCGGTAAACTCGGTTAAGTTTGGCAACACGGCCTCCGACGAAATCAAATGTGCCTCAGCCACGCTTCACGCGCTTTATTCGTGTAATAAACGATTTCCTGGCATCTTGGATAGAAATTCCTTCTTTTTCTTCCTTTTTCATGCCGGCTCCTCGCACACCTACGACTGAGTCTGAGAGAAGGAAAGGAAAAATTCTTTTTTAGGATTTTTGGGTGGAACTTTCTGAACTGGATCGGCTCAATGATAGTAACCGCTTAGCTACCGCGACGCTTTTATTTTTTCTTTTCCGATACAACATCGTTTTTTGAGTAAGATCTTTCCCCCAGTTCTTCCAAATACTCGTTCAATCGTCGTTTATTCAAAAAAAAAAAGTTGTATTTCAAAAGCCCCAAATTTACCTCCTTTTCTAAATTAAATGTTTTCGAAACTCATTTCACTTACCAATTTTTCTCTCTAAAAAAAAAAATATACGAAATGTGGTGCCGGAGGCGGACCAACCTCAATAAATGCAGGAAACGCACCATTAGAAATTCTACAACTTGTACCCGGCATCAAATTTTCTATTCAGAATTTCTCACATTCTTGGAACGTCTTCAGATATTTGAAAGGTTTCCTTTAATTGGAGGATCTTAAATCGCAGATGTAAAGAACAAGGAAGCAACTTTTTCAAAAAAAAAAAAAAGTTCAAGAGAATCAAAAATTAAATGAAGCAAAAAGCAGAGATATATAAAAACACATAGGTGGAGTAGAACAAAGGTATCGAGAAGCCCTGGAAATCATTGGAGGTCCTCAACAGCTTCCGACGTTTGATTGGCGTCTTTGAAGAGCGTTTTCCTCTAACCGCAAACATAATCCTTTGAGGGAAAACTCCAAAATGGGGCGTCGTCGTTCTTGTAGGAAGCACAAAGAGTGACAACTCCGAGTTTCACAGCAATTTGAGGTCGACTATAAAGGCAGAGAACTCACTCAATTTACACAATAGGTGGACATATTGCACAAAAAAAGAAGTCTGAAGAGCTGTACAGAAAAAAAGCCTGTTGGGGAGTTGAAGTAAAGGGCTTATGTTTTTTAAACCACAAAGAGGGCTTTTTTTCTTTTTTTTTTGACGGCTGGAAGTGTTTGGGAAAAAGAAAGAGGTTCAAAATAGCTGCAGGCTGTGCTGCGAAGCTCTATTTTTGATATATGAGAATGAAACGATTTAATTATTCACATCCTAATCAAAAAAATTAAAAAGACGTATGAAAGTTTTCTTCTCAGAAGATTTGTCCAGAGATCCCTACTATTATTTTCTGAACCTAACGATGAAGGAGCCGCAAAACCAATTATTGTAAACAATGAACTGAGGTCAGGAGAGTTCATATTGAGACAAAGTTATGGGAAGTAGTTTCAGAATCAAAGTTCAAAAAATCAAATTACTAAACGATTTGCAGTACAGCTTCATGAGAACGAAATTCAAATTCGCTGCAGTTTTAACTCAAAATCTCCGGAATGCAAATGAGGATTCAAACCAAGTCGCAAAGTTTTGTGGAAATAAAAGATTCAGCGAGGTAAAGCAGGGTCGACAGCTAGAGAAGCGTGCGAATTGCCGGATGAAGACGTGGAACAGTTAAGGCCGCACTTCTTTCCAATTGAGCCACTTTTCACCCACCGGCGTTGCACCACCTCGTTTTTTCCTTTTTTCTTATGTTTTTCCGAGCACTTTTTTCCTTTTTTTTCATATTACTGTGAAGATTGATGACAAAAAGTTTTACTGCACTTTTTTATGTTGTTCTTGAAAAAGTTTTTTTGAACAACTTACTATAAAAAAGGAGGGAGAGGTTAGTGAAGAATGTTTCTAATGACAAGCGAGTACTCATGGAGAAAACTTCATTTTTTAGTTCTATTCATACCGATTTTCTCAGGTAAAAAAAAGTAAGAATGAGCAATTAATTTAGAATACCTTCGTCGTAAATAAAATTGCAGCTTTCGAACCGTATTTAAGTTGACGATGAAAAATTCTTTCGTGTGAGAATTTCATGAAATCTCTAATTGCAACAACTTTAAGCTTGTGTTGATGTTTAAATCGGTGAGGTTGAATATTCCGCACAGAAAAGGTGTTTTTTTTCATACAAAATAAATAATGAAAGTGTTGCAATTTAATGAGGTTGAACTCGAAAAATTATCTTTGCTTCTTCAAACTTTGGAGCAAAAGGTTAAAACGAGTGAATTGTTCCCTTTTATAAAACAAATCTACCTTTTTTCAGCTGAAATAAACTTCTTCTTTCCACATACAATGTTGTCGTTACTCTCTTTTTTCGAGAAACACCATCCTTAAGCTTGAAATATGGACTTCAACATAAATTTCTCTCTGTAAGACGGCTATTAGTCTTCGGAGAGTGTGAGGAAGTGCTTCTCGGAAGGAATCGCGGCTGACCTTGTTCTTGAAGAAAAACAACCTTTTATTCTGTTAGCTTTGGCTTTGAGATTTTTCGATGGTGATAAAAATTTAATTGAATATGAGAAAAAAATATTTTTTTATTAATAACGATCTGAACATGAAATCACGTGGAGGTCGAATTTTTTTGATTTACATTATCTGTTGCTCGAAACTTTTGTAATAATTTTTATTTTGAAGAAACTGAAAAATGCGGCATGGGTCAGTCTAAGAAATTATAAGAAACAAAGAGGATCTGCCGCTTCTCTATTGTTTTGAAAACACCGTCTCCATTCTTAGGCATGAATACTTTGATCCTTGAATTTACAAGCGATCAGATCAAAAATCAAAGCCGAATTAGATATCAACGTGTGACAATCACTGTGAGGCAATATATACAATAAAAATTCAAAAATAAGCTCAAAAGCTCTTCTGATGTATTATAAACTCTCATATTCATCTCTAGCAATCTCCAAAGAAAAGTACTCTTGGTAGCACTTGATACTCGTCGCGGCCACGTTTGTGATGATTAGTGAACTTATCAGATACGTCGTGACGCAATCAGCAATTAAAAAGTTTTTCTGAAAGAAAGGGGATTTAGAAATTAAATGAAAAATGAAAAGATTGATTCGAAGAAAGGAAGGAGACTCGAGTGGCTCATCACGCCATGTTTACCGATTTCAATGGTTTTTCTACTCTATTTACCCGAAGAGCCGTTATTAAAGAGTGCCACTTGGAAGAAGTTGGGATAGAAAACTCACGCTGATAATAATGAGGATACTGGAAACGAGGATCGAGTAGGCCAAAATATGGTACAAAACGCCATGGAGCACGCGGCTTCGATGAGTTTTTACATAGATTGAGAGGCTGTACACTGGATCGGACCTCCAAGCTGAAATAGATGAAACAGTAATGAGAATCATTGATTTTATTCGAAAAATAATCAAAGAAAACCCAGGAATTCACCAAAGTATACATATCGTTTAAAAAAATATCGATGATTTCCGTGGGGCAGACAGCCGTGTAATCTTAGGCTTAATTTTAAAAAAACTTTGCTTATAAATTCGAATAAATCCTTAAAGAAAAAGAGCTCAAATATAAAAAAAATATCCGCTCACAAGAGCGGATAGGCACTAGACGGTACTACCCCGCGCTCTTCGCGCGTAACCTTGCGCGCGAAAGTTTGAATCTGATTCTTGCTTTTTCCATTGTTTTCGGGTTTGCCGACTTTTAGTCAAATACTTGCCGTGAAAGTGACCGATCATTTGAACTGTGTTGGTGGCGAGCGAAATAGCCGTACCAATCGAGAGGAAAAGTAGATTTATCTGTAATCAAGGATCTAAACTAATAAAATAAAGTTTACTAACGTCGAAATCCAGAGAAGAGGCTCTCGAGGATGCAGTTAGTAGAAAGATGATGGAGATGACGAAGATTATTATGCTGGAAACTGCGACGGTGATGATTTCTGAAACAAGATAGTGACAAAAAAAAGATTGAGGTGACATCGAATCGGCAGTTCTAAAACAAAATTATAAATGGCGGTCCCAAACTGACGTCGAATTTGGCAGTCCCAAACCAAAATTAAAAGTGGCAGTCCCAAACTAATATCGAATTTGGCAGTCCCAAACCAAAACAAAAATTGGCAGTCCCAAACCAAAATCAAAATTGGCAGTCCCAAACTAACATCGATTTTGGCAGTCCCAAACCACATTTAAAGCTGGCAGTCCCAAACCAATTTTAAAATTTGCAGTCCCAAACCAAAATTAAAAGTGGCAGTCCCAAACTAATATCGAATTTGGCAGTCCCAAACCAAAACAAAAATTGGCAGTCCCAAACCAAAATCAAAATTGGCAGTCCCAAACTAACATCGATTTTGGCAGTCCCAAACCACATTTAAAGCTGGCAGTCCCAAACCAATTTTAAAATTTGCAGTCCCAAACCAAATTTAAAATTGGCAGCCGCAAACCAAAACAAAATTTGGCAGTCCCAAACTAACATCGAAATTGGCAGTCCCAAACTAACATCGAACTTGGCAGTCCCAAACCAAATTTAAAACCGAATATGTATTTAAGCACTCTCTAAAACTTACAAAGTTTTTTTTTCGTGTACAATTTTCCAGAACCATTATTCACGGAAGCTAAAGCTTTAATTATCGTATTCTTCTCCAAATAATAGTCAAAAACCTGCTCTCCAAGTTAACTTCAGTATGCTTGTCATGTTGTGATGAAACAAAGAAAAGCTCACCAATGAATCTTTTGCTAGGAACGGCACTCCTGTCGTACCGAAAAAGTTCCAGATGGTCGGAGAAAGCTCTCGTACCATCAGCGACCAATGACAGGCTACTGGCCAATATGCCGAGGACAATCTAGGATTTCGAGAAGTGCTTATATAAGATATTACTATGATAGACATAAAAACCCATTCAATAGCATTGAAGAATTAAAAATACTGACTTGGGCTATGACGGCGACCATAATGTACGTGGTGCTCAGCTTTTTCCGACATTCTCCTGTGAAAAAAATTATTAATAGCTTGGAATTTGATTTATCTACTTTTTTTATCAAATAATATTTGAGTAAGAAAAATGAGACAACAGCAAAACAACAAAAAAAAAGTTACCTGCGGCCATCGATCGTGTTCACTTGTTCATTGTGCGTTTGAGGCAGAGGATTGTAAGATTTTCGTTCCGTATCGAACATGTTATCTTCCATTTCAACCCTTGAAATAATTTTTTATTTATGAAATTGATGGATATTGGTGACGAAATGGAAAATTTTCAAAAGATCTAGAGATTACAAGGGTTGAAGGGAGATTTCAAACTGCATTGAAAGTGCCTGTTTATGGAATGTTAAAGAACCTTTTTAAACACCAAAACTAAGAAGAAATTACTTCCAATTTTGATAAAGGGACTATTAAGCTTCTGAAAAAATCGAGTCCCAGAAAATAACTCAATAAATTCGAAAAGAAAAACCTGGCAACGACGATTCCTTCGGCGTTTTGGGAGCTCATCACGCGGCGAACGGGTCAATACTGCAATATCAACGCGTCGAATAACTTTATCTTATCTCTCAACGGCTACTCATTCTTGTTTTGTTTATTTACCGTTTTTCAGAAAGTCAGTAACAATTCACTCGGGGGCTTCCCGATGCTCAAAACACGGATCTTCAAAAAAAGAGTAACACAGTAACATTTTAAAATCAAATATTAAAAAGAGCGTGAAAATTGATTATTCAAAGCAATATCCAGGATTCATTAAAGTGATTTGTTAACTCTGCCTGTTCACATATATTTTCTCTCAGAATAAATTTATGTTTTTTTGTATTTTTTTATTCCGTCCCTATATTTAAATGTGTTATATACTATTTCTTCATTTCTTTGAAGTGGGTCCAAAGAACCAAAACCGTTTGATTTGTTTATAAGAAATACACACGGTCGCTCGATATCTGATATTAACAACAGCGTGACTCACTAAAAGCTTTCTCGGCCATCACAATGGATGAATAATATGCAAGAACAAAATTTACGAATTCGACATTTGAAAATATAAACTGTGAGGATGAGAAAAACATGTTTATCATCTACCAAACTGACTTTTTTCACCCAAAGCTTGAAAACAAAGGACGAAAGGAAAAAGCCAAGTATACTCGATCCTTTTTTTCAAAAATAGCTCGAATCGTTTGCAGTATAATATTATTGCCTTCAATTTATAATTATTGGCTACCAGCTGAAATGAACAAATCAAAAATAGGCGGAGCTGAAAATCTCGGTCTACTCGTTCTTTCTAAAGCTTATTTAAACCTGAAGTGTCCAATAGAATTCAATAGTTTGAATACTTTGGCTTGAGCCGTCTGTTAAAAGAAACATCATTCATATTTTCCGTAGAGTTCCTGATCGTAAATTTTAGGCTTGGTCTTCCAGAGTTCAACCTGTACAATCTTCGGTCTTTCCGAGAGGATCACGCCTTTTCATCAAGTTACGGTCCTTGTTTGTAATCAGTCGAACCAATCTCAAAGTTTTCGATGAAAACTTTTATTGTCACCTTGTCTAGACATGTAAATTTTCGTCTTTTCGCTGTCTTAACATTTCCACAAGCGATCGGGGGCAGAAAAAGATCTTTCGCGACAGTCATCGCCTCGGCGCGGCGAGCAGTGAGTAAGCGCATCCACGGCGATCGTTATTTTTAAGAGGATACCGTCTGGAGTAAACCTCAGAACACAAATTTGAATACAAGTCTCGACAGAAAAAGATAAAAAAAGGTTTAGATGGAATCTTAAAAGCTCTCCTTGGAAGGATCGCTATTGGAAATGGATTCGAGGGAGATTTTCGAAAATCTTAGTTTCTCAACTTGAAAAATATATTCTATAAGTATAAATTGAGTGTCAACTTGTCTTTTCTGATTGAAAAACAATTCCATGCTCAAGCTGACAATATTTCGTGCGTAGTCTCTCCATTCAGACATAAGTTTCTGTTTTTTTAGTCGTTATATTATCATTTAATGTACTAATTTAAGCTCTGCCCAGTTTTAAAGTTATTGGAAAAAAATATAAATATTCATCAAAAACTTAGAGAATCTATTTTTGGCCTAGTTTTTTTAATTTTAATTCAAAAATAATTTGATGAAAAAAACAAATATGACTAATAGATATCCTGCAAAAAAACCTAAATAAGATTTAATAAGAACATCGTCAGTCAAGCGTCTTAACCGAAAGGTTCGAGACCTGGGGCTATGAAAGTTTGTTATTAGGGTAAATCTTGAAAGTTCATTTTGAAGACTTTATTTGTTTTAATTCATCCAACTTTTGGTATTTGATATTTTCGAACGACCAAAAGTGCAAACTCAAAATTTTGAGAAGAAAAGGTTGCGTTTCAAAACAGCCTTCTTACATCTAAACGACTCATTTTAATGGGGCGCCACCGAGAGTGACGGACTCGCACCGAATTGCACAGTCGCCCCGGCATGGGAATCTTCGCCTTCCGCTGGTTGGATCGCTTTCTCGCTCTCAAAATTCAATAGATTGTGGGAACCGAGAAATTCAATTATCAATTCAGTATTCTTTGTTCACAGACTTTCGAAACCATTCTCAATCGTTTCAAACTTTCTTTCTTTATAAAGTTAGTGATATTTTTTTTTTGCCTTTTTTGGTTTTTTGATAATGCTGACGTGTCACTCCTTTTTATGCGGATTCCAGAAAAATTTATTAGTCCCAATTTTTTCGTAGGGCTTTGCAACTTCTTTCAAAGTTTGAAGAAGTTCTCAGCGCGCGAAAAAATGAAAATATGTGGTGAATTGAGTAACTTGGCTGAATCCTGAAACTAAAGCTTCCTCGTTTTCAATAACCTTTATAAGGGCTCTAGAATGAGAATTAATTGAGCAATATCGTTTTTTCGTGATGCTCAGTCGACAGAGAAAATTCAACGCCAATGATCAAGAGAGACTTTAAGCTCTATGATGATACCTGCAAAAAAATTGGACTTTCAATGAAACTCTGCCAAAGTGTACTTTAGGACTTCCTGATTCCGGAAAAAAAAAAATTACTTGCAATAGATCTTGTTTTCGACTTATGGAGCATTAAACTTCGCAAAGTTCGAAACTTGTGACTAAAAAGCGCAACTTCAAGAATCGCCTTAACTCGAAAACCATATTTATTGCGAAATAATTTGACTTGTTCTGGATCAAGAGGTCCTAAAGAACAATACAGCGAAATTTCATTAAAAGTTCAACCGGGGGCTCAAAAACTTCCTAGTAAGGTATTAACTGTCTTGGTCAATAGTCTATTCAGTCAGTTTAAAACACTGTGTAGTTTTAGAAATTAGAAAACTCCCAGGATAAGGAATAACATTGATTATCGACTTTTGAAAACACTGTACGTTTTGAGAGCCCCAGACAGCCTAAAGATATCCCGCCTCCGGCAGTGCCATTGATGCGGACGCTGTCTAGGGCTCTGTGTCAATACTGTACGTTTTGAGAAACGCAGACAGTGCACAGAAAGTCCGCCCACGATCGAAACCGAATTATCAGAATTTGTGATAGAAAAAGCGTAGAAAGCTAGGAGAGCTTATGAATCAGCGATTCGCGCCAGAGAAAAAATGTTGAAAACAACGCCCCTCTCGAGCCGCATAAAAGGGCGGATTGACCGTTGACTTCTCACAGTTGCCGTTCCTACTCTCGATAGTCCGCGATGCAAGTCTATCTCCCTGAATATGACTTCACCGATCTCGAGGACGAAATTGATCTGCCCGAGATGCCCCGTAAGTCTTTCTTCATTTTTATAACTCATTGCATTTCTCCGCTTATATAACTTTTCTTCAAAATGTGAATTTACAGAGAAGAAGACAAAAAAACGAAACATCTTCGTTCGTACCTACCGCCGCGTCGTGAATCGCATGCTGGCCATCTTTGCTGGGCCACCACCGGAGTACTTTGAAGACATGCGTACTCTGCGCGAAGCCGAGGCGGCAAGGGCCGCCGAACTGGAGGAGCAAGCCAGGGCCGCCGAGGACGCTGAGGCTGTCCGGCTGACTGAGGCCGCTCTGGCCGCTGAAGCTACTCGGCTGGCTGAGGTCGACTTGGCCGCTGAAGCTGATCTGGCTGCTGGAGCTGCCAAGGCTGCTGCGGAGGCTAAGACCGCCGTCGACGAGGCCAAGTTTGAGGACGTTGAGGACGAGGCCGATGAGGCTGAAGACACGCACGTCAACGACTACTATCGCGGTGTTGCTGAGGACATCGAAAATGTGTCTTCGGTGCCTTCCGACGACGACGTCTTCGCTCTTCCTCTGCCTCGCATCTGAACCTTCTTCTTGCAGAAATTTCATAATAAAATAAATGTTGTTGTATGATGCTCATTTTGTAATTTTTGAGTAAACTTTTTAACTCTCTGTGATCCGTGTTTTTTCAAAGAAATGGATGAAACGCTGCCAAATTAACGTCTCCTCATGTCCTCGTGTTGCGCAAGTTCAAAAGCAACTTGAACTTAGCAAAATCAATAGTAGGAGGTGCCGATCTCCGGTGGCGCCCGATCCAAAAAAGCCTCTTTTTGTCGTCTTCGCTGCCGTGGTTTTCTTCCTCGCGATCATTTTCCCCTTTTGTGCCTGGCGGCAGCTCCCCTCACGCCAAGCTCTCCTTTCTCTGCGATAGATTTGAAATTTTGGCGCGTATTCAATTCACCTTAATTCATAGGTGTTTATATCGTTAAAATTGAACGTTTTTTTGAGCTTTTTCAAATCTACGCTTTCTAACGTTCTCAATCTCAAAAGGCAGTTTGGAATTAGTAAAAAAACCAGTTAATTTTTCAAAGTTTCACGTAGATGCAGAAAAGTGTTCAGCATTCAAAATGAGTTTCTTATTCGAAGACTTTTTCTGGCCTATTCATTGTCGATCGGCAACTGAATTTATAAAATTAGAGGTATAAAAACAGCCAACTAGAAAGAAAGCTTTTAGATTTTCACCATTTTTCTCACGACAATAATAAGATTTTTCTGCACATAAATTCACGGCCTCTCTCATGGAGCTCGAAAAAAACAACATCCCTGAAAAAAATTCAGTAGATTCTCAATTTTTTTCTTTTTCTCAAGTCTCCCCAATGAATCTTGAGTTTTTCGAAATCATATGTCAATTTATTAAAAAAAGTAGAATAGTTCATTTTTGAAGGAAAAATTTTTGTTGCCCTGTCAATTTTTTTGAAAAACGAGATTTTGAAAAATTTTTTTTGTATCTTTCTTCATCAAGTAGTCAAAAAACTTATTTGTTTCTTATCAATAAAAAAATTTCAAAAAAAAAAAATTTGAAGTGCTTACAAAAAATTTTCGAGAGACTACTTGAAAATTTTTCTGGCAATTTCTAAAAGGTAATCGAGATTAGAAACTAGAAAAAAACGCCGGCATTGGCACAAGTCCCTGTTTCGGGCTACAAATTTTTTTTTGGACACGGAAATGAGCAACTCTGCGCATTGTTTTTTTTTTTGAATCCGACCTCTCTAACGGTTTTGTGTAGCAAGTTTTGTTAAAAAATAAAAACTCGTTCAAAGGTGCATCCATTTTTCATGTGTACTTTTTCCCAGGTCAAAAGGAGCTTCATTATATCTCAAAATTTTCCATCTTCTTTTTGTGGGGCGCTCTGCTCTACAGTACGCTGTCGAACCATTTTTTGCGCGACTCGTTTTCTCGTTTTCTCGCGTCGCGGTAAGTGGAAAAAACGCTGGTCAGACAGTGTCAGACTGCCAGAGGGAGCTTGGATACAGAAAAAAAACAAGGCGGAGAGCCGCGAACGGTTGCGTCACCCTTCGGGAAGGCCTCGTTGGATGGTGGAATACAGATGTGTGGCCGTGCCAGAGCTTTTTTGTTTATTAAGATTGTCCTGTTGCTGCGCTTTCTTATACCACTCAAAAAAGTTGGTAAATTAATAATGAGCCCCTCGTTTTTTGATATGCGTTCTATCGAAAAAGTTTCGGTTTTTATGGAATGACGTTGCCAAAAAATGTCTACGATGAATTTGGGAAATAAACTTGTACCAATCTATCAAATTGGAACCCGAGAAATGGCTCATTTCTATTTTACCGGCCTGGTGGACTTGTCTTACCTTGTAAACGTTGATTATCCCCTTCTAGATCCCTAAGTTTCTCTTTACCTTATGCTGTGAAATTGCAAAAAGAGCAAAAGTGATTAAAATTTTGTTCGATTCTTCAACATTTGCAGAGCCTTTTCGATCATAAACTTCGAACCTGTGAAAAAATCGGCCATTTCATTAAAACTCTTGCTTTATTTCGCACCAAATGATTCAAAACATCTTTTTTTTGAGTCACTTTTATTTTTTAGCTCTATCCTAATCTCGCGGCTCTGTCTATATTGCGCTATTTTTGAACGTGATTAATTTTGGACGTGAAACTCTGGAAACTTGATAAAAGTTGTCTGTGAGATACTTCTCAGGCTCCCGTGGATTTTCCCGTCGCAGTTCTGCAAAGTTTGGGAGTTTCATCTGTGATATCCCCTATTAGATCATTTTTCTGTTTCAGTTCAGTTTTTTTCTGGAATTCAAACTCAAATTGCTTCAAAATTTTATCAAAAAATATGATTTTTCCGGGAACTAATTTTCGACTTCATTTCAGTCAAAGTTTCACTCGAGCTTATTTCAACTCAACTGCCTCGTATCACGCTAATGAGGACACATTTAAAGTACATAAACCTATAGCTTCAGAGCATATTAAATCCTGAAAAAGTTCAACTATAATTTGCTTATGACACCTAGCGCTGCACTATGGCAACAGATTTGAGCGGGATTTTTTTTTTAGAAGGAATCTCTTTTCTTCATTAAACAATTTTATCGATTTGCCTTTTACGTAATCTTCTTATTCCCCTTGAAAACTTCAAGTTACAGCTCGGCTCACAGCTTGCAGTTCTCAAGAAGAAGAACGAAAATGGTTTGTTCATTCTAAAAAAAACAGATATAGTTCTTTTTTTTCAGGAGGACGAAGATCGCCCTCGCTGTTGTGTAAATGGCGATGTTCGTTGATTTCTTGATATTGACTTTAAAGTTTTGTTCAGTGCAATCAATGCTATTCGCCAACTTCTCCCACTCCAGAAACACAATATCAACATCACGATTGGTGGTATCAGCAGGTGAAGAAAGCTTGAACTAAAAGTCAATATGGAAATGGAACACGGCGTTTATCATTTTTATTGGATTTATTAATTTCAATTTTCGAGGTCGTAAGGGGTTCGCCATGTTTGAGAGATGACACAAAATTTAACCGTCTTAGACACGCTTAAAAAATATTTTGAATGGTCTTCAGGACGCCGCTATGAAAGTGCTATACTATTTTTTTCTTTCTAATAAAATTTTTTTAGAATGAAGAAGGATTTTGCGGCTCGCCATCTCAGGAATATCAGCCGAATGGTCTCTGTTGCTCGCAATTGGATCAAAACCCAGAAAGAAACGAAGACGTTCGAGAGGTAAACTCGGGTTTTTTTTTCAATAAAACTTTTCTTGAGGATCTGGAGGGAGAGAGGCCCCGTTCGCCTTCCCCGGGTCTCCAGCAAAATCGCGTGGCATCGCCTCAACTGGATGAAGTTCAAGAACAATATGAATACGATCACGAAGCAACTCAAAGTTTTTTTCAATTATTTTTTTGTTTCTACAGGTGCTCGCCACGCCGCCACCGCCACCGCCAACGTCACCGCCACCGCCACCGCCGCCGCCACCAGAAGAAGACGATGAAAAAAAGAACCAGATGAAGATGATGATTTCTCGAGGCGTTCAACGCCACCAATTGGCGGTCGATATAGAAGTCCTTCAATTTCGGTAATTTTGAAGTTTGTGAACTATTCAGTGACTAAGGAACCAGACATTGCTTTTTGACTGTGACTCAAGGGATCAGGTGAAGAGTTAATCTGATTTTGGACTTTATTTTCCAACTCATAAGCAAAGACGTGAAGATGTGTGGTAAAAAATTGATCTACTAATAATTCATAGATCAGGCTAATCAAAAAATTCAAATTCAGGATGGGGTTCATGAAGATGATGCTCCGCTAACGCGCAGCGTCACTCCTGTCTCTCCCTTTGAAGTAACTTTATTTATTATATGCTTTTCAAGTAACTGATCTTCTCCCTTTTTCTAAAAATCTTCCTGACGATTAGGATAATGCTGAGCTTTAGAAAAGGGATGAATCTGAACAGGAGAGAGGTGGAAACAAAAGTAATGAATCGGAGAACGACTCTGAAGACGAAGAGAACAAAGAAAGTCGCTCCATGAAAAAAGGATCGAAGGTAGTTTCCATTCTGCTTCTATGTTGCAAGAACTCCAAAAGTAGTATTCGATTGTGAAGCTTGAAAAATGGAACCAATTTGTATCGAAGTCGGCATGATATTCAAATCTAACACGTAGGATGGGCTTTCACTTCAACGAGCAAATTTCAAAAAGCATGGAGGATGGAAGTTTTCAGCATACGCACAAGTCTCGCAACGTGTCCGAAAGTCCGGACGACGACGTGGATGGAGAGAATAATTCCGATGACGGACACCGTCGCAAAAATCGCTCAATGAAAAAAAGCAAAAAGGTTATTTTTGAGCTCGCATTGTCTAAAGAGAACGCAAACGTTGATTTGTAAATATGAAAAGTAGAGAGAAATTTGATAGTTCTAGAGAATGGAGTTCGCTCAATCTTAAAGATGAGCCTTTGTCATAAAAACTTTCCATCAAGCACAGTTTAAGCCATTAACAGTGAATTGAATAGTTCAATGTTTAATGAAAGTTTTACTTTTGTACAAATGTATTGAATAATGTTTCAATTCAGAAAAGGAGCAGCCCTTCCGATTCGAACGATGATGGTTCTACGGAAAACGGAGATCGGTGCGCTGCTTCGCTGAGAGGAGCTAACAGTGAAGACGAAATTGACGAAGAACCTCATTCTTCCCGCCGTTCCGCGTCAATTCGTCGTCGTCACAGAGGGCGTCCCAATTCGGTAACTTTTAAATTTGCGAGCTAAGATTCTGAACACGAAGCTAATGTACCAGGGAACTTGGAAAACCTAGCTTGAACTAATCAAAAAGATAGAGAAGTTCTGAAAAAAAAAATTTTTTTAGGAGAGGAACTACGAAGGCTCCAGCCGTTTCTCACCGGATCGACGTCGCCACAGAAGGCGCCCTGATTTGGTAACTAAGTAGTTGCAAGCTGTTCAAAGTCTTCAAACACGTTTTTCTTGTTATTGCATTTTATGAAATCAGAATTATTGAACCCTTCAGAAAATCAAGAAGATGTTGAAATATCCAAAAAAGAGGTGCATGAAGCTTGTTCATCTTTGAGACCTGCTCAAAAAAAAAAAAAATAAAAGCCTTAAACACAAGTTATTTTACCAAAAACTTATATTTTTGATCAAAACTGCTGTGAGAACATTTGAAGTTTAGGAGAGCAATTACGAAGGCTCCAGCCGTAGCCGCCACTCTCCGGATCGACATCGCCACCGAAGGCGCCAAAATTTGGTAATTCTAAAGTTGAAAGCTATCCAGAGACTCTTAGAATAGAGAATAGTCATTTTTGTTTTTGCAATTCATGAGAGCAAAAAATTTAGTTAACGGTGCTTGAGATCTCTAGAACTATAGATAAGAATGTCAGAAAAAGGTTAATGACGCTCGTTCATCCGCAGGCGTTCAAAGGAATTAAAGCCCTAAACACGAGTTTAACCATCAAAAAATTAAGACTTTCAGCAAGTAATTCAAAAAAAAAAATGGTGTGGAGAGTTCTAAAAAAAGCTTGAGTTTTAGGAGAGAAACTACGAAGGCTCCAGCCGTTTCTCTCCGGATCGACGTCGCCACAGAAGGCACCAAGATTTGGTAACTCTGAAGTTGCAAGTTAACCAGTAGCTGTGAACCATTTCCTTTTGTTTTTGCGATTCATGAGCTCAAAAAATTATGAAAAACTTAGAGAATACAAAAAAGTATAGTAAACTATCACAACGAGAAGTAAATGAAGTAAATTAATTTTTCTAAAAAAATGGAGTTAACCATCCAGAAAAACTTCAAATTGAAGCAAATTGTTTGAAAAAAATTGCTGTTAGAAAAATTTGAAGTTTAGGAGAGCAACTACGAAGGCTCCAGCCGTAGCCGTCACTCCCCGGATCGACGTCGCCACAGAAGGCGCCGAAATTCGGTATTTCTGAAGTTGCGAATCATTCAGTGAATCTCGAAGACCTCATTACAAAAAGATAATGATCTGAAAACGAAGTTAATCTACCACTGAACTCGAAAACTTTAAGAGCAGAACTGCTTAGGAAAATTTGAAATTTAGGCGAGAAATTACGAAAGGTCTAGCCGTTCCGTGCCGCGTCACCGTCGCCACAGAAGGCGCCTGGTTTCGGTAATTTTAAAGCCATTGTTGTTCTGACCATTTCTTCTATGTAAGATATACTGCGTCGAATTTCAGAGAAACGTTTCTCCGGATCCTGAAGAAGATGGTTCTTCGGGCGGAGATCAACGCATTGCTTCTCCACAGCAAGGAATTGAGAGCGAGGAAGACTCACGTGCGAGCACGCCGATCCAAGAATCATACAACAAACGGAAGATTTCAGTGAGTTTACCTCATATAAGCTAGCCAGAAATCAACTGATTAATTTTCGAAAAAATCCTCTTCGCTAAAAAAAAAATGACCAGAATCTTGAGTAACAAGTTCGTTTTTGAGAAAAAAAATTGACCCGATATCGGAAAATCGACAAAAAGGAATTCAGGAGAGTTCTTCGGAAGACGAAGTCAATGTCTCTCCACAAGTCAGCCCCAAGTCTGACTCTTCTCCTGAAAGCCCTGAAAGTCCGGACGAGCTCGTGAGTTCTTACTTAGCATTGGCCTTTTCAAACCGTGATATCGAAAAATTCAGAGTGGCGGAGAAGATAATAACGAGTCAGATGATGGCGGAAACAGAAACGACGAGGAAGAAATCGAAAACTTGGAGAACGGGGCAGAAGAAAACCGCGAAGAAAACGATTTGGATCGTTCGGTATAGACTTGAGTTTCCGGAGAGCATTTTATTTTAGGTTCTAGAGAGATTCAATCACTACGCTGAGTAAGGCGCTTTAATCTTATGATAGACTTTTTTATCCATGAAGCTAAGAATAATGAATCGAATGTCTGATTTTAGAATAACCGCCATGATCCGTTGGAACGCGGTCCCAACGGAGTAGAGAACAATGCTGAGGATAATATTATTCACGACGAAGATCTTTTTCGCTGAAATTTCGGTGATTTTCAAACTTTCATTGCAGTGATAACTTTTCATGAATCTTTTTTTATTATAATTTTTTTATAATTTTTTTCAGGGAACAAATACTTTGACGCCAGAGGATCCTATCGTGAATCGAAATGAAGAAGCTCCTGCGGTACAAATTTGATTCTTTAAATCTTTTTTTTTCCGAATTTGAGTCTTCGAAGGACCCGATTTTAGAATGCAATACTAAAGAGCACCACTCCAGGATCAAAAGCTAGCATTTATTCTTTTTTTTTTGAGTTTCGAGTAACGCTTCTGACTGTCAATATTGTTTCTATATCAAAAGATACAAATTGTAACTCAAAAGGCTAATTATTCAAATCGGTGTTTCATTTCTCTTATGTTTTCAGGAGGTTGCTCCGTTGGCTGAGAATGGCGGAAATGCCAATGAACAGCAGGTTTCTTCTTTTCTTTTTTTAAAGTTTAAATTTCTTGTTTTCTGAAATCATTTATTTTGAAAAAAAATAAAGAGAGGAGAGTCTATATTCAAATTTGAAGACCTCAAAAAAGTTAGCTCTCATCGCGCAGAAGACGCCTTGGAGCATCAGTGACTATAACTTTTTTTTAACACGAAACCATGTTTTTAAAATGAATTCTAAGAAATAAAATCAGAATATCTTCAGTTTTTTTTCTAATTTTAAAATTAAAGCTTCGTCCTCCCGATGCTCCCGCACAAGAAATGCCGAACGTCTTTCTGCCTCCTCCGTTGATGCAAAACGTACTTTTTTCTCAAAATCATGAAATTCATACCAAGATAGTGAGATTTTTGTAAACCCGAGAAATGATTGCTGAATCTAAGAACCAAAAGCCTCGAAAAATGAGCAACTTCGAGAAGAAGATTACTTGACTTTTATCTCGAGTAAATTTTTCAAAAGAGTCATGAGAAGAAATTATGAAAATAGTTCAACTCTTTTCATCAACTTTCAAATTTCAGTTCAATCCTCTGAACTTGGCGCTCAATTCTCTTCGAGTCAACCCACCGCCACCGATGATGCCGATGCCGTTGATGCTTGGAGCTCCTCCAATGATGCCAAACGTAAATTTTCTGTTTTCTTAAAATTAGAAAGCAGTGCTCTACAGTAACATCAAAACGAACAAAACTCTGTGACAAAAAAAATCAGTCAGCCTAGGTTGAAAATAAGTTATCAAATTTCAGTGGAACCCATTCCTCGGACCGCCTCATCCTCCTGCTCCTCATCCTCATCCTCCGTTCCCTCCGCATCCAAGGATTCCCTTCCAGAACAACTCCTTCAATCGCCGCAGACCTTTCAACGGAAATCCGACCGTAATTCCACACTTTGAAACATTTGACAAAGAGCGCTCTTTTCAGGGTAACGGGCAGCCGCCAAAGAGACGTTTCACTGGTCATTTCTTCCCCCGTTGAGAATCGAATGATGAACTCCTCAGCTTCCGCCGACTTCATTTTCCATATCCGTACACTTTATGGATCAAAAAGCATCCTTAACTTTTCTCCTACTTAAAAAAAAACCAAAAAAAAAATATAAAAAAAATATAAAGTTCGAGAATCCACTATCTCATAACAATAATCCGTTTTCAATTTTTCGTCATTTTTCAATTTTTATTTGAAGTGTTGCATGTTAAGAATTGTTTGATTTTTTCGTACTGAACTCACTGGTTTGCAAATCAATTTTAATCTGTTTGGTCTCAAACCTTTTCATGAATCTACTGTTTCCCAATGTTATTATCTTACTTGTTAACATGATAAAAATTTTTTTTCTGTGATCAACTGTTTTTTTCCTCTGCTCCAATGGCGAAATTTATCCTGGAAAAACTTCGAGAATCTAAGATGAGTTAAAAAATATAGAAATACCTCTGGAAGACTATTGCTTTCCACAAGATCAAAGTTATAATTGTAATATAATGGAAGGCCTCTTTATCTATCAGTGATAGACACGTTCGATACCAAAGATCCCATTTTGTCACGTAGGAAGAGGAAGAACATTTTTCATTTTGCGTCAGTCAGAAAAGAAAAAACAGGCGGAAGGAACATGAGTTTATATAGACAGGGAATCCGGTTAGTAATGGTTCATTTTTGACCTTATCACTGAACTGATCGATAAGTGTGCGGTGTTACACACATGCCCTCGAAACCTTCTTTTTCTATCTTTCGAATGGCCGTAGAGGCTTATCTGTTTGGTAATGTCAATTATTCAACAGAGGTATGAAAGAGATCTGTTTTTTTTCTTTTCAATGATTTTTTAGTATGTTGGCTACGTCGACCTCGAGAAGATCGATGAAACGACGGATTGGAAAAAGTTGGCAACGTCAGTATCTTTTGACTCAGAAAAAATTCTGATTTTCATAGTTCAGAGCTTGCACGTCTTCTTTATTGAACGTTAATCATCCAACCGCCCCAATCAGAAGAGAAAACTGCTTTGTGAGTTATTCTCTATTTTTTTCCATTTTATCAAAGATTTTGACGCGATTTCCACTCTTCCATTTGAACTTTTCCTGGCGTATTCCTTTGGTGATCAAAAAGTTATTGAAAAAAATAAAAGGAGTCGAAAAAAAACTGAGCTTTTCTGTCATCAGCTTAGAATGAACAAAAGTTTACCTTTACCTTTCTGAAAATGTTTCTTTCCAATTCAGAGAAACAATAATCGATCGGAGCTTCGAGCTTACAGTCATACAGCTATCAGCTCGAGAAAACTGACAATTTACGATCGTTGTGACGCCATCGATGTGGCCAGAGCTAAGTATTCATCCAGAAACATTTTGGATTGCAACTATGTGTCGGTTGGAGTGAGTTTCTTTTTCTAAGTTCTTAGTTTATCTTGCATTTTTTTCGTGGATAAGCTCACAATTCAAAAATCACTTCTCATGCAAAATAAAAATAAATCAGTAAGTCTTGACATTAAAAAAGGATTTTTTACCTTTGTGGGAGCCGGAAATTCGAAAAGAAAGATTTACTTTCTCAGAAGGATCAGAAGCCTACTTTTTTCATAAAACTCGAAAAACAACGCTTCTCTGTAAATTTTCATTGACATTAAAAAAAGGATTTTTTTCAGGGAAATAGTTATTTTGTGGTGATAGCGAAATTGGAAGACATGCCGACCGAATGCATTGTATTGAAAATAGAAAGCGAAGATCAGGTTTGATCTGAAAAATTTTACATAAACGTTCATATCGTTCACCTCAGGCTAATAACATGTTGAAAAGCGTTGCAAAAATGAACAAGAAAGATTTGCCGCATTATATAACTCCGCCTATCGTGGTATAAAGTTAATCATAAGAACTAAGCCGAAATTTGATTTTCAGAAATCTGCACGCAGAACGAGACTCACCATTATTCGACATATCAATGATGAGCCATATTTCTTCAGAAATTGTTCAAATAGTGAAGCCAGAGTGGTTATCAGAACACCTGGTGATTTTCTGTTCAGGTGCGATAAAAATCTCTATTTTGAACCTTCTAAGGCTTTTTAAAGATATTCATCCTCAACTGGACAGATAACTCTGGAATGCATGCTTCAGAACTGCTCAATAAAGAGTTACCTACTGGGAACAGATACAACGAAACCTCTGGAGGTTTGAAATCTTATTTTCGTGAAAAATACAAGTTCCTTCAGACTGGAGATGGGCAATTCGAAAGTTACCGGGACTTCATCGATTTCTACAGCAGAAAGACACTGGAAGTGATTAAAAAGAAAGCAACTTCAAACGAATTTCTACCGTTTTTAATAAGACCTGTTTTCTGTCCCCATGAATGCTCCATGGCGAAAAACATGAAAGCCCCGATAAAATAAAAAAATTTTCAAACTCGTTTAATCGAAACTTTGCAATCGATGAGCAAAAAAATTTTTTTCTCTTGCTCCGCCACGTTTTTGTCAAAAAGACATACTTTTATCAAATATTCTTTTCAAGATAAGATGAAGAAAACTCACGCAGTTGTTTTTTTTTCATAGTTTTCTCACGAGACTTTTATTAGCCTCAAACTTGTAATAACTTCCGTGAAAGTAATAAGCTTGATTACTGGAGGGCGTCGGGCGCATCTGCATGCAAAGACATGCAAGCAGCCCTAATTACCCATCACGAGGGTGCATGTAAATTTTTTCCCATTTTCGATACATGTCCATTTGAATTTTATTTAAGCCCTTATCAAAAAAATTTTCAAGAAATGAAATTGAAAAAAAGGGAAATAAGCAAACTTCCACTCCTTTTTCAACTTTTCCCCAAAGGTTATTAACAATTTTTCCGATCAAAAAAAGTCAAAGTTTTTCTTTTATAGGAACCCTTTTTGTCCTTCAAGTTCATAAGCGTGAGAATACGTGACGCGAAGATAGTCTGAAAACAGACTTTTTCTCAGGCTAAGACACAAAAAATCATTTATCTCATGAAATCTTTATTTTCCGGTGCGAGAGGTTATTTTTTTCTGAAGGCGTAAAGCAAGGTTTGAAATGTGCATTATTTCATACTCTGCGTTCAATAAGGATAGGACCCCCCTCGATTTCGGACCTTCTGGCAAAATACGGAAAGATATCGAAAATCTGTAAGTGCCATTCGATTCAGAGTACAAAACAACCCCCAGAGCCAAATTTTCATTATCCTAGCACTTTTCCTACGAAAATGCCATCGAAAAAACGGTTTTTCGACCGTTCAATAAGGATAGGACCCCCTGGAAATTTTGACTTTCATTGGTGGTTTTTGGTCAATTTCTTTTTTCGATGAGTGGCTTTTTTGTCCTCATATCATTTTTCATCAAGTTTTCTACGGTTTTACTTTCATATCTTCCAGGTTTAAAAAATATTTTATATCGAAAATAGGGAAAAATGACGTTTTTTTAGGTTGCATCATAATATTCGAGCGAATGAATTTTTTCAGTACTTTGAATGAACTTATCCTGTCAAAAGAGACATTTTAACATTCGGAAAAACAAAAAGAAGTTCGAAAAACATTTTTTTAAAAGTTAGAAAACCAGTTACAAGATGGTGTATCGTGACCAAATTTCAGACTGTCGTCGTTTTTCGACCGTTTCTCTTTCTGTATGTAGTCGGAATGGCGATGTACTTTTTTTAAAGGATTTGTGAAGGTACTATCAACATATTTCATCAACAAGATAATCTAAAAAAATTATATTTACCCCGTACAATGCCGAGAAAATGTGGAGAGAAATTGGTACCCGCGCTTATCGAAGGTATTGTTTCAAATAGAGCGTTTGGCGGGTTTTTAGTTTGTCAACAAAATAAAGCATTACTGAAAAACGTGCAATAAAAACAATTTTGATTAGAAATAAAACTTTTTATATGATTTATTTATACAGTACCGCAAAAAGTTCGAGTAGCAGTCGGAAGGGTGATTTTCCCTTTGATTTCCGAGGATCGCCAATTTTTATCCAATCCAATTAAGTGTCTTTTTGTGATGGGAGCACCTTCACATATCCTTTAAAAAAAGTACATCGCTATTCCGACTACATACGGAAAGATAAACGGTCGAAAACGAAGACAGTCTGAAATTCGGTCACGATACACCATCTTGTAACTGGTTTTCTAATTTTTTTAAACGAATGTTTTTTTCAAACTTCTTTTTGTTTTTTTCCAAATGTTAAAATGTCTCTTTTGATAAGATAAGTTCATTCAAAGTACTGGAAAAATTCATTCGCTCGATTATTATGATGCAACCTAAAAAAACGTCATTTTTCCCTATTTTCGATATAAAATATTTTTTAAACCTGGAAGATATGAAAGTAAAACCGTAGAAAACTTGATGAAAAATGTAATGAGGACAAAAAAACCACTCATCGAAAAAAGAAATTGACCAAAAACCACCAATGAAAGTCAAAATTTCCAGGGGGTCCTATCCTTATTGAACGGTCGAAAAACCGTTTTTTCGATGGCATTTTCGTAGGAAAAGTGCTAGGATAATGAAAATTTGGCTCTGGGGGTTGTTTTGTACTCTGAATCGAATGGCACTTACAGATTTTCGATATCTTTCCGTATTTTGCCAAAAGGTCCGAAATCGAGGGGGGTCCTATCCTTATTGAACGCAGCGTAGTATCGAGAAACGCAAATCTTGCTTCTTTTCAGAAAAAAAGCCCAAAATGCAACTCGATTTAAGTACTCCTTTCAAAACTTCTCAGTGAAAAGTAATTGAAACACAAACCAGATTGCTTTTTTTGAGCCTCTCAACCCAAACCTTCCTAGAAGAAGCGCCTTTTTTTGCTTTGTGTCAGTTGCAATCATGAGCCAGTGACGTCGTTTTTTTACGTATTTAATTGTTGCGTGAAGAAAAGCAAGTAAAAAAGGTCTGAAGTGCGTTTGTCGTGGAAAGCAGTCAGCCGGAGTAAACTCTGACCGGAAAGGCAATACTTTTCGCTTCCAGTCGACTTTCCTTCAAAAGAAATGATTCAAACCTGGCGAGATAGTCTGTTGGAATACGCTTGTTGATGTAGAAACAGTTTGTGGGCTCAGATTCGATTATGCTTTTTTTTGAATTCTGATCCATTAGATAATAGTGTTGGTTCAGTCATACCAATTGGCAGCCCCAAATGTGCAATTTAAAAGTGGCAGTACCAAATATTGAGCTTAAAAATGACGGTTCCGAGTTCAAAATAAAGATTTACAAAGTCAACAGGGATTTTTCATTCGAAAAATATTTCTGACTTTTAAATTTCATATCATGAATTCCACGCATCAAGGGGAAGAATTCTAGAGAAATCTAGAAAAAAATCTAGAATTTTGAATAATTCAGAGCGAAAAACCCATACGTTCGTTAGAATACATGTATTATGCATAAAGCTGGGTTTCTTTTTTTCTCTACCAAATAAATTCATAGAAAAAAACCCTTGTTTTTAAAAATAAAATAATTGTTCAATACTTCGTTTGTGCTCTTGCTCGTGCTTTAGGTTTCTAATTTCAGCGAGCTTCTGCATAAAGGTTCATCCCACTTATTATCGTACTTTTTGTCATGATGTGATGAGACACTTCTGTTGACTCTTCTCTTAATTAATTTTTGACCGTTTGTGTGGTAATGTCATGTGGAAGTTAATAAAAAGCCAAAAGTTCGGGTTTTTTTCAAGGGAAAAATTTTCAGTTTCTATTGAAACCGGAACAGCACTTTTCACAAAGAAAATGAAAACAAATTCAAAATTTCCGACTTGCATAAGCATTTAAATAATGAAAAGTAGTGTCTAAGTCTACTATTTGCTCAATTGCAAAGCCAGTAATTTAAATTTTAGACATAACATGACGCATGTGAAAAAAGAGGTAACGATTGGAGCCATTTCTTCAATGTGCAGTAAAATATTTTTTTTTTCGACGGGCTTTAGGTTTAATTATTCAAAAGGACTAATCAGATGAGGGCGCTTCTGACGTCTTTTATGGGCCGTATAAAAGGCTTTTTTCTAATTATTACCATATTCGTTGTTTGGAAAGTCGGGTTTTTTTTTTTGCAAGCACTATGTTACCTCAAGAAAAGTATAGCCGCTTTTTTAATAAAAAGGATAGTCGATCCATTTTCAAATGTAATTTAATAGATAAAAAAGTCTCGAAAACTTTTGAGGTTGGATCTTTGGTGACCGTTTGATAACGGAGATGCTTCTTTTAAACAATATTTTTTGAGGCTGAAAAACCCATTTTTTTGAATTTTTGAGTTTTGATTAGTGTATTTGTCGAGGTCCTTTTTTGCGCTTTCAAGCACCTCAGAAAGCTCTTTCGAACAAACTATAGCATATAACTCGTGCAATTTGGCGCAGACACGCTCTCCCTTGGCAAGAAGAGGATAAGTGCAAATTTGATGTTCTCTGAATTTGACGAGAATGATTGGATTTTTTGAGGGACGGATAGGAAAACGATCATCATGGGGTGACCATTATTTTCGGATGGCGGATGAGTTTTTGGCTGCCGTGAGAACTCCGACACGGCGCCGCCTCTTTTCAGGGATTTGGCCAGCGGCGGTCGTTTTGCTTGCCCCGCTCAAGCCTTGTCTAAGGTCTCTTCTTCTGCTTCAACTTGTACTTGTTACTTAAATCTCAGTGAAGTGTGTTTTTTTTCTGAATTAATAGGATAAAACGGAAAAGAGTCAAAAGTATGAGCGTGATTCGTAAAAGACCCGTTTGAACCTGAGCTCATTCCATCTCAATACAGAAAAATCTCAATACAAAAAAATTTGCATTTTTTTAACTTCTTTCATACGCAAACAAAATTGTTATGATCTTTTGCCCTTTGAGCAATATATTAATATCGTAAACCTGGTAATTGAAAAAAATCCTGCTTATGTCACAGTTTGCAAGATTCACCTCAGTTTCAATCAAAAAACACAAGTTGGTTAATGTTTTCAAAGTTAATTAAGCATACAGTATCTCTATTGAATAATGTTTGGCTGCATTTTCATCTATTTTTTCATCTCATTTCCATCAAAGGTAGGCTCAGCACGATGACAAACACTTTTCGAGTTTCAACACCTCCATTTTTTGTAATTTTGAGAGCTTCTTGAGAAAGATCAGCTCTTTTAAGAGGGTTAAAAAAGCGAAAGTCCGCGACATCTATGAATTCTCGATTATTCATGTTATAGGCATGGGAGTGGTTCATCTCCTAGATTTCTTTTTCGTTTTAAATTATATAAAAACGGAAAGCCAAGAAATATCAATGTAAGGCTGGGATGAAATAACTTCAATTTAGTATATTTTGGGAGATTTAATCACGGTTTTTTCTATCCCTCGAATTTCCATGCATTAATGATGGTGCTTCGAGATGCGTTGCATTTGAATTTTTCTCATATTTCTTCCTATGTTCCACCTATTTTGCATTTATAATTTTTCTTTTTTTGCTCATTTCCTTTCGATTTTTTTAGTTGAAAAAAAGCTTGGAAAAACACGTTCATTCCTGATCAAGTAAGAAGAACTTGTGAAAATTTTCTGAATCTCCAAGGCAAAAAAAAGCAATTTGGAAAGCTTCTGTCAGTAAGCTCTGACGTTAGCGCGAGGAAGGCCCTACTAAAAATTTTCGCCTATTTTAAAAATTGAATTTGCCGAAGACTTTTGTTATACGTTATTCGTGTTCGTGTCAGCAAGAATCAAGAAAAAGAGAATCCTCTTAGGTGTGGCTTCTCTTTTCTGAGAATGACGCGGGTCGTCTTCCTCGTTTTTTTCTGCATATTCAACGTCTTCACCGAGGCTTTTAATGACGTTGACGAGCTGTCGCCTTCTCAGGTTCGGGCTAATTTCATTTGAAGCAGTGTTCTGCACTGAACCCAGCTGACTGGGTCTAATTCTCTGGGGATTATTGGAACGCTTTAGTAAGACCATTATATGTCAATACTTCTGTAGATATTGTAGATTCACTGTTTAAAAAACGTTCCGTCTTTCATAAAACAATATTGGAATATGTAATGTTTGATCGAACTCTCAAGCAAAAAATATATCACAGGAGATTTCTCAGAAAAAAATTACGTAACCGATCGAGGATTGCAGTTGTTTTTTGAAGATAGTGATTTTCTCTATATAACAGGTAGTTTACTCTCATAAAAAAACCTTTCAAGCTGCATATCAGTTACAAAATAAATATAAAATGCGCCTTCCGTTTTTCGTCTTGCCAGGAACCTTTATATAACGTTTTCCCATTTTGCGTGCTTTATGGCAATCGTTTCATATTCATCCGCTTGAAGGGTTTCTCAGAAAACAAAGAAAAAAAGAACTAGTAAGCCATGATACACTTCCTCGTCTTTGGATGTCACATCTCCGAGCTTGATAAATACGATCTTGAGTCTTGTTGAGGGTGAATGCAACAAATGAATCAATGAACATTGAACGATTTATTGCTGAAAGTCTCAAAACCCATTAAAAACAACTTTCTAAATGTATATTTCAGCGATTTCTGTAAAGACATTTCATTTAATCTCAGAAATCATGCCTATTCAGCAGCAACACCTTTGGGACATGTTCAAACTGCAAAACGTCTACTTGAACGCCAAATTTGAAAACAGAGGCTTCGGGACCCTCTTTCAAGCCAAATACAAGTCCCAAGAGCTTGTTGACGTTTCTGTAAATGATCAGAATCAAGTAAAATATTCCACAACGTAAAAAGATTACATCAATCTTTTTCAGTTAATCTTGCTTTTTCCCGATCAAAAAGGTTGGCAAAAAAGGATAACAACCTTCCTTCCACCAGCCGTGGAAAAAACTTACGATCTTACAATAACGCTCAACTCGGAGAACATTGAAGTCTACGATGGTTGCTTTGAGCTTTTAAAAGTGGGACTGAAAAATCCATATTTCAAGTACGTTAACGTAAGCAATACCATAAAAACAATGAACTTAAGATTCAATAATCCGGAGCTAAGACTTTTACCAAGTTGGGAAGGAAAGTCGCCAGAAGAACTCAAGATGGACTCCGGCCATCCGATAAGCAGCAAGTGCTTCAATGTATCCCGTCTTTTCCAGGATTATACTGTCGAAAAGATTGAGAATGATTTTGCGGTTATTGCAATGAGTAATAGATTGGTTTTTAAATGGAAAGAATTTCAGACCGTGATACCTTCAATTAATTTTGGCGCTATCGATGTGGTCGCGATTCCACCTTCTGGTTTTGATGGCTGTCAGGTACAAACTTTTTGATCTGAGAATAAAAATTTGAATATTTCAAGATCGATGGAAAGTTACTCGAAATAGGGCAAACTTCGACTAATAGCTGTACAACTTGCACATGTGTTGCGAGGTTATTTTTCATTTGCCAAAAAAAAAAAACAAAACATAGGCGCCAATTTCTTTTCTTGATTAGTTCTCCACTAACTTACAACCAATGTTCAGTGACAACGTGGAATGCACTGCCTTAGAATGCTCAAAAATGGAATGCTCTCACTCGACGACGCAATCTCATCAGTGTTGTGCATCATGCGGAAAAGAAGTGAGTTTCATCGCTCTGTCCAATAAACTCGATTTACGAGAGCCACGCGGATATATTGTATTCCTTTTTTGCGGGGGCGCATGGCTTCAATAACTTTCTTTTTATGAAAGAAAACTCGACTATCCCAGAAGCCAAATTTACGAAAAAATATTCATCAGAATAAACTTTCCAAATGCTATCCGTTTTTTTTTTGCAAGCCGTTTTACATCGGTCGCAACTAAATGATAGCAGATAAAAAAAGTTGCGTGCTTTTCTTCTCTTGACTTCTCTCAGCCAAAAATAGAATTTTTGGCGGTTAAGAATTATCTCGAAGAGAAAAATTGTTTCAAAAATAGAATTTTTGGGTCAAACACCCTACTTTTTTTCGGAAAAAAATGATTTGTATTTTTTTAGTTGATCTTGTTTTATCTGATCAGCCAATCGACTCATACACCATTCTCTGCTAGTTTGAAGAAATTTACTTTTGCTAATTAATAATAAACGTTTATCAGACGTTTCTTTAATCAGCGATAATTCTACTGAATATTATGAAAAATCTTGTTTTTAGTGTAATCATGAAGGCCGGACGCATCCTCACGGGGAGATTTTTTGGAGAGCCGAATGCATCCGCTGCAATTGTAACGACGGCCAAGTCACTTGCCAATACCAGTCCGTTTGAATTCCTCTTATTTTAGCATGAAGAGCCAAAATATTTTCCTCGGATTTGAGCAAAAGTGTGAGTTTTGCAGGCACCCGAAAGAATGTCCCGTTTTGGCATGTGCAAAGTTGGACCAGTACATTCCGGAAAATAAATGCTGTCCGATGTGTCGAGAAAACAGCGACTTTTGTGCTATGAAACCATGTCATCAGGACGCAGAATGTACGAATGAAACTCACGGAGCTAAATGCAGGTGTAAAGAGGTACATTCTTGAACAGTTTTCAAACCTTGGAACAATCAACTAAACAGATTTTAAAAGAAATTACTAAATAATCACGTATTTGGAAAAATTAAGAGTTTTATTGGAATAAAACGAAAATTGACAGAACCTTTTTTCAGGGGTTTTCTGGAAACGGAACTTGGTGCCAGGATATCAATGAATGCGCGTTTGGAGATTACGCAAAGGCCCAGGTGACATTTCTTCCGGTTGTTGATTGTGTGATAGGAAAAAAAACACATCCTGTGCTAAGAATCGCGTAGTAGTTCAGTGATCAAAAATACCGTAGTCAAATAGTCATTTATCATTGGTTTGAGAAGAAAAAAAAACTAATTCTCTCAAGGTTTTTCAAGAAGTAACATGGCGGAAGCAAAAAAAAAACATATTGCCATGGGAATTCAAGCAAAGTAGCAAAGGTGCCATGATGGATAGTTTTTTTCTGGCTGTCGTTGTGCCCTGGGGGTTTCTTGTCAGGACCAGCCAAATATGGCGCGACCTAAAAACGGATTAACGTAATCCATCGAACATTGCCCTAAGGAATGCTTCTTTCTACGCTTTCAGAAGCCTTTTCGCGAACGAAAATTATTCCTCTTTAGAGAAAGACTGGGGTCCGGAATATTTTTTTCGAAAAAGTTTTCACAGTTTTGTTTCGAAAGATTACGAAATTTCTTGGCTTTAAGTTGATTCGCTAGTTCAAAGGTGTTTCCAGCTAACTACATAAATCCAGTAGTTTTCCTAAAATCAACCGGAATTTGAAAATTTAGGATCATAATCGTTTTCTTACAGCTTGGCGGATGCTCTGACGGCACCATTTGCGTGAATACGAAAGGAAGTTTTCGTTGCGACTGCATGACAGGATTCCAACGCTTGAATGAAAGAATATGTGCCCCTCTATTCAGAATATAAGAATTATATTCTGTAAGGCGAAAACATTTGGTTAATGGAGTTTTTGTTTTAAATATTCTGAAGTTCAATTCACCGTTATGACAAACTTTTTCATTTGCCACAGTGGACTTTTATAGCTTTTTACCTCCGAAAGCCGGTATTAGAACTAGGAATTGAAACGTCTTCCATTTTTATGGGTTTTCTCTCAGCTTCACTATCATTTAGAAAATGAAAATTTTGTCTTGTAAATACTGTTGATTGACGACTTCACTGCACATCAACGTGCCAATTTGCATAAACACTTTATTCGACTTTATTCATGTCTACCACGCATCTAAAGCACATATTGAAGGAGTAATGAATAGAAAATAGCATAAAGATACAGGCAATGAATATAAGACAATGAGATTATATGGTGAAAGATATTACTGTTTGACTGTTCTGAACATTACTTGACTGTAAGGAAAACTTTAAACATTTCTAGTCCACAAATTTATTTTAGCTTCGAAAAAATCGGAATTAAATTATAAACATTATTATGACATTGTCTTAAGGCTCTGGCAATTCGCTGAAGTAAAAATTGACAGTTATTCAAAGCAACCGGTGTTGACACGCTTCGAGCTAGTCACAATATTTTCATGATTGTGGGCATTGACACATGGGGAATAAGTTAAGTTACCTAAAACAAGCTGAGGCAAGCTGGAAAGTTTTTTTCTGAAAGAAGCTGTAGGGTAGAGGGTTGAGACGAATAAGCGGGGAAAAACCTAAATTTCAAAAAAAGATTCGTGAATAGAAATTTTGCTTATCTTAGTCGTAGTTTCTTTGAAACAAACACGAGAATAATTGATTGAAAAGTTTGGTACTCATGAAAAATTCAAATATCATCGAAGTCTTCGAAATCGTCAGTTTTCGCAAGCGGTGGAGCCGCTCGGAGAAGATCTGCAACATCGAATCCGGCCTCATCTTCAGACGGCGGCTTCTTCTCGATGTGTTTCTTGCAGGTCGCCAACTTTGCTTGCATTCCGTTGAGAACTACTTTTTTTGGTTTTGTAACAAAGAGATCCATTTCTTCATCTTCACCCAAAGAGTCGCCATCAGATGATTCCTGAAAAAAGACGGATCAGTCAGGGAATTGTTTTTTTTTTGTTCAAAATCTTTTCGAGACATAAATTCGCAAGTATTACGCATGGAAAGGTAACTGAAACTAACAAATAACTGTTTTGATGCATCAGCTATGAACTGGCAGTCATAAATTCTTACTAAAAACTGGCAGGACAGGGTTCAATTTCAAAGTGGCAGACCCAAATTTACAATTAAAATTGCCAGTCCCAAGATTGAAATCAAACTTGGTAGTTTTGAACGCACAGCTCTCATTCCTTAACAAAGTGCCCCTCGTTAAAATTTGAATGAGTTTGATTAATTACATGATAAACATCATCTCCATTGACAGCTCTCTCAAAGTTTCTAAGTTGTCCTGAATTTGTCGGCTGTGGACGTTCGTGCTCCTCCTCTGGTAGTTCACTGCAGCACACAGATTGTTACAATGTCATAAATATCAAAAAACTCACGGAGCATTGTTTTTCAGAGCCACCTGTGCTAGAGTCCGTTTTTTTCCAAGTTCTCCTCGTTTCTTTTTGAACACCTGAACATGAAGAACAAATTTTTGCCAGATGCGTTTTGATTTGTGCGGAAAATTAATTTTTGTACATTTCGCCTTTAATCAATTTATGAAACTGAAATTCTTTGTCTGAACCAAGAAAAAACCTGTTTTCGAGCGTAAGTGACTTTGTAAGATTCATCGTCCCCGGAGCATACTGAGTCATTTTGCTCATGTGATGATGAACCGTCGTCTGAAATATCACCTTTTTCAATTTTTGCAGCTAATTTTGTGACATTTGGAAAAAGATATGAGTGGTTCAATCAACTCTTAATTGCCACAAGCCTGTTTTGACGTCTGATTTCTTAACTTTTGAACCTTCAAACCTTTAAAAATTACTTTGAATTATTGCATCATATTATTTTGAAGACCTTTGTTTTCTACAAGTAAATCAACATTTCTATTTCATATGTTTTACAAACAACATTTAACGTTGCAGCGTTATCAAAAACAATTCTCATATTATCCAAAGATTTCAGTACTATTAGATAGAATATTATTTTTTTAGTCGTTACAAACCGCGTTACAAAAGCGACGACACAATACTCACAAGCAAATTTAATGAGTAAAGCATGGCACTGCGAAAGTTCGTTTGACTCTAAACTAGTGGTAAATCATCAGAATCTACTCATAAGCCAAACAAAAATTGAAAAGTTGGACAGAGGAAAGTGCGCACCAACAAACAGCTTTCGGCATTCGGCATGATGCTTACTGGTGGTCAGCGCCTTGGCCATCTGATAACGATGAGCCAATGAGTGAGGAGTGCCGTACAGGGCGGCTTGTGTAGATTCCAACTTTTCGCGTTCGAAAACGTCCGGCTAAAAAAGTTTCAATATTTATATTTTTTTCAGAACGGCATCAAAACAACTATTTTAATATTAACTGAAACATTGGGAAACGTTCACTCTCAAGGAAAATAAAAAACAGAAACTCAAATTTTTTCCTAGATGTGTTTTTCTGATTTTTTGGGCTTTTTACAACTTTTTCTTTAACCAGTCATTGGTGATATATGTTACTAGAGCACAAATTCGAGTGGCTAAATTCATGTTCATGATTTTATAAAGCGCGTTTTGCGCGAGATAGTCAAGTTTTTAAAGAATAGAAAAGAAAAAAATTTCGTGAACATAATTTTTTGCTTTACAACACTGCTAAAAATACATCAGAAAACACAGGTCCCCTTAGAAGCGAAGATGCTCAATTTTGATCTATTTTGGTAAAGGGTGCTTTTAACAAAAAGGAAAACGGGACAACGTGCGTGACTATATCCTCAAATAGAAGCTTTTTGATCACTTTTTTGAATTCACTTTGTGGGCATGGAATCTCACTCAATACAAAAATTTCCAACGAAGATCCTCTAAGAATCTTTTGCTTTATGAAATAAACGAAAACTCACAACGTCTCGGAATATGTTGGAAGACGGCGTATCCAAACCGTTCTCAATCTTGGCGTATTTTTCGTCGAAGGCTATCATAGCCAGTGCGGTTCGATGCGAAACAATATCACAGGGAGATTCAATGTCTGCGAACGCCGTCACGCTCTGAAAAATCAAGAGAATTCCCCTTTTATAAAACATAACAACACAAGTGTTCGAAATTTGCATAATCTTTTTTCGGAAAGGCTTACTTTCCAATCCGTATCGTTCAGCAAAATATGCACCATCACGCAGTCGCTCTGTTCCAGCACTCTCTCGTGTTTCTGTAAGATCAAAAATAAAGTTTTCTCTTCCACGATTTGACGCATAACTTGAGTGAAAACTCATGCATATTCATGATCACAAGGAGCACAAGATTCTCACATATCGCATTTTTCCGTTTCCGTTTCATTTTACTTTTTTTTTCGAGATTCTATTTTCACAAAATTTTTTCAAGGTTAACCGAAAGGTAGAAAGCTATTATCCATTGCTTTTTAAGCTATCAAAGTACATCATTTGAGTAGACCGTTCAACAACAAACATTCAACTTTTTGCTCGAAATTATTTTTTTGAGCTCGAGAAAGTTGGTAGAACTTTCCGAGATGAAGCAGTAAAAAAATTGTTCATTTATTGATGATTGAACTAAAAATTTTTGAAACTTTATTGAATTATAACGAACCTTTGATTCTTGAGGACCAAAATTCGAAAATTCTCGAATAGCCGCACTGAGAAGGTCGGGTCTTTGTTTGGCAATGTAGGCGACGTTTTGTGGCAAGTTCACACTCGTCCGCTGCATCCCGAAATCGCGCGCAGATTTTGCATCCAATATCTGAAATATCTTTAATAAATTGATGTTTTGACTTGACAATATTCAAAAATTTTTTTTGGTTGATGCGAAATTGATAACAAAAAAACTATCGTGCCAGGGAAATGATTTGTGCCCCTCTTTTTTTCCAACGTTTTCTTACTGCCAGTTTTTTTAAAAAAATGATATTGCCAGTTTTTTTACCCAAAAAAATCCTAAGATATTCCATAAAATCAATTGGCAGGGAACTTATTTTTTTGAAATAATGATTAGAAAAACATATTTTAAAGAGCTTGTGGAAGCATTTTTTGTGTTTCAACGTTTTTTTTTCAAAACTCAGCATGCTTTTATGAATGAAATGAACCTCGAAAAACAGCAGTTCTGAACGAGAAACGTTTTTAATTCCCCTTTTTTCTTTTTTCTTTGAATTCTTCACCAGATTAACGCTCATACCTGCTTAACGCTCTCTGTGATAAGAATATTCCTGGTCTCTCGGTTGGCGATTCTGATTATTTCAACGTCGCTGACGCCAGGATACTTTGCCCTGATTTCCGGTGAGATGACGTGCAAAACTCCGGCGTAGCCAAAGACCTGAAATGTTTTAGTAATTCAGTTTCATTCACATCTAACGGTTTGCAAGTTGCTCGAAGCCGTTATTCATTGAAAATTATTAGTTATTCTAGCAGAGCGCGGAAACGGAATAAGAAATGAATCCGTTGGGGTGATGGATTGGACATAAAAGTTGTTCTTTTTTCTTCTTGGCTCTCCCAGACTAGAGAGTTTAAAATTACTTTACGAAATCTCTATTGAACATTAAAATTTTGACAGCTTTTTTGAATCTTTTAGAAATGCAAAGAATGTTATTCTGAGGTTTCAAAAAAATCTCAAGATTACATCAAGTAAATTAACGGATTATTGGTATTATTTATTAAATACGTTGAAACGGCAAAAAAGTTCCAATAAATGACAAGTGAACTAACATTGGTCGCGAAATCCTCTGGAGAGTTCGCCCAGCGGGGAATCACATCGTTTTTGACGGCTTCAATATAGAATGGGTTCAATGCGATGTTCGCTGTCGCGATTCTGAAATATGAGATTTTTCAAACAAATTTTCTCAGAAGATGGATAAGAAAAAGGGTTGCAATTGTAATAGCAAAAAGATACCGGAAAACGAGCCCGTCGACTTTGTGTGACACGCGGAAGAGAACGTCAAGAATTTTCCAAAGGTCATCCTCTCGGCAATTTAGTGCAGTTTGACCGACAACTGGGATGCCAGAGTACCCTGAAAACTTGCATACAGAAAAAAAATGCAGGAATTGAGGACGGTTTAGAATAACTTTCTGAATTTTTTGAATGCCTTTGTAAGGGCTTTTACTGGTCCTGAAAACGTGGAAAAATCACAAAACCTTGCGGAGACAAGACGATTCCCTCGGCATCAAAGACAAAATGTTTGATTTCGTTGACAACAACCTGCACAAGTTCATCATTGCTCGTATTCGCGTCTCGATATAAATAGTAATAAAGCTGTTGTCGGTCCATACCTGCAATTTGGAAACTGCTCGTTTTACGGCCGCATAAATGATCGACCGAGGGAATGAAAAGAAGGACAATCCGAGGACAAGAAATGGAAAATTCCAAAGAAAAAGTACAATTAGGTGTACTTTGGAGGAACAGGAGATTGAGATCCGCACTGGTGTTCTAGGAAAGTTGGAGGGAACGGAAAGACATTCATGAATAACATGGAACCAGAAAGCACCAAATTTTTATGAAAAATTGTGTTCACCAAGAAACCTGAAATTATTAAATTAGCTTTTACGCAAAAGGAAAGTGAAAAAAAAAATTACCGAAATGTTTTTGGCGATTACACAAACACGAAGAAGGGAGACATAGTTCAAGAAGTCTCTAAAAATTCTCCGGAATTATTGAAAAACTTGATATTCTCAATGACTACTTGAAGGAAAAATTTGGCAAAATATCTATATCAATATCACGGCTTAATTTATTTTTATATTCTCATGGGAATTTCGAGAAAAAGGTCAATTCTCTGACAAGCAAGTAACCAATAATTTCATCGAAATTACAATTCTTTTTCTCGACCGCTTTTAATTCAGACAATAAAAATGAATGGGAATGTTCTCGGTAGTGGTAAAACTGAAAAAAAAAAACTAGTCGAAGCTTTTTACGAAACTTCCCGCTTCCAAAGTGAGAAAATTGCCTAGCACCACAAAACAACGCCGTAAAACTGGTATTGAACCAACAGCTCTTGTTGGTTTTTCGTCCGAACCATATTTTTTACAGGAAAGGTCCCTCTTCTTCTTCCTCTGGTTTATAGAAGAATAATTGGGAGAGCCAAACGAGAGCCTATAATCTTCATCTACTGCTATTTGAATAATCTTGGGGTAAATTGAGTTGAATTAAACGAGCTTCTCTTGATGGGAATCCCATAAATTTTCAGTGAAAGCTAGGAAAACGGAAAATCGGTCGTTAAAAGAGATTTATTGAGAATTGGGTAATTTTTATTTGAAATTGTTTTTGGAGGTATTAAGTATGATTTGAAAAAAATAATTTTAAATTAATTGGTTAAAAAAAGGTTATTTTTCGTTCATCCGAAATAAGATCAAAATTTTTCTTTCATTATTCGAAATGAAAAAAACGGTAATGGTAGAGTAAAACACTTAGAAGATAATATTATGGTGATACCTTTTTTTCATAAGAAAGAAAAAAAGGAAAAATTCCCATGAATTAAATTCTGAATAAAGAGTATTTTTTTGTTGTTTAATAAAAAGTAAATTCAACCAAATAAACAACAGAGTAATCAGTAATTAATTTTTGTACACTCAAACGAGAAAGAGAATTTTTTTGGTGTATTTCAAGTATGCAAAAATGAACTAAAGCCTACTGATTTAAAAAAAAAAGAAGAAAGAAAGTGCAAGTGTTGAAAACTGACAAAGCCTAAATGAGATTGCGGTTTCAAACCGAGTGATTGAATTAGCAAGGGAAAGTAGTGGGAAAACCAAAGGAAGGGGGACAAAAAACAGCAGACGGACCATTGGAGACTTGGCGGCTCCTACTCGGAACCGTCTGACCAGTGGAGTCGTCTCTCAAAAGCGCGTGCTCTCTCGGCAGGCAGCCTCAGTTTGGCGGAGAGCGCGTGTTGTTTCCTATACGTTAGAGGGCGGACAAGGCCTGCGGCGTTGCTCGCGGTCCCTCAGAGGCCATGGCTATCGATCGGTTCGACTAGAGGAGGCTGGTGGTGGTGGTGTGTGTGTGATAGCAGTTGAGAGAGGGCGCAGGCCGGCGCCGCCTAACAAGCATTCTTGGCGGTCTCTCACTGCGCTGGCGTGTCTCATCTATGTACTGACGACAGCTGATTCGCGTACTGCTTCCCTAGAGTGACCACTCTGGTACTGCCTAGGCAGCTTCTGAGGCATCCGGCCGCGCTGCGGATCGTTTCGGCGGTTGCTCTCCCTCCTCTTTCGGCTGGCTGGCCACACCCCATCCAGTTAGCAGCAGCCGCCGCTGCCGCTCTTTTGAATCGGCGGAACACGAGCTCAGGAGTTGCTCTCGTCCTTCGCTTCCCATGGAGATTGAGAACATCGTCGCCAACACCGTCTACATCAAGGCTAGGGAAAGTGAGTTGTGTTTGTTTCCCATGATTGTTGTGTTCCTTTCTTTTTTTCCTCCTCTTCCTCCTTCCTCGTCGGAAATTAGTTTCCGGTTTTCTATTTTTTTTTTCCACGTGTCTGCGAGCCAAGGTTCAAGTATTACATTTCCCGGTTAATTTTGCAGTAAATTCAAGTCTACGTCTCCGCTCAAATCAGTTTAACTTTTTCTTCTTTCCACTTTTCAAGATTTATTGGAATTGTCATTTTTCATGACAACTGATTCCAATTTTGAAAATCCTTATTCCGCTGAACTGAAGTCAGAAAAAGGAACAGTTAACTTTTTATTAGTTTAAGTTCTATCAGAAAGTACATCTGGTGACAAACCTGTTGGATTGTGCCAACTCTTTCTGATGTGAACGGTGATTTTTGAAGTTTTTCCTTCCCCTAAATTTTGGATTTCGAATCTCAGAAAATGAAGAAAAATTATAAAAACTTTTTACATCCATATTCAGCTAATTTTTTTTCCTGTCCTGAAAAGATCGTTAAAATTTTTTTTTTCAGTTTTTTCAAACTCCTTATTGAGTTTGAAAAAATCGTTTGAGCTGCAATCCCAATTCTGAAGTATTCAATGTTTATAACACGTTTTGAGGTAGCTAGCATTTTTTTTTCAAAATATTCTCTCTCAAGACCTTGTTCGTGCTCGACTTTTCTGTGTATTTTTGTTCTGAACATCATTTTACAAACCGAAAACATGTTTACCGATAAAAAATAGGAAGATTTATTCTAAAAAAGTTTTTCTAATCCTACAGTAGGCTCACTTCTCTAGAACCTTTCTTTCTGCTGACCATGATTCTGATTTCCAACTTGTTTTGTAACTTACTCATCAAATTAATCTGTAATCATAGTTGATTAATCATTTGATTTTCTTCATAGAGAAAGTTTTCGCAGGTGGTGGGCAGAAGAAGGGCAAGAGCAAAAAGTGGAAGAACTACCTGCAATTCCCACATTATACCGAATGCCTCCCCATCAAGTCGGAAATTGATGCAAGGTTTGTGGCTTGAAAAGACATTAATGAATATTCCACGTTGGTGAAATGAATTATTCTCCATAATAGGTGGCTCGCCTCAGCGGAAGAAACCAGACCGAGAAGTAAAAAAATGCCGAAAAACAAGCGGATCAAAGTTACCTATGAATAAATCTAGCGTTCCTATTATCTACCTACTTTTATTCTGCTCAACAAACAGATGTGTAGTGTAGTTTCATGTATATTCTACTCATAGTCGTTTTTGAGTACTTGAAAATAAACAATAAAAACTCTGAGAAATTTGTTTTCTTTCTCAAGAAACTTTCAAATTTCCTCAAGCTGATGTGAATCAACCATGAGAACAAAGCAAGCAAAAGCAGACATTTTCGATTCTTCGAAGTTCGATGGCGTGTTGCACTTTTTACAACCAGCAGATGATGTAAAAACGTCCTTGTGGGCCGCTAATAACCTTGGACTTCCGCATGTGAATCATTGAAAAAATTTTGGAGATTTAAAATGTTTGATCATCTGGCTCAAGTTGTACAGCGTTAAGTTCGTGTTGAAAAAAGCGTCTTCTTGGAAAAAAATCTTTTTGAGAATCGCTAAACGCATGCGTTATATGCATTTAAAGTTCAGACTGAACCATAGAGCGCAAGCCGTTTAATGGTCGGTCGCTCTTTCAGTATAAGCACAGTGTGCTGAGGTTTTCATTCCTGAAACTAGTTTTCCGCAGTTCGGAGTAATATATAATTACGAACCCCTTGGAAAAAAGTTACTGAGTTCTTGGAGAACCTTCGTACTTTTAATTTGCACCTTTGATATAAATGGCATGTCGGAAAACCTCCGGTTGAGAAATTTTAAAATTCTGAAGTAATAGTCTTCCTTGAAAATGGAAAGATTTGTAGGTTTGAAGAAAATTTTTCAATAAGGATTCACCCGGTTAAACAAAGCATTTCTTAGTGTGCAAATCAACTCTTATTTCAAACTTGATAAAAGGTTTTCCAAATTCATAATTTTTCCAGTTATGCCTACATCGTGGAAAGACAACCGATCGGCAAGCTGCTATTTCATGAATTTTGCCAATCTACCAGTTCTCAGTACCATCAGTGCTGCGATTTCCTGACCAAGGTTCGGCTTTTTCTCTGATACACCCTACTGTAGTTTCAAATGCTTTTGTTTTCTCCCAAATATTTTTCGTAGTATCTGACACGAAAATGTAAGTTTTTTTTTTCTTTCTTTGTTCTGTTTGTCGATGTTTTTTGAGCCTGCAGACAACGGTATTTGAACGCCCCCAAAATTTTTTTCGCCAAATATCTTTGAGCTTCAGAGAAAAGGAAATTGAACTTCCTTCTGTCACTGGGAAAATAAGAGAAATTTAAGAGCTCATGGGAGGTTTTTTAGCTTTACGCTCTCCGCGTTCTCATTTCTAAACATGATGCTATTTATTGGGAAGAATGCAGTGGCTGTCAAATTACGAGCTGTGCGAATCATCATGAGGTCGAGAGACGATTAAAAATTGCGTCCTTCTTCGTAAAAACATGGAGTTGAATATGAATAGCCAGTCAAAGATCAAAACCCGGTTATTATTACTTTTTTTTTCTCTCAGTTACTCTAATGAGTTTTTTTTTCTCCTACTCTTAATTGTAGCCTACATTGAGCTGAAATTTGAATGCTTAAAAATTAGGCCGAGTTGTAGTTTTATGAGATAAAGATCTCGAACCATTGAGAAATATGACCAAAAATAGAGTTCACATTAAGGTCGAAGAATACGAAACATCTGACGATGACGGTCAATCGCGAAGAGATTTGGCTACGGCGATATTTGCTCTCTTGGCTCCCAACGGCGAAACTCCCTCAGTAAGTCTGTTCCAAATAGTTTGAACAAGTTTTTTTTTCTCTTCTCTGGGCTTTCCTCCTCACTTTTTTCCACCAAAAACGAATTTTCTCCAGCCTTGGGGAGTGCATCAAGACGATGTTCATTTTCTTCACTTCATTATCAGCTAGTTCTTCTCTCTGAGGTCTTTCAATGGAAGTTTCTTGGAATGAATGAACTATGTTTGACAAAAAAACGCCTTTAAAATTGGTTTAAGTGGCTTCCTGTAAATGAAATTAAATACGATAGATAATTTATTTTATCTCAATTCAAATAACTTGTTTTGGTGAAAGTTCAGTTTCGGACAGCCTTCTATGCGTCCGAAAATTCCAAAATTAGCTTTTGAAAAGTGAGATTCCAATATTTTCTCGAAAGAAGAGGTTACCATAAACTCGATTACTATAGTGACCACTAAGTTGAAAAACCATAAAAATGACTGAAAAGCTCTTTTCAAAAATCGTATCTATTCTTGTCGCGAGATCTCCGCCTCAAATCTCATTGCACTTTTCTCTCCTAAAAGCGTGCCAAAAATGGGAAAGAAAAGAAGAAGAAGAACTAATTTTGCAGTCATCGCAGGACGAGCACGCCGTTTGGTGCTCATTTTTGCCTGAAGATCTCATCTCGACGATGCTCGCCACCGCCGACTTGGCGACCCATGAGAGCGAGCCGCGCAGCGACATCTTCTCTGAACCCTACAGGTCCGCCGGCGTAAATTTATGCGAAATGCGCAGGGTTTTCACTAGTTTGTGGAGAAAATGTGGGAAATGGACAAAAGAAAAAAATAGCGGAACATATGGGAAAAACTTCAGAAAGCGACAAAAGGCTGTATATGATTCATTTGAAACAGTTAACTGAAGTTTCTGTGGATGTGAGCGTTGTAAAGAAATAAGTTATTGGCTTCTCGAAAATTGTATCGAATTTTTCAACCAAATTTTCTAGTAGTGGAAACAAAAAAAAACTAAGTATTCAAATGCATCAACAGAAATTATTAAATTTAACCAAGCTGATACTCTTTTGAATAAAAAAAAAGGGTAAATATCTTTATTCCATGTCTCAAACTAGCGGTGAATAAAATTTAAACTCTTTTTCTCAATAGATCGCATATCCTTATAACCTTGATTCTTCATCGAAATGCTGTTCAAAGTTTCGAAAGTTGTTTTTGTCGAGCTATTTTTAGAATCTTGGAAAACGAGTGCAACTTTCGTAAAGAGGGCCGGCACAAAGGCCTTACGGCGGTCCACAAGTGCGCCAAAATATGATAGTCTGTGAGACGTAATCGAATCCTCAGACGTGTCAGTTGTTCTCTTCTCGGAGGAAAATAAAATCAGAACAAAAAACGAAAATGGGATTTTATTTTAGCCGCTTTTAAATAGGATAGATTGGTTCTAACGTGATTAAAGGGGAATGGAAATTAATTATGAATTTTTTTAATTTATAAAATTTTTTTGATTTCTATTTTGTTTGACTCTAAAAAGCTCTGGCCAGGCTGAGAGTTTGTTAGCGGTCGAGGCATAGCGGTTGCGAAGCGGCTGCCTTGCGCTGCAACACATGGCGACATTCCAGACGCATCCAAAACTTGTCGAGTTACCAAAAGAGATAATTATTCAAAAAATCTCGGAGTTCCAAAAAAAGTTGAGTTTGGCTCTGGAATTTTTCATGGCACTTTTCTTCGGAATATGTACTTTTAAACATCTCAACAGCACAAACGAACTACATTGAAGTGTTCCAGACAAAGTTTGCCACTTTTCCGCTGTTCTTACACCAATTCCTAAAGACCACTGTTCAGCTCCAATCTTTGACACACAACAGCGGAAGAAACTTTTTTTCAGTCTGGAGTTGCATTCAGCTCTCCAAACGGAGCCGCGAATCAGGCTAATCGACGCCACTTTCTCCCGTTTTTGGTCCTTTTTTTCTGGCAATCATCTGAGAAAGGAACACTCAAGCTGCGTCAAATGTGCCTCATTTGTTTGGAGGAAGATTCCTTTCTTGGCTGGGTACTTAGCCGACACGGCGGCATATGAGCACCCTTGCGATAAGACAGAAGTTTCTGCAAGTCTCCTTTTTTGTCCTAAAATGCGGAAGTTTCTCGTTTTTTTTTTTTGACATTCATCCTGCAAGCGGATCAGAGCGGTGTCCACTTACATATCTTACATAAGACTTCGATTTGATTTAGCCACTTCCGCAAGTTTTTGAAGTGCCTTTTTTTCGCAAGAAAAGCTTGCTCAAAAAATCTGTGGTTTGAGAATTATAGTTAAACCGAGATTCGGGAAGAATTTTTTTTTAACCTTACTGCCTAGAATTCGACGAAAATTTATTTAGATTTCTCTGGGGTGCCTTTATAGAAACCGCTTGTCAGCTCTCATACTTGAGCCTTTTGTCAAGCATTTTCACCGTTTGAGAAAATATTCCATGTTTTTTTGCCATATGCCTTTTAAGCTTTTAATGGGAGGGACGTCGAATCGGAAAAAATCTCCTTCCCACAAAAATAGGGATTTCTCATAATTGTCGGTCTCGGAAGGATAATTGGTAGCTTCAACCTGTCGGCGCGTTCAAAACCCAAACGAGCATAGGAAATCCGCTGAAACCAATTAAAAATCCCGAAATTACAGGCTTGTCCGGGATTTCCTGTCAGAAGAGCCGTTCAAGCTGTTCTCCGAGTCATTTTACTTCTTTCGGTACCTGCAATGGAAATGGCTGGAGAAACGTCCAGTCGACAAACATACTTTTCGACTCTACCGAGTTCTAGGGAAAGGAGGGTTCGGAGAAGTCTGCGCTTGTCAAGTACGTATTTCCCAGTTTATTAATGATTTTTTGGGTCTCTCGATTCAAAAGGCTTGAAACCGCTTTTGTTCCAGTAGTGTATGAGAAACATGCCACCGAAGAAGATGCAAATAGAGTCTGAAAGGATAAAATGTAGATGGACGGCTGGTTGCCTCTGGCAACAGCTCGAAAATTCTGTTTTGTTTCTTAAATCCGAAAATTGTTGGCCGGCTCAGATTTTTATGATGATTGGGATCGTGTCGTAAGCCTGCGTAGGAAGAATAGAGGATTGTGAAAAAAAAATTGGAGAAAAAATTTGATCTGCCAAAATTCAAAATAGTCCTCTTTGAGGGGTTTCTTGATGTAGAACGGAAATCTGGATAACTGATAATTTGATCATTTCAATGATTTAATAATTATAATTTTGAAGTGAATAGTTTCTTTTGTTTTTTCCACTTTCTATAGCCGAGACATCCACTTTGGAAAAATATTTGGCTGAGAGTAACTATTAGTTTTTCTTGTATTTTTTGTACTTTTTCAGGTTCGAGCTTCCGGAAAAATGTACGCACTGAAAAAGCTGGAAAAGAAACGAGTGAAGAAAAGGCATGCCGAGACGTTGAGCCTCAATGAAAAGCAAATTTTGCAAAGGATAAATTCTCCTTTTGTTGTGAGTTTCACTGTGTACACTAAAAACTTGTAGCCTCTGTAGATTAACAGAAAATTTTGTAGTTTCAGGAAAAAAGGTGTCTGCTTCTTATTTCCATAGTTTTGCATGAAAAAATTGTAGCTTCCGAACCAGCAAAACGACTTTTTTTCTGTTTCAGGTGAGTCTGGCGTATGCATACGAGACGAAAGACGCTCTTTGTTTAGTTCTAACGTTAATGAATGGAGGTGGGTTCTTTTTTTTCGGGAAGTTTTTCTTTGGAAATAACGAGGATGGACGCCGTTTTTCCGCTTCCCCTGGGTGCTATTAATCGTCTGGAACGAAGTTGGCCGGGCCAGTCATTTAGTCTGCATCAATCCAGACGTTTTAGCTAAAGTGCCATTTCATATCTAAACGTTTTCCCTTTTTTGAATGCTCAATGGGGTTTAGCATTATGGATGGATATGGAGATTTATCAACAAAAACAAGGCAATTCGAAAGTTTTTTTAAATCCGAACTACAGCATAGCGATTAAAGAAGAATGAGCAACGCCTCTATTTCGAGGAACTTCTTTTCACGTTTGTAGAATCACCTAATTTTTTTCATGAAAAGTAACATTTCTTGTTGTTTTTCACGAATTTTGCTTCAGAATTAGAGAAAAATAAAAACAATTTTGCATGTATATTTAGACGGACTTCTTCACTTTCTCTCCTTGATTACAGCCTGGGGAACACGGCGGGGGTTATGACTTAGAATAAGCCTTAATTGCATTTCACGCTTCTATGGCAAACGTCAGAAGCAATAAATAATGAGGGTTGCGCAAATGCCAAATGCTGCGGAGTGAACTGGAAAAGTTTATTAGAACACATTGCCGTTTTAAAGAAAAAGTCACGCTGAAAATTAAAGCCAGTTCCTTTTTTTTCAGGCGATTTGAAATTCCATTTGTACAATTTGATGCCGGGTGGATTCGACGAGAAACGAGTGCAATTCTACGCAGCTGAAATAACCCTAGGCCTACAACATCTGCATAAAGAGCGGATATTATACCGAGACCTGAAGCCTGAAAATATTTTGTTAGACGACTACGGTTAGTGGTTAAAGATCAAAACACAGAAAAAAAATGGAAAATCTTTTTTATTGCGATCAAAATATTATTAAATTTCAGGACATGTACGGATATCAGACCTTGGCCTAGCAGTAGAACTGAAAGAAAATGAGCCCATCAAAGGCCGAGTTGGCACTGTCGGATACATGGGTAATTTTTTAAAAGACTTTGTGACTTAACAAAAAACTGTCCAATTACTAAATAGAACATTTTTCAGCTCCGGAAATCGTCAAAAACGAGCGATATTCTTATGGAGTTGATTGGTGGGGCGTTGGATGTCTGATATACGAGATGATCGAAGGAAAGGTGAAATTCCTGATATTTTCTTCGAAACTTTGGAAAAAAAAATTTAGGCTCCATTCCGACAGCGAAAAGAGAAAGTGAAACGGGAAGAAGTTGAACGGCGGGTGAGAGAAGATCAGGAAAAGTATTCCGACAAGTTCAGTGAAGCCGCCAGAACGCTTTGCAGGTTTGACCAGCCTCAATAGAAAAGTTAATAGATTTTCAGGGGATTGTTGCACAAAGAACCGACTTTTCGACTAGGGTGCCGGAGAGTTGGAAAGCCGGAGGAAGGAGCTGAGGAAATCAGAGCTCATCCATTTTTCAATGCGCCGGATACCAACACTGGGCGAGAAGCCGTTCCTTGGAAGAAAATGGAGGCTGGGAAGGTTTTTTCATCTTTAACTTCAGATTCGAATTGAGAAAATTTCAAGGTTACACCTCCATTTTGTCCGGATCCTCGAGCAGTCTACGCCAAGGACGTGTTGGACATCGAACAGTTTAGTACTGTGAAAGGAGTCAGATTGGACGCTAATGACACCCAGTTTTACGGAAAGTTCAACACTGGCTGTGTCAGCATTCCTTGGCAAGCTGAGGTCGAGAAATGAATTTTTACTGTTTCAAACGATGAAGATTTAGATGATTGAGACAGAGTGCTACGCCGAGCTGAATTTGTTGCACGAAGAAGACGGGAGTTTAGTCTGGAACCTGAGAGCCGATGGCTTTGCGATAGAGGACCGGCGGAACGGCACCAGTAAACCTGGGTTTTTCAGTCGCATTTTCCGACGGAAGGTGCGCACTTTTGACTGCTGCTCTCTATGCTGATCATATCATATCATGTACGATTTATGACTCTTCTAGTCACGCATTTTTCACTTCTTCTCATTGTGTTCTGGTAGTCCTTTCAAGACAGCCTTTCCACAAGATAATCGATTCGAAATTCTCACAAGCTGTTATGAATGGACTAAAAGTCTTCAAGTTTTTTGTTCTGCATTGGTAATATTTATTGAGTTCCTCTTCAAACTTCTACTGAGCGATCGCTAACTTATGATTTTTCTGTGTTATTTCATCAAAGACTGTACGCCTCGATTCTTACGATCCGTAAAAGCTATTTTATGGGTTGATTTAAATATTTGGAAGCTACCGGTCTTCCCTGATGGCGAAATTGAACTTTCTGGTCGCATGAAGAATGGCTCTTGACGTGGAAATTCCCTAAAAAATCAGAATTTCTTGAAACTCTATTAAACAGTTTCTCGAGTATCAGATAAGTTTTTTGAAGGTTTTGTATTTTCGTGTATTTTGTGAACAAGAATATCGGAAGTCTATACAATAGAGTTATTTGAAAAAAAAAATTGAAAGAAAAGCGGTCGCGCATGTAGGTCGAGACTTTTTGATTATAAAATTCACCTTTTACATTAGAAAGTGTTTCAAAAAATTCTGAAGTTGCAAGGGACGTCAGGTTTCAGCAAGCGGGAAGTTTCCGACGCCAAAGCGCGACAATCGCTTTAGGTCGGGTGCAGCGTCTCGGTGCCAATCGTGCGACCAGAAAGGGTCATTTTAAGACAACCAAATCTTGAAACTTGAGTTATTTTGTTTCTCAACTATTTTTCCGGATCGTTAATTTTCGTGCAAAAAAAATACTCGGCTCTTGTTTCTTCATTTTTTTTGTCCTATCAATGCCCCTCTCTCGGCTCTTATCGTTTCAATTGCCAAGGCACAGCTCGCTGATATTCAGGAACCGAACTCTGCCGCTGGCAGAAGCCAATAGAGATTATGGTGGGTTTGAACAAAAGTGACGTGCCTTCATCAAATCGCCTAAGCGCTCAATCGGTCCCCAACTCAAGTGTCATAGCTATCCTGTGTAAGTGAGATCGTCGTTCTCTATACTGTTTCAGTACAAATTCAACTTCTTTTTTTTAGAACTGAGGCAAAGTTGAAAATACCTTCAGTTTAACTCCTAAAAAATGCTTGGTTTTCAAAAAAAAAAGTTTAAAGGATAGTTCAAGCATCTTCGAAAAGCTTGGGTTATTGTTGTTTTGATGAAAAGTTAATGAGAATAATTAGATGGAGGATCAACGAGAATTCTGAGAATTTTTTTGAAATATAATGCAAAGTACGCGAAAAAAATCGATGTTTAAAAAAATTAGAATAAATTTTTCAAAAAGAGAGCTTTGAATACGAAAAAGAAAAAAAGACTTTCACAAAAGTTAATGGAATAAGAGACTTTCGGTCTTTTCTCTGAAATTTTTCCGGATGGTGATTGCGTACTTGACACTGTAATCGACGACAATGAATGTATTACATTCAGCGAAAATTTGGTTCTCCATCAAAAAACTTTTCAATACTTGTTCTTCAAAGTCAAAGGGGATTTTGGCATAGTTTTCGAGATGGAAATTTCCCGTCAATTTTTTTTTAAACAATGTCCAACATGCTGTGCTTCCATTTTGTCATGCGTTTGACCACTTCTAAAAGCTTCAAATTCACCTCGAAGTCTTCTGCTCCTAATGTGCCCGTGTGTCAACCGCTTTGTCTCTTTCCACTGTAAATTTTCCCGCTTTTCCATGTTCACTCCAACTTTTTGTGTGCTTTCGCCTTCTAACTCTGTCTTCTGCGTAAAACGGCATTTTTCAAAGTTTCTCGCGTAACTTTTTCACCTTGCTCGTTTGTTGTCGAAATGTCTATCCTACAGAAAACTTTTCACAAAACTACAATATGAGTGAAGCTCGTAGGCATGAAGCAATATTTCCTCTCTACTTTCACTATATTTTCTGGGATTCCGTGATTTTTGCTTTACTTTTTTGAACCGTAGTTCGAAACTATGCGCCTGTTTCATAACTTCGAGTCGCACGTTGGATTATTCCATTTTGACCTTTAAAAGTCATATAATTCATTCCTTGCTGGCTTGAGACCATTTTTTTGACAGTCTGTGAAACAGTGATACTATTTTCGTCCTAAGCTATCAGTGAATGAAGAATAGGTTGAAGAGTAACTTCTGCACGCGTAGTTACAGTTTTGGCTGGATGTTCATCAGTTTTGCGGGTCTTGTAGCTGGAAAAAAGATCCAAATTGCCTACAGGAATTTTCCAAAGTGTTTCAAGGCGCAGCAAAAAAACTTGAATTGTAAACGTTCATTCAAAAATAAATTCCGAAGTGTTTTTTTTTCCCTTTTTTTCAAGCTGAAAATTTTTAAAAACAACGCGAGCTGAAATATTCAGACAGAACTGTACCCTTTTCAAAAAAGCTTCCATTTAAAGATACTGAGCCGATCGTCAACTTTTAGTCGAACAAAATCTGTTGCTTCGTGTTGAACTAATGTTTGATGTCTCTTTCGAAGATTTTGTGCTCTAGAGTTTCATAATGAATTCCTCGAATTTTGCAGAGAATGGCGCTGACCAAGTCACTGCACGATCTTCATCTGACGACACTTGAAGCCGGGCCTGGGCCGTCGTCTTTCAGGCCAAATCGGGCCGTATCGGCCTCCGGTCGGCCTTCTAACGAATGCGCCGATGGCCCTTCCACTTCCAACCATCAGCTTCCCTTCGAGTAGTGGCTTTTTGTTTCAACTTTTTTTCAAAGCAGTATAATCACATTTTTTCAATGGTTTCCCGAAAACTGGAGTTTAACAGAAATGGTCCAGACTGTCCTTTATTCAATTTATCATGCAAAATCAAAAAGTTGGACCTCCTGACGTCATTATTATTCTGTATAACTTCAAAATATTCGTTTTCGCTTATTTCTTCTTTTTTCTTGTGCAATTGATATTTCTGTGAAAATAACCCACTTTCAATTGTTCTTTCTGAAATAATTTTAACTGATTTTGTTTAATGTTGAGTTCAGTTCATTTCTTGAGCTACGCTTCACGCAAAATTGTCATTTCACTTCTCCCATCAAAATATTTGTTTTAGTTTCTTTCCATTTGCCCTTTCTTGCTTCATACTGTCAAAATTCAGAAATCAAAACTTTCCTACTTGTAATCATAAAAGTGTTGATGCCATTGTTAACGATTTCGAATCAGCTCCAAATCATTTATAGTTGAAACTAATCACTTTAGTGGAAATGTAAATTATTTGATCTTATTTCCGACTTTCCATGACTTTCAAGAAACTACTTACGTGCTCTGAAAATTCCTCCCTCACTAGTTCGAAGTTCATTCAAAATAACTTCCGAGGTTTTTCATAACTTTAAAAAAGAAGAGAAAGTTGTCCTGAATGAACTTTCTGTGTAAAGAGATAAAAAATAACGTTTTTCTATGCAACAATTATCATTTGTGCACAGGTATAGTCCAATAGTCTATTTTAGGAGTGAATTCAGTACAAATTTGTGTTTCTGTCGCCTATCAAAATAATCATTTTAATTTCCCCGAAATGGGTGGTTAGACTATCTTGCTGCTGTGTTATTTCCGGTTCTCCTTTGTAAAAAAAAGCTTCATTGTTCCTCTCATGCTTCCAGTTCATATTGAAAAGCTTTACTTCACCATCGGATTTATCATTGTTTTGTTCGTGAACTTTCTAAACCCGGGCTTTCTTCTTTTTTCGCCCTATTTTCAACGATAAATTGATTATTTTTGTTGTTGCGTTTTTTTCTTTTGTTTTGACATGAATCTGGTTCATTCAAAACATTGCATTTTTCTACAGATTATCGGAATTTTCAAATTCTTTAGTATAAAAAATGATAAGTCTTATATTTTAACAAGCTGTATTAAATTGAAAGGTTATATGAAGAGGTAAAAAAATTCTGTCATAGATTTAAAAACATATTCAAAAAGACTTCAAAAACCAGTTTCAGCTTCTTTCCAATTTTTTTGTTTTATTCAATGTTTCTATTGAAACAAAAAAAGCTGAAGTTCAAGATATAAGAGAAATGAATTTTCGTTCAAAATTTCTATCAGGTCGAAAGACTTTATTTTCTTTTTTTTAAGTGACATTAACTTTTAAGTCAAAATGAAACACTTCGGAGCTCGTTTTTTTTTAAGAATAGAAAAATATTCAATGCAAATATCATTTTGCTTTATTTGACGCCTGTTCGAACTTCGATTATTCATTGTGTTGTCGAATTTTTTGTGCTTCTCAAAGACTCAAATGTTCACACAAGATTTACTGGCAAAAAAAATAGCCAAAAAGGAAACACACACACACACACACAGAAATAAAAAAAATTACAACAAGTTCAAAACAAATGAGAAAGCGATATCAACTATCATTGAGGACATCAAAGCTTTTTTTTTCCAAAAATGTCAGAAACTTCCAAATTATCCGTTTTTGTGAGCCACAAGAAAAAGGGCTTCAAAGGAATAGTTAGTTTCGAGAAATTTTCGAAACCGAAAAAGGAGAACTCTTTTCAAATGCATACTGTCAGAATTTTTTTTGTAAATGTGAAAACTTCTCCAAACCTATATTTTTCGGCTTTTTTCAAGAGGAAAAAGATTTTTTTTTGAAAAACGACAAACCAACAACAAACTTCTTGAATTTTTCTACTTTTTGCTTTCTAACCAATCCAAACTAAAAATAGAAAAAGACAAAAAAACGGATGACTTCCAATGAGACTATTCTGTGACAAAACTTTTATAAGAAATAATTTTTGAAACATTCCGTTTTCCTAACACAAAGTTCTATCACAGAGGCTCTCATGGTGGGACCGATCTTCTATCCCGAAATTACGAAGACAATTGTCACATGGGCGCTTTGAAGGACATCTTGTTCGTTGACAGTCCATCCCGAGACATGTATAACAGAGTTTATAAATTTTCACGATTTCTCTCTTATGGGACAAGGGTTTGTTGCACCCGCTGCTAGAATGAAATCTACGGCAAAAAGCACACCGATTATCCGTAGAATTTTGCACACTTCGGGTTTCAAATCTCGAGTGAGCGGGCGTTCTCGAAACCTCTCCCCGAGCTCTTTCATTTCGATCGAAGCTTCTAAGAGAATGACCAATCTCAGAACACTTGAAATTGATATCATCAAGCTTTTTTTGCTGCGACCCAAAATGTTCAAATTCTTCTTTTTCGTGGTCGCGAAGAAGAAGTTTTTCCTGCAAAACAAAATTCATCAATTTATTTTTTTCTCAGTTCTTGCCTTTTCCAAGAGATCGATTATTGTGCAATAATTCTTGTTGTGGGCGATGGCCATTTCCTCGAAATTTTTTGTCAAAATTTCTATCGTGTCGTTTTGCTTTTTTACAAGCTTCTCCAGATATTCTAGAGTTGTGACTGAACGATCTCCTTCCGCTGTCAAGGTTCTGAAAAAAAGAAGTTAAGGTTCCTTTCACCGTTAATATGAGTGAACTTTTCTTAAGAGACGAGATCATCTTTTCTTCAGCAAATCGCTCGATAAATTTCTCTCCATGGACATTAACAGAGAAATTTCAGCTTTTGAGCTTTTTTCGCAAAGGATTTTTTTTATTGTTAAAATCGCAAAATCGCAAAAGATTGAATTTTTTTCATTGAAACATTTGTTTGTTTGCTATTAGAATTAGTGTCTCTTCTTTTTCATAATCTCGATATTGATACAAATTTGTAATTCTAAAAAAATTTTTGTTTGTTAGAAGTAACCTGAAATTTGTTTCCAGTGTTTTTTTGGAGTGTTTTTTTGAAGAGGTCCTTTGTTTTTTCTTTTGTTTGCGTGACGACACTTTCGCCCGAATGGAGGACTTCTGAACTTCAAATTTTTCCAAATCATTCTATTGAGCCCCGCCAAAGTCGTCTTCTTTGTCGCTGCCAAACTCGAGATAAGTTGTCTGAAAATATAGCCTTATTTTGCGTATTTGTTACAAATGAAAAAAGTCAGAAAGAAGCATAAATACGCAAATCACCGTGCTGTGTATGCTTCTTTTTGTCTCAAATCTCGTAAAGTTATATACGGAAAAATTTTATTTTTTTTCCAACTCTCTATGATTATTTTTTTATATGATTAATATTATTCATTCAATTGTTTTAAATGATGTTATTTTTAACTACTATCGGCCTCATTAAGACTATTTAATCTTTACCAGCCATGGACAATGATATTATATTCAACTTTTCATTTATTAACATGCTCATTATGCCTGGTTTTTCATGATTATTGCAAGAAAATCCTTGTCTTGAAAATATATCGAGTTTTCGATTGTCACTGAAATCAATCAAAAACAGAGAGACTTCCTGAATTTTTGGTGTAATTTTTATGTATATACTTACTTACTTACTTAGATACTTAGATGGTCCATCTTTTTTTATGTATATATCGAATATAAAACCAAAAAAATCGATTCTTTTCTTCAATTTTTTTGATTTTTTTCTCCTCTTGAAAATGACAAAATAACTGAAAAAAAGTAAGTAATATTTACTCGGAATTTGTCTACATGAACCGTCAAAACTAATCTATTAGATTGTTAAGAAACGGATTTCGTTTTTTTCAATGATTGACTTCAAACAGTCATAACTCGTTTCAGAAGGCATTTTTTTGACTGATCTAAAAATTTATGGATTACTTTGAATACTTGACTATGAGAAAAATTTATATAATAAAAATAAATGACCGACGTGCCTAAACTACGAACACTCATGAATTCATCAAGGTCGTTTTGACATCGTGTTGTATTTAAGGGCGTTTCTCACTTATAAAAATTTCAAAGTTTTTTTAAAAAATTATTGATTAAATAGTAGAAGGTGCAATGAGATGATCAACACAAGAAACTTATAAAAAGTTCTTTTTCCAACTTTTTAGAAATTTTTTTAAGGTACTTCCAAAGCGGAATTTTTTTCGGAATTTTTCCCGACCACTAGTTGACTAACTTCTATTAGTTAAAATACTTTTGCACACATTTTATATTAAAAAAAAACAGACTCAATCGTTTTGCTTTTTTGCCTGAACTGGAACAGAGAAATAATGCAAAACTGCAACTTTTTATGCGAACTGCGTAAAAAAATTCACTCTACATTTTCGTGAAAAACTGTTATCTACAATTTGAAGAACGAGCATCGAGCTTTAAAATGGTATATAAAACTCGAGTATCAAAAAAAATGTTTCGTCCTAAACTTCTTGTCAAAGTTGAAGCATCAAAAAACGAAATCCGTTTCTTGACTACCTAACTTGTATATATAATTCACGCTCACGGCATTCCAGTGGATAAAAACTCCTTCTACCGCTCCTTCGTACTATTTTAAAAATAAGCCCACCTCCTCATTTTCCCTTTCGTCTTCTTCTTTGTTTCCTTCTTTTTCTGCTATTTTCTCTTTAACTGTCGATTCGTTGGCTTCGGAATTGAGGTCCATTTTCGTCTCTGTTCTTTTTCTGAAATAAATTTTTTAGTGCTTAATTTAATGTCTATGAACTCGAAAAAACAGTTTAAAACGATCAAAAAATAAAAAGCTCAAAAATCTGAAATTTCCTGGACGACCATCAATTTTTCATTGTTTGATAAAAGAGGGTCCCATATTTTTAAGCAGACTTTTTTTAGCTGGCGTGTTGGAGCAAAAAAAAAACTTACTTTTTTGATCGTCGACTTGGTGTCTCGAGAAGTCTAAATGACTTCTGAATATGATTTATAAGCTTTTCTCAACAAATTACAGCGAAAAAAGAATAGATGAAATCATGATTTAGAGAAATATGAAATGTTGAAAAATGCGAATGATTGAGATTCGTAGGTAATCTGAGATTCTATCACATAAGACTAGATCAAAAGTTGAGAAGAACTACAAAAGTCCTGAAAATAAAAAAAGAGAAGAAGAAAAACTTTAATAAGCAGAATTAAAATTAAAATCGTTATGAATTTATTTATTGTGAAATGTTCGTAATACTACACTGTTCTTACATCCTTATAAAGCTTTTTTTTTCTAATACCTACGAGTATCAATATCTTTTTTGTTATGAATAGACGTCTGCAACTTTTTTGGATTGTACTGTTCTAAAAATATGAAACAAATTTTCCAAATTACAACTTGTTAGTTAACCATAGGATTTGAAGAGAAATAAGATTGGTTAGCTTTAATGAATTAGAGACCGGAAAATATTCAAGACTGTTGCTAACAATGTTCCCTTTCTCAGAAGTCTCATTGAGAATTAAGAAAAAGCACAAGTCTAGCAAAACTTTAAATAAAACTGAAAATGAGCTCCTCGGAGAACCGCCACTCGGCTATTCGAAAAGACTGAGAATGCCCTCGATTATCAGAGCTCGGGCTACAGTAGGCCAACAAGAGGGCGTTCTTTCTCTGTCCGTGTGCTCCTAACCTTGTCCTGCAGTTTTTCGGCTGAAAAACTTTCCTCCTTGTTGTCTGGAAAGTCACGGAGCAGGATTTCCGTCAAACATTGGAAAACCTTCATAAAAAAATCATTGAACTGGCGTACCACTGGAGAGACCGGAATAGAAACGCTTGCCTTCTCATCTGTATTTCAAACTTTTTTTTCTGTTGTAACTTCATATTTTATATCCACCATCTTCCGAAATTGAAAGAATCTGATTTTTTCTGTAAAAAAGGCAAGGAATAGAGCTTGTTGGGAGCGTCCTTTGCCTTTCAGATAAGCTTCACCATTGTCCGCATGAAACATTTTCGAACCAGAGACGCTTGTTGTTGAATATTTAGGATCCCCGAGTACCACAAGGTTATTGATCCATGAAATTTCTTGTAAAAAACCCCTGATTTAAAAGTCATTCCATAATCAATCGAATTGTTTCATTTCTCACACACGACTACTAAACTTAAATAATTAATGTAAGGACATATATAACATATGAGTTCGTAGCATTTTTTGAATTAAATATTGACTGTCGTGAAACGAAATTTTCGGACTCCTTACTTGATGAAGGCCGCCCGTGCTACACAGAAGCTGTCTAGTTGCAGACGATTTTCCGTACTGTGTACTGACAAAAATAAACGATAGAGTTTCATCAGCTGGAATCCTCGTTCTATTGTGAAAAGCTAGTCGGACAGCAGAAAAAGATTTCTCCGTTTTTTCAATTTTATGATAATTAAAAAGCCCAGAAAAAATCGAAAGGCCTTCACGTCCATTGGAGTTTCATTGAAGACCATTCATTTTCGGAGCATTAAATGAAACTTTTATAAGTTTCGATAAGTTCCAATTCTTAATCACACATAAATAAAAGGCGTTTAGTCAGAGTGTGTCTTGGACGTATATTTGATTGAACAGAGAGTTTCTGCGTGAAGAACGTCTCATGGGACGAGAGGCTTCTGCGTGGAGAGCGTCTCATGGGACGTTGGGAAAAACTTTGAAAAATCGTCCGGGCACATTGTTTCCCTGCAACAGAGAGAAGAAAAATCTCCCAAATCAGTAAAAAGTAGGAAAACCTCCCAGAAGCAAGAACTCCTGGAACAGAAAGAGAAAAAAACCTCCCAGGAGAAAAATTCCTCTGAAAAAGACGTATTCGCCTGAAGTTTTGGTCAGTGCTTCTTACAAAAGTGAATGGAAAATTTTTCTATTCTTATTTATTTCCCGCGTATACTTAAAAAACCTCCGATTTGATACATATAAAAAAGATGCCACCGAGGCAACTTGATCAATTACAAGGCAACTGCCAATTTTACGATTTTTTCCGTGATACGCATCGAGCGATCGAGTTTTATCAGTTGGAGGCCTCGTTGTAAAAGACGGCTTAGATATCTCTATAAAGTATTTTTCAGTTTTCCAATTTGATGAGCTTGAAAGACCAATAAAAGTTATACATTCGAACTCAAACTTCATCCGAAATTTAGAGAACATGTCGGCTCTTTAAAATTTAGTTTCAACCGAGTTTTTCTAATTGTCTGGGTTTAGATAGTCTCATAGTAGTCGGGTGCGGTCAAAAAAAAATCATTCAACTTGATCATTTTCTGGGAATCTTCAAACAAAACCTTCGAAAATGAACACATACAGAAGGCTCAATGATCAATCAAAATTTTGACCAGCATTTTACAAAAATTCAAATGAGTTGAAACCAAGTTTTTCATTGTCCTCGTCTTCTGATTATTCTCTACTGAGATCTTAAAGGCTTGGAAAACAAAAAACCAAATCAAACTGTACCTTTAAAAAGAGGTTTTATCTGTTTCAAACTTAAATTGGACCTTTACTACCTTTAAACCACAGTAAGGCTTCTTGAACGCGCTAAGAATGCACTCGATTTTCCCACTATTTTCTTGAGAAGTAGGTGTTTTTACTGCTCATGTTTTTCCTTCTCCACATCCTTCGATTTTCCGATTATCCCAGAAATATCACTCATCCTTGTTGACTGGAGAATCGCGCAAACTTTCCGTTCAATGTTACAATGTATCATACCCCATACATTAATCATCAGAATGAAACAGAGCTTTACACTTTCGCAACACTCGCATGACCTTTTTTTTGATCGAGAAAAAGTTGCAACTCGCCTGTTGGCTCGATTTCTCGAAGCTTTAGTCAGCGCTCAAGAAATGTTGGTTTTCTCTGCCTTCTGTTATCTCGTCCTGGTAATTTTTTGCATAGATTAACGGTATCAACTTTTTTTTTCGAACTTTAGTTGAACTTCACCGTGGCCAGTTATGGAGTCAATCTTGAACTGCAACCACCTGTCCCAGGATCAGCCAACGAAAGATTGGGTGGAGGTGAGTTTACCTTAAAATTCCAAATTAAAGCTTTTTCGCGAAGGAAAAAATTACCTGTTCGAATAGCTTTGAATTCATCTACTTACAAAGTGTTGCTCGGGAAGTAATGAAGAATTGAAATTTGAATATTTTTCAGAGAGCTTTCCATTGAATTTCGAAAAAATGTATTGGTTCAGGTTTCTTCCATGCATTATTTTCTGCAAAAATTTCTGAGCTTTGCTATTAAAAAATGCAACTTGTAGCTGAACAGTGCCTGATAACTTTTTTCATCCAAGATGCGACGCAACCGCGTCACTTCCAGAAGTTTCTACACCGTTTCAAAGCTCCGAAATTATGATTCATAAAGAAAATGATAAATAAAAATCTTTTTTACCAGTTGTTCGAGACTACTCGCGTCGTCAATACGAGTATCAATATAGATCAAACACAGGAATCCAGTGTTCGTTTTTTTTTTTGATTCATATAAGCTATAAGGATACATTTAGCCGACAGTCGCTGTGGTCTGAACGAAATATTCGCGGAATGCGTCCAAACCTGCAATCCCACTTGCGTCGATCCCATGCCCTTCTGCCAGTTAGTTCGAGTTGAAATCATAAATTGAAGAAGGAAGTCTTTTTTCGGCTTCAAATTTTCTGACGTGGTACAGTGATGAAGAACATTTTAATGCTACGCATCGAAAAAAACTTTGCTACGAGGCCTGATTATTCAAAATAAAAATAACAGCAAGTGAATCGCGTTTTTACAATTTTCCCTGCAACTTTGTTGCTGCTGCCTTCATTGCTAGCAAACTGAAAAATTAACTGTAGACAGCTGTCAATAAACTAGAACTAGCGCTTACGAATTTATCAGTGGATTTTGAAATGAAGATCGAAATGAGGGGTTTGTGTAACCGAGAATCGAAACTTAATGACCTCAGAACAGTAAAAAATTCTTATTCTAAATTTTCTCTCTAAAAATGGTCTTTTTGAAGACAGAACTGCGATCGAGGCGGCTGTCAATGCCTTCCCGGTTACGTCCGTCACATGGGCCGATGCATTCTGAGAACCGAATGCGCTACAAGGAACTCTTTCGCCTCCCGCAGGTCTTGTCAATTCAATGCGCAGTGCTTCCGCAACGAAATCTGCGGCACTGACGGCTTTTGCGCCTTCGGTCGTTCAAGTGAGTGGGAAAACTTTGATATTGAAGTGATTTGCATGGCAGAAAACTTGACTACTTCAAAAAACGAACTAAAAAAGGAAATTAAACTGATCCACACTTAAAAAAGAAAAATATTTAGATAATACGCCCAGGGATCTTCTTGAATATTTCTCAGATATATTCTTTCCTTCGAATATATTTTTGTCGCAGTCTCCGAGTGTGTTCGAACCATCCTTGCTCCTTGGTCTTGGTCCTCCAAAAAAAAACGTCTGGTGAGAAAAAAAGAGCAGTTGTTGTGGGAGATGCGAGGATTCTTGGGGTTCTCGATGGCGCTTCCCGGTGCCCTTCGATTAATCTGACAGCAGTTGCTCGCCTCCAGATATTTTTTCCGAACGCGGTCGGGACAATTGTTCAGCGATGAACTCGGAGTGATTGGAAAACTTTTGAGGGAAAGTGGGAGATTTTAACAATAGTCAAGTTTTTTTTGAGCAATAGCTCAAAAAGTTTGAATAAAATGACTGTCTTTTTGAATTTAAAAAAATTCAGTGTCAACAGAATTTCTGAATTTAAAAAAAGATTCCAAGTTTTATATGGAATATTCAATAAACCATGACTTTTTTTGTAGTTTCGGCCAGTATTTCCCGTAATTCATTCATACGAATTCATTATCTCTGATATCTGCAAACTCTGGAAAGATAAACCTCAAAAAAGTGCCGCAAAGAAAAAAGGCCTCCGATTTGATTGATTGGGAAACGGCGGCCACTGCAAGATTGTTTTTGGCTTTGGCAGTCTGAGGTCTTTATTTTTGTAAAACAAACAGTTTCTTAATTGACGTTCAAGTTGTACTATATCTTTTTTCAATTGGTTAGAACTGAGAATAAAGCAAAACATCCAAAAAAAAAAACGGGGAATCTCGATGTCATCGAACAGTGCAAAGATTTTTTGTTGAGCGCCAAAACTGCTTGAATACTTTTGTTTTAGCCCAACATCGCTCCCATGGCGTCCAAAGATGCACCAGAGACAATGACTGTTTCGATGGACACATCTGCCTCGAAGGAAGGTGCTCGCCATACTTGACGTCCAAAACCACTTTCCACGGTTCGACAACCTTCACCCGCACTTTCGATTGAGTTAACTTTCGAATCAATGAAATTCATGCAGAAAATTTATTCGCGTCATTCAACAGTTAAAACAATCAAATCGTTAAAATTCAAAAAAGCACCATGAAAAAGTCATACGGAGCGTGGGGATACGGTACTACAAACAGCCGGGGTAAACAGACGACGTGGGAAACTTGCGAAACACGGGACGCTCTCACACGGTTCAAAAACACAGAAACATGGCAAAAAGTTGTTGTTGGCGGGGAGAACGATTTTCAGTCCATGTCATCTTCGATGCTCAGGAATTCGAATTCCTCTGCAAGTTGAAAAATCAGTTCAAGATGTTCTGTGATGAAATTTAAGGACTTCTGATATGTGAATGAATTTTGAGCATAGTTGAACCGAAGCTTTGATAGTATGTTCATACACGGAAGTTGACGAATAAACTTGTTTTTTCGCTTTATTTGTTTCTGAGCTTTGAAACAACCGTAAAACTGATCAAACTCAGTTGATTCTGCATTTATGAATTAGTTGTTTTTAACATGGTTTCAGAAAAAAATCTTAGAGTAGTTTTAGTACTAAACCTTCAGTGAAGTAGTCGCAGTGAGTGAAATCGCTGCCAGTGTCAGTGTATTTGTCCTCGTTGTCATCATGATCAGCCTCGCGATCCTCATCCATGACTTCGACCATGTCCATGTTTTCCTCCTTCTTCTCATCTTTCTTCTGCAAGAATATTTCCAAACAGAGGTTTATCGAACTTAAGGAATAAGACAAACCTTGATATCTTTCTCCAGAGGAATTGGCACTGGAGCAGAAGTAGGCTTCTGTACAGAGATCACGACGTGCTCGTCAACTTCGATTTGCTCTTCGGGCTCCTCTTTTTTCGCCACCTCGCTCGGTCTTCCATTGATCATCATAGTGTCGATCTTCAAAGTAGCGCCATAATTCATCTTCGTGCCACAGTCATCTCCTGAAAAATCGAATTCCATCCGCGAGAAAAGACTAATTTTGAATTTTCGAATGTGTTTTGAATCAAATTCATTCGTTAGATATTTTTCAACTAGAGATTCATGTGAAACTAGACCATTTTACAACTCTTGAGGCTTAAAAAAAGCCGAGAGCGTGAAAATAATTTTCGAAAATTTTTGGGACGCTATACTTCGACTAGAAAGCCACTAGTCGACTGAAAAACTCACGGCTATCTCCATAGTAGTAGATCAGCATGGGTTCCATGTTTCTCATGTGCACGAGTTTCGAGAACATCTTCGCCGGAGGCGGCACTGTAATTAAGGAAATGAAAATGTTGTAGTATACTAATAGTTGGTTTAAAAATTCGAAAAAAAGGAAGTATAGATTTTTTTCTCGCGTTTCGAATTAGTTTCCAGAAAGTTTTAAAAGATTTTGAAGACGCAATGATATTATTGATATTGATTTCAGGTAACACGGACCGAAAATGTCCTTTTGGTTTATTTTCAAATGGCTGAAAAATGCTGAATTCACCTCGAGGAGATCCTGAAAATCAAAACTCGGAAATTACTCCGTTTTTGAAATCCAAAAAAGTTCAACAAACTGTAACTTCCAGAACCTCCATCGGTCAATTATCGAAAAATTCCTAAATTCAACCTTTTGGTGATAAAACACTTAACTGCCAAAAAAATTAGCGAACTTTTTCTATGCAGCTTTGGAATTTCCATGAAAATCTACTGAAGGTAATATAAATCACACAAGTATGAGAGACACAATAAATCTGATAATAAACTAATCCAACGAAAAATCGTGAAAAAATTGCGCGAAATTTGAATTTTCCGTTCTCGAACCAGTCTTTAAATGATTAAGATATGAAACTATCTTACACACGATGTCGTCGTACTCGGAGCGTTTACTTTTGCGGGCGTTGTTCATGACTGCTGGCTCGGTTGCTGGTTCGGCGCGTGGTAGAACTGACGGAGGAGGGACCATTCTTTTGGGTGGAACGTCGGTGACGTCATCCAGCGCGAGAGCCCAGGAGACGGACTTTTTCGCGCGCCGCCCTTTTCGCGGTCTACAGACGTCCGCGGTTGCTAAAAACAGATTTGTTTTCTTGTCGGTCAAAACTTTTCAAATGTTGGCAGGCTCTGACTTACGGGAATTTTACAGTTTTCGATATTTATAGCAGCTAATTTTTGATTTTTGAGTGGAATAAGCAAGATTTTCTTTTGATCAGAGCTCGAGACTATGATCTGTAATTTTTAAATCTCTGACTTTTTTTCATGGAAGTATAGAGATATCGAAAAAAATTATGAGAAAATTCTTTTTACTAGAATCATTAAAAGACGTTTCTACTCTTTCCACGAAGCTTCACGACGTTTGAAGTTTTGATTAAAGAAAAAAGAAAATTTTTCAAACACCTTATTCATTTCAACCGTATTTTTTGGGAGAAAAGGAGATGAATCTTATTTCAAAAGGACTTTATACAAAGCGGAAAAAAAGCTCTTCATATACATAAGTTAGAGAATTAATTCAAGATCAATGCAAAAAAATTCTGAAAGTCGCTTAATTTTTTCAATTTTTACAGATTTTCGAAATGAAAAAATAACAAGTTGTCGGTTTTTTTTGTGAAAAAAATTGTCACCCAAAAATCTTTTTGAGGAAGCCATTACCATATTATCACCCTGTGCCTTAAGGAGAAATATTATTTTTCTTCGACATGAAAACTAACCTTGAACAATTTCATCCCTTATGGTTTTCCCTCTCAAAGAATCTAATCTCAGCGAATAAAAGTACATTCCTGAAAAATCATGAATCGGGGAAAAACTTTTCAAAGCGAGAAAATCTTTTAACTGAATGAACAAGTTCGTTTGAGAAAAGCAAAAGTTATTAGGGTATTTTTTCTAACTTTTAAAAAAGTTTTGCGGTTTTTGAATAGTGTTTGCAGTGTAGCCAATTGTCAGTTCAAAATACTTAAACAAAAAAGATAGAAATATGAATAATTGGAAGTAAAGCATCAAGAGCTTTTGCCATTTAAGGGACCAAAACTGCTGTTCTGCAACACTACGGAATCGAAAAAAATCAGAAAATTATCTCAAAAAGGTGTGATACCGCAATTATGTGTTTTTATCACATTGAGTCAAAAAACACTACAAAAAAACGAAAACTTCGAAAATGTCCAAGAAATTTTCGTAGAACTGTACGAAAAGAAAACTTTGAAAGCGATGTGTGGACGTATCCCTTTATGGAACATTAAAAAAATGCATATTTTGAGATTTTTTTCTCCTGATTTGCGTTCCTGGGAATTTTTTCTTCCTAGTTAATCATTTTCTCATGGCTTGATCAGCACTGAATATGTGTGGAGGTAATAATTATGAGTTAATCTTTGATTTGCTTTCTTTTAAACTCAACCTGTTGAGGCGCAAAGTTTTTGACTCTCTTGGATCAAGATTTTCAGACGAGGTAATTAATTAAATTTTGTGAATTTGAAAAGTTTGGACGATCGAAGATCCAAAAAGGTTTTATGATTTCCGGGGTCAAAAGTTCCATTCCGCTTTTTTTCGTCTTCACCGAAGTTGGAAGCTGAGAAGTCTTAAATTCAAACTTTAAAAATATAAAAAAATTCTGTTTTTTTGCGATACTGCTTTTGAGAAAAATAAGCCAAGTTTTTTTAAGATTGAAGAGAACATTTTTCATATTTTCTTTGATTTGACTTATAAACTTTTCTGGATCATACTTGTACAGTTTTCCGTTTTCAAACTGTGCGTAAATATTATTTTGCACTTTCATGACCAGAAATCGTTCAAAAACTCACCACAGTCTTAAACTGCTCATGAAACTCGCATGATCAATTGACACTCTCACGAAATTCTTCAAATTTCTTTTTTTCTGTAGAAGGATTCTCGTTCTGTTCTTCAGTTTCTGAAAACAAGACATGTGGATGGTGAACCACTTCTTCAAACTGCAAAATACTTCAAAAAAAACATTCTTTGGAATCGCGAATATTAGCTCAGGTTGAGCAATTTTAATGGCCCAGCGAGCAGTTTTAAACGGACCATTTACTTTTTTCCAATTTCGATTCACCCATAAAATTTGCGCTCTCCCTGACAAATTCTTCCGGTCGTAACTTCCCATATGGTTGGATAAAACAAAACGGTCGGGGTGAAAGATGAAATAGAGCGGCTGCAGGTGGAGAGGGATCGTTGCGCGGTACCATTAGCGGGGTAATTGTCGCTTAATCCAACGCTCCGTTCTGTAATTTGACGCGCGGCGCTGGCCGTTTCGGAGGTCGTTGGTATTCGGCCATCTGATTCATTGCCGTTCAATTGGGCATGTTAAGTTTTAGAGCTGTCTGTAGTGAGTTGATATTCAAAGAGTTCGGAAACGTTTTGAAAATGGTCATATAAAGTTTTGGATTTTTCGAAGTAGTCCTGAAAGTCTCAAAGGTTTCTATTCTTCGAGAAGACTTCGAAAGACCCTTGGCTGGACACTTCGCGTGGTGAGGAGGACTGAAAAAACTTTCGTTCCTTGAAGGTTAAAATTTTTATGGGTCTTGAAAGGGTCATTCACCAAAAAATAAGATATGCATCTTTAAAAAAATTCCGAGTACACAGAAATGCTACAATCGTCGATGAAAAAGTATTCTGAAGTCAATAATCGACGGAAATCATCTACAACTTTGCAAATTTTGGCGTTCTGCTTTCCACGTAACCATTGGATTTCAATTCAACAGATCTTTTAGAAAGCGCCAACTAAAATTTTTAGAGGAGTTGATAGCACTAGTACTGATTAATGTTAAAATAGACGATTTTATGAGTTTAGACTATTGTCCGAGCATTAAAAACCCAAACTAAACCCCACAAAATAACATCTCTCTTTTTGCCTGAAGTTTTCTTGGATGAGAATAGAAAACGAGTGGTCGGCGCCCCATTTGGTATTCTTCCGGTTTTAGGGGTCGGACCACTTAGAAAATGTCCTTGAGCACTTTTCGGCCGGTCATTACAAGAAGAGGAATAGGAGGCCTCTTTATGCACCGGTGGAATACGCCATTGTGTCTCGACATCGTCGTTTTAACTTCTTTGGAGCCCATATCCTCGGCCCGGACTATTGCTATTCACCATTCTTTGTCAAGTGTTTTTTTTTTCATCATGTGACCTTTTCCAGCCCATCCTTAATCGCGAAACCAAGTTTTTCATTTTTTTGAATGTGTAGTAGTGATTTTGCTAAACTTTCGTCGTTCTCTTTCCCAGCTCTTTTCGAATTTCTCAGCCATTGTCAGATCTGAAACAATAGCTGGGAACCATCCGACGGTTTGTCGCTGGTTTCGTCGTATAAAGGGGCACCTGCACACACGTTCAAACCACGATTCCTTTTTTGCCCTAGACGTTGTCTAGCACGTGTTCTAAGAAAGAGAAGACAGACGCATCTCTGGGACTTGCACTTTGTCTTCAATTTCTCATCGTACGAGTTGGGGACAAAGGCTTTGATTTGAGCAGAGCAGATATTTCACGTCCTTTTTATGGGTTTCTGAAAGAATTATCCATCATAGAAAATTTCAAAGGTTCTTATTTAGTCATGTAATATATTATCTGGGATAATTTTACGGAAACTGTAATTTTATCTATGAATGATAGACCAAGTTTTTTTCTTTTAAATCAAGCTTCGAAATTATAGAAACATTTTAAACTTTTTCTGAGCCTCCAGAAGGTTTCAAAATATTTTTCAAGAAGAAAGACAGAAATTTTTAAGTTCCTAAAAACCGGAGTCTTTCGTTTGCCTACAAGCATTTTTTTGGAAGGGATTCTCTCATATTATCAACACCTGATTTTGTGAAATTTCTTTTCAAACCAGAGACGCTGAAGTGATTCCGCGAAACTCAAAACAGCGGCCAGACAGTGAGAAAGATAACTAAACACTGGAGATTCAGAGACAATTTTGAACTTCGCTGAAATTACTTTGAAGACGGCATAACTCGCGAATTTTCCACGTTTTCCCCTCAAAAAGGCGGCCCGCAACGCTTTGAGCACACATTGACGCGTCGAACCATTTTGAATGGCGGCCGCTTTTTCCAATCATTCCTTCTGATCACGCCGACATCGCTCTTTGCTGGTGCGCGGCCTTTCAAAAACATAGCGCCAGCCGCTAAACTTTTGACCAGAGCAGAAAAATAACATTCGTAATGGCTTTCCAAGGTTCGCGAGGGACAGAAAACATTTAGAACACTTTTGAAAAATGCACTTAGCAAAGTGACTCTTAGGAAAACTGATAAGTACGTTGTTCCTAAGACGTTGAAGAGAAAAAATTGAATTTAGCGGTACAGTAACTTTTGAACTTAGGTCTTTCAAATTAATATAATATGAATTGCGTTTCTTGGTTTAATTCCATTTTTGAAATCTCTTTTTCCGTCACGAATATTGATAGATAATAAATAAAATTGCACCCAAAGCCTGAATAAAAACTTGACAACGTAACGGAAGCTCTTGTTTGAGATAAAATCTGTAAAAACTCCTTTCCAACATGAATATATGGCAAATGATAAGAAAACTACCTAAGCAGTCAAAAAAAGAAGGGAGAGAGGCATTTTTGAATAATTCTACTCAAACGGTCATCTCTTGAAAGTTTTTTTCTTTGAATTTCTTTTTAGAAAAAAAGTGAATATATCAATCAGAATTCCTGCGAAGTCACAGAAGCCTTTAACTAAAAAAGGTATTAAAAGCTAATCTCTGAAAGGAATTTATGAAAATGGATTAAAGCTACATGAAGAGCCAACTACGTCAAAGAAGCTTTTGTTTGAGGCCTAATCTCCTGCTGATTATTTTTTCAGAAACCTGAAAAACGCGGATTAGAACGCATGAGAGTCCGACGACGTCCCAGAACCTCATTTTTTTTTTCCAAAGTCTGACTCCAAAAGTTCATTCCACGAACTGCCGTCGCCTCGATATGATCGCGTCGCGGTTATCTTGCATCGCGGCTGTTTGTTGGGTCTTGGACCTGGATGGTATCATCTCTCAGCATCTGCGCAGAACCCCTAGTTGACCTGTTGGCCGTCGTGTTCGCCTTTCAGCGTTTTGACGGGGCAGCGTGTTTGCACAGTGCGCCATCCGATACCGTATAATCCGCCATGAAACGTCCGCTTGTTGAAAGAAGGCTTGATGGTGCTTTTTAGAGCTGAGTGTTGCGCTAAAAGTTCTTATGGCAGAAAAAACTTTTACTGGGAAAGTTGAGATTTTTATTGGTTTTTCATGAAATGCCTTTTATAATCCTCGCATTGCAAAAAATTGAGTTTCTTTTTTAATTCGGACTTTTTAATGAAGTTATGTCAATTTAGAAAAGTTCGAATTATATCAATAATGAAAATTTGAAGTTTGCAAAGCTTTACCTGCTTTGAAACAAAATTTATAATTTTTTTCACGCGATTTTTCTAGTTTTGAGTAACAAATTTACAATTGAGAAACTACGAATTTTTCCAACGTTTTGTCTCTGTTTACGAAATTTCGAGTTTTCAAAAGCATTCACATTATTTTTGAGACAATGACAGCCCTTGAAATGACTGTTAAGGCTGAAAAAAATCTCAAATTCATTTTGAAACCTTTTTTCATGCTTCTTCTAGTGATTTTGGATAGACAAGAGCTATACATTTGTATCGAAATAATGACTTTCAATATTTTCGTTCTATCCTTGTGATGTGAAAAATTAATGAGCTCTGTTTCGGATTCCCAAGGGAGTCCATCTCATTAATCAGAACCCAGAACGTTACTATGTTAAAAATAATCCTCATTAGCTGATTGCTCACAAATCTCGTGAGCTTCCCACTGCAGGTGCGCAAACTATTTTAGGGCTTTTGTTATGAATTACGGCTCATGTCCACACAGGTGCACGCGCTCCGTGTACTAGTGTAATCACGCTGCACTTGATTATTTTCCCCTTTTCTGCAGCGCAAGATGAAGCCTTACTGAGAAGCTGGAAGATTGCCGAATTCGAAGAAAACCACAAGAATTTCTATTTTCAAAAATTTGGAGAATCAGAAACGTAAACACTTTTTACAGCCGTTTCATGACGCCTTTTTGGTAGGAAATGTTTTCGAAATAAAAATTGACGAAGGCTTCCAACTTTATTGAAGCAATTCCGAAATTCAAAAAACGAGAAGTTTTTCAAATAAAAGTTGAAACTCGAAAAAACTGAATGGCGTCTGGAATTAGGTCTCTTCTTCAACGGATTAAAAAAAATCCAAAAGTTCGAGAAAAAAAAACTTTTCAAATGTCAACCAAAATAGAACTACCAGTTCAGAAAAAATCCCGAATCATTACTCATGCAGATGAAATTTCTGGAAACCTAGTTTATTTATTCTTACAGAGTTGGGCAGACTAGATTACTTTGGAGATGTATCAAGTGATTTGTAGAAAATTTTCGTATTGGAAAGTATTATCACTGTTTCTATCAAGAGTTTCACTGCCGTTGATAAATTTATTTTCACAATTTTTCTGGCTGTTTAGATGAAAAAAATATTATTATTGGTTTCGAAACACTGAAAAAAATTAATTTTTTTATAGATGCATCTAAGTCGTTTTTAGTTACCTTTAAAAAAACCCAAAAATTAGGAAAAATAATTATTTTTTTCTCGGACTTGATGTTGAATCTGTTACTGAAGCTTTTTTCTGAACCCGTCAATATTCTAGGAATTGGTCGGCACAAGCCATACCTCCCGCCTCTTTTCCTCTCTCGTGTTTCACGTCGTCATATTCGGAGCCACGCCCACAATTGGCGCACCTGAGCGTTGCCTTTACCATTCGATGGATATGTCCGCAGCGACAAGCAGCCAAATCTATTCCCTTCTATTCATCCAGATGTCCCAAGTATTTTTTCTTCATTTTTTCCATTTACGGCCTACAGGAGTATTGATGGTTCTAACGTCAGTATTCTCATTAACTTGCCAGGATTTTCCAAAGAACGGAAAGGTTTCTAGGAAGAAACTGACTCAAATTCGGCCCATCCCCCAGCAAGCTGATGAGAAAACTGTTCATTTATCATTAACTTGAAGAACCACGAAATTTCCTGTCTCAAGCCAGCGATGATTGGAGTACTTTTGTGTCGTGTCGTTTTTTTCAGCGTCAATCATTTTAATGAGCAGTTTCTATGCGCAGTTTTCGTGTGCGCTCCGCAGCTATTGGCCGAAGCACCACGAAAAGCTGCTCACGGAATGTTCCACCATTTTTTGTCTGTTTTGTCCAGTTTCAGATGATACGAAGGTATGTAGTAGACACAGCCAGCTTCTTGAGTGTGAAGTCTTGAGTAAAAACTCCGCTCTGCGGAGTATAACGGCCTTTCTGTTAAGATAACATTAGATTGAGGTCTTTATTAGAGGAACATTGTAATATTTAGAGATTTCTGTAATACTCCGGATTTCAAAAAGCTTAAAATTAAGAGTATTTTCCTAAAAGAAGAGGATCAAAAACGAATGACTTGGATATGGCTTCATGAAAGCAGATAAAAGTTCTTGAGAATCTAAAAAGCTATGTACGCTTTTAAGAATCCACTGTAAAAAAAAGCTCGCTTTTTGTGACGCGTTCCATTAAGCTTCAAATTTTTTCCCTACAGTAAAAAGGCTTTTTAAAGCTGTTTTCTTCAAAATTTTACAGGTGTAAAAAATGATTCGAGCCCAAAGTGCGTCGAATTGTTTGATTTGCCTCTCCACTCTCACACGTAGATCTTCTCGCCCGACGGCGCAACGATGACACGGTCAGATAAATCCTGCAGAACTGGCGTCGATGAAATCTCTTCGACTGAAAACATAAAGAAACTTTTTCCTTCGCGTTTTCTTTCTGACATGATACGATAACATTTGCTGATAAAAATTTTTGCATGATAAAATGTGTACAAATCATTATGATTTCAAAATTCAATTCGAAAAAGCCAAGGTAATAAGAACAAAATACCGCGTTTAGGAACCGCTACTGGAAAAAAATAATTTTTGCAATTAATCTCATTTCGAGAGCGTGATCAATAAAAACAGGCCCATATATCACAGTTTTAGAAATGAGGGACTATTAAATGAATCAAAGTGTCAAAGACCATTGAGCAGTTTATACAATTCTTCTCTGCACGAGCATAAACTTCGAACCTTGAAATTTATGAGAAGAGATAAATTATTTTGTTTTTTTCAAAAAAATCTAGAAGTTTCAAAAATTCGAAAAATTCGTTAAATTTTTAAGCAACAATAAAAATCTTCCCAAAATCGAAAAAAACAGAAAAAAAGATTTAGAGCCATAAGGATATTTCAATTACAGTCTAGTGTCGGTTATCAAATATTCTGAATTCCCAACAGGATTTTTTCCGTCGGCATCAGAGAGGCCAGTTAGGGAAGAAATACGCTGGGCGACTTGTTGAACAGGTAACGCGAGAGAAACGACTGCGCTCGTGGCTGATCGCTTTCTGATGGGCCAGTCACCGTTGGCATTAGTCTTTTGCACTTTTTTCTGCAAATTCCGTGTAAAATCTTCATTCCGTGTAAAATCTTCATTCCGTGTAAAATCTTCACTCGAAGTGGTAGCTCTCATTCTGAGGCTTCCATCTAGAGCACGGTCTCCGGGCTCCAGCACAACATCCGCTACATTCTGAGCTCGTCAAGGCGCAACTGGATACACTACGCGCAGAAGGACGAGACGAAGGACCGTAAGACCATGCTTTCAACTCTTTCGACTACACGTTTGGACTTCTAGCTCGCCAAAGGCGGTTGTTCGTTATAGCTTTCAAAGTTCTTGTTCACCGCCTAGTCGATACATCTATGACTAAACCAACAAAATAAATGATTTGATTTGATTGATTGAAATCACTTGAATTTTAAAAATTTAATATTCACTTCATTGCTGCTTTGCATAAATCTGCATTCTCTCAAAAATTAGAAAGCGCTTTTGAAGAAGACTAGGAAAACGTTATGGCAAAAAGAAAAGAAAAATTCCCTTCAAGCTAGATATGAATCAACTATGCTCCAATCTAAACATTTCCTAACAACTCCTGCACTATTCTGACGTGTCAAGGTGCGAAAAGAACCCAATCGTAAGAACGAGAAAAGATATGTTTGCTTGGAAACGCCTCGTTTTTCTTCTATACAATTTCAGCTTGTCTGATTTTTCTTTTTCCTTCAAGCTGTTGTAAGTTTCCAGAGAAAAAAAAATGAGCAGAAATTCTCACGGTTATTTTGAAATGCTCTTGGATAAGAGTTTCATCTCCATTGACTCCAGTTACCGCGACAGTGGGAAGCCTGAATAAAACGGTTCTTCGGAAAGATCGAAAAATTTTCACAAACCTCAGTTTTCTGATGAAGCTAGTTTGTCTTACAGCATTCAACAAGGCAGACGCCGGAAGCTGAAAAAATTTGCGTCATTAATAAAATGATTTTTAAACCTGCAAAAAACGGCAGTTTTGATGAACAACGACGTCAAAATCCGGCACGAAAAAATAGCCGTCTACGGGTTCTGAAAAGGAAAGTAAATAAATATTGTTTCTTAGCCCTACCAGTTCCGTTCTTCAAGTGATTCTCAATAAGTTTTAGCAAAGGTTGGCCAAAGGCTGACCAGGGACCGACTTCAAAAGACAGGCGTGACTGATCATCTCCATAATATTTTTTATCATCTGATGAAACCAACTTTTTGAAACGTGGCAGTAGCTTTTCCTTCTAGAATCAGTAGGAAACGATTACTAGGTACCCCGATCTGATAAAGATGAACGGGGCTAGGGACTAAGTTGTTCTTGGTAGGAGAGATTGAAACCTGTAAGTTATCAGCTTGAGAAATTATTAAAATGTCCTAACCTCACGAATGTTTTTTTGAATGAGCTTTTCTTGAGCTTTCATTTCGATGATTTTTATATCGAAAACAGCGCTTTCTTCGGCTAGGAATTTTTGAGTCATCTGAAAATAATGAAGGGGAACTGAGTTTTAAAAGGACATTTTAAGGCTACTCATCCCTTAGCCCCAGCTTTCTGAAAAATTATAATGGTCTCTTAAAAGGAAAAAAAACCTTCAAAACGTTCCACGACAATTGCTCGCTTTCGGCTTCATCATTGGCTTTGTCTCCGAACTTTGGCTGAAAATCACTTTTTAATAATTCAATAAAAGAATTTGTCTAAACTCTGTTTCGTCTGTTTTTCTGTACATTGTCCAAAACGGAATCCGTTTCGTCAATGATCTCAGATTGGAGAATTTCTTCTAAAATGTCTTCCAATGTCACCTGTAAACATTTTTTCTTATTCTGCAAATTTTTCCTACATACCACTCCAGTCAATGTTAAAGCGGCCTCTTCACTCACATCCACAGGCTTGAGCAAAGTCGTTGCGGCTTCAAGGAGTTTCATGGAAGTCTTAGAAAGACAATTCCATTCAAATGTCTAGTTTTCAAAAGTTACCATGAAAAAGTCGGACTTTTTCTCAATCGTAGTTTCTCGTTTGTAGAAATAATTCGATTTGGCAACCATGGCTAGATGATAATCTCCCTGAAGTTTTAAATCAACGAAAAAAAAAACCAAAATCAAAAAAAAACCAATTTGAACTCTTCGAGAAGGGCGGTCAGAGGCATATGTTCGTCAACGACTCTCAACTTTCGATGGTTATAATTGGCCACGGCTTTTACGGGAATGTTGCTCTTCTTGTTGATCAACGCCAGGTCGCTCATGTGCAAAATCGATTTCACCTGAATTTTATCTATTTTTTCTATTCCTGGAAAATTTCAAACATCATTCCGGTCATTTCCAGCGTAGAGCGGGATCCTTGAATAGCCTCTTTCTCCGATTTCTTCCAGAACGGCCGCATTTATGCAGGTATCTTCCGACAACATGAAAACGTCCTAGAGCTGCTATGTAAAAAGTTTTAAATCCAAGAATCACTTCAATTTTAGTCATGCAGTCGATAGCTTTCTTTTTGCTCAGCTCCATCGCACCGACGGCAATTCTAGTTAAATTGGCCATGTCCTGAAGTTCCTTGAAATACAAAGAAAGTTATAATGGCTACCAAATCATTCTCGTCTACGCTCATTTTCAAAATTTCCACCAGTCTGTTTCGATCGAAATTGTCGACTTCAACGCCAAGAATGAAATCAAGGATCTAGAAGTTTGAAATTGAAATTTTGAATTTCTCTTGATCGAAATACCTTACTGAGTGGCCAAGCAAGAGGGAACATCAGGAACATGAAAAATCTGACAAGAGGCATGGTTCTGGCCCCGATCGCCAAGCCATACCTGAAATTATTTCATAATCTAAAACAAAAGACGGCCAACTTCACACAAATGCTCTGAGGTACGATCTCGCCAAACACGGTGATTCCGGCAGAAGAAATGACGAATGCTGCTAAGCCATGAGCAATATCTTCGAAAAGAATCGAAATTCCGGCATTGACCATCTAAAAAACTGGTAGGTGGAGAAAACTGCTAAAGAATAACTCACCACATTGATAAGAATCAAAGTTGTAATCAAGTAATTTCCATTTTTGCGTGCTGGTAAGATCGTTTTTGCATATTTTGCTTCCTCATCGGTGCCTTCAAAATGAAAATGTGCACTGTTCGACTTCGATTTTTAACCATTAATGTTCAAAAATGACATTTTGAGCTTTTTTATGCATATTTACCACGTTTCTAGTGGTAAAAAATTCTCGCAAATAATTTCCAATAACCTTACCACTATTCATAATTAAATTCAGCTCCATTGTAGACAGCGCCATCAATCCAATATTCAGACCCGAGCAGAGGGCTGACAGGAAAAGGAGGACAACAATGAGAGGATACTGAAATTTGGACCATATACGTTTCTCCGCTCATTAAAAACCTGAATAAACCAGGGAAAATAAGGCTCCTCAGTTTTGTAACTCGTTTGGACCCACGTTCTATCGTCGTCAATCTGAAAATTCATATAAAACTATTTTTTAATTATTCTACCTGGATGCTATCTCGCTTCCCTTTTTCTCTCACGCAAAGTCTCCAAGGCGTTGGCCATCTGAAAATCAGCTTTTTTTTCCAGTTTGAACCGATTCTCACTCCAAGAAAGTGTGAGAAAAAACGATGCGGGTGCTCTTTTGAATCGAGAAATCGCTACTCGAGATGTTGAACTCCGAAGTGAGGCACACTGAATCGGTGAAACTGGCGGATTCAACCTGAAGACTTTCAAGTTCCAAAGTCTCAAAAAAGAAAATAACATTGTCTAGGTTGTAGCCGTAAATGGAGACAGTGACTTGTGCCCCAGCTTCCACCAAGATTATTCCAGAAGGGATTCTAAAATAACATTTAAAAAATGGAGAAACGTCGAAAATAGACTCACTTGTATCCAATGAACCCTTTAGTGCCATGTGGATTCTCAACTCGGACCCCTGATACGATTGGATTTCTTTCCTAGAAAAATTTTATTGCTACATATGAAGGTGACTGTAATGTAAATAACGATAATCCTCTTGAATGAAACTGAGAAAAATATTCAAAGAAATTTGCCAATCTATTTCTGTGATCTTGCAAACCAGATCCAGTCATTTGATTTTGAAAAAAAAGGAAGTTAATTGGAAGTACTCAACCTGAAACTTGACTTTGATTATAAATTCTCACCTGACTACCAGAAGAGCCAATACAAATACACAAGCACACAAAAATTCCCAAAGAAAACATCCGAATGCAGCCGTTTTCAGGAGCTATCCTGTAAAAAATCGCTAATAACTCAAAGTTCGCTTATCGTTTTTATGAAATATCGCCCGACGCAAGAAGGGTTTGATTGATGTGATAAAAAAAATTTGAAGCTGATAATGCAAAATCGATAAGTGGTTAGAAATCAAATGTGCGGAAGACGTTGTTAATCAAATCAAATGGAACGCTTCGCATATCCATTAGCGAGGAACACTTTTTTGCATGCTACTCATACTCGATTCACAGCAAAAATCATAGTACTGGAATCACAAAAAAACAAAGATTTTTAGCCACAAAAAGTTTGATTTTTCAAATAAGAACTATTCAAAAATGTTCATACATACAATTTTGAACTATTGTCCATCATCTATATCAAAAAAACGGAAAGTCTGGATGTAGATGTAAAAATCTCATTTTCTTTTTGGAAAAACTTCGCAAAAAGCCGTCAATTTTTTTGCCTTTTAAAAAAATCATTTCATCATGCGTTCAAATCACCCCTCTGAATTTTTCAACCCAACAAAAATCACAAAAAAACTGTTTTTATGGAAAAAAAAAAATCAAATTCAACACAAAAATCAGTAAATCCGGGAAAAGCACAATTTTAAAAGGCAAAGCAAGCAATAATAAATTTTTCAAAATAAATCTCAAAAATTTGAGATAACTATACAAGGCGTGAGATGGATCACGAAGAAAAAAAAAGTCTTTCAACAAAGTTCCGCATTTCGATACAAAATGAAACAAGGCAATCAACAATTGAAATGTAACACAATGTACACTGGATGTATAGTATGTACAAATGTACACTTTGGACAGTTTTTAAACAAACGGATAGAAAGGAAAAAAGGCCACGTGATCAAATCGATATTTTTTTTTGTACAAAAATGGGTTAGAAAAGAGTGAACAGTGGAAAAATTATTTTCCAGAGCCTCCCGGACGTCTTCTTCGCCCCATTTACGGCGTTCATCTTGGTAAATATCGGGACGCAATTGATTGCGAAGTCCTTCAAACAAAAATTATGACATATTGAGAATTGAAAAATGAGTCTTCCGATTATGAGAAGATTAAAAGTATAATTACAGGTGTTTGGGATAGGTTTTTCCTCAGAAGCTTCAAGATAATTATAGTTTCATCGCTTCACCATTTTTATGAATTTATCGCTGCTTTTTTTCATTTCCAACAGCAAATTTCATCTTTCATCTGAAGTTCTCTAAAAACCCGACCAAAAGCTCAAAAAAATCTTTTTAAATTGAAAAATTGATTTTTGAAGCTGCTGGAAAATATGACATGGAAACAAACCTCCAAGGAGTTGATAGGTGACTTGAGATGCCATGACGATAGGACCAAGGAACGTCGGCACAGCATAGCGGAAAGCGCTGCGGACGACAGAATGACCCGAGGCTCGATCTTCTTGAGCTGCGAGCTCGAAATCATCACGGGTTTGGCGATACCCCTAGAAGTCATTATTTTAATCCCTCAGATAATTTATATTAGATTGCCGAACCTCATAAAGAGTTCCGTAAGCAAGTTGGAGACTGTGACGAACGTCCGTGGGGTTCACGGCTTGGGCTCGTTCAACGCGCCTGTTTCTGCGGTTCATGTAGGCTCCGTCAGGTTTGACCTCGTGCATTGTCATCTCCGCGATTGTCTAGATTATTTAAATAAGATCTCATCGGATTTTTTGCAAAGATAAAACATTTTTGGCTTGAAACTTTCTATCAATCAATAAATAAAAGAAGTTACAGAAAAACCATCCTCCAGACCATCAGCAGTAAAACCAGAAGCTCCAAATAATGTCGAACAAAGGGTCCGACGTTCCTTCATTTGCTGCTTTTTGAAACCCATGGTTGCTCATAAAATGACTCAGTGTTGCAGATACGTTGAATTTTCAATTGTTTTCTTCATTAGCCGAAAATTCAGCCGTACTAAATTTTAGAGAAATCATTGAAACTTGACTCATTCTTCATGCGGTCGTGAATTTTACATTTTTTTAAACGTATTTCTTAAAGTTCACCTGCACGAATCCAGCCACCGTCTGAGCCATGCCGACGATTCCAGCTGCAGAAGAAACGCCAAAAGAACCGACGCCTTTCTGAATTCCTTTCACGACGCGCCCATCCTCTTTTCTCATTTCTTCCATCGGCATCCAGAAAAGATCGACGATCCCCTTTCCTGGAAGAAAAAAACTTTTTTTCAACTTCTCACTCTGACAATCTCACCAATTTGAACAAGTGGGCTGATTGGTCCACAACTGGCAATGACCGTCGGCATGTTGGCCATCAGATCAGCAGACCATTCATTGATAGCGTACTGAAATCTTCCATTCAACCTTGAAAATGAAAATGAATGAAAATTACATTGATGCATCTGCCAACGCCCAGCATGCCGTTACGGTTGACCAATTCCCTCAGTTCAATTGGCATTTGGTTCAGCTGACCAAAAGCCATGAGAAGAGCTGCAGATTGTTTTTTTAAATATTGTTTATTGCATGGAAACTTACCAACAATCGCACCAGTCTTTTCCATGCTGATTTTTCTTTTTCCTTGGTAATCAACGTAGATGGAAATTGAAGGAGAGAAGACGAATTCCCTGAATAAGAGCGTTTTTGCCTTTGCGAACAAATCCACATCGTTATTCTCAATTTTTACCTAGGCCAAGCCTGACCATTTCACAGGCTTTGTAGAGTTTCACAAAAATTAAAAAGTTTCGGTCAACCAACTTGAAAAAGGTGTGCTCTCGAGTCGGAAAGTCGTCTTGTGGAGCTTCCATTTCTTGCTTTTCTTCCTCCTCGTCTTCTTCTCTCTGACCTCCAGTACAAGTCATGCGATCTTCTTCGTCGTCGTCAGCTGCCACGTCTCCGGAAGAATCAAGGAAATTCTAGAAAAAAAAACGTCAGGAATCTTCGCAGGACTTTCTAGTTGTACCCCATGCTCTTCATTCTCGTCAATGTCGCTGCTGGTGTCTATCAAATTATCAGCGAGATTTGGATGAATGGACCCCGACATAGTAGACCTCGACAAAAGATCGTCAACATTTGGCATGCGCACTGGATTAGGGAACACAGTGTTTGACGAGAAACTGGATATTTAAATTATTTTTAATGATTAACTACCTTCTTAACATACCAGATATTGTTGCCGGCCCAATCTCCATCGAGACCATCCGCAAGTTCGTCCTCATCCAAATCCGTTCGAATCAAATCAGGGCTCGAAGACTAAAAAATTTGATTCTTGAAAAATTTCAAGGTTTTTTCACTTCAGAAGAAGATCCTGAGTACAAAATCGTGTCTGGCGCAGCTTTTTTGGCTCTTGAAGGATTACGTGAGGCAAACATGTCTCCTAAAAAGATTGATTAGTTCACAATTTTTAGAAAGAGTTATGTTACCAATAGAAACAGCTGAAGCAGTTAGAGGCGTTGGATACAGTGGCAGTTTGACAGGCGAGTTGTGGGTCGACCCACGGGATTCCAGGTACGTGAGGTCTTGAATAGAAATAGGTTCTTTTTAGTAGTTAATTCAAAGCGCATAGATAGCAAAAGCTTAGTGCGAACTTCGGGAAGTAGAAATAAATTAGTGAAACTAATTTCAAATTGGAATCAAAAGACAGAAATAAAATAGCAATGAAAAACCTTGTTCTCCGAGAGATGTAGGAGGCACAACGGGAGAAGGCGTCAGTGGCTCTAAGCTCAAGGACGGCCGGCTCAGATTCGGATAAAGGTGTCCAGAAGAAGAAGATGAAGCTTTTCTGGAGGCGCTGATGGCAGCCGCCTCTCGGACCTCCGCTGGGACCTCGATCATCGGACGGCTTTGCATTGAAGACGTAGCTGAAAAAGAACTACTTGCTATTTCTCATCTAATTGTCCATCTACCTTCTTTAGGGAGCTTCACCAGTTTGCCAAGCTCTTCAATGAAGTCCGTGACGAATTCAAGTGTGTCTTGATCGATGTTGATCTTGATTGGCAGCATGGAAACCTGAAAGTATTAAAAAAAAAAGGTTGGGAAGGAAATTATATCGCGAACCCTCATTTTTCCTTCGTTTTTCTGATTCTGAGCTATTCTTATTGCAAGCATAGGAGCAGATGTTCTTCTTGGCTCAGAGGCGGTCGAATACTGAAATATTTTTTTGAATATTTTCATTCGTTTGTCATTTTCAGGCGCACCATAAAGCAAACGAAAAAATTTCAAACTTGATAGAGCATATCTTTGATGTCACTGGCGTGAACACGATCTCGAACAACGACGTCGCGTATCGAGAAAAGCGTGGTGGTCATGAATGGAGCCGGCTTTTCGAAGAATTGATGCATGAAAGTGATCTTAAAAAACACTATGGTAAGGTCATTTTTTCGTTTCAGGTAACCTTTGAAAACTCCAAACAAACGGCGACCGAATGATCACGGAATTCCCCGCCACGGGCTTGAGGATGGATATTTTGGCCCTTCCCACGGCCTTCTCGATATTCATCGGTACTGTAGGACTTCGGCTTGGGAGGATATTGTGACAAGTCACTTCCACCGTACAGATTTACTTTCACAGTGAGGTCCTTCAGAAGGTACCTGGAAATTTTTTAAATTTTAGGTTGAGAATGATTTTCTCACCGAACGATGGGTTTTGGATGACCATCTGGAAGTTGTGGGAGTCCATCAGCGCGCCATTCATCAGGAATAGGAAAGTGATTCAAATTGATCACGATTCCCGATCCATCCGGCCCTGCTTTCGGGCCAACATGACGGACTCTCGCTTCACCGGCAACATTCTGAAGATTCAAAATAATGTTCGTCTCAAAAAAATGTTTCTGACCGTGATTCCAGAGCCCAAAACATCTTCATCTACCATGCAAAACTCCTCATCATGTGAGCATGAGAAATTTCGTTCCGAGGGAGAATAAACAAGGTGAGGTGCGCCGTAATCCTAAAATGAAGAGAAATTCAAAATTTCGATCAAAAAGTAGCTCACCTGTCCTTGAGGCTTGAAGATTGGACTGAATTCTTCGACGGCATCTTTACCCACCTCAATCGGGCGATGATGATCTTTGTCTCGAGCTGCCTCTTCGATAACTTCCTAAAAATTTGGATGAGACTTTCGACTTTTTGATTAGCTATCAAGCGTTTCAGGAGAACTTCAGTTTTTGTCAAGAAATTTCCTTCAATCTCTTAATATATTTTTTCTTCCAATAATAACCTTCATGTGTTTCTCGACATGAAGAGGAAGCGTAGATCCTTGGTCCAGTCTTGCCCTTCGAAGAGAAGTCGTATGACTCCAAACCGATTCTCCAGCCTAAAACCATTGACCCATTTTTTCTTCGCTGACAACAAATCTTCAAACCTCGCTTTTAACGTCATCTTCGCTCGACTGGCTTGGTTTCCGTGAAATCGGCTCTTTTTCCTCTTTTGGAGGCGTAGGTTTGAACTTGTCTGACTCGGTAATTTCAGAAACAACGTTGATGATCATGGCAAGAGAATCAGCGCAGGCCCACATCTGAATTGATCTTATTTTCATACAATATGAAGAAATTAGACACCTGAACAATGTCGTTCTTGCACTTGATCTCGAAAAATGGCGTATTTTCGCCGCCTTCTTTTGCCATCGCAACCAGAACCTAAATTTCCAAATGAGTAAAAAATAAGTAAGATCATCATTTGCCTCTAGCTGAACCAGACCAATATCCAGAACTTTCATGAAAGCTTTGCGACCTCTAGAATCATCGAAACGGACCGTATCCCTTGAAGCATCATTGCTCATAAGAAGGCTCGCTCGTTCCAAAATGCAGAGCGTCTGAAAAATTTTTGTATTTCGGAGGCTTCAATTTCCAACTATCACCTTGGAGACACTCATGTTCTGGATCATTGAGCTGCTGAAGTTGCATTCTCCCAGGACGACCCGAAATTTAGTTTTGCTCTCCGGCTTCACCCAAACGTGGTTGTATCCGATAACCGCGTTTTCCAAATTGAAATGAACGTCCGTCTTGAATTTTCTTTGTACATTAATGCAAGCAAAATTTTATAAAAACCGTAATCAAGGGGAGCTCGTATCCAGGAATGGCATAATCAGTCAAAGTGAACAGTTCCGCAATTTGAGAGGCCCAAAACTGACCGACGTCCCCAAAAGGACGAGCGTGGAGCAGAGTATTTCTCAGAGCAACAGAAAGAAGAACATCCTGCAGGATTTTTCGATGAAGAAAATGAGGAATTATAAGCACCTTGACATTGATATCCGGTCTAGAGTGCAAATGGAGGGCCACCCCGATAGAGTCTTCCAAAGATCCAGAACTGAGTTCATCATTCGTATTGATGAACTCGGCCTGGGTCTCTTCTTTTGTCCACTTTCCGAAGTCTTTCGCCTCCAGTCTCTTCGTGAATGCATCGGGTTGATCTGACACAATTCTTATTTATTTTAAAACCTCTTGAAACTTACTAGAGCTGCCAATGGACGTTCTCTTTGAAGTGAAATGGAAATAAGTGTGATTCAGATCGCCATGATATCCCACAGTTGTTCCCAGATGGGCTTCTTGGAAATCCAAGGATATTTGTCCATTTCCAATTGGCTGAGAGTTCTTAAACTCAAATTCAGAAATAGATTACTCGAACAGGAAACCTCTCGGACCACGGTTTCACACAGGATTGCACATTTATTGACGTTCAGGGTGAGGCAGAAGTTGTGTGAGCGATTTCGGTCAAAGTCTTCAACTTCAGGGACAATTTTGCTTGTTTCCTCCTCAACATCGGAGCCATCACTGTCGTCTGAAAAAATAAATTCAAAAAATTCGAATAAATCAAAACGCCACTTTCACGATGAGAAGGCGTGCACTCGTGGAAAGCGTCCAATGCATTTATTTTGACATTTTCTGCCGGAATTCGTAGAGACGGAGCGGCAGGTTGCCACAAAGCCAAATCGTTCACCAGTCGATTGTACAGAACTTCCAAATGTTGCTTATTTGGAAGTCGCAATCGAAGAAGAGGGACGTCGAAGCGAACAGAGAGGGCAGACATCTTTATACAATTTTCTTGGAAATCAAGCATCTCGCCTCGAGTGCCGGCTTGGACAATCTAAAACATAAAAATCATATGAAAAGTAGAGCGAGATTTTTAAGAGGAAGGTCGCAGTTAAATTTTTTCTCTGATTTTTTCGGTAGGGTAGAAAAACCAACCTTTTCATGATCATCGCCGCAAAAAGCTCTCGGAATCTGAGAGAATGGTCCTTCGCACTTCTTCTGGGTGACCATTATCGGGGAAGAGAACGACTTTCGCATTTCATCGTCAGGTGAATTTATTCTCGTCGTTGTTTCTGCCTTCAGACACTTGTTCCTCGGATCGTATTCCACTGTGATACTGAAAACACCTTTTTTTTCATTTCTCTTGAAAAGTCATACTGACCCGACTCTGTTTAACTGTGCGTTACTGGCATAAAGTAAGTGAGATTCTTGGGCTTCTTTGATTTCGGGACTGATGAAATCACCTGGAAGATTTTCATTTAAACAAAAAAGTTTTCTTTTTAATCAACCTTTCAGCTCATGGCAAGAAATATCCAAAGAGAAGGATTCGTCGTAATTTCTGGGAATTTTCGCCTTCACTTCTTGCAGATGAAACTTGATAGATTCTGGATGAACATGCCGTTGGTAGTACGGAATTCTGGTTCCTGTGGGATCTCGCAGATCGGCCTTGGGAATTCTGAAGAATTGAGTTTCAAAACGCTCAATTTATGTGACATACGCTAGATTGATTTTCCAGTTGGGGCAGACGATTTCAATGTTGGAAGAAGCTGGAGGACTGTCATCGGTAGGTTCAGGGCTAGCGAATAGGTCTTCTCTTAGTGGCGGAGGCTCTTTTCTGTAATTTTTTTTTTCTTACGAAAAAGGATAATAAATGAATTAACTGACCTGTACATGTCAGGATATTTGCTCCGTTCGAAAAATGGCCGTGTGACAATTAAATCGGCAATTCGATCGACGATTGAAAGGTCTAACTCTGTCTCACAAGGGCTGATGAAAGCGTCAATTTTCAGCTAGAATCATTTTTTATTTGGTTGAGCCGGAAAACCAGAAAAAAAACCTTTCCTTTAGCCTCGGTTGAAGTAGAAGCAATAAGTTTCAAATGAGGGTCGTTGTCTGGGTTTTCCATGTTCGAGAAGTTTAACAACGGGATATGGGACGGTTCAGAAGATGTCTAAAAATCTTTCTGATGAAAACATTCCAAGTTGAATAACCGGCACGCTGGCTGTTGTGAGATATTCCAAAATGTCACAATTCGTCAGAACCATTTTCGCCAGCATATTTTCCGATCCAGATACCCGCTTCATAGAATAAGCAAAAGTCACAGAAGATGCGACAATTCTAAATAAAAAATGAGTAAATTAAAGTATTCACTAAAAGGTACCTCAAATGATCTTTTGTGTAGAGCTTATCCGCATCCTCTCGAATGCAGTCTAACGGAATCTTTGACGAAAACTTCAGATTTTCAGATAGAGCGAAGAATCTGTTGAATTCTATGTAGTCTCCAAAGGAAAGTAAATAAAACTTCTCCGCTTCATCAGAGAGCTCTGAAATAGCGATGTGATGATTCCGATGATTCGAGATGTTGTCGCAGGACAGAAAGTCATAGTGAGGGATGTATATCAGAACGGTTCCAAATTTCGCTTTCAAGTTGATATTTTCGTTTGTACTCGGAGGCGGGCTTTCTGAAGACAATTTTTGTTTTTTTATGTAGAAAAAAACTAACTGTTGTTAGGGTAACCGTTTCCGTTTTCCTCGCTTGTGCAGGGACCGAATTCATGCAGATCGATCGAATCGAAATCTTCCACCTTCCGCCAGTTTCCTAAAACTGAGACGCAAAATAATTTATCCAAATTTCTCCCAAGTCCCAACCTCCAGAAAGACCTGCTCCAGCCTGACCGTTTTGAAATGAAACTTTTTCAATGTTTCGAATCATGACTTCATAATCTTCTTTTTGCATGGGTTTGCCGTGTTCCGATGTAGATGGAGTATCGGGCAGTGCTGCTAGTTCGACGAATCTGTTGTTCATGGTGAAGTTGAATAAAGGGAAAATAAATATTACTGTTTGATGATGAAAAGCTGAGACGGCGTGAGGAAAACGTACAAGCCTTTGAAGAACATTTCAACTTCGACCTGGAGCATCGAACAATAGGTTCGAGACAATTTTCAAATCTCACTTTATTTTCTTCAACTCCCGCTTGAGTCTTGCTTTTTTCGATGTCATTTTTGATCCGGGTGACAATTGTCGTCTCACCAATAACTTCCGCAAACTTGATCGGGCTACTGAAGAGCCTGTAAAAGTTCCTATTTTTATTTGAAAAGCCGGACTGAAGCTCACTCTGGTTCCGCGACTTCTTTGGGATCATGTTGGAAAGGAGATGAATCGGCGGTCACTGAAACTGATAACCCAAGTCAGAGCCGAAAAGATGACAAAATCTTACAACTCGCATAACATGAATGGAAAGCGGTTGCGTTACTAGCCACGGAAGTGTAAAGGTCGGCGTGCAGAGAACTTTGGGGAGACCTGGTGGGAGACATCTGAAATTTCCCTTTTATCCATGAAATTTTTTTTTCAAATCTACCTGCTTTATTTTTTCTCTTCTTATATGCATACTCGTAATTAACACGTTAGCCCCGTTAACCATGAGGTCATCTGATAGCGGCGAAAAAACATCCGTATACATGGTAACACCTGGAAATCATTTCCAATAAGTCCTGGGAAACCTCAGTAACCATAAAAAAATTGAAAGTTCTATTAAAAGGGTTTTTAATTCATAATTTCAGAACGGAAAAAAGTCAACTTTTTTGAAAAGTCCTTTTTAAACCTAAAAAAAAACAAAACATACCGTTGATAACAAGAAACTTATTCAAATTGGTAATATTGCCAATCCCGTGCGGCTGACTTGTAATGGAATCCGATGACTGATGTTCTTGCTCACATGCTCTCATCTGCTCATCCATGAATTGGATTCTAAAAAAACGAATCAAAAAAAAAATTCTCCAGAACAAACTTCTCAATGCGGAATTCGAGAGCTGTGCACATTCCAGAGTTCTCATCAGGAAGGCTTTCGACGCGAACTGTCGTGTTGCCAAAGTCAACGCAAAAGCGAGAGTAAATCGCGTCGATGATCTGAATGAGTCAGCGTTTTTTCTAAGTTACTCTAAAATAAAAACCTTGGTGAAAGCTGCAATACCGTCATCGACCACGGCCTCCGTTCCTTCTTGCAAAGATTCTTCGTATATACTTCTTGCCAATTCTCGCGAGGAAACCAAAGAACCGACAACGCTTCCGATCATTGAAGCGACTGAAAATGAATTAAAATTTTTTCTTGTGTTCGAAAGCGCAAAACGGATCTGATCACATGTTTTGTACTTGATCTTTGATAAGACGCACTGCCGTGATAGAATTCAGAACAATTGGAACGAAAATTCAAAATTTGAATCAAATAAATATTCAATCGAAAACCTCACCGAGATCCTTATCATCCAGCTTAATTTTTTCCCGAGATTGGAAAGTTAGCTGCAAATCTTCGACCCGAACTCTGGTGGGGTTTGACATGAGTGAAAGCCAAGGGACTTCTGGAAAATTCATTTCTCAACTTGTGACAAGATTCCTCACAAACTCACCAACTGTAATTTTACCAATATACCCGTCGAGCAAAACAAATGGGATGTTGAACGTCGTCAACACATCGTTCAAGACCTAAACAAATGATAACTCACTAAAATAAAGGTTACTTTGAATTTACCTGTACATTCAGAGTGATTTCTTCAACTTCAACGTTCCCTTGGGTGAGATTCAAAGAGAGCTGATCTAGAGATAGTTGACGCTCTAGAAATTTGCCAAGAAACCGGTGGATGATGTGCCTAGCGCACATCTTCCGTATCCTTTCTTGTATCATCCTAGAAAAATAATTTATTTCGAAAGTGGAAAAAAATATTGAAAAAAATAATTTTTAACAGGGAAGGAGAAAATGGAGAAGGGTTTGAAATCCGCTGAAAATTGAGTAATTAAAACTTTTAAATACCTCGGAAGAAACGCAGAAAACATATTTCAGTGCTTGCCTCTTGGTTGAGTTATGACGCTCCAAAATCGACACGCAAACGACGCGATAAAGGGGTGGAGCAGTTGTGGCGTCTTTTGGGCGTCATCACTCTACCACAGGCAAGTTGGTCTTGATCCAAAGTAGGTCAAAAAAAGCGAGGGAGATCATTTTCGTTTTCTCTGCCAGTTTTTAGCCAAACTTTGTTCAAAAGTCCTTGAGGTACCATATATGAATTTCGGAATTATTAGCCTATTCAACTTTTATGAATTTTGAAAGAATATGGTTTAAAGTCTTGAAATTCACCACTCAACCGATTCATGACGGTTTTATTAGACTATGAGTCATTTTTTTCTAGAAAATCTTAAAGTTACGTAGATTAAAACGTTCAAAGCTTTTAGCTAACGTATCAAGGAATAAACTGGCTTCCTTTTTTTTTATTTGATTTCCGAGCGATACTTTTTTATATTGTTTTTACTTCCGATTAGCCTTTTTGCAACATTATTATATGGTGCCTATAATTGGACGTTTATAGTCCCCAACTACAAAAAACCAAAGTGTTGACGCAAGATATTAAAAAAAAAGCAGTTTTCTTTTTTAAGTTCACCAAAAAGAATTTTGCTTCAAATCCAATAAGTTCAAAAATAATTTTTGTAAGTTTCCTGCAATTTCCACTCGTTGTATCTGTGTACCTTCCACCGAGAATAAAAAAACAATTTTCTGATGTAATCTTTTGTATTATCGCGTCAGACTCATCAGAAAAAAATCTGGCAAGCTTTAGAGTCGGAAAACCAGTGTAGAAAACTTATTGGATTTTTCGGGTTACTAAGTGCATCAAAACTTTTTTCAGATATTTTTACGTTCAAAATAAGTCTGAATTCAAGATGAATACGGGTTTTTATTTGCTATTTAAAAAAAATTATAAATTTCTTATGCTGACAAACATCAGGCTTAAAGCTACAAGTCACGAGATCATAGAGATTCTTGAAAAAAAGAAAAATTTTATGTGGTCTCACATATACTTTGTTTCAAATAAAACATGATGAATTCGCTAGACATCTTCTATGTTAGTCAAAGATTAATTAATAATTGGAGGGATCATAAAGAACTTAAAAACTCGGGAGATAATTATTAAAGAGAAAGAAAGCGCGTGGGTTACAACGGCATCAGACACGCGCAAAAGCACGTAACACATGACCGAAATTTGACGGGCTGCTGTGTATGCACACAAAACGACGCTGCTTTTTTACGGACCTTAGTACAGATTTTTTAACGATTTTATTAAGGTAGTCCAGGTATATAAGATTTCAGAATCAGTGAAAACATACACTCCAAATCATGAAATTGCGAAATCTTTTTACCGCTTCAAAAATGGGTCTAAATGAACAGGAATGGAAGTAGCTGAAAGAAAAGTGAGAATTTATTGAAGGTCAGCTGGTTTTACGTTATCTATCGCGCAATCGGGAAATACAGGTTTTTCACGTTCCTTGAGTTTTTTACTTGGTTTTTTGTCATTCTCAGCTTCAAAAAAATTTAAAATTTAGAGTTTTTCATTTATTTCTCTCTCAGCGGTACATGAAAAATTATACACTATCAACAAAACATTATTTTGCGAGTAAAAGGTTTTTAAAAGCCTTCAGAAAAATTTTTGAATTTAGATATGAGCAAATTTAACGTTGAGTGGGTTTTTAATGTTTTTCAGTTCATGAGATAGAAAATTTTCGAAAAAAGTATAAAGTAGAAAAAAATTAGCCGCCAGAGCGTAATGTAAGCCCTAAGGAGTTCAACTCTTATCAGAAAATGAACAGTATTGATACTGGAACGTCCGTTGTAAGACCTTAAAATCTTCACAAACATGTTTACAACTGTTTCGAAACTATCCCAAAATCCTTTCTTTCAGTGAAATTGAAACTGAATTCTCTTTTGACAGAACTCAAGGGAAGGGAAGTTTTTAAAGGTTCAAAACATGTTTTTCAGCATTCCAATTTTTGTGATCTCTCGGAGCTTCATAGCTAATGTAAGTCTTCACGGCGAAATTTTGGAAGCGAAAAGTTGTCACTGCTTGAAAATCGAGAAAAAAATTTTCATGTAAAAATGACAAGTTTACGTCAGAGCTTCTATTGTCCAAAATTCCAAGATATGAAAAAGTTTAAAAATATGAACAAGGGAATTAAAAGTAAAAATATAATTTATTCATTAAGCAAAGCGAAATTGCAACAACTGATAATATAGCTCTGATTAATTTTTGTGTTTGTACATGGCAAGCGCTCAAAGATCGGTTTGACGTGGAACATGTGGAGGCGGTTTGAAAGTCGAGATCTGAGAGTTGAAAAGTTATTGAAAAGTTCGTTTATTTCTTTGAATTACCTGACGCTCCTCCAGAGATCTTTTCAACTCCTGCTGTAGAAGGGAAGCCATCGACTTGTTCTGCGAAGGTGGTGACATCAGTTTCTCCGACTTCTCAGTCATGTTTATAACTCTAAAAACATAAACTTATAGAGAATTCAAAGGAAATCATACCGAACAAAGTCAAAATCAGAGCTTGCTTCCAAATCTCCTCTTTTGTTCTCCTTTTTTGTTCTAGAAAAACAATTTTGAAAAGAAATACAGAAAAATCTTAGCGGCTAACCCTCGCAGAAAAGATTTCCGGTTAGTGGGACTTTCTTTCTTTTGAACGTTTTCTGTGGATTTTCTCAGTTCTTCTTCGACGACCCTCCCGATGTAGGTTTGTTCTGCCTGTACACTGGTGTGGGACAAGCTCAGAGCTCCGTATTCGTCTGAGTCGATCAGATTTGAACCAGTGCTCTCCATCGTTGAGTTGTTGCTGCAAAATTTGATAAAAAAAGCTGAAATTTTTACAAAAAAAAACCTGATGATTGGACTCGCGCTTGTGCTTCCGGCCTGACGAACTGGATGATAGTAACGGTTGAATCGGCAGATTGTCTTGGTTCTTGGAGGTGTAAAGTTGCAGCTGAACTTCAAGTAGCTTCTGCAAAAAAAAAATATTTTAATTCACAGAAAGTTTTAGAAATTTTTCATGTTTAGGTCTTTTTTAATTGGCCTCGACTTGATGAATTTCTGGTCTCGAGGAGAAAAAAAGCTGAAAGTTTTTTTATGTCGAGATCTAGATCCACACTTGCAGGAGAAAAAGCGTAAACTGTTTCAAAGTCTGACGCGGTGTAAAAGCTTTGATATTTGATATCAGTTTGCTTGAAGTCTAGAAAAATCGACTAGAATGCCGAAATACTTGACCCTGAATGAGATCGAGAACATTTTTGCTTTTTTTTATGCCAAAATTGATAATTTCGAAGTATTTTCTTTGTGAAATAACCTGAAATGCTCGATGATTTGCAATGGATCTCCCGTGGCGAACTCCATGATTCCATAACGATCAGCTTCGAATCCAATACAGTGCTCGCCAGTTGCAACCCTGAGAAAAGAGAAAAAGGGTATCTTCGAAAAAAAGACAAACCACGTGAGGGATGTGTACGGGATGCACTGGTTGCTGGTTTGACCTTTGACGAGCAAACCCTCGCCGAACTGCAGTGAATACACGCCTTCCGTCGCCTCGCGAGAATTGACTGTTTTGAGTTTGAGCAGGGGGTACTCTTCGGCTGAAACAGAGAACTCATTTAGTCAAGATTTCAAAAAGTCTGGAAAAGATTTTTGAATAGTGATCTCACTTTATTTTCATAAAATATCATACAAAAGTATTATTTTTTCTTCATTGTAATCTCAATTTTATTCCTCAAAAAATCCAGTCACAGAAATTTGACACAATAAAAAAAAGTTTTGAAGACACCCTATAGGAAATTTCAAACGAATATTTTTCAGATAATGATCTGGCTCTTGTGAATAGACTGGTTTGTAAAAATCAAGTCTTCTCCCAATATTTGAATGGTTTTTAAAATCAAAAAAAAAATGCTCACGAAAATCAAGGATTTCAATATCGTCTGAAGGACTGTCCAAAAGATGTGCTCGGCACGATTGCCACATACTAAAAAAATATGATTTTCATATATGTTAAAAAAATGTTTGCCTACTTTTTTTGGGAAGCAGATGGAGCTCAAAAGCTCCACAACCTTGGGGAGGTTTTCATGAGAAAACTGGAAAGATGACCCATCTTTAAACTGCAACCTGGCGTGAGGGACCCCATCTGAAACCGAAAAATGATTTAAAAGAGATATATTAAAACGAGAACTCACTCTCCATCTTTCCTGGCTTTATGGATACACAGTCCTCGAGCATAATCGTTCGGAGAACTTCCAAAGCCTTCATTTTAGCCTCAGTAAGATACAGTTCAATACGCGGTTTCCCTAGCCTACTGCCAGAGTAAATGCATGCTATTTGTGACTTCCATTTCTGAATTCATTTTTCGATAAAGTCGGAGAAACTTCAAACCTTTCCCATCAACTTTTCTTGGAAGATTTGTATTTCTGTTGATAAGTCCGGTTCCATCTGTTAATTATTTTAGTTGTCTGTTTGAATGTCGGAGTTAACGTGAGCCGCATTAACATAGTTACGTAAGACAAATATGAAATATCACAGTTGGAAAAGGAAACACATTTGAAAAAGCAAAGAGAGCACTGAAAAGACTTCAAAAAGAATTTCTGTAATTTGAACTTTTAATGTTTTGGTGCTATAGGGCTTGATTTCAGAAAAATAAAATGAACATTCTTTATCATCAATAGCTCTTGTAATGTTTTTTTATCTTACCAGAAATGTTTCTCGTTCTGACCGAAGCTCTCGCAGAAAAAAATGCCAACAATTTAAAAAAATAAATTATTCAATGAAATCAACCAAGAAAGTAAAGTATAATGAAAAAAAGAGCAAATAGAGAACTAGTTTGAACCGAGTAAATATTAGATGGAACAATGAACAATTTGACCGCAAAACACAAGAGCGAAAATATAAAGGCGGTTGATTGAGAAGCGGGGAATCGTATGGTAGTAGGCGATCCGGTAGTCGCCGGGCTGCTTGATTCAATTCAGAACGAGGAAATAAACAAATCGGCTGACAGTCTGTCAATTTCCGAGCGCAAAAAGCGACACCGTCGTCCAAATATGTCATTTTTTGCACAATGATTACTGCTTCTGGCGTTGTAGGAGACCTTTCTTTTTGAATTGTTCGAAAAGAATGAAAGTTCATGAGAAAATAGAAACTCTCTTTGAATGCAAACTTTCAATGAAGTGATTGTGACAAAAAAGTAAAAAGTAAAATTCGTTTTTTAAAAGGTTCCCCGGAAATTTTAGATTAATTCGAAGGTAATGGAATGATAGAAAAAAACCATTTCAAGAAAAATGGTTTTTTTTTCTATCATTCCATCACGTTAAAATTTTGAAATATTTATGACCTACCATCACATCTAAGAAAAATTAAAATTAAATTAATTAGTTAGAGATTTTTTCGAAAAAAGGTTTGGGAACTTTTTGAAAAAAGTTAACCTCTGGAGACTTGAAAAACATAGAAAATCAGGATATTTGCCAAGACGTCATAAAAAGTGGAGAAAACAATAGGATCATCATACATAGAGACGTCGGCAAGTGTCTACGAAAAGATAAAAGTTGCTGGACCGTGACAAATTTGGGTTGGGGGCGAGCTGCCGGTCGATGATGAATCACGACTATCATGCTGATAATACGATGTTTTTTTCCCGCTTTTCCATTTTTTTTTTTAGTTTTTTCTCAGAAATTTCATCACTTTTTTCTTTCATTAAAAAACAAGGAAACGCAAAAAATTGGTGAACAATCTAACAAATGCTGGTGGTTTTAGTTCTTACAATGCCGACGGCGCCAAGGCATTTTTATCAGTAAAAATGGGGGGTGATCAGCCTTGCTTTTATCGCACAATGGCCTGAGAAAATTGTGCGGAATGCAAAGTAGCGAAGGTCCGAAGAATGAGTAAAGTGGGTTAAGCAACGATTTCCGCTTGTAAACTTTGTAGTCATCCAGTCCCCACTCGTCTTTTTTTTTTGATTGATCCTTGGGAAAAAAGTGGGGAAAAACTATCGGAAAAACAAATTAGGAATTAATCAATTATTACACCCGGAAGACGAGTGCAAAGACCGAAATGAGAAGAAAGGGAAACATGAGTTTGCCGTTTTGAAACATCGATAAGTACAAATTGCAGAACAATCTTAGAGAGTGATTGTGTTGAAATTGCGAAATTATACAGGCGTTCAAGACTTTAACGTCATTCTGCACGAAAAACCAAAAAAAGTTTATGCTTTGAATACTCAAAAAAATGGAAAAAAATTCTTTTCCATTATATTTTACAAGTATTTTTGAAGAAAAAAACTTGGAACTGGCTGTAAGGAATTGGTCTCGGATTATAAAAAAGTTCTGGATGGCGATTATGCTCATGAATACATCGATGAGTCATGATCGCGCCCAAGCCTGAAAGGCGTTTTAAACAAGTATTTTTTGGGCCAGTGTCCAGACGGCTACAAAATAGAAGAAAATGTCTCATTTTGCTGTTTCTGATAGAGTCGTTTTTACCTATTGAGTGAAATTACAACGAAATTAGAATTTATTCTTTTTTGCCGAACTTTTTTTCGGTACAAGTTAATGTTCCTTATATTCAAAAAAATTTCTTAAGATGATAGAAAGCCCTACTTGACTAGCAAAAAAAATTCTGAAACTCACGGAAAAAAAGGAAAAAAATGGAGAAAAATAGCCCCGCATTCTAGGATCAAGCGCAAGCAAGCGTAAATGAAGTGAGAGACAAATTTTCAACAAAAACTCAAAAAGTGCCGGGGGTCAACTCATTGTTGCTCGTTTTGGCTTTTGAACAAATTTGGCAGCATGAAGATTTTTTTCGATTCAATAAGAAAATTTATCTCTCAAAAATAATTGAACTATAACCACTCAGAAAGGTTTATTGAAAAGTAAAAGCCCTAAAGTTACCCACAAGAATACTTAGGCATCTTCATTTCTCCGCTGTAATAACATTAGCGCAGTTTTTGAGCCCAAATAATGGGGTCCGCTTCCAATTGCGACGGCGGTGGCTCCAAAAAACTTTTCTTTTGGATAATTTTAGCAAATAGGAAAAATTGAAGATTTGAAAAAAGATTTTGAAGCAGATCCTTATCTTTTTTTGGTATAGAGCCCTCGCACAAAAGTTAAATTTACTAAAACCCTTCAATTGAAAAATGTTTGAGATATTTTTTTTTAGCAAAAATTAGTACTTTTTCCTTAGTTGAAGATAAATGGAGTATGAACTGAGAAGACAGAAAAAAAGGGCATGGCATTCTTTCCATGGTTGTTATTGAATCAAAAGTTCCAGCGCCACACGGTTTTCGCGCCGAAAACCCATTTATTTTGCCAACACCGAAAAAAAAAAAGTCGCGTGAACTGTCGCTTTTGGATAATTAATGAGGACGAGTGTCACTTTCGATTTGCGAACTTGATCAAAAAAATGAAAAATCTCGAAGGTTTATCTGCCACTAACTTTCTGAAAAATAATCGAATCTAAATTCTATAATTCATAGACGGTTTTTTTATAAAGTACTTCTCGAAATTAGGTTATTGTTTTTTTAAACTTTTTGAGTTTCGTTTCCTTAAATCTGCTTCCGTCCTAGTGAATACCAAGCCGCCACTTTTTCCGAGATTTATCAAATTTGCCATTTTCCAGGATTTATTTCATTGGGAAACTAATCTGTAATGGGTCGCGCTTTTTTTAAAATCACTTTTAGCCAAACGTGATCCTGGAGTTTTGTATAAATTTTTTTAATTACCCTTGATACTATAAGATACTTCGCGCGCAAGTATTTTCTAGTGGGGTGCGTAAAAAATAAAAAAAACCTGGAAGCTGTCGACTTCATACAGCAAAATTCGCATTTTCAGAGCTCTCATATCTTGAAAAATGGCACTGCGGGCTTTTAGGACGCTTCTGAACAAAATTTTCCTGACCAAACATTTGACTTTCAAAATCACTTAAACGTATTTGGACGATTTTTTTTTCAAAAAAACGTATCAAACTGAAAAAAATAATAATAACGGGAAGCAGTTGGAAGTAATAAGGCTACATGCTGTTGTTCCTCATTTGATGGGAAGGCCATAAGCCGAAAAATAATCTGCGACGATCACGCTTTTGTGTACACGCGGCCTCCATGCGTTGAGACGAACAATGTAACGGAAAACCGTGGACGATTTCCAGAGGGAACAGTTTCAATATCCAATCAACGTGAAGCCGGAAGGAACTGATTGCAGTTGTTTTTGTCGTTATGGGAAAAGAAAAATTGGGGTTTTCCTAATAATAATGAAAGCCTTGTTTGTCGCGAAAGCATACAGGCTTTGGCGATTGATTGAGCTAAGACGCTTTTGAGGGAAAACGAAACCTGGATGCTACAAAATATGACATTTAGCCTTGACGCTTCAATCTTACACACGTGAACTACATTTTTTCTATTTTCAGCTACTTGACTTGGGGACAATTTTCAAAAAATTGTATTATTTTTTCAGGGGTAGAGGGTTTCAAGACTTGATTTTCAAACTAAATGAATAAATAGTTTCCTATTCACCTGTGATACCTGAGCAAATTTTTTTCAGAAGGCATTTAAGGCTCTAAAAAGGATAGAGTTTCGAAAGTTCATACTTTAAAAATTTGATGCTGTCACAAAAATGTGGAGAATCTTTTATTATGGTATTTCACAACTGTTTTTCAAAATTATTGGGTAAATTAATATTTTTTTAAAAAGACTTGAAGATTTTTTTCATCATTTTCTGTAGAATTCGGGAAAAAAACTTTGCGAAAAAAACAACTTTTTTTGGGGGAGTCATACAGGTTGGATTCAAAAATTCCAAGGCTCAAAGATTTGGATATATATTATTTTATTTGAAGATAATCAGATGACTGAATTTTTTTAATGGACTCAAGAAGCAAACCGTATAGATGCGCGAAACGTTGCCCCGCTGTGAAGGACCGAATTTCATCATGAGCGATAGTTTATAAAAGAAATGACTCGGTGGCTGCAAGAGGCCGAATGGACGAGAAAAAGAGCCTTTTGGATGGAAATAGTCAGTCCAACACCAGCTGGGGTAATAATTTTTTTCAAACCCCGGAAAAAGATCGTAGCCTTTTGCGGAATGACAGTTGCAAACCACCTGCCGATCTACTGGACCCTTTTTCAGATCTTCCGCGCGACACGAAACGTATGAAAAACGGCTCTGGTAAATGCGCAAATTGCCGGCCAGTCATTCCAAATGATTCATAGCATTTATGGAGTCGGGAAAAGTTGAAGTTCTCAGTCGGGAGTGAAAGTATAAAAGAAGAAGCAGCAAAAGAATTTTAAGTAAAACTTGAACCTTTTTAAATGGTTGTTTCGGTTCAGCTCGTTAATTTTTTTTTATAATTTTTGAAGAATTTTTCAAAATAGTCAGTATCTTTTTCTACTGTTTCAGAATAAAATTATTTTTTCAAACAAAGTTTTTGGTACGCATCCATTAAAGTTTCTGCAAACGATTTTGTTATTCATTTTCTCGATGAGACGTCATTTGGCCACTAACAAGAATGGGACAAACACTTTAATTTAATATTCTATCCTTTTTCAAAAACTGTTTACGTGTTCGAAAAGCACTACGTATCTGTTTGACATCATCAAAAATTTTACAAACTTCTCCTGTTTCTTTTGAAATCTGAGCAATTTTTCAAAACCTCAAGGTCTTCAGACACAAAACTCACTTGTTTCCAAAAGTCAGCGGGAAAACGATCGGCTCGACGGTGGAGGTGGAAATCAAATACAATAACATCTGCCAGGGACAAGGCAAGAATCCACGCGCGAATCTGTATTTGATGATTAATCGTCCGTCGACCTCTCGAAAAAAAAACATTTCTGCTTTCTCTCTGCTCTCTTTCATCAAAAATATGACAGAAGAGTTTGCGAACTCCTTTAAGTACAGGTTGAGTGCCGGTAAATATGGGGTACACAGAAACTTTGCGATTGATCCTCAACAACACACTGGACTCTGGACATCGACAAAAAATGACACTTTTTATTTATTTCTTAATAAAGAACCACGAAGTTGCAGATATTTTTTATTTTTGGGTTTTTTCTTCAGCAAAGGTAGTTTTAGGTAGCTTGAAATTGTAATAGAGTTTTCAGTGTAAATGGATGTCTCCTTTGGTTTTCAATGTAAATGGATGTCTCATTTGGAAAAGCGTCTTCGACCGGAAACGGCTTGGCGACTTCCGCGTGAACTGAGGAGAGATGTGATATTTCAGGCTCTTTCCGAATAACCTTACAACGCGACCTTTACACAGCCAATGAATCAACGTCCTCTGGGCGATCAATTCTTTTTTCCGGCAGCTCAAAAGCCCCCCTTTCTTTTCTCTTTTGATACAAACATTTTTCTGCCACCTCTATTTCTTGTCAATGAGTCTCGGATTGAAAATATCTGACCAGAATTATCTAAACTAGAAAAAAATTAACCAAGAAACGTTTTTTTACCCCCCTGTTGAACTTTTACTGAAACTTTGCTTAATTGTACTTTATTACCCCGTGATTGCAGATCAAGAAAAAATATTTCGCGATAGATCTTGTTTTCGAATTATGGAGCTTCACTGAAATTAAGGGGCCCTAAATTGCAATTTAGCAAAGTTTGAGCAAAAGTTCAAAGGTGTAAAAAACGTTCCCTAATAAGCCAAAACTGCTTCTAGACCAGACTTAGAAAGAAAAATCGGTGGTATGAAAAAACCACCAGCGAAAATTCAAACGGCGACTTTTCCGATTTTTTCATATCGCTAGGGAACTTTCCGACGGCCACTTTTTCGACGGATCCCTTTCCGACTTTTTTCCCTTATGTTTTTCAGTTTATAAAACATCTATAAACACTTTTTTTCCTATTTCTTTGTGTTTTAATCATTAACCAACTACCTACTTTATATAGGGAGATTTAAAACGAAAAAGTTTATCGAGAAAAAAAGTCGGAAAAAGATTCATCGGAAAGGTGGCCGTCGGAAAGTTCCCTAGTGATATGAAATAATCGGGAAAGTCGCCGTTTGGATTTTCGCTAGTCTTTTTTTCATACCACCGAAAAATCGGAATTGCGCTAAAAAATTTCACGTTATTTTTCCAAGTTTTCAACTATTTACAAACTTTTCGAAAGTCAAATATTGAATCAATTAAAAATTTCTAAGTTTGTCAGAAGTCTAATACTTCCTAATTGTTTTCTCGCCTGAAAACCTTGTACATTGGAGCTCGAAAATATCGAGAAATATTCACTATGCCTCCGAGGTAAAGTAAACCCATTCACATGTGTTTATGGCCTGGGAACGGCCGCTTACTCAGTGTTTCTGATGCAGTCGTTCTTTTTTTTTTGCAACGCACAAGGCTCGAGCCTGCACTTTATTGATTATAAGACGGGCCACTGTTCGATCCTTTTACCAAGCAGATTTTCTTTTCCATCAAAGCTCTACGTGAAAAATGCGCTTCTCTCTACGTGTCTTGCCGTCTGGTAGATTTCATCGATATGCATAAACACATTTTTCAATCCTTCTGTCTCATTCTTGTTTGTTGCGTGGTTTCCGCGCGCTTTCCCGCATTTTCTCTCCTTTTTTTCATTTCAAACAGTTTTACTATCTTTCAAGTTTTCTTTTGAGACTCTCCAAACATGAACAAAAATGAAAACAAAAGATCAGACATGCAATTTACTATGAAATTTCAAAAAAAGAGATAAATTTCGCTTGAAGTTTGGAGTAGTAAATATTTGCAAAAAGACCTTCTGAACTTTCATTCGAAGGTTTTTAATCGTCTTTGCCTGCCCAAGATTTTAATTTTTGGTATCATTTTTCGAAAATTCCAACCATCGAAAATCAGGCTTGCTATAATTAACGGACATAACTCCTTCAATCTTTTTTTCTAGATGTCAATTTTTTTACAGCTGCTTCGAGACTTCGATTCCAACAGTGTTATCCAGAAGATTTATTTATTGGAAGTAAAAAAATAAAAAAAGCCAGAAAAAAACGGCTCTACTCCAAAAAAAGCCGTCGCCATAGTAATGACTCTTCCGTCAACTGTGCGCATTAAACTTGTTTCTCTCTCCCGTTGCTTCAAATCAGCTTTCTTTGTTTCTTCCTTTTGATCAGCATCAAATCAGTGAGAACTCCCACTTTGCAGGCCAAAATGAACTACGATTGGGCTTCATTCGAGAAACTCAATGATCCAAAGGTTCCTGAACTGCCGAAGCTGCATCCTCACTTTCCGGTAAGAACAAGCTTTCGCTCTTTAAAATTTCGGCTATATCCGTTCATCGGCCAAATATTTCAGTGCGTGTCATTCGACGAACAAGATTTCTTGCTCAAGGAACTCAGTAATTGCAAAGCGACGGTTTGCGTCACCGATTATTGTCGCAAAGGCATCTACTTCGAGAACCGGTATGTCGATGAACTTTTTGAAAAACTATTCGAAAAAAGTCTCAAAATTGAATCTGAATTTATGATTATACTTCAAATAAAACCGTCATTCTACGTAGAAATTCATGCTCAAAAGGATTTTTCAGATTCCAAATAAGGGCCCGTTGCATCTTCTGCCTTTCTGATTTTTGCAACGTGTGCAAGAAAAAATATCACGGAAACACTCCGTGCGCTAAAGATGGACGTTAGTAGCCAAGAAATTAACTGATTTCAAAATCTTTTTTTCTAGTCACCCCTCTCGAGCACTACAAACACCAAGACGCATTTGATAGACTTTTGGAAGCAGAGGTCGACAAATTGGTGAAAGAGTCTGACGTAAGAAGCCAGAATTAACTAATCGTTAATAATTTTCAAAAATTCAAGGGATATTCGGAAAAAGACGCCTGGGAGGACTTCGAGAAGCTTGCTGCGGACACCCCGCGTAGGTTTGAGAAGAATTGGGAACTGATGCTTGCCAAAAAAGCTGCTGTCGAGAAGGAGGAAGATAGTTTGGAGAAGCACGAAGAAATGGAGAAGAGTCAGGCTCCTGTAGATATATCGCAATTGGCTATGAAAAAAGCGAGACAGATCTTGATGTTCCGTGCCCTTCATGAAAAATAGGACCACAACTAAAAAAATAACTCGAAGAGGAATCCAATTTATTAGTTAACATCATTAACTTTATTGGTTTCTTTTCTTATCTATATGCCATTTCTGAATATTTTGAAGCGTGTTAAACAATTTCATGATGGTACTTGATTAATAAAGTTTCATGTAATCCCCCCCTCTTAATATCTGAAAACGAATTAACCTTCTCTGGTACAGCAAACTTTGTGATTTTTCGCAACCGGTTTTTTTAATTTTTTAAATATCGTTTTTAATAACTTCAAGCCTTCTTTTTTTTCTAAATAGTCATTTCCTAATAAGTTCCTTATAAGCTTTTTTTTGAATACCTAATACGCTGTCCTATTTGCAGGTTTTGCTTTCAAAATCTCTTCATCTACTTCTTTAATCTCGTTTTTTTTTTTTCATTTTTCTTTCATTCCACGCTTTTTTAAGCTTCTTGCTTCTATCTTTCATAGCAGTATTATTATTTTTGCCTCTTGAAAAACTGTTGAATCATGAATTTTAAACACATGAAATCAATAAAAAAAACAAGCTTTGTAATTTTTATAGTGAAACAAAACCAAGGGGACACAAAAAAATGAGATTGCATCAGAAAGCTACAGGAGTCGCGAGTTTCTTAGGCCTTCTTGGCGGCGTTGGCGAAACCAACTCGCTTGTTTCCATTGTCGAAAACGGAGTAGAAGCGACCGATGAAAACGTCTCCAAGGATCCAGAGAGGTCCTACAGAATTTCCGAACATTTTTGACGCTTTTGGATAAATCTTACCGTTAGGAGCGGGGATGTCGAGTCCCATGAATCCAGAGAGGCAAGTTGGAGCTCCTTGTCCGTTGGAGAGCTGAACAGACCTTATTTATTGGTTGATTCTTCCGGAAAAGTACCTGAAGAATGTAGTCCTTTCCTTGGAGGACGAAGTCCTGTCCACCGAGGTTGAAGGTGATGTTGGGGAGCTTAGGAACGTGACTGCAAATCACTTCGTATTCGCCGTTGATGATGGGAATGGCTCCAATCTTCTTTTGGATCTGAGAGAACAAGATGCATTTTCCGAAAAAGATTTTTCTGCTGGAACCTTCTTGATTTCATCAGAAGGTCCGGTGAGAAGAGATGTTCCGGTGTCGACGATGGAGTCAACTGGACCGTTGGTGTACTCGGTCCCGTCGATTTTGACAGAGCTGAGCTTGATGCGCCAGTAGTCTTCAGAAACGAGCGGCTCCCAGGCGATATCTCCCTGGAAAAAATGAGCTATTCACGGTTTCATTACGGGTCAAGTTGATGTGAAAAAATTAAAATGAACTAGTTTTAGAAATTCTGTTTTTTCTGATAAGAATAACAGGCAAAACTTTGAAAAGAACATGATTTCAGTTGATAAACAAATTTTTATCATTCAAAACATGGTACAAAACTGTTTATGTAGGGTTCCAGTTCATTTATCGCAAATTTTATGGCATATTTCAGCTTCAAAATTAAATAAAGGTGATTGCATCCCCTCATCTCAACATTTCAGATAACATAGAAGCGTGTATATTATAGCCAGCCTTTTTGGGACTATTTTGTGAAAACTTTGTCTGCAGCGACTCTACCTGGTAGTGAGCGCTGTCAGTTCCGCAAAGTGTCATTTCTCCGCCGTTGGCGACGTCATTGGCGTCACGGCTCAGCCAGAAAGCGAAAAGAGGCTGTGGGCAGATAGCCTACAAAAGTTGAAATTTGCATCATCAAATGTGCTATTTCTACCGAGTTGGCGAAGATCTGGTCCATTGGCTGGGAAATGTTGTTGACGGAGATACGATCCCAGCCCATTCCGAGGACACCATCGAATTTGGCTCCGACGAAGGCGAGTCCAGGCTCAGCGGTGGCGCAGGCGAATCCTTGGGTCTTGTCAGTGCACCAGGTTTTGTCGTGCGAGAACTGAAACCAAACTTCAAGCAGGTATGATTTGGGATCTTGTTTATTCCGATGAAAAAAGCTGTATATTACTTTTTTTTCAGATTCATCGAAGATTTTTTGTTCTAAAAGCCTACACTAGGCTTTTGGCGGAAAGAATGAAGCTTTTCAAAACAATTTTTTCAAAATCAACGTTTTTTCAAAATAAAACTCACGCAAACAACGTCGTTGTCGACGACACCCTTCATGGATCCAGATCCGTACTGAATCTCGAAAGGCGCTCCGGTAGCCGTGCAGGTCGACGACTTTTGGCAGTTGTACTTAAAACGATCTATTGTTTTAGTTCGGAAAAAAAAAACCAAAAGTACCTTGGTGTGAAGTTGGCAAGCGATATCGCCGAAGGGGCAGTTAGCGCAAGGGACCCACAAGTTGGAAGATCCAGTATCGAACAAAACTTGGAAGTTTTGAGGAGGAGTTCCGATGGTGATGGGTCCGTAGTATTGAGCCTGAATCGAAAGTTCCATTGAAGCTAGTAAAAACGATCGAACATTGGAGTAGTCGGAAAGACCCTCGTTGAAGGCATCGTTGTTGGGAATGTAGTCAGGAATGTACTTCTTCTTCAGATGTTCTCCAATAGCCTTGAACTTGTACTGCTCACGGGTATGGGTCACCTTCGTCAATGGAACTCTGAAAAAATATCAGTTGACTCCTGAAATACAATCAATGCCTCCAAATCACAGAAGCAAGGAAATAGATAAAGTTATTGTCATCTTTTTTGATGATAAAAAAATGATAAGAACTATGGCGATAAAAAAATAGGAGCTTCTAGTTCTTTCTGGAAGCTTTTTTTCGGTCAGGTGAAAAAGTTTTGACGAAGTCGAAAACAACTTTTTTTTCACTGATTGTGAAGTTTTGAACTTGTTTCAGATGACTTTGAAGAAATTGAAAGTTTCAGAAATTTTGTAATTTGAACTATTGAAATTTCGTCCAGAATGTTTCTTGGTGAGGCAGATAAGTGTTCTCAAAATTTCAGATTTCACAACTTTTTAATTTTTGAAGGAAAGAATTTGAAAGCCTTAGAAGGCCTGCTTCAAAGGATTCAAATAGTCATTGACCAAAAAGTTTCTCCTTCAAAAACTTGTTGACTGAAGAAATATGAACTTCAAGGGTATTATCTGATACTAAAAAGTTTATTCCGACCGAAAAGTTCTCAACCGCAGGCTTCATTTATTGTCTGCTTAAATGGATTTTCAGTAACTAAAATGATGCAAAAAAAAGATACGAGCTTTTCCTTCAGCCCAGTTACCTGGTGATAGCGGCGACGGCAGCGCAGAGCGCGAGAAAAACGACGAAGCGGCTCGCCATGTCTGGACTCACCGTATCAGTAAATTGAGCCCGATTTGCTAGACCTTTTATAAGCGAAGCAGGCTCCGGGTCCGATAAGAATAATCAAAAGTGGTCCGACGTCAGAAGCAACTGCTCAAAGGACGAAACAAGCTAACAAAGAGGGAAAAATGATGTGTGTCTAATGAAAAGGGCTACTTTCAGAGATTTTTAGAGAAAATCAATTTTTTCCCACTATATTAATGAAGACATTCACTATAGCGTTGAAATTGTAAATTAGAGGAGATTTTTTTAATAGAGTATGTTGAAGTTTTTCAAAAGACTCAGGTCTATAAAAGCGCCGGTAGAAGACAAAAAAAAACTAACTATCCTCCAAAAACAAAAAGGTTAGACATTATTTGTCATTCTGAAAGTTTGTTTTGAGTTATAAAATAGGATTTATTTCATGTGCGACAGGTGAGTAGACAATATGTACTCCGCCCTTGTCAGATTATGTGAGCGCAATGATTCATCCTCAGAAATATGAACTGTGATCTTAATTTCCAAAAAAAAAACTCTTTTTGGATAATGTTTGAATCAAAATCGGAAAGTTCAAGATTTTTACAAAATTATCTTGATGTCGATCTGTGAGCAGAGAAGATGTGAGCAGAGATGTTCGAGATGTACTTTTTTAGATGAAGTTTGAAAAATTTTTCGAGACGAGATTAAGGTGAGGGGAGTTATTGTCTCGGAAATTCTCGGGAAGCCAAGAAGAGGCCATATTTAGACATGAACCTCTCTTTTCAAAAATTTCGAAAATTTCCAAGAAATGAGCTCGTTTTCCGAACAACCCTTTTCTGAACTGAACTCATTTTCATCTTCTTTCCAGGCGTCAAGTGCACCAGATGCCAGAGTTTGGGCAACAAATCAGCTGGATCACCTTGCGGCGTCGTGTTGTTGCTGCGGCACCTATCAAGGGGCTCCGGACTGCCGGACATCGCGTCAGTTGTGAGCCGCAGCACGTTGTAACCGACTGGAGGCCTCGGGGGCATCGAACGCCGCGGCTCAGCGGCTCAGATCCGGCATTTCAAGCCGCCATGTTGCTTTTTGCACTGCTTTTTATTGAGCTGCCGATTCTTCTGATTGCGTTCAAAACGCAACATCTGACCACGCCGAAAGGCAAATTTTTTGTTCACACTCTTCATTCTGCTCATTTCTTCCCAAATACGGGTAAGTCTTTTTATTTATTGTTCAACTTTTTTTTTCTTTTCAAAATTGAAGCTTGATGTAAGCCTACCCTTCATTTTAATTTATTTTTTTTCTTTTTTTTTTCGTCTAAAACTTAGGAAAATAGTTAGAACCTTATTTTTGCAGAAATGACGATTAATAATCGCTTTTCCCATATCTTGGAATATGCTTCTTTGGTCATTGCTTGAAAGTTGAACTTTTGTTTGGACTTTTGATTACAATGTATGATTATTTGCAGTGAAAGTAAAATGGGAAGCGACACTTCGGAACAAACCAGCACTTCCAAATTGGCTGCGAGTGATGCCGTCGCGGCATCCTGAGCTGGCCTACTTGATAGGTTGAACTCCGCTCATTTTATTTTTAGTGATTTTTCATGATTCAGGAACGCCAGTGACTGACTTGACGCAGGTCACAGTTCATGTGATCGCGAAACGACTCGAAAATTTTGAGATTCAGCAGCAACATCTGGTGCTTACACTCGTCGAGGACCGTATGTTTTGGATTACATTTTGTTTCAAATTTCACGCGTGCGTGAGATGCAAATTATCATTATACGTATCTCAGTTTTCAGTTCGTTACACTGAATCCACGAAGCAAGTTATCGATATTCATCTACGAAACTTGGGCGCAGAAGAGCTGATCAACAATCGAGACCGAAAAATCGGTAAATTTGAACTGTACAAAACCGTCAGAAAAAAATCACGAAAGAATGTTTTTTTGCTCAAAACTTTCTTGTAGGAAATTTAATGTTTCTGAAACTTTTTTGAAGGTGTGATGATTTTTATTCAGTTTCAAGAAAAAAAAGGCTTAAATGAGAAGTCAAGATTAAACTACTTATAAGGCCAAAACCGCGTTACATCGTAACTTTTCGTACGCGAACCTTTCAAAATTGAGCTTTCGTAATTGTTCGTTTTTCGAAAGACCTTAACTTATTTCATAGACGTCCGCGCCAATTTTCAAGATTAGATCTGCGTGTAAAACTCCATTCAGTGTCTTATCGAAAAGTCGAGCAGAAATCCCTGCAACGTTAAAAACAACTTTTAACCAACTTTTTTTTCAATTTGAGAATATTCTCTTGATCATAGAATTGTTATAAATACCACAAACTAACTCTTTCACAGAAATGACTTACTTATTCCATATTATAAATACTGCTCTTCTTTTTCTCTTGAACAAATAATTTAAAAAAACTTCGGTTGAATTTTTTTCTTTTACTTTGATCTTTTTAATGACACATAGTTGAGTGAAAAATTAGAAATTTTAATTGCAAACCTGAGAACCAACAAAAATCAGAATTGGGCTCGGCCAAAAATCTCGAAACTCGAAAAACTTTCTTTTTTTATTTTTTTCAAAAAGTTTTTTTAGAGCAGTTTCTTGTTCAGAATTTGCCGCACAATTCGAAAAACACGACTTTCATCTAAAACTTCGCGATGCGTGCAAAGTTATGCCTTTTATACCAAAAAAGACTGAGCCTAACTTATGAAAAAAAAAGAAAGTTTTTATTATCCAAATTACTCGAAAATTCAAAGCTGCGTCTTATGCACAATTTCCTTTAGTTTCAAAAGTTCAACTTTCAGCTTCTACTTTTAGAAATTAACCTTGTTAAATCATATTTGTAAAAAAAAATGTCTGCTTGGCCAAATACAATTCTGACGGCCTTATCTTCCGTTATTTTGGAGTTTTACTATCGTTTTGCTACTTAAACTTCTTGGTAACATACTTTTTAAGAAACCACGTTTTATGCGTTTCCGGAGCGTACGGAGAGCGTTTTGACAGTTTGAGATGATCACGCGACGTCGCACGCGACACTGCGCCGCCGCCTCGGTTCATCTAAATCTCAAAAATCGACGATTGTTCTCTAGTTGACTTCTGACGGAGACTGGGCTCACTAGATGTCGTTCTTACTTTTGATCCATATTCTGAACTCGAAATTCATCGCGTAAACCGTCTTTGGAAAATATTAGCAAGTACTCAAAAGACGGAAATTTTAAAATTTCTTTGTTGTTTTAGAAATTTTGCTAAATTACCGTTAACACGGAATTAATTCTCGACCCAGTCATCATAGAAAAACTTTACGTTCTTTTGGAAAAAAATTTTAGAGGCATCATTTTATTTCTCTGAGATCCGCAGGAAATTACACTGCGAGCGGAATTCAAAACGTTCTAAAAAGTTGTTTTTGTAATAACATAGCCGAAAATCGCAGTTCGGTTAGAAAAAGTACGAAAAAAGCTATTATATCTCAGCATTTTTTTGGAATAATTTCATTCTTTGAAAGTTTCTGTAGCTTTTCGATCCGTAAATTTTAACAATGACGAAATTTCAATTAACTTTTCGTTAAAAAAAGTCCACCAGGTTTCAGAAAAATTGAGCTCCAAACAAGGAGTGTGTGGGCAAGAAAACTGTACTTTAGCTAGTATTGATCCAGATTTTTTTTTTAAATTCAGAACAACTCGAAAATGCAGCCAAATCAACATTTCGAGGCAAAGGAGTCAATCCTTACATAGTTAATATTCGCCCTGCGTTTACTGTTCCTTTGGAGAAGGAGCATTTGTTCCGCAACCGCATCGGGTAGACCGACTTTTCAAACTTTAACGTGTCCCGTTTTTGTTCAGATCAATCGTCACAATCGGGACCCAAAAAAAGTTTTTCCCAACAACGTTCACCATGGTCCACAATCTACGAACAAATCCCAGTTTTTGCCGGAGGAATAACGAAATTGCGATGAATAAGTTTTTTGCTCCAACCTTCGAGATCGACTGGTGTAAAACTGATTTGGTGAGCTTCCTTTATTGAAAACTTCAGCTTCTTTTGATTTTTAGAGAAATGTTTCTTTAACAGAAGACACCGACGTTGAAAAGACTGCAGCCCGATACACAGAACCGCCGTTGCTTACTTTGGGGGTCAATTTTAATTCATTTCTTCATATCATTGAGAAGATTTTTCAGCCGCTACTCAGAAATGGGACTCCAGAACCTCCACCTCAAGAAATGTACGGGTACAGCGGCTACAACTTCTGGAACAGCGTTGTTCTCTTTCCATTGATTGGAATCATCTGCGTTATTTTAATTCTGATTTTGAGCGTTATTTTCTTTGGCTGCAGAGAAGGACAGAAATGGCGAGATTATAAAACTTCCAGGTTTTATTTGATGCGGTAAAATTAAAAATGAAACTTTCAGAGAGAAACTGGAAGAATACATGAGCGTACGAGAAAGCCAAAAGCATCTTCGTGAGCTCTCAGTTCAACGCCAACTGCTGAGCATGGCTCAGGATTCAAGGAGTACGGCTCCTTCAGGTTTCTCGGCGTAGTTTTGCCGAAAATTGACTTTTTTCTCAGGAATTCATTCATTTTTACAACCGAGAAGCAGAGCAACTAGCAGTTCAACAGCTCGATTCAGCAAGAGCGCCAGTAGGCTCAATGATAGAGGTTTGTGGTTTTTTTTTTGAAAATCTATTCCAAGTTGCATGTGAATTTTCTCTTTCTTGAAAATACTTTGAACTCTCAAGTCTCAAGTGATGAATTGAACGTAAGTTTCCGTGATTCCTTATCATTCGGGTATCAACTTCAAAGTCTAGCTGAGAACAAAGTCCGCTGGCATTGGTTTTCTTGATGGTCTCATAAACGTTTTTTTAATTTTTCTAATAAAGAGTAAGCAAATGTGACTAATTCATAAAAAAATTGAATGCGGCTATTAAAGTCAAAAACCTCTGAGGCAAGGTCAAAGAACATTTTTTTACCAAGTTTTCTGATAAATTTAATAATTTTTTTATCTGCTTTTAAAAAGAAGTTACTCTTGCAGAGGATACGATAGAACTTCTGCCGGCGACAGAAATGCTTCCAGTGGGAAAACAAACAGTAGCAGAAGCTGCAAAACAATGCGGAAGTTCGTTGCATTTGTATCGAAATCCGCTCGACAGCGAGAGCGAAGACAACGACAGTGATAGTCTCGAAGACAAGCACAGCACCTGAAAAATCTCAACCAAATCAAGTCTTTCCATTTCATTACCAGTCATAAATAGTTTGTTTCTAATGTACATTTATTAACAAAAAGTTCAATTTCCCATGTAATCGCCAAGAACTGACAGAAAACGAGCTAAAGAACAAACGGAGAGTGATTAAATAAGTGCAGTGCAAATATTAAAAAATAAATAAAATAAAGGTGCAAGTGATATCTTTTTTTTTCAAATTTTGAACTTTTTTGTATGCAACCGTTTGGAATGGTTAAAGGCCAAGAGATATAAACAACTTCCGAACAAGTGAAGCTTTAACAAAAAGACGGAACATCTAACAAAGGTACAGCCTGTACAAGTGGGTATTTACAAATGATCTCTAGGTTCATTAACATGTTTAGCATCAGCTCCTAGTTGCTACGATTGCTAGTAGTCGAGGTCGAGTTGCGCTCAGAGCGCTTCTTGGCGACGTATTCCACGTTCTCCAGCTCGTCGTCGTTGTCGAAAGTCTCGTCAAAGTCCTCCATGTCGTCGTGAGAGAAGCCCGAGACTGAAAAATCTATTTCTTGCCCATAGAAAAACTGAAAATTTTTTTTTAAACATAGAGATTTTATGAAACTTTTACTGTGAACAAATTTAGCCCTGAGCTTTCAGATTTCAAACTGTCTATGTGAAGGAGCAGCACATCAAACAAAATTTATACTCCAATGACTCACACTTCTTGGAGCAACATCCGCTGACGCCGCGTTGACGCTGTTTGCGAAGGTTTTTCGCCTGGTTGGCCGTCTTTGGCTTTTTCTCTGGAAAGTTCAACGTTTCGTCTGCGAATTTCATGTTTTTCAAACCTTCATTGTTGGTGTTGACTTTGTTGGCAATGGGGTTAGTCACTGGCTTAACAACAGCTGGTTCAACTTTGACAGGGCGCGTCACCGTGAAAGTCGGATCGATTTTGGCCAATTCAGCTTCGGCAATCAGTTCCGGGTCATCTTCATAATCAATTTGTTTCTGGATCTTATCGTAAGGCATTCACTTCTGAAAAAATATATTCACTTTCACATAGGAAAAAATAAAGCAATGGCCGACAAGTACTTAGATGTTCATCTTCGAGTTCAACGGACGAGAATATACTGGAAGAAAAGCCTCGAGGAAGTCTTTTCAAATTATTAGAAACGATATGAGGAAAAAATGGTCATGAAATTGAGTGTAAAGTATGAATCTGGGGGCCGGACGGATTTGCAGAGATAAAGCGGCTTTGTCCCTTTGCACAAAATCTCTTCTGAAAGGACAAAGTTGGAAAATGTCCTACGCAGTTTTGCAAACGGATAGAACTGGGACACAGCGTCCAGTTCCTGTGAGCCCCAAAAAAAGCTATAACGCAGATTTACAGCTGGCTTAAGGCAGAAACGACAATTTGAACGTCAATGTCGTTTAGCAAACTCTTTTTTTTTTGTACTCATTTAATGAAGTAGCAAATTGATAGGTTTAGGAAGATTCGAACAATTTTTCAGCTCTGTAATGCTTTTCGCGCCAAAATGATTGATTTAAAAAGTTTAGCTGGGAAAGAAGAAGACGCGGAGACTTGTATGTTCACCGTTATCTGGGACAAAAACTTTTCAATGATGTCCGAGGCACTATTTTCGACACCCTATCGCTTATCGTGCTAGGACCTTGTTTAAATTTTGTCAAAATCAAACGAAAAATGGACTCTAAAACCTTGAAAAAATAATAAAGTAAAAAAGGAGAAGAAAAGTTTCGAATATCATCACTATTTGAATATAAAAAACACGTGTCAGTGGGCCATGTAAAAACAAAAATTGCGTGCAGATAGGGACAATAAGCTGGTTGGCCGCGCGTGACCTTCCTACGGACCACGTGTGAGGAGGCGATGGCGCGGCAAGTGGCCCTATACTCCATCGATTGGATTTTTCACCAAACAACTCCAGATGGTTGTTAGATACGCTTAGAAGTTTGAACTAAGGGTTTCGTAAATTGTTGGACGTGTTAATTTGAATATTGAAGCTAAGCATTATTTATAGTCCGTTCGAAGTCTCTTCCTGAGCTTTAAAGTCTCATGTTTATGGCAAAGAAAGGTGAGAAAATTTGAAAACTTTTGAACACCGCAGCGAGGATTTTTTTTTCTATGAAGCTCTAATTAGCCCAGATACTTCCGATTAAGAACTTCCTGAGCCCATTAAAGCATTAAAAGTATCTTAAGTGGCTCTTATTATCAGCTGATCGCTCAGCGAGAAGCTTTATTTTGAAAAAGAATCTAAAATAAAGTTACTCAGAGCCTCATGGCCAAAACTAAAAAAGCTCTTGGTGGTGAATATCCTGAAGTCAATCAAAATAATCTCTCAGTTATCATAATCAAAGACTAATTCTTGAAAACTTTATATAAATTGCTCAAGATTCAATCTTCTCAGTGAGTTTTCAAAATACAAGCTAGAAAAAAGTTGTTTTCCTGGAAGAAAATGAAAAGTTTCAACTCAGCCAAGGGTTGAGCAAATCTTGAAGTTAGATACAATTGAAGAAGGCTCCAGAAAAGGAAGATAGGAGAAGTCGAGCGAGTCGAATCGCGTTTGCAGTTTGAATTTGATTGCCCAGAGGCGACGCCTCACGCCCCGTTAACGATGGCGCGCGTTTTCCTCCAAAGTATTGCACATGAGAAAAAGCTTTCATTAGGTTCAATTAGGCAATTAGAGCTTCTCTTTTTTGAAAAAAAGCCCTACATGTAACTTTCGAGTTTTCATTCTGAAAAAGGTCAAACTGGGACTTTTCGAGAAATTCTGAGAATGAATTAAAGATTTTTGGAGCAAATAGGCTTTTCTTGAGAGTGAAAGAAAGATGCGAGCCGCTTTTAAAGGAGATTCTGAGAGAGATTACATCGGAGGCGGACAAAATGTTGCCGTAAAAGTGTCCCAATTTTACTGCATCGCGTGAGACGTTTGATGTTCAAAAAAAATTCTCGACTTTTGGAACAGAAATGTGTACATTGGTCTCAAAAATCGAAATCCATGTCGGAATGTCAAAAAAGGCCCTTCAAAGGAAAAGCAGAAAAAAACCTCAAAAATGAAAAAAAAGCCTTCCCGGTCTTTCGAGTTCTTTTGGAATCAAGAAAACTTGCTGTCAGACCCGCAGTTTGCGTACCCAACACTGGATTCGACGGCATTTTTTGAATTTTTGAAAAGTTTTACCTCCAAATGTGACAGGCGCCTTCACTTTCCACGAGTTATGTTCATTTTTGAAAAACTAAACACCTTTTTTTGTACTATCCATTTTGAAAGAGCTTCTGTAGTTTTCCATTTTGTTATCAATATTATTTTTCAGATCAGGACTCTTTTTCCAATATGTATATGTTCAATAAGTTGGGAGATTTTTTGGTTTTTCAATCAAACCAAGTGGTTTTTTTGACTGGCCATTCAACTGAACTGCCATAAGATTAATCACTTTCAAAATCACGAGGTTCTGGTTTCTCTACACCCTGCTCTCATGAATCATCAACTATACTCCGATGATTTCACCCCAAAAACGACGTCTTCTGATCTTTATGTCATTTTCCAGCGGCAGTTTTATTGCTGGCGCCTATGTGTCGGAGGCTGATAAAAAAATGCAAGCAAATATATAATCAATGAGAACGATAAGCTATATGTTCGCAAACAGTTTGTAAGAGCAAATGGTTAGTTATCAGGTTAATGGAAAAGATAAGAGCAAAGACCAGTCATAAAACTGTCAAAATCATCTTCAACTTAACTGGAAAAAAATAGTTTAGGTTTGAATGATAAAAAAACCGCTGAAATAAATAAATTAATAATTCGAAAGCTTTCTCGGCTATTTAAAGTTGTCGAAAGTAGACTTTTCTCAGTTTAGAACACTGAAAGGATCCTTGCCTTGAAGACTTTTTTAAACAATCTGAGTTTTTAGATTTTCATGCTCCTCTGGATCTTTTTCATCGATATCAATATGTCTATAGGGTTCTGAATAATGACGACATTTTTTTTTCAAGTCATTCACAAAGAATTAAAACTTTATTTACATTTGCACCCATTATGAACATACACGTTTGTCTCATTCGAAAAAAACAGTAAGTTTTAGCTGAGCTCAACTTGAGCAACGACACAAGCGATTTCCTCGTGTTTCGTGTTGCCCTTGTTGTAGTTGAACAAACGGATCTGGAGCTCGTACGGCTTCTGGAAAAATGTTCTGAAGAATTGAAGCATGGAAATTCGGCTTACGTAAGCTGCCAAGAGATTGATGATAGCCGAGAATTGAGACAAATCCAACGGGAGCACGAGGAAAAGCGGACCAGAAGTCAGAGGGCAGTTGTGAGCAAACTGACAACCGTCAATTCCGTTCCTTGAAATCAATTCTCACAGTGGATTTGAGAAAAATCAGCTTACAATAGTCCGAAGGAGGGAACTTCGACCCAAGTGCAGGTGTTGGTGTTGAACTGATTTTTGTATTGGAAGATCTTGACATTGACCTTGTTGTCGTCGATCTGAAACTTGCCAGTCAAGACCTTCAATATTTATGGGTTCAAACCTGCTCTCCATGATTGTAGGTGGTGAGGTTCAAGATGAAAGGCTGACGAGGGTCGATTGGGTACAATGGATTTCCCTTCACGTCTAAGGTTTCAATGTCAGTGATTGTGAATTGTTCTCCTGCAAAAAAATCGTTTTCCGAGAGTTTAACCTATAAATTCCAACCTTGAGCACACATGTAGGAGTGGATTTGCTTGTCAGTGCCGTTGGGGAAACCGCAGTCCATCAGATTTTCCACCGGAGCCAATGGCGCAGTCGAAACGGTAGCAACCAGGAAAAAAGCAAAGCCGAGAATGTGAAGCATGGTTTAGGAGAAACTGCCACTTTTCCCGATTTGTGTCATATTTATAGGCGCTGATAGCATAATATAGGGCTCGGACCACCTCTTATCAGCATAATGAGCGCCCAATTTCAAGGATACAAGGCATAGTCAGCGAGTCTTGTTTGTTCTAGCAAACCATTTTATGCAATTTTATGCCTTGATAAAAGATAAAAACTATCAGGAATCGTTGTTGAGCTGTGGCCTGGCACATACAAACAATATTTGCAGCTGCAGATTTTTCGAAAATTTATGCGATGATGTTCTTCGGTAAGACATGGAGAGAGGATGAGAAAAAACTTCGATTTGAAATTTTCTTTTCGTGAATATTTTTTTAAAGACATTTTTTTAAATAGCTGAAAGTCTGCGGGAAAGTTCAAAAAAAGCTTGATCAAAACATATAAAAATTTTTCAATGATAAATTAAAAAAATAATTATATGGATGCTATTATTCTTGAGAAATTTTTTTCAACGGAGTATTCTCAGGAAGAACCTTTCTAGAAACTTTCAATCAGTTTTTTTATCGGAGTCATGTAAATATCTCAGGTATTTTAGTTTTTGAAAAAATTAAAAAATGTTGGAAATTTAAGATACTTCATTGTTTTTATTATTTCTTTCAACCATCCAAAATAAAAAAAAATGCATCTCTCTCTCTGATTGAGTAATGAGAGGCGAAGCCAGAAACGTTCCTTTTTTGCAGAAAATGCGCCCCATCGCACCACTGGTTACTCTTTTTACGGTCACGTTTCCCGCATCGCTGCAGTTGTTTTTGCTGGTTTTATTAATTTTTTTAATGTTCCGGTGTTCTAAAGTCCACTCATTCATTTTAAATTCAACATTGATTTTTAATAAATTTGTTTTTATTTCAAGTACATCATTTACCTGACATTTCGGAAATATTTTATTAAATTAAATTTTTTCATTTTTTGTTCCAGCATTATTTTATTTTGTCTGATGGGCTTCAAATTTCTTTTTATTTTAATATTTCGGTTTCAGAATGAGCAATGAAGCTTCTGACAGCCCGGAAGACGGGGAAGTTTTCGAAATAAACGATTTCACCGTCATAACTGACCTCGAAGAGTTTGCTGTTTCTGTCGACGGTCTTGTTACAAAATGGGATTTGGTTGGCAGAAGACCCATTTATCCGGTTTTTTTCTTTAGTTTTAAATTATGTAAAAAAAATTCGTACAGGATACAAAAGAGATAGTTTTCGAGCGTCTCAAAACTGAGCTGAAATATGGCGATGCTGACAAAGTTATGGATGCCGTCTATGTTTTTCCTAAGAAAGTTGGTTAGAATTTTTCTTCTAAAACTTCTTTTTTTTTCCCGGAGGAGAACGAGGAAACGGTTAAAAAGCACTGTTTCGCATTGAGAAAGAACCTCGAAAACTCAAAGTCGGATTTCAAGCATAATGATTATATCACTAAGATGGTTGGTTTTTCTAATTTTTTTCTTATGTAATTGAGAAAATTTTTAGTTTGGCTGCACTGAATACGTGCTTTTAACTCCACAAGGAGAAGAGAACAGTACCAGCGAAGATGATAGAAATTTTGTGGTCAGTGCGATTCGTTCAGCTCTTCACAGCATCCGATGGTGGGTATCTATAGAAACTTCTCAAAAAAGCCAGGAGTTGAAAAATTTTAGTGAGGTTCCATTTTTCGTGCAGTTTAACGGCGAAGAACGACCCCTTTACTTTGGCTTCTCGTCCGATGGAGAGATCAGTTATCAGTTTCAAGTTTCCTATTTTCCTCCTTACAGTAAAAATTGTAAATTAATTCAGATGTTGTGCCTTTATCAAATAAACAAGCGTCATACAAACCTGAGCGGCCTTTTATCTCTTTTCAAGGATCATTTGGTAAGAAAAAAGTCACTTTTCTTGATTTCTGTGTCTGTTTCAGCGCTGTCCCCCTGAGATTATGGATACGGATGACATCAAAATTTCAGCTAACTTTCACTATTCCTTCGAAGTGCATACTTTTGAACTTCTTCAAAAAAAAAAGTTAATTTTAGGAGTATAACCGCGGCGAGATCAAAGTTCTTGACTCGGAAACTTTGCTCGGCCCTCCGATTGGTTTCAACAAAAGACATCCATTGTGAGTCTTCCACATCAAAAAAATCTACTCCAAATATTATTCCAGAAAAGTTACAGTCACCGCTGGCTGGACCAATTTTCGTGAAGATGCTCTAATCGAAAATGAGGTAAAATATGAAAACAAAAAGCAAAAAGGAGCCTTTTTTTAGTCGCACAGCGATTTTGACCCGATTCATGCGACGGACTGGAAGCTCTCCACCAACTTCGAAATAAATCCAGGACTGCTCAGTAAGATTTTTACTTTTTAAACAAAAAAACGAATTGTAGGTGCAGCCATGGATGATTTTGCCAAGAGGAAGAAGGCCGATAAAAAGTCGGCAAAGGACCAACTACGAATGGTTGATTCTAGAGGTTTGTAAAATTCAAACCTATGAATTTTGTGTAAATTAGTGATGTTCAGCAGCAGAAGCACTTGGACTTTTGACCGGTCGTGACGGGATTGCCAGCCTACGGATTGGAGAAAAATCAGCGCCTTCGGACCCGATTTCTCCAGATTCTCACTGGCCTCTACCTGGAGTGACAAAAATGTTACCTTCATTTTTGAAAATATTCTTTCAGACACTTGTTGTCGCTTGGCTTGGTATGATTTTTCATGGCGTTGAGGATTCGCGCGAGATTATTGATGCTGAATTGAAAGAATACTACACTGAAAAACATCACGTTGCAACGGGCTGGCAGCGAAATGATGCACCGGTAAGATAATTCTAAAATCTTTGAAACATTCGAAAAATTTGCAGAGGTCTCCGGAAGAATTCCTGAAGCGGTACGGGAACAGTGAACCAGTGCCTGATATGAAATCTCTGGTTATTTAAAAAAATTGTGGAATTTAGTTTATATCTTTGTTTCAGTTTCCGGAGCTTAGATTAAAAGCAGCGCCAGAAGACTCCATCAGTGAACGCTTGGCAAACGCTTTCGCCCATGCAAGAGTTTCTTTCCCTGAAACTCACATCGATTCTCAGCTGTGGTTGGCGTTCACTAGAAGGCTTCGTAACTATTACGACACAAACCAGAGCATTGGGTTTTCAAAGCCCCCTTTATGTATAACTTTTCTTTTGAAGATTATCGACCGATATCGATCTCTCCTCGAGTCTGCTGAATCAAAAGTTACAACTTTTTGAAGCCTGCATTGAGGCGAAAAAAAGACGCCACTTGCTTTTGGATTCGGGTCATGTAGATACAAACGACGCGGGTACCGGTGAGTATTCAGAAACTTTTCGAATATCGTACAAATCTTTATAGACGAAGACGACTTTTTCGATGCAAATAGCGATGTTGGCAGTGAGCCTTCAGATCCCGGAAAAGTTGAAGAAAAAGAAGAGCAACGAGGACCGAGGCCTCCTGTTGGGCGCCTTCATCAACTGGGAAAGCTTTGTCTGATTGACAACCCCGAAGAAAAGCTTTACGTGCCGATCACTCAGGTGTTTCAAATATTATGAACGAATCAAAAACTATTTTAGGATCGGAGTCCGATGACTGAAGATATGCTCGAACGGCATTCTCAATATCTTTTTTCACTGAGTGAGGAGGAAAGAGTCGAGGTTGGTTGGGAAGCTTATAAAAAAAATTTTTTTAATACCAGGCGCAGCTAGATCCACTTCGCAGTGACATGTCGGCCTTCAAAGCGGCGAATCCTGGGGCTCAGTTAGCCGATTTTCTCAGATGGCACTCAAACAAGGATTATGATGAGGAAACTAGTGAGTTTTTTTTAGGCTTTTGACATTTCCTGTAGCCTTCAGAATGGCTGAGTCCACTCCGGGAGATTTCTGAACTCAGTTCGGAATATGCTTCTAGCGCGTAAATTATATCTAAGCATCTTATTTATTTTGCAGCGTCATTCCAAATGCAACCCAAAATTTATCATTTAAATTATTTCTTCAGAAACCATGTCCGAAAGGATGAGTACCCCTGGGAATTCTTGGATCCGTTGCTGGGAATCCGCGAACCCCATCCCAGTTGTTTCTCAAGCAAGACTTTTCAATGAAACTAAATTAGCGGAAGAGGTAATAATACATTCGGAAGATTTTTTATTTTTTTTTTCTTTCAGATTCTTACCAATTTTGAGAGTATTCCTATGGAGAAAGTTTGTGACCTCCTGCGTCCCGTTTTCTTTGCCAATGCTTTCCGCGAACTTTGCATTGCTGGTAGGAAAACTGCAAACCATACTCGTAACTCAGTTTTTATTAGCCAACGATTTGAATCATGATAAATTGAAGAGCCTTGGAGATAAGATCAAAAAAGCGACTTTCAGTGGACACGAGTGAGTTTTTTTATTTCCGTTTTTGAACCTTCCGGATGATTTCTTTACAGTGACGATTATAATGATGCCGTCACGGCTGCTGAAGAACTTGACCAAAGAGCTTTATGTATTCTCCAGGTCAAGAACAAGTTCTACTCTTCGGTACGTTTCTGGCAAATGTTTCAATTGCAGAGCGAACTTTTTCCAGGTTCCTTCAACTGATTTGGTCAAGGTTCCCGGGGAAATCGACAAGCTTGTACGCAACTGTGTGGAAAACTTCTTTTTGAAGGAGTAAGTGGACTTTTTGAAACGAAACTTTCAAGTTTCTCTAAGAAAAACAACAATTTTCTGAAATGATACGATGATGTAACCCTAAGAAATCATTTTCTTTGCAGCGACGAGGATAACGGTCCACTCGGTCTACCTTTTCGTCCGTTGACTCCAATCGGCCGTTGTGTGCAGAAAATGATGGCCACTTACTCGAATGACTCAATGGCCACACCGGAAGAGTGAGCTTTTCTTTTCAACTTTCAACTTCTTGATTGAAAAAATATAACGCACATTCCTGTTTCAGACGAGAGTACGTTTTGCACTGGAGTATTCCCCGACCGCTGCTTGCAAGCGACAAAATGCCTCATCGCATGTATGCGTCCATCGGCAACAACACCAAGAACATAATCGCCACTTCCGTTGGATCTGATGTCAACTTTAACATTCAGCCCCAGATGTAACATTTCTTGCCATTATCTTCTTCCTATTTGAAATCATATACCCATGTTTTTTTTTCGGGTTGTTTCCATGATTGCACCGGTAATTTCTAGTTTTTCAACCCTGTGAAATGGTATAAATTGTGGTCTTTCAAAAAGTATTTATCTGTTATACCCGTACCAAAAATACAATTTCACAAATGGAACGTTTTCACACGGCTTGCTGCAACGATGGAGAGGTCTGCAATGAAAAATAAGACATTTTTTTTCGGTTTTTCAGAAGTTTTACCTGAAGTTGAAAGTTTTCGTACATGGTCGCATCGTTTGATGACATTGAGTGGCTAAGCATAGATTGCCCTGAGACTGACTGGGCCATTTTTGATCTGCAATAAAAATTGATTTCGATATTTCAAAAATATGGAGTTCAAAATGAAAACTTACTCTCTCTTTGCGACATTCAATAGGCTGAACCTGGCGTGAATGCAATTTCCACAGCAGAAACAGCCGATCGCAACAAATATTATACTGAAATAAGAAGAAATAAATCTCAAAAGGTTCAAAATTACCTTGAAACAACTAGGATTTCAATTCCCATCGTTTGCATGAAACTTTTTACTGGTCGAGTTCTCTGTTTTACGCAGGTACTATATATTTCCGTTTTGTCATGCGAGAGAACCCATTTCGAGGCAGATCTTGTACTCCTGAACTTGTAAAAACTTTTTCCTTTGAAAAAATGGCCAAATATGTTCGGTCGCTTAATAAAACTCAAAAGTCGCACCAGATAAAAAAAGCCGTTTTAAAATTGAAAAAGATGTTCTAATATTTACCTTATCAGGAGATAAATTTATCAAATTGTAGCTGCAGTACATGTTAAACAGTGACAGTTGAACTTCGCGCTTGAAGTCGCTTCCGCTGTAGGTTACAACTTGTAGGGCCACCCTAAATCTTTTTTTTTCTAGATAATCGTATATTTATCCAACTTGTCAACGGCCTGGACGTGTAGGTTTTTGTTCCATGCCAAATGAACACTGGTCACGCCAACCTGAAAAAGATTGCTTTCTGCTTGACGATAGTTTCAGGAAATTGAACATGAAAATGTATACCCCTTCTTATATTTCTCATAAAATTGTTATATCTGAAACAGCATTAAGTTGATTATAACTGACATGTGTGGCATTCAGAACAATGTCCGGCTTTTTGACGATCAGATGAATTCTCTTGCTGGCACTCATTCCATCTTTTCGTGAGGTACATTCATACGTCCCATTATCAAAGCCCAAAACGACATCAATACTGAAACAACTTTGTTAATCACATATCAATAAAAAGCTTCAACCCACCCAAAATACTCTGTGGTCGCTTTCGTTCGGTTAATAACTTTCTCAACAGAAGCAGGCTCAAACAAAGAACTTGTGAAATAATCGAGCCGAGGAAGGGGGCTGGCCAGCTAAAGAATTTCTCATAACAACATTTATTCATTTGTAAGACCTGTGGAGGGAAGGAGTGTAGGGTAAGATTTTTCGGCGTTTTCCAAGACATTTCGACGTCATCCAAGTTACCTGGATATATTTTCGGAATGGTAAGAGAGAATTCACTCACTCAGACAGTGAATGTGATAAGTGTCTCCAACATAGGCTGTTTGGATGCTGTTTTGCGGAATGAAGAGGTCAGGGCGACATGTGTCTTCTGGTGTCAGTGAAGACCTTGTCAGCTCAGAAATTCTTCAAAGTAAACTTTTTTGTTCCAAATTTATGGAAAGAAAATTCATTTTTCCACACAAACTGCCACTAAACTATGAAAATGAACCAACTTCTGAATAGCTCCCTTCCGCGTCACACAAATAGCACTGTCCCAGTCCACCATCGTCGTAGTCCCCATGTCCTCCAAGCTTTCCAGAATGCACCCACAATCAAATCGAGTTCCGCCAATTTTTTTATCTGAATTTTTTTACTAATTTCTTTTTTTCAGAACTTTACTATCAACTCTTGATACGTAGTTGAACATCGCTGCAGGAATGATCCGTAGGGCAGTGTTGGAGATGTCCATACTGAATCAAAATAATCGATGCTTTAAAGAGAGGGTCGCGTTAAGAATCACAAAAAAAGAGAAGGTCGCGTTAAGAATCGCTTACTCCCCTTTTTTGAAGCATTCAAATCGCAACTTTTCTCGTACAAGCACGATTTTCCAATGTTTTCCCTATACCTAGGCGTCTAAAAATAGAAAACCTGAAAACAATGCTATTATTTTGAAAGGCGAGAGCTGAAATAGCCAGGAGCAACTTGTTGTTCTGCAAGTGGAGGGTGTGCAGGTGTGGCAGGTAAGAAAAAGCCCCAGCTTCTACGACTCGAGCCAAAGTGTTGCTCAGGTCGAGGACCTGAGAAAAAAACATTTATGTAATTCTGAGGGTGTTTTACAATTTAAAAAATCTTCTAAAAACATCGGAAAGAAATTTACCTGCAAGTTTGGCAGACGTAGCGCCGCATGAGGTATGGCGTTGATTGGGTTGAAGCTCAAGTTGAGCCTGACAATTTGTTCCATGTCTCTCAAGCCATCTCCAGGCATTTCCGACAACTCGTTGAAACTGAGGTCCAAACTTTCAATCTGCATTTTAACCTTAATCTTCAAAAACAAAATTTAAAAACCGCCGGCATCTGAGTACTCGTATCACATTCGATTGTCTTTATCTGATTGCGGTTGATGCGGAGGATCCGCAAAGTTGAAGCCGAGGAAAAGTCGCTCGTCTATTAATTCGCAATCATCGAGCTTATGAAAAATTGAAATTACCACCAGCTTTGTGAGCATATTGGAGCTCAGGTCAAGTTCGAGGAGCTGTGGCATGTAACGTAGGATGTGCACCCCTAGCACCTTCAAATATCGATTTTCGGACACGATTTTCCTGTTAGTTCACTTCTATTCTGTTATTATTGAGAGATAATTTTTTGACGCGAGGAAGATGTATGGAATCGGATCCCAGCGAGAAGATTTGATTGTACCCAAGGTCAAGCTCTTCCAGCATTGGGAAGGCGAGAACCAAACTTCTCGCAATGGACTGAAACTTGGCTTCTGTTTTTTCAAAGAGTTACTCTTACCGTGATGTTGGAATGAATAATTCTGAGTTTTCTGACATTTGGAAAGCGGTTCCTTTGAACCAGCCAGGGATCTGGTGTTGAACAGTTTTCAATAGTTAGTTGACTGAAAATCCAACTTTTGAAAGCATATTGAAAATTTTACCTCAAGCTGGCTAAGGTTGGTAGATCTTCGATAGAAAAATCAGCCGTTGAAACAACATGCAGAGAATCTATGGAAGAATGTGTGAGATCTTTCAGAAGGTCTGCGTAGTTCTGCTTGCTGAGCCAGTGACAGGATAAACTGTTGTCTGAAATAAAGAACAATTAGCATTTTAATTTGATTTTTGAGTCCATCACGCAGACATCAAAGTTCGACCTCCTCTACATAATACATCACATTGACTTTCCAGGTAGGAAAAAATCAACTTACGCTGGCAGGTGCACCCATCAGGACAGCCATTCACAGTCGTTAGAACAACAGAAACCAAGAAGATGGTCAAGATTTTCATTTTACAGGAGCCATAGGAACCAGGAGCCTGAAAATTCTTGCAGTTTTGACCAGCACGACTCATTGAATAAACAATGAGCAATCAGGTAATATGAGGCGGCGAACGCACACAAGACGAAGTCGACGCGGTTCGCAATAATTAAAATGCCGTTAAGGGTCAATCTTGCAAGGGGCGTCGGCTTTTCAAAAGACTCAGGAAGCTTCTGCGTGCTTTGCGGCTTGATATGTCCTTGAGGTTTCCGTGAGAAACAATTTGAGCTGTGAAAAAAATGCATTATTCAATCAGAATTATTAGAAAAATAACGCGTTAGTGAAATACGGAGTAATGGCAATAAAAAATGTTTTTTCTTATGAAATACTTTTCTAAATTTTTGAAATTTGAATTCAGGTAATTTGAGCATTTTTGTGCCCCCACCATCTTAATAGAAATTTTTCTCGAACTTTTCAGAAAACTTTTTTTTAACGCTATTATAGGAATTTGAACAGATAGTGAATAATGAGAAATACTAAAAAATTTTCACTTAACAGAAAAGACTCAACCAATTCCGTTCAGCTCAAAAAAAGAAGATCTACGCTTCAACTCAAGCTCAGACGATTACGATCATCTCATTGGCTCCAACTCTTTCGCAGCTGACCCCCAACATGGCGCAATGTCATTGGGGACTCGTTCCGAAGTCTTTTATGGCTTGGAAAGAGGGTTTACGGGTATTGAAGCTCTGCGGCGGACAAATCAGGCAACAAAAACATAAAAAAATCTGGAGAAGGATGAAAACGAATTTGGAAGAAGAGGAATAAAAAGTTGGGAGAAGTGCTTTTTGAGCTTTTTGATCGCTTTTTGGAGCTTTTTGATCGCAAGATATCTGAAAACCTTTTCTCAATTTTCACTTAAAATAAAGGGAGCTAGAAACAGTGATGAAAAGCCTAGCTTTTAAAAAGTCTGAAAAATGTTCAAGCTTCGAGCCAAACATCAATAGATGGAGAAAGAGAAAAAATAGATTAAAAAGACTTCACAAAGTGAATTATTCAGATTCTCAAACATCATGGGAAAAGAGAAAAAAAACCTGAAAACGGAAAAAAAGCAGTTTCTCAACTCTTGACCGCTTCGATGGTCAGCAATTGAATGAACAAGAAAACAAAGGCTGAGTGCTTGATTGGCAGCTTGGGCCATTTTTACTGCTCTGCTGGTGACAGTCTGCAATTTGGGACATCTAACAAGCCAATGGTCGTGTAATCCGAGGGGACGGGACCTGCCAGATGGCATTTCTACGCGTCGCGCTTCCTTGTGACGGAACATTCATCTGATGAGCCGTAAACCTCGATTCCAACAAATCGGATTCTTTTCTGATGTTTAGTATTCAAAGAATTAGCCAGAAAAAAATATTCATAAAAAAAGCCGAATTTTTTTGAAAAAAATTGACGAGAATGGATTTTACTCCTCTAAGATCTCAATCCACACAAAAATACTATAGAATCTAATAAATTTGGTAGAGATCGGAATCGAAACTTTCTTGAGAAGTTTTTTTCATTCTATTTTTTTCCAATAAGGCAGTCTAATAATGAATATTTTTGATTTTCATCAAAAAAATTTAGAAGTATAGACTTGGACAAGACTTTCTTCAATAAAAAAAAAAACGGACAAAAATTTTTTCAAAAGTCAAACGGCGAAAATTCAACGTTTGAACCTTCATCAAATAATTCAAACAAAGATGTGCTCTGAAATTCTCAAAACGGTCGTCAGGAAGGAGAGAAATAGAGAACGGATCAAAAATTCACTAATGAGAAGCCGCGCCGAACATATTGTAAAATATTCCATTAGTCATCAACACGAGTAATTTGTGCTTCCAAATGAGATCGAAAAAGTCTACTTCTAACTTTTTTCTCGTCTCTTTTTGCTGCTGTCAGTGGGAGAAAAAGTTGAGAAGAACTCATCCCAAGCGCATGATGTGTATACATTTGTGATAGTACGCGTCAAAGGCGAAGGCGAGAAATTACAGCAAGTCGACTGGTCAGTGGCTCACTGAAATTTGAGAGCAGAACGGGGGAAAATGCTCACAAAATCTTGTGCTTTTAGCTAAAAAAAAATACCTGGAGGAAAATTGGATTAATATGAGTGGATGGAAAATATTCTGAAAGGAAAACGTCAGAGTGATCGGATTAGGAAATTCAGATTAGCTTGAATTTTTTTGGAAGCCTGCGTAGTAGTATGGGCAAACTTGAGATTACTAAACATGAAAACATTTGGAATTTCTATCGGAACTGGGCAAAAAAAAAGGCCTGCTGAATGAAAAATATGATCATTCCTGAAACAAGAAAATTTCCCTGTGATTTTACTAAACTAGGAACACATTTTTAAAACAACACGATTCATTAAAAAATTTTTCAGCCTCTCGGAAAGTCGTGGTGAAAAAAAATGAAGAGGGGCACGAAAAACTTTATTAGCACATGTTGAGATCGTCAAACTAAATTAGAAACACTTGAAAACTCGAAAAGGCCTAGAGAGATCATAGTTTTTCCAGATTTTGAGTTTTTCAAACCGCCTACAGTTGAAAAAAAAAATGAATTTTCAGAACGATAAATTCCATTTTTTTTAAAGCACGATCAGAAAAAAAATTCCAAGGGTCTTGTTGCGAAAATTGCTTCCAGTTGTGGACATTAACACAACCAAGAAATACACACGAAAAGACGCGGAAGATCATCCCCCGAGGGCTCAGCTCGTCAGTCATCTTCAATGGCCACTCATGAGCCTCGGTCTTGGTCTTCCCTCCTCAGTAAATGCCAACAAATCTTAACTGTTATTCACATTTTCTCTCTGCTTTTGGTTGGATATTTACAGTAGTAGGAACATCTTAGGGGTTTTCGAAAATAATTTCTTATAAACTTACGACGAGCTTAGTAAAATCGGTACAAAATTTAACAACTTCGGCCCCACTTAATTTTTTTTTTTGATCCTAAAATTTTCTTGAGAAGCATTGGGCCGAAATCTTGATTTTCGAGCTTTTCCAAAATCTCTTCATTCTTTCGTTAATGTTGCGGTCAAAAGAGAACTGGATAAAAAATAGATAAGTTGATAACATTGAGGTGTTTCGAATTGCACATTTCTTATATCCCATTAATATCCGAATAGACCTCATCAATAACTTTCTTCAATTTATAAATTTTTTTCAAATTTTAAAAAGTCAGAACCCACCCGATCGAAAAAGCAAAAAAGAAAAAGAAAATGAAATTTAGCCGCCGTCGATTCTGAACGAATTTAAAAACGTAAACAATCAGAAAACTTGAATGGGGACGGGATTCGGCGGCAGACAACCACGACGCGAAAAGCTCCTGATTTTGAATAAGATGCACAACCTCAAAATCGCCGTCCTCTTGAAAAGCTGATCAAGTTATGCGCAGTCAACTTCTGAATACTCGGCCCTACTTCTGAACATTCAGAAATCAGAAATAAGTTTTACGGCTTGAAGCGAAGGTAAAGTCGGAATTGACAAGCACATAGGAAGTTCTTTGAATTTTTTACATGAAAACCTCTGACGAAACTATAGAGCGTTTCAGTCCAAACCTCCAGAAATCAATTGAGTTTTAAAAAAATCTTAATTGAAAGAGCTGCCAAATTGACTGAGGTGACGCGAAAGGCATGAAAAAAGGTTGTTTGAATGGGGGTACCGCTGAACTTTTTGACAAATGGTGAATACACTCGTTTGGAGACCTTTTGAGCCGCTCGGCTTTTCTGAAAAAAACTGGGAAAACGGGGCTTTTGGATGGGAAAATGAAAGCTAGTGGAACAGAAATTCGCGAAAAATTGTTTTCCTATGCTAATAATTGAAGAGCAGTCGAATTTCGAAAAAGTTATTGCTCATTTTTCAATACGTTTTTTTTCAACGTAAAGTCTAATACAAGAAAACTTTGAAAAGAATCTTCTCCATTCAGAAAGATTTTTTCGTGTTGGCAACAAATAACTCGGCTTGAAAAAGGTGGAACTAAGTGCTCTCGGGAGTTAGCCATGAAAAAAACCTTTGAAAGATGGAGCACCCAATAAAAGAGGCCTTTGTTGGCTTAGTTTCAAAACAAAAAGCGGCTAAAAGGAATGAAAAATAGCACCTGTCGAGTTCTCAATAGCGGAGAATTTTTTTTTTAGGAGGCTTGCGGGGCTCTGTTTTTCCGGAAAAATTTAGAAGGCAAATGATGATTTTCGAAAGAAAGTGAAGCTTTCAATAAGTGATTTTTGAGTTCGAAAAACGGAGAAAATGACTCTGCGCGTCACGATTTCTGGAACCTTAGCAATTTTGCAAATCCGACAGTAAACTGCTTGCCAAGTTTTCTTTTTGAAGTAAAATCATTCGAGATTTTTTGATTTCTTTTCACAAAATTCTTAGTTTAGTCTACTGTAAGGCAACACATTCTCAAGAAAAAGTTCTTCAAATCCTTCGGAGATAAAATGAGAAATGAAAAAAAATATTTTGGTACAAAGTTGAGAGAGCAAGTTGTGATTGGCCTCGTTAGCTGTTCGTCGCCTCATCTTTCGAAGGCCAAGACTCGGGGGAAAAGTCGAATCGAAGCTAATTGAGCCACGCATGATAAGCGGCCGGCCTCCGAAAAGCCACGACTCCAAGCTGCCCGATCCGATTTGCAACAATTAACACATTCGGCTGTCCGCTGCATCCCCCACTGATTCGGCAGCGCGCCAAACGGCTTAAAATTGACGATTTCTGGTAATTGGTTTGGCTCTCTGTGTGTCTTATTCAGAAACCGCCGAAAGTTTCGAAAATGCTGGTATTTGAGGTCATCAGAGGGTCCTAAGGAGATATCTGAAGTTATTTATCTGATAAAAAGCTCTGATTTATTTTAGCGTTGTTATCTTTTAAATTTTGCATTACCGCCAATGTCACATCTCCAAACACTTTTTTAAGAATTAATTTTAAACGTGCACCATAGGCAAGTATTTTCCTTTTTTGCTTGTATCATTCAAACTTTCGAAAATTTATTAAATCGAAGTGTGTAGGCAGTAGTTGTGTGGTGTGGAAAACAAATTTTAAAAAAATCTACGAAAATTTTACTCTTCAGCAGAGTGATATTAAGGACCGGAATTGTGAGGTCGTTCATGTCATTTGTCTTGGAGATACGTATTTTGGAATGACGGGGGCTTATTAAAAGTGATAGCTAGGTTTCAAAGTTCAGAAATTGAAATGGGGTCGCTCTGTGAAGGTAACAAAGTATACGAATCATGAAGCAAGTTTAACATTGACAGTTTGATGTCTGAAGCACATAAGACAAGCGGAAATCAGAGAAACAAGAAGCATCGAGGCAAAAAGAGCAATGAGACCGCTAGCAGTACCGGGAGCTATGCAGACGTCGCTGGAAATCGGCTTTCCGCCTTCCCAACGTCGGCCTTGTGAAGAGTCTGCAAAAAAAGTCAATTTTTCGTAGCTTTGTTTGAAAAAAACATTTCTCACCAATTTGCTCGTCAATATCGAAAATGGTCATTTTTTGCGAAAGGACGTCGACTTCGTTCTCATCGGATTTAACTGACCGCTTGCCACGGAGAGTTGCGGGACAATTATCCGAGGATCTCTGAAAATCAGAAAGCCTCTGATCAATTTCAATACTGCTGAAGTTCCAAAATAAATGCTTTTTTTCCGGTTAGCCTCATTTCCCGATGTCAATTCCAAGAAAACGGTGTATTCTCCGTACTTGTGAGTTTCAAGGACAAAGTTCATTCCAACATTAGCGCCGCTCCAATTGCGTATATTGAGCCAAACACATTGGACACAGGGTGCAAATCAAAAGAAAAAAAGCGATAAAAAGTAACCTTGCAGACGCCATTTTCTTCTTTCAATGACAATCGGATTTGACACTGGAAGAATACGGAAGGTTGGTCGGCGAACTTGAATACCTGTAAGTCCAGCTATGTTTTTTGAAATAGGTAAATATAGAATAATTGAAAAATTTAAAAAAAGTACGTTTATGGAGCATTTTTTTGAAAAAGCAAGTTATCCGACTGGACTGAAATTCTGGTCTCAAGATCACAAGTCGTCAAAAAAATTATTTGAAAAAAACGTTTATTTCCAATAAAAATACTGAAGAAGTTACAACCAAAGATACCTTAATCGAAGCAAATTTACCTGAGATAACTGCCCTCCAGTGAGCTCTGACGTATATTCCAGGTTGTTGATGAGAAACCTGGAAAATTTTTTTTTTATCCGCTTCTTCTATTTTAAACAATTACCTATCGACAGCACATCCATTCTCATCAAAAAGTTGAACTTCCTTGCCAGTTTCGTCTTTCACGCTACAAGAATGTACGGTGGCGCAGAAGGGTGATTTTTCTGTATGCAACCAAAATAAATTTACTTTTTTTGGAAAGGTTCAACCTGTTTTGTTTGCAGGCTCACAAGACCATTCATGGTAAACGGTTTGGCCAACTGTTGCAAACTTGACCGGCTCCCCACTTTTACTATCCGTCAGAACCTTAAAGAACACCCATTTTTTGAGGTTAAGAAATGGAATACCTGATATTTGCACTCTGGAAGTGGCACGTTATAGGTGAAGCGCTCCTCAGCAGGACTGAATGTTTAATAATAATTTTGAAACAGTGAAATGAAGTCCAACTTTCTAGCAAATGCGTCATTCTGAGCGAGAGAGGAAGCGTTCGATTGAGGTTCTTCGTCTCCAATTACTACCAGAACGCTTTTCTCCATATTTGACGCAACGCTGAAAATAAGAAATTGTATTTTGTTTGCAATGTTCTGAAAAGCTCTGGTCGCAAATGGAATAGCTCATCTGCGAGCAAGTTGCTCCGAGGTGCACCCGATTTAAAACGATTCGCGCTTTTTGGGTACTCGCATCTTTGACCACGACTCTTTGAGCAATTCCAAACGCGGCCGATAACTATACAAATAACTAGGGACCGCAAAGCCACGCCCTTTTTCGCGATAGAAAAAGTGGCTTTTTTTTGGTTTTCAACTTTCATTTTGTTGTAGTTGCAAAATATGTGGAACTGGCTAATGAAATTCGACACACATGTACAAAAAAGCTTCCTCTTTCGTTTAAAAAATATTTCACGCTTTTTTGATGCGTTCTCGCGGAATGTCGTACAAAAACGTGAATGGGACTAAACAATTTTGTCATTTTTTGCTTTTTCATGTGTTTTCAGGTCGAACGCACTCTTTCCTTATTTATAAAATAATTATAATTCAAGTAACGGTAATTTTAAAACAATAAAAATAAAAAAATTCGTCTTTGCCAAAAAAATTTTTAGGGAGTGCCGAAAGTCATAATTCAAAAATATCGTTAATAAGCGAATATAATCGAGTTTTTTTGTTTTTTTCAAAATTTAGACCATGGGCTTACTTAAATTTTTTTCTCCACAGCATATGTGCTTGAAAAAAAGTTGTTCAATACGCCAAAAATGCTCTTGAAAAATAGAGAATAAAATTAGCGGCGTTTATCACACAGAAAGCGGTCGAACGCAGGTTTTTTTAAACGATTATATGCATTTATTAGTAAAAAAATCTTTCAATTAAAAAGAATAAAATAAAAAAATTCGTCTTTGCCAAAAAAATTTTACGGGGCCGTTTTAATGCAGCGATCGTTAAACGAGGCAAAGAAAGCACTAAAAAAACAGTTTTTTTCGAAGTGAATTTCCACAGAAAGTTTGAGTAGAGATTTGCGAACATATTCTGATAAAAAGTAGCTAAATTACTTCAAATTTTTTTATTTTTTTGAAATAGGCAATCTGTGCTATTCAAACGGCTCAAGGGTATGGCGGATGAAAGCTCTCCTTGCTGGACTCAACAGCTTAGCGCAGCGCGTGCGCTGCGAATTTTCATTTTGTGGTCGCGAGTTCGATGCCCGCAAGCGCCAGTTTTTTGTTTTCTGGAAAATACCGACTTTTTCGGCAAACTAGCAAATTTTTATCATTTTAGCACTCTATTACGATTTGTTACATCATAATAGACCAGTGTCAAAACTTATTCTAGAAGAAAAATCGAGAAAAACGTCAAAAATGGATAATACCAAAATTCCAGTACTAAAAATTGGTGCGCGGCGCGCCACATTTTTCGTCATAACTTTTTTCATCCTCAATCTTTTTCGAAAAACTAAACGGTTCTGATTTTTGAATCGAAACAGCTATCAAACCATACAAAGCTCAATGCTGAAAAAATTTTTTTGAAAATTCGTCCGCGGTCCCTACAAATAACTTACTTGACATCCAGTTGTTGTGTAACCGTTTTGGCGACCTCTGCATAGAAACATTGAACTTTATAGGATTTATCAATTTTTGTGATGAACATCTGGAAATGTTTTTTTATTTCGAATTCGATTGTTTTAGAACTTACAGGATGAAAAGATACAATAATCGTGGTAGTTATCATGATCCCTCTCGGGTTGTTCTGAAAAATAATTAGGATCAGAATCAACGGTATCGGAGCCGTCAGAACGAATAAAAAAGGTGGTCTCTTTGGGCCTACTTGACCTCTAGGCGGAACATTCATTGAAATGAGAGGAACGGGCAAGGACATTGGCATTTTGATATTTGGCTCCGTTACTCGATTTTTTGACTTTGGGAGAACGAGAAGTTTTTGAAACTCGAGAATCAAAATAAAATTGCTTTAAAATCAGTAGTTTGTAAGACGCGTAGTTTTTTTCAACACAAATGTCCGAGAAGTGAACAAAAATGGTTTGCAATCTGAACTTGTGTCCCTGAAGATTCTTTTAACTAAACCAAAATTCATTCATAATCATATTGCCCTTTATTTAATGCCAAGGCGTTGAAAGAAACGCCCTCTTTTAACTGAAAACATTTAAATTTTGAACTTTCCCTCATGGGAAAGGTCGAGGAGAAAGTTCCTCCGGCTTACCGGTGAAAAAGGCTATTATATGGAGAAGTATCACTTGTAAGGGTGAATTATGAAAAAAAGGTCTAGTTTTTGCCGCACTCTCAGTTTGCTGTTGCCGTATCCGTAGAAACTCAAGTGGTTAGATGCGGAAATGCGCGTCAGCCTAATTAGTTGACGCCAGAAAAAAAGGGAATCTTCATTTTTGGCGAAAATTCAATCATCGTTTCGGCTCGTGGTCGTGAAGTTATACATTCAAAGGAATGGGTTTTGACCGCCAAATCTGCATAGTCAAACAAATCGTTGCGGCCAACAAAGGATATTATAGTTCTTACAGCACACGTAAAAAGTTGGAGTTTATTACCGTTTTTCCAAAAAGGCGTTTCAGAGACTTGACGAGGGTAAAACTTCAAGGTTGTTTTTTTTTTGAGCCGCCGCTCGGAAATAACCGAATAACTTCATGAAAACGAGTGTATTTGGTTTTTTGTGTTTGCGGGGGGTTTCGCTAGTAAGGTACAAAGGGAAACGTGATAAAATATTCGCCGAAGATATACTATAAAAGGGAACAGCTTGATTATTTCTTTGAAATTTTTCAACCTGTAGTCAGAATATTTTTATCTTAACCTCCGCAAAGTTACAGAAGTTTCAGAAAATGATCTTAGCCTTTTCGCATTCAATTTTATCGAAGAAAAAAAAGTCCCACCGATCTTTGCCGGACGACGTCGCAATCTGTATACGGCACGGTCAAATTCACACTCGACTCGAGGGTCGCATCAGTCCGACATTTTTTTGCACTTAATTCCAAAATATCTTCAAAGACCCGTGAATGGACACCTACTTGTAATGTCCTTTAACGTAGGCATGACCTTCGAAAGCTGATTGAGTTTTGAAACGGATCGAAAGGCTTTCGCTGCCACATTGGACATATGGTTCGCCTGAAACAGGACTGGAACATTAATCTTCCAGGTCAGAAATAAATAAGAACAAAAACGCTGACAATACCTATCAATCCATTATCGATGGTGTCTGCGAAGACGATGTAAACATTCTGAAAATGGGAAAAGTGAAGTTTGGTAACAGGAGAATGTTTGGGTGGCTTTCCTAAGTTCAAAAATTTATGAAGAGTGCTGAGAAAGATAAAACACAACACCATCAATAATTCTGATGGAATTTTCATTTTCCTTCAAAGAAAAAGGCAAACTTACAAATAGAAACAGAAGTATGGCACAGTTCACCATTCGAGCTGATACTTTGAAATGAAGCGCGTAGAGGAGTTATATTTAGGTATGAAGTGTTCGATCAGAAGCAAACTATCCTGCAATAACAAAAAAGTGAAATGCTAAAAATATAAAGAGGCTGCGATCGAATCGAATTTCTAGAACCGGGATCGAAACTCAAAGTGGTTATTAGCGTTCTGAACAAGAAAAAGTTACAGAACAACCTCGTGTGTGACCTCCGTTGTGACATGAAAGGGCCCAGATGGAATGATTCAATTAAAAAGTCAGCAGGAGTTTAGACAGTCTACAGTCTTTCAAATTTAGTTTTTTTTAAATCTTAAATCCGGAAAAATATATTGAGAAGGCTTTTTGGCTTTAATAAAATAGAAATGAATAAATAAAGAAATCATATGGGGAATTGCTACTAGAGATGTAAGAAATGAAAAAAAAATGTAAAAATTTTCATGAATTTCTTCCCTGTCAATTAAAAGAAACTGAAAATCAAATGGAACAAATCATAAAATCCCAAGTTTATTCACCATTAGCTTAGGCCAAGGATGACTTCCCAGAAATCGAAAAAAAATTGTTTATGTTCTTATTTTTTCCTCATGTCATATGGATGAAGCGAAAGTAGAAAGAACGAAAAAGGCACGATGAGTGAACTTTTCTGGACGCTTGGAAGGAGAGATCTAGCCGGATGGAAGAGGTCAGGTCAGCACACCTGGAGAGACCAGCCGGCTCACTGGCTCGCTTGACCATGATCCTTTTGTAAAATGTCCGCCGGTGGAACATACACCAAGGGAGGGAAGGGTACAGTGCGCGGCGGAAATGGAGGCGGAGCCAAGAAGATGTGCACTTTTCGCAGAGGTGGGCCCTCTGGCTGGATTTGGGAAACTGTCGTGAATCTTGTTAACTTTATTCAAATTCCCAGCTTTTCAAATGATATAAAAAGTTGAATGTAGTAAGAATTGATATATCAATTCAAAAAATGAATGAATATAGGATTTCAGAGCTTTCATAATGGAGCACAAAACCAAGAAGTGGATGTTTAGAACTTTTGAAAGGCAATATTTAAATAAGAACTTTGAGCAGATTTTTGATAAAGAAGTTATGATGTAGGGACTTAAAGACTTTAACCGCCGAAAATTCCTGAAAACCAAACAAAAACCGGCAAGCCAGACACTCGTTACACTTGAACACCAAAACTACTTCAGTAACGGTCAAACCTTCGAAATGAGGCTGATTACTCAAGGAAAGTAATCAGCGCGCACTCTGTAGAACTGTCATACTTACACTTTTACTTCAAAACACTTTGACTTTTGGACGGTTGGTAGTTTATAAAATTCTAAAAGTGTTACTTGAAATCTTGACAAAAACCAGAAAGAAACTGGTAAATGAGAAAGAGCGGAAAAATTCAAAGAATTGCAATAAATTTGAGACATTGGTGATAAGAACGCAAGATGAAACAGTAATGTGCCGTGTTTACGAACACTGCCACCCAACAAAGTTTTGTTTTGTTGGAATAAGGGAACGAAGACGACGACTCAATTGATTTGGACGACTTCTTGACGTGCCACACGTTTTTCTGTCAATTTTTTTCCTACCTGGGTCCCGGCCTCAATTCACTCGAGAAACATTTCAAGCAATGCCAAGACCAGAAAAAAACGACCTTTCCTCTTTTCTCGGAAAGGCAATGTTCGCATTTTGGGAACAATGAATAATTGAAGCAAATATAATTGTGGCAACTAGTTTTGCATATTGAAAATGATTCCGAGCTTCCGATGGATCGCAAAAAATCATGATTCTCCATTTTCCACATCCTGCCATTATCCCTTGGCAAAATGAAAAGGTACCGTCCAAATTTCAAGGACATTTATCTCAGAAAACAAGGGATCATTACTGTATGTTCATGGTGTCATTCTAATTTCACGAGCCCGCCCTTGAACTAATTACCAGGTTCATTTGACAACCTGAGCAAAAAGCGGTGCTAACTTTTTTTCCTCCTTTAGCCGTTAAATGAGAATTAGCGCGCGTTCTTGGTCATGGTCAGAGGAAATTAGGAGTTTTTCAGTTTTTGAGGTTTGAGAAAGAATAAAACGAGTGAATTTCGAAAAACAACCAAAAAAAGTTGATTCAATGGCTTTTTCAAAAAAAGTTCAATTCGTCCGAAGAATAAAAAAAACGTTCCTTTTAGTTTCAGTCGGTATGGATCTTGCCATAGAAACACCTGTCTTCGGTTCGTTTAACCTTTGCCGAACAATGCGAAATTGCGTCTAGCCTTGTATTTGTCATTGCGCATTGGGCAATGACAGGGCTATAAATTGGACGATTTCCTAGCTGTTGTATCTTGAGGACAGTTCAAACAAATAATCTTTATCCTTAAGGTTTTGATGGGCTTTTTCGATGGTACAGTTGAGGATCATTTGTACTATTTCAGGAAAAAACTTCAAAAGAGTGCGGCTTCAAAGCTTTAACTTCTAGAGGTTGAAGAAACGTCCGACCTAAAACGACTTCAGCACGGAAGCATCAAGAATCAGTGAAGCCTATATCAATCGCCAAACTACGACCACGACTGTTTTTCTCAGACGTCAACATTCTTTCTGCAAGGATTTCTTGAGTCTCAAGAAGAAACTGAACGGAAAACAAAAAGTAAACACAAAAATTCAAAGCAGAAATCAAAACAAAAAACCCTTGAAACGGTTCCAAACTTCGATTGCTCATAAGCGGATCGCGTTTGACCCTATTTCAGCTATATTTATTTATAGCGAGAAACGGCTTCCAGTACATTTGACGGGTGTAGAAAAACACGAATAATGCGCAAACAAATTGGTACAAGGATGTTGGAACTCCGTGAAAACCACATTTGGAGCGGAAAAAACGGTGTTTGCATGGTTTTTCGTACTTTTAAGATCAAAGTAACTCAAAGAATAATGAACAGTGAGATAATAAGTAATAAAACAAACACGTAAACGAATCTTTGGTTTTCAAGCTTTGTTACAGAAGATTTCCAAAAACGATAAAAAAAATTCAATTTTGAAGTTTTTGAGGGATTTTTGACTTGCCAAGATGTCTGAGCCGCTAGAAGGTCAAATCATTATTTGACCAACTCCGAATACTCTGAAGGGCGGCATTTGCCAACGCAAAACAATATCATCACGCAATCAAGACAACTCAACGGCTACTGTTCTTTTCTTTCTTTTTATTTTTTTTTCTGGATTCTATCAATTTTTTTGTTTTGACATTTATTCAAATTTTTAATTGGACGAAGCTAGAAATTAGCTTTTCTCGTTATTTTTTTCATATTTGCGCTGAAAGCTTTTTGTCAGCCGTAATTTTGAAATTATTCGATTTTTTTAGTTTTGATTTGGCGTCATCTTAGTTTTATCGGATTTATGAAAAAAATAATTTGAAGCAATAAATTATGTAGGCGAAACAGATCTTTTTTTGTTGTTGTTTTCAGGTTTAATTCGGAATTATAACAATTCGAGAATGCACTCCTTTCTGCCCTTTTTCAGAGTAACGAAAAATGTCAGGCTTTGAATCGGTCGCTCCCAATTTCCTACGAGAAGACAACGTCAGTGGCTCGGTTGAAGTCCTCCAATTTTTATTTAGAAGCGAAGGATATAGTTTTCACGTAAATTTTTTTTTCAAAATTGATTCTGTTTTAATTCACCGGTTCCAAGAGTTGAATGATTTAAAATTCAAATTTTGATAGAGATGAAGTTGAAAGCTTAATCGTTTTTCTCAAAATTCAATTTCAGATGAAAGCGTTGGAAAAGTCGCAGGGCGAAGACTTGATGAAAGCGCAGTACACCGAAGCGGACAGAATAAAGATTATGCAGCTCACGAGACTCCACCACCTTCCCTATGATGATGACCAAGAGTGGGAGTTCCACGGCCTGTTGGACTCGACGCATCCCGCCGCCTGGGAATCAATCGAACAGTACTTTCAACGATGCGTTTTCGAAGACCTCAGCAACGACTTTCTCCCGCAGCTGACTGATTTTGACGACGAAGTCGGACCAGGCGACGACGCTTTTGAGTTTTGGCTCCGTGACGCTGGCTACAGAAACTGAATATTTCCTACTTCTACCCTTTTATCTCTGATTGCTGTCCCTCCCATCAAAATTGATTTATTTATTTGTCTTTATTTATTCTGTCCCCCAACGTCCAGTTAAATCCTTAAAAAGTAAATATCTTTCTAACAATTTTTGTTCTGATGCTCAAAAAGTTAAATAATCTTTGAGGAGGACCTCAAAAGATCAAATATATATATAGAAGAAACATAATAGAATGTAAAAAAATCATCAAAAGAGCGGTATACTTTTTGTTGAAAAAGTCCAGAGATAGCTTATAAATAAAAATAAAAAAATTATGAATATTTTCAAATTTATACAAAAACTCTTGGGACTTCTGGAGCTTCAAACTGATTCTCCTAACAAACTTCAAAAAGCCCATCATATGAAAAAGTTGACGCTCTCATAACCTTCATCTGAAAAAAACAAAAAAAGTGGTTTTTATAAGAATTCGAGACCGCGAGAGAGATTACCCGTGTGAACTAAAAACTTTCAAAAAAGTAATGAATTTTTTTAATTGAAAGGTGCGAAAAAAACCTTGTCAAAGCAGAAGAGAACATCAGGACTTTAAGTGCATTCATTTTTTTCGAAACAAGAAACACGATGGTTCAATTTCTGCTGTAAATGCTGTAGCAGCCTTTCTGATTTCTTCAAATCAATTTTAATGCATATCGATCAAAAGTGAGTGTAAAGTTTTACTTCCAAAAAAATATCAGAAGAAGGACATGTAAACCAGATATGGCAAATTTAGCAAACAAGTACGGTATGAAAAAAAGTTTTTAAATGAAATAATGAATCGGTCACAGAAATCGATGTGAGAAAGAGGCACATAAAGTTTTGGAATTAAAACGTCACCAAAAAACTTCACTGTGAATAGGGGCGAAAAAAAGTAGAATACTAGTTCAAAGTCCTGGAAACTTTTTTTGGAAAAAAATTCGATTTAGAGAACATTCGAAAAAAATGAACAAATGAAAAAAATTTTTCATGTTTTTTTAAGTTTTGATACAGCCTATCAAGCATTCGAAACTGCTACTGGAAAAATTCTATGAGGAAAAATTATTAAAACGAAAAAAACTAGCGTTATTTATCTGGATCTATAGAACCTATTTCTACCACCAAAAAAAAAATCCAATTTGAAAATTCCGGACCACAGAAAACAATAAATATTTTTTTTACTTCTCAAACATGGGTGGCTTTTTTGATGCCCAGGATTTTCTCAGCTACGCCAATGTAGTAGACTGTTTGTGCGATACCGAAAAGAGGTGCCATCACCATCATACGGCACGCGGCCCCTTTGAAAAACGCGCGAGGACCTTCTTTCTTCAGTATTTGCCTGAAAATACCGGAAACAGTAATATGAACTCTGAACCTTTGATTGCTCAATCTCCGTTATTTTTGAAACAATCAAGAAATCCTTTTGACCTTTTTGCGAAAAACTGGAGGAGAATTTTTGAAAATTTTTGAATTCAAGTTATTTTTCAGATTTTTAACATGCTAATCAGAAATGCTAGGGATATGACAGAAGAAATCCAACAACTTGGACTCTTGTAAAAATTAATTTAAAACTCACACGAACGCATCCGGAACGTTTTTGTAAACGACTTCATTTGCTCCTTTGTTGATTGTTTGCATTCTCGTTTTGATTACTAAAATCGATATACGCATACAAAAAATTAATAACTGAAAAACCATCTAGAGGGGTGACGGAGAAGGAGGAGAACGCTCCAGAGGCCAAGCCAGCAAAGAAACTTCCATAAAAAACGGCGTCTCCACTTCCATCGGATCTTCTTGGGGCCTGAATGTTATAAAAATACACGTAAAAAAGGTTTTCTCACCAATGAATCCAAATAAGCAAAAAGCGGGAAATAAATGACCGAAAAGGTGACGTCTCTAGCGAAGGTTGAACTGAGACCCCTGCAAAAAATTTGACATTTTCAAAACTCTGAGACAGTTTTTACTTGTAAAGTCCAGCGATACCATTTTCCTTGACGATTTTTTGAGTGAGCTCCAGGGCGCTCAGCTTTTTCTGTCCTGGTTCTGAAAATCATCAACTCGTGTGTATTCCTTATTTTTCCCCACTTAGAGTTCTTCCTTGATCCTGCATTTGAATTTTCAGTAACTCCATAGGAGTCGTGACAATAATTTGGAACATTCCGGCCAATCCACCGGCCAACATGCCTCGTCCCACTGACAATTGTCTGTAAGTAAAATGAAAAAAATTTTTTTGAAAAAAATTTTTTTTGTTAAAATATCGAAAAAGATTGACTTTTCAGATTTCTCTAAATAGACATCCTTTACAGCGTAATCATGAATTCCTCAATCCATTTCTAAAACTAGGTTAAAAGCTTTTTTGAAAATTTTTTCGAGTATTTCGAAGAAAATTAAACAAATTCGAGCTTTTCTCTCACTTTTTCCCTTCCTCCTTCAATTTGGTTCTGAAGAAATCGTTGGCGACAAGCTTGATGGCTTTCTCCGGAGTTATCAACAAAATGTTCACTCCCGAGCCGGAGTACATGCCTTTGAGCTTGAACAGGAAAGTAATTTATGAACGAAAAAAGAAAAAAAAACCTTGGCGAAGTTTGTGGCTCCGCCAGCTCGCCAGGTTTGCTTGGCACAGTCAGCACTGAAACACGAAAAACATCGAAAAATGTTGAGCTCCATCAACTTACATTCCTTTGTACTGCACTTCGCCGTTCTTGCCCACAGTTTGGTTTTGAAGCCTTGTTTTCACCAAATCGATGGGGAAGACGCAAGAAACGCCGATTATTCCCGCCAGGCCGCCATTCATTATTTTTGGCACGTAACTGAGAAAATATTATTGATAATCTGGTTATGGTTTCGGTTGGAAACTCACGAAAATTGCTTGTCGCCTTGGGGTGCCATTTTACCTGAAAAACTGGAAATTTACAGCTTTCGATTAATTTATATTGAATTCAACATCATGAAGACGCAAAAAAGTTGCAGAAAAAGAAACGTGGCTTAGTAATCTTTGAATTCCCTCTTTGCTCCTTTGAAATCTTGAAATTTTTGAACTATGCGAAATAAAAATTGCGGTCAGGACCAGCTTCTGCAATTAAAATATAAAATTTGAATACATATAAGTAGTTTATATCAACAGAGAACAAAGTAGAAATTGATAGAATCTGATCATAACAAGAAGGAAACCCGCAAGAAAAGGAAAATTGCATAGGAAAATAATACAAAAAAACTAAATCCCGATAATTTAAAGGCAATAACATGGTTTATTAGATACTTTGAGAAAAGAAAATGTCCCTAAAAGGCCCTTAATAACCCATCTAAAACCAGAAAACACGTTTTTAAAAATGAAGTGTGTAATTCGAACAAGTAGACGCAAAAGGCACAGAAATTTGATTTTTAGAAAGGAAAAAAATCTGAAACCATAACATTTATAACTCTTCAAAAAAAGGTCGAAAAGGCATAACTTAGATAATAAAGAAATACAATCAAAATGTGTAATTTTTCCATGATTGCTGAAATGTGCAAAACGAAACATGCCTAGTGAACTTTAATACTGGAATTAAGTACAAACGAAGTAGGAGAGTCAGGAGACAGAGAATTTTGCAGAGTTTCGTACTGAATTGGAGCGGCCTTCTCTTGATCAGGATAGAAAAGCGAAAGGATCAGTTGAACGACTGAATTTACGATGGTGCTTGTCGCGTAAACGCCACCCAAAATTGAACACAGTCTGATCAAAAACGTCACGAATGATCTGAAAATGGAGCGAAAAAATTAATTTTTCTAAAAAGCACGGTATTATGTGAATAGAACAGGAAAAAAAGACAAATATTTTATCTTTCTTTATTTTCCCAAAGCGATTTTTTATTTACAAAAGTCTTTGCAATTGAAAGTCAATAAATTCAAAAAAAAAAGTTTTAAAAATGGAATTAACTTTGTTAAAATGAAATTCAATCAATTAAATCTCTTGAGAAAGGCGATACAAATGTTGATCTTTGTTTTCAAAGCCCTCAACAGGTCGATCGATTGTTATCGCAACGTTTTTTTCGCACGCTCACGGAGAACTTTATGGTTTCTCGTCCAGTTTATGTTTTTCTGCGGTGGTTCCAGGGGAAAGCGACTACAAATTATTGTGCAAAATATCCAAAAAATATTTGAATTCAAATGATAACGTTTTTAGAACTAATCGAAAAGATGAAAATTTTTGAAGATTTTTTTATGCAAAAAACGAAATTATGAAAAAGCTGGAATCTCGGAGCATCCTATAATTATCATGGCGTGATAAAACTTTATCAGCTTTTTTTTATCACACCATAGGTGTTTGAAAATTTTGAGAATTTTACTGAAATCAAGCGGTTTGGAGTATAAAACTATATGCAAAACGAATTTAATTGTGATGTATAGTTCCGCTCGGCTTGCGATTTACAAACTTACAAATTTAAACAGTTTTTTTGTGAATGAATGAAAGGATGATAATATAAAAACATTTTTTAATTAAAAAGAGAAAACGAAAAAAAAGAAAAGTTGAAAAACTAGACGCGTTTAATCTTAACATGGCTCTAGAACACGTTTGACGGCTTTTTTACACTTCCATCGTCTCAAATTAACAGTAATAAAACTATGACTTTAAAGAAAAATAACCATACGTTGTCATTCGATGAACTTCGATGACGTTGGCTGTGAATTCATACTCGAAAAGGATGCCTCCATGAGAATGTTCGCCTTCTTGCAGCTTCTTCTTCTGGAATTTGAAATTTTCGAAAAATGATCTTTATAGATAATATAAAATAAGATACAAACCAAAAATGTGACAGAGTACTGGTAAGCCATTGTGTAGCTGAAGTAGCCGTAGATTTTGGTGGGGACTATTTTGATGAAGTATCGATAAACGTCTTGTCCTGAGAATCGAGAAAACATCATGAAAAGAATCGAAAATCCAAGAATTCTGTGATTATTTCACGGAGCGTTTTTTCACAAATCAAGGAAATCTCAACTCAATGAGGATTATCCTAATCTCAAAGTATAATTCGAAAAAAAAAACAGTGAGAAATACGAAATCTTCATAAAGACTACTACTGAACTTTTCTCAAGCCCGAGCTGTGAGGACCAAAATTTCATAAATTCGAACCTCCTTCAGAAATGTGTTCAGCTCCGGAAAGGGGAGCAACAAGGCCTCGTATCCTTGGACCAAACGTGAACTTTTTCAATCCGATGGGAAATGTTCCCAGCTGAAAAAAATATGAAAAATTTTTAAAAACTCATGAAATGATTAACGTACGATTAGATCCTTCAAAATGGTTGATAATCATCATAGGGTTTCCAATGGAAATCACAATTTTTTCTTCTTTTGCCTTTCTAACAGGGAATCTGCCATGAATCCGACAAGCGCTGCCTTCAAAAAAACTTTGCATTAGAGAAGAAAAAAACTAAAAACCTTCATTATCGCCTCCAGCATCAGCCACTAGTTGGAACATTCCCATGCCGTTTCCCACAAGAAACATCTGAATTCCAGCTTTTTCTGAGTAACTAACAGATTTTCAACTGACTACTTGACCGCTTGGATGCTTCCGACCGCCGTTTTTTCGTTGCTCCTCTTTACGATGCTCTGCGATTTCTTCAGCTTCTCTTCTTTGTTTCTCATCTGCCAATTGTTCCAAATTGCTTTCGACATCGGAATCGACGTATTGAAGCTGAAACAGAAAAAGAATAAATGAAAATGAGAAAACTAGGAGAAACATCTTCAATTCCTCGGAAGCCTTGTTCATTTATTTTCGAATGAGCATGCCGCAACACAGTCCAATACATTTGTTCTTCAGGCGTGAATTCGAATCTGAAAAAAAAGTTTAAAAACCAATTTTATGAAAAAATAACCTTGTAGGATCTTTCTTTATGGAGGACTGTAGAGGAGAAAACATTCCGGTCGACATTTGTTGGTCCATAGAGCTAGCCACTTGCAAGGCGTTACAAGGAGTCGCAACTATCATGTCTATGTCCAAAATTGGCGTTCTAAAATAGTTGTGTAATTTTCAGTGAAGAAAAAAAACACCCACTCGGTCATCGCAATGTCCACGTCAAACTTGTACTCGTAACGGTTAGAAAAGAAGAATTCATAAGTTTCCATGAAAAATAAAATGAAAATTGCAGAGAAAAACACAAAAGATACTGAAAAAAAATATTGAGTTTGAATAGAGCTTGAATACTTACTAAATCCGGCCGACGCTCTTTTCTCTTCTTTCACGTTTTCTACCACTTTGTCAAAAATGTCCAAATCCTCGACGATTTTCGTTATTCCCCGCCTTTGCCTTATTCCTGACGTGTCGATCTCCATATTCTTACTGTAAAAAATTGAATAAACTAAAATCAAAAAAAAAATGAAAAGATTGGAAGATAAAAAAGAAAAAAAGAAAGTTCAAAAATTGAATTAAGTTTTGGCAAAAGTATGCAGTTTGAGGCCCGCGTGTATGCACAATCATTATTGATTCTTACCACTGGATATTGTTAGACATAAAAACCGATATTATTAAGAGTAACGCTGAAAGTTTCACGATAAAATTTTCTGAAAAAGCATCTCTGATATCGAATATACTTATGTATTTAGGGGAAACTTTGCAAATAAAAAATATAATTTTGTATTGATGGAAGAAATTTAAAATTACCGTAATAAAAGATACGAACAGATGCATAAAGTAAAAGTTTTTTTTTTCTTTTATCAGAGTTCATTTACGACATCGTTCTTTTGCGGAAGCACCGGACGAGGTCCTGGGTTTGAAACATTTAATTTTTGGCGCTATGTCGTATGAGTCTGAGCTCACACTAACGTCTTTTCGGAAGGTAGGTCAAACGAAAAAAGGGCAGGGAAATGAGCAAAGGCGCAAAAAACTATTGAGTAGTCGGCTCTAGAATTAGTAGTCCATACACACCCATACCAATCCTTTGGTTTATTCTCTCTGCCGATCGCTTCAATCAAGATGTTCGCGTCCATGAGAACTTACTACGGATCAAGAACCAAGGTAAATAAATTATACTGCGTATTATTTTTGTTATATTGATTCAAAAATTGAAAAAAATTTTTGATTCAAGTTCATTCCAAAAATAAAGAGACGTTCCAATTTTTTTTGCAGAATCGTTTGAAAAAGCTAGTAAAAATAAAAAAAGTATCAAGACTAAGCAACCCAGAATACAACGAGCAAAATCATTCCTTCGAGACTTAAGCAATATTTTACACAAAAACCAGCGAAAAATTATCATCGGATTTTTTTAGGGGTAGATAAATTTGAGCCAAAAAACCCCTTCAATTTTTTTTAAATAATTTTTTTGATAACGTACAAATGAAATTTATTTTCAGGATTTAAAGCCCATCGAATGTCGTTTGGAGTCCATCAAATGCCTTCCTATTGAAAGTTTTAATATTTTGAAATACGTGCCCATGATCTTGGAAGGTCGATCACCCTTTCCGCATGTGCATCGTCTCCGTCAGATGATTGCTCCTATCAACATTCACGAATACTCTAAACAGGTAAAAATTATAGTTATTTTTCCCATTGTTAAGGGTAACCCCTCAACTTAAAAAAAAAGGATTTTTAACTTTGGCTGGGAAATTTTTTAAGATCGAGATTTGCTGCTCTGTAAATATTACAAAATGGAGCATTTACGGTGAGTAGGTAATAATTAGATGAGAGCAGGCAACAAAATATTTCAAGTCCCACTAAATTAAGATCGCAGAAAAAAGGTTGCTTTCATCAAGAATCTTTTGAAAGCTAAAAAAATTCTTGTTCATTCATTGATAGCTAACCAACTTCACAAAAATTCATAAGACAACTAAATCGCGATAGTTATGAATTAAAATGAACTAGAAATATATTATCGCAAAATTTCATAAAAACTGCAGTCAATAACTTGAAAACTTTTTAGCACTAAATATTACATAGAGACCTTTTATCGAGAATATCCGGAGGAATTGTAATATCTCTTCAAGTTTTGAACTGCAACCATTATCTGAGAAAAGCGATTACTCAACAAAGATTATTTTTTCAGCTTCAATCGTTGGAGGAAATGCGTGCCCACGAAGAATTCGTCGTTAGGTACACCGAAGGAACACGAAGAAAAGCGATAGCCAAGAAATCCTGGAATTCTTTCGATACCGACGAGCATTTTGGTCATCATCCAGCCACAAGCCGTCCGCCGTGGCAAACTGAAGAGGATTTCCAAAAAACCGTCCATTGGCAGTTGGAAGCTGAGATGAAGACGCATTTCTTTTGCGACGGCGAAGATGAGGTCAAAGCAGGCGACTCGGCCTCCGAACACTACCCTAAACCTTCTTAATAAATTACGTGTATTAATATAATAAATTTATTATAGGTGTATTTATTTTCATTTTTCTGTCTTTTTTGTATGCATTCGTTGCTTTTTAGATTGCTCCTTCTCATTTTCCTCAATCTCCGTAATTTACTTTTTATTTTTGCGTCTGCCGATCTCTGCTTGCAGGTCGTTCACCATGTTTACTTCGCGGCCAAGGTAGATGTAGGATGTGACCTCTTGAAGGTCGCGAAGTAGGCCTTTTAATTATGACTACATTTAAAGAATGAATTATTTGATCGACAGCTTGAAAGTGTGGTCTCAAACGGATGAGTATCCCAACATGAAAACCATAATCCGAAGAAAACAGCTGAAACCAGAAAAAAACGGTATATCTAACTCAAGAGAGCCGTCTTGAGCTTATGCAGAAAGAAAGAGAAAAATCCGAGTACGGATTTGCTATCGAGCCGTCTTTGTTTGTGCGTAAAATTTGCAGGATTCGTTCTGACTGTTTGTGAATGTCTACAAAGAGTGCGAAGTATTTTCGAAATTTCAAAAATAAATAATTTTTTTGAACCGTGTCCAGATACGGAGTTCTCTCTTTCTTTTTAACTGGAAACAATTGAGGAAGAAAAGTGGGCGAAAACTCATCCGATCGCCGTGATTGCACCGAATTACTGGCGTGCAACAGCTGAAAAAAGAGGCTAGAAGAAAAGGGCACATGCGATGTATAAATGCATTTGGGCATCGTCAATTCTTTGAGATTTTTAGCCGCTGGTTTTATTTGCTCTGAAAACTCACTATAACTTTAATTATCCTTTGAAAAAAAATACTCAAAAAAACAGAGAAAATCATCAAAATGCGGTTAAAAATGTCATTTCGAGACTCCGAGTCTTGACTTATTATTAATCAGAATTTTGGGAAGGGTGAAGGTTTTCAACAGTTGAAGAAGTCCTCGCGAATATAGGAGAATTGAACAGGTCTGCTCCTGAAGGCTCGCCAGAATTTTCAAAAAAGCATAGGGTGCTTGATTATCCTTTCACGCCCACGAAAATGTAACCTGTTTCTCCTTTTAAGAAATGAAAAGTGTGAGCCGCATCGTCTTCATCAGAGTAACAATTCAAAAAAAAGGAAACCTGTTGGGACTAGAAGGAATTTGTGCCTTCAAACATGTTTTATTGAAACTTTCCTATGCATTGAAATTTCCTTCTTTCTTCTAATGGAGCTGCATCTGACAAGAATCGTTCATCGTCGTCATTTCTTTCATTCCAGTTCTTTTTCGTCTTCTCTTAGAATTATTTCAAAGATTCACAGACAAAAAAAAATTGGTAACTACTTTCTAGGTTTTTTGAGTCTATACCTGATTTCAAGTCCTTGCGTCTCAAAATTAACGGTCCGTGAACGTGCGACTATAAATGAAACTGAAAATGGGGTTTTTCAATTTTATTTCCCACTCAACAATATCAGTTCTAACTTTTTTGAAAGGCCGTTTTTCTTTCTCTCTTATCATTCCGTTACAATTCTGGGTTTTTTTCTAAAAAGAAAAAAATGAAAAAAACGGCAATCAAGAAGTGAGGTTGAAAATCGGTTAAATGAAGTCTTGCCTTCAAGAAAGTTAGAACTATTTTTGTCTTCTAAGTTTTCTGAGAACGGTTTGCTATAAATAGAAAACTCAAAAGTTTGTTCCGTGTGTAATTAACAGTTCCAAGCCCTGAAGAAATTCGAGAACCTAGTCAAACTTCCGCCGCAGTTTTCAAAACTTTGTTTTACGTTTTTTTGACTCTTTCAGGCAATACTCATTCTTGAATCAGAGTTTTCCAATAAATTTTTTTATTTTCACTGCTTTGAAATGTTTTTGACACTTTGAGTGTTTGTGATTGAAGGAAGTGCTTCAGAAAAAGTTGCGCCTGTCACAAAAGCTTGGAGATTCATTGGATTTGTTACTTCAAAATGTTTCATCAAGTTATCTTCTACAGCTTCAAAGCCAGGCGTTTGAATAAAGCCAGTAAAAATGAGGCTCTAAATGGATTGGTCAGCGATTTTTGCATTCTAAGCTAAGACTAGGTTTCCCTTTGTCGCCAAAAATACTACAAATCGATTGCTTTTCCTAGCAAATCATGTATTTGTTTACGCCAGTTTTGACTTCCTCCATCTCACGCTTTTGATTTTCTAACTATGATTGTTTTCGTAACATTTGGAACTTCGTGAAATTTCAGACGACTGAAAAGCCTGCAATAGTTGAAGTTCCTGTGAAATTTTACTATTTAACTTTCGAATTCCCTTTTAAAACTTTTGGGCCTATAGATAAAGTCTTAGTTTGAAGGCTTTTTCATTCGAAAAAAACATTTTTCGACTTCTTTGAATTTTTTTGTAATTTGAAATGTCTTTTAACAAAAAGAAAGGATCTCATAATATTCAGTCATGAGCTGCTTCGCTCGGAATTTTTGAATTTAAGAGCTAAAAGCGTTTTTTCGAAAAAATTTTCTTCACTGCAGCCCAAAAAACGAAAGACGTTGTGCAAATTTTTTGAGAAAAAAAAGTTGGAAACATTCCTTTCTCGGACAAAATGTAACTCAATCAAAAGCAGGGGGCATCTGCCAAGCGTCGGACGGGAAGGTCGCGAGAATCAAGGAAGAAAAAAAAGAAAAAAATTGAACACCGCCAATTGCATTGCCGACTTCGGTTTCCGTCTTTCAGCCTTCCTTGTTTCTCGGCTAATCCCGCTTCTTTCAATTTGCCGCCAATATTTTCTTCTTCCAGCTTTCTGACTCGGCTTTGAGAATTTTTTCTGCTTCTTCATTCTGATTGAACCTCTGTTTCCAGTTCGAGTATGAAATTATTCTAAGTTCAACGAGCAGAATTTCTCTCTCTTTCAGATAAAAGAATTTTTTTTTTCAAAAGGAAGTGAAGGTTCGAAAAACTTGACCAGAGCCGACATTAATTTAGTCGTGCTATTTCGAGACGCAGAACTCGCACATAAAGCATCATAAGCCGTTTGGAAACCCAAAGAAGAGGCTTTTTCCAGAGACTCCAAGTACGTATGTGTCCTTGTTGGGTTTCAGAAGATTAGTGTAAGAGTCGCTTTCTCGTTTCTCAAAACAACGTGAACGCCGTATTCGCTACTTTTCTGTTTTGAACTCTGTTTCGCTATTTTTTTTTTCGAGTTCTTCGCTCATAAACCCTTTAGAAAATATCATCACCTACCGCTTACAAAAATGATAAGCCCAATTTTTCGACTTTTTTGAGCTTTTGAAGTTTTCAAACTTTTTAATTCTTCTCCCACCTACCGATCGAGTTGAGATTTGAATTTCCTATTCGAGTCCCTAAGAAACTTTTTTCTGACGAGGTTAATTTACTGTTAAACTTGAATTATTATAATTCTTGATTAGCAAAATATTGGGATAATCCATTCAAAGAATCATCCTCGGAACTTTAAACATTCTAATCACATCATACGTTTCCTAGTCACTGCTTGAAAATAATATCAATTTTTTTCTGCTGTTTTTTTCTGAATGAGTAAGTGACAGCTGATTATTCAAGTTGAGAAAGTTAACTTAACTGTTATTCAACTCATAAAAAAAGAAGCGCAGGCGAAGGAATTCGGTTCCTCTTTCGCAAAAGGAACAATTAGGAGTATTATAAAGTGTGGCCAGCGCCGGAATTGCAGCAAGAGCTATAGCCGGCCGGCTTAATTGTGACTTCGGAGTGAGAAGTGGACCTACTACGATAATCTAGTTTGGTTGTGGACTCCCAGCACGACATTTGATGGACGGTCTTTGGAAGTTTTAACTTCGGATTTTTGGAAACAAGTACTCGGAAAAAAAGACAGCTTCTGTGCTTTTTAATTGGATTAAAAAAAGGGAAACTCTTAAACTTTTTTTAAAAATTCAAAAACAATTCCATTACAAGCTACGCTTGTCTCGAAGCGCTTTATGCCAAGATGAATTTGGGAGAATTAAAGCGATATTCCTAGCCTTAAATTAGTTTTTGAAACCGCAAAGCAATCTTGACTCTTCAAACCATTTCACATGCAACCATGGAGTCTCAAATCAAGACGATCAAACTAGGAAAAAAAGTGAATTTTGATCTCTCTTACTCTTGAGTATCCCCGCTCCCCATTCATTCAGAGCTGTGAAGCTCTCAGAATCCAATCAGAAGCAGATTTTCAGGGAGACTGTTGTTTTTCAATAAAAAAAACAACACATTTCGTACTTTTTACTCATCCTTTAGTTTTTACTTTGGTTTATCCGACTCGACCACTGTTTTTTCAAGGTTCAGAAAAGCAAAAGCAACTGCATGTCAGATCAAATGGAGCCGCATTAGATAAATGAGCGGCGGATTTCGTGTCGACATGTTGTTTTTTCCTCGAGAACACTTGTTCCAAGAAGATTTTTAATTTATGAGCGTCTAATTTTATCCGAAAAGTCACATTTCTTCTCAAAACTTTGGTATGAAGTTAAAGATCAATACGGCCTCTGGAAAAACTTTTTTCTACCGATTGAAAATACTTTTTGAAACTCCCAGTTTTGAGCATATCAAGGCAATCTATATAACATGAGCTATGACTTTTTCAACTACCACTGAGCATGACGTTTTAGTTTATCCCTCACTTCGAAAAGATAGACTTTTCTAGAAGCGAAGATCCTCCGAGAATAGTCGAGAGCACATCATTCATTGACCTTTTCCAGAAAAAAAAAAATGCAAAAGTTTAAAAATATTACAGTGTTAGCAAAATGACGTAATAAAACATTCAATCAAAAATTTAAGAAGTAAATCTATCACTTTCGGAAAAAAAGTAAAAAAAGAGAAAAATGAAAGTCCAGGCGTTGAATTTTTGAAGTATGACAAAAAAACGGAAACTGGAAATACATATACTTGAAGCATTAGTTTATATAATTTTTGATGTAGTTCATTTTTGGGTGAATAATATGAAGACTTTTGATGAAAAAAAGTTTAACTCAAAAGGTGACGCGTTTTTTTCTGCAAACTCTGCATTTTCAATACTCTTTTTTTTCCACGAGTCGCTTTTTTCTCAGATCAAAGACTAGGTCAAGACTGGAAATTGAGTTGAAGCTTCAACTTGAGACACTTTATTGAATAAGCCTAACGTTAGATTTTACTCAACGCTGAAACCCGAGTGAAAGAAAAAGCACGTGAGGTCACTTAACTGAGCATCTGAACAAATATTCTGTTGATACTGTAGGAAATAATGAAGTCCTGTTTAACGGTAGCTGATCTTTCCCAGATTGAAGCCTGGTTTTGAAGGGAAAATCGGAAAGAAGTTTAAAAATTGGAAATATTTTTTCAGTCTTGTTGGGTTTTTTTTCAAGATTGAACTTCGAGCCAATTAAGTAGGTGTATTTTTTCCAAGTTTTTGAACTTGAAACTTTGAAAATTATTTTTTTATAATAAAGAGAAGAATAAAGCCAAGTTGGACGACAGCCAATCTTTCAGGGGACAAATGAGCCGCCGTCAGTGTTTAGACATGTTGTTTCATCGGAGCATGCTTGGCCGGCTATCCGCAAAGATCCGTCAGCTGCGCTGCAGTAGCGCGCGACTCCTCCCCCATTTCTTCTCCGCTTCTCCGGAATTCGTTTTTGCGTCGTCGTCATCTTTTCGACGTTAAACGCGACTTCTACAGCTCCCCCCAGGTCTTCTTGGTTTGCTTATTTCATTTGCCATTAGCGGGGTTTTGTTTTCTCTCCTCTTCTCTGTTTCTGAAAGAAGCTTTTTGTTTACTGAGTTTTTCTTTTTTTGCTGTTTTTCTAGTTAGTAAGTATATAAAACTTTGAGCCAAATTATTAGACCGTTCTGTACTTGAAACGGTTCCAATCTCATGAATGTGCAGAACCTAGTGATAGCTGGGTTCTGAAAATTATTCTTGTCCTCTTCTACCTCTTTTTTTGATAAGGGATCCGACAGTTTCATTTAACAGAAAACCCACGTCTCTTTCAAGCAAGAAAGCAAGGTTTAAAATTTTGAAAGATTACCTGAAGGTGTCAAAGTAGAAAACATGAATATTTCAATAGGGAGCTCCGTCCGAAGTTTGGCTTTGGGCCTTCAAGCGTAATAATTCAAGTGAGTTTGTAAGAAAAATCCAATGTTTGATTCAGTGTTTTCTAGAAGAGAAAAAGTTTCTCGGCTAAACTTTGTGAAAAAATTTATGGGTTTCAGACTGTAGGAAGTTTTCTTTTTTCTTGTTTGCGCGTTTAGCAATTTTCGAAAGAAAGGTTTTTTTTTATCACAAAATTGATTATTTAGGGCTTCCAGGAGATATCAATACATGAAACCGTAATGAAATTCAGACTTCAAAAAGTATGTCCTTCCCTTCTGAGAAAGGATTTCGATTCAAAACCTCTTCAAGGCTTCACGAGGCATTTTTTACAACTATGACTGATTTTGTTCATGTGTTTTCTTTTACTCAATGAATCCAAAAAAAAACTCCGAATTGACTGTGCTTGCTCGACTAGCGAACAAGACCGTACGAAAAATGTTCTTAAAGATGCAACTGAGAGGTCATTCCTCGAGTAGGAATGACTTTGTGAATAAGTGAGGGTGGCGATACAAGTCGGCCGAGGCTAGGCAAGACGAAGGCAAGTAGACACATCCAGAGGCAGTTGCATCGGGATGCAAAGGATCCGCTAAATTTAGCTCCGCTCGGATATGCTTGTATGCGTTTTGTGAGGCGCGTATGTGTGTGTGGCTACACGTTCAATTGCAACACAAACCGCCTTTCAGCACTTTTATCATGCTTAATTTTCTATCGACTTCCCCCTTCTTTTTCCCATGGTCGCTCTTCCTTCAACGTCCAGGATTTCAATGGTGCATCTTCTTTCTTTTTTTTTCTTCTTCTTCACTTGTCGACAATCGTGTTGTTTCCTTTTTCTTTGTTGGTTTATTCAATTCGAGAAGATTTTTTCAGAGGGAAAAATTCTTGTTCTATTCTCTGGAACCTCAAAAGATTGATATAAATCCCAAAATGACCTTACTCCATTGAAACTCGAAGTAAGATTGTCGGAACCTTGCTGGATTTTCAAAGAACCGTCTGCCAATTTCATGAAGGTATCGAAGCGGAAATCCGTTTTGAGTGCTATTTTGGTCGTTCAAGGCTTCTGAGTTGTCAAACTCTGACGTTGACTTAAATATGTGAATTTCCAAATATTCTCGTTATTTCATGTTTACTATCTTTCCGAATTAAGCATTTTTGCTAATAGAACCTTACCATTTACTTTTCTCAGTCTTCCAAAAATTAACCTTTTTTTAAGATAGCTTCTTCAGCTCAGACTACATATTTCTCCGCCTTCATAGTTTGTCCGAAAAAGCTTTTTCGGGTGTTTATAACCGTAGAGAGCGTTCTCGTTATACGATGATCTTGTAATTTGCGCCAAGACCTTCAGAAGTTTGTGTTCTGAGTCTTCACACTTTTCCAAATTCCAACAGAACTTTGTCCAAAAGAAAACCCGCCTGGTCATCGATAGATTTACGCCTACTCAAGTGTTGTTCAAAAACGAACAGCTGGCAACGCACTCGAATATTTTGATGCGATGCATCCGTCATCCGTAGAGCTTCCGCTTTTACCTTGAAGGTGAAGGAATTTTGAGCAACAAAAAAACAGCCGGAACACGTCCTTTTCCACTGAACCAATCACTCATTTGTGTATTTTTTTTGCTGCTGCGAGAAAAAATGTTGCAAAGCTTCCTCAAATGAATGAGGAAGGAATGACTGACGACTGATGTTTGGTACAAACTAATATTTCAAAGCATAATAATTTTCTCGTCACTATTTATAAATTCCATGGCCGTGAATAAACTCCCGGGTGAATCATTTTACGAAGAGTTGGACATTTGAAGTTTCAATATTTACGCTTCTCGCCACCATAATTCAGTTTTCTGTCGTTTTTTTCGTGAAACATCATTTTGTTTGTGTCCGAAAGTCTTTCTGAAAATACTAGCTGCTCATGATCTTAAATAATATTGAAATAGGCTTATCGTTTCAAAACTTGTAAGAAATTTCATTTTAACGGCCAGTTAAAATTTTTGAACATGATTTCATGGAGTGACAGCTTTGGTATTTTTTTCCATCATCTTCGATAAATCTCAATTTCAAGACCCCTTTTTTTCTTGTTTTTTACGCCATTCTAGCGTTTCTGAACGTTCAGAGAAGCTCATTGAAATTCAACTTTTCGTCCCTCAATTTGTGGAAGAGTATTCGTTTCCCCATAATTCTGGCTAAAAGTCGGAAACGTTGGACGGAAATGTGGGCGAACATATATCAAGACTGCAGATCGAGGCCGCCAAGTTTTGAAGAAGCTCGAGCTCGGGTGAAATATGTCGACTAGTAGGTTGGTAATGCTCATTTGAGTTTTTTTTTGAGGAAACTAACACGAGTTTTTGCCGCCAACTTTTGGAAAAAAAATCTATGAAGTATATCGATGAATAGATTGAAAAAAACTTTGCGAGCTGGAAAATTTCCGTCAGATCTAGTGTTAGGTACGCAAACATTGTTGCTGGGAACATCATAGTCGGGAGCCTTGAAGTTGGATGAACCATATTTTTTTTTTTTTTCTGGGTTTTTTTCACGTTTTGCTTATCAGTTATTAAGAAGTGAATAATCAAAGTCGTTTTTCATTTTTTCTGAAAACTGAAAAGTTTTTCTCTAAGACAGAATCTCACCAGTTCTTTTATCATAGGCAGAAAAAAATCTTAAAACGGAAAATTCCTCATGGTTTACCTCTTCTAAAACAACGTTTTTTTTCTTACTCAACACCGGGCGTCACAAAAAAACACCTATGTACTTTCTAAAAATCAGCCTCTGTGATTCTTCATTTTACTTGAAAAAAATCAAAAATAAAACGCTTTTTTTGTTGTTCGAAACCCCTGCCATAAATTTCTAGCAGTAAGAAGAGTCGTTCTCGAGACGAAGAAGACGCATCGGTTACCTTTCTAGGGTGGAATTATCCTCTGCAGGTCATACTTTATTCCCGAACTTTTGTAAGGTCTAATTTGGTTATCCAACTTCAACCTGCGTAATTACGAATAATAACAGCTCCTCATACAGTAATCTCTGATTGAAGCTCTCAATATCATCTTTTTTTCCATTTTTTTCAAACCCTACTTTTTACTTTGGTTAAAAAATAGTTGAATTCACTTTCATTTAGTAACGCTTTGATTGTCGTTGAGAATAATTGAGAAATCTAGGCAAAAAAAAAGCAGAGGCGAAACTCAATTACGCTATTGGTTAGCTGAAGAAGATCTTTCGAGCTCGTTCTTTTATTCCACGCAGCTTTTTTTTTGTCAATTGGGGTGTTCTAAAATAGATGATCCGGGTGGCATTAACCCGAAGAAAAAGCCTCATTCATTTTTAATTCTTGGTTATGATCTTTCGCCTTTCTTGAAATTTAGTAAATTATTTTGCTACTTCTATCCAACGAACCACTTGAAGCTCAGATCTTCATAAGGGAACAAAATTTTGGGAGTGAAAAAACCGCCGCAGACGCTAATTAATACTGAGAGCGTGCCAAACCACTTCAAAGTTATTGGATCTATGAATGGACCAAATTAAAAACGCAAAAAAAAGCATGAGAGGAGAAATTAATTATGAGTATCTAGTATTTCGACAAGAGTCAAGTTACTTGAAATTCCTTAGTTTTTTTTTTGTTTAAATAGAACTTCTTTATACTTGTGAACAGTTTTGAATATTTTAATAGATCTTTCACGGCTGATTTTAAAAAATACTTTCAACCTGCTTAGCATGATATTAGGTGAAAAATGGTTCTATGCAAGCTTGAGGATTTGACTTTGACCTCTCAAGTGGTCGCTACTTTTTAATCACTACAGATGTTATCCGTCTTTTTTTTTGACTCAAAGCATCATGTTCATGTGCTAGCTAAACAAAATAGTAAGAAAGTAGAGAAGATAGGGCAGTGAGCCGGCTAGTCGTTCAAATTATGGGTCTTTTTGATACTCGTCTGTCGAGGTCCATTCTGCCCGAATGCGAAGAAAGTTAGCTCAACGGAAGATTGCTTTAAATTTTTTTCGAAGTTTGTAGATAAAAATAAAACTTTAAGGATGAGCGAAGAAACAAGATTTTAGAGAGAAGAAGAAAAGTTACACTTTGCTGTGTTGAACTTTTGAAAGTTCATTAACTGCTTCGGAGGGATTTGAATAATTTAGTGTTATTCTGTTCTGTTCGCATTTTTCTCGTGTTCGCACTTCGAGTTTTGTCAAAATCATTCATTTCTGCATTTCTCCTTTTTTCTTGAAAAAATTGAACTTTTTTCAACGCCAAGTGTTTCAGATACTGCCGTGGAGAGCCGCAGTTTGATGCGCCGCCTAGGGGGCGATTACCTCTAATTCTTCAAGATTTGCCTCGTTTCCTTCGCTTCGCCTCTTTCGTTTTCTCTCTCGTCTTGAACCAAATGATTAACTACGTGGCAATTGCACGTTCGGTCCACCTCAACTTGTGCCGCGGCCGCCGTCGCCTCGGCCTATCATTCAAAAAGATCTGCTTCCCTTTTTTCCAGAAGCCTCTCTCTACCTATCACCTTTTTCGACTGAGCCCCAATAATCCAGCTACAGTAGCCTGCAAAGTATCTAGCCTGGTGTGTGCCTCAAAAAGAGTCAAGATGAGTTTTTCTCAGTTCAGAGTGCACTAAGTTCAACATTGTTTCAATCGAGTGTGATTATAATGCGCGCGGTCGCGCAGCGGGCAAAGCCTGAAAATTTTTTCATTAATTTTCACAAAAAGATTATTTTTCAAAAGTCTTCCCTGCGTTCTTGAGAGTAGTAGGAGTCCTACGTGGCTGAAAAAAAAATTTGAAAAACTGTTTAAAAAAATAATTTTTTTCTCGCAGTTGGATTATGTTCTATTGAACTTAACAAGAACTACCGAAAAGGTTCACGAAGATGACTTTTTTCCATCCTCTCTTAAAAAGAGCTCTGGTCTTATGTAAAGCTAGATAGGCCCAAAACCAAAAAACTCCCAAATTTTAAAAGCGGAAATTTTTTCTAATCTCATTCTCAAAATAAACTCTCAAACTAATTTTCTATATTCTCATCCAATCACCTTCTAAAATGGCTTCAGGCGTGCATTTCTTCGAAATGAAAAGGGTTTTTCTTCCCTGAAGATGTGATTCCCATTTTTTTGCTTTCAAATCTTTCAATCTTAATTGTTGGGCGAGCCTTTCTCGTCGAAATTTACTTTGCGTTGTTTTTTCGTTTGTTTTTTTGCTGTCATTTGTGGTTTTTGAAAATTTGGCGAATCGCAATTTCGTTCTATTTTCGACGAATAAGAAGGCTCGCAATTTTACAACCTGAGGATTATTTCCCCGCAATGCGCGGCACAGCCCAAACAACTTTTTTCCAACTTTTTTCCAAACCTTCAATCTATTTGTATGGTACAATTAGTTGTAAACCAGTTCTCTGTAATTTACGAGTGGTTGTCTGAACCAAAAATGACAACGTTGAAGATTTTTGAGTACTGTAGGGCGGGAACTGGTCAAACTAGATTCAGTTTCTAGGAGAGCAGATGAATCAAAATTTTCATCTGAAAAAACAGTTGATTGTAAATTAGTTCCTTTTTTGAGAATTCATTTAAGCATCGTTTTATCTGAAAAAATCAAAAATATTTTGTTTTTGAGTACTGTAAAAGCTCACTGAAAAAGAAAAGGAAAAAATTAATTTTTCCGACTGTACAGCATTCTTGAACCTGGTCTGACTTCGTTGATAGAATTATACTTTTTCAGACACTATTCCGAGCCGTGCTGTTCTCTGAGTTGCCCTCGTGCCTCAGCTCCGGGTAAGGGTGCATCGTCCGAGTTTTCAGGGCAAATTAGCGATTGGAGCGTGTGGCAAGTGGTTATTTTACGACACTTACCAATCTCGCTGCCGCAAAAATAGCAACAATCGTTTCCGCCGAACCAAGTAACTAGCATTTTTTTTTGGGCAGTCTGTTTCGCTTTTAGGCTTTTCTTTTCCATTTGACAGCACTTTGGCGCCGAGATGATGAATGAGCTAATGCTAGGAATGCTCTACTTTTTTCTTTTTTTTTTTGCTTAACGTCTTCACTGGGAAGCTTTTAGCTTTTTCTATCTTTGCCTTCCATTCATCTGCTTGCCGTTCCGAGACGTTTCCTCCAAACGGCGGCACTGTCGGAGAATGAATTATTGCTTCTTCCTCTTTTTTTCGCCTTTTCTTGCAGCTTTGACTAATTAGCTGTTTTGAGAAGGAATGTGCCGTTTTGAGTTTAGGCATAAATGAGAAGGCTGTGCAAAATGCGAACCGTACCTTAAGGAACTTCAGCTCTGGATTTTGTCCGCTACTGCGACCGGAAATCTGGTGAAAACTACTTCTAGAAACTTGTTTTTCATTTTACCATAAACTAAGTTTTTAATCCACTTCTTTCAGATTGAGTAAGTGAAACATGAAATTTAAAGGGAGATAAAACGATCAAGTTACAGTAGAAAATCTCATTTGTTTCAAAGTCAAAGCTATAATCTGTACACAGCGTCTACTGTAATGACGTAAACATAAAGCAAAGTGGTTATCAAATTAAATACCATAGTAGACGTTGTAGATAATAATTTTAAGTTTTTTTTTTCCGACCTTCAGGTTTTTTAACTTTTCAGTCGCAGACCTTGAAAGGCTTGACGCCTACACACGTCGAGCCAGTCCTAAAATAGCCGCGACAGGACCTTTTCCTTGTGAAAATGCTTATCCAAGCAAATAAATTGGCAAATGCTCGGAACTGCTCCTGCGGCGTGCCCCCACTCAAAAAGGTTCTCCTTCTAACCTTGACGGAAATTACTCGGCCTGAAGAAGAAACATTCTCGTGTGCACGACGTCAAGTTGGAGCTGTGGAGTAGATTTCTTTTGAAATGGGGCGCTTAATTTCGTTTGAAGAGAGGCCAGTTTTGAGGTTTGCTCATGCGTTGGAAGGTTTCATGAACTTCAGAAATAATGAATAGACTGAGGAAAGAAGAAGATTTTTTCTTGTTCCGAACCTGCTTTCCGGTTATTATTTCCTGTTTTGGGATGCCTACTTTAGTTATGAGTTCTGATTTTTTTCGTATCAGTTTTTGAAAAATTTTAATGTAATATCAGCAAAAGAACGAGTTCTATTTTTTAACTTCATTCTTCCCATGCTCTTAGAGGGCAAATCGAACAATAAATCAAAAAAACAATTTTCTAGAAGCACAACAAGGAAAATAATTACCTTGGTTAGGTTCGCCGCCGACTCCTTCAACTTGTAACACAACAGCTTTCTATGAATTTTTTAAACCTATACTTCTTTTCGTGCTTCTTTGAGCCGTTCCTAAGCTAATCAGTTGATAAATGCGTGTTCAAAAAGAGGTCCGCTGTTCGAAAAGCTTTCAACGCGAAACCTCTGAATACACATTCAATTTATGACCAACGTTATGTAGCTCCAAACCAAACTAATGGGTTCATGTCTGTGGGCTTCTCTCAAAAAAAAATACTTGGCTGTGTAAACAAGTCCATAAAATACAAATAAGGTAAAAAGTGAAAAAAATCAGGAACTTCTGTTATATTTTTTTGAATGGAAATACTGTCACGCTTTTTTTGTGAGTTGGATCTCACAATTTCAATGGTAAAAATCAGAAAAATCTTTAAATCTCTAAGATCCTTGAATGTTTGGAAATTTCGATTTGGCTGGAGACCAGATTTCCGAGAAAATCAGTTTTAAAATTTTACAAAAATCCTGAATACCCTGAAAATTAGAAATAAATAGTTTGCACTTTTTGCTGTCAGATCGTGAAAAATCGTCCTCCATTCAGTCGTTTAATGGACGATTAAATTGATGAGGAGCCGTCTGAGAGAGTTGCGAATGTTTTGTGTCTCGGAACGATGTGCTTGTAGATCCGGGAGAGGCCACCTCCCTCTGTCATCAATTTTCTTCCTCCCGTGGCTGTTTCTGCTGTCATGTGTGCTTGTCGTTCTCATCGTCACTTTGTTTTTGTCAATTGCCCTCGATTTTGCTGTTATTTCAAACTATTTGATGAATGATTGAAATGAACAAAAATCCTTACTTTTTACACGATTTTTCTTCTATTTCAACTTTGAAGCACTTGTCGTTCACAATCGGAAAACTGCATTTGATCTGATTTCCTAATCTTTTTCCTTCTTTGGTACCATGCTTTTGTCTGTCATCAGTAAGTCAAAAACTTCTCTTTTTTATTTAACCAAGAGTCTCACCTTAGAAACTTCCTAAGGCTGTTTGAGCAGTGAATGAAATGAAAATGTTTTGAAATATCGGCGCAAAAATTGCTTAGCTGATAATTTAGACCACGCCCCTTTTAGGCTCCTCCCACAGAAGGCTGGTGTGAACGAACTATCCTTCCCGCAGATTGGCTGTTACTAGACGGCGGTTAATTGTCTGGTCGAAGCAGTTTAAAAACTCTCGAAATTTTTGGTAAATTTGAAAACCTCAGCTAGCGGTACCTGATCAATGTGAGTTTTAAGGCCTTTTTCAGATTTATTTGCGTAGAAACTGAAACTCGCGAGGTCGTTCTCTGAAGTTTGGATAAGCTTGTTAAAAACTTTAAAAAGTAAGATTTTTTTCGATTTAAATCCATACAAAGTTCCTTGCTCATTTTAAAAAAATCATCTGTTTTGTCAACAAACTCTTTTCAATCGATGAAATCTTTTTCTTAAAAATATTTACATCTCCAAAAAGTATCAAATGTATGAATCAAGTGCTCAAAGATGAAAAGCTTACTTAACTTACTTGCCATGAAAGATAAACTCGAGTTTCTTCAAGGAACATGTCAAATGGTAGACGAAATCCCCGCGAGTGCCATATTCCGTTGGGGCGTGCTTGCGCCGCGAGCGGAAAGTGGAGGAGGAAGGCATAACAAATCCTACGGTGAAACCACAAAACATTCTCTTTCTCTTGCGACCCGCTGACCTTCTGGCTTCTGCCGGAGCAAATAGGGAAGCTGAGAGTAACTTCAACTTGTTCCGTTTTTTTTTCCTTGCTTTACCACACATTTTCACGCCTTTCACTTTGCTTCTCTTCCTTTTTTAAAATTTTCCCGCCTCTTGTAATTCAATTTGTTCCGGGGGCACCGTGAACTGACGCCAGTTTATTCAGAGAAAAAACCTCTGAAATACTGAAATGCCAGAGTGCGTTTAAAAAAAGTTCTTAGATACTTTCGACTCAGTTTAAACAACATTTTTTTTCTTTTTTTCAAATTTCAGTGAACTTTAATTTCTGTGGCAATCTTATCTGAAAAAAAGAGACAAATTTCCAATAATGTTAATTATTCGAAGACACTTTCCAGAGTTCAAAAAAAGTTCCAGCCTTGCAATCCGGACTAGATTCAACTTTTTGAGCAAAAACCTTTCTTTTCTAAATTTTTCCAAAAATATCAACCTAAAGTGCGAAATTTCTAATTTTTTTCTCAAAACTTGAACAACGGTTTCTCAGACGGGTTACTCCAACAGACCGTATCATTTTACATGTTGCGTTTTGCGTTCATGCTCACCCACACAAACTTCCGCCAGCTGTTGTGTCTGAGTCTGACGCCTGAATACGAGAAGAAACGCTGCTTGTTTTTTTTTCGACTTACTTGTTAGGTAAAAATTTTGCGAATTCGCCCTTCACACATTTAATTGATCGATAATGATCGACAGAGATTATTGAAGAAGGACATCAACTCAATTAAAATTTCCGTAACCTTGAAAATTTAAACATGCAAAATCTTTCTTCTCACAAATGGAGAAAAGCATTAAATGAATAATCGCTAATCTGAATGTGGCATTTTCAATTTTTTTCACTCCTCGCTTAGAAAAATTGCGATCTGTTCTTGTTTTTCAAATGCAATGTTCTAATTTATTTCATTTTTTTTTCGATTCCGCTTTCGTTTTTAGGTTTTTTTCTGTTCTCTTTGGTTCAGTATTTACATTTTCAGTATAGACTTCAAAACGAATGACCGGGGTTATTCGTACCGAATTTGCAACTTGCGAGTCATGGCGATTGTCCAATCAATCCTACAACGATCAGTAAGTTAAACTTGTTAAAAAATGGAAAACTTTGAAAAAAAATTTCATGTTCAGCAGACCATATCCTTATGAGCTCCATGGTGGAACTAAAATTAAACGCTTTGGCAGATGCGATGAGCAATTTTTATAATAACAGCATTTTGCGAACTTAAAAATGAAAGCCGATGTGTTTAATCTCATCATATAGCTGAGCTTTAATTTTTGCAGAGGTTGTTCTGTGAGTTTCGACAAGTCTCTGTGTTGGATGAAAGCCAGTTATGGAGAACACGTCACCAGGGACTGCCCTTTCACGTACTGCACTTCGATTCCTGGCTGTGAGCAAATCCCTTGTAAGTTACTTTTCTGTTCCAAAAAGTGAGAAGGGAAACGTTCGAAGCTCTCAACGCGGAACTCGGCATTACAATAACCGGATGCTATTTAAAAACTCCACTTTTTCTTGAGTATTATCTCAAGTTCCTCTTTGGATAGACAGCTGTTAAGGAAAACTTGAGCAGGAAGCCAGGCAAGAATATTCGAAAATTAATAAACGAAAAAAACGCAATGTCTAATTGGGTAGCCAGAAGTACGCACCGACCCGGAAGCTTTTTCTGCCAGAAGCGTCAAAAAATGATCTGGAGGAATTGTTTAGTCGCGCTGTATATATTTTTTTCTCGCCTTCCAAGCCGAATGTTCCCGTTTTGTCTTATAATTTTTTTTTCTTGCTTCGGCCTTTTGGCCGCGAATCCCCAGCGGATTTCCTAAAAAGCGTGATCCGCTTGAAAAAGCTTCGAAAGCTCAAAAAAGAAACAAGCAGTTTCGCATCTGATTAAAATTGGGTCGAGCTCAAGAAGCTCATCTTTACGTCCAGAGATGTTATGTGGAGAGAAATTTTTCAACCGAAAAACGATATGACTTGGCTTGATAGGCAATTTTTTTGACATTTGGATTATTTAAGGTGTTCTATGTACATTTCACAAGAGGAGTACATAAATTGAACTTTTTGAGTAAATAAATTTAACCTTTTTTTATTCTTTACCGAACAAAACTGAGCTGACATCTATACTCAGCAAAATATAAAGATTCGCTTTGTTTTACAAACTTCACCACAAAACGGGTGTTTTGAATTTAAAAATTCCAAAACACCACTGCTTCTTGAGACTTGCCATTTTTCGCTTCTTGTGCCACCCCAAGCGGTTAATTTTTTCTTCCGCTCCCAGCCACTTGTCAGTAAAACGGCTATTTTTTGGCGAGTATTTTCCGAAGTCCCCAAGGAGCGGCCGACGTCGGGCTTATTTTCAGATCTCGTAAGATCGTTTTGCCGTTTTGTCTCTGTCGCGAAGTGCAAGCGACACATAATTTGTCAAAGAAACACTTATAACGGATTGCGAGGCTGAAGGCGAGACCGAAAATGCGAGAGAACCGCAATAATCCAGCGCTCGGCTGCGCTGGAGGACTCTCACCTGGAAAATTCTATTCTAAACAAAAGGCAGATACTCGGGAATTTCCTTCAGGGAAAAGGCTTTCAGAATGAGCGAAAGCGGCTCGGCAGCTTCATTGTTCTTCAAAATTTTCTCCTTCATCTTGTCATTTTTTTGTTTCGGAGTTCTGCTAGGTCAGAAGTCGTTATGAGTCTGGGGGATGTTGAAAGAAGAAATGGGCTTTCGAAGCTTTGAAAGCTGAACATTCAAGAAGAAAAGGAAGCTGAGGAAGCAAAAAAACGGAATTCGCTCAAAAATTATCGAAAAATAATTTTAAAATCAACGACAATAAACAAGAAAATGGAGTGGAAAAACATTTTTAACATTTTGGTCACTTATTAAGCTACGAAGAACGCCATTTTCTTCAAGCTTCAGTGAACTTTCTTATTTACAGAAAAAAACTGAAGAACCTTGGCTGCACAAGATTCAAAAATTCAAAAATTTTTTTCTTCTTCAACAAAAAAACTAAAAAAAGTTTGATCACTTTCAAACCTTCATAAACTTTTACTCTCGGAAAATGCAATACAACATTATTCTTCCTGGTGAATCATAAAATATGTCTCAAGATTCGAAATCACTTCTTGTATTGAGAGTTTTCAAAAAAAATCAGTAGTTTATCAGAAACTTTCGGTATTTCCAGACCGCTTCAAAGTGGGAAGATCGTGCAACAGAACCGGCCTCTGGGATGACTCGGACTATTCAATGTGCTTAACGGTCTTAGAGCAGTATTCAAAGTGCATCCAGGGATTTTGTAGAGTTGTAAGTAACTCCAAATGAGAGTTGACTTCTCAAACGATATTTTTTCAGTGCCCTGATTTTCTGCGAGAAGTCGTGATTTCAGTATCTCTTACACTTTCCATAGTGTCCGTGGCTCTTTTGGTCGCCGCCATCATATTATTCTCCATTTTTGATTCAATACAGGTATTCCGAATTTCGAGACTTTTTTAAAATCAAAGTCATTTCCTATCACTGAAATAAGGAATAAGGTTAAAAAAGGCTGAACAGATCAACTTCGTGGCGAATGGAATAGTTAAAAAAGAAATTTGTTTCCAGTGTCGAAGACTGTCAATCCACAAGAGTCTGGCAACGGCATTCGTGTTTCGATTCGCCGTTTTGGCGATTTGGACGATAGTTCAGTCTACCAACTTGTTTCAAGACTGCACCCAGTTCCATCCTCAGCCTCTTTGGAAATTTGTGAGTTTTCAGAGTCACTTCAGAGCTGCTACCCTTCAGAGCCTCGCCAAGAATTTTTATAGAGACCACAAGAAATGGATAACTATTGAATAACGTCTGAGTTTATATGACTTTTCAGGAATGGATCTGCAAAACGATACTCTGGTTCGTCATATATTTCCAGGTCCCATTTTTTTTTCATAAATTCTTTTCAAAAAATAGAAATTTCAGGTCGCGTCAGTAATGTGGATGCTGATCGAAGGCGCCTACCTCTACAGTCGGTTCACGATTTATGCGATGCGAAATTGGGACACAAATTGGTACCTCTACATGCTCTGTGGATGGGGTTGTGTTCCAGAATGATTAAGGCGTAATGTATGAATTAAGGAGTTCCATTTGTGGTCGTGATGTGCTGGACAGTAGTTCATCAAGCGAAAGTGAGTGGAAATCGGAATTCGTTCTGCTGGGTACCGTATGCTCAAGGCAGCGATTTGTGGATTCTTGCCGGTACCATGGGCTTTGCGCTAATTGTTAGTTGATTCATCAAATTCCTGATAAATGAGCGAGATCTTTAGATGAATTTGGTGTTCTTATTAGCGATCGTTGAAATTCTCGTCAGAAAATTGAGAACTGAAAGAGGAACGGCAGAATCCAAAAAAATATGGTGAGTTTCTATTTTTCATAAAATTTTAGGATGATGTTTTTTTGGAGATTGCGCAAAGATGTTTCAATTACTTTGTAAATTTTAATAAGCAAGGAAAATGGAGTCTGATGACACGAAAGTCGAGAAATACTAAAATTTGAAAGCTTTGAAAGCTTGTAGCTTAAGTAAAGTTCTGATGGATCTATACCAAAGATTCTCAGTTTTTTTCAAAAATTCTTTGAAAGGAAAAAAATAGTCATAAAATCACCCCGGAAGATAATTTTAAACATCATGATCTTTTTCATTGTCATTCCTGTTTCAGGCGAACGATAAAGGCGACTTTGCTGCTGGTGCCTCTGCTAGGAATTTCCAACATTCCTCTTTTCTACGAGCCGGAGCAACCGAGCGCCGTTTACATGCTCGGTTCCGCGATCCTCCAACACTCTCAAGTAACATCATTCTTTTTTCGAAGCGAACCGAGGAAAAAATATTTTTATCTTCTTTTTTTCTTTTCCTTTTTAAACACGCTATTTACGCGCCTGAGGGCGTGATGATGGATGTCCATGAACAGAGCAGAAATAATAATTTTTAGGGGATTTTCATCGCTGTTCTCTATTGCTTCCTCAACAGCGAAATCCAAAACGCCGTGAAGAGACAACTCTCCAAAGTGCCCATCGAGTTTTTCAAGTGAGTTTTTGGCCCTTTATTCCATTGATGATGTGCGGAGGGACCTAGAAGAAGCGAAGCATAATAATAGCTTTCTTTTGTCTGCTTCTCTTTCGGCTTTAGTATTCGTAGACTATAGTTTATAGTTCGTTTGCCACCGACGTTTAATAACTTGATTTGATTTTAGTTGAAGCTTACGCTTCTGACAAGCGGGAGAACTTTAATAAAAAGTACAACAATAACCAGAACTTCTCAGACCCCGGCAAAGGTACGAAACAGAGAGGACCTATGTGCCTGAAAATCGCAACACCCATCCAAAGAACGGCGTTCCGATGGAAGAATTAAATGGAAAGCACGCTGTTTCTGAAACGACTCCGCTCAATAACAGTGCGGAAAAGCTCACTCAGGTTTAATTTCCAGTGTCTTACGATTCAAACTACATTTTTTTTTTGCAGCAAAAAAGCGGCGAGGGCATTTTTTCGGTGTCGGGTCCACCAATTCGTCAAGCGGACAGCTTGTAAGAGAGCAAAAAGCAAAAGAAGACGAGATTAAACTCCGTTCGGGTCGGACCAAATCCCATTTGACGAAATTCCCCATTTACTTTGTGTATTGATTGATCTCTGTGTCATTTGAATATCAGATAGATTGTGAGTGACCAATCTAACCTTATATCTAAGTTATTTTCCTAATAAACATAAATTTGGAATGACGAAAAGACGACATCTGATTCTGCATAATCATCGAATTTTAATGCATGAGTGGTTTTGTTTTTCGACATTTTAATACAGCGACATTATACACGGAACTATCAAGAAACAAATTAGAGAGGAAATTTATGCACGGATGGTTCTGTTTTCTGACATTTAAGCGAGCTCTTCTCTTTGGCAAATATTTATGTCAAGGTGGAGAAAATGAGTAACACAGAGAACAAAGTAACAAGCTGGCGAATGGACGAGGTTTTATGCATAAGAGAAACAATTTTGACAGTCCTCCGAAAGGAGAAGTTGTAATAAAACTCTCACCTCTAGAAAAGTATTCAGTTTCGGTTCTGGAACGTTTCCATAAAATTATTCAAACAAAAAACTTCTCTCGGAGGAAGGCGCGACTTTTTTCAAAGGAAAAACGTAATATCTTGTTCCGAAACAGTATTCAAAGCTAAGATGCTGGACTGCTATGATTTGCAGCTAGAGCTTTGATTTTTTGAAAAAAAACTCTCTTAAATTGAAATAGAAATGGCTACGATTGCATCGAAAAAGTCTTTATTGAGATTTCAAGGGCGCAAGATGGGCTTTTCCACAGTTAATCGTTTTAAAAATCGTTAATTTTTTAAATTCTTTGCTCTCAAAAAAAATAAGAAGGAAGTGCCTCTTTAAAACAAGAAGCGTCTAAGAAAATATCAAAACTGTATCAATGTACAAATAATCGAATGATCACCCTTGATGAGCGGAGTGGGGCATGAGCAAGTACGGATTGTTCTGGGCTACCGTAGAGGGGTCGAACGGCGAGGACGTTGATATGATCGATTCAGCTGACGGTATGCAGTAGCTGTAGTTGTTCTCGGGAGAAAAACTCGTTGAACAGTTTCCAGAGCGGTTACCCCTTTCCTGAAGCTGAACACCAAACTGAGAAAAGGTAAACCAAGCGGGGGTTTGGAGGTTCCCAAATACTTCTTTTGGCGTTGTTCAATGTATTTAACGGAAAAAAACCGCGTTCCAACTTGAATCGCGTGGAAATTTTCTCCATCCAAGATTTTAATCTTTAAAAAGTTCCAAACTTTCAATCGAAGGTAAAGATTTATGAAATTCGAGTAGCTGTAAAATTTTCAAAGTGTTTTTTGTTTTTGTTTTTTTGTTATTTGTAAGTTCAATCGTGATTAGCTTCTTATACCATTCCTCCTTTCTACATTTTCTTTTACTGTACTTTCAGCTTGGTTTCATCAAAAATCACACCTTTTCTCGCAATTCCTTTCTTCGCCACTTTGCTCGACGGTTTTGGAACCAGACCTGCAAAAGAAAGTTCCAAATTGCATAAAAATGAGTTACAATCAATGAGAATCGGAAGGGGCCGATCAAGCGGATCTCGCCGAGGCCGTTCATCTCATTTGGCTCGTAAATTGCAACTGCGAGCCGGCTCTCGGCCTCACATCTGGCCAATATACAGTAAGCCGCCTCGCAGCTTCGCGCAAATATTTTTGCAACTTTTTCTCTTATCGGATTGGCTCTTTTCAAAAGTTCCTAAAGTCGCATCAAATATAAAACTATACATAAGTTTATGATACATACTCGCGCGCTCCTCGAACATCAGGTGTTCAAAAAAAATTCGAAACGGATTGACTATCAATTCGTCAAAAAAATATATCTTTTTGATACGCGAAACTGAGTGTTTGTTGATTAATTTTGAATTGACGTAATCCCTGTAGACGTTTTATCAGTCAGTGAGGCCAAAAGAGCTCACCGTGATCCTGTCTTCCGGAAGATTCAGATGAACCGCCATTTCCTTCTTTGCTTTGTGGTCAGGATAGTGCGACTCTCGGAAGGCTTCCTCCAAAAAGAATGCCTGCGCTTCAGTGAAGTTAGTTCGAAACCGTCTCTTGGAAACAGCTCCATAGTCACTTCCTGAACGTTTCGAATATTCTCAAGATTTAATACTCCACGGTACTTGAATCAAAAATGGTTTTCAAGGGAAATTCGTATAGTTCTAATTCTGATTTTCAAGGGGAATTCGTATAGTTCTAAATATTGTTAAATTATAACTGAGAAACATACCGAGTAAGAGACCAGGGGCGGATCTCGGTTCAACAGTGTGATCGGAGTAATAGGCGTCGTAATAACCTTTAAAAAAATTCGCAAGTTAACTTTAAAAAAATAAAAATTGATAAAAAAATGTTTTTTTCTTAACACCGGCACTATTTTTTTTAAAGTGAAAATTTTTTTATTCACACTCAGCTTTTTCTATTTTTTTCTACACATATAAATGCGCAGAAACATTTCGAAATGAATAAACCGTGAGAATCACCGGAGCCGTAATAAATTTATGTAGAAAACACGGAAAACTCTCCTATAAAAATAGCTTTCTAGACATTTTTAACGATGTGTTTGAATAAAGACGCTGAGCGGTTGAAATTACAAAAGACCAGCTGTTCACAGTTTTTTTTCTGCTTCAAAGGCTGTATACCAAAACAGATCAAATCTGACCTCACTTCACTTCAAGAAGTTTGTTCTTTGCTGTCTTTTTGTAGAGCAAAAGTTTGTGTTTACGGTAAATTTTTTTCTGCTGTTCTTTCGAAAAGTGATCGTCTCGCGCGTCTCCTCATTCTCACCATTGCCGCTCTTTGTTTTTTTTTATTCATTTGTTTCAGCTTGCGAAAACTTTTGGCTTTAATATCGGAAAAAAATACGTATAAATTTGATAAAAAAAGCCGATTCACTCGGTTAAAATCTTAATAGAAAAGTTTGAAGTAAACGGTAACTTTACAGTGGTTTAAGCATCTCTAGATTATTTTTGTGTAAATGTTCGCTGAGTGTGCTGGCTGAAAATTTCAGGAGCCTGAAAATTCTTCAGGATCGCGAAGTTTTGACCTTAACGCCTGCGAGAAGCAATCAACGTGGAACCTCTTTTTTATCATCAGCGAGCTAATCTTTGCTAGAAAAAAAAGAAGAAAGACAAATGACATACCGGCGTCGTAGTGGACGACAGGCGGCGGAGGCTGCTGCTGCTGGCCGACGTTCTCAGGCTGTTCGGGATGAGCGGCCATGTGAAAGTGGTTAAAGTGGGTATGGTAGAGGCTGAGCGGGGCGGTGGCCGTTGGAACCGACGGCAACGGCTGCGGCTCCTCGTCGACGCTCAAACGCCTCACTTCGAGGTGCACATACGGCCAATCCATCACTCTTGTCCCTGAAAAACTTTCCCGTTTAACACTGTTACAGTAGGATTTTCTTTTGAAAAATAGCAAGCAACTAGCCTTCATGTTCGTTTGATGGGTTAATAGGAGCACCAACTTCCACAAGAATTATAGTCTCACTTTGCATTCTGAATGATTTTTAAATGGCTGGAAACTTTCTGGAGGATCAGTAGAAAAACAAAAAGATCTCGAAACTATCTGACGTCGAAAAAAACGCTAAGACCCATCGAAACAAGCCATTTCAAAACTTTGAATATTTTTTCTGGATTTCTCGGGAGTTTTAGAGGGTTGAGATATCAGAAAGTTTTGGAGCCGTTTCGATTTATTCGAGTATGTGCTGGAACGAGCTCAAGATTTCCTAGCATTTGCTATTGTAAAAGAAGAATAAAACAAGCAAGTTGCTGAATCAGTTATCCCTCTTCGCAAAGAGAAATCATTTTATAGAAGCGGCTGTTTTCGAGAGTTAGGTTTTAAATATCATTCCATCTAATGAAGCGAATGGTTTGCGTCTTGTTGTTCGTCTGAAGCCTTAAAGACAAATATTTTCGTTCTTCTCAACGGTTCTGAAACGATATTCGCGAGAGAATGACATTTGACTTTGTAATTTTCGGATGAGTAATAGTAGATGCAAAATCTCATTTTCTTCTGAATCATCTTCATGGGAAAATGCAATTTGGGAATTTCAAGAAGGTGTATTAAAAATATCTTCTGTTGTGAGATTTTCAAACGCGAAAAAGGTTGACTGAACGAAAATAACATCAGAGTACTAGGGAACAGAATTTGAAAGCTCTTTTTTATTTTACGGTCGGTATTTCATCCCGAACGCTCAAAAAAGTTTAAATTCAAAAAGAAGTCGAGCGAAAACCCTCCAAATAATGAATAACTTTTGATTTATTTTGAATTTTGCCTGTAACATGATCAACTTTAAAAAAGCCTCAAAATTAAAATTGAGCGTTCGCTTCCTTGCATTTTTTGGTAAGTTATAAGAATAATTATTCCGCATTTATTTCATGAAATACGCCTACGCATTGGAATGTTTCGACCAGCTTTTCAACGGCACAGTACCTTGGAATAAACTTTAGCCCTCCAGAAATTTTGATTTGAAGTTCGAAAAGAATTTTATTTCTTCTGAAAAAAAAAGAGACTTGGTCAAACCTGTAAATAGCTGAAGGAACATATCGGCGAAGATTTCGAAATCGTTTTTCGGTTGCCCCCGGAAAGCCACACAAACGGTAGCACGCGAGATGATAGTAAAAAAAGGGGAAATTGTATTTTCCTTTTCTTTTGCACGAAAGGTCGTAGACGCTCTTTGTTATCACAACGACCGCCAATTTTCACTATTAGTTCACAAATGACGCACAAATTTTTGTGATTGACTCTGGATTGCTTCTTCAAACTTGGAGGAAGAGAAATGGCTTGATGAGAAAAATAAAAGATCGCAAGAAATAAAGCAAAAAGTTCATAACATTTTTTTAAATATGAATTTACAAGGAATGGAAAGAAAAGAGACTAATTTGAGAGCTCGCCGTAAATCTGCAGAAATGTGCTTGGGGACCTTTTCAGCCCAATTTAAACTTAGCATTTTCCATTTTCTGTTTTATTCCGGTTTTAGCGTGACTTAAAGGTGCTCGGAGTCCTTTTTTGAGTAAGTTGTGAATGCACCAATTAAAATATTCAACAAAATTGTCAGAAGGAAAAAGTAAAAGAAGAATCGCTTGCATGAAATTTCAGGACGACGCACAAAAAACAGAAACGCAGAAAAACCAAAAATGCGACGCAACAGAATCCTCTCTTCATTAATCGAGAAAGCCCAGTTTAAAAATTTATCTATCCATCTCAAAAACTCTAACATTCCAGAACAGCAGGAAAATCAGGAAATGTGAACACAATATACATTTTTCTGAGAATATAATCGCCTCCAACGTTTATGGGCTCACGTAGGGCCATACAAGAAACTCACAAAAAATTTTTTTTCCCTAAATGCGTCACACCAGATAGTTTCATGGCGACCTCGATGACCGCTTCTTTTTTTCCTCCATGTACAACTTTATTTGTTTTTTTTTGAATATCGTGCCCTCAATTTATTGTTTTCTCGAGCTTGTTAGAGGTTCCTGTTAGCATCAAAGGCCAATAAAAATTTCAACAATGTGTATATATCCTGATATGAGTGATAATCAGTGGACGGACTCTAGTGAAACATACGCCCTTGTGAGTGACGGCTGAGGACTTTTGGAGCCATGATTTTTTACTGCAAACATTTCTTAAACCCATTGGTAGGGTAGAGTCGCGATGAGGATTGAACTTGTGACCCGGTGGACTATAAACATGCTCAGAACCTGAAAAAACGCCGCTGCCTTTCACACTTTCTTAGGAAAAACAAAACAGAGGCTTTGAACCCATTTTTTTATTTCGATATTCCTATTGAAATCTCGAACCAGCGTAAATCAACTTTACCTAGCAACTACGGTAAGTTTACAGCAGCGGCCTTCATTTTAGACCGCTTCCTTTTGATAGAACAATCCAAAAACGCCAAGTTTTCGGAAGAAGGGTCGTCATGGACAAAAAGTCAAGAAGTCGAGTGACCCAATGAGGAATTCCTGAGCCATAGTGCACATGTTCTGTAACCGAACACCGGCTGAGGGAAAAGCGACGCCAAGTTTCGCCGTCTCATCCGGCTCAGCAAGCGGCGCCGGCGCAGTAAAGAAATCTCCTGCAGTCCAACTTTGTTTCACCAGAATCTCTACTTTTTTTTTGTTTTATTTTGTATCCCTTGAAGTAAATTAGAAGGAAAAAACTGTTGCTTTTCGGCATTCCTTTTTGTGGGTTTTTTGAAATTAACATCTTCATCCTTCATGTGCATTACATACTTCATTGCCTTTTGTTTTAGGTTCAACTTAAAAAAATTTTCTTAGTCTTTTTCTGCTGCTTTCATGACAACTTTCTTAAAAGGACGTTTCAAACTTGCAGAGGTTCTCATAAAGAAAAAGGAAATTGAGTAAGATGAAGTTCATCTCAAGCTTTTTTTTTAAAAGATCAATCGGACCTCGTCAAATAAGTAGTTTTACATTATTTCCTATCTTACATAAGCCTCGATTTTATCATCTTAAAACGTTATCTTGAGACGAGAGACACTTGAAATACAGGAAAATCTCAATTTTTCAAGCTTCTTTTCTAAACGCGTTTATAAATATTTTCTCAAATCAGCGATAAATAATAATTATGTCAACTCTATGAAGTTTTTTGAAAAATTATGGAAAATCCAAGACTTAAGGCCTGCCAGAAATCTTGATGGCGTGCCTCCCGACGTTTCGTGAAATCTGACACCTTGGTGGGTCATTTGGCGGCAGCCAAGCGATGGGAAAAAAGTACAAGAAGATGCTGAAAGCATGATTGTACTGAAAAAAATGAGTTGTAGGGTACGTGTCTAGCCGTGAATTAAATAAAAAAATCGAATAAGGAAAAAGAAAGAAAAACTGGATGAAAAATTTATGAAATCTTGAAAAAGTAATTATCTTTTAAGTTAATATTTCAAAAAAATTTTTATTATCTGGTCAAAAGAAATTTTTTTCGGGCTCGGTCTGTTTCGGAATATTCATCCCTGCTCCTTTAAAGGGAAATGATAGCTATATAATCCCAGACTTTGTTCCATCTCTTCTTTTTGAAGTTCATATAGTAAATACGGTCGTGCTTCATTTTTTTATTTAAATTTTGATCTATTCTCCAAATAGTGAGAGCTGATTTTAGTACTTTGCTTCTCCAACTAACTAGACATGACGCAGTGTTTTTTTGTCGTCAAGAAGACTTGGACTTGTCGAGCCAAATTAACGGTAACCAAGCAAGAATATGTCGCTTCCAAATTTTTTTTTTCTTACTCTCTTGTTGTTCTTTTTCAATTTCTTATTTCAAAAAAAGGCTTCCGAACTGATTTTCAGGACGATTCCTTTCAGAGTTTTCTCTTAACTCGTTTCAAGTTGTCTTAAAAGCTATTGGAGTACGTTTTGAGCGTGAGCTATTCCATTACGAGTCCTTGGTAATTATATTTTAGGGTGTCCCTTGTTACCGCTTGAAACCTTCTTCAATCGAGTGAGAACCGCGAGTGAGTAGCATAGAAACACTCTCGGTTTTTTATTCTCTCTTTCAAGTTTGGTCAATCAAAAAAAAAATGTTCTCAGCTTTCGGACCACACTATGTTACAACTGAATGTTGAAACGCAGCTTTCCCTGTCTGTTTTTTTTTTCTCATAGCAAAAATCACATTGGTTTCGTACACTCCATTCTCAGCAAATTCAACCAGGTTTTTATATTTTATGCGACGACGAGACCCCCATTTTTCTTCTTCTTCTTTTCCGATCTTCCACTTTAATCCGAGAGCCAACAAGTCCATTGTCGTGCTCCTTTATGTGAACAAAAAAGGTCAGAACGGGAAAAAGAGGACTTTCTCTTTGAGCCGTGATGAGTAGATATTTTAGGTTTTTGGCTTGAGAGCTTTTTTCTAGAAATATTTTGAGTTTGTCTAGTCAGCCAATGTTTCGGCGGAAATTTTTCAAGTTAAAAGTTTGGGAAGTTCAAACAGTAAGCTCAGAATGATGAGCAACCTCAAACCACTTGTTTTTTCTTCATATCAATCAACTTGTATCTCCTGCTTCCTTGATTAAATCGTAATTTTCACGACACTTCTCATCACGTTATTTGGAAACTTAAGCGGAAGATAAAATTTTGATTTTACGGCGTTCTCTATATTTTTTTCGGTCCCAAACCGTTAGGTTCATTATTTTGTTGTTGAACCTCGAAAACAGAAAGTGTTCGGAAGTAGTCCTGGAAAAAGTAAACGGCCGCATATGCGTACGTTGTAGCTTAAATCCTCGTTCGAAGAAAAGCGGTGCGTTGAGTAATGGTGACTCGGTTCCCTTGGACGGCCCCGCCGAAGTTTCGTCTTCTTTCACGCTATTCTTTTTTCTGCTTCTTCCAAATTTGTTTCTTTTTTTTAATTACATAGACTTCTTAAAAATAGAGCGATTGTTGGGGAAACCTTCAAAATTTCTTTTTCAATTTCTTTATTGACATTTCTGTTTCTAGCCTTTACTTCAAAATATTCCGCGGGATGATACCTCGAACTTCCTAAAACCAACCGCTCTCGGCGAAGTACGCCATTTTTCGAAACGAAGTCTTTTTTTTTCGAAACTTGTTTTGAACGAATGAACCTAAAAATCAATCTGATTGATGAAAAAATATCTTTCTCTCTGATATTCTTATCAAATGTCAATTGTTCTCATATGAAAGAGAACTTCGATCAAAATTCTAAACGTGCTTATGTCGGCTCAAATCGCAAAGTTTCTGGAGATGAAGATCAACAGACCTTTTTCGTTTTGAAAATCAAAAATCAAAATTGTTTCTACAAAACTTTTGAAGTTCTGGTTCAGGAAAGACTTGATGTTTCGGGACTATTTTACGACGAGTTCAAAAAATGACGAGCCTCAAACGAGCTTGAACATTGAAAAGTTGAACGAACGCGCCTGTCCAAGAAAAAAAAGCAAAATTTTTACGAGGACCTTGACTGAATACGCTCCTCGTTGACCGCAGGCGTCCTAGTCGTTGGTTTTTTTTTTTGCTTTCTTGGAAGCTCCTGCTTTGCCGTACGCTTCCATTTACAGCACCCCGGAATATACCCATTCACTGTTTCCGTTGGCTTCCATTTTTTCGGCGCCGCCCTTCTTCTTCCAGACGCCGTCAAATTACACTTTTAAGGCCATTTTGGCCGGTTGTACACGATGCAACGCACAAATGTCCACCAAATGCTTTTTCTTGGGTCCTTGGCACGCTCTTTTTAAGGAAGCACACGTTTCTTTTCACAAATTGCACCATCAACTGAGAGGAAACAAGAAGCTGCTGAACTTTGGTCTGGCTGGACTGATCTGGACTCTCAGACTTCAATTTAAGAGCCCATTAAAAGATCCCGTGAATAAAGCAGACGTTTCCATTCCACTTTACAGTAAGAAATGCAGTTCCGGTGACATGTTTTGTCATTTATTTCTGTTTTCAATCACTACGATCAGCTTCGCAAAAATATATAGGTTTCTAGAAAAACTCTAACTTCGAAGAAAAAGCACGAAAATCTGCGTTATCTTTTAATTGAAAGACAGAGATTGATTTTTTGCACAGCAAGTTTTTTCCTCTTCTTTCATTTTTGAATTTAGTGTTTTTTTTTCAAAAATATAGAAGTAAAAAAGAAAAAAATCTGCTCACGGCGCAAGTGGAAAAAACCGAATTTTCACAATATAATCAAATAGGACCGAATCCTGAAACAGTAGAGTGAGTAATTAAGAGTTTAATGGAACAAAATAAAGCTGAAGTATCATTTTTCGAAAATTTTAAACGCTTATTTCTTTGATTCTACCAAGCCTCTTCTCAAATTCAGAACCTCCTATTTCTTACTTCCGTTTCAGATCGTTTTGATAAGAAGTCTAATTTAGCAAAAAATTAGATAAACTTCTATCCCTATTTTTTAAATTATCAACTTTTGCTTACTGGTTTCATCCAAAGAGTTCTTGAAAAATCCGAAAATATTTCCTTAATTGATTTGCTCAAAATGGGCAGCCTAACCTCTGTTTTGAAAATGAGTGCACGGAGTAAAAAAAAGTGTACGCTTCAGCGTATATAGGCGTGAAAAGATAATCGAATTGTGGACAATGATGTTCGCCGCGATGGGGGTGGTTTAGGGAAAAGGCTCCGGATAAGTAGCTCTCAGGCAGACTGAGCAGCAGCCAAGAAGCAAGCGTCATAAAAGTACGTCGAGGAGGCCTGAGAGGCTCCCAATAAGTTTTTTTTTTGGTACTTGGACTCGATAGACTAACCTTTCCTTGGTTTTCTTGGGCAACCCTTTAGTTTTGTCTTCTGTGTTTCCAAATAGGGTTCCTGACCTTTTTTTTACAGTTCGAGAATTTTCATATTCAACCTCTCGCTTCTTGCAAATTTTATAGCTTTTTTCAAGTCAGTGTCATTTGCCTCACTTTTTTTTGACGGAAAGCTGTTTTGCAACATTTTCAAGTTTCCTTTTCAAACTGTCTTTTTTTTTCTTAAAATCGAACTCAGTCATTCCGATAAATTTAAGACCTATCTCTTTTTTTCATTCCATCTTTCGGACTTGAATTTTTTTTTCAAAAATTTATTTTTCTGCTCAATCCTAAATATTTTTCTCTGTTTTATCAAAACTAATCGGGGCAACACATTGTTATGGGTTTAGTTGGAAGGGTCCTCCGAACGTCCATAAGTGGCGCGCAACTTCTTCACTAAGCTTTTTCACATGCCTTCGCTCTTCCCGTTTACAAATTTTGGCTGTTGCTTATACTGCTCGTTATAATTGATTTTATTTTTTTCTTTTACTCCTCTTGTCAAGAAAAATAAACAAAAACGCTCATTTTGGTGGTTAGCTTCTAGAATTTCAAAGCCGTGTTTCTTTTTTTCAAGGTAAAAAAATTAACAAAACCTTTAGTGATAATAGTGCATTTAAAAAAAGCCTTTATTCTTGACTGTACTTTTTGTAAACTCTTCTGAAGCATCTAGCTTATAGGTTGAATCTATAACTCTAAAAAAATAATTTCTCTAGTTTTAAAAAAATAGGACTATAAAGCTTCATTGCTAATGATCTTCAAAACAACATAAGAAGCTGTCCGAACTCATAATACTCAAAGTTAGAAATTTATTTGAAAAAGCTAAGGTTCTTAGTGACAAAAAAACTCGTAAAGCCATTGGTTTTCTAAAAAAAAACTAAGCTCCTCGTAGGTCTGAGTGGCTTTCCGATTGAAAATCTGAGCAAGGTTTACGGTAGAACAGAGGTCCAAATAGGCTGAGACAAGGCTATCACGGCCATTAGGGTTTGTTCGTACTCCATTTCGTGTCTTATTAGGCTGCGACTCAGCTCCGAAGATGTGGAGGTCCATTGGGGAATGAGCCTCACTAGCAGACGTCCCTGAGTAGTTCTTCGGCTCGTCGCCCATTCGTCAACCTCGTTCGTGGCCACCTATTCCTCACCTTGGTTCTATGTGAAATCCACGCCATTTGCTCTTCACCTTTCCTTTGCTTTCATTTATTGCGTGGTGCGTGTGTTTTTATTCTATTTTTCTCTTGCTTCTTCTCCGAGAAAAAAAGGAGAATAAAAATATGCTCAAAAATTTGTTTTGGCAGGTTGTCATATGGAATTTATTTATTTTCAAAATAACTGAATTCAGTGGACCAAGAACAATCCATGCAGCAACTTTGATTATTTCATTTACAGAGTCATTCTTCTGGTAGGAAGTTCAGAAAGATCTGAGGAGTATCGAACTTGTTAGCTAGTTCGCTAGAATATCTGTACTGAGGAAAAATATGATTAAGGTTTTCTCAAAAACGTTCAGAATACTTATTGAAGTGTCAGGCGGAGATCCTGAGTGTCTAGAATTTCACGACTGTTCATTTCTTTGAGAAATGATCACTATACAAGTAAAATCTGCAAGCTAAGGATTTCACGAACTTTGGGTGATTTTTCTTACCTTTCCATATTTTCGACCTTGTCCTTCGTTACGGTTTTGTTCAGACTTCAACTCCCCTCAGGAACTCTTAAGCTCAAAATAGAACCAAAAGACAAACTTTGCAAATACTTTTAACCTCAAAGTATTGTTCAGATGACATTCCAAGACTGTCTACGCTTGAATTTCAGTTTCAAATTCCCTTCACAAAAATTTTGTGGGCTTTCTAAAAACCTCAGACAGCCGTTAAACGACCAATCGAGGCCCACAACTGCGGCTAACAAATTTTCCTCGTTTTTTTTTCGAAATCGACGGCATTGTGTAAATCGCCGTGGCTCCGCGCAAAATCTGACTCGATGAGCCGTTAAACAATATTTCGCCTTTTTTCCACTGCACTCAATTCAACTACACGCATTTGCGGCCGTTATAAATTTTGAGAGCCGGCCCGAAATTTCTAATTTCTTCATTTTATTAGAGAAGCGAAAGGCTCTTGTCTAAGACTCTTTTTGCCATTCATTTCTGTTTCTATTGCATAAAAAGCGCTGTTTCTCTGTAAATTCGAAGAAAATGTCTTGAAGAAGTGTATGGAAATTTCGATTCCTTCTTGATCTCGATGTGTTATTGTCCGAAACTTCAAAAAATCTAAGAATGGCTTTTGAAAAATTAAAGAATTTTTGCTTTTCAATTAGTGTAATTCGAAAAAATTTTTGTGACTAAAAATGCGAATATAAGATATATCAGAATCAAAAGGGGAGAATAAAGAAGATCAAAAACTAATTGAGAATCGCTCTCATCTTGCGCGAGAATCACCAAATTTGAAGCGAACGGCGGCGACCCACTAGGGAAAAGTGGCAAAAGGCATTATGAGTTGTTGGTGGCACGAGTTTGGCTCTTGATGGGCGGACATGACCACAAATTCAGTAATTTTCACGACCCATCGCTGTTCCGTACGATTTTTCCTTTTCTTTGGCATTTTTCTCGTAAAATCTTATTTAGGGACTCTGAGACCCAAGTTTTGTAGTTCAGAGCTTTTAAGTGCTAATAAACCTCCTGATTTTTCTTGCTACTTTTCAGAAATCATTCATTATTTGTTTACTGATTCAATTTTTGCAACTTTAGTAACAGATGAGCAATCCATTCAGAGTTAATCGAAACGCTTCGAATTTTGATTAGACATTTTCTCCAAAGACTTTCAATGTTTGAAATTTTGATTTGTCATCGATTTTTATGGATTTCTATCACTGATTGATGATCAAAAAACAGAATTTGACATCACCAAATACTTTGCCCAACGGCTTCGACTTTTTATTTTTGCTCAACTTGTTTTTTTTTCAAACAGTGGTCTCAAGGCGTAATAAAAAAATTGAGTGAAATGGAAAAATCATTCGCATGAAAAATTACGGCTTCAATTCCCTGCCCAAACAATATTTCTGGAAATGCAGAAAGGATGCAGAACGCATGATGAACTGTGCATACGCGCCATATTTCAAATCCTAGAATTTTTTTTCTCTGTCTTCCGAGCCAATTCAATGTTCGCTAGTGAACTAACCAAACTTAGTTTTTTTTTTGAAATTCGCGCCAAGTTTTGATTTTTTTGAGTTTACTATAGCCTTTCAAGTCCAAAAAGATGTTCGTCGAGACTTTCTTTTAATCAAGTTCGCTCACCGTAATTTCCTCTTATTCCGCAACCCGCCGTTTCTCTTTTTCATTTCAACAGCTTTCAGTCCTAATTCGATTTTCTTTAAGTCCTACTGTGGATTTTCCTACTTTTTTCGTTTTTTTTTTCGGGATGAGTGTATATATCCGGAGAATCTCGAAGCAGTTTTTTTTGTGAACTCACGGAAAAAAACGTTAGAAGTATCGCTAATAAACCTTGCTTCGAAATCTTCACAATGGCTGCAATCACTTCCATTTTGTACATCTATGCTTTTTAATAATTTTTTGATTTTCACGCTGTTCCAAGTCAATAATTTCCATCCGATTACGTGTATCAAAATTGAAGTTTTCAGGTATTCACCTCGGGTGCTGCTCGCCCACTGGAGCGGAATAGGTACGTTCCTTTCTAATTTTTTATCACTTTCAATTTTGGGCTTGCGTTTTTTCTGGTTGCTCTGCGCTGCGATACGGGGCAGTCTACAAGCGATTATTCATCTTTTCCCTTCAAATTAAGACTCTATGGTCGCACTTGGAATAGATTGACGCGTTGTTGTTGTAAAGCGATTTTTTTGCGAAATCTGCAAAAAAGTGAACGATGAAAATCGGCAGTAGAAATAATTTCACAACGCTGCAAATTATTTCACGTACTCCGACAAAATTTTAAGTTAAAGCCAATACAGTCTTATATTTTCTATGTTTTTCTAATCTCCACACTAAAATTTGTCTTCTCTACATCATAGAACTAACCACTAACCAATTAATGTAATATTCACGCAAGTAGCTGTGAATTATTAACACTATTTATGTAGTTGATTCATTTTCGTTACGCACTCGACGTCCAAAAAAGTCGACCGCAGAAAATAAAAACAACGAAAAATACCTGGCGTTAATCTTTGGCCTGATTTCTGAAGAAAAAAACCGTGCAAAGCGAAACTTTGTTATGTGAAGCCAGATTCTCACGAAAGTTCTCAGAAATCGCAGTTTTGGCGAGCTAAATCCGCTTTTTCCAAACGTTCTCGAGACTTTCGCAAGTCATCAAATTGCGAAGTCGAAAAAAAGACTGGAAAATACGACGACCACTTTACAGCACTGGACTCATTTGCAGCACGGCGGAGTGAGTTATTTGTTTGAATTAGATCATAATTTTTTTGTCGAAAAAAATCGAATATTTGAGACTGACTTTTTACTAGAATAAGGAATTTAATAGTATAAAACTCCTTATTATTGGTGGTTCTGAGTAAAGGGATAAGATGTTGTCTTTTGGAACGGCTGTCCTCTGTCCCTCGAACAACCTGCCATTCATCCGTTTCCTGTTTCACATTGACAATCGTTTGCAATTCGTTTTTCGTAGTGTTTTTTTTTAATGATCTGTTCTGCAATTATTAAAAAGGAAAAAAAGGTAGAAAAAAACTGCTCAATTTGATGTTTTCTCAAAAATATTTTTCCAATCAAGGTGATTTTTTTGATACTGTTTTGTCCCATTTCTGGTTAAACCCTTTTTTTCAAAAATTTTCGGAGCATTTAAAAAAACTCTTTAATCATATTTAGATTTGAATTTTGTCCAGCGACTTCTCTGTTTTGAAATGATTCCCAAGATTTTTGAAACTGTTTCTGCGACTACTCTGTGATTTTTCTCCCTTTGATCATTTTGTGAGGCAAACTGAAAAATTTCCGAAAAAAAAGACCTCTTTTCCTTTTTTTTTTTTCAATCTCTCGAGCCCGTATGAAATTCAAAAAATGGACGAATCTGACCGGACTGCTGTTATCATCATTATTTATCTGCAAGGCAAGCTTGAAAAAACGTCCAAAATAACCAGGCTATGATGATGGAACGGGGACGCGTATCTTTGACGATGTCCCTTTGCTCATATATTCGTTCCGTAGTGGCTGTTCTGCCAAGGCTGTGGCCGCCACGTCGTTCTTCCAAAGTTATGAGCGTTTTGGGACTTTAGACGGGTCAAACGCCAGATAGGCGCTTTCAAGAATGTGTCAAAAATTGCTTATAAACAAATGACCCTTTGTTGGATTGAAGCCGCCGGAAGGGGAAAAAACTTTTTCACTTTTTCCATTTTCTGTCACCTGAAAAATCGAAAGAATTCGTTTTGCGGTCAGAATCGAATCTAAATTCGTATTTTGAAATAGTATTCGTCTTGAAATTTTTTGTTATCTCTTTACCTCTGCCAGAAAATGAGATGCTATGATGATTTAAAAAATTCATTTTATTTTTTTCAAATACTCACTTTGAGGTGAGTTAAAAACTTAATGAAGACATAGTAAAAAAACTTTGAAAAAAATAACAGAATAGCTAATTTTGTAATCATAAGTTTCGATGTGAGTGATATTTAAATTTAATTCATGCGAAGGTATCCTAAAAATGACTCAGAACATTCAATTCTTCGCCAGCTGAATAGGTAGGTTTGCATGATTAACAGAAACAAAATGGCAGAAAGTTTCGATTTTCGTTAGGGTTTTTTTTTATTATCATATTTTTTACAGCGTGTTTTGGTCAAGTAACTTAAGCTCAAAAGCAAAAAACAAACGGTTACCCACTGACTGTTACAAACCGACACGAAGCTCCGTGAAATGTACTTTTTTTTTCGAACTCTTTGAGCCTTTTTTAGTTCCATGGAATTTTAGAGCTTATCCGGAAAAAGAAGAAGTCAGCACACTTTCGGCACATGATCTCAACGAGAAGCCAAACCAAAGCGCTGAACAGGTCGAATTACACGTCTCAGAAACTCAGCGACGCCCCATTTTCGCTTACTGAGAGCCTTCAACTCCCTGTCTTTCAGCAACCAAATTCGTTTTCCTTCATTTTTAGAGAAAGCGGACCAGGAGAGCCTTTTTCGAGCGGGGCAAGTTGCTAACTCAAATCACGCAGAATCGAGTTGACGCCCCTTTTTTGTCGGAAGGCGCGTTGAGGCAATGTTTGCTTCAAAACACCTCAGACGTCGAAACGGCCTGGCCTTTAGAGTAGTACTCGCACTATTTTCACCCTACTTGGCACTGAGAAAGCTGAATAACAAGTTGTCAAACGATCGGATTTGAGCTAAATGCAATTATTGAAGGAAAACAAAAAACAAGCACTGTCTTATGCACTTTTCCGGTTCCACCTGCTTCGAGTCAAAGCTTGAACCTAATTTGGACTAATTTATAAGATTACGCGCATAATGAAGGTCTATAGTTTATTAACTACCAACTACTTGAGCTTTTCTCGATTAGTTGAAAATATAGAAGAAGAATATTCTTTTGCCCTAAAATAGTGTGAGAGTACAACCTTGAAAGTGATCTTTTTCATTTTGAAGCAGTAACTAGTTTTTTTGCAATGTCTGATAGAGAAAAGCAAGGCTCTGCAAGTTCCCTGTTCGCTCAAAAAACATCGGCTTACACCGGATCACAAGTTAATTGGCAGCCGTCGTTTACAAAAAATTACACCAGCGCGACCTACACGTCCGTCTCGGAGTTAATTAATTTAATAAACGTTTCGATATGCTTCTGCTTGCTTTAAACTAACATAAAGCTTGAAAATTTTCAGATTCGATTTTTTGGAACTATTATGAATTGATGATAAATTATAATAGAATCAAAAATGGAAAAAAAAAAATATTGATACCCAAAAAAGACTAGTCAACGTTGTGTTATTGATAAAAGAGGGAATTGAAGCAGTAATGATGTGAATGAGAAAGAGGGATGTGTGGATACCCATCTGTGAGCCGTTCTTGCTAGGTTTTTTCACGTTCGTGAAGTTTGAGATTGAATGCGTAGAAGGAAATTTGTTCATTCTTGAAAATGAAGGCCTTTTTATATATAATTTTGTTAGTTTAACTAGATGAATAAATTTTTGGTGCCTCGGAAGATGAATACTCTGCAACAAGATGAAGACACGGGTTTTGAAGAAAGAAAAAAAACTTCTGTGGCTCCTAATTTGACTAGTTTTTCAAAAGCAGTTTGAAAAACAGATTTTCACCTATCTCAGATGTCTTTTCATGTCGGACAAAGATCATCCACCCGTCAATGAACTTTATCTCTGAATTTTTACCTGGTATCACAGTCCCCGAAGTCATCCATTTTCTGACGATAGCCGATTCTTGGAATCGTCGCCACATGCTGAAGGGGACGAGCCTACAAACCCGAGTTTGGGTGTGATAGTGATTTATGCGCGTTCCGCCTCGAGCTGTAGAAACAAGGAGGTCTCGTGCGTGGAGGCAGGCAAAGAGTTAGCGAAAGGGAGCTAGAGGCGTTCAGTTGGCGCCGCCCACCAACCGCATTGCCAAACGGCTCCGAGCTCTGTCACGCGGCTCCGTTCATTTCCAAAGTCCCAAGCTCCCAAGCGCCAAGCCGCCGATGTGGCGACGGCCTGGCTGAATGCTCAACCCTTATGTCCCTGACGTCCAGCGTTTCCGCTCAGTTTCAACCGCCTGGTAAGAACCGACTGTCGAACTCGTCGACTCATTCTCTGGCCACTCTTAACAACAATCCGCCTCTGCCAACTGGACCAAATTCTCTCGAACCACTTCGGGAAACTACGCCTCTCACCAACGGCGGAGGCCGACTTAAGAAGGTTTCTGTGCCTGTGCCAGAGTCCGGCCGCAGTAGATCCAAACTTCCGCCGCCGCCACCAGCCCTTCCAACCTATTCAAGTTACCCGGTCAGTATTTTTGAACAGGAAGAAAAGTAAATAACTATCGAGATCTTTTTTTCGGATTTTTTTTTGGATACTTCGCTTTGAGTTCAAAGTTGAATCCTGGCCATTGAAAAAACCTGATTATGAAGCTTTTTGAAAGCAAAAAGCGGAAAAAGTTGCGAGACATTCTGAAAATTTTGATTTACGAGTTTACCCATTTTAGCGATTCTTTTGAGAATTTTATTACTCTCCACCATTTTTTCTCATGTCTTGTTTGAATCCTACTTGGAAACCATATTTGCAGCCAACCTTTTATTCGTTTAACGATCGAGAAATGAGGAGCCGCTTTGTTTTTTTAGCAGCTCTCACGTCGTTCAGTTTTCAATAACATATAAATTACTCTAACTGAAGTGATGAATAGATCATGAACGCCTGAGCGTCCGAAAAAACTCTGTTTCAGAAGAAAAATGTTCTCTGAATTTAAAAAAATCAAATTTTTTTCCATGGAATATGCTATTTTCGAAGATTCCTTATATTAATCTTTGTTTTGGTATATTCTCAAAACCGAGATTTCAGTAAATTTTCACGATACAAAGAATTCAGCGATAATTTTTTTAAGCTGGAAAAAACAAGGTTTTAGTTCACGTAAAAAGAGAATCCTCCGTATTTCCTCTTTGTTGTTCCTCAAGTGAATAGGATCTAAAAAGCAGTGCCTTATATTACATTGATGCAGTTAGGAATGTTTTTAAGCCGAGTCCCTTGCTCCGGGCCAAAATATCCGATGTCTATTTGCATTTAAATACGTCTTGCAAAAGGTCTTCAGGCTTTCTTCCAAAAAGATGCTTCTTAGAAGAATTAGAAGCTTACTAAGGGGATTAGGATGAATATAGTTAAATAACCTATACTGAGCTCAGTTCAAAGGCTTTCTGAACGCCTGAGAAAGCCCCAGGGAGAAGTCTAAATCTTCAATTGCTTGACGTTTGCTTGTCATGTCAGGTGCGACATCTTGCATGCATATTTAAATTCTGCCCCTTGACTTTTTTGAAAAAGCTCAGCTTTGGTGAGATTCTGTATTTATAAATCAATTACTTTTTTTGAAATTTATTTTAAACGTCGTATCAGTATTGGTCTAAAAAATGTTCGATGAGGGTATTGACATTATCAGGAAAGCAATAATTAAACAAGTAGTCAAGTTTTTTTGAGATAAATTTTTTTCCAATGGTTACAAGTCCTTTATAAGGAAAAAAACTTAATAAAAACAGTTTTTTTGCCGTTTTTTTCTACTTCTTTTCTTATCTTTTTTTCCTATAAATTTTTTTCGGAAAAATTTGCAAGAGTTCTCCCCTGGCTGTTGACTTTTTTGATGGATAGCCACAGAGGATTCTGTTTGAAAGGACCAGGGAACGGCACTAACCATTCATAGAATGGGGTCCAGTCCTTCGTTTTTTTATCCTATTTCTTCTTCCTGCAACAAACCGAGACTAAATTCGTTGTCCGACCTGCTTCGCTATCTTCCGACAGTTGTTGTGTCCCATTGTATTGAGATTTATGTTAATGTGACAGATTTTGTAACGTTTTACTCACTCATTCTTACGACCTGCTCCTGTTTTTCTTTCGCTTTATTTTTGTTGGCAGCTGTTCAATCGAAAAACAGGCTCTGTGTTAGAACCTTTGAAAATCTCTACTCGAATTTTGAAAAGTCTTTCATTGTCCTCTTGTTTCTGCTTCTTCCATAACCTTCAAAAGTCCTCATTCTGAACTTTCTTTGCAGAGAGCAGACCGGAAAACTACGTGAAATCTCTCGTTTCTCAACTGGGGTTGTGACCTACTTGTGAATACTCAAAAAGCCTTTGTTGGAGATTCTCCTCTTGTTTTCTTTGAGCCAGTCAAATGCAAACACAATAAGAAAACGGCTTTTCGCAAACGTCGTGCCCTTCATTTAATCTTCAATTAGCTGCCTTTCGACAGCCTAATGACTTTTGTCGGTCTCGGATCCGTTGAGCCAAGAATTTTAAGGACAGTGGGCCAAGAACTTTTTTGACTATTTAAAAAGTGCATTCTTTTTTTGGATTCCCACTTTTTTTATTTTTTTACTTGACCTCTTGATGAATTTTGTAAAACTCGTCGCCAAATAAAGCCTATAACGATTGTAAAAAGTTTGGAGAATAAATAAAAATTATCTTTTTTTCTGCTCCGTTATGTTTCAAACGTTTTGAGCTCAAATTTCAATACCGAGCTTTCGATTTGAAATGACTGAAATTTTTTCATTTTCTGGTTCAACCAAAAATTTTAAAACAATCAACTTTTTACACAGTGTTCCTTTAGAATTACTTAAAACTAACCTTCTGAGTGGGAATCCCAATATTTTTAATTCGCTTCTAAAGAGGTTTCTATTTTTTTTAAGTAACTACTTGAGACAAAATCTCTATAACAGACAAAAACGCTCAAATTTGAATAACAAAAAGTGCACTTCCTATAATTTATTGCATTTTCTTCCGGCGGAACTATCGTGCGGCTGGTGAGAGAGAGAGAAAAAATTCATTTCTTGTGTAGATTGACTCGATAGACGCAAAAGGACAGGGGAGATAAAAAAGTTCATTAATATATGCGCAATTTTTCTTGGTTCGCCCTTGCATACTCAACAAAACTTCTCGGTTTGCCACGCTTCGACTCAACTCGCAGACAACTAAGCGGCTACGCAGGCGTCGGAAAGAGCAATTTCCACGGCACCTCAGGGCTCGTTCTCGCCAAAAACGGCTCCAACACGTGTTAGACTTTCTTTTGGGGTCTTTTCCGGTTGCAAAACAAGCCTTTCGGTCTTGCCGATTTCACAACTGTGCCCATGAGCTTTGCCAAAAATAAATAACAAGCAGTCAAAAGGAAGTCAATGCCAATGTCTCTAGTTTCAGGAGTTTACTTAAAAAACAGGCCAGTTTTCTTTGAACCTCCATGTTGGTGAATCTTCGACAAACTATTAAGTGAATGAATATAAAGTCAAGTTACAGTAATTTATCTTTAGTTTATTTTGAAATATTTAATTGAACATATTTCATTTCTTCGAAAAAACCAATAAGCTTTTTCATCTTGCTAGTTCTCACAAAATCAAGAAAAAAGCAGTTATTTGAAATTTTTGCGGAAAATTTTCTTTCTTTTTGTTTTGACGCAATTTATCTGCGAAAAACAAGAAAAACATAATCGAGGCGCCAACCTGCCAAACCCACTACTAACATAACTCGCTGAAAGAAAAAAAAATAGTTAGCTCATAGCAAAATAATCGCAAAGCCGAGCAGTCTTCAAGGTCACGGGGGTTTCCATTAGCTTTGAAAATGACTTTGAAAGTTCTTTGATCAATTTTATTGAATATTCAAAGCGACGGTGAGAATCTGTTTCTGTGCTCTTTCGATATTTTTCGAAAAAAACCTCAACCTCGACTTTTGACTTTTTATTTTGTCGCATCAACTTTTTTTTATCTCTTTTGCAGGAAGAGTTGTAAGGATCCTCAGGCGGTGAATGAATAAGAAATGATTTGCGCAGTAGTCAACATAACATAACATTCCGACGGCCTAACGTAATTAAGAAATGTTCCAGCTGAGGGCTTTTCTTGTATTGTGCGGCACAGGTCGTAAAAAATAAAAATAGACCATTGAAAAGAGGGTTTGTAGCTATGGAGCAAACGAGCTCTCGGCATGATCGCTAATCAAATAAGGCTGTTCATTCTTTCGGAATGAATATGATAAAGAAAACTTGAATACAAGGCGGCAAACTGGCTGAAAATAACAAAAATTTTGTTTATTCGTGCTGAAGGGTATTTCGAGGGTCTCTTTTAATAAATCAAGTATAAAAGTTTTGCAGTTATCCATTTTGCTGACAAGGAAGGTTTAATCAAGAATTATCAGTGAATCGGTCAGAAAAAAAGAATAAATTCTTTGTTTTTGAGAAACACGACTTTAAGTTAAAGAATGACCGACGTTAACGCATTTGGAAGAGTTTATTACGTTTTGATCTATCAGAATGTAAGAATACACCAAAAACTTTTAGGCAGTACTTTGCGAAATTCTTAAAACGGTTGAGACTTTTTGTGGAGTACTTCAAACAATTTCCAATTCGAATCTTGAATAGTTTGCTCCATGTTTTTTCTTGAACTCTCTCGACTTCTAGACTGTGATAGTCGCTCAAAATAGTTTTAAGAAGTTCAAATTAACTATGGGAGAGAATGTGATCAAAACGTAAAACCACCTCTCGGCTTAATTTTTTCAAAAACAAAACTTCAAAGTCTTAGTGGAATCAAAGATATCAGAATTGTTTTCGGAAGCTTTACTTTGCCGTGCATATTAGAGAGTTCGTATGTCAGTCTGTTTTGGTTGGCGAGCCGCGAATTATGCATTGGATAGTGCTGCGCAGAGAATGGACCACTTACGAGAAACGGAGGGCTCGAAAAAAATTCACCTCGAGCACCGACTCCAACTCGCAATTCTCACATTCGTTTGCTAGGTTTCTGGAGGGTCGGCAGCGGCGAAATTTACTTGGAAAATCAGGGAGGTGAACGAAAAAATCATGCTTCAGCGCGGCCGACTTTCCGAATTCGTTTGAACTTCAGTTGGAGAGTAAGGCGACTTGAAACCAATCAACCGAGAAAACGTCTTGGAGTTTTTGCTACAGAGTGCGAGTAGAAAAGTCCAAATCTTAAGTTTTGAGAGTGGATTTCATTTCAAATTCAAAAAATTTTTTGATTAGTTTTGATTTTTCTGTGAAAGCTATTTTTGATTTTGAACATCGTAAAAAGGAATATTGCTTTGTAAACTCATTTCTTGATGTTAAGAAATAAAATTATCAAACTTTCCTTATTTATTGTTCTTTTTTTTTTAAATATTGTATCACAATAGCCTTATCTTTTTTTTTGACGTTTTGTTAAAAAGCGGAAAGTTTGTTCAAGCTCATTTTTTTCGAAGATCATTACCTGGTTCATTGCTGAGTTTACTTTTACGCAATTTTCCAAAAAAATTATATTTGTTTAGGATGTTTCGTTTTTTTCTGCCATAACCATTTTTTTGAGCAAATATTTGATTTTGGATCTTTCATATATCAATTATGTATTCAAAAAAACGGTCTGACTGATAATCTAGGATGGTAATTAAAAACTAAATAGTTCTAGACACTCCTAAACTTGCTTTTGAGAAACTAAAACTTGAGGTATTTTTTTGACGAGCCGATTTTCTTGCATCTTTCAGCCGTCTTCTAAGCTGAACCAAAATAAAAGTTGGTCATAGAAACAATCAAATTTGTCCCTCGAACGGAACCATTATTAGTTTCTCGATTACTTACTCACCACCGTTATTTTTTTCGAGCAATTTGTCAGTGGGTATTTCTGGAAAACAACAATTTCCGGACCGATTTCATATTTACCAGCCTCTACTCGCCTCCTTTCTTGAACAACAGCAATTTTACGTGGCAGTCATTATTGTATTATTTTGCCGGCCGATTGTTGGCTTACTCTTTCTGAAAAAATGAAAAAGTATAGCCACGTCTGTTTGAAAACGTTTGAAAGGAAACAAAGCAAAAATCTGAAGTTAGCTCTTTTTGGATATTTTCCTTTTCACGCAGTAAGAACATACTTTGAAAATTTATCTTTTCCTATCGGAAATTGTTTCTCGAAGACTACTCCCCAGAATTTTCACCTAACTTTAGAAGCAAGAAAAAAAAACTTTCTCAAGCCGCACTAGTTTTGACAGATATGGGCTGTTCGTCACAATTTCGAGCCAAAGAGAAATGTTTGGCACCGCTATTCGGCCCCATTCTTCATAGTTTACAAAAAGAGAAGAATGATTTTGGCCTCAGTTAGGTTGAGAAAGCGATTTTTCAAAAGACGGGGCTGAAAGCATTCATTTACAAGAACTTCGTTAAAAACGCAGAAGTTTCCAATTTAAAGCCTTGAACCATTCCTTTGCGGCCACGACTTTCAAGTTGTGTGACGGATAAAAATAAAACTTTCTTAAAATACAGTCTACCGTTTTCGATAAACTATTTGTTGCTCAGAAAACTGGAAGAGCCAAGAAAACTTGATTTCACGATTTATCTTCTTCCAGAAGTTCCGAGCAACTTTCCCACGTTGAATGACGTTTCTAATAGGGACTCAGCCAAAATATTTGTTCAGCAAACACATACTTCATTCTTCTTCTTCTTCTTCTTTTTTGTTGAACCAATGGAGGATGACATCCTGGGAGACTCACCACAAAGATGTCCATAAGTGTGGGGCGAGAATAAATTCGATGAGACGAAAGGATAAGAGCCGCCGCAGGGGTCGACACGAGTTCCGCAGCATTTTCAAAACTCTTGGGAGTCATAACAACAAATTTTCCAGCTTTTCGGTTCCGGAGAGCTGTATGATGTGCCATAAGAGTGACACGGGTGTTTTGAGGACCATTTTTGGGGAGAGGGATGAATTCAAAACTTTCTTTAATATTTGTTACTTCAAAATTTGTTTTAGAGTCGAGAAATTAAAAACTGGAGGAAGAAGTTGCGCTCGAAAAAAAAGAGATTTGCTGAAAATATCTGATAAATCCTTTAAATTTTACCCGGATCATCCAAAGTTTTTTTTCTCATCGCTCCACTCCTCTTTTCGCTTCCAAAATCCAAAAATCGATAAAAACGACCAAACGTTAAAAAAATGTCGTCGGACGCATTATTGTGATTGACAAACTGATGACGAGAGGCTCATCATCCTCATCACAACTGCCTTTTTGCCGTTCCTCCTCGCGGACGGATCATACTGCGCATGTAATAAGAGCTTCTTGGTGCATTTTTAAAGAAGTGTGAACGGGATCGGAGTTCAGAAGTTTGAAATTGAACAAAAATACAAGAAGACAAATCAAATCTTTTTTTAAAATTATGAACAATGATATCCAAAAAGTTTGTTGTTATATTTTCTTTTCACCAATTTTAACAATCTTAGAAGAAAATTTCTTGACATAACTTAACGATGAATTCTGCTGGTTTAAGAACTCGATTAGTGTTTCAAGCTTTCGAACATTCAAATACAAAGACTCAGATTCTCGTAAAAGATTTCAAACTATGAGTTTTTCTCTTTCGTTGTTCATTCTGATAAAATTCTTGATCTGAACGATCAAAAATCCAAATTTTCATCCTTATCGGGACTCGAAATTTCGTTGAAATTCGCAAAAATTAAGAGTTACTGAAGTTTCCTAAAATTCTGTGTTTTCGTAAAGTATTTTTGATCTGTTTTGCTCTAAAGGTTTTTGATGTGTTTTGCTCTGAATCAAAGTAACTTCCAAAAATTCAGCTTTTCGAAAATACTTAGTTCCTAAAAAACTATTGGAAATATAATTCATTTAGAGCTGGCTTGAGAAAACCGGTAACAAAAAAATGAAGTTCTCCTTTTCTTGATTCTGCTTTTTGTCCTTGTGAATGTAGCACGTTTTTTCTTTCGCTCTCCATCTCCGGTCAGGAACTAACGCGGAATCATCCGATTATTCTGGATAAGAAGATCTTTTTTTCTGGCGAAAAGCCAAAAGTGCATTGTCTGGAATGAGTTCTGAAAATTGAATGTTCACGGCTCAACAATTGCGACGCAACCTCGAGCCACGACGAGAGGAGCAAATTTGATGACAGAGAAGATGTCGGGGAAGTACGCAGAAGATGCCCTGCCTCTGCATTCTTCAATAAAACGTACACGATTATTCCGAAGTCGAAGTCGTTTATGGGCTTCTCCATGCTCGTCTTTTTCGCTGTTTTCCACGTTGCTCTTCCTTCCAGGCAAACTTCGGCTTTTCCTCTTTCCCTTCATTCGTGCACTTTCATTCCATTAAGTATTCAGCAGCTTTTTGCTTTTCAGAGCACAGATTGAATTTTATTTTCTTAACAAACCTCCATAGTAGTCATTTTTGAATAAATCGAAAAAAAGAAACATAGTGAGAAACTCCTATTTTCAGCTGCAACAGCTGAAAAATTTTTTACTCAAAAAGTGAGTGAGGTCCGTTAGAAAAGGCACTTCTTTTTATTCTCCCACATTCATCCTGTTTCACCTTTTTTTAGTCATCTCCTGTTTTTCATGTCCATCCGAAGCAATTTGAAGCAGTGGGAGGGTTTAGAAATCGTAGAAAGCTTAAGGGCCAGTCAAATTGTAAATTTTGAAAAATTGAGAAAATCAAAATCCGATTCGATTCGATGCGACAAAAGTGTTCTAGGCATTACAAAAAGCCATGACCATCGCTGAAATTTTCTTTTCTTGCACGTCCAGTAGAACGTCTCGTGAAAAAAAGATTTAGACATCTTCGGAGTATTTTCTTTAAGATGTAGGTGGATGAACTATGGTCCAGGTCCGTCCAGGCGTTGAGAATCATATGCGAAGTTTTTCTCTAAAGTTCTATAAATAAAGTTAGAAGGAGCAAAATTTGCCATATTTCTTTTGAATATAGTATAAAAATGATAATGGTGCTATAAGGCCTTGGCGAAAAGTTCAATGAGTCAACCTTCAAGTTGCTGCTTTGGAAAGAAGCTTTTCTATCTAGGTAATTGTATGAATGCTTCAAAAATCTAGGAGAAAATGAGAAAGGACTTCAGATCTTGAAAATCATTGATATAACCCGAAGATTTCTTCAAACCAGATTTCACTTTAGACAAAGAGTTCGAGGTGCAATTAACCTCAGCAGAACAGAACGTGTAGTTAGATGGAACTTTTCTTCAAAGAACTTCAGAACGGCCTGCTTAGTTCTCGTCGGCCTTCAGCTTAGCCGCTGCAACAATGACTCGGCACGTTTACCTCTTTGAGGTGCTGCCGTTTTGGCGAGCAGCAAACAATGGCAAAATTGTCAGTTTCGGAACAATTTGTTTGACTTTGCTCCTTCTTGTGGGAACTTTTTTGGGTCAGACGACTCCTTTCTTTTTTGGCTACCTGAGAAGCTCACTCGTACACTTCTGCGGTCTTCCTGAGCGCTTCCTTCAGTTTCATACCAAATTTGGCGGTCCGAAATGGGCTAGTATGTGGGTCGCCGACTCCTGTTCCGAGTCACAGCAGCTTTCCGAACCTTCAAGTGGAGAAGTGAGTGAAAAATTGCTTAATTGAACGATAGGTGACTTTCCAGGATCCAACAGTTTGTAGTTTCAAACTCGATTAATTGAATATGAGCAATCTTTCAGACTAAAAGTTAGGTAGAATAGCAAAAAATAGATCGTCATTTCTTTTCTAACGGTTGACTGATTTATTTCTCTTGCTCTTAAAAAATTTTCTTTTCTGGAAACTCTACACGTTTCTAAAAAAAGTAAAAACGGCGTTAATTTTTATACTTGATGACTTTCCTCTCCTTTTAATTGAAAGTAGTTTCATTTGAAAATCGGCAGGTTCCCATTCCCGTTTTTTTTTCTAAAAAAAACAGAAATTTCATCTCATTCAAAACCCCTTTTCCGAAAACATTCACTGCCAGTAAAACAGATACCTTCTGTATTGAAACAATTTCTTTATTAGGATCCCTAATAAAACGAAAAGCTCATCAAAACGAATGAGATTCTCGTTGAATATTCATAAACATCGGGGGGCCTGGGTTCAGACAATTATAACTTGGCCCCAATTACACAATTGGCGGCGAGTTGCAGCGCTTTCCATCACAATAGCCACATTTCCAAAACTCTTCGGAGTCTTGTGCTCGTGCCGCTGGACGTAGCTCTCCGCAACCTGGATTTTTTGTTAGCTAATTCTCCGAACACCCTCACATGAACCATATAAAATGGGTTCATGGTTTTTTTTTTCTGACAACTAGGTCATCTTGCGTTATGCTTCACGCTTTTCAGACGTGATAAATGTCCTTTTTGATATCCCTCAAAGCTTTACTTTTCGTTTGACAAGAAATGTGACATGGGCTTCGGAAACTTTGAAAATTTTTTCTCATGATAATTCAGCCTCCCGTGTTTTGGAAAATTGGAAATCTTTAATTTTTCATAAGCGAAAGCATCTCCAGAAGCATCCTGAATTCAAATTTTACTTGTCTTGGGATTCTTTTTATATTTGGAACTCGTGTATAACTTTTTTCACAAACCTATCGGGGACTGAAAGACCGGAAATTTTATTTATTATCCACGTTTGGAATCTGAAACTGAAACAACTCAACAACCTAGACCAAATGTTTTGTTTGAGATTTTCCCAGCATCTAAAGGGGCTATTTAAAATCACGAAATTAGGTTTTGACGAAGTTTTGAAGTAAAAAAGTTACTTTTTTCTCATGAACACCTCGAAAGCTATTCTGAACAACGTATATTCTTCAAACGAGAAGGAATGTGTGTTTCAAGCACCTAAAAGGTCAGATTTTTGAGCTGCACGCAAAAGTCACTTGAATCTCCACAACAGGCTCGCATTTCATATTCCAACGTTTGTTTATTGGTCAGCATCCAATGGAAAAGCTGCAGACAGAGCCGTGTCGAGAAGACCTTAGTATTTGAAAGAAAACCAGCAAAAAAAGCTCATCGGAACGGATGAGTGTGTTGAAGAAGCCGGTTGGAGTCTGTGCACCAAAACAAATCAGAAGATTGTCTCGCTGCTTCGGATGGACATCATTTCCTTTTTTATCGTTTGAATATCTCGTTCTTTGCTCAGGTGAATCGAAGTATCCTACCACTTTCCAAGTTAAACGCGCTTTTATTTGCTATCTTTGAAAAGTTGAAAAAATTTAGAATGCTTTATAATGGCCGCTCAAATGATTAGCCACGTGTTATTCAATGTTTCGGCCGACTAAGGTTGGTTTTCGGATTCAGTTCATTTACCGTTGGCTAAAATGTTTGTTCAAAAAGGCTATTGAAAAACGAGCCGAATGTATTTATGATGATTTTTTGTTACAAAGCTAGCGGTAAATGGCGTATATTTTAAGCATGCAGAGATTGTTCTTTCTGTCTTTTTCCAAGTTCGTATTTTTATGATATTCTTTTGAACTCCGAGTTCAGTGTAAAAAATTGTTCTGCATGTCTCCCAGCGATTTTGAGACGCTTAAACGCACACGATGAGTAGAGTTTGACGAGCTTCGCGAGCCCGATTTGCATAGTTCGATAAGCACTGAGTCACTTCTTGTTATTCTGAACTAGGAGCAAAATGAAAATGAATGAAATGATTATTTTTCAAAAGTTTATGTTAAATTATCTTGTCTCAGAAAATGTTTTTAGTACCTTTCTGGTAGCGACGAATGTTAGATTAAAAATTGTGTTCTTTATTGAGAGAAAAATGTGAGTTGCAACATTCGAACTTCAAAGAACAGTTTTTTTCTCTTTTTTTATTCAAATTTTGTGCATGGAAAGGAAAAAAAGGAAAAAAATAATCCTAAAACAAGAAATAGAAAGAGCTGTCATTTTTGATTGAAAAACGGCTTGACCTCATTTTTCCAGTCTTTTTTCGAGCTCAACATTACGTTTTCTATCTCATTCTCTTCGTTTTTTATGGCAAACTCAGTTGAACCGACGTTCTGAATGATTCAAAAGCCCAAATTGCCGCATATGTCACACCGAAGGCGAGATAGAGTTCTAGTTAATGAGTTCTTTCCGTTCCACACTCGCTAACGAACATTCACCACTAATATCCATGTTGCGAATTTCCCAACTGAAAGAGAAAAGTGGTTTTTCTCATCAATTTATGTGTGTACTCGAAGTTGATCTTATTTTTTGCGAAAATCTCAACAGTATCTGAAAGAGAAAAAAAGAGAAGCTGCTCGCAACGTCGTATCCCCAGATGTCAAGTGAAGACGAAATCGGCCCGTGGGAGAGAAATGAGTGAAGTGAGACGTCAGCTTTTCGCGCTATCCTCAAATTCACACCTGCGTTCAGGGGTATAAGCGTCGAGACACGATTTGTGTTTCAAAAGCTGCGTTTAGCCCTATTTAACTATATTTAACGAGAAGAAGAATTCAGAAAACAGCTTTCACTCTGATGTCCTCTTCATATTGAAGAGTGTTTTTCCAGGCTGTAGATAGGAATGTCGCCACTTGCAAATCAACATGAGAAGTTTGTTTTGCATGAATATTCTTTGTTCATAAATATTCATAGAAGAGGGGTCAAAAGACTTACTTGCTTGAACAAAACGAGACTTCTCAACATTAGTGTGTAGGTGGTGTTGAAACCTGCAAAGGGAAGAGTGCGAAAAACATTCCTATAGGGCTTACTCAAATATTCCGCGCACTGGCCACAAAAGATCTCCTGTGAAACATCGACGACGCGTTGCGGAATGGCAAGAAAAACGTTATGTGAAGCTCTTTTGCGGCACAACGGCAAAAAAAAGGCCTAATTTGTGGAGATTTCGGTCGCCGTGCCTAACTGAATCTGAGCTCTATCAGGCTCTGAGTCGGCCATTCAAAGGTGTTGACGACCTCAGGTCTCGAGCTCCTAAAGCTGCCGCCAACAGGCTCCGCCTACATTCTGCGGTGGCGCCGCGCCTGTGTCCTTCGACTCTCCGCTTGCCGCCGTTGCATGATCCGACTTCAACTACCCTAATCTATCTGCCCTATGTGAAATACCTGCCTTGCGAACTACTGATAATTGAAATCTCTGTGACTGATAACCCATTCCCTGCGGCATTTTGGCGACCATTTGGCGCAGCGCAAAATGTGGGCCTGTTGAAATGCATGCCGGGCACGCTTCTTGGCAACGTTTCACCACCCGCTTCGGCAAGTTCAAGGTAAAATTCAGTTGAATAATTGACTTGAAGTCAGTCTTGAAATTTATTTATGTGAAAATAAACAGTTAGAGGTAATTGAAAAAGGTAACGTCAACTTGGAAAATGTGAGAAAGCTTCGATTTTTTGACTAATCTCACGTTTTCGAATTTCATCATTATTTTATTACTTTTTTCCTGATTTCTCTCACATTTTTTTTTCCTAAAAAAAGTCGTTAATCTCTAGTCTCGATGAGCAAATTTTTTTAATCCTCCGGAACCTGGTCTCTAATATAATATAATAACACATGTTTAGCGAAAAAAAAAAAAATGAATGGAGGTAGAGGTGGAATCGCCATTACGTCTGTGCCACTCACTATTTCCCGTGGTCAAATTACTTTTGAGAGCATAACAAATATATGCAAAAAAATAGACTCCCATGAATGTGAGAAGCTAGGAACTTGCATTGAAGATTTCAAGGTCGTTTGGAAAGAGGCCGGATTTGAAATCAATTTGAGAGCGCTTCATTTGGAATTTTTGAAGTTCCTGTTAGCTTTGGTAGCTCCATAGCAACAGTGCCATTTATATATATTGGAAGGAAGAAAAATGTCTCCCTTTGAGAAGTTCATGAAACTTAAATTTTGTTTTTATCAACTGGAAGTTTTATTTAAACAGAGGAAACAATAAATTTTGCAACATGTTCTCTTATCACCAGTTTTATTTTAAAAAATGGTATGGATCACTAAAGCTTCGAGCAAACTTTGAACTTGCATTCTTTTAACTTTCTGAAACTATTGAAGTACTTTGCCGTCTTTTTAGTGTTAGATGCAGAAGTGTGAGTCTCTCAAATGACGCGATTCCGAACGCGGCTCCCTATATCGGTTTACCGCTTCAAGCGCACTTCTCCACGTTGCATTTGTTATAGCCGGCCGGCCAAGGTCCCAGTGCCGTGTTTCATTTGAAAAATGGGCCAGTCGGTCTTTTCAAGAAACAAGCAAGTGCGTGCAAATGGAATTTTTCGCGCCGATTGGATTTTTGTTTTGAAGCCGAATGTGCGCGGGATTAACTACTCGCTTTTCCATTTCCGGCGCTGAAATAAAAGGCTATCGCACTTTTTACACTGACTTTTTGAGAGAAGTTATGTGAATTCTGCGAAATGGACTGTGTGACGTTTTGAAGAAGAGTGGAAATGGATTGCAATGGCTTAGAAAGAAATTAGAAAGCCTCCTGACCAGTCTTTTTCTAGAATTTGATTCGATTATTCTTTGAACCTTCGAAAAGCAGAAAATTTAGTGCGTGTACTGAATAAAGTTTATAACACTAAAGTATATAAATATATTGAACTTTTTCGGCGCTGTTAGAAGTAGTATGGAGCCTGGATCAACAAGGTTCCCAAGTCAAAAGTTATTCCAGATTTTCTAAAGTTTTAGCCATTCAGGTACGAGGTTCATTGAAAAAAGTTTATTTTAACACATTTTCCAGCACTATGTGCTTAAGGATGATGCAAAAATGAGCAGCTTGAAAAATGTTTCGTGAACTGACATGAGAATTTAAAATAGTATATTCCCCGTTGGACGCAAGTTTCTTCAAATTTAAAACTTCCGCTTTAAAAACCAAAAAAATCGAACAGGTTGGTTAAAGCCGTACATGGCGAATCAGGATTTTTTAAAAAGCCTTGTGAAAAAAAATTTAAAAAAAAAATGAATTTTCGCTCATAAATTTGAAGATATTAAGAAACGTGTCCCTCAAACAGCTGATCGCTTGAATTTGAATTATGCCACTGGCTCGTTATGAAAAGTGTCATCACCACTCTAGTCTCTAGTTTTTTTGACGCAATCAAAACCATAGAATTCCAAAGTTCACATTTCTCCATTATCGTTTCTCCTTTGAAAGAGTTCCATTTGTTGCGATGTCAAATGAAGAAGAATTCTTCTTTTTATTGCTCTTCAAATGCCTCACGAGCTTTACGATTTCCAAGGACGTGCTGTTGAGATTGATGTGAAGAAAGCAACGTGTTTTACCGATTGAAGGATTGAGTGTGAATTTTTACCTCCTGGCAATTAGCCTGACGATTAGCTCCTGAACGACACGCGTTTGTTGGCTTATCGCCGAGAAGAGAGGTCGACTAAAAAATACAACTTTTATTCTTCCTTGAATAGAGCAGGGGTAGAAGCTGTTGGAAAAGATTCTCACAGGTTCAAAAATAACTTTAGTAATAATTGTTCTCAGGAGAGGTGGCTTTGAGTTTTTTTTTGTGTGAGTGGGGATTTGTGACATTTTCTCATCAAAAGCTACATTCAGAAAATTAAAGTTCATTCACAACAACTGAGGTCCGCGAGTGTGCAAGAAGATCTTTTTTTTTAGATTATTGCAGAGTGTTCGACTTTCCGTATTCCAAAAATTTAGAAAGCTCTCATTTTTTCCAACTAACCGCTCTGAATTTTTAAAGGCACCAAAAATTTGCCTTAAAACACGGATTCCGGTTTTATTTTGTTCGTATTTTTTGAAACCGAATAATGCAAGATTAAAAAAAATCAGCAAATTTTAAAAAAAGCTTGGTTTTTTTAATCAAAATTAGCGATTTCGTTTTTTTAAAAACCAAGTTTTTGAAAGTTCTAATTTAGTCTTTACTGCGACTTTTCAAACAAAAACGCATCAAAAATGACAATGGTTGCATTACACTCAGGATTGGCTGAAAGCGCTCAATATTTCTGGACACTTATGAATAATCTATGCTGCAATAGATTAATATATTTTCTCATCGGCTCTTAGGAAAAATGGAAAAAAATTGTTAGAATTCGTTTTTTTGTTCAGCTGGAAAAAAAGTTCCAGGTTATAACCTATTTACTTATGATTCGAAAAAAAGAGAAAAAGAAATCGAACGACTTTGCAGAAAATGTAAAGAAAGACCCGAATAAGTGGGAACTGATGGATAATTCGAAAATCGGAAAGATGTGGCCGTGAATACCAAAATTTTTTATCTCTATGTCCTTGTTGAATTTTAGATTATTTTTCTTTGAAGGTAAAATCATCCCGTTTTTTTTCAGTGTTAGGACTGGTGAACACGTAAATGTATTGAGAGCCAGAGTGAATCATCAGAAGAAAACTTTTAAATCAGTTATTTTCGCCTCAACTAAGGTCTCCTCGAAACTCCCTCTGAAATTTTCTATAGGAATGCTCTTATCTAACCATTCAGAACGCAAGTAAAAATATGAGAAAAAAAAATTTTTTTTGATTATGACTTTTTTGACAAGACTGGTGCATGCACACTCGGCGCTACACTTGACGCGAATGATTAATTTCAATTTTTCATTTTCATTTTTACTTTTCTATGAGTTTTTATATACCCAGAATTCGCGAGAAATCGCTGTTTTTTTCTATTCAGAACAAAGTTTCTTTTCCAAAGCCTTCTCTGAGCCGCACTTCAAAAAAAGAAGTTTTTTTTTGTTTGTTTCTGCGTCTCCCAAGAGAACAGAGCGCAGCTCTTCAAAATAATACGTGGAGTGCATTACCGTTGAAAGAATGGGCATGGGAGGCGGATAGTGGGGAAGATAGGAAGAGTGAAGTAAATTCAATCAAGACGGCAGTTCTCACACACGTCTTCTGCTGCCTCTTTCCCGTGGCCACGAAGCATTTTTCGGAGCCGGTGTGAGAGTGTCGCCACTCGATCTCGACCCATTGTTTCTCGATCCCCGCCCATATTTACTCGTTTCCTTTTTTAAACAACTTCTCTGTTTCACATCTCTCGCAAATGCAAACTGAGTTTCTACCGGAGTTCACATACTTGTCCAGCTTTTTGATTTGATGTACTCTATTTAAATCTCCTCAATTTTTTCAAGATTTTTTATTTGATGCCAACCAAACGAAAACTTCTCCAAAATGAGCCCCAAAACTTTTGTGATTTTTTTCCAGTCATTTTGAGTTCGGGTAAGGTCCGAAAATATGTTTTCCATTTTTTGACACAAAGTGAGCTTCTAGAAAGTTTCAAACCCGAGTTGAAAGTTCGACCTTTTTCTGCAGACAACCCTGAAAAGATTTGACTTCTGATAGATCTAATACATTTCCGTTGATCCTAGTAATACAAAAAATGGCTTTCCTCTCACAGGAAGGCCAGTAATTGAAAATTAATCTTTGAAGTGACACGGTCACTTATGTATGTACCACATGAATCTTGATGAATCCAAAATGGTATTCAAAGTCTCAGAAAAATGACGTTTTTCATTTTAAAACATTATGTATTCTTTTTTCGTCTTTTCTTTCTACAACTTGGCTTTCTGAAACTTCAATACTAAACAAATGAGTTGAGTGGGCACCCTGTCCTACAAGCCATCGCTTGTCGGCGGCCGCCGCCTTCGCTTCATAGACAGCTCTGGTAGCAGCAGCGAGACGTGCAGCGAAAAGTCCCGAGCAGCGGCATGCGCAGAGCAACCGGCCCAAGCGCCAGCCCAAGTGTCGCGGCCACCTCTGCCGGCTCTTCTAGCCCCGCCGGTACGACCAAACTTCAGACGGATGTATGCTCGGTTCGTCGTCGAATCCTGAGCCGCCACTGCTCTCGCGGATCATCGGCGTTCCGCCACCACCGCCACCAAGAGCTCCGACCACAGCCCTCGTCCTCCGTGTCCCTCCTAAGCCTATCAAAAAGCCGCACGATCCAAATCGAAACAAATACGCCGAGAGCGCTCTTTCTAAGGCAGTTTCATATTTGATATGTTGAAAAAAAAATCAAATTTTCGAATTTAGACTTCATTATCCAAACGCATGCTCACATTGTATCGTGAGAAAGTTTCAATTCAGGATTTTTTTCCAAATTGGAAAAATGTTTTAATTTATTAAAAAAATCATTCGAGAAATTTTTGATGCGCTGTATTAAAGTCATGGAAGTCGTTTTTCCTTCAAATTTCGATCATGAAAAAAATTTTTTCTTAACAAAAGGTTTGAAATTTTTTTGAAGATTTCAGCGTGTTGAATCTTTCAGGATCTTCAAAAGTGCGCAAATAAATTTTTTTAGGCAATTCAAAAAAACTTGATATAAAAATCAAATCTTTTTCTTTTTGTATTCGAAAAAAATTTCCCGTTTTAATGTGAAAAAAATTTTTTTTGAATCAAAGTTAGGCCAACAATTTATTTTCAAGGCCGACTTGGTGTTATTTTTCTTCCGCGTTCATAATCGAAGTGCGTTCCAAGTACATTTTTCTTCATCAAATATCAGTCTTAGTGCAGAACCTGCAAGAAAAGCATGTATTAATAAACTTGTACGATTTGAGAAAATCCCACGGACAAAAGTCAAAAGTTAAATCTCAGCAGCTCTCACGCTCAGACAAAGTCTACGGGTAAAAACTGCAAAGTGTGAGAAAAAACAAGGGAAAATTGTTATTTTTGACCTTATGACTTCCAGTATTTTCCCAGTAAATCTAGGAAAGTCCCAAGGGTAACCACCCCGAACATTCAGCAAGATAAAGCCTTTTAATCGGTAACCTTTTGCAGCGTACGCCCCTTGAGAAGGCACGACATCTCGACAACCTACCCTCGTATCAGGTTTGTTTCATCTTTCTCATTTCCTCGGCTCGGTTTGGCGCTCTTTGTTTCTCACAAAACATATAGAAATGAGTGAAAAGAGGTATAATTATTCCTAACTTCGGCTTGAAAAGTAATTTTATTCCCATAAGTTAGGTATTCATTTTTTTAAATTATTCTTATTCCTTTTTTTGATTAAGCATATACTGATTTAAATTTCTTAAAACGGAAAACTACTGCGAATGAATTTAGACCTTTATATACCCAAGCAAGCAGTCTTCTGAAAATGATTTTTTTCGTATTCGTTCATCGTTTTGAATGCATCTTCCCGATGCGAGAAATTTTTTTCACAATTTTAAAAATATCCTGAAAAGTTTCCGGAATATCTAATGAAAAACGTTCTTTACCAAAAGAAAAAATTCAAATTTCGGATGTGTGGAACTTGAGGACCACTATGAAAAAAGATTAAAAGTTTCGTTAAAGTTTGAAATTTGACAAACCCAGAGTTCTAACAAATTTTTTCAGCTTCTTCTATCAGCGAATTTATTTCACTTTGAATAAGTTTTTGTTTTGTGACTTTTGAATGATATTGTAGTTTTGAACTTTTACCATTTTTTAAAACTTTGATTCAACTTATTACTTTTTCCTCAAGTCGGTCCATCTTTTTGCGAAGAGCTGAATCTTCAAACATGCTGAAGCTACGGAAGAAAAAATGCAGCACGTCGCCTCATTACATTGGAGCAACTGGAAGAACTGAAGTGGCGGCAAGTGCGCATGTGGGAGGCGGAGCGTCGCCTTAATCCATCGTCGATTGAACTAGTCGAGAACGACATTGCTTCGAACAAAAATTTGAAAACGGCTCGTCCACAAAGTTTCTTTCCTTGAATTGATGCTCTACTCGCAACTATCGCACGGCGACGACTAGATAATGCTATTTGGCTGATCAGGAACGGCCTCCGCCCTCCGTTTTCGTCGACTTTGTGCAATGATGCCCTGCGCGACGAGTACAACCGTTGCTTAGAGCTTCTACTCTTCTATTTTTCTCGGTTTTTCTGTGATTCCAAATATTATGTAAGCTCGTCTCTGGTTCTTACCATACTATGTACCAAACAAGACAAGCGAACACCCGTTACATCAAAAAGGTTGAGTTTTTCTTCGGTTTCGAGTTGTTTTCTGAAACAGAGATCTGAAGTCCATTTGTCACAAGTTTAGGACGGAGGGAACGCAAAAACAAAGTTTTACTTTGATCACCGTTTGTTGAATCTGTAGAACCGTTTGAACCGGTATTGATCCAACTGAAAACTAACTTTCTGGAAATGAAGAAAAATGAGCAACGAGCCGAGCTGCTTAACTTTTAACCCTTGTTGATGGGTTATAAGCCAAACTCTCTCGGTTTTAGGCTCAAAAGTTGCTTGACGGGTCTCATCAGTTGAGGATCGATTCACATCACGTCGGTGCACCTGGACACGGAGCTGGTGAGTTTTTTCCCCTAGCCTTGAGAATTTCTTCCTTCTAAAAACTCCATACTTGGATTTGTGGGAAGTTTTGCCCCGCGCCAAAGGACTTCCTTGCACAAATTTCCATAAATTTTGGCTTTGGGTCTGCTTCTCTTCGTTTTGCCGCCGAATAATTTTGAATAAGAGGCGTGAAATACTATCATTACTGTTGGAACTCCAGGCCACGGACACAAAAAGGAGTTCGGGCCAGCGATGATCCTCTACTACTTGGCGTCGGCGTTTCGAGCGCTCTACCCAAGACTTGACGATGACTTTGTTGATAAGCTCAACTACTATTACACGACTACCATTCGTTAGTTTTTGGTTGCACGAAATGAAGTATGAGAGTAGGTGAAATTGTAGATTTTTATGTACACTGAAGTTGCCGAGATTGCCTTAAAAATCGTCATTTCTTCGAAGCTTTGAAAAAAATTATTTTCTTGATTTCTCCACATGTAGCGATTTGATGAAACCTTATGTACAAGAGCAACGCAATTTAAAAATGTATTTCAGTTGCTTCTTTCGCCCTTCTAGTTTCTGCAAAGCAGTATGTTGGTGAGTGAATTGTTTTCTATTATACGTATTGATTTTTGTTTCCAGGATTCCCTATTCAGTGCTGGGTGCCAGCAACATTCACAGACGCCATGGAGCAGTACACGGAAAATTACTGCTGGGTCCAGAATACTTACTGGGTTCCAATGCAGGTCAGCTCAGTAAAGTCGAAAAAAAACTAGAAAAAAAAATTAATTTGTAGATCTGAGCCATAAGTCCCTTGTTATAAGCTATTTTCCCGTACAGAGTAAATAAAAAAAAACAAAGATGAAACTTTTGGAAGGTGTGTCGATCCAAAAAAAATGAGCTTACCGCAATGAAATTTTCCGGAAACTCGCATTTCAGGAAGATATTCCGCGAGAGATCTACTCCAGACGTAACCGCCAAATTGGTTATTACCAGTGGGTGCCGTTTATTCTTGCCATCGAGGCCTTGCTATTCTACGTCCCTTGTATATTATGGAGAGGTCTGCTGTATTGGCATAGCGGTAAGGTCTTTTTCCGAGTTTTTCCTATTGATGAGTCAAAGTTTAAATAAAAAGACATAAGTTTAGGGATAAACTTGCAAGGACTAGTTCAAATGGCTTGCGACGCCCGGCTCATGGACTCCGAGGTCAAAACGAGAACAGTTTACACGATGGCACGGCACATGCAAGACGAAGTTCAGGTGAGCCTCAAAAAAAGGAGAAACGATTTTTCTGAATATTCTGAGTTTTCCTACTTCATTTTCCGCGTTTTTGCTAAAGATCACCCATCAATTTTTTAAGATACAGCTGTTTTGAAACTCCCAAATAAAACAAGGCATTATGGACGGACAAACATGTTCGGAACTACCAAACGCTATATTCTGTGTGTCACGAGTTGAAATTTCGCCGAACGACATTCCGCTGTTCCGCTGCGTGCATTCGCGAAGCGTCTTTCGAATTTATATCACGCTTACTAATGATTTTCATTGCTGTGGTAGTACAGGAAAGTAAAGTATCTCAAAAAAAGAAAAAAAAAGTTAAAAGCGCGACCAAAATTCGCAAAGGCGCGCAGCGGCACAGCGGAATGTCGTTTGGTAAAATTTCAATTTGTGGCACATAAACTATGTTTATCGAATTTTTTTCCGCTTTTCGTATTGTGATTCTTATAATTTCTTTTTCAAATCAGTGGTGCAAGTACAGAATGATGGAGAAGAATTTGATCCCCCTCGAAACACTAATAACAATTTTCAATGAGTTCATCAAGATCAAGAAATATCAAAAAATAGATTGGTCAAATAAACTTTCAGCTAACTAACATCGACAGAGCAGCTCACAGTCGCGGCTGTTTTTCGAATATTCAAATAGGAGCCAATTGCGGAAGGCATTGTGGCTGCTACGTTACAATGCTGTACATTGGCATTAAAGTACGTGAATTTCCCTCATTTTATACTTATTCATCTTTCGAAAAATTTCAGGTGCTGTACTCGGCGAATGTGCTTCTTCAGTTCTTTTTGCTCAATCATTTACTCGGGTCCAATGATCTAGCCTATGGCTTTTCTTTACTCAAAGATCTGATGCACGAGATCGAATGGGAGCAAACAGGAATGTTCCCCAGAGTCACTTTATGCGATTTTGAAGTGAGTTTGTTTTGTTCAATCACACAAAACAATTTTTTTTCAGGTCCGTGTACTTGGAAACATCCACAGGCACACTGTGCAATGCGTTTTAATGATCAACATGTTCAATGAAAAAAATCTTCTTATTTTTTTATGGTAAAGTTTGATTTATAAAAAAATAAAAAAATTTACTTAATTCGATCAACTTTCCAGTTTTTTTATCAATAAAAAAAGAAAAACTTATAGGTTTTGGTTCTTAACATGTGGCATTATCACAGTATTCAATACAGTCTACTGGATACTTATAATGTTCATACCTAGTCAGGTACAAAGTTCTTGTTTAATTTTATTGTTGAACTGATCCTTTCCAGGGCATGTCGTTTGTTCGGAAGTATCTACGAGTCTTGCCGGATCATCCAGCAAAACCGATCGCTGATGACGTAACACTCAGGAAATTCACGAATAATTTCCTCAGAAAAGACGGTTGGCGTTCATTTTATAATTTGAGAGTCTAACATTACTGAGTATTCAAGTTCAGCCAAGTTTATTTGAGAAACACGCGGTTGAGATGAGCTTGAATCCTTTCTATGCAAACCAAAAAAAAACCAACTTTTGATACAAAAAACTGTTTCACTGTCTTGTAAGGGATTTTCAGTTAAGCTATTAATGAATCGTGTTATCTTCTATCATTGTCGTTTTTCGTGTACTTTTATGTAATCAATCGCCTTTTCCAGGGGTTTTCATGTTGCGTATGATTTCGACGCACGCGGGAGAGCTGATGAGCAGCGAACTGATCCTGGCTCTGTGGCAAGACTTTAACAACGTCGACCGAAGTCCGACTCAGTTTTGGGACGCCGAACACGGCCAAGGAACGCTCGACTGACGCCACCGCAGGCTAGGGAAATATCATTTTATCTAATTTTTTCTTCTTTTTTTGTTTTCTTTCATTCATCAAAAAAAAATAATCTCAAAATCTATCTTCTTCATCTAGTCTTTAAAACCTAACACTATCGATGTGTGCAGAGAAATCGAAAAGCCGGTGCAAATGTCGAAAAGTGATTGATTTCGTGTCTTGCCAATGTATTATGAGCTTTTTTGGAATTATGATAGACTTTTTAAGGACCCACTCCAACTTTCTCACGTCTCTTACGTGTTTTATTAAATCCATTTTCTCAATGATCCTGTTTGCTCTGATTGTGATGATAAAACAATGTAATTTTTAAAAGTATTTTTTTCAAACCTTCCTACTTTCTGTGCTACCTCCGCAATGGAACCACTTTTTTGTAAATCAAAGAATTTCTCTCAAACTGCCATGTTTCCTAAAAGTACAGTAATCCTCTGGAAATTGTTTAATTGACAATCTTGTGAGCCTTCGCCATAATCTTCCGGCAGCGTTAAATTCCGCTTTTTCGTGTCATAGTTTTTATTTTCTGATCTATATTACAAGCTTTAATCTGTCAATAGTTCTAGTCGAAAATTGTCAAATATTCATCTCGTTAGGGTTATTCTTTTAATCTTTTTCTTCAAGTTTGTAACTATGAACGCTATGCTTTCATTTGCTTTTTCCAATATCTCTGATTACAGTTTTTCTGATATTTTCGCACTTTCACGTATATATACAATCGCATCCAATGTCTGCTGGAAAATGTAATAAAAATAAAAATAAATCTTGATGAGCACATTGAAATAAGAAATCATAGAAGGAAACTAAGGAAGTTTTGACAAATAAACTGGGAAACGGGTTTCATTTTGAGAAAATTTTATCAGTTCTTGTTTTTCTTTTTGAAAATGACGTCGTCAAGGATCTTTGTTTACAAATAAAGTTTAAACTGGAAGTCTACAAACTATTCGGCGAACAGGCGTTTTAAGAATAAGAATATAAAAGAGTTTCAAATAGTTTTCACATATTTACCCGTCATCCAACAATGAAATTACTTTTTATCTGTTTTTTCGCATTTCTTTGCTTCGCTACAGTCACTGAAGCTTATAAATACTACAAGTGGAAATTGTCAAGCAGCTCGTTTGACAATGGAGATCTCAGAAGAATGGTGAGTTTTTTGATATAATTTTTCTCACTTCTGTGTATAGCGCTTCACGCTGCTTCAGGACAAAATGCTCAGAGGGTTTCGAAATTCTGCAGGAAAAATGGAGTTTTGATCACCCAGTCGTGTTTTGTTCAATTTTTGCTTTGGATGTATCATAACCCGTATAAACTTGGAATTATCGCTTTTCAAAACTTTTCATGTTTGTGCACCCGACCGAGAGCTGTTCTACGTGTAACGGTATAAAGTGGTCTTAGCAAGTTAGGTCATGTTGTTTGAGCTTGAAGTTTTCTATCTATCCAGCTGGCTATAGTTAAAAAATCCTAAATCAAAAGTCCAAGACCCTTGTTCAAACTGAGCAAATATTTCTGTAGGCTCTCTGTCTTTTTTCATAATTGTGTCAATATTTTCTAATTTTTCTCTGACCAAACTTCTGAGTTGACTTTCAATTGTTTTTTTTTCAGTATCGCTATGGGATGTATGATCAAGGTCTTCGCAACGTTATGTATCAGCCCTATGGCTACGGCTACAACTACGGCCGAAAATAACCATCTCTGTATAAGTTTCAAGAATAAAAATAATTTATTTGTTCTCTGAAAATTGGAAAACGCACCAAACAAGAAAAAGCTCAACAAGAGAGCCAATTTGAAGAAGTTCCGAGCTTCAACCCTTTTTTGTTTCCGCAATCCGATTCTCTGGGTCCGTTCCGGCAAAAAAAAGTTGGTCACGAACTTCCACTCTTCCAAGTTTTTGAAATAATCCAATATAGTTCTCATTCTCGTGCCTTCTGACCATTTTCACAAAAATTTTCCGCTTTTTTGGAGTCATCCTAAATGGCTCATTAAAAACAGGCGGGCTTTATTTTCTCCTTGGCTGCTTAGGCTCTCGGATATTTTTCTCCATCCTCTGCCCTCAAACCAAAAAGTTTCAAAATATTTTCAAGTTCGTTGACCCATCATCCAACATTGAACGCTCATGAGCAACGAGTCAGTTGCCAAAAAAATTAGCCACTATTCGGGGATGCAGCAAACCAAACGCGGCAATGTGTCGACAATCGAGTCGCGTCACGATCCCTTCCCTCTCTCCTCCCATCAACCAAATTGCTTTTTTTTTTGATAATTCCACTCTCCAAAAACAAACTCAGTGTGCATACAAATAGGCTCGAAAAGTTCCGCTTTCTGGGAATTCGACAACTTATTAAATCCCTTTTTGATTGAAATAACGTGATTTTTTTTATTTTGCTCTGAAGATTAGTTTTTTTTTCTTAGAACTGTGTAACGCTTAAAAAATACCTTCATGATGTTTTTGAGACTAACAAATACCTACCAGCAATAATAATTTTTTGAGCCGTTGTGATTACTATATTTTTTTCGACCTAAATCGAATTTTATCGACACAAATATATAGAATCGTTTATATATTGGTTTCTTGTTTTTCCTATGGAAAGTAAAGGATGAATTTTTTTCGAAACATATGATTATAATTTTTTTAATTAGTAGAGCTGGTTTTATTAGTTTCGCCTTAACTTCTGATAATTCATTTCAAATCTTCTCATTCTCTTTCAAACATTTTTATTGAACAAGCTCCGCTAATGAAGAAAAATTTTATTTTTCTTGAAAAAGGATACGTTTGTACTCTTTCTATGTGTCAAGAAAAAAATAAAAAAACAAAAGGTCCGCCAAAACTTTTTCCCCTTTTTGGTCTTGGTGTCATTTTTCAAAGCTTATTTTTTTCGGCAAAACAAAAATTGTCTCTCACTTCTTTTTTTTGATTTTTGTTAGAATAGAGGCTTTTTTCATAGCAACCAAAACAGAAGGACTACTTGACAAGCTCATTTTGCCCTTTATACCCCATCCCATCAATTGAATGGCAGAGGCTGGTTTCTTTTTCTAAATTTAGAAGCAGAGAAGGACCAATAATCCGTTCGCAATTTCATTACTTATGCTCAAACTCACTCAACAACTTTTCGGCGCTGTTTGGTTTGCTGTTAGAATGTTTCTGATTTAATTTTTCGTTTTCTGATTGTTTATGAAAAATTTCTCGCGCTTTTTTTTCTTTTGTTCACAACCAAAGCTTTACTGTTAAACATTTTTTTTTTCGTTATTTCCATTTTTCTAAATTTATTCACAATTTGAAGGTGTTATGCGATATGGCCTAATTTGGTGGCCATTCCTTCTAAGGCTGCTAGAAAGCGGCGCCTCAACCTTCAACTTCACCTTGTACATGCCTCCGTTCAATGAGAGTGAAAAAATCTATCAGCTTTGTACGGATTACAACGAAAATTTGTTTCTTCACTCGAATTTTGAGCATCCAACAGTAAGTCAACAGTTCGAAAATCAGTTTTTAAATGTTTTCGTTCAAGGTTACATTCTATTTGGAAAAGTATATTTTATGTTGGCCGGATTACACGAAATTCGTCCCTAAAAAGCATCATGCCCTTGTCTGGTTCATGAAAGCTTTGAGGTACGTTGATCAAATATTTCTACTTTCAGGGATCAGAATGTGTTCAACCAACAAATTCGTCAAGATCAATCTTTTCATGTCCAACGACCATCGCTCACGTTTTCAAATCTTTCGAAAATAATGCTTTTCAGGGGATGCGAGGTGAATCAAATATTCACGCACAACAAGCACAAATATGATTACAATCGGGATTTTCAAAGGCGTTTTTTGAAATATTCATACGCCCTGGTATTTTTCGAAAAAAAATAAGCGATACATTTTTCTTCAGATATGTGATAGAGGCAGTCAAATACCTCAGGAAAACCATTTTTTCCTTTACGTTTATTCTTCACTCTTCAATATATTATATCAAACCAGAAATGATGACAGACAGTAAGTTCAAGGATTCCTGTTAGAAAAAAACTTGACTTCAGACACGTTTGTGATGAAATTTCTGCTGTTTATGCAGATTTATACGGTAGATGTTATGTTCCTCATGTCGAAAAAAACGACAAAAATAAAAATCAAAGAGGTTGATTTTTTTAAATTATATAAATGTAATAGAAGTTTCCAGAGATGCAACGGGCCTTCCGCTCCACTACTCAAATTTCAGGACTTTTTCCAAAGATTTTCCAGAGGTTAAACTTTAAATTCGAATAATGCCAATATAAAGTTCAGGGTGTGACGCTTTCGAAGAATTTATCGCTCAAAATAATTCACTTTTTAATTTCGGTGTCACGCTCACCAATGATCTCGTCTACATGAACCTCTTAAGGTATTCTGTTCTGATTACCTTTTCGAAAGACTTATTCAGCTCCCAACTGGTTTCAAATATTCACTCGGATTCAGAACTACCTTCACTTGTCCTAAAAGTGAGATTAAACGATTTCTCAAAAATGATTTAATTCAGACACGTCTTTTACTTCAACATTTTTCCTTGGCTGCGATCAAGCTGTGGCAACAAATGCTCGAAGTGAAACAGTAAACTGATTTCTTGTTTTGAAAACTTTTTCCTCATAACAATAGAAAAAAAAAATCCCCAGAGGAGGGTTTGTCTTTTTTTCAGATGCCGCCTTGAGACACAACAGCTTTTCTCGGACTCTTTTCTAAATGAAACTGAAGAGGAAAAGTGAGAAAAATAAGAACGAACTGGAATACAAAGATTTCTGTAGGGCGATCCGGATGAGCACGCTAATTTCTCACAATTGCTGTCCTGTCAACAACATGCACATTTGCGACCTCAATAATGAGCGGCGATACCAGTTTTGACTGTCTTTTCGACTCCTGACAGCTCGAATTTCAGAAATTTGGCTAATAACGCTCAGAAGGGGTTTTACATTGAAGGCGGCCTTCTAATTGCAATTTGTTTCAACACTATTTTGCTGGCTTACCTTTTATTGAAGGTGAGAAAAAAGTAAAGAAGCTCCTTTTGATTTTTGATATTAAGAAACATTTTTTAAACGAAAAAAATATTGAAAAAAAGGGCTAAACTATTGAAATATGAATACTCGAATTTATCATTTGATTATTTATTAAATTGAAAAAAAGAAAAATTAAAGTCTATCAGAAGCCAAAGGCTTTCTGTTGAAAAAAACCTTTTTTTCATCTGATTTCAATAAAAAAACGGAAAACTCAAAAAGAATTTTTTTCAGACTCGACGGAATCTTTCGACAGCCACTGTTCTTTTCGTCTTCAATATTATGTTTTTCAAATATCCTTTTTTTATGTTTTCCTTCACCTTTTTCTTTTCGGACTTTCTAGGAAATGACCCATATGGAGCAGTGAATGAAGATGTGAGTTTTTTTTTTTCAACGAAACTTTGGGTTATTTTCAGTACCAAGAGAAATCACCAGAATTGGTGATTGCGGAAACGCTTCAAACACATTTGTTTGCTTCGGCTGAATTTCGGCATGTTTTTTTTTGAATCACCTCTTGGAAAGAAAGTGGGGGCTCAATTTACGTCTAGCTTTTTAACAAAAAAAAATATTGAGACCAAGAGATCGGATAAAAAGAGAATGGAAACTATAAATTAATTTTCAGAAAACATCTTATACAAGAAACGTTGTATTCATTGGCGCAAAACGGCAGTCTTACGGGTTTAATTCATCTTCTTGTCCTTGTACTAGTAAGCTTTTTTTTGCAAATTTTTTTTGAAAATCCTGATTTACAGGTAGTAATTAATCGGTCGATGTCCGGAAAATCCATTCATCTGTCTCGTTTATCAGTTATAAGCGTTTTTGCCTGCGTTTGGATTTTTCTTATTGCTTCACATGCTATGTTCTCTACGATGCAAGTGAGTTTTTTTGTTTTTCATTAATTTGATTTCTTAAAGTTTTTCTAGTTAGATAAAAATAACAAAAAGAATTGAAACTAAATTAATATTCAAAAAAGTTCAAACTAAGAACTCTCATATTCTTGTAGATTTATTCTCTCTTGGAGGAGTCCCTCAGTCTCACTTTCCCGTCAAACTCATTGCCTTGTCGTTTTTTTTTGTTTTGCGGCCGATGAGATGAACCGATTTGCAGATGAGCGCCATACAGAATCTTGACGAGCTGTTTTTGACGTTGGCTAAAGGCCGAGGATCACTTAAGTGCAATCGGTGAGATAACACACTTGAGCTAATGAACTCCAAAGAAATCTCTTTTCTCAAAGAGATTTCTTCATTCTGATCTCATCCGCCTCCGTTTTCTAATTACGATTTGCTTTACAGGACCCTACATTCTGGATACGAGGAAATTGCGTCTCACTGTGATCGGACTGCAGTGTTTCACGCTTTCGGCGCATATCTTCTTCGGGTATTGCTATGAAATCGAAAGATTAAAAATAAAACACATTATATTTCGCCCTCAAACGGCTAGAAAGTTTCAAATAAAAAAATTACGGAGGTTTTAATCTGCATAACCTGTAATCCCTAAAAAAACTCGCTTTGAAAAATTTTTTTCTTCTTGGAGAAACTGATTTTTGACGTTTTGGGTTTTAATTGTTTCTCTCAGTTTTTCTAAAACTAAACTAAAAAAAGTTTTCAGGGTCATACAATGTTTACCGTTCTTTTCTTGTCAGCTTCTATCATCATCTTTGTGATAACTGTTACTTATCACCTTAAAGTCAGGCGCCAACACGAGATCGTACACACCGAACTGCGGTATTTTGCATATCTTCATTTTGACAAAAAAAAATTGAAAATAATTTTTTTGCTCTTTTAATGGATTTAGTCCAAAAGTTTGTGGTTTTCCAGTGCACAATCGCCTCATCGCAGACGCGAGAGGCTATTCCACACTCTCATCTTGTCGATCGTCACGTTTTTCTTGTCCGTCATGGGCCAAACCTACATCGAAATCGCCGTGTTTTGGGTCAATGAGCGCGAGGATATTGCTACTTTGTCAAAATGGTTTTTTTCTTTTCCCGTGTTTTTTTTTGTTCGATTGGATTGATGAAATTATATGTTGCCGGTTCACAGGAAGGATGATCAGAACAATGAGAAAAAGGATTATTTTGAGAGCGTAGTAGAGCTGATAAGTATTATATTGTCAAGCTGTTTTTGGAAAATCACGATGATTTTTCAATAAAATTCAAAAACTTTTGGGAAACTGAGGAACAGAAGTAAAATTTCAAAATTCACGGATGAAGTGAGATATCATAAGATTTCCTATAAAATCAATTTTAACTTTATAGAAAAATAATATGTCTTAAACTAATGCTTGACAGGTACCACTACGCTCGAATTTTGGCTTTTGTCGATCCTGTTCTGAACCCTTTGATAGTTGTCGCCAGAACACCAGCTTTAAGAAGACAGGTACGTTCCATTCGGAATTTTGAACTTAATTTCAAAATTAAGCTACGGTCGCAATGGACAAGTCTTAGATCTCGGGCTTCTTCCAAAACACGTTCCAGAGATGGAAACAGCAGGGGTGACAAATCTTCTTCAAGGTTTTGAACTTTTGTAATCTGTTAAAACTGGATCGTTAGAAAGTTGTTAAGAAGCTCAAAACGGAAAAACGTGAGCTCTCGGAAAAAAGAGCTCGAAGTAAACATGCCGCTCAAAACGGATCGACCTGTAAGTTGAAAATATTTTATAGTTTGGTTTTCTTTTTATTTTTTTTTGCTTCGCACGTTTTCGGGTCATTTGCAGTGGTGGTATTCAGTGAGACTGATTTCGGAAAACCCAAAAAATAAAGGTCTGCAAACGGAGCAGTGTCGCCCACAAAAGTATCGTGGTGCTTAATGAATAAGATTTCCGCTTTTTGTTGTGAGTTTGCTTTCTATCTTTCGTTTTTCATTTTTTTCCGAATCATTTTTTTGGTTGCGGCTGCTAATTCTTTCAGAAGTACAAAAGTAACTTTTTGGAGCTGCATGACGGTCGAATCATAAAAAAAAAATTTCAAAACTTATATAGATCGAACTGAACTTAATTCACAGTTTCAAAATTACAGATAACAAGAACGTGTTCCTTGCGCAGAAGCCAAGATTCGCAGACGCACAACTCAGTAGTTTGAACCTTCCATGTAAATCCCCTCAGTCCCCTTAATGCGTGTTTTTTCTTGAAGATCTCGTCCAACTTGTCAATCAATAATCAATTCAGTGATGCTCTCAATATTTTTCGAACTTGCATGCTTTCGAATAAACTGTTTCAAAAACCTGTCGAAAAGCTTTTCGTATCCTTAAAAAAAATTAAAAGACAGTAAACTTGTTTTTCTCGGTAAGTCAATACAAACCATAACACCAAACTGGCTGCTTACAATTCCAATTATGTTTTTTCTGGACATTTGCTTGAAATTCTCGCCCGCCTGCGATGATAAACGCCGCTCGTCGTCTTAGCCTATCCCACGCATCAGAAATCAAACGAAAATGACGCATCAGACTTGATTTATTCCTTCTCAAGCGGAATGATAAAATCTAGCTAGCTATTTTCTCATCAAATTGTTGAAAAATGCTGTCAAATGCCGCTTGTTCTGAGATCGAAAAGAAAAGTCGCGACAAAAGTTTTTCTGAAATTTTTTCCGCGAAGTTCAGTAGCTTAATTATGTCGCGGACCGTTGGTTTTCACTTTTTTCTATTCGCAACAAAAAAATCAGCAAAAACTTCGGCCTTATATATCAATCTGCTCGTGGGCCAAAGAAGGAGTTTTTGAAAAAATTTTCAGCGAATGGCAAAACCCCATTTAGAACAGCTCATGAAGATTTTTGATTTCAAGAAAAACGGGAAAATTTTTTTCACGCCTGGCCTCTTTCATTTTTTTAATTGTTTCTTACCCATATTGGCCTTTCCCAGACATTCTGCATACTCTAGGTTTCGATGACTTCATCGAGAGTAAGTTTTGCAGATTGAAGAACGTTCTAAGTTTAATTGCTACTCTTTTGCTTTTCTCTGATTTCATCCGTTGAGCCTCACATTTGGGTCTTATGAATATTCTGATCCTCTCAAAGTTCAGGATGTCGAAAAAATCACTGAAATTGAGTTCAGGGGAGAAAGATAAAATATTCTGTTTGCAAATGTTTCTTTTCATCGCTTGTTTCAAAATCAAGCTTAGTCAGATGTTGGCATCTCTGCAAAGCTCCTTGGCAGCGACAGGAAGCGAGTGATCGGACCTCTGAAGCCAAACTGGGTCAGATTGAAACGAGGCCGCTCTAGCCGCCGCAGGCGACGAAGGAGACCAAGAGCGGGGAGAATCAGCCGGTGGCTGCGGCGTCGGTGACGGCGGCGTCGGCGGATTTCGAATCGGAGGACCGGTGGTTGAGAAGAAAGACAGGAGGAAGGCCGTTCCACGAACTCCGCCCACCTCTTCGTGTCAACTTATCCTTATCTCGCAGCCGACCCACCCGAATCGACAGCACGGCCTCACGCCGCCTTTTACTTTCTGTTTCCAGAGATGAAGCACCTCGGCTTGCTTCTGCTCCTTGTTCAAGGTCTGATTTTTTTTTTGTTTTCTGTCGAAATTCATATCTCGATGAAGCTTTTTTTATGCGCGACAAGCTCAATTTCTCTTTTTTTCGTGATTTTTCTGAAAGTTAGTTCAAATTATTCGATCATGCTTGTTGATATTTTCTAGCATCTTTTTTAATTTTTTCAGGATAGTTTCTTTTTTTTCTTTCTAACTAAATCTCAACTTTTTTTCTCCAATTTCGTTCAAGACCAAGTTCATCAGCGTTTTTTTGAGATAATCCTTAGATTTTCAATTTGAGAAATTTTTTTATCGCATTGTTTCCCTTTGAATTCTTTTTAAACAACGTTTCAAATCTCTTTTGAATTTTTTTGCAAGGATTCATAATATCAGTCGACTCTTAGTTCTTTTTAGAATGCACTGCCTCTGTTTTTTCTAGTAAATTTGAACTTTGAATCAAAAAAAAAATTTTTTTCAAAACGGAGCGTTACTTTATTGAAGCTTTCTTTTTTTAGATTTTGAATAGATCAAATTTGAAAAAAAGGCTATCTACTTGTGTCCATTTTTGATCAAACTGTCTTGAGTTGATTTCAGGAGATAATAGTTTGTTATTCAAAACTGTTTATTTTGTTTATTCCCTTTTTTTGAAGTTTTTTACCGACTATCTCGACTTAGTCTTTTTTTTCTCCTAGAATGATCTCTGCCCTTTTTTCCATTTTGAATTAGTGAAACACTCAAACTGGACTTACCCCTCTCTTTTCAACCTATTCATATAGACTCGACTCAAGCGAAAAAAAGTCAACCCTGGCGATCCGCGCAAAAAAGAAGCCTCGACCACAAGAAGGAAACAAAACCAGTTTAGGCAGTCCTGGGTGCGGTTCACATAAGCAGTCATCCACAAAAAATGACTTTTATGGGGTTTCCCTTACAAGTCTCATCGGGCAAAGGCTCCGGATCCAATTCTTATTGTAGTTTGAAGATGATTGATTTGAAAGGAGTCGTGGAGTTTCAATCTTCAAACCATTTCGCAATAGAAAAGTCAAGCGCAAGCCAGGAAAATTTTTTTCGTTTTTTTTGTCGGCATTCGCGCTTTTACAAAAACACAGCTTCCAATCTTTCAAACACCTAAAAATTTTTATAAGGTCACACTTTCAGAGTTTGCTTTATTAACTTTTTTTTCCTAAAATGTCCAAATCAAACAGAGTTAAATCAGGAGATATTCAAGCACTAATACGGGCATTGCCGTACGTTATTGACAAAAAGTTTCCCTCTTATTCTCATCGAGAACTTCCACAAACTTTAGGATACATTTAAAGTTTTTAGCTTTTTTTTATTATTTGTTAGATTTTCTAGACATTTCTTTTCACTCGCCCAATTATTTCGTTTGCAAACGTTGTAAAATATTATTGTAGACTATGTTTTTTCCCAGTGTCGGTTTTATATGTCGATTCTGGCCCTTTTGAATAACCCATCTCATTTCAAGGATTCTAGATCGTGTTCATTGTGAAAAACAGGTTTAAAGACATCGGAAACAATTGAAAAATTCTGCGTTGAAATTTTGGGAGATGAATAGTGCGATATCGGGGAAATCCGTGAAAACGGTCGAGAATCTTTATGATGCTTTGGAAGAGCTGAACCGGTTGACGATTCCAATCTCGGCGGCTTTCATTCTTGGAACACAACACCGCAAACCGTTTCACGAGAATAAATCCGAGTACATTCCGAGGAAAAGATAAAAAACATAGAATCGTAATGAATATTCTGTAGGCAGTTGATTATGTGAAACAGTAAATATTTGTGGAATTCTGTATGACTTACTTCATTTTTTTTAAGTTCCTCCACCCGTGGCGTCTTTTGCAACCTTGAAGAGAAAGTGTCTTTTTTCAGGCGGATTAACCTGCTTCCCCACTTCGCAAAGGTCGTATCAGTACGGAACGCCGACGCAGCAATTTGCTGGGGTAAATTTTCCGGTCAATTATTTTTCTAATCAACCATCACAAGTATCACTGATATTGAGAATGCTTTATGATACCGTGAATGCACTATTCGAAACAATTTTCCTAACAAATGAATTGTGTTCACCTGTTTATTAACAATCCGAATTTCAAAACTATGCATGCGAAAGTTGGAAATATTTCCTGTTTGAAAAAAAGTTACCAAAGGGCAAAAGTACTTAAAAACCAAATTTCCGCAACCTCATTTTTAAGTATATTCATACTATTTCGAAAAAAAATCCCTTGATCTTTAAAAAAATAATTATACTCGGCAATCGTTTTAAAACAGACAGAGAAAAAAAATTGGAAAAAATTGTAAAATAACAGATTTTTCATTTTGAAAATGAGGCTAAAGCAAGAATGCATGCGCTCGGCTTCAAATAACCATTAGCGTGTGATGTGAAGGAGTGATGACGTAACAGGAATGGTGCACGCTCTAACCAGGTGTCAAATGCAGTGCACTCCACAATGCTGCGGTTGTTCTCAGGCGCAACAGCCCGTTGCCGTCCAGCCGCAGGTCGTCGCCGCTGGAGCTCGAATCGCTCCTGCTGGCCACAATCAGCCAATTCCAGTTCAAGGCAGCTCTTTTGAGTGTTAGTTCTTTCCTTTAATCCAATTTATCAATGAAATATGTGAGAATAAACTGGGTAGATGTGAGAATTGTTTTAGCCTTTTAATACTAGCGACAGAACCAAATGTTCAATTATAGAATTGGCAGTCTCAAGTGCAGCATTATTTATTCTGTTCAAGCCATCCGGATTCAATCATTTTTGCTAAACTTTCTGTCTCTTTCTGAACGTATTGTTAGAATTCTTCTTTTTTCTCATCTTGCGCTGGTTCATTCGGAATTAAAGGAGTAATAAGCCCAAAAATTTTGACTTTAAAGTGAAAAAAATCGACAGGAAGTTTTGAAAATTGTTCTCTCATTGATCTTTTGATATAAAAAGGAAGAAACTTGAATCATTATAAGAAGCAGTAGAATAAGCTTTATACAGCCGATTAATATCCACGTGCCCATAAAAAGCGACCATAACGGTGCGCCTAAGCTGAATGTGATCTATTTTCTTCGGTTTGAAGAAAAGAGGTGAATCACAGCGGGAATTCTTGTCTTTTCATCCATTTCAAAGGCAACACCCGTATCGTTGACCTCATCCTCTCAAATCCTTCCTCCAATTTTGGATCGCAGACAAAATTCAATCGCAAGTATTATGTTTTGGATATTTGGGTAAAATTGTTTTGAATCTTTCAGCATCTTACCAAAATAAAATTATATTCAGGGAAAACCTACTAAATTGGAAAATTTTAATGGATTCTTGGTTTAAAAGGGAAGTTGATCTGAAAGACGGAAAAAAGTGGATTTGAAGGGTCTGTCGGCGTCAAACGGGAGACATGTCTGGTTGCACTTTAACTTGCGCGCAATATTTCGCAAAGAAATTCCAGCGATTGGTCACTCCAACGATCCGATTAATGATCTTTCCCGAATTAGCAGAGTGACTGGCCATGTCTGCTTCACTTCTCGTTTTTTTTGTGATTTCCTTGAATGGTTAAGATGCTTGAAATTTTTAAGAAGCTTGATAGACAGGGTGGATTTTGGTAGGGAATTCATTCAGATAGGCGTAAATATTGAACAATAAAAAAGAAATTTAATCAAAAAATGATTTGAAAAATATAGCCGGTCCAATTTTCTCATTTTTATGAATTTGAAAAACAAGCTCACGAGTGTGTAAGGTGAGCATCGCAGATATGGTTCAAACTTCTGTGTTAGGTAGTCTCAGATATGAGTACTCATGAAAAAAAAAAGAATTATCTGCTAAGCGTCATAGGGTACCGAGAAATAGACTGTTAAAACTGTACAAGAAATGCTCAAAAACGAATTCTCATTGGGTTTTTTTGTAAAAAAAAGTTTCTCAACATGCAGTGAATAACAGTAGACGTTTTAGTATTAGAAAAACCGAAGAGGATCAGTTTTTGAGCCTTTTGCGTACATCCTCGAGAAGCTATTCCTCAGTACCCTAAGGAGATTTTTTTTTAATTTTCGAGTGCTCACACCTAGGACTATCTACAAAAAAAGTTTGGACCAGACTTGCGATGTTCACTTCACTCATTTTCCTTGTCAGAAATCTTTTCCAGATATCTGACACTATGAGAATTTTCAGCGCTCTTAGGACAGAAAGTTGCATTAGCTGAATTCACCGCTGATGGCTACAATGCTGAAGGAGGTGGTCCTGTCACCTCAGGTCAATTCTTTTCAACACAAAGCCTTCAGCAAAAATGTTTCAGGAAGTGCTTTGACTTGCAACTTTGACGGACGGCCATGCTGTTGGGCCAACGTACCTCCTCCAGAAGATCAACTTGATTGGCACACTGCCAGCGGAGTTCCAACGCAACTCCAAAATCGCAATGTTCCCATTCCAAGTAAGTTCATTTGAAGAAACCGAGCTTTGTGAAAAAAGAAATATGTTCTCACGATGATCTCACGTCATCGAACTACTGGACTTTCATCTTTTTTTATCGTGTTCCTCGCGCCGCAAGAACTCAATTTCACTGGAGAGTGACCTGAGGTCAATCCTTCCTTCTGCGGAAAGTAGCCGAAAAATCGAAAGTTTTATGAAAGCCAATCCCCGTCAACATTCTGATAGGAGGGGAAGGATGGTCTCTCTTGGTCTAACTCAAAAAAAAAAAACGATTTTACAGCTATCATCAAAAGTATTTTTGTTTTTTTTTTGAGATTTTGTCTTTTTTTTTTAATTTTGGAAATCGTTCCAACCTTGTCGACAATTTAGCTGGCAGCTACCTCGTGGCTTATGCAAAAGGTGCCGCTCCGTCGGATGAAGCTCAATTTGCTTCTTGCTCCATCGGCTGTGCCTCTAGCGATATCATCGTTCGAGCCAAGTGAGCTCATCAGGAAGAGTCAAACGGAAGGAAAGAACTTTTTCAGACATTGGCAGTCCGAAAACGTGCTTTTGCAAGTATGCCTTCGAGAATCTTTCCCAACCAACGCCGACCGGAATCCTCTTCTCAACTGCCAAGAATTCCCGAATGTTAATGGAATGGGAACCACCGAAGTCGTTCTTCCAAAGACTTCCCTCGTCGATGTGAGTCAAATGAATGAAAAAAGAATGAGAAGGTTTCTCAGATAGTTTTCGTGGCTTCGAACTTTGTGGGTGAGCAAGGAGATATTGCTCTTTTAGACGACATCGAGGTTTCATATGATCGAAATGGGGAAGAATGCCAGAATCAGGTGAAAAACGCAAGGCACACACTTTTCAAAAAGCTGTTTAGTTCGAAGAGGTTGACCAAGAAGTTGATCAAGAAAACCTGGGAGAAACTTCTGCCAACGCTGGAACTCAAACTCGCACCGCTGCTCAGGGCCAGAAAACCTACAACCATTGGGTATTTTATTTGTTGATGTTCATCACTTTTGTAAAAGAAAACCTCCATTGTGACGTTTAGGGCCCAAAAAGGGCTATACATCAAAGTTTAGGCGAAAACGCTCACTATTTTCTTATGCTATGCTATTTTCTTGTTTTCTCCTTCTTTGTTTTTTTAAAATTTCTTTTTTTTGAGGAAGGAGCGACTGAGCAAGAATCAGCGAAAAAACGCGAAAAGCTTGAAAGAATTCAAGGTGGTGAGGGTCATTTGGTACCAGCTAGCGAGCGCTTCGGTTCCCAAGGCTTCCGCGGCGGCGAAAAGGCGTTTGGCGGTTCATCTGACGGTAGGAGAATATTATTGTGTGACTAGACTTTGAGAGATAACTAGATCAATCGCACATCTCTCAGTTATCAACAAAAAAAAAGAGAGACACAAAAATTATAGGATCAGCCTCAGGAGGATCTTGGGGAGCCGCTGGAGCCAAAGAATCTGTTCAAGTTTGGCCAGGAAACGCTGCAGTTGGTACCGATCATGCTGAGGAAACTGTCTTCACCAGTGTTAAAACGTATTTTAAAACGTTCCAAGTTTATCAAAAGTTATACAACTCAGAGCAAAACTTCCTGATGGGAAAATTGTTGCCAAGGGCGCGAAGACTGCTGATTTTAGCGAATCGATTTGCAACGCGACAAAATGTGACTTTGAAAAACGGTGAGAATTACCATTTTTTTGAGAAATTTTTTTGAAAAAAATTCAATTCTTTTTGTTTTTGAACATTCGAACTTGATAAACAAGTATATTTGAGGAAACACTTGCAACTACGTCGATGCTCACCAAAAACAGTCAATCCGAGGCCTCACTACTAAGTTCCGAGTAGTCAGCGGCCAGTTCATGAACAGAGTTACTGGAGTCAAAGAAAGCATTGGTTAATAAAACTTTCTATTCTATTTTGATGCGGAAAATTTTCAGAAGGAGATTATTATGCTGCCACTTTCTTGTTCCCACGAGAAATGGCCGGACTTGAAGCTACAACTGAACCTTTCACGGAAGTGTCTCGTCTGCGATTCCAATACTACGAAGGAACTCATGGAGTTCAACTTAAAGGTAGGAAACTCGAAATGTGCGGCGAGTGATTACTCGAATTTTACTTCTTTCCATATGAGAGCTGCCAGAACTCTAGGACTGCCAAGAAGGGCCTTTTTCGAGTAATTTTGGGACTGCCAAATAAAAGCTACTATCATGTGACTGCAAAATGAGAGCTGCTATCATGGAACTGCCAAAAAAATTGTCATTTACCTGTAACTGTAATCATATAAACTAATACATAAACTTCTCAAAAAAAAAAAAGTTTCACACTGTCTCGCGGATCATGTTGAGGCTGTGTTCAAAGATTTTCTCTAGACAGCGGGTAGACAGATAGAAAAATCGTCTGCGACAATTTTAAATTTGTCAAATGATCGGGTCAACGTGGAGCTGTTTCCAGGATGCTGCTCTACAATCGAAAACTGTCCTTTTAGTTCTGATCGTTTCGTGACAGTATCAGACCGTGTTTGGAAAACGGCTTCATTCAAATGTCCGAAAGGAACTGACAAGGTGATTTGAAAGATTAAGATACATTCAACGTCGTAGTTTCAGGTTATCTTCCTTTGCGAAAACACGAGAACCAACCAGGGAGCTTGTGCTGTTGATGATTTGGGTCTTTTTGAAGCCGATGGATCATTGAAAGAAGCTAAGCCAATGTGCTAGTACCACAAAAAATATGATTTTTTTTCTTCTCATCAACCCATAACACCAATACAGTTTCCTTCACAATTTTTATCATTCGCTCAAATTCGCCATATTGAATAATTATATCATTTTATTTTTTTTTTTTTCAAGTTCCCTGTGTGCATTAATTCCCCGTGCAATACCCCATTTTATGCTCTCAAACTTTTTTGCCCGTCTCACTCCAATAGTTGCTTTCTTTTACGATTTTGTCTGCTGCTCAGGCTTATTAGCTCTTTTTTGTGAATTTTTCTCAATTTGCTCATTGTTGGTAATAATATCATGTCTTTCAAAATTAGTGACAGAAATGAAGTTTTGTTGAAGTTCAGAAAAATCACAATAAAATAGATTACGTTTTCTCTTAGTGTGTAGTATCAAACGTCTACGTCTTATTTTTTTAAAAAACAGAACCCGTTTTTTTATTGACAGAAAAAGTGGTTCATCTTTGTCTTCGGTTGTAAACAAAAAGGATTTTTAAAATTATTTCGTGGCTATGCCTTTTTTTATAATTAAACCTATGAAAAACTTTTAAAAAAACATTCATAAAGTCGAAAAAAAGAAAAAAATCGTTTCATTTTAGTTAAGAATGGGTGTGAAAAAAGAATTCAGAATTTTTTTTCGGAAGATTTTTAAGAAGAGGTCTCTTCACTAAAAATGTCTCGCATAGCTTCTATCAATTTTTTTTTCTTCGCAAAACATGTTGCGTAGTTACTTCGAACGTGCCGTCCGTTTGGTGGTTTATTCAACTCTTACCGATCAGTGGTAAACAACGGCGCAAGGTTGGTTGTTTGGCAGAGTCAAGGGACCTAGCCAGAGACGCAGCGTGTATATTCATTCATTGGCAAGCGGCTCCACCCTGCTGCTTTCTGGCTTTCCCAACTTTACTACTAGCTCTCGCTTTTTCTAAAAATGAAGGAAGACATTTAAACTTTTTCCAATTTCTGTCTTCCGATTTTTCTATTAAATTTCATAAGTTCACTCACAAAAAGCATATTTATAGTGTTAAATATATGTTTGTTTGTTGTTCTCAAATTCTCTGTCGTTGAAACTTTTAAAAAATCAACAGCATTATTGAAAACCATGAAGGGAAATTTTTGATCGCGATCTTTTGAGTTGGAATTTTTTGTTTCGCTAATTTTTCTTTCATTTCTACTTTTCTATATTGTTTATTTTAAAAAAAACAACTTCAAGATTCTGCTATTTTGTTTTAGTCAAACTATTGGAAAATCCAGCAATGACTCGTGATAGCAGTTTTACCATTTCGAAATTTGAATATCATGATTCATCGTGTCGTGTTATAACCTCATAAAAATCGAATTGTCAAAAACTTAATGTAGTATCGAATAATTTTTGGTCCTGAAATTTCTTTGCTTGTAAAATTCTCAAAAATAGCTTAAGGTGCTGCGTCCCTTCTATCATTATTCATAAAAGAAACTCAAGCGCCTGGAAACCTTCTTTGAAATTTTCGATCAAATTACGTTTCGAACTGACTCGTGTTATTTCATTTCGAACTTTTAAAATGTAGGAATAATATTCTTCTTTTTTTTCCAGAATGAAGTTGCACGGGAGCTTCGGCGATGAATATGAAGACAACGACTTGAATAAGAAGCTCTACCGGTTGATCCCGAGTCAAACCCAAGACATTGTAAGTTTTCTTCAAAATCATTCCTTTTTTCAAATGTTTGATTTCAGATTGCTACGGCTCTTTTGCTGGTTGTTTTGCCTTTGGGTGTGCTTTTGCATCTCTTCTATGTACTTTCAACCTGGTTTCCTGCTTTCGGAGAAGGTTTGGTGCCAATTATTGTTCGGTCATTAGTGTTCAGCTTCAGCGTGGGTCATTCGAACATCAATCCTGTTGTTTTTCGCCTTTAATTTGTACTCCAACTGGTTCTTCATGGTCCGTGTGGGACCCAGTGGAAGGAATACCATCCTTCCGAACGTTGTAAAAGCAGGATTTAGGTTATTTTCAATTATTTTTTCGCCGGACACTCTGAAATTTAAGATACTGTCATGCCTGCCACACAAACGCCCCTCCTAGAGCTCATCATTGTCCAGGTTTGTATTATTAGTTTATTTATGAACTGGAGAAAATGTTACACAAGTTTTAAATACATAACTAGTATTCATTTTGCAGTTTGCGATGTTTGTGTTCTTCGCCGTGATCACCATTGCTCATTTGGAGCTGTCTGTGTAGGACATTTCAACCAAAGGTTTAAATATTTTTGTTGTAACATTTTTTTTCGATTTATTGATAAAGCGTTTAAATTCAAAATTTACAGAGAATATTAAATTTTCAGAGATTCACAACATTTTTCCAGAATTTACCAACATGATTTGATGTATTTAATCAACTGAGTCTTTTTTATCTCAGGGAAATTTTTTCTTCTGAAGGTTTTTGCTTACGCGCACATTAACTTTTTTGACAAATACTGAATAAAATACTGAGATTTACGGTTTAGCTATTCTCCTTATTCAAAACTTGATTTTCCAGATATTTTGTAGCGGCTGCTATCAACCTATGGCTATTGGTTGCCCCATTAGTCAGGTATGGAAAAATGGCATTTTCAAAAATAAATTAGGGTTTTAGCTATGACTGGAGCCTGATGTCCTCAAAGTTGGATGGTGGGATCACTGCTGGTCGCTTCTGGCAAATAATGCTTCCACATGTTGCATTCATCACAAGGTTGGCTCGAATAAACGGAACTTCAAATATCCCAATAAAGTTAATTTGGTCTAAGTTTTTTTCAGAGGATATTGAATAACAGTTTTTGTACGATCACAAATTTGCAACCAAAAAAAAAAGATTGAGAAAGTCTGTATAAATTTCAATAAGAGAATTTTCTTTAATGACAATCTCTTTTAATTAAAGTAGCTCAGTTTCATTAAGATATTCTTTTGGAGAACGTTTATTTATAGATTTCTCACCTGGAGCCAATTCATCCACGTGGTTCTTTTCGTGTTCACCTTCACCGTGCTGATGTTTGCCACGTACTTACTGGCTGCGCAGATCTTCTGCCTCGTCAAAGGTCAAACTCGCGTGGAATATCTCATGGTTGGTTTTTTTTGTATCTATAATGGGAACTGGAGCTTTTAAAATTGTTTATCAGAATTGGGAGCATAAGTAATTTCAGGATATCCACGCCTACCAGCTTGGATTTCTTGAAAACCTCCGACAGTCGTTGGGAGCCCGTTGGCCGTTTATCGCGCTGTCCTGCTTTATTCCTAGCCCGCTCCCTTCCAACGGAATGAGTTTTGCCACACGCGAACTGGAATCCTTCAATTCCAAAGACCTTTGAAGAATTTCGAAAAAAACTTGTAAAATTTTCAAAAAATCTCAAAAGTCTTGAGATTGAATACCAAAAGCCTCTGAACTTTTAAACTTTCCTCGTGAGTTTTTTCCAAGATTATTTGCATTTCCTTGAGCTTCTTTCAATCCATTGCAATTGTTTAATCATTATTTTGTCATGAATTAATTACCGGCAATCTATTACTCTGTGTACATTTCCCGTTGGTTTTTCTCATTTGTCGCAGATTTTTTTGAATTTTTTTGTAAAGAAATTTTACCAAGAGAAACAAATTCGATGTTAAATGTAAATATTTCTGATCTCCTCTGCTCAACCTTTTTTTGTTGTTATTTCGTCACTATGCCGTTTTTTTATAATAAAAATGGAATTCAAAGTTTTTTTAAACTTCACGCCATAAACAAAGACAAAGTAGAAACAGACATTTAAAAAAAAGCGACAATTTTCCGAGTTTTCAAAGAAGCGAAGCATTCTAGAAATTTATTTGAAACTTATTATTCTCAATGCGATTTTTCAATTATTTCGTTAGAACCCAATGATCGCAAATTTCAAAAGCAAAGTCTGTTGGTAGCTGTAGAGAAAAAAGATGATTTCGGCAGTATTTTAATGATAAGAGCCAGATAAAATGGTCCGACAAGGAAAAAGCCTTGATAAGCATTTGGTGCGGCCCTGGTTTACGCAGCCGTCGTCGCAAGATGCTCAAGTACTTATTGTTAGGTTAGTTATTTTACATACATTTTAACTGACTGAAAAAGAAGAATTTTTTTTACTTAATCTTTTTCAGCAGTTTTTGTCGCTGCATCCGTTTTTGCTGAAGACAGCCAGGTGAGCTAGGACTTCAGAAACTAAATTTTACAAGTTATAAAAGTTTAGGAAGGCAGAGACGAGAAGTACACCTACAAGCAACTGTGCATCGTTGACAACAAGCCTTCAATTCAAGACGGTTTTCCTGGAGTTCTTATCAAAGAAAGTACAGAATCATCTCAGGATTTGATTGCCGTTACCAAGTTGCTGTTGCTCGTTGGAAGAACGCAGTTAATACAACTGGGTAAATCTTTTCGATTCAAAAAAACCTTATTTTTAAGAGGAGTTTGAAATGCAAGAAATTTTTTTTTAAACATTTTTATATGACTCCTGTCTTTTCCTTGATATCGTTGTAATCAACTGAGAAAAAAACCAGATAAAAATACCTTTCAGCCGCTTTTTAATCGTAGATAATAAGGACAACCAAATTAATCTTCTCAGTGATAAGCCAGTTTAACCCTATCTGTGGAAACTCCAGTGATCAAGTTTGCCAATCGGGAAATGATTTATGAAATAAGATGACGCAAATATTTGTAGATGGACCTTTCTCGAGGTGGAAACCCGAGGTGGATATGAGCCAGAGCTCCAGGCCTATGCTGCCGGCTATCTTGAAGGTTGCTAAAATATTCACAAAAATGAAATTATCAAGTTTTCAGGAGTTCTCTCACACACTGTTCTCGGATACCATCTGGAAAATGCCATGAACGATTACTGCAAGAACTTCACCCAGTATTGCTCGCGGCTTGAAGGTTTTCTGACAGAAAACCAGAACTGGATTAAGTCTGAGTTGGAAAAACATCCATCCGATGACATTTACTGGGGAGCTGTATGTTCTGAACAATTTATGCTTCCTTGATAAGAAATTCAGGTGAACCGCACCTACTACCAACTTTCCGGATTGATCGATGCTTACGAGAAGCGAGACTTCAACCCCAGAATTACCTACGAGCTTCACCCTATCTTGTTAGTATGAACGTTGAGAAAAAGTATTTTGATTTGAAATGCAGGTATCTCAACTTGAACGGTGATTTTTATGACTTGGAGAAGAAGCTGAACAAAACTCGGGACCCAGTTATGGATCAAACCGGTGGAAAGTGCTCAGGACTCATAAAGGTAAATTTTTCTTCATTTCATTTGAGAAACATTCAAGTTGAAGGTGGCACCAGGCTTCGCCGATCTTTTCATCTCGCAAGTCACGATGAGTGGTTTCCAAAACATGCTTCGCGTTCTGAAGCTCTACAAGTTTGCCTACGGTAGATATTACTTCATTTCAGAAAATATATGAGTCTTTGTAGACCGCGAATTTTATCCTGGATATGCTACCTCGTTTTCGTCTTACCCTGGAGTTCTTTACTCTTCAGATGATTTCGCTCTTCAGTCTTCTGGCCTTGTAAGGCTTTTTTTTTCCATAAAGTTCAATTCGGATCAATCCAGGCTGTCATCGAAACCACTATCAGCGTGTTCAACGTTTCTCTTTTCATAAACACCAAGCCTACCGGACAGGTATGAAAAATGATTCAATATTTGAAGTTTGAACAAAAATAGTATGGAATTTTGAAAAGATTCCAAAAAGATGAATACTTTCAGCTTCCAACCTGGGTTCGTGCAATCATTTCGAACCAACTTGCTCGTGACGGTCTGGAATGGTGTAAGATCTATTCGCGCTACAACTCTGGAACATACAACAACCAGTGGTAAGTTACAATATAATAGAAATTAATCTTCATAAAGTGTTTTAGGATCGTTCTTAACTACAAAAAATTCACGCCAAACAAGCCTCTTGCCAGAAATGGTCTCCTCTACGTCCTCGAGCAAATGCCGTGAGTTTCTTTGAATTGTAAAACAACTTATACATCATTTTTCAGTGGCAACATTGTCTACGGTGATTTGACCTGGTTCCTCGAAAAGTACAGCTACTTCCCATCCTACAACATTCCTTTCTTCAAGGAAATCACTGAAGTTAGCGGTTTCATCCAGCAGGTAGCTCGCTTGTAGAGTAAAAACTCGAAAAAAGCGAATTTAGGCTGATAAATTGGGAGACTGGTTCCGTTGGGGAGCTTCGCCGCGTGCCAAAATTTTCGCTCGCGATCACAGTAACGTCAAAGATCTTGACACCCTCACGGCTTTGATGAGGTTCAGAAGTTATATTGGATTAGTTTGAGTTTTGAATTCCAATGTTTCTTCACTATGAGGAAGCCTTCATCCATTACATTAAGGAGTTTCTGAAAGAATCTCGATGAAGTTGGCGTCGTAATTTTAAACTAGCATCAATTAAAATACTTTTGCTTTTCTTATAATTCAGTGAATTCAGTGTTTTTAATTTATACAATCAATCAAAAAAAGAAAAAAAGAAACGTCTTTCCAGATACAACGACTACACGCACGACGAGTTCTCCAAGTGCAAATGCAACCCGCCGTACTCGGCCGAGGCTGGAATTTCCGCCAGAGGAGATCTCAACCCAGCTAACGGAACTTATGAGTTCCCCGGACAAGGCCACGTCAATCATGGAGCTCTTGACTACAAGGTTCTCAAAATGAGATATCAGCATTCAGTTCTGGATTTATTCAGGGAACCAACGTCGCTTTGATGAAGAGTTTGCGATTCCGCGCTCAAGGAGGTCCGACCTGGGGCAAGGTTCCTTCTTTCAAGTGGAGTCAATTTGACTTCGTAAGTTTTATTCCCAAAAAAACTGGGAGTTGCTGTAATTCTGTTATTTTCATTTTTTTATTAGAATTCTTGAGAAATTGGTCAGAGAACTCTATGGTTATCAGATAAAGATCTCAAACATTTTAAACTGCAGCTTTTCGGGTTTAAAGCTTTCCTTTGACTCTTGAGGATTCATAACACAAAATAACTTTTAGTTCTGCCAGATGCTTATTTCTGTTGAGTAACTTTTTTTTCTAAAAAGGACAACGAACAGTTTTTAGTTCGAACTTTTAGAAGGACCGAGTCAAGCACGTCGGCCATCCTGACGAGTGGAAGTTCAACTGGATTGAGAACACCTGGGAAACTGACATTCATGCCTAAATCTTTCTTCTCAAACTGGTTTATGTTTGTTTCTCTCGTTTCCCTAGGTTTTTCTAGATTCTTAAGATTTAGAATGAACTATTCTTTGTGAGCTTCATGTTAAATGTTGTTTTTCCATCCAGATTCCATACGATGTCCAATAAATCATCAAACTATGAATTTTTGCGTGCCTTCAACGTTACCATGGACTTCAAAGTCGGCACTCTTGATTTGGTTACTTTCGTTGCTTCTTTGAGCTGGACAACTTTGAAAGCTTATTAAATGTCTCCAAAAAAAAGCATTGTTCTTATTTTCTTTTTGATAGTTAGGGTATCTCAAAAAATGATTTCTCGAAACATTCTTCGAAGAACTCTCTAGTAATCAACTCCACAAATCACTTTTTCTACATGCTTCGGCAGGCGCAGTTAAAGTGGTAACATTGTTTGAGTTGTTCTTGAGCGACACCAAAGGAGCAAGCTGTAGGGATCACACGATTTTTCTTTGTCTTAAACCGCAGTTTTTCTGCTGTAGGAGAATGGATTTTGCAACGCCTTGTGTACCTTTCTTTTAGATAGAGCTCAAAAAATATAAACTTTCGTAGAGGTTCAAGAGCTTTTGGTGTTTGAGACGAATTTTATATAATGAATTCTTATTCTGAACTATTTTAATTATTATTTTCTAACAGTATGCAGTGCAAAAAAACCTATTATTATAACTGAATGAAAATCCAGAGCAAATTCACTTCAGTTTGTTTATTTTCAACAGAAAAAATGACTGGCGAGGACAAAAGCTTCCTTGAAATTTTGAACCTCTACAAAGTTAAGAAGCCGTGAATATCGAGTTTTTCAAATTTTCTGGTAGTTCTTCTTTTTGTCATTCTATCAGCTCGTTAAAGACTAAAATGACCTTTGTACTGCATTTTTTTTTTGATTTTCAGCTTTCTCTCTCAGTCTTCCACATTTTTGATTGACTATTCTCAAAGAATTTTATGACACCCTTCTTTTCAAACAAATACAACAAAAGCTTGGATTCAAATCAGCGAGAAAGAGTGGTTCAGACCGGTGGGCACCACAATGAAACGTCCGAGCAATAAAAGTCAGAACAAGTGAAGAAAGGAGAGAAAAGAAAAACTGCGCATAACACAATTTGAGATGTGTTTGTTCTCCCACGCGGCCAGCCGTGATGGTAATATAAATAAGTTCGAAGCCTGAGCACATTTTTGCAATTGAGTTCAGCCCCGCCCACCGGGAGACCGTCGCTACAACTTCACTTTTAGCTGACCTGAAGCCTTTCGTCCAAACCGTCTTTTGCTGTTTTTATTTTTCGAAAAACTGACTCTTTGCTCAGTAATGAACGGAAAAGGTAATTTGAGTTCTATTGAAAATAAAATTCTCCAGGCTTCGTTTTCCTGAAAGCTTAGTTTTATGATTCTTACAAGAAAGTTGACAAAAAGTTGCTTTTTTTGTATTTTTTTAAGCTACTGTAAATATCTTTCATAATTGAGTAATTTCACGACTTTTGAATGCCTCTAAATTTTTTTCAACGACTTTTTGTGACAGTTTATGAGACAGACTTGAAATTAGCGTCGAGCCTATTCTCGTTAAGAAGTCAAGCAGAGATCATTAGACTGATTTTGTATTCTAATGAATCTAAATTTACTCTGAGGGAGGTTTTTCTTACTTGCAAATCGTTTTAATCACAAAAAAACTCTCTTACAGATCGAACCATCATAATACTCTTTTTGTGTAATTGAAATGGTTTCCTTCCTTCTTGAAAAAAAAACCAAAAACCTTATTTTCATTTTTCTTAAATCAGGAATCCAAAAAACCAACAGTTAGATTTTTTTAGGCCACTGGTTGGCCTGGTCTGAAAAGGTCATTTCTGATTTAGAATTTGCCACTGAACTCAAAAAGTTAAACTCTCATTAAAAAGTTCACGATGCGGAAGCTATATTTCTTTTTAAGAGAAAGAAACTAGCTCAAAAAAATCAATTTTTTTAAAAAGATGGAAAAATTTTTCTTTTTTTCATGTTTTTTTGGCAAAAATTTCAAGCTGTGTCTAGAACAAAATGCTTCAATAAATCTTTCCTGAGTTTTTTTTCTAGATCACGTGTATTTTTGTATTTCAGCCTTGGGATACGACGTTGAAATGGCTCAGGAGAAGTTCAACAAGCAGAAATGGCAAACCCGGATTTTCATCCTTGCCGTCGTGGTGAACTTTTTTCTTCTTGTTTTTTTCTATCGATTTTTTTTCAGGCAGCAGCCTTGGCCTTCAGCGGAGTGATCATCTACCTTGCCTACAGTAGCGTCGTCATCAGCGAACGTTAACCTCGTCAAACGATAATAAAGTTCAAACTCTCCTAATGTCCCAACAATGTCGATGCATTCATGCGGGTTCATAAATCAATTACTTATTTATTTTTTGTTCATTTGTACGTGAAAAAACAAGAAACATGAAAAATTGAAAAGAGGTCACGGAGCGTCGTAGTAATAATCGTCATGATTGATGTTTCTTCGCTCGGTAACGGGAACTTCCTATAACACAAGAGCCAGAATTGAGATTGAAACAAGGAAACGAGAACCTCTTCAAGGATGACACTGAGTTTTCGGTCTTTGCCGGGAAGGACTTTAACCCCGCAAAGTCTAGCTGACTGAGCAGGTCTTGAAACGAAGAATCGCGACTCCCGCAACGTATGATTAGCCATACGAAACTTGTACTCGCCCAAAGCTACCATACAGCAACTGAACAGAGAATTTCATTGATTGAAAATTCTTCATTATTTCTATCATGGTCATTAAGATCTATATTTCACTAACAGCAGATGAAATTTTTTTTAGAATTATCAAAAAAATATTCCTTTCTTCCCAAAAAACCGCCTTTTTCCTAATTTTTATGAATGTCAACATGACGTTTCACATTTCACAATGAACTTGAATTGCTGAAAAATACCACTACGTTTATTTTCTCTCAGTTAACTCATTCTTGTAATATTTTGGCTCATGACATTTTGTGATTGATAAACAATGTCATGTTTATTTTTTTGTCTTTATTTACGTAAGCTGCACTGTGTTGTGCAAAAAGAAGAAAACTGTATTAGGTTGATAAAAAAAATATATTTTTCAAATACAGTACCGTCAGAAAATATACGAAAACGGGTTTTAGTCAATTTTCTTGTATCTACATGAAACTTTCTGAAGCTACGTTTTTTTCTGTCAACTAGAATTTCATCAGTCATTACAAATCCAGGAATTTCAGAATATACATTCACTTTTACCACCTATAAACATTTTAAGATTCTCTACTACATTTTTACCAGTGATTGGAAACTTTGAAGATTTTTTTCAGTCGATTTGGGTCAATCAAATTTCTCAGCTAAAACTATAGAGAAATATGATTATTAAACAATTCACAAGTTTTTTTGGCTTTTTCTAGATAACTTTTTATTTGTATGATTGAGGTCTATTTCTACAAACAAACCTGAACAAAAGGGCAAAAAGCAGAATGATCAAAATTCCAGAAATGATAAGGTACTGCGGCTCCATGAGGTCGCAATCACAGTAGACGCCAATGAGGTAGCGGAAGAAGCGGACGATAAAGAAAGAGAGCAGTAGAAACGCACAAAGAGCTCCCAAACCAAGAGTCAGAAACGAGAGAAGGTAACAAACGGACCGACTCAAAATCCCTGCAATATCAGCGTTCTCATTGATGATGTTCGTTAGAAAAAATGGCCAAAAAAACATGTGCGATCACGTTGAACAAATAGTTTAGGGTTGGATCTACTTGAGTTCAAATTCAATCACGGAAACGTTTTTTTTTGCGAAATAGTTGAGGACTTAGGCAGAAAAATTTCCGATTAATGTTTTGTCGATCTAAGCAAATAATCAACTCTGAGCTAGGAATTTATGCTATATTGATAAGAAAGTTGACCCCGAGTTATCAGCGTAAACATTGGCTCTTCATACTCCAAGAGGTTAATATGAAAAAATGTGTTCCGACTATCTCATAAGTCTAAATATTGAAGCTTTTCATGTTTTTGCCATTCCTGATGCGTTTTAAAAGCGTCCTATAAACCATCAAAAAAAGTTTTTTTCCGAATTCGATCCTATCATTTATAAAATATTCCTCTTCAAAAAAATATACTCAGAAATAACCAATTTTTTTATATCAAAAAGTTAATTATATCATAATGAAAAGTTCATTTTTTCGAAAAACAGACAAACCTCCAAAATACAATATGCGCGAAAGGTAGTAGCAGAGGAATATAATAAATCGGCGGAACGCCGTCGGTTCATTCGAAGATACACCGGAAACCGTTCTGACTGCCTGAAAAATACTTTTTCACAATTACATTTTTTTAATTAAAAACAAACTTACACCATTTTCAATGGTCTCGAAAGTGTAAGCGTTTCCAATCACACCAACTTTTCTACCGCTTTCGTTTCCGAATGCCTCCGGGTCTTCTTCGTCGTTGCTACTTGTCTGGAAAGGAATTTTCTACTTTTTGTGAAGGATGAGTCGGTAATTGAAAAACATTTGATTGTTTTTTTATGTTCAAATTATTTGAAACCTCAGCTTTTTTTAAAGGAAACGCCGCATATATTTCTCAAAAACAATAAAAAAATGAAAATTTTGTACTAAAAAAAGAAACAAACGAACGAACGCTTGCAGAAGGAAATTCAAAATCCTCGGTGTCTTTTTTCTCCAACAGATTCGTGACCTCAATGGGAAAGATTTGAAACTGATCGAAACTTTAATTCACTCACTATTTGTTTCAACTTCGCCGTATTCGGGCGTTTCTTAGGATTCCTCTCGAAAATACTGTCAACAATATGTTGTACTGTTTTTGATGATGACGGGACAAGGACCTCGGCCGTGTAAGGCAAGCACTGAAAACTGAACCTTTTTTTGAGTTTCAGTATCACGAACAAACCTTTCCATTTTCTTCTTTGGCGTACCCCAATAATTCTTTCTGAATCTCATCAACATGTCCAAAATATTCGAAATGCGGCGGATACTTCAATAGAATCTCAATGAACGTACATCCAAGGGCCCTGAAAATCGAAACGATAATAGAAATACAGTGCGACAAGCTCTTTTTAACCAAACATCGGCGGGAGTTCCATAGGCATTTCGATTTCCTGGGCCCAAATCGCTATTCAACACTTCTGGAGCAACATAAAGTAGAGTTCCTGAGTTTTTAAAATATTTTTTTTCCAGAAAACAAAGATTAACCGCGAAAGTCAAGAGTTATTTCGGATTGTACGGCCATTCCGAACCCGTCTACAGCCAAATCTCTCACAAGACCGAAATTGGCCAACTTGATACTGTCACTGATTGTAATCAACAAATTCGCGGCTGGAATTACATGTTTTCAGTGAGCTTTATTTTTTGAACCTTTGATATCTCTATGAACCACGACGGGATCCAGAGTGTGAAGATAGTGCAAAGCTTCTAGAGCCTAAATGATGATATGTATAATTCGTTTTAATTTTTGAAAAACTTCACAAAAATATTTGATTGCAACTTCCTCAGTCAAATTGTCCCGCATGATTCGCTCTTTCACCGACCCGCGTGGCAGATATTCTGTGAACACATAAAACCGCTCCCTAAACCCATTATTGTCCAATTTCCCCATTTGCCGCTGTGAGCAACTTGTAAATTTGGTTTCACCACTTACACATCGGAGTAAAGACCCAGGAAATTGACTATTCGGTCGTTTGCCAGGCTGATTTTGTGTAAGTGACGGAACTCCTCGATGAAAACGTCTAATCTCTTAAGAAAAGTTTATTTTGATTGGGACTATCCTATTTCAAAGTCATACTGCAGAAAGTTTGGTAGAATCTTGGCTCCAGTGATCGAACATTTCCATTTTCACCTTTTTGACAGTTTCATGAACCATTGAAACTACGTTCAAGTACTTGGAAACCTGAAAAAATTGTACGAAGCTTCGAAAATAAGTAAATTACCGCTCCAAAACGGCCATTTCCCAGTTCTTGGATTGGTTTAAACCGTTCCAGGTCAGAAATCCTGATCGGATCATTTTCCGGCACTCTCTCTTTGAGCCATCGTAGTAGTTGCACGCTCAACTTATCCTAAAACAAAAGTGCAGGATGGAAAAAAACTGGAAGAAAAATGAAGATTTTTCAATAACATTTGAATGAAAAAGAAAAATTTAAAAACAAAAAAATTGATGCGAAGCCTACGAAAGGATACTTTTCTATCAAAAAAATTTTTTTAATTCTGTTAAAAAGAAACTTCTATCCCTCCATTATGCTCACTTTCAAAAATCAGGAAATCGGTAAGTTTGAAGAACAAGGAATGTCATTATCAACTTCTTGCCCATAATCCGCAGAACTAGATTATAGTGATAAAATATACCATATGAACTCAACTTTTCCTGCACTGATTTTTAAATTTGTTATGCAACTGTCTGGGTTCTAGGAAATAAAAAAATTTTTATGTCAGAGTTCTAGGAAATAAAAAAATTCTATTTTGACCTCTGAAAGAGATGACTTTTGAAAATTTTCAACATCAGCGGATGATGGTCCTTCGAAATTTCAAACTTCTCTTTTTTTCTAATAAAGATTGTGCAAAAAGAAAGATAGCTTCGAACTTTTCTCGTTGTTTCACAGACCTCATGCGTAGTGCGGCCATATCGCATGGGCATTCCCGTAATTTTATTTTCTGATAGTACTTGAATTGCGTGAGACGCTGAAACCTGCAAACTGCGTCTCAACTTCTGCACGTACAATTTTCAAACAAAGACGCTTTGAAAAAATGAAAAAAAAGCAATAGGGGAAGATGATTGAGCTTCAATGATTTACAGTGATTTGATAAAAAGCTGAGAGTTCAAGCCAGAGTCGAGCGACGGTGGCGGTCGATTGGCAACTTTAAGGGAGCGTTGATTGCTTATCTGATTGGTTTTGCCTTAGCAGCGTGACGTCAGCTGGCAAGCGTACCGCAGGGCAGCCGTATCAGACTGATCACAATCTGCATCTCATTCCGAAGATTTGCGAAAAAAAGGATTTTCTCACGTCTCAATAGTATTTTTGAAGTTTTTCTGAAAAAAAGTCAGCGACCGAATAAAGGCTATCAAAAGCTGTCTTTCAAAAGAAAAAGCCCTAAAAAGATCAGAATTTCCTTTTCTAAAAGGCAGAAAAGGTAATCTTTCTTCCTTAGTTTTGAAACACAAAAAAACATCACCTCCTTTGAAACAATTATTTTTCTAGCTCGTCCGACCCAAAACTACTGGCGCTTAACAGCATAGGTAAGTCGAATAGTAGGTTGATAAATGAAAAAGTTGCCTACCGCAAAATTCTAGTCAAATAAACTAGATGTCTTTTTCCGCAAGTAGTATTCACGCAGGTGACTTTTAACTTTTTCTTTTCGATCAAATTCTTTTCACTCACAAAGTTAAGACGTTGTTGCATGAAAACAATTTTTTTTCATTTTATGAAAAAAAAAAGGAGAAAAACTTCAAAAACTCATTCGAGAACAAATCTGAAAGGGTGTCATATACTGCGGCGCACGAAGCTCTTGATGAAATTTTTTTCTGTTCAAATTAACAGACAACAATTCAATTATTGTGTCAATCCCATTCCATTCATTTGTTGGAGCCTCTCTGAAGCTTGGAATTTCAATTTTTATGAAAAAATGAAGCGAAAACATTGGAAAATAATAAAACAGTGAGAATAAAATAATTAACGAAATTCATAGTGGAAAGCACATCAAAGGGAAATTTATTCTTCAATTCTGGCCCGAATCGGAGCTCAAAGAAAAAAAAAGTGAATACTTGAAAAGCAGAATAGATTATGTGCTCAAGTGATGCAAAAAGGGCAAAATCGCGACAATAAATAATAAAACGAAGAATAGCGGGAAAGAAATAAAGATAACAAGATCATTCCTCTCGTTCCGTCTCATTCCTATTGACCGGTTCGATTGGAACACCTTTGAAGAAAACGACCGGCTTCAACTTCCCGTTCTGCCGGTCCTCGGCGCTCTCATTCATTCTCTTGGTCAAATTCCTGCCGTTTTCCGGCCCGGTCTGGTTGTTGTTCAAAACGATCACGTGAGCCGCTATCGCTTCGGAGGGCTCTTCTTTTTGAGACATAACGAGGTTGGGAAGAGTTACTGGAGTCACAAACAGAATCGCCATCACCGGTTCCATCGTGGTCTTGGTTTCTTTCTCCTCGAACCTTGAAACTTGTGCGAGTTTCAGTGATTTGCTGTCGTCTATGGCAACGACTGGCACTATTTGACGCTCCGAATCTTCTTGACTTTTGAGCGCATTCAAAAGGTTAGAAGTGAATGTAACTTCTGGTTTGATAGAGTTTTCTGCTGTCAGCGGCTTCTTCTCAGTAGTAGAGGTGATAGAAGTTTTTGTAGTAGTTGACGGTATTGTACTGGAAATCTCAGTCTTCAGAGAAGTCGAAGAGCTTGTAGAGGTAATTGTTTTTGAAGATTCTGGTTTTCCGGTGGTTGCGAATGTCGTTGTCGTTGTCGCTCTCGTAGTTGTCGTTGAAGTCATGCCCGAACTCAAAATGTCTCTCGTTGTTGTTTCCGCTTTGAAATCATCTGTGAAGCAAGAAGTTTGTATATGATCTTACTTCATTCTCTACCTGGTCGGATTTTTGAGGAATTTGTGGTTTGAACCCGTTCCTGAGTTCTACTAGAAGTAAACATTTCTCCACAGAGCTCTTCGTCAGATCCGCCACGGCAATTTCTGACCCCATTGCAGACCTCATCTTTTTTTATGCAGTTCCCTTCCGGACATCTTTGAGAAAGTCATTATTTTCATAAATTTTGAATAAATATACCTAAACTCGCCATAGAGACATTTTGCTTCAACAATTTCAAGCGGTACCACTTGAGTTGATTCTTTCGTGTTTTCAACGATTTTTGATAAGTCGATCATCTTGGAAAAGCTGTCTGTAGAGTCGGAATCGCAGTCGGATTCGTCTTCTCCATGATCACAATCCTAAAATCAAAAATTCCACAATTATTGAACTGGTATGATTTTTTTACCGGATGTCCATCGCAAAGCCATTCGTGCATTATACATCGCATGGATCCACCTTTTTCACACTCTGGCTGGTTTCCGAAGCACGGCGAGTTTTCTAAAAATTGTTTTTTTTTTCAAATTTGGCAGCATTATGAAGGTCTTCTTCAATATATGTGATATGTCTTTTGTTCCTCTCACCTATTTTATGCCGATCGCACGTCTCATGAACTTCATCACTACCGTCTGGACAGTCCCGCGCGCCATCGCAAAGCCAAAGTTTCATGATACACTTCAAAAAATCTCTGTTTCATTTTGAAGTTTCAGAAAACCGACTTTCCCATCTTTGCATTGAAATTGATCTTCGGAGCAGTTGACTCCGACTAGATGTTCTGGAGAAACTGGAAACGTTTTAAGAGATGAAAAAGGATGGGACAGTACTTTTTGTAACTGAGAAAATAAACATTGGAATAATGGGTATATTTGATAACCTTAAAGGTAGGCAAATCATGGTTTTTCCCCTATAAAACCAGGATTTCGGAGCTCTGAAGCCTCAAAAAGCCTTTTTCCCAAATTTATGAACTTTGGAGCCTCGAAATAGTCGAATTTTCGTAGCTTTCATTTTATTAGATTTTGGCAAGAAAAATTTCCCAGTACGCCAAAGATTTGACTTGAACGCAACATCTTGAAAAAGTCAATTTTACCATGCTTTAATTGATTTTTCTCTTGAATTGGCGGTATACGTTCTCAAAAACAAATGGTAGCTGCAATTTGCAACTCTGATGACTTCCATTTGGTATCTCAAAATCAGGGTGTCCCTCAAAAGGCATGACAAAAGTTGAGAAACCTTATTTGAAGGACTTTAAAATAAGCTCTTCGAAGTCGCTATCTCTCAAAATGCGTTTTTCAAGTCATGTGTTTTTCAAATCAATTCTCACCTGTCAAGACCTCAGCGAAACTAAAATGAGATGAAGTTAGGAAAAATAGGAAGGACGACGCTTTTAGTACGTTGGTCATTTCTCAGAAGTGGCTGGAAGCTCGAATGCCTCAGGAGTTGCCGTTGCCAGGATGCCGTCGTTCCAAAACAACGTTTCAAAATGGCCTTTCGAAATTTGTACTTTTCAGGGACCAATTTATTCTGCAAAGAAGTTTTTTCACCAGAGTTTTTTTTCCGAATTTTCTTCCTTATAAAAAATTTTTTGAACTTCGCTTCCAATATATCATTCTTTTTGTCATATTTTCCGGAATTAATAAGCGTTTCAACGTCATTATTCTCGTTAGTTCGGCGAGAAAAAAATTTTTGAACATACTGCAGTCATTTCTCTCGTTAATTTTTTCAAAATATTTTTCTTGTTCTTGATATAAAGCCCCGTCGCGTACTCGGAATCTTATAAGTTCAATACTTGAAATTTTTTCTAGGTTGCAAGACACCTTTTTTTTAATTTCTTTTTCTCCTCCTGCAAAACCTGTGTTTCAACTTTTTCAAAAAGAAAGCGTTCCGGCTTTAAATTACCAAAGAATCCTTTCCCACGATATCAGTGAAGAAGGAATTTTGAAATAAAAAAATTTTTGAAAAATCATTGTGCTCATTATTATAATTATCTCAAGGCAGACGTGGGAATAAAAAACATTTCGCGGCCGCAGTCCATATGCCGACCCATCGATTTTTCTGACAACGTTCCACCTTACGACTTCTCTGCGCCCTCTCATCTTTTTATGTTTCTGGACACGAAATAATACAATTTGCATCATTAAATTAATGCAACTGGAGTTCAAACTCACTATTCTGTTCACTCAAGATAGAAGAAGTATTTTTTTTCAACAAATGGATTCTCTTTTTATACGCGTTTTTTTGTTTTGTTTTTTTATGCGAATGAGAATTATGTTTTTTTTCCAGGTAAAAATGGATATGGACAATGATGCGTCGATTTCCGAAATCATGGTTGGTTTTTTTACTTAATAAACTTTAAAAAGAAATCAAATTATAAATCTTGATTCGTAAATGGATAAGTTTTTTTGTCTTATAACGAACAAAAAAATTTTTTTCAACTCGAGAATTTAATTAGTTTTCGAATCATCTGGGGAATTGCTCAAGTGGTAAATAATCAACTGGGTGATTTCCCTTTTTCAAGGCTAGAGACGTTTACCTTGTCTTTGTGATTTTGCTTTTTACTATTTTATGCTTTGAAAAAAATTTTTATCTAAACATTTCAGAGCATTACTGACTGCAGTCAAGATGAAGCTATGCATTTTCTTGAGCTGGCTGATTTTGACGTCGAATTGGCTATTCAATACTTTTATGACGTTTGTGAAGCATTTACCCAACAAATAATTGAAAAACTAACCTCTCAGACACCGGAAAGAGATGCTGAAATTGTTCCTGAAGATTCCATCCGTCACCGGAGACCTCCACAACCAGTTCCGCCTTTTGGGGACCCTCCGGCAACTCCCATCCGTGGTATTCTCCGACTAAGTGGTCAAAATAACCGGCAGCCTCAAGTAGTTAGGCTAGTTTTTTTAATTACAAAAAATAATTGCAGCTTTCATATCTTGAATGAAGTTATCATTTCAGGTACCAAAGTTGGGATGATTGGTTTGGCACAATTATTCGCATGCCATTTTTCCTTATTTCTGTTATTATTCGGTTACTTTGGAGGAGTTTAGGACGTGAGACTTCTTTTCAAATTGATTTTTCAGGCTAATTATTTTTCAGAAGCCGCCACTCATTTAGATCATAACAAATACAAAAGCTTCATTGAATATCTTGACGACAAACATCCACAATATTCACAGTCGCCGAACAAATCACAATGGGTTCGGGGCACTTTTACCGAGGTATTTTTTTCATTTTTTTTGCTAAGTTTGAATAAATAACTTTACTGATTCAACTTTACGCAAATGAAAATTTCAGAATGCTCGAAACTTGTCTCGAAACGAGCCGGACAAACGGTTACTCGTGTATTTGCATGACCCTGAAGTTAGTTTTTATCAAGTTGGCACCTGAAAAAATTCTGAAATGCAGAACTCGAAAATATTAGATGGAATCATGACGAGTAGGAAGTTCTACGATGCAGTCAGGGAAAACAACTGCGTTCTGTACGCAACTTTGATCAACTCTAATGAAGCCAACAAAAGTAGGCAAACTTTCAAGAATAAAAAAGTTGATTGGTTTACTTTCAGTCCGAAAGATTCTTAAAAAGAAAAAACCGGTGGAGTGCCTTGTGGTGCTTTGCTTCCAAAGCGCCGACATAAAAGAGGTGAGATACACTTTTATGAAACTTGAATCGTGAGGATAAAATTAAATGAAAGGTTAAAAAATGAAAGAGCAAGAAGAGATTTTTTGTTAGCCTGCTAGGAGGAGTATTTTGAAGCGCTCCTGAAAAAGCCATGAAATTTGATTTTCGGTTGCTTTGCAAAAATATCGCTCATGAAATAAAAGTTCAGTTGAAAAAAAAAAGATATCGAGCGATTGGCATATATGTTTCAGAAGTTTGGGAAAATTGCAATCAAAACTTTTGTAAGGCATTTTGGTACATCCACAAAACCCAGAAGCAATGTTTGACAGAAAATTGAGTTTAACCAAAGAGCCACCTGAAAATTAAAAATGGATGAAAAATCCTATCTTCATACAATCTCGTTAAATATAAAATTCTATATTGCCGGTCGAGTCTTTCAAAAACCACAGAGGCGTTGGATTGAGCGATTCAAGAAAACAATGTTTACATCGTATGTTTTGGGAAACCGTTCCTCCGCACTTTAAACCGTCCCACCGACGCTTTCCTCAAAGTTTCCGCAAAAAGCCGCAAAATTTTCGAAAAATGCTTGGTTTTTGGTTTTTATAAATTCATTCTGATTCTTGTTCCTCATTATTTTTCAAACATAGTGGTTCTAGCCAATTTTAAAAATTAGTTCATTTTTTTATTTGGAGATTTCTTGAGGTGTTATGGTTGCTGAAAAATGAATTTAAAAATAATTCTGATAAGGTGGCCAAAACTCTGATAAGATGGCCAATTATCTTTTACAGTTGTCAAACTCATCTTTCATGTAGCAGACAAGATCAAACCGGTCTTTTTTTGCTTTTCACTATATTATTGATTTTTGGTCGCACTTTTGAAAATATTCACAAGGTTTTGCGAATTTGATGTGAATACTAAAAAAACATTGTGGCCAATTTTCGGCATAATAAAACGACCTTCCCAATGAGAAAAAATCCTTCGTTTGGAGCAAAAGTATATGAGCTGATCAAGTTTTTCAAATGAGATCGATCCTCCCGCCAAAAGATGAGGACACGCCTCATTGATATCTCCACTGCTCGCTCCACAACGCCGCGTGATCCTCACAGCATAGATTGTTCGATAGTGCTCTCTGAGACGCTGGGAAGTGCAAGGCGCAAGAGAGACCTACTTTTTGACATGAATAAATGGGCTCCGCTGCGAGCACAGTAACACCTGCGCCTTGGAACCCTCAAGCAAGCGTTTTTAGCACATCTCAGGCACTGTGCTCCTCCCCTTGCTAGCGTCACTTGTTTTATTTACCTGTTTGTTGTTTTTGTTCGCAATCTCCTTATAACATTTTTTTTGATTTATTAATTGAAAAATTCCTTCTGGATTCACAAGGCCGTAGGAGAAAAATTTTCTGGGATTGAAAAAAATCTTTTCCATAAAGTTATCTCATTTTTCTCTAGTACTAGAATAATTTTTTTTCCTGCTTCTTTATGTATTTTTTTCGCATTTCACTAATAAATTGTTCATTTATCGCAGATGGCATACGCTGAGAGCCCCACCAACATCGATTACTACGTTGACAACATGGGCCTTGAATTCGAGGATTTCAATGTTTTCCTGGCTCGTCGGGCTGCTGAAAGGTTTCAATTCCCCTCAAATATTGATAAACCATAAAAACTTCGCAGAGAGGCTATCGAGGCCGACAGGAACCTTGTTCAAATGCAGAACCGGGAATACCAGGAAAGTCTTCAACGAGATCTCAGAAGAATCGCAGAGGAGCGAAAGAAAAAAGAGGCTGAAGAATTGGAAGCCAAAATGAAGGAAGAGAAACTTTCGGCTGCTGCTAAACGACGCGAGGTTTTCTCTTTTTATTTTTCTCACTCATAGAGATTTTTACAGTTGATTGCAAACTATCGCCAAGAAGCGAAGGCAAAGACAAACGCGTCGACGGGAGATGTTCGTCTACTTTTGAAGTTTCCGAACGGAAGTCGTCAAGAAGTGCGATTCTCGGCCACTGACGACCTCTCGGTATATAAAGTATCAAAACGACTTTTTTTCACATTTTTCATCAGCATCTCTTTGATGCCGCAATTTCCAACGACGCATGTCCTGAGTTTTTCGCTCTGAAGAGTACCTTCCCTGCAAGGACCATCTTTTGCTCTCCCGATTGGTGAGCTTTCTAAAATTCATGATGAAGATAAACATTCCGTTTTTAGGTACAACAAGATTCTGGAGGAAGAAGAAGTGGAAACTGAGAGCAATACGTCGGTCAGAAACGAGACATTCCAGTCGTTCAAGCTCGAATCCAACTCCATCATCTTCGTGAGCAACCTCGTTTAGGTCAAATCCACCTTCTAAACCATTTCTTGCCGTCGATCATTGTAAAAACCACCAGAAACCATCTTTAACTCTTTCAAAGAGCCACTCTTCCTTCCATGCAAAAATATCTTAGCAATTTATCAAGTTTATAGAAAACTTCAAGCTTTTAGTTACTGGGTTTTCGACCTCATCACGTTAACTTTCTTTCGAATGTCTGTGTTATTTTATGTCCTGAGATGTCACGTCAGATTTACGGGACTGTTTATTAAAATATAATTCATGTCTCCAATAATGAAATATACCAACAAAATGGTGTTTTTTTTTTGAAAATTTTCAAGTTTGTGGCACATTCAAAAGATTCAAATTGTTGTCCGAGACACGGACGGATACTTTTTTCTTGCGATGGGAGACGCTGGTAACGGTGGAGGACTCGTCGATCTTCAAAAATCGAAAAATTTTTCGAAGATGATATAAAGAACTTACGAGTGTCTTGGATCTCACCACGAAAGCCCTGATTCTCTTGTCAGAACCAACGGGTCGGGTGTAACGATACAGGGCGAGGAGACGTTCAGAAGCCGACAAAGACTGTTCCAACATCAGAATCACTTGTGCCCACTGACAAAAATAAAGCGAACATATTATTTTTTTAAGGGCTTATATATGACGAAGATTTTTTTTTAAATATCTCGAAAATTTTTCGAGCGGCTTTTGCCGCTATGATTTTTTGCATCTTATAAAGTTTTCTCCCAAAACCTAAACAAAGACTTATCAACTACTAGAACATTGTTCATGCTGTCTACAAACCTGTCGCTTCCATTCCTTCTCAGTTTCCGCAATTTTCTCATAAGTTCGTGTCATCATCGCGATCAGAAGGTTCAGCAACATGACAGTCACCAAAAGCTCAAACACGACAAAAAGAAGCTGTAAGTTTAAAATTAGAGTAGGATGTTCTCAGTGAACACATACTTTTGCTTGTGTGGCTATTCCGCTCTTGCAGGCGTTTAGTTCTTTGTAAAAAGCTCCAAACTCTCCAACGCTCATGATGAACATCCTCATAATGGCTTCCCACCCAGAAGATAGAATATTCACAAACCCAAAAATATTTTTTACAAGAGATAAAAAATTTAAGAAACTTCTCATCATAATCTTCATCCACTGTGAGATTATGCAGTCTTCTGAAATCATTTTCCGCCCCTTCACATGATGTGAAAATGACAAAAAAGGCTGCAAATGTTTGAATAAATATTTTCCAGCATGCAAATTTACTTTGTGAGAATCCCAGGATAAAAACCGAGTAAATCATTAGGAAGAGGATCATATCGCCCGCTATAATTTTGTACACCATCAAAACGAATGGACCGACGAATTTGAGACTCCTGAATGATTTTATTTGGATTTCAAAAATCATGTTTTTCTTACCGGCAATAAAAGAGGAAATGCAAAGAGCTCATGAAAACGATCGCAAGAACTAGGAAATTTTCGAGAACGAGCATATTTTCATTGAGATAGCAGCCTAAGCGTAATGGAACTGTGCAAAGGACGAGAACTTGGCTGAATTTGTGGAGCAACTTTTCAGGAAAAGCTCTCTGAAAAAGTTGATGAACTGATTTCTATAATTTTATAACGACCGTTGTGTTCCACCATCTTTTGAATCCCGCCTGATTAGCGTCAATAAGATCTTTGTAGGTTCTGACAAAGACGGCTAAAAGACAAAGAACTTCGCTCACTAGCCGAATCTATAAAAAATTTTCTTGGTTTTTATTTTGTGATCAAATCGTTTTCCTGCTGTTTTTTCGAAGAATAATCAAGCAAATGGCAGTGGGCGGGAAGCGGCTCTCGATAGAAAACGTGTTTAGATATGGCAATCTGCTCGCGTAACGATAAGCCGGTGCTGAGGATTTCAGAGTCGTTGACAAAATCCGATACAATGTTGTCGTCATCACTATCGCTTGGGATTTTGTCGTCGTGATGCTGAAAATTTGGGTTTTTTGGCCGTCACATTTTGATATCACACCAAAACGCGACAAAAACGGCTCAGTTCGAAATTAAAAATCATTTTAAAGTCTATACTCAGAAAAGAAGTTACCAGTAATTGAATATCTCTTGTCATAAAAGCCATGTAAAATACAGCCATAAAGTAGACATATCCAAATAAAGAAATGAACAGCCTGAACTTCTGAATATATTGATACAAATTGGAAATAGCACCGTTTTCGACCGAAAGCTTCCCATTTGCTTTCTAATACTTGCTCAATCAAACCATCAAAAAACTCAAGGTGGTCTGGGTTGTCCTTAACAATTTCTTTGTTAAAAATCTGTCTTTTCGTCCAACTCCATAAACGACATTGGCTAAGACGGAATTCGTGTTGAGAGATCCGTCTCTTTCCCGAATCGTGTCAACTTCTGCCATCGGATAGGCCTTACATACGACTTTCCCATACCTCCAGACCAAGTCCACGTCGCATTCCAGAATAAGATCAAACATCTGAAATTCAACGCTTTTGAAAGTGGTTGATGATGAAAAACTCTTTTATTAGCCATTCGCGCAGCCAAAGCCAACGGAGTTATTTTGAGGTTGTTTTTGAAGTGAAGATTCGCTCCTAATTCTAGGGCCAACTGGAACATTTCCTGAAAATGAAATTTTTTTTGTTTTTTCATAATGAAAATCTCACAGGTAGATCGTGGATTACTGTAAGATGAAGTACTGTGTTTCCGTTCGTATCGGGCATGTTAGGATCTGCCTTCATTGCTCGAAGAAGTCGAAAACAGTCCAATTGCTTGGTACAGGCGGCAAACGACAGTGGATATTCTCCCCAATACATCTGACTAAATTTCAGAAATTTTGACAATAGCTTCAAAACTCACCCATTGTATTTTGTGTTCTGCATAAGATCCACCCATTCGTGTTCCAAGGAGTCGCTCCGCGAGGCTTTTTGGTCATTTGCACAGAAAAATGATCCATAGCATCTTTGATGAACGTCGGCTCCTTTTTTACAAAGGAAATAGACCATTTCGAGATCTTCGTTGACTATCGCTTGGTGAAGAGGAGAAAGTCCTGAAGGTCGGAAAAATAAGCTTGTTTGTTTTTCCAAACGGACCGTAGTAATCTTCAGATATGAAAATATCATTAACTATTTTAGGATATCGCAGAACTATTTGCTTGGCCAGTTCGTTCATATCTGCCGTATTGTTCAGCAAGCAGACGTGGAGCAGAGTTTCACCCATTCTCCCTCAATATCTTGGGGTTTTTCCCTAGCATTGAGTTCTTACCTCTGTGAGCCAGGTCCCAGACAAGTTCTCTGTACTTAAAACTTCGTATTCCTCTGATCATCCCGCCGTCCAATACTTTCAAGGCTTAATTTTTCTCGATCAAAAATTTGAAGTACGAAACTTTTACCTTTCAAGAAGTCACCAGAAGAAAGAGCGTCCTGATCAATGTGCTCCAAAATATTCGGACCACTCTTTCCCCGACCTTTCTTTCTCCGGAGAGCTGACAGCATTGCGTTCCTCTTAACTTTCAGGTTTTTTCGAACATTTTTTCGCACAAAACTTGTTTGTTTCGAATGGTGATGAGCTCAGACACCGGCACGAGTTTTCCTTTGCCACCATTGTAGAGGAAAGATTTAACCTGGCAAAAATTTAAAAATTTTATGAACGAGCTGAAATAAGGCGGTAAAAAAAGATTTTCTTTTTCTTTAATATTGAACTTTATAGAAGTGAACTGGAAATTTGAGGAGAAATATCCGTAAACAATGATTAAGAAAATGTTTGCCTAACTTTTTTTGTGAAAACATCTTGATCCCTAAAGAGTTTTTGCAGATTCAAAAATTGAAAAAAATATAGATTCTAAAATTCGAAAATAAAAATTAATTTTTTTGCCAGTATTTACAAAAAACTACAAAAACCATATTTTCTAAGGTGACAGCTCTGAGATATTTTGCGATCTCGTCCGTTGAAAAAATGAAAATAAAAGATACAGCGGTGTCAAGATATTCTTCGAGGATGCTGTAGTCGCCGGAGGCTCTGGCGTACTTGATCCATGGCGCCAGGATCCCGCCGCCCTGTTCATCAACCAACGTGTAGAGCGAGGAAAGGCCATCGTGCGAGTTGAAAGACATCTCAGGCTAGTATTGTCGGTTGTTTCTTATTGCTCTTCACGGTTTCGATTAATGTGAGGTTTTTCCGTGCGGCTTAAGTAGGCTTTCAAATTGGATGCTTCGGCACTTTGTCATTTCTAATTGGAAAACGCGATCGTAGCATCTTTTGAGATTTATTTTCTCCCATCATTCAGTAGTTATCAATAAAAAACCTAGTTTTTTCAAGAAGTAAGAATAGAAAAAATAATTATTTTCACACACTGAAGAGACACGAGTTCTGAGAAATTTGATAAAACTTTTGAGACGCACCTTGAAGCACCCTCGTTTTAAATCAAAATAATTTTTGTACGCTTTTCGTTTTTAGTCATTTTTCCTCGAAGACACCGAAACCGTCAATTTTCATCTAGAAATTGAAGTCCAAGAAGTTTGAAGTTTGTGGGATCAGCACTTTCTTAAACTTGTTGAGTCTGAGTTTAAACAAGCCACTTAAACTTGTATGCTTGCGCTTTCATGATAAAATTTTTTCATAAAGATCCTTTTGGAGACATTCGAAATAAATTTCTATTCATTTCATTGCGAAATATTAAAAAAATGAAAATAAATAAGCTTCATTCATTGAAAACCTTTATGAACACGCACATAAAAAAAAATTCCTCGTTCATCACTACAGTGATAACTAATTGGTTCATTCCGGAGCTTACATCTGCCGACTTCTTTTCACTCCCAAAGCCATTGCTTTTTTTTCGAACTCGATGTCCTCAAGATACTCTTTTTGAGCCGCCAAATTTAGCTTCTGTCTTTCTTCGGGAGTGAGGTCGTCCCTGAAATGAACCCCCCTCTTTAATTCTCAAGAAAGTTTTCCGTTTCGACTCACGCTAAAATATAAACGCCGGTGACGTTAGTGGCGATCGCCCCGTGATGGTGTTTCTGAAAAAAAATTTAAGAATATCAAACCAAGGATGTTAGGCTAAAGCGGTCTCTGAAAATTTTCTTTTTTCTATGCTAACTATTCCCACTGAGCTCATAACAATATTACAAAGTAAAGGAGTACATTGAGTTTTCGGTTATAAAACAGAAAAGGTTGCTCAAAAAAAATTCAGATGGAGTTCCAACGAAAGTTTTCTAATGTTTGATTTCTATGCATTTTTCTACGCATTGGCTATTAATAACATACTTCCTTTTGCCCTGCTACTCCAAAAGCGCAAACTATCTCAGCCTTCGAAGCTGAAATCAAAGGGTCAGCTCCTTCTACGCTCCTAACAAAGGTTACTGTTTTTTCAGAGTGTTGAGAATTTTCGCGATTTTTTGCGGGGTACTCAGAGATGAACTTTCACGGTTTTCGGAAAAGCTTTCAGTTCTTCAGTTTTTGGAAACTCACGTTGGCAGTTTTAGTCGGAGCTGTTCGAATTCCCGCGAAGAACAGGAAAACAAAAAGTAGGAAAATTGCCGACCGCATATCGCGAGAAAACTAGTAAGAATGAAGCCCTGGGCGATGACTTGCAGCTGGCCGGTACGCCCCGCCTTCTAGCACCTCTTTTCCCCGTCGTTTGTAAAAAAAAAGGTAACAAAAGTTTATTTCGAACAGATGTCCGTCCTACGATTTCAATAGCTCGCCATTGTTCTGCCGGAAAAATATTTTGCTCTCGAGATCAAGCCGCTTTTGGATTTCTTTCCGTTCCACCAAATAAAGATCGTATCCGTTTGGTTCTCCAATGATTCTTCTTCTCGAAGGTTCCTCCAACAAGATGAGCAACAAATTCGGCACCGTCATAGTCAGAGAACACTAAAATAATTGATTGAAATTCGAGTTAATCGGTGGTGTGAAAAGCCGCCGGGTGAGGTTTGCAAAGCGGCTAGATCTAAAGTGCGCTCCATTCACCATAGTGATGATATTCGCAACAGCGAGGACGTAATCTCCGAAGTTTCCAGTTATCACGTCTTTGGTTTCTGAATTTCAAATATTTATTAACTTTTAGATCAAATCTAGTACAAAGGACACGCGGGTATTGGCTCAGATTTTCTTGTCGTTAAAATTAAAATAAAGCGAGAATATCTGCAGACCTCGATCACTTACGCTACAAAAAAGCGTAGATTATTTTTTTCCTTTTTATGAGGTTTACTAAATAAAAAAATAGCATTAAAGTTTTAACTAACAGAATCTGATCACTCAAAAAAATAGCTTTGAAAAAAAGCTTTTGTAGAACGTTTAAAATGAAAAAAATTCAGGAAATATCGATGAAACAATGAAATGCTTTTTGCTGGAATTATCCATGGTTCCTGTTTCATAAGAACTTTTTTTTAAGTTTTTTTTCTAGTTTTTCAGATTTTTCGAGCCAAATATACAAGCTTTACTCATTGGGCATATATTTCTAGAAGCTATAAGCGTTTTTTTTTCGAAAAAAATTTGTTCTGATAGGAAATTTTCGAAATTGAAAAGCGTGATGTTATAATTCAAAATATCCGTTCCCTCACCAACTCCCATAGTGTAGTGGAACGCCTGGTACGCAGTGTAGGTTTTTTCAACTTCTTCAGATCCTCTCATCATTATTACGAGGAGTGTATAGACAACGACCGAGGCGCAGTAAACTGAAGTATTTTCAAAGTTTAAAGTGCCCACTTTTTATGCGAAAAAAGTAAACCGCCAAGTGCGATCGGTGGGGCGACTCTCTTGGTATCGAATGAAATGGATGATCCTCCGGCCGGGCAACTGTTCTGAAAGCTTTTGTCTCCGACTTTTTGTATTGTGCACTTCGCAGTGTAATGACTTCAACTTGTTTTGAAAAAAGTTTCGAGGCCTCTGAAATCCGCTGTTTATCCTTTGCTCTATGACTTTTGGGAGAAATATTGGTTGGAACAAAAAAAAATTGACAAACCAAGTTTTGCAGTTTTTCGTAGTAAATTTTTTCTTGGTCCACGTCAACTTTTGTATCGTCTCTTTTTAACATGTGCCAGGGAGTTGGGCCTTGTTTTTCGGAAGGAACGACGGCGAGTACTGAAATAAGAAGCAATTTATATATTTAAGAATAAATGGATAAGATTTACTTTGACAGTTGTACTCATACACTATATGTATTATCCATTAACTTTTCAAATAATTATCAAAGCTCCCCAAACAAAAGTCTCTCGGCAAATTTCCTGTTTGTCCCAGCAACATCTAGGGTTTCGATTGAAGGAAACCAGTAATTTACTTGGTATTAAGTTACCAGATGTCTATTTGTTCACTGTAGGCTACGCTTAATTGCATATATTGTCGGACGTGCTATCCTTCTGCCTGCCTAATCCGCGCTCAGCACCTGCTCTTGCCAGCTTTTGCGAAATCGTGAATCAAGTGAGGACCGCAATTAAAAACGGAGATTTTCTCTATATATTGGGGCTGAAAATCATCTCACCATTTCCTGAGAACGCATTGGTCATTTGTTTATCCCAGTCTATGAAATGATAAGCCAGAAAAACGGAAAATGCCGTGTAGAAGAAAAAAAGGTAAATAACTCGTAGAAAGTCTTCGAAGATGGTACGATTGTCAGCTGAAAAAAAACCTCCGAGAATGCATTCAACTTTCTTGAGCTAAATTAAATTCGTTTGAAAAAAAGTTTTGTCAATTTTAAAAAAGATCAAACTTACATATGCCAAACATCAAATGAATTTTGTGAATGGGGTCAAAGCATTTTCCATTGATGATTATTTTCTGGTCGAGTATTTTCTGCCTGTAGGACATTAGAGGTCCGGCAAGATCTTGAGCATAAACACGCTAAAAATATATCCAGTTTAACTATTTGAAAAACATTTTAACAACCGGAAAAGTTGAACATTTTGTGACAGTTTCGTTCGCAAGTTTCAACGCTGATTCTCGCACTGTTGGCGTCTCGATTTTGTACCTTCGAATCAAAAACGCAAGCCGAGACGAGTAATATCACTAACTAAAAAAAAATACGAAACACGAGAATTTATAAAAAGAACTCACAAAAAGAAATTGGAAGTTAGATAACTTTATCAGTATTTTTGTTCGACGTTCTTTAGCAGCAAGTTCTTTCTGAGTAGGCAAATATTGGCTACCCATGGCGCTTCAATGAATCAAAGAAATTCAGAAATTCTTCATATTTTTCCGTTTCTAAGCAATCTAAAAGGATAACTTGGCAACCATTATGGCAGAAAAAAATCAAGTCTCGAAAAAAATTCTTCCAAAAAGGGATAAAATGTTGGGAAAAATTCACTTTCTCAAGAATTTATCGAACAAAAAGAAAAAAATTCGAACTGCAATTTCAAAAATTTAAAAATTTAGTTGGATCTTGAAAATTAATAGAAAAAAAGACAGCACGTGGGAATCAAATATCGTAGTCGCTGTTATTGGTAGCCACAATGTCAGGTTGGTATCCAGGCAAGTAGGTTCGTTGATTTTCCTGAATAATTTCCAAATAACGGTTGAGAAAGTATTTTTTAAACCTTGTAGCATTGCATTGCTCTGAAGATGGCGTACCAAGAAAAAGTAGAGATGAAAAAAATAGCTATTAAGGAGAAAAGGAATGCGCTCGAGACGATTGTTTGAGCTGAAACTTCTCCATTTGAAGTAATAACAATCTATTAAAAAAAAATTCGTTAGTTCATTCACTTAAAGCTTGGGACAATATGAGAGTCATCTTTCACAAGACACAAACTAAATCGAAAAACGAAAATTCAAATGTCTCTATAGCTTTTCTTTCCATCCTAGCCGGTAGTACATCAGTATCATTTTCAATAAAAGCGCTATTTCCATCATCAGTTCGAGAAGTCACCTACTTTTGTCATTATCCGGATCCAAAGAGTGCATTTTGTACAGGTCCCTCAATGGTTCATTGGCTGCATGGTGCTCTTTGATGACGTCAGAAAATGCTCCGTACAAAGAAAGAAAAATGATGAAAAGGAAGTTGAAAACAGTGAAAATGCCCTGAAATAGAAATAGAGGGAAATTCTCATGTCATTTTTGAGTACCTGAATAACCAAACAAGGAAGGAGACATAATGGCTTCTCTAGAAATACGCCGTATACCAGAATACTGCTGTAAATTGTGAAGAAAAGGCAGAAGAGGGATATCCTGAAATAATAGTGAAAACCCATTGGAAATGGGTTTTCAAGCAGTGTCTCACCATCCTTTGTCGGCTCCAAACCACATGAAGTTGACACCTGAGATCAAGAGACAAGACGCAAAAAAGGCTATCGAGAAAAACTTTGCGGCCGACTAAAATGAGTAAATTTAGAACTGAGTTAGAAATACGTTTTTTTCTCAAAAATTTTTTTCAATTTTTTTGCAATTTTGAAGCCTTCCAATTTTTTTCTGTCAGTTTAACTATTTTCGAAAATATATTGTTAACTTGTTCATACTCATTTGGAAATATTTCAGGGTTCACTTTCCATACATATAACAAGTTCGAAGAAATTATTGGTTAAAAATTTCGTAACCATTAAAAAAATGACTCATCAAAGGGTCCTGTTTATTTTCTAACTACTTCGAGAAGCTTAAAAAAATGAAGTTCGTTTAAAAATACAAAAAAAATCGGATCGTGCTAAAAATCAATTTATTTATAGTTTTTTTAAAAGTTTTTACCACATTTTTTTAAAAACTTTTTTTCCACGAATGAGATAAAAAGGAAACAACGACAAATATTATTACCAACCGTAGAATGAAACAATCCGCAACAGAGGTCATAGTCTGGATTAGGCCGAATAATACCATTAGGAGAATAGCTGCGCGAAACAGTCATTACAGGACAATCGATTTTTTTCCTCAAAAAATAACGGCGCGGCGCAAGTTGGAGTTGATCCAGCGGAAGGAAGTGGCGGGAAAAACTCCAGTGTTTGCATGAAGACCGTGCGCAAGGCGACCCTCTTTAACTGTCTGTTTGAGCCGACGGCTTTATTGAAACACATACTATCTCTCTAGTGCCGAATGTCGTTGTTCATGTTTTTTGAATTTTTTTTTACTCTTTCCGCATTTCAAGTGGTTATTTCAGAGTGAACTTCCTAGTCACTTAGGTTCAGTTCTAACAAGAAGCTGTGAAAAATCAGAATTCACCGTATCCTGTAAATGTTCCATTGCTTTCAAACTTTAATTGCTAGCGTCAGAATGAAGTATTGTTTCACCTTGATTCAGTTCTAAGAGTAAGCAAATGATTTTCTTAAAAGCTAGTCTGAATCATCTTGTTTGCTGAGCCATGTGTAGATCCTGAAGCATCCAAGCTCGAAAAAAATTTCAAATTTCAAGAATTAGCTCAAAAAGTTCAAACATACTATTTCGAAGATTTTCATTAGTTTTATTGAAATTCAAAATGTCATTCAAAAATGAATCAAAGTTTCGCAGCTTTTAATTATCACTACCTTTTGTCTATCTGAGGAAAATATGCAACCGCAAAGTATAACTACCCTTCTTTCAAGGGTTTTTCCCCCATCGTTCAAAACTGTATTAAATATTTCTCTTCGGGCAAAGTGGCGCTGTTTTGATCGAGTTTTTCTTTCGTCATCAATCAGCAAATATCTTGTAGTACAACCCAACAGAAAACAATTGTAGTTAACTCCCGAAAGCTTACGCCAAATAATCAAGAATGTAATCTCTACGAGGCTGGGCTCTGACGTATTTCGAAAATTGATTGAGTACATTTTTATTATCAAACCCTAGATGAAAGCAAACGTCTTGTTTTCAATATGAATTTGTTCTTCTCAATTGTTCATAAAAAAATCCAGGAAAAAGTTCGATGCAGCAGCTTTATGAAAGGATAATATAAATCAGCCGTGAATCATTTGAAAATTGAATTTTGGGACTCTTTTCGTTTGGGAAAGCGCCAAAAGATAGTTTCGTGCCTTGAGATGAGAGTTTGCGTAGTTTTCTGGAAAAGGTTCGTTTCGACAGACGACCATCTGAAAAATAGTGAAGTTTATTTGGAAAAGTATGTTCCAGTTTATTCAAACAATTCAATCAGAGTGACTCACTTTATTATTTCTTCCTCTCACGTCATATAAAAAACAATGCTCGAAAACTCCTTGTAGAACGTAAAGCTTCTTGAATTTATTTTTATAGCTTTTCACAAAGTTTGGACAGAATCACCTCGAAAAACTGTTGTTCTTTCGAAGCGTAAAAGTTCACCACAAAGGTGCCTACAAAAAAATATTCTGGAAAAAAGGAATGAATAGTCAACCTTCCTGTTTCAAAGAGTCGCGCAATTTGTGGAGGGTTTCTACTTTTTCATAGTTTGTAAAACTGTCCACTACAATGAGCTCGTATTTTGTGCCTGAAAAAGTACATAGTTCATTGAAAGAACTTTACAATATTTTCATCCTGGTCAAGTAAAAATTCAAGTTCACTGACCGCATTTGTCCAAAGAATCTATTATTTCGGAACCATTCTTTTTGAAATCTTTCCAAATCCATTTTGCAGATAGCTTTTCAACAGCTTCAGCAGCGATAACTTTCGTCACTATCACCTAAATGCTTAGCCACCTCATTTAATTCAGGAAATCAACATACGTTTGGAAAATAAACGCCGAGAAATCTCTCAAGCAGACTTATCCCACCAATAACCAGAATTCGCAACTTGGAGAATTTGCTTAAAGACACGGCTCCTGACGCAAAAAGTTCAGCTGCAAAAAGTTCATTTTCTGGATCGAAAAATGGGAGTGAAATCTCACATAATGCATCTAACGCAAAACTCTCGTCTGGCAAGATTTCTGGTTCCGCTATCCAATCGTCGGTTCTGGCTTTGGATGGGGACATGGCTGAAAACAACTTATCCAAATCAGTTTTCTGATCACATAAGATAGGAACGGCGATGAAAAATGACCAAAAACTGTTCAAAAATTATCTAACCTAATGGTATTTTTAGAAGCACGTGGTCGGAAATTCTTGTATCATTGGCAGGTTCTTTTTTCTGGATCCGTCGCTCAGGAACAATACTATGAAAGGAAAATAGTTAAAAAAAACAAATAAACAAAGATGAGGAAAAAAAGAAAAAACAAACTCAATAAAAAGGTTTTTTTTTCTAGTGTAGAATGATGTCAACCTCGATTTTTGCGCTTTCAATTCTAAATCTATTTCTGAAGATGAAATGATCAACTTAGTAGGAAAAAAAACGGCCACGGGGAAAGCGAGTCTTTCACTGAAGCTCAAAAATGTCTTGAAACGGCCTTCAGGCAAACTTAATACAGGCCTTGGAGCGACCCGAATGAAATATAAATCTGGGAAATTTATAGCACTGAAACCTTCCAAACCCTTTGATATTGGCCGGAAACGCCTTCTCTTTTGTGTGAGAGTAATTCCAAGATATCTTCATTTTTTTGTTCAAACTTGTAAATTTTCTTTCCCGCTTTTTTTAAGGTCAATTCTTCCCGACTTGAAAGACAGCGTGCGCGTACGCGGTTCTTGGCACGACTTCAATTCAAACGTCCACATTTGAAAAGCCCGGTCACCGGTATTTTGGTATCTTTCCCACTATTTTTGAATGCAGAATGGGGAAAAAAACAAAAATGATTTCGAAAAGGATTGCAAATATCGAAAAACGAGCTTTCCAATAAGTTTCTGGTGGTTGAATTGAACTCGTGTCCTAAACCGCGAACGCGCACGCCACGCGTCCATAGAAGGGGAAATGTTCAACTTGTTCCCGTCGCGACGAACCGTGTCGGCGACTTCATAACAGTTGCCGTCTTTGTCGCACAACGTTTGTCTGCAACATCGTTTGGTCATGTTTGCCGCGCAAACTTTTGTCAGTTTAGTGACCAGAAATTATCTCTTGCGCTCTTCGTTCCGCGGCCACTACAGCGAATGATCACACTACTCGGTCGAATGCCCTTTGATTGCACATCAGCGCTTTCTAATCAAATTTGTGACGTTTTGAGCAGAAAGATTACAGAAGAAGTTGACTCGAACTATAGCCATTGTGCTGATAATTTTGACGTGAAAGAGAGACACTGGAATTTTTCAGAGGTCTTGTGAATATAAAAATTACAGAAGTTACAGCTTCCCCAAAAGTAGTAATTCATAGTTGCAATCTATCAAATTAGCTTAAAAAATTCTCAATGTAAAAAAATACAAACTCAATCCGTAGAATTTCAAAACTTCCAAATAAGGACCTCTCAAAGTCGAAGAAAAAAAAAATCAAAGTCCGGTAAGATAGACTAATTGCAGAGTTTAGCTCTTGTTCTTCTGAAAACTGGTAGTTTGCTCGTCGGGCTTTCAGATTGACATTTCAAAATTCGTGTGAAATGACGTGAAATAAAAAAATTGGCATTTATTTTGATTTCTAGTTTGATTCCACTTTTTGCTTTTTTCGTTTTTCGTACAAAATGGAACAAGGCTATTCTCAAGCCTTCGAAGATTTTAGCTAACTGCTCATTTAATTTTGCTTTTTTGTGAGAAGCGGAAATGCGTATGACTGAACTCTATTTAGTAAAACATCCAGGGCGCGGACAAAGCCAAAAGCGGCTTTACGAGCATTAACGGTTCCGGACGTCTTAATCCTGTCGCAAATCCTCACAATTCACGTTTACCGTATAGTTTGTTGCCCCTGACGACGGAACAATAGATGCATGAATGTGTATTCGTCAAGAGGCTGGTCTCCATGCAACGTGTCCAGGTAGGCTTGGGCTTCCGGCGAATATGGGCTCAGGTCTGGCGGACCGACAATCGCAAATTGACCAAGTAAGGCCAAGTAGCTTGCATAAATTATCTGAACTTTTTAATTATTTTTTTAGCATTTTTTTCAGCCACTCTGAACAAAAAACGACTTTGTAAATAATTAACTCGTCATGAAGGAGTTAAATTACTTCCTAGGGACGGTAGATTCTTTTCTAAAACAATTTTTATCCAACAAAAAAATCTTGCCTTTTCAATAAGAATATACAAAAAGCTACGATCTTTCGCATCCTGGAAATCACAGAAAAAAAGTTACCGTTGTTATGAATGAAGTTACTATCGCCGGCGGATCTTCGAATCGCCACAGTACAACCATTTCAGAATTTTATACAATTACAGCAGCTCTTCCACCAGATACAATTTCCAGTTTGTTCGAATAAAAAATGTGCTCTCATTGTCAATAGAATCCAATATAATGCAATCCAATTTCTTTTGAAAACAACTATTCAAATTGTCCAGCATTTTTTTATTCTTCTTTTTTTATCTCCAACAGAACATTTTCGATAAAATATTTATTTCAGAAAAAGGTGCACAAAGAGGGACAAAGACTGGAGTTTATTTCCGAACAATGTGGCTACGGGTATAGCGTAAAGCTGTATACACACGAACGCACATGTTCGGAACGTTTTTCCAGATGTTGGGGAATGTGGAACTTTTGCAGCAGAGAATATGGCAACCGCGTCGAAGTCCTGAAATTAAAATTGTCATTTCCAAGTTATGAAGAAATGTTTGTTGTTGAAGAGGAGAAAAGTGGAGTTCCAGTCTCTGAACCATTTTCATTACGGGTACAGCGTCTTAGAGCAATGTACCCGAACGGAATGGCCCAGAGTCTAAAATCGCATTGAGGATGGGAGTAATTATTCAAAAAAAAAACTTACAAGTTGGCTGTTCGGAACAGAAACAAAAAAAAAATAGTGAGTAGTGGGTTCAGTTAGTGAGGGTGCGAGTGGCGTCGTAAACACCACGAAGGGTGGTCACACGGCAAAAACACGAGACAGCTGCAGCGACGGCGGCTGCGGCGGCCCTGGGCGTCTGGTCTCTTTCCCATTCTCCTTCCTCCCAGACGCCTTTGCCTTGTGAGAATTGACTGGAAGACAGGCCGTGGTTTTTTTGGAGAAAAAACACAGATTTTCTATTACTTTTTCCATTTTAATCAAAACTTCTTAGATTTTCATCATCCTAGGGAAAAATTTAGTTAGGGGAATTCAGTAGGGATTAAAAAACCGATGTGCGATCCAGACTATGTACATTACGGGTACAAGATCAAAGTCATGTAGACACGTAAGACATAGTCCAGATCGCTCCCAGTTCAGAAATAAAGGCGAAGGCAGTAGTGCAGCCGAAGTAGTAGAAGAGAATGGAAAGCGCTGCCCTCGCGGTGGGTGAACACTTTCGAAAATGACCAGTGTCCAGTGGCTATACGCCGAGCGGCCGGAGGCTCCGCCCACTCAAGCAATCTTTCTCGCGCCGTCGGGCCACCCTCCAGCCTGGCCGCTGTACCTAAGTCCGTCGCAGGCGGTGATCGGTGAATGCCAAACGGCGCCTTCCTCGTGAACACACAGCCCCACGAGAGAGATAGAAGCACACGCCTTGAGAAACGAAACCAAGTTTGGCTGTCGCCGCCACGCCGAGTGACCAAAGATACGACGTGGCGAGACGATTCCCCAAACGACCTTCCGACTGCAGATAACATTTGAATTCGATGCGTCTAGTGTCCTCTTCCACATAAAACTGAAAAATTGTTTGACGACAGGAATTTGCATAAATTGGAGGGAATCGAGCAACTTAGTCGATATTGATGAAACATATACAGTTTCATTTCCCGTGTTCGAAAGTACATGAACAATTATTTTCGTGAATCAAAAATGAGACTTAAAATTTTACGCCGTGTATTTGATTCACTGCTTATAACATCAAAAATTCTGAAATGAGTTTTCAAACAAGGAAATTGTGTTTCGTAAAAATTGAACATTTTCCTAAACATATGAAGGCGAAAATAGGTGATAAATTTTTGAAAAAAATGTGACTCGGCTCGAAACTTTTTATTCACTCCACTCTGCGTTCATTAAAAACTATTCACAAAAAACTGACTTTTGACGTGTAAATAAGAAGACTCCGGCTTTCAAAGTTCACTTAAAGCAATGACAAAAAACGGAATCGAATGATCTTTTCTGACTACGTAGGAATAGCCTAGTCAGCAGGAAAAGTACACATTGACCCGCCAGTGAGGTGATAGAAGACAAGGACGTGCGTAATATCTGATATCACTTATGGTCTGTTTCGGTCAGTGAGAACATGTTACAAAGTTTTTTTTCTGGATGGTGACAAAAAAGTATGATCTGTACTTGCCATATATTTCCATCGAAAACTGAATTGATTAGATCAACTTATGTCTATTTTAAAAGGTTTAGCCAAGATAATGGGAAGACATAACTCGGAAGAGAAGTCTCAAGAAGGAATAAACGCACGCCTTCAAATGAAAATCCCGTTTTCTGCGTGTGTGGCCTGATGAGAAGTCTCACAAGCTTTCTCTCTTTTTCAAAATTATAGCTTAGAGATGAAATTGGCTGAAAAAATAATTGTAGTTCCGTATTTATGAGAAAAATTGTCAGCAATATCTTGGGCTCCCCACATGAAAAATTGAGGGTTTCAGAGTGCCAATTTTTAAAAATTTCCAAAAAATTTGGAGTTTCCGTGTGCATCAAAAAGATGAATCGGGCTCGGAGAGATTTATATTTATTCTGGTTGAATTCAATCAATGTTCATATTGTTACTTAAAAAGCAAAACTATGAAAAAAAAAAAAGCAGAATAGTATTTATAACAGATGAAACAAGTTATTTTTTTGGACTACCCTCAGTTAATTAATTGATTACTTTAAAAATAATAAACCCTGGAGCTTGGGCAGCTTGAAAAAACTATTGAGACCTTTTTTCAATAGAAGGTCAAATGTGCTTTAGCTTGAAACATTTTTTTAGTTAAAAAAACTCAAAAGAAAAAAATTAACTTCGAAAAAAATGGACAAATGTATTTCTATTCTTTTCACCTCACAAAAGTTTTTCATCAGTGGCGCGCAGTGGCGTAACAGGTTGTGTGCATGTCTACGGTCCACAGGGTCACAAGTTCGACCCCCGCCTCGGCCCAACCAATGTTGGTAGTGGGAAACAACGACTTCAAAAATCCCCAGCCGTCACACACAAGGACGGATATGTTACTCCAGCCAGTTTACTGATTATCAGAATAGGACCTCGGCTAATCGACTTGGGGCGCCGACTTCGTTCAATCGGTACAAAGGCGTAGGAAGAAGAAGAAGAATAAAAGTTTGTTTATTTTTTTTTTCCATCGTAGGTCGATTTTAAAAGCATTTCTTTTTGAAGGGGGTTTTTTTTGAGATGACTCAACCAAAAAAGCTGAGTGCTCACTAAGGACACAAGCTTTTAAGACTGTTGCTTTTAGCAACGGCTGAATGTACTATTGCTACGACAACAAAAAGCTCTTCAAACCGACGAAATATTACGTTTTTTTTCCCGATTGCTTAAAAAAAGATGTTTCTATCTTCGAAGCTCCGCAAGGGATGTTTTTTTTTAATATTTTTAAAATTAGAAAAGAAAAAGGTATCTAGAAAAATTCATTTAAAACGGAAGATTTCATACATTTTTTTTTCTCCTAACTTCGAAGCTCGAACTCGAACGGTCAAAACTTTCAATTCCAGTGACAAATCTGGCAAGGGACACAAGCAAAAGAACAAAAAATCATGCACACAGTGTTCAACGAAAAACACCGCCAACCGGATTCCTAAAGCTCTTTTTCTCGATTCCTTCAGTTCTTCTATTATCTAGCTGCTTATTTTTGTTTTGATCTTCCTTCCTTTTAAACGTGAGCTCAAATCAGTTATTCAAAAAACCTTTCTGAAGTATTCATAAACTCTAAAATTATACTCCATCAGCTCTAACTCATCAGAATTTCCACGTCTGTTTTCATTTTCGAAAGTTATTTCAAGTCCCAACACCAGTTTTTTTATTTGTAGGTGAGCTTAGATTATTCAACCTAACCCAAACGGCATGACACTATTGCTCGTTCGCCAAAGAATCTGATATCAAAGTCAAATAAAAACGCGTCGATCACTTGGGCCGTTTCCTTTCATTTTATTTTTCTTTCAACGATTGTTGCAGAAAATTCATATCGAACAAATTTTCGAAGTTATAGTGAAGCATAGTTCCGATTACAAGCTTATTATTTTTAAAATTTGCTCGGAAGCGCAATTTTGAATTCATGTTGTTTCCTGACTGGAAAATTTTCCATAAAATAAGCACTTTTGAAGCCCGAAAAGTTTTTTTATCATTATATTTTTCAAAAAAAGCTTTTAGCGAGTTTTTAACAGCTTTTCAGCCTTTTGGAGCTCGAAAAAAGGTTTGAAACTCGGAACTTCATGACGCTATAAGTGGTGCTGAAATCGGCCTAAAGAAAAATATCAACCAATATTTTCGGGCTCGAAAACTTTGAACAAGAACTTACAACAGCGATGTATAAATTTGTCCGAGAATACTAAGGATAAGTCGGTTTATACTATTTCAAACAGTGATTCAACAAACTGCTCTCTGGCTGGTCCTTGAGCGGCTTCTTTCTTTTCTTTTTCCTCTTTCTCCCTCTGTGACCACTTAACCTATCGAATTTAAACTTTTTTTTTCCCAGAAGAAAAATTTACAGATGAACAATGGTTTCTTGATTGGCTTGGCAATTATTGTAGCTTTGGCAAATGCCCAGAAATTCGCATTTGTGTCACTGTTATCCTCAAACGAGTATCTCACCACTGCTAAAGTTTTAGGTGAGTAGATCGAGGTACTCTTCGCCTATTTGACGACTTTTCAGGTCACAAATTGAAACTTCTGAACGACTCAGTGCCTTATGTCATAATTGTGACAGAAGATATAACGACGAAAACCAGGAGCTCTTTGCAATCTCAGGGAATCAAACTACGCGAGTTTCCAAAAATCGACACTCCATACTTGTCCACTCACAAGGCGAGGAAATTCCAGGTTTTTTTTTTTATCGATCCAAACGTTTCAAAATCGGCTTGAATTGTAGTACACCAAAATTCGGCCCTGGTCAATGACTGAATACGACGTTATAGTTCATCTGGATCTCGATTTGCTGCCCGTCGAAGATATCACTCCATTATTTTATTGTGGAACGTTTTGCGCCGTTTTCCGACATTCCGATATGTTCAACTCTGGCGTTTATGTCCTAAAGCCAAATAACTCTGTAAGTCTTCATCTCGGAAAAAAAAGCCGCACATAGTGAGCAATGTTTGTCTATTATTTGGTCTTTCTGTGGTTTTGCGAAAAAGAAGGCCGAGTTCAAGCTACAGGGAAAATATTTAAACGGTCCTACAGAGCCCATTAGAATCCCATCCGACAACAAGGAAACTACTTTTCTGCCTGCAATTTTAAAACAAGCCTACTTAGCTCATTTTTGTTGCAGGTATTTGAAGATATGAAGAGCAAAATTCATACTCTTGTCTCCTACGATGGCGGAGATCAAGGATATTTGAACTCCTACTTTCCTGATCTGAAATACGCGCCAATGTTTGATGAAACAAATATCACGCATCAAAGATATTCTTCCTCATTCATGAGGTTTCTTTCTCCTTTTATCACTTCTTATGAAATTTTTGAAGGCTGGCGGCGGGATATAACTTTGACATCGGAATGTACTACCTCAACGGAGGAAAACTACCTGTTTCTCCAAAAATCGTACATTATACGATGGGACCTGTGAAACCCTGGCTTTGGTGGACTTATCCACTTTTCGATATAAATTATCTCTGGCTAGAAACAAGGTAAAATCATGGATATTCCGCTCAAGTTTATTAAATTCCAGGTTCGAAATGGAAGAGGCTCTCAACCTTCCCAGTCAAAACATGGAATTAATACTTTTAGAGTTGGTAACTCTGACAATCACAATTTTTGCCAAACAAGTAAGATAAATTCTAAATTTTTTTTGAAAGGGATATTAAAAGTTTAGCTCGTTGAACTGGTGCTTAGAGAGCGACTTCGCAATGAAAATGCAAATCGGAACGAGAAAACAAAAGTTTCTCATTTCATTGTTTTGTTTTCTCTGTTTGTTTCCTGGAAACTCGTCCCAACAGCCCCACATCCCGTTCCTTGCTGGATCTTCTTTGGCTCAAATACGGTATTCATTGATTTTTTTTTACATTTCGAGTCATAACACTTTTTTGTGAAAAAATGGGGAATTTTTTGCACCTTTGAGGTACAAATGGAAGCGAACTAGAATACTTTTTGCTACAGCGTAAGAGATCTTAAGATGAGAAACAAAGTTCATGGATATCCCCTTTTTGAGAGGTTTTTGATTGAATCATTTCAGATTCTCATGTCACTTCTCCTCGCATCAATGTACAGCTGGCTTCGTTTGGGAGTCAGAACCACTTTAAAACGTCATCTGGTCGTCATCACCGTGCTGACGTCGTCGGCCGTTTGCTCCTGGCTTTTGGTGGCAAACGTCAGTTCTTTTGGAAATCGATCGATAGCCGCCATCCTCGTTATCATTTATAACGAAATGTTGTTCTCACTGTCGGTCAATCGCTTCATTTTGATGCCAACGACAACTTGTGCCCGATACGAACTTCTCTCGACTAGTTCAAAAAATGCGGAGCCATGAAAAAAAACATGTTTTTTGCCAAACTGTTTTTGTAAATAAATGGAGTGATTTCTTTCGGCGAAAAAAAAATTCATTTTGTTTTTCGATCTCTTCAGATGATTACTGCAAATGTCATGAAAATAAAACTTTTTTTTTATCATCAACAGCCTTGGAAAAAGTATCCTTCGATTGCAATAAAAATAAACGAGGATGAAATAAATCAAAGCCATCCCGCTCTCCGATAAATAACTGTGAGAACTTTGAACTTCTGAAGAAGGGTGGAAATTGCGCCGAATATAGTCAGAATACGTGTTGTGACGGTACCAAATGGTCAAAACAGCAAACCTGTTTTTTCGAAAGACTTTTTTGTTAGAACTATGCGCCTTTGTCCGTAAATTCGGCCTGTACCAACTTCTTTGTCCTATTGTGACAATGACCCCTCTAACTGACTATTTTATTCCTACTATACTCTAAGAAAAAAAACGGCTGATCAAAACATGTTGAATACACATACTTTTTAATTTTCCATTAAAATTCTACGGTAGAAGTCTCTCGAATAGTCATCTTGTTGGAAAAATGTTTTCACAAATATGAAATGATTATTAACAGCAAACTTTGTTAGTGTCTGCTTCTTTATTTTAGAAAAAGGAATATGAAATGTCTCTGAGGATCATTTTTTTGAACTTTCATACTACAGTCTATTTCAAGTTTTTTTGTGCAACAAAAAAACCGTTCATAACTTTGTATTATTATCTGATCTCTCATAAATAACTGATCAGTCAGGACAAAAAAAGAAGAAAGTTATAATCAAAAGAATCGGTCACACCTCGCATTTACTTCATGATTCAGGGCGAGAAAGCGACAAACGCTTGTCCGCCGATTCTCGTTCAACAAACAGTTCCTTCTCGTCACCGCAAAAAAAGACAACTGGACCCTTGTCTCGTGTTGGCCAAAGGGTCAATCAATTTGATCAAAGATTGGCAGTTTGTCCAGGAGTCGGTTTTTCAGATTATTTCAAAGAGTGACTCAACTTTTGACGTAAAACATTCTAGAGTTATAGAGAAACGAGTTGGGAGTGTTCTAAATTTACACGACACAAAACGAAAACCTTTTTTTGCTATGGTTCTCGTACTCAAGAACTTTTCATTTCAAAGAATAGAAAATTTTTCATGAATCCTCATTGCTGTGGACAAAACGAATCAGAACTTTCTTGACTTGCCTTCTGTGGAAAATATTTAAACAGTACGAAAACCTTGAAAAAAGCGCACGGTAGGCCGATAATTCAATTAACTGGCGCCAAAATCTTTTTAACAAAACTTGCAAAGAAAACGGTTTGCCGTCACAAATGGAACTTTTTTGGTTTGAATGGTTTGAATTGCATAAAAAGTATCAGCCACGAGTTTTAGGATCTCGATCACAAATTAGTCTTTGAAAAAGTGGAAGAAAAATTGGAGTTTGTGGTCTACTCAACTTTTCTTACCATAACTCTGAAGATGTTTGAACAAGCAAAACTGATTTTTTTTTTAAAGAGCGCTTCAAACAACAGTGACTCATATTTTTATTTTTTTTTTGAAAAATGGAAGTCTGTAGTTCTATCTGCCTAAGGAAATACACTTTACTAAATGAAAAAAGAAGCCTCATTTTTCCGATTTCTCTTTTCTAAAAAAAAAGTGGAGCAATGAAGCTATGAAAAAAAAATCAATCAATCGAACCATTTTTAGAGCAAATCAAACGGCCTTTTTCGTAACTGCCTGGTCAACCGAGTTGATAAAAAAGCCCATTGTTTGGCTGACCTTGAATAATGTATAGAATCGAACTATGCCACAACAACAAAAGGACAATGTAGTAGACAAAAAGGTTACACATTTGAATTTGTTTCACTCTCCACGTCTTCATCGCCAGAAGAGGTGGACGGTCGGTCGGGCGCGATAATTGTGGGCGGAGCGTTGTTGATCGCCAAACGAAGATTCCACAGAAGGGGCCCTTGGCTTCACTTGTCGTTCCTGCCTTCAACAATGCACAAACCGGTAAGTACTCGAAATATTTTAAAATATGTACTAATAAGAAAACCTTTGAAAATCGATTTTTTTCTTCAGGATGAAGAATGCAGTTACTGCAGCCTGACCATCATAGCTCTGTGTATTGCCTTCAGCTCAGCTATTTTAACCTTTTTCGTTGCAAGCTACATGTACACGGGAGTCAACGAGAAGATTGAAATCCCATCAGCGGTGAGTGGAAAAATAAATGTATAATACTGTAGAAAACTTGAAACGGCCTTTTTTCTGGTCAATTCATTCAATTGAAAACTTTGAACCTCTTTCAAAAAAATCGGAACTTTTACGGTTGGAAATATTTTTGTTGTAAACCTAGGTTTTCTGAGAACAAGAGTGCGGACCTTCGAAGTCGAACAAGATAATGGAAAAATATTTATCTGCTCGAGTGAGCAAAAAAAATTATTTGACTTATAATCGACATTGCCGCAAAAGATGCCTATCAGTTTTTGCTCTAAAATGAATACATGAATATAGTGCATCGTCAAAATAAATAATTTTAATTCAAAGACAAATGATTATTCACATCTATTGTCTGACGTTCTTCATGAAAACCTTCATGAGTTACCCGCTAAAATCAGCCTTGAATCAACTATGAACTTCTTCCGTTTGCTTCGACTGAAATACCTCATTTGATCCCGGTTTTCGAGTACATTGATCGGAAAATTGTGCTGATTGTCAGCTGATCTGTCTCGGTGGCCGCAAAACGTTTGTGTGGACGGTGCAGGCCATCGTCACTGCCTCAAGCGGAGTCGATCCATCCATCATTTGAAAACGGAGACGACGTCTTCTAGCAATCGATATGCAATACATTCCTCACGCCGCTGCGTCGTCTATATTTAGGTGTCATTTTGGCTGACTTTCGGTCATCACTGAACCTTGTCCCCTTTGGTTGTAATGAGATCGGCTCACATTGAGAGCTCAATTACTTTTTTCAAGATTCTATGGCCTCAATCTGATAAGATTCAGTTGCAAAGTCATATCCCTTTGGACTATAGGATTCTCTGGTAGTTCGCTCATTCAAATTTTCTTTTACCTGCAAAAAAGAGCCTCAAAGAACTATACACTACTTTTTTCCTGGACTAGCGGCAAATAGAATATGAACACAACAAAAAACGCGTTGTTTTTTTTTTTTGCCGAGTACAAAATCCACATTTTCCGGTGTTTTTAGGTGCATTTATATCATGTGATAGTCATTTCTGAGTACATTCCGCCTCAAACAACATTTTGTTGATATTTTTGAAAACCAGTTCTTTGTCCAAATTCGCCATACCGAAAATACCGAGAAACAAAAACCTTGTTGATGGGATATCTCGGCTGGCATTCTCGGTAGTCTCTGATGTTTCGAGAGCGAAGCAGAGGCGCAAAGACGGCGCGTAAAGTAGCCGTGCGTAAAATTTATGATGGCTGTATTGCTGGTGATTTAAAAAGGCGACTGATCGTTCCAGCGCTCTCAGTTCTTTGATCAGCAAGTCAGGGATGAAAAGAAAATCAGCTCAAACTTATTTATTATAAATCGAAAAAAATCTGATTATAAATTTCAATTTTTTTCAGCTCAAATCGTTTGGCTCGAATCGATTGGTCGTTCCACATAAGGTATTTATTATGCTCAGAATAAAAATTAGTTTAATAACTTATTCCAGAAAGTTATCATCGTGAAACTCGATCTGCAAAACCGATGTTACATTATGCCAGCTTACCTAGCAAGAGTTAGTTCATTTTCAAGTTCTTTTGTATTTTGTGAAACTTAGAAATCTTGAAAGAAGGTTATGAATTTTCAGAAAATGACCAGCGCGAAATTCACGATAGTGGACGAACCGCTGAATCCCGAATTTCTTCAAGAAATAGCTGGAGATGACGGCGTGGATTTCTGTTCCGGAACTCCAGCTTACATCCTCGAAAAACCATTGCTTTAGGCAAGTGTGCTTGCAAAAGTCATGTTTCATGTGGAAAATTTAATCAAAAAACATGCCAAAATTTTTCGGCGATCTTTACGATATCTGCCATTAGATTTTCGGCAGGCTATCTCCAAAAAAAGTTCACACTTTTCCTTCCCATCTCAGCTTAATCAATCATAAAACGAAAATATAAAAATATCCAATGCCGCCAAAACCGTATCAAACCGGTTAGTTCACAGAATTGATAAGCAGAAGTCGCCACAGAGTCCCTTTTGACCGATACGATTTTTCAGACCACTTTGCTGTAATAGCCGCCTTCGTGGTGGTTTCCGATCTCTCACCTCAAAACTCTGCTAGTCCTGTTTGCTGTTTCAACATAGCCTCAAACGCTTTGAAAACCAAAGCTTGAATCTTTTTTTTTCTCGATTACCTCCGTCTTTCTTTTCTCATAACAATACGTGTCCTCTTGATTTTGTACATTTGCTATGTAAATATTTTGTTGCAAATCCCGCTTTTTGTACATAAGTTACGTTGCAGGTTATTAGTAAAAGCTTTGATTCAATGAATACAATTTTATCCAATACAGAAACAAAAAAGACAGAGACAAGTAGAAAAGCCCCGAGAAAAAGATTCTGCTTCTGTGAAATCAATTTTTTACAAAGATAACCAAGGAGCACCGCAAATTAAGTGGAACAACGACAGTCAACAAAAAACATACAGAAGAGGTTGACCAGAAACCAGCGACAGGCGGTCGATCGACATTTGCTTGACAGGGTTATGAATGACATAAAAGGCCGTTAATGTACAAGTATTCACATAATACCTAAACAAGTTGCAAATTTGGCTGACTTGTTCAGTTACATGTTAAAAATTTGCGTTTCTTAGGGTCATTTGGTGATGAGCTATGGATACCCGACTTTTAAAAATTCGAAAAATTACAAAGACACCAACCGAAAGAAAAAATATTGGCTTTATTCTTGGAATTAGTAACTTCTCGACCCGTTCAGGTGAAGGCTACGGGGTTGTGAATTCCACAATACTTTTTTTGTATTGATGTAAGGTGAGAGGATGGTGGAAAAGCCAGAATCAGTGAATTATGCCCAGTGAGAAAGGTGGAAATCAATCAAAGTTGAAGCAAATCACGAAGAAGTAAGGCCGCAGTGCGATGAGAAAAATGTGATTTTTGTGGAAAGTGCGCGAAAGGACATGAGCTAAGTCACCCGTGCGCCGAAACGTCAAATGGGATCTAGCGTACATGTATGAATAGGATAGAAAAAAGTGGTTTGAAGAAAAATCTGCGAGTTGTGAAAAATAGTGGATTATGTTCGAGGCAGTTGTTTATTGAGAAGTCGAAGGACTTTCTTTGGTTGGCTGCTTCACTTCGACCTCTGACACTTCTGGAGCTTCTTGCGTGGCATTGGTAGTCTCTTCGTTCTCCACGACGATGCTGAAATGCAATCCAGGAAATAACTCAAACGCACTAACAAAATTATTTTTTTTACAATGTTTTAGTAGATTAAAAAAAGTTTTTAATTGTATCCCTTTTCAGAGAGCAAAACCCTCTTTGAACTTTTTCTCACTCACTTTTGAAGAAGACGGCGTTCAGAGCTCGTATCACTGAGATCGCTCTCGGAGTCTCGGTTGTTAGTAGCATTCTCCAAGTTATCGTCATCTTCCTGCAAATTTTTTTTATGAAAGAATGCATTAAGTAACTCAAAGGTCAACCTGGCGGTTGCGGTCGGAACGGCGACGGATCATGCGGCGAATTTGCGTAGCGATGTTGCTGCAGCCAGGCTCGAATTCCGGCGGCTGAATAGGATATAAAAAAACCAGAAAAAGCCAATTTGAAACCTCATTCAGCTGTTGTCGTGCAGCATGAAAATCGGGAGGATTGCTCAGGCCTTCTTCATGGACGTCGGCTTCCACATCTAGAGTCGAAGCTGAATATAACGTTTTGAAAAGTTAGAAAGAAGAAAAACTCACAAGATTGTTGAGATGACGGAGGAAGCATCGCAGCGAAAAGATTCGGCTGAAATCACACTTCTGACCAATAAAAATTTGACTTTTCTCGTTTTTTCTCAACTTCAATAAACTTTTTTTTTCTATGGAATAATACTTATTTTTTGAGTTTTTCTAGTTTTCTGATCTAATAAACAGTCCTACCACGTTTTGTCTGCGGCTATCATCGCCAGAATCACTATCCGAATCGTCGCCAACACGTCGTTTGCACATGGGGCAAACTTTCCGGTTTTCCGTCAGCCACGGATCGATACATTTGCAATGATAAACTGCAATTATTAACGACATCAATCAGCTTTAAAATTTCACAAAAAACCATGACGGCAAGGCAAATGTCGCAGTTTCTCGCCGCTGACAAAATCTTCAAGACAAATGGCGCAAGTGTCTGGGTGATCACCTGCAAACTCAGAATTAAATCTGTTGTATCTGCCATGCTCACCAGCTTTGTACTTTCGCACGGGAATTTTGCGCAGGTTGCGCTTTGAAAGACGCTTGCGAGCATTGCGTCGGCGTTCGCGGAAGAAGCGGATGCACTTCAATTACCACGGGGTTGTTTTTAAAAAACGCATTTTTCTCACCAAAGTGATGCCAAATAACATGACACAGAAGCCGAGAACAATCACGAATGGGATCAAATATCGGAACAGCTCGTAGTAAGTCGGCGTGATTCTAATTCGAATGTAATACCTAAGAAGCATTAATATAAAATTGCTCTTCTCTCGGAAAAAAAACCCATCGGAGTAGGAATGTTTGGTGAACTCGGTCATGCAGTCATAGGAAACCATGAGCAAAGGAATTTTGACGCTGTCGGCATGCTCTTCGCCGCTCATTTCAACAGGCTCCTCTCCGGGAAAATTGTATATGATCGCCATTTTGAAGATCGGCTCGTCAGACTCTTGCACGTGAATAGCCTGAAAATTTATTTTCATTAAAGTAAAAACACGTTTCATAAAAAAATGTGAAATGAGAATTCTCTCTAGCAATTTAAAAAAAGTTTCAGGTTTTCCACGTGTCCCACAGGGAAGTTTCATTTCTTCAAAAGGTTTTAATTGTGAAATGATTTTTCACCTGTTGTGAGAAAGCACATTTGTGTTCTCTGGGGCTGCGAGAAACCAAGGCATATGGATGTTCACATAACGTTTGGTTCCGGCCTCCCTAAAAATTTGTATCAATGAAGGAACACTTTGAAAAAAATTGAAAAAAAAACGAACTCTGACAGGACCACAAGCGTCAATTGGATCCACGAGTACTGGACAGCCAACGGCCAACTCGCTCAGCGAGAAACTGAAAATATTTCCACCAAAGTTGGCTCCAGCCGCTTCGCAACGTTGTATCAGCTCTTCCACTCCGTGAGTTCTCATCTTGAATGATTTTTGTCAATTTATAATTCGAAATTTTTACCAATTCGATCATATACTGCGCAGCGGTCATTTGTACTAGGAAAACGAGTGAAAAGACCCGTATCGAAAATGAAGCAACCGCAGACATTTTTGGCCGGGCTATGAAAACATAAACTCCAGAAGGACCTCCTGCAAAACCAATATTGACGCAAACTGGGATAATGGCGACCGAATGAGCGAAATCGAGAATTGAACGGGGAGAAATTGTTCTTTCGGGAAACATAGGAAAAGAATCAGAAACAATCAGTTCTTGGAGAGAGACGTGGAACACGTGAAGAAACCATCAAATAAGGGTAAGAGACAAAAACTAATATGCAACGCGATTTTTCTGGAGAAAATCGATCGGTTCCTTGGAACAGCAAACAAGATACCAATGCCGCATGCTTAAGTGTGTAGAATCAGTGGAAAGTGTTCTTCAACATAGCAAAAAAAGCTATTTAAAAAAATATTAAATGAAGCAATTGTTTTTTTTAAGCGACTACGAGGCTATGAAAACCTTTTTTTATCATGTTAATAATTTCGTAAAAATTTCGAAACTGTTACAGATAAAACAAATGTTTTTCAAGTACTCCTCTGGTTTGATCTCCTTTTTTTATTTAGAAAATATTAAATTGAAAAATAAACATTGAGTCTACGTGTGACATTTATATTCAAATAATCCCTGCCTTGGACAAATTTAGAAAACATAAGGTCAAGTTCTGTCAAAGCTCAGACATTTTTTTCTCTAAGGTGTGAACATTTATAAGAATCGTTCGAAAAATTGTAAAGCATTTGAGTGTATTTTCTTTAAAAAATTTGAACTAAAACCAACAACGGGAGAGAAACCGCTCGAAGTCGAAAACTGAAATCAAGACGGCATATCGTGAGGAGACGACGTCGGGAAACTACTTAGTTTACACAAAAGGCAAAAAAAGAACAACAAAAAAAAGAAACTCACGAGATTCTCCGATTTAGAACTTTCTTGGAACGGTGAGGATGGATTGAAACGAAGAACTTTGGTGAAAGCTTATGAAGAAGCACTTGGAACACACAACAAACGTTGTGAACCAAGCGGAAGAAGCAAGGAAAACACGTTTTGGGAGAGCGATATCGACTGGGGCGAAGGTCGAGTACACACACCGAACTAACGGAGCATCGGTCAGCTGATGTTGCAATCGCGCCCCGGCGCACAGCCTTCGCGCCTTCTTTTGCTCTACTTCTTATTTTGCTTTTTGTATTTTTTTAAATTGTTTTTCTTGTTTTATTTTTACTACTTATCAAAAAAAGAAGAAAATCAACTCGTAGTAATTTAACTTTGTGATGATGCGCTCTCACAATGCTGTTGAAAACTTTGAGTCCTTGTTAAAAGAAATTTTATAAATTGAAGGATTATGGTGATTTTTATTTTGATTATGAACAACTTTTTCTTTTAAAATTTTGGATATTTGAAGAACACAAAAGTGGTGGGATTGATTGTCATGGAAACCAATGAAATATCGGTGAGCTGTAGTTTTTTTCTTCAAATTCTAATTCAATTAACAAAAAAATTCTGCCCACCATTAGGATTCGTTTTTTTTAGCGCTGAAAAATAAAGAAAAAAATCAACAAATAAATTAAAAAGGAATTCACATTTACACTGAGGTGAATTAAAATTAATTTTTTTCGGTTCATTTCAGAACAATTTTTTTTATTTTCACCTATTACGACGGTTAAAACCAGGTCTGCAATCTAAAATCTGCCAAACCTTTTTTTCAAAAAAGGAAACCTGAAAGAAAATGATGAGACGGACATTAGAATAATTATGCGAAAGAGTAAAACCAGATTTACTTGATTTAAGCCCTCAGGGTTGGTTCTCCAATACCAGAACACTGAAGTTATTTACGCGTCTATAGAAGGTTTATGGAAGAACTCTTTTTAACTAATTCTTAAAACGCAGATAATATTCTGCCCGTGGAAAGCTATGTTGTTACAGCTAAAATAAATAACCCGAGGTTGTATTTCTGGAATTTCAAATAGAAATACAAACTGATGCCTCTTCTCAGTATTAGTTCAATTTCCTTTATTAATACTCTGAGAAATGGAAAAAAACTCATGTCAACTCAATTAACTACTTTAAAGCTAACACATCGGAGATCAGCTATTCAATTCAAAAAAATAAGTCGAGTTCATTAAAAATAGTTGGTTGATGTTTTGAGAAAGAGGGAAAACAAAGAAACCAAAGTTTTCGATCTATATCAAGCGCAAAAGAAGCCGGAACAAAGCATCGTGATGCCTTCTAAGACTTGATCATAAAAATGAATTCGGACTAAATTTTACGAATAGCAGTTTGCCAAGCACATGCATTAGAACAACACAACACTGTAGGTGCTAAAATATAGAACGTATCTCAGGTCAAAACAAAGTGTTGGAGTAAACAAAGTTATCTTTTTGATTGGACGCGGGCAAATATTCGACGCGGCAGAGCTCGAGCCAATAACGTTGATGATAAAAGGGCGCGTCATTGCTACTATTTTGCTCTGAACTGCTGAATTCTGAAAAGACTAAAAAAGAAGAAAATTATCTGCAGATGAGAATTCGTGATTAATAAAAAAGTTAACCAGATTTTCAAGACAGCTTAGGTAGAGTTGCTGAGCCGAAAAAAAAGCATTCAGAAGATATGAATTTTTTTTCTCATTTCTAAAAACCGTCCTTCGCAGAAAAGCAGGCAAGAGACTGAAAAATAATCGTCGCGAAATTGGGCAACTAATCACGGAACCTGATGAAATTGGTTTTTTTTTTCCCGCAGACACGAGGTGAAAAGACCGATTTATTACAGGACCCATTTCTTGGTGCGTTGATAAACTTTCCATGGACAACAAAAAAAGAAATGGGCGTTGTACAGTTTCATTCCTCGGACCTTATCTGAAATACCGTAATAAAATTTTTTGATCACGTTGTATTCTTTTGTGAGAAACACGGTACAGAACACAAAGTATTCACATATATTTTTGGAAGTCTAAGGCGTTATAGTTCATTCACCGCTGACTTGAGAATATATTTAATAAAGAGCTCGCCACAATTAAATGAATAAACGGCAGAAGTTGAGGTTTTAGACGACTCTACAGTACATTTTATCGAAATCTCCCAAGTTGTTCGTTTGGCAGCCTTAAGATTCTATCTTGACAGCTCCAAAATTAAAGCCGTAAAAGTTCAAAAAAAGGATCAAGACAAATGTATAGGCCCTTCTGAAATAATACTCAAGATGCATGTTTAATATAAACTTTAATATTTAAAAAAATGAAATATTTCAATCCATTATGGGAAACTTGATTTATTTCCAAAAGTAGCTTTTTGCAAAAAAAAAAAGCTGATACCTGCGCTTTTGAGCCATAGAGCAAGAAATTTTTAGCAAACTTCGGGTCCGTTATGTGGTTTTGATTTAACTTTAAAAGTGAGAAGGAAGAACTTACCGAGAACTCGCTGTCCAAGGGTTTCAAAAGCTTTGATCCGGAAGTCTGGTTATGTCGAAGAGCTCCTTTGATGCGAGTCGATTGGAACTCTGCTATCCAATGGTATGTGAGTAAACGATGCATACATGCCGAGATCGGCTGCGGTACAAAAAAGGGGCCAGGAGAGATGCATTGTATTCATCTTTGCGGCTGCTCTTCCTCTCCAGATGTTTAACACACTCTCTAAAAATTCCACATGTGTGAGCAAAGCTTTTTTCGGTTTATACTAAAGCGGCGTACTGGTTTGATTCAAAGGCAAGCTTGGAGTGTGTTTATATCGTTCATTTATAGTCTGAAGACGCAAAGGCAAGGATGAGAAGAGGATTGGCTATTAAATAAAGCAACTTGGTAGGTTTCTCTTTTTTTGACGTTTTTGTAGAGTGGCGGCTAACCGAAGTCTTCAGAAGAAATATTTTATTAAAAGTATGATTCCATAAACCACGCGTTTTGAAAATAAAAAAATTCTAAGTGAAAACCATCCAACCCTAAGAAACCACGACTTTCGAAAAAAAGAATTCTAAGTGAAAGACAATAAATATATATATATATATAAAAATACATACCTTTGGGTATATATTTTTTTCCACTGTTCTCAAATTTTATTCTTTTTCTGTACCGTTTCTATTACAAAGAACATAACACTGTATGAATCCTGTATTAATCTGAACTAATGCCACCGAATTTATTTCTTATCAATACGAAGACGGTACAGTAGACCGGAAGGCAATGCCAGAGTCCAGAAGGCCAAAATTAAAAAGTCTTCCACCGTAATACAACACACTGGCACAAAAAAGGAAGTTTCGTGAAGAAGATAATACTTTAAAACCTGTCTGGGGTTTCCCCTTTTAACTGATAATCTTCTACGTCCTTAGGCGGAAAAAAGTTCACAGTCGTCTACTTTCTACTGCAACATAGTAGTGACGGCTCACTTAGGATTTTTCAGCAAAAACTTTCTAACTACGCGATGAAAAAAAGTTAGTAGTTTCATTTACCACTGGGAAAAGTTAAAAATTTTAAGCTAGTTCTGAGTTTTTAAAAGCAGTTTCGTAATTAATACTGCCATTTTCAATGATCGAATTTGAACCCTGAAATTAAAAATATTTTGATATTCAAAGAAATGAAGGTTTTTATTCGAAAATGATAGTACGAAAAGATGATTAAAACAAAAACTGAAGCCGTGATTCATGCGTGAGTACATGGCACGATGGGATGACATGAAGACGGCCGGATTAATTTCAATTGAATAAGGGTTTAAAACAGGAAATGAGAAATGAAACGGCAACGCATTGTTCTTTTTTTCTAGAAACGTTTGAATTCACAAAGGATAGAGGTGGCGCTTGCTCTCGCTACAAACAATTGGAGTATTGAGAAAAAAGATTTATCATAAACATCCAATTGGAGGGCCAAGTGTAGCTGTACCCGTACAGGAATGAAGAAACACCACCACCAAGAAAATAACATGGGTTTGCTCCGCCTATTAGGTGAGAAAAGTGAGAAATTAATTGACGCAGGCGCCAGTGCCGGTCGTCGGGTCGATCAGCGCAATTTGGTCGAGACCAAAGTACGAATGTTTGTTCCTCATATTCGAAACTTTGAACTCCAACTAAAAAAGTTTTCGAATTAATTTACATAATCGAATTACACTCACAGTTCCATTAACTTCAAGAAAAACTCTCCGGCAAATCCATTCGTGAGAGAATCGGTTAAGGGGATGGGAAGCGAAAAAGTCTAAATCAAAAAAATTTTTTTATAAAAATAAAAAGTCACTACATACTGAACGCCTTCTCCATCTTTGACGTGAAGCTTGACAGCAAACTCGGTTCCGAAGCTTGCGGAATAATAACAAAACTGAAGGCCAAAGGTACGTGGAAGTAGCAAGGGTCCCAGAGATAAAGACGATCCTCCAGCTCCTTTGATATAACCAAAACTTCCTTCTGAACCGAAATTTTTTTGATGGAGACGCAATCACTCTCTCACCAAGAGCTTTCCTGATACCAGTGACAGACGATCCAACGGCAGAATCATCAACTTTCCAAACTTTTTTCAACTTTTTCATGCAAGAACCAGATTCGAAATCACATTCAATATTTTTGCAAGTTTGCTCAGAAATCCTTAAAAGTTTTCGGAGGTGTGGAACTGAAATGATGAGTTGGAAGAAATCCTATTAAAATCACTCACCCATTTGACAGTTGTAAATAGCAGAAGCGTTGTAAGAAACATCATCAAGGGCGGCAGCGCCTCCCTGGATCCCGAAAGCATCGAAAGTGAAGTCGTACGCTTCTATCACAATCTTCAAAGAAAAAAGATGAAAAAAAAAACCCAATAAACAAGGATGTCAGAAGTGGGAAAACTTCTGTTCAGTTCACGAGATTGAGACGAAACTTTTCAAAATCCAAATCAAATTCGAATTGGTTTGAATTTTCTGAGCCATCTGACTACCTATGTCTGTGGTATCATTATGAACGGAACAAAAAACATCTAGAAATTTTTCTCAAAAGGAAAAAGTTTCCCTCAAAAATTTGATCATTTGTGCCAACCCTATCGAACTCGAGGAATACCTAAGAATGTTCGAAATTCAAAATAATTATCCGTTAATCATATTTTGAATGCTTTTTCTCTAAAGCTACGGTTTTCGAATATCATCAAAAACAGTTTTTTTTGATTATTACTGATAAGCAAAATTTTTGTCTTTTTCCTGCAAAGGCAACCTCGAACGTGTACAGTATGCTGCCTGGAATGATGACTTTTGCCGGTTTTGTACCGTTTCTTCTCACGACATCGCTACACCAATCGAACCTCTTGCCCATGGAAGGAGGCCTAGATGAAGTTGTAACTTTACAGCCGTCATATATCGATCACATATGGGGAAGAAAAGGCAGTAAATCAAAGAACCAACCGAATGCAGACGCGAACATGGACGCCAGGCGTCGTCCAGTGACGGAAAGAAACGATGCCGTCACCTTCCTGACATTGAATCGGGTCGCTGACCAGCAAGGCGGAATAGGTTTTTGGCAGCTTTTGCTCACTTCCGACAAATAAGAAAAATCCGTCTGGAAGTAATACCTTTCCATTTTTTTTTCTTCAAAGCTGCGATTTTTAGTTATAGCAATCGAGAGAAGTAAAAAAGCTTGTTTCAAAAGGAAGTCCAAGAAAACACTTTTTCATTATTGAAAATTGATTGATGTTCGACATGATCAGAATTGTTCCTCAAAAGAAAATTAGTTCTATCTTCAACTCACTAATTTTCTGGAAATTTGCTTAAGTGCTCCGTTTTTTATTTAGTATGAAGGAGATGCATCTTTGCTTTCCAATTTTGAAAAAAGCCTGCAAATGTCCCAATAAGGCGGTTACGATGACTTTCTCCGAGTTCTGAGATAAATTCTTGGAAAACGAAGACTTTTGAAGGTTCAGACATTCTTTGTCTTATCTAGTGCATCAAGGGGGATCAAGCCAGTTTTTTATCCTTTTTTCTTCGAGTTTCCTGTATAGCTGATAAAAATATAAGAATGCTTTTTATACAGACTAATAACTACGGAGACAATAACTTTTTTAGACCTCAAGATTCTTCTTGGCTGCTTTCTCTCAAATGTCCATCAACCTCAGATTTTTTTCGACCCAGAAACTTAAGACGGGCTGAACTTATTAATGCAAAGAATTAGGAATGAACTTATTTGCCTGGCTTATCCTTGCTTCCGAAAGCTTCTTCTCCTCCCTGGCCCCAGGCTCCGCGCATCCGAGTGAAGTCTAACTCATCTCCCACTCCGTTGCAGGTATTTTGTTCGTTGTGCCACCTGAAACGGTGTGAGATCATTTTTTTATTGATTTAAAGTTCAACCTGCATGATCTCGTAAAAAACGAGTCAAAATCATGACATTCCAAATCGCAAACGCAGGATATTTTGAACTGTCCGAAAGGGGAAGCTGAAAACTTTGTTTTTCTTATGAAGCTTTTCACAAGATTTTTGATAAACCTTGCTTGAAGAATGGAAAGATGATATCAACATCTGTGTGACCTCCAAGCCTTTCTGAAAAAAAAAAACAAATTTTCAAGCCGACTTTCTGGACTTCCAACTTCTTAGATTATTAATTTCGCTACTGAAGTAAGCGGCGTCGATGATTTGGCTTGTTGGGCACGGCGCTGCTGTAAATCACATTAACTGCTAACAAAGTTTCCCTATGTTCGTAAGCCGCTTTCTCAGTAATTGTCACAGCTTTTTTCTGATAATCTGTGTGTCATAGGCGCTCGCGGGAGTACAGCCCTCTCTCTTCTTCAAATTTAGTTTCTTCTGATTTTCGACTAACAAGGAGAGACTTTCCACTTTCCACGCTGGAAATTTCCAAAATTTGCTCAAGTATTTGTTGGCGTACTAGAGAAAACTTCTGAGAATCGTGATGTAAAAACATTTTTCGAGTTTCTGAAAGCAGTCTTTTCAAAATCAAAATGAAACCATTGAACCTGTTCAATAGTGACATGCTGAGACAGAATGGTACTTCCATCCATGAGGAATGGTTTTTACTTGCATTTGAGATGTCTGTTTCGGAAAAAAAAACTCTCGAAACATTTCAAATATAGCTGATCCTGATTCTAGATTCAATTTGTCAGTACAAACTAAAAAAAAACCAACCTTTCAAAAAAATTCAGAAATGGGACTAATGAAAAAATAAGACGCATAAGGAAGCGAAAACTTCGTTTACTAGCCTTAGCTCGCAAGTTTTTTGTTTGCTCAGACCACTGCCCACCCAAACAGACAAGTTTCAAGAATTTTCAAGGACGCTCCAAAAAGCTCGATTGAACTGTTATTATTCATATAAAAAAAGAGATGCAGACCTTTCATTCATAAATTTTTAACGGAAAAACAATAAAAAAATTTGTTTTCGAGGTGCCAAACGGTTGATTGTTTTTTTCCAAACGCTCATTAAACATGTAATCTTGACACAATACCTTCAATTAATTTATTTTTTTGTTTTGTCCCCTTTTAAGGCATCAGAAAAATTTTATCAGCTATTTTTGTGTAGCTTTTCGTTGCCTTCCTTTCTATTTCGGGCTTGATGAAAAAATGAAGTAATCCGTTTATGATTTTTACAACAGGAAGCAATTCGAAAAATCTTGTTTGTGAGGTCAAGAAACATCTGTCGGTGAGTAGTTCTTCGAAAAATGATTTCGGAAGTGACGTGACAAGAAAAAGCTTCATTTTGAGTTGTGGGAGGTCCGAGATATATTGCATATTCATGATATTTCCTCCATGTTTCAGTTGAGGATGTGATGAGTCAAAGAAACTTTTTTTTTCAAAGTAGAAGCCTTCAAACTTTTTTTTTAAACGCCCACTTTCGGATAATGTTCTAATCACCAAACTGACACTCAGAAAATGCGTGACGACTTTATCCTTGTTAAATTAACACGTTTGAGGACAATGAGTCAGTCTAGAAAAACTTTCACGCCTACTTTGATGTACTGTGAAAATGAATCTTTGAGATTACTGCTGAGCCGTTCAATTAACATAGGTGTCTACGTCGTATGGAGGCATGGTCTTACGGCTCCCTTATTTGAACAGCGAATTGCCAATTAGTCTTTGATGGGAGTTGTCCGTCAATTTGTGACGACAAACGCGTGTGCCAGCACTCAAAAGCTGGCGTTTTCAAACTCGGCGACGTCAGATGTCTGCTTTGACTAATGTTTAAGCCGCAATTCCTTTGATCTTTCAAAAAAGTTAAAAACTATTCTCATTCTAAACTCTCTCGAAGATTTTCTGTTAGAGAAAAGATTACCGAATGATTTTTTCATGAAACTTTTCAAAGAAAGCTCCCTGCACTTTTCGGTTGGTAATTCTCTGAAAACTGGTCAGCACAGTCGTTGATGAACCAAGCAAAACTTAACCCACACTGTTTTCAAGTTAATCGAAAGTGAAAGCTTAAAACTTCGCGCGAGACTGTTTTTTTAAAAACAGATTTGAACGTGTTTTTTGGCATTCGGATTTCTTTTCTTGAAAATTGAGTTACTGTGTAGATTGAGGTTCTCAAAATTTTTAGTTGGTATAAGTAGACGCGTGATCTCTAACTTTTTTTTGAACTTTCAATATAAAAGTCAAATGAACCTCCTTGTTTCCGTATTTCTCAAACTTTGTTCCAGTACTGTTTGAATGAGAAAAAGTTAAAAAAAAGAAAAATTTTGGTGATCGAACAACTTCAAAATGTTCTTCGTTTGGACTTTCTGTTTGACTCAGCAGGACAAATCATCCGAATACCAGAAACTACTCCGAGAGCTATAAAACGGAAGTCATGTCCTCGGTCATCCAACTTTCTTAAGCCCCGCAGATGTTCCGCCCATTCATTCGCCGTGGCGACGGGGCAGATTACTTTCGACTTCAAAACAATTCCTTCTCGTTGTTTTGAATTTGAATCTTTTTTATTTTTGCCAAGATAACGATGGGAATCTGCACTTTGAAGCCTGAGAGCTTTGCTTTTCCTGCTATCTCACTGAGCTTATGTCTTCTTTGGTGTTGCCCGATAGCTGAGTTTAAATTTTTTGAAACCCACTGATACTGTTTAAATTAATCTGCCACGTTTATGGTATTTCTTTGTTTGTTCAAAAAAGTAGTTCTTTTTGAAGCTTTTACGGAGGGAGACTTCTATTTCCCTACTACAAAAAAAAAATTTCGTCGTTCTCATAGACGCGCAGTTGTTTTTTTTTTAAACTTAGAGTTTTGAAATAGTGAAAGTTTTTTGATATTCACCCAGTACATCAAAATTTTTCAGCGAAACTTTCAGAGCTTCACAAAATTTTATTTTTATCTCCTTGAAAGGGCAAAGAACTTAGCAAAAGCTCTCAGTTTGGATTGAAAACTTCGAGCGGATGCTCAAATTTTTCTTTCCGAGCCTCTTTTGTCCTTTTTCGAGCAATTAATTAACGTCAGTGGCCCTGCCAAGCCAACCAACTCATCAATCGGAAAGTCAGAATCTGGTGAAAGAAAAACCGACATCATCTGTGTTTTCCATCATATTCTCTTTTCAATATGCCGACAGCAAAACATGCTGCATTTCTTGCCAAATTCATATTAAAAATGAGATTTTCTATGCTGAGCTCCTGCGCTTCAGCCCTTTTTTCTTCGATAAGTCGTTCCGAGTGTCCTTGGCCAATCTTTTGTCTTATAATGACATTCAGGGACATGCGCAAGACGTTACATTCACTAATTCTTCTGGCTATCGTGGTGCTTACGACACAGTCACCGGATTTTGCCGAAGCGCGAATCAACCCCATAATGAGGTCTGTCCCGACACTACGTGTTTTTGCAGAAGAGATCTTTGGAAAAGAGATTTTTCTTTGTGGTGAGGACTCGAAGAAGAAATGGATATTTTGAGGTATTGGTCGCAGCAGCTGCCAGCACGGCTCTCGGTCCTGAGTAGAGAAGGTCCAGCTTATCGGAACTGCTTCCTCTCGCCTATCCAATGTAACCTGCCAGTTCAATCGGTCAATCCACAGCTGAGCCGTGGTCAGCGGAGTCCAGCCAATACGGATGTCGTCCATCTCCGTCGCCTCCTCTACCCAAGCCAGTGAAACACTTTTAGCGCCGTCCAACCCCTCGCTTGCCCAATTTGTAGTAATACTCACTTTTAACGGAATGAAACAATTATGCTTGTTAAAAAATAAATTGGAAAATGTTGCATTTCGATTTTTCGTGAACTCTGTAGTGTAGGTTTTGAAACAGAAACGGTAGTTTCCCTTTGCACTTGAAAACTTTCTAAGAACAGTTGTTCCTTATCAAATTTGATAATTTGAAAATCAGAAATCAACTAACCAAATGAAGGGAGTTGTATACCAATAAATCAGTCTTTTCAAAGCTTGGAGATTTTGTCTTTGAAAACTAAAATGTTGTTCAATTTTAAACTTCCAGAATCCTTTTTCTATTCCAATGACTTTACCGGCCAATTTCGAGCAAATTCCAGAATGTGAATGATCTTTGTTTTCCAACAAGAAAAAACTTTTTCTCAGAAAACAGTGTCGTAAAACTTTGAGGTTTCAGTTTTTAATATACGACCACGCTGTGAAATTTCTATTATTCCGGGTGCTTGCAGTTTTCAGAAAAACTTGCAAAAAATCTGAATCTTTGTTTTTCAGGAATTTTTTTTCACTCATTAGATTTTCGCAAATAAAAACAGGTAAATTCCGAGCGCTAGAAAGGAAGTCAGGTGAAATGCCAAGAACAGAATTTGTCAGTTTTGAATGAAAAATTCATGCATTCATCAAAACAAGCTGAAATATCAAGGTTATCAGCTGTTCAATGCTTTGCAGAAATTTTTTTTTACCGAAGGAAAATTTTCAGGCCGTGGGTAAATGATAAAATTTGATCCATGGCCTAAATCAGGCATGCCTAATATCACGTGAAAAGTCCGGTTCCAATGTTTCTACACATTCAGTGGGCTTCCCCGTTGATTGACAACAATTTCGGCACTTTTTTCTTCTAAAACTGATTGTGCTTGACACAAAAAAATAGTAAAAACTTGTCTATAAATCTAGAAAAAAATAATGAAAAAAATTTTTAAAAAAAGGAAGTCCTCTTATTTTTTTTAATCAATTTTGAAAAACACGGACTCTTGTAATGAAAACTATCTATTTTTTTCTTGATCACAAGCAAAATGGTAAAAACTTTATTTTGAACACCGAAATCGTACAACAAAAGAGAATAATTTTTCTCAGAGGCTCTACGGTTTTTTCTTCTCTTTCGACGCATCCTCAGCGGCTGAATAGGAAAACGGATGGCCAATTGAAGACTCGAGGAGAGTCTGGAAATAGTAGTGAGTGAGAAAACGAAAGATTTTCCAGTAATACCATTGGGTTTTCCAAGCGACTGTTCTGACGGCATGACGTTCGGACTGACGGCCATTGTGCGGCTGACTAATTGTTTCTCAGCTTCGAGAGCTTCGATCTGAAAAAAATTTAATGTGTTACCATTTTTTTCTGTTTTAACAGTTTAACTTTCTTTTTTTTGGTACATAAAAGCTTATAAGGAAGATAATATCATTTTATACAAAAATTTTCGTAAATCAATCAGATGAATATTTTATATACAAAAAAGAAACAGATTCTGAAAGTTCTAACTTGGAGAATTCCTATTTTTTTCTCACTCTTCTGTTTTTTTCTCAAAAAAAGTGTTTTAGAAAAATTTCAAAAAAAGCTCCAAAAGTTCAAGCTTAAAAGGTATTTTAAAAGTATAAGATTGTCGCGGGATTTCCCACAACTGAAATTTCACAATAATCTGTGCAGAAAAGGATAATTTCGAATATTTCAGCTATTTTGAGCCTTCTCGAGCATTTTCTTGAATTTCCTGAACCGCTATCCCAAGTCGAAGAAGAAATTCTCACTTTGGCTGTTTCTAATGAGAGACGATGCGTTTTGCAGTGCATTGCGTTGCTCATCATAGGGAACGATGACATTCTGAAACCATGCATTCTTGAAAACGTTTCTCGTTTAGAAATAAATGTTCCGTTCTCCCTCTTTCAATTTTTTTTTTAGCTTTTTGTCTTTTTTTTTCTTCTCATTTGTCCTCCAAATAATGTCGACCTTAATTTGGCACATCAAGTGTGCGCCGTGAAGAAATGTGATGGATGACTTCGTAAACGGCCCGTCGGAGACTCAAGATTCGTTCTCGAGACAAAAGAAACATTTATCGATTGAAAATGTTGCGATTTTGATTCTCCCACGCGTTAAAGTTACTAGTTTCACGTGATCTTTTGATAACGTTGGAAGTGTGGAATGAAAAAAGATGGGCAGAAAGGAGTTGCCACGAGTTTTGAATCTTAAAAATCTGACTTTTAGAGACTCGAAGATGCAGTAGCGACGCGAATCGACAGTTCACAGAGTCCGAAGCAGATGACAGAGGTTGAGATCCAGTCAGCAGAGAAGAGTTGAGCGTTTGAAGGTGCTGAATAGAGGATATATTTCGAAGTTTCACAGAGTTTCTCTTACCGAAAGGCAGTTTCTTTTGTTTGGATATCTTGGACACTTTGCGGTCGGGGCGAATCAGCATAGTACGCGGGAATAGATTGTTTCCATGCAGGAGTGGCGCAGAATAGCAGCCAAAAACTGTGGTTGTTAAGATGCGTAAGAGAAACGGGTTGCCTTAAATAGGCACGGTAACAGCCGACGAAGTGGGCGGAGACAGAGAAGACCATACCGAGATGAAAGGTACGGGGGTTTCCCCATTGCACTCACTGTCCACAAGACGCCTTTTAACAATGATCAAGCGTGGGAATGTTTTCCGATTGGGTTTTCCTCGAACGATTCGTTGAAAACATTACCGTTGCCATTTTTATTCAAAAACAGTTGGTGACGTTTTTCAAGGTCATTTCAAACCTAAATTGAAGAAAATGTGAAGCACACATGATTTTTCAACAGAAAAAGTTCATAAATCTTTGTTTTCACATGTGCAAAAGGCGTCTCGTGTCTAGTGAAGTTGAAAAAACGTAATAATACTTCATGAACTCTTATGGGATTTTTCATTTTTGCAGTTGGAAGACTTCAAAAATGATCCCCATAAAAGCTATAAAAGAGCCGAAAAATATCTGAAAATCTTGATGGAGATCCCTAATGGCCGTTTCTTGTATCAACAGAGGTTTTCACAATTTGATTTACCTATGCGACCAGATATTGGTTTCAGGCCGAATTTCGTGTTGAAAACGATTTGATCTTAAGAAATAATTTGTTTTTCTTCGTCAACGTTGCAAGGCAAAAAAAAATTGAAGTTTACTAGAAAAAACCATTTCAAAGTTATTTTCGAATGATGAAGAAACTTCTTTATCTCCGATTTTCTTTTCATTTCGCAATTGAAATTGCCTCAAAGACGATCTTCAAGACGAGAAAGGCTTGAAGAATTTATTGCCTGGCCGCTTTCATCCAAAAAAGAAAAGAACGGCGGTTCAATAGATCAAGTTGTCTCAAAAAGTTGCAGTCCACTGCGATAGGTCCAAGAAATTCGCAACATTTTTTGCCTATCCTAAAAAAGAGCCATCAATCACTCTTATCAACTATGGTGTGATGTTTCTCTCATGTCTAGGAAACATGAACGTCTCTTTTTTTCTCGGCCTGAAGTGGAAAATTGTCAACTGGTTTTCGAGATGTAGAAATCAGCATGGTAAAAAAAAAGAGACGGAAGTTAATTGAAATTGCCTCAAAGACGATTTCACAATTTGATTTACCTATGCGACCAGATATTGGTTTCAGGCCGAATTTCGTGTTGAAAATGGAACGCCTGTTGCGTCATGGAGATTACGAAAAAAGGCCAGTGGACATGCCAGTTTTAATGAAGAAAAGACCTATAAATCATCTCATATTTCAGAATCTTGAATTGCAACACTTAAATGCTTTTTCAACTATTCTTCATAAAAAAACTTCTTTTTATGATGAGCAGAGATACAAAAGTTCAAACCTTGCCTAGTTTAAAGTGCATTTTTTCTCACAAAGCGACATAAAAGAAAATGTTGAAAATGGACATTAAAATAAATCCAAGACTTTAAAAAAATCTACAAAAAAATTCGAGATGCACATAATGACTCATTGAAGTTCTTAGAGCACGAATGCGCTCCATTGCACAAACTTTCCAAAAAAACTTTGATTGGCGCCATAATCGGACGATAAAAAAATTTCTCTTCTTTTCAGCTTCCTTTGTTTTTATTTCTGATTTTTTTCTTGTGTTCAGAATCGTTTTTTTGGATTGGTTTTTTTATCAATTTAGCTTTGAAAAAATCTATTTTTTTCTTTTTCTTTAAGTTTTCATGCTGTATTTTTTTCGCAATTAACGTATTCAAGAAATTGAATCCTTGAATCATGTAGATTGGAACTTCTTTTAACGCAACCCTGACTGTTGATACGGCAAGTTGGTTGCGTTCTTTGTGCGATCACATGCTTGAGAGAAGCGATTCTCGGCCTCGTACAGTTTCTCGAGGACGCGCGACCCTAGAAACCTCTTAGAATTCTGATTCACACGTATTCTGCTGTTTTTCGTACCGTTCGCTGGCCACTTTGATTGATGGTCGCCGGCTTCCGAGATGGATGATCATACTCTGTTCCCACCAAAAAACCACTTTTCTGTGTTTTTTGATGTTGCTCTATAAGAGGATAGTTGGTTCACAAAAAAGATTTTATAAGTTTTGAAACTAAGTTGCCCAGATCGCGCAAAAGCTTTTCTCCATTCGGATTGAAGCAGAACTGAATTTTCGGCTTCGTGAAAATTTTCAAAAATGTGATTTAAGGACTATGAAAAAAAGATAAAACTCACAAAACCGAACAAATCCTTCAGTTAGGAGTTGATCTATTCAAAACTTCATAATTCAATGAGACCATCCGAAGGATTTTTGGATGGTTGAAGAACATATGGAATCCATGACTTGTTTTTTCAAGAACCCTCGTTTTTGATGGTTTTTTTCCACCGAATAAGTTTTCAATCATTCAAGCTGAAAAATTCCAGGAAGTTTGTTTAGCGCGTCAGAAAAAAACTTTTTATTAATTTCCCTGATTCAGAAGCTTAAAGTTTAATAACGTCTTTATTCAAATTGATTCTCCAAAAAGTAAATTAATGAAAAAAAGTTCATAAAGAGTAAGTTTCCAACAAAAACTTGCAAACGAACGTCTTATCTTTGTTGGATGTTTTTTTCCACACAGAAACTCAAGTTTACTGTGAAGACTGTCTTTGTGAAAAAAACTGCACACGTCGTGAACTAGTTCCTGCAAAAAAACTATTTTTTTCAATGCAAGTTGCTGCGAAAAAAATTCAATCAAAAGGTCAAAAAAAGTCGTTTACAGCAAGAATTTCTTGTTGATGTGAAAAAGTAAATCGACTTTTTGTAAATACTTTGAAAATTTTGAAATTTTTTTTTCCAATTCTCTGCAATGAGAATTTTCTTTTTGAAAAACTGTCTTTGGTCTTTCCCTGCCATCTGACGGCTGCGGAACGGCGCTTATTTTCAAAAACTGGCCAATTTTTGAAAGGTCATCGAATTGTTTTTAGGTAAGAACTTGGGATGGCGTCGAAAGAGAGAAAATTTATACATTTTAAATAGCGCAACAGCTTTTCTGAATACGAAGTGATGGAAATTGGTGAATTACTACAAAAATGTTTTGAAAAATTGTTTTGCTTCCTTGTTCTCACAGTTTTGTTGTTTTTTTTTTTTTGAAAACAGCAAACAGGTGACTTTTCGCATTTGTATACAACGTGTTTGTAACACCTCGATCTCTTAAAAAAATCATGGCAAACGCGTGTTATCCTTAAAAGAACCACGTTCTTAAAAAAAAATGAAATTTATTTTTCACAGAAACGAGCCTCTAAAAATATCTGGATGTCTTTCAATATAATCGAAGCAACAAAAGACCATGCTACGGGAATTTTGGGTCTCATAAAGGTTTATATACTTGTTAAAATCAACTGTTGAAAACGCCGAGTTTAAGGAGCTGGCAGAGTATGAAAAAATGGCCGATCAAGTAAAAGTCACTGAAGAGCAGCTGGCAAATGACTTGGAGAATAAGGCTGTTTTAGGTTTCTACCAATTACTTTTCTGAAAAAAATAGTTCGAATTTGCAGGTTATGTCGCTGAAAAAAACGGGAACTTAGTGGGAATGCTCCTGTTTTATTATGCTTATTCAACCTGGCAAGGACAGGTAGAGGGAATTTTACGATGGAACTTTAACTTTTTTACAGTACATTCACATGGAAGATTTGTACATTCGTGAGAGTTTCCGACGATCTGGACTGGGAAGGCTTCTTTGGAGAAAATTAGCTCAGGTAGTGTTTTGAATGAGAAAGATGTTGGTTAGGCTGCTAAAAATATTCCAATTTGGAATTTAAAAAATGAAAAATTTCCCTCTTTATACACAATTATTATAATCATAAACTTTTTTTACAGAACGCGAGAGAAAAAAATTTCGAGGTTACAGTGGAATGTTCTAGGTTGGAACAAAACGGCCATCAGTTTCTATGACACGGTAAATTATCTCAAAAAAATATCTATAAAAAAATCTTCAGGCAGACTATGTAAATCTGACAAAAATCCGAAGGGTGGCTCACTTTTTCGAATGACGGAGGAGCAGATCGACAAACTCGCCTCGTCGCCCAGTAAAAGTTCCGATTCAGCGTAATTCGAAAAAGTTCCAACTAGATTTTCTCATTCATAAATGTGTGTTTTAAGTATTACTTCAAAGAAAGAAAAGGATAAAAAAATTTATTCGAGTACCAACAGAAAAACAAAAATGTTCTATTTTTATGACAGAAAACCTAAAAATATATGAATAAATTTCTTGCATAAAGATTTTCTACAATTCGTCAAGGTAAGGAACGTTATCAACATTGCCGTAGGAGGCGATCGAAAGCTTCGACACGATTTTTTTGGCTGCCGCTTCAACATCGCTTGTTTTAACCTGCAATTGGAAGTCAAATTATTACCGGTCAGATTTTGTTGAGATGTTCAAAAAAAAACAGCCTATTTCAAAAAATAGTTCGTCAACTGAATTATCAAAGGTTTCCGAACGTTCGAGAAAAATCACCTCAGAAATAGCTTTGATATAGCATCCTTCACCGGCAGTTAGCACTTGAGTGGCTCTCTCAATCGAGCGGCTATCGGTATGAGCTTTGGCTCGGAGAGCGTTGTTCAACGCTTTCTTCTTGGCAACTTGAAACAGTAATATGAATGAGCGATTAATTCATGTGTGAACATACCTTCAATGTCGCCAACTTTGAACGTTTTGAGAGCCTGAGCGGCGCTCTTGACAGCTTCCCGGATGTTGTTGCTCTCGCCGACGACATAGACGCCAGCAAGACCGGCATCGGCGTAAACCGTTTGGAATCCGCTGGCTGAAGCCTTGTTGGAAACGGTACGGCCCAAGTCTCCACCAGCCGTCGTTTGAAACCTTGAAAACGATCATGCATGATATTCCTTTGAGAAATCTTAGGGGGAAAAGAGGCAAATTTAAAACTTCTAGAGTATTTTTCGAAATTTAATTTGAATTACCCGTGAAATCTGCAAAAAGTTTTTTTTATCCCTTTTTAATCGAAATAAATCCTACTGTTGCGGAGGAGAAGAACAACTTTCTCTTTAAGAATTCTTCCGCTGATCGAAAAATGATCGAGTTCGATACTTCCCTTTGCTACATATTTTGAATCACTTACTTTACTGAAGCAGATTGACCAAGTTGCGTTAGGAGCACAGTTTGAGCTGCAACTCCTTTTGGATTTGCGCCTTCAGCTCCTTGACCAGCCAAAATAACATGAGCGAGTGAGCTTTTGCCATCTCGACGCACTTCGCCTCCCTAAGAAATACTGGATATTTTCGAGAACAATATGAAAACAGTTCAAAAAAAAGTTGAGAGCGATTTCTTCTTTAGATTTTGTGACAGTTCCAATAAAAAAAAACGTTTTTTAGTGTTCTGATGACGTTTTTGTTAAGAAAAGGCAGTTTTCATCTGAAAAAAGACAAAATAACCAAAAGTTGTGTCGCTTCTAATCGAAAAAGCATATCTCAAGTCCACGGTGAAGATAGCCAAAAGAACTTAGGTGTGCCCACCCAGGAACGTATGAACTGAAAAAAACCGGCCGGCGCCAGCGCGAGAAAAAGTTTTTTCGGCGCCTCGTTTTTGCGAGTTTTCTCTCCCCCAGGTGCTATAAAAGCGATTTCGGAGATGAGAGAGACAACAGCCAGCATCTGCTAGCATGTCAACCGTCGGCTACATCGGAGCAGGCGCTTGCCTTCTTGGCGTCCTATCCGCCGTCTTCTCAATCGGCCACATTGTCAGCGACATCAACTCTCTGCGCAATGAGGTCGAAGGCCGCGTCGACGAGTTCAAGGTTCTGTTTGACGACACCTGGGATCGTCTTCTTGTTCTCCAATCTCCCACTGGAGAATCCGCCAACCCTATGCCTTCCATCTTCCGTAACAAACGCTACGTCTACCCGGGCATGTGCAATTGCGGCGCCAACTCTCGCGGTTGCCCAGCTGGACCTCCAGGACTTCCAGGACCACCAGGAAACCGAGGAGACGAAGGACACAACGGAGACAACGGCCTTCCAGGCGCTAGCGGCATCTCGCTCGCTGTGACTCACGACATTCCTGGCGGATGCATCAAGTGCCCAGCCGGACCACCTGGACCACCAGGACCAACTGGACCTGTCGGAACTCCAGGATTCGTCGGAAACAGCGGAAAGGCTGGACCATCTGGTGACGATGGCGCTACTGGACCACAAGGACCTCAGGGAGACAAGGGACCAGAAGGACCACGAGGCTTCGACGGCTCCAACGGACCTGACGGACAGCCAGGAACGGCCTACTTCCCAGGAGCCCCAGGACAGCCAGGAGAGCCAGGATGGCTCGGAGAGGCTGGTCTTCCAGGAAAGCACGGAGAGCCAGGAGCTGACGGAGAAGAAGGACCACAAGGAGAGCCAGGAAAGGCCGGAACTCCAGGACACGACGCCTTCCCAGGACCAGCTGGACAGCCAGGAGCTCCAGGAGCAGTCGGTAAGCGCTCAATTCTTTGAATCTTTCCGAAATATCCACAAGAATTCTTCTAATTTTTTTTTTTCAGGCAAGGACGCCAACTACTGCCCATGCCCACAACGTCAAGAAAAGTCGGATGACCGCACTCCATCTGTTCCTTCCGGAGGAAACAACGGCGGAAACCGACCACGAGGCGGAGACCATAATGGTCCTCAACCAGATGGCGGTCGTGGAGCTCCACCACCGTCCGGCGGACGCAGCGAGCCTTCTGGAGGCAACGCCGGCTATCCAAGCCCATCTCCACCACCATCCGACAACTACGGCGCACAGTCCAGCTATGGCTCCAACAACAACAACGGCGGCTACAGAAATAGACGCGTTTAAGCGGGCAGTTCAGCCAGAAAATTCTCAATATTCAATAAACTATTGTATCGCAACTGCCGAGTTATTTACAAATTCAATATCACAAAGTGACAAGAAAATGGTTTACCAAAAAAACGTCTTTGTTTCTCCTACTTCTCGTATATAGAGCCTAAAGAGCTTTCGAGAGTTTCTTCTTACATCTCATCTAAATCTTGCAGCTTCAAAAATACCAACTTTGTAATCGGAAGTCGAAGAAGATCCTCCAGCTCCGTGCGCAATGGGAGAATGGTTCTCTCCATAAGCAATCAAAGTGTCGTGATCAATGTTAGTTCCATAAAGGATCGCCGAACCCGTCACCAAATGTTTCTTCTGAATTCAAAAACTTCAATTTTTGGTGAAATGAATCAAAAACTCACAGCGAAAGCTGCAAGATCATTAGTAGAAACTTTGCCAACTCGTTCAGTAGGCGCATACAGCGGATTGGCCAAAGCGGAATTTCTGAACAAAAATGAGAACCTCAAAAGAAGAATTAAAACCTTACCTGAATGCAGCCCTGTGAATATCATCGAATACGATGTCGTAAGAAGTTCTATGGGCGATATCGCTGCGAACGAGCGGCAAGACCTTGAATTTTTTTTTTGAGATCTTCAAATTTATTCAAAACGAACGTCCTCCAGCTCCCAAGGTTTGAAAGCTGGTTGAGCACCAGCATGGCCCAAAATGGAAAGAGCTCGAGCCGTCTGGTCACGAGTCACTGTGAAAGCAACACCGAAGACGTCACGCGTCGCAAAAGAACGCTGACAACTTTATATATTTTGACTGACGAGAAAGCGCTCACAATGTTAGCACCAGAGTCAGCAGCCGACCAAACTACAGACGATCCGGGGTAAGAGTTGGTGTCGCGGCCGGCAAAGCATCTGATCGCATGAACCAGACCATTTTGATGGGATTGTTCATATCGAGTTCCAGCTCGGAACGCGAGAACCTGCAGAACTATGAACATTCTTACAATTAAATTATATTTTTGACTTTTTATGAAACGCCAATGGGGACTGACTCAAGAAGAAATAAGAAAAATGTTGGCTTATACTCTACTTATCGCGCCGAAAACTCTGAAATTGGAAACATAACTACAATAGAAAGGAATTTCCAAATGTAACCTTTTTCGATTATTTGTCGGAAAAAATAAAAAATGCAAACCAGCTGGGAAAGTGGTCCATGCATTTCGAAGGAAGCAACAGTCAACCCCGAGCCCAGTTTCGTGACTCTCTCAACCTGAAAAAAAAATTTTTTGCTTTTTGAGGATCAACCAGTTCAAACCGGAGCAGGCAGCTGCTTGGCTGTGGCGGCGTGGTGAGCGCCGCGGACAGCTTGGCGGGAGAGCATTCTGAAAAGTTGAACAAAATATAAATGTTAAACAACACTCCGGTTTCTTTAAAATATCATAAGACGCAAAAAACGTACAGAAAAAACTGAGAGCAAAAAACCGAAGAAATATGAATTTATTAAGACGTATTGCAGTCAACAAACGACTAAAACTGAGTAAAAAAGACTGGGAAAAAATCTACCGGCATCATGTATGAGCAAGCCCGAAGCACTCGTAATTATGACGAAAAACAGCAGTTTTCAGAACTCCGCATGAGATTTTCAAAAGTATAAATAAATAACAAAAAGAACTCTAGAACTAATCTAAGAAGAAAAATGAGACAAAATACACGATACGATAAAAATTATTGCTTGGAAGCGTTGACATTTGGCTGAGGTTGTAGCTCTGCAAGTTTTCGTTTAATTTGCTCTGCCGAGTTTCCAAGAAGCGATTTTTGGCGATTTCCTTCATCTCTCATTGTCTGAAATTATTCGAAATCAACTTTTTCTGCGCTTATTCATTTTCCCAAAGCTTAAATTTTGAAGAAAAAGCAAGTTTTCTCCCGTTGTTGGAAACCAAATCGAGACGAAGTTTAATTTTTTCAGAAAATATTGAAGATAAAAACCATTAGAAAAAGAATCAGGTCAAAAAAAGTGAATAAATATTCTGGAGTTTGAGTCCCGACCTTTTGAATGGTAATCTTGTAGACTTCGCCGTTTCCATCAACAGTCAGTACAGAGTAGCCATCAAACCAAGATAGCTGAAAAAAAAACAAAATTTTGAACGAAAATAATATCTCACGTTCTGCATGCGATAATCAAATTGAAAAAGGCGAGGATTTGTGGCGAGGCGCCAAAAAGATACATATTTAACCCGCCAACGACACCGGACCGTACCGTCTTCAATAATAGGAACAACGGAAACTGTCTGAAAAAATTCCGCCAGAAAAAGTGCAAAGACGATTCTAACTTTTTGACTGAGCATACCTCCATTTGGATGTGCGGAAAAGAAATTTGTCCAAACGTTCCGATACTTCCGAAATGGCTCATGAGCTGGTCAAGACCTCTAAAAACGCAAATTGAAATTGATTATTTGATGAAGGAACAAACTGCTTCTGAGTATTTAAAATTTGGTCGTCACAAAAAACGTCCTTGCGGTAGAATGTGTAGTCGAGCCGCTGCCGGAACATCAGTGGAACCTCAAAAAATCGGATTATTTTGTTGAAATCTTAAAAATCTATTTTCACTGCCAACAGTTCACATTGTATGAACAAATTTAGAAATTCAGTTCAAGTCCATTTCAAGCTGAAATATCTGAAATTGTTTCTTGAGAATAAACCAAAAAAAAAACCGTTTCCAACAGACGCTTCTGAACATGTTCTAGTTGAGGCGCTCCCGGCTTTTCTTCAGAGTAATCCACATTGATTGAGCGAACAGCGGTGTGACTGAAGGTTCAAAGTTTTGAAAAAAACTTTTAAAAAACCTAACCAGAACGGTGAACTCGATTTCTGCAGCGTATAAACTTTGGGAAAATTGCTAGAAAGAGCTTTTCTGAGCATCATGTTCGCCTTCAATCAAAAAATTAATTTTGAAGTACTCAAAACAAATAGTTTCATATAAAAATCAGCGAAAAAAAATTTTGTATAAAAACCGAGCAAACGGAAAGGCGGAAAAGTGTAATTTGGAGCATCGTAGTGCAGAATAGCGTACTTTGCTTAGAAAAAAATTTTTTTAGGTTTTTTTCTTTTGATTGTTATAAGGTTATCGTTGATCTTAAAAATAGTAATTAATTCTCATTAGGCTCTGCATAATCAGTTTCATAGGAAACATTGAGAATCTAGTCGGCTCAATTTTTTTTCGAAGAACAAAAAGGCTGCAAAAAGGGTGATCAATTTGTCGGTCTTTGAGAAAAATGCGTGTTCGTTTTGAGCAGTATTTAGTAAAGAAGTTTTTACAAATCTGGTTTTGGAAATGTTGCATGCAGACTTTGATGTTTCTTGAATAATACTGTCTCTGGTTAGGAGGGAACAAACTTCCTGAACCGATTGCTTCAGAATTATATCATGAAGCCATTATTCTAAGATTAGAACTTAAACAATGAATGCTACAGAATCCGGAAATATCTGTTTAATGGAAACTAACTCAAAAAACGGATGAGTTTACTTGAAAACGGCCCACAGCTAGCGGTAAATAATCTTTTGAAACATTTTGTGAATATTATCTTTCTGTTCAATTTAAAAAAAAAAGTTGGATAAAACTTTATTCGATAATTTCTGGCTGATGAAAACGGCACTAACAGCAGCACAGCGACAAAAAGGCAGACAATAGCGATAAGTGCAGGCGAAGAACCAAAATGCATACAAGTAAAGGGACAAAAAATCTCAGAAAAAAATAAATTGGATTCGACATCAAGCCGAGAATCGATGAATAACATCTAGCACATTTGTAGCAAAAATACCAGCAAAAAAGTCTTCGGAAAAAAGTACACAAAGAGGGAGCAGAATTCAATTGAGATCAGACTCTGAAAAACCGAGGTCACGACGTCTCTTCCTGACGTCATCGTGGATGGATCCGAGATTCTCGTGCGAGGAATCCAAATAGAGCGTTCGGTTTTCACCGTTCACAACTACTTCTTTCGTTGTCTAAAAAATTTGAGTGAATTTTCTGATTTATCGATCAATGTAATTTTTTTTTGAAACTGAATGAAAAACACCCAAAAAAATTTTTTTTGAGTGCGGCGATATAATTTTTCAATGAAGAATCTACATAAATTTTTTTTTCAGCAAGTATCTAATTTTTCCTAGATAGTTTCTCAATTAAAATAGGTATATTATGAAATTTTTAAAGATCAAAGAAACTTTTCTCATGAACTTATCGAAATAATGAAAATTACCGAAGAACTCTGGGCCCACCAAACCGACAGCCACACGCTGAAGAACGTTCCAACTATCTGAAAAGAGATTTTGAAAAAAGTTTGAAAATTTGTATGACTTACCAAAAAGAATATCCAAAGGAGGATAGGAAGAATGGCGACACGAGGGAACATCGACATCCCAAACTTGATGCCGATAGCCGCTTCCAAAGCGCAGACGGCGCAATAAACCCAGCACTGCATTCCCAGACGTTTGACCATAGGATCAGTTGCGTAAAGATAAAACTGTCTAGAAAATAAAAAAATCGTGAATATTAACCATGAACTGCAAACCTGATAGACGGCGCGGAAATGAGCGCAATCAAAATGATTCTCCAAAAAACAACGGGATGTTTTGTGTCTACGGCGAACACGTGCTTCATCAGGAAAGTATTCAACTCGGTCAACTGAAATCGATCAAATAATCAAAAAATATCGATGAAGATGCAATTCACCAGCCAAATCAGAACGAACAAATACAAAGCCATTGTTCGGCGGACGGCGTTTGTCATAGTTTTCCATTCGAGTTTGGTCCAGCTCTCAGGCGTGAACTGCATGACAAAGCGTTTGAAACGCCCGCGGTTCGTGTGGATGTTTCTGAATTCGTCCTTTTATCGCAAAGTTGATTAAACTATGCACCAAAAATATGGTGACAAACCTGATGCTCTCCCAATGATATTGTCTCATTTCGAAAAACTTGCACACTTCGAGACCAAACCAAATTCCGAGACCATTGCAAACCAGGACATCCAAAATAAGGGCATCCCACCAACACTCGGCAAAGTTCGGGAGCAATTGGGTGAAAACAATCTTCAAAAAATGACCATTCTCAGAACGAGAAAAAAAAAGCAACCTCAGTGAGCTCCCAGGAAATGCTGATATACCAGCAGAGAACACCATGACGTATAAGAAGGGCCTTCATTGCCCACCCAAGGAAATGTCCAACAGCAAAAATGTCCATATGACTCCAGATTCTCTCCAAAGAGACGTCAGAACAGTTGATAGCGTAGTCCTAAAAAAAAAAAATAAAAATTAAGAACTAAATCCAGATAAAAGAAAATACCTTTTCCACCAGTTTTTCCTGGCTGAGACCTGTTGGATCAAGCCAACTGAGAGCACTTTTGATGTCGGCGTACGTTTGAAACAGTGTAAATTGAAGGATGAGCATGTAAACTACAGAAAGACCGAACACAACGCGCCAAAAAACAGGATGAGGTCGTATGAAAGGGCCTAAAATTCATAATAATGACGAAAACCACAAAGAACAAAATTCCCCGCTTTTGGAACATCTAGAAGCGGCTATTAAAAGCTCATGAATCAAATTCACCGTTCGGAAAAGCGAGGGCACTGATAACCATGAAAAGGGCGAGAGTTCCCATCAGTCCGTCGTAAACATTTTGCTCGGTATGCTCCGTACTGCTGAAATTCAAAATTTAGCTGAAATTTTTTTAATAAAAATTACCCAGTGAACGCCTTATAAGAGATAAAAGTGGTCAAAGCGGCCAAAACAGTAAGCGTATGAGGTTTGTAAAGAAATTCGAGGGTTACATCTTCGACCACGCGGTCGTTGACCATTTGGAAGTGCTTACGCTCCATTTCCACCCGGACGCGACGTTTTTTATATTTCTTCTCTCTGGAATATTTTGATGAAATGTTTAAAAAAAAAGAATCCGTATAATTCTTCAGAAGTTTTTGTGATCCATAACAATATTTTGCCATTTATTGAAGCACTTTACCAAGGAAGATAATTTCATTTTGCGATCGGAAATTTTTTGACTTCGAGGCCTCCTTTCTCGAGAATTAGGAAGCTGTGCGGGTTAAAACTTTCAGGACTTTTTTCTGGTACATCAAAAAATTTTTTGGGACAATTGAAAGAAATCCCAACCAATGTGTAAAAGGAACATTTTTGTAAGCGCAATTTGAAGATTTTAATGCATTCATAATCCTTTGAATCTTGCAAAACTTTGTGAAAAAAGCAAGATACTTAAAAAAAAAACCAATCAAAAACTAACTCTGTATCTTCGGCTTCTTCTCCTTCCGTGGTACAAGCAGCGTCGGCAGTACGCTCAACGCCCGGGTAATTAGCTCCATCTTCGTCATCGTCGCTCCCCACTGACATGTTAACTTTTCGCTTTCTCTCGCGTATACCGCTCACTCCTTCGTCGGTCATCTTGAAAAAAAAACTACCTTCCGTGCACAAGAGACTACATGACGGAGATATGACGAAAAAAATATTGTAAAAATAAAAAAAAATTTAGAAACTTGAAAAATGATAACTTCTGAGTGAAATGGTTGCTAATTTTTCATCAAATCCTGATATTCATAAATTATTGATGTTCATCTTCAAACCAAAAACAAAATTCTCATGAAAAATCTTGACGTATTTTTGCTAAGAAGAAAGAAGACATGAAATACTAATGATAAGCAAGTATGAACTAGCCAAAGGGATAAAACGTAAAAGAAAAGTGAGAATCAGGCTGTTCAAATGGACAAAAAAGTGTGCCCTCTGCAAAAAGCAGCAAGCGTGTATGCACCACTTTTGTTTTTGAACTTGACCCCCATCCACTCGATTGATGACACTTTGAACAAAGTCCTATGCGGAGCGATTTCTTATTCTGTAAAAGTTCAAACAAAAACCTTCATTACACAAAGAAAAAAACACAGAAAATTTTTTATCAAACCAGAAGATTGAAAGTGAAACGAAATTTGTTTCCCTCCTCCTTAAGAAAGGAAATTGGCTGCAATAGAAATTTTCACAACACCATGTTTTTTTTTTGTTTCGAGGAATGACGTCAACTTGTTTTGACAGCCCTTTCTCAGCCGAGCGCGTATGTTTCAATTGGGCGCAAGGGAAATTTTCGATAAAAATACTTTTATTCTTTTTCCAATTTATTGATAAATGGTGAAATTTATCGTTTTAAGAAAACAATCTTTTTTTTCTTCTGGCCTGAGACTTTTTTCCTGAAAATCTTAACACACACCTCTAATGTACAAAAAATGGAAATTGTGAGGAACCGCAAAAAGAAAAAGTGCAGAAAAGAAATGCAATCAAAAAAAACTGGAGGAGGAAAAAAATGAAAGTCAATCCAACAGTAAGAAAACTTGCTAGAACATCTTTGTCAGACAGGTGAAACGCCGCTTTCGTAATAATGAAATCAAAAAGTGAAAAAAGTTTCCGACCCCACGTGGCTATCCATAAAAACAAAAACCACTAGCGAGATTGTTTGTTGAGAGAAAAAAAAAAATGAAGAAAACACTCGTCTTGTCGGCTGGCTGTAGAGTAAACAGAAGAAAACCCTTTTTTCAAGTTGACACGGCCGCTAGAAACTCTTCGACAAACTTTTCGGTTTTTGATAAAAAGCTAGAAAATTTGGTTTTGAGATTTTTCTGCAAAAACGACTGTAAACTATTTTTCACATATTTTTTAGGAGGACGCAAACTAAACCTTTAATTTAACCGTAAAGAAACTATGTTTTCAAAAGCTACTGTTTCTCTACCAAACACTTGTTAAGGAGTTAAAATTGTCTCGATCCAATAGTGGGATCCGAAAATTATTTTTTTCTTTTATTGATATTATTTTTTTCAACATTTTTTTATTCAATTATTCTAAAAACAATATGCTTTTTCTGTTTTTGCTCAACTCGGAGATAATGTACAAATATTCTCAATCAAGTTCAAGCATTTTTAAAAAAATGCATTATAAAAAGACCCTAAAAAGCAGAGTATGGGTGAATTATGAACGTCAAATTAAAATGAATTTTCACAATTTATTCATAGAAGTTTTTTACTTTAATAACCATTTAACTTGCAGTTTATCAGCATAAACCAACAAAAAAAATAGGAGCAAACCGCTGATCAAATCAAAGAAACAAACGCCGAATGAGTAAGGTACACTTGGGGCTGAATTTATAGACAACAGACAATTTTTTTTGGTCTTATCAATAAGGAAATTTTGACACGAACCAATGATATAAGGACTGTTTTTACACGCACATCGATATATACGATTGAAATTGCACGGAAAATGACTAGAAGAGGGAAATTTTCGGAAACTTTAGTTGCTTCACAATTTTTTGAAAACCTGACAAATTGCTGAAAGAACATAGGAATGTAACAAGAAACAGCAAATAAGGACACCACCCGTCAAGAAGATAATGAAACTTCTTGGGAAAAAAAAGCGAATCGGAGGGAGGAAAGGTGTCTGTCTACACGTACGGAAGAAAAATAATTGAATTATCGCCACATCGCTGTGCATTCCATATTTGTCTCGCGAGGCACGCAACGAATCTGGAAAAACAAAGAATTTGAAAGAATCATCTTTTAATATACGAAATTTTCCACTTTCTCCTGGCTTCTTCTCGATAGAACTCAAAAAGAAGGAATGATTATTTTAACTTCAAGTTTGTGGGCATTTTTCAGCGGCGATTCTTCCGCACTGATGCGGAATCAGCTTCTCCTTTTATTTCTCATTGTCCAAAAAAGCTTGTCGCAAGAATAAACGTTTTTTCTTTTTCACAACTTGGATCTACTCAAATTCCATAAAGATTTTCACAGAATTACCTGTGTGATGTCTCCTTTTAAGAACAACTCGGCTTCTCTGGGAGTCGGAAGAAGTCGAACGTTTCTCAAAGCGGCTTCCACGGCAGTCAGCTTTTCATTCTCGACGTTTAGCCCTAGGGCTCCATAAGCAGCCGTTCGGAACAGAGCAAAAAAGGCGTTGCGATAAGAGTCCAGATCAAACTCAACGGCTTCTTGCAAATGAGTTACGTGTCTCTCGACAATCTCAAACGGAAGAATATTAAAAAAATTAATCTTGTATCTCACGTCTTGATGCATAGTTGGATCGCTATCCTGTTTGACACTCCCCAATCTGACGTTGAATGTAACGGCTGGTATTTCGTGATCAACAAAAATGAAGTCTCCGTCTTCTGGTGGACATTTCTCAAATATATGAATAGCTCGGAATAGAAATCGCAAAAAACAAACCGGCATTGGTGGCGCCAGTCGCGATACTCCTATTTTCAACATTTCTTCAACGTAGAGATCTAGAAAACAAAAATCAGAGAAAAGATTTTCAAATATCTGTAAAATACTTTTGTCCCACGCTAGTGGCAAATGAAGTTCGCGCACAATAAATTTTTTCACGGTTTTTTTGTTTTGCAGTCATAAATGGAATATAAATCACCTGTCAGAACAACATCGGCAGCCATACGAACTACCACTTTTTTGTTTTTTTCCAGCGCTCTGAGTAGCATTTCTCCTTCCTTTCTGTACAGAAAGACGGCCGGAATGGCAATATCGTCTTGAGAATCTTTGTCTCCAGCCATCGCAAAGGACAGTTGTCCTTCACTTTGCGTTCCTTTCTCGTGATCTAAAAATCATTCGATCAGAAAGATGAGTTCGTTGTGAATTCACCAATGACAATGAGACCGATTGCGCCAGCTTTCTGAACGTGTCTGGCTTTCTCTTGGAACATACACTCGGACCGTTCGACAATTGCGATGCGTCCTCTAACTTCTTTATCGTTCGTTATTTCGGTGCAAGCTTTGAAGGGACTTGCGACAGCAACTCCCGATTCAACCTATATTTAAAAAAAAAAACACATTTTTACTGACACGAAGCTCCTAACAAACCGGCCAACCAGTCAGGTCGGTTCCGAATTGGGCAGGCGAAGCCATTATAAACGGTTTTCCAAAGTAAGGACTAGAAGTAATTTGAAGGTACCGCTCAGCATTCTCATTAGATGTCTCTGAAAATTTTTCAATTGCTTTCAAGGTAATCGAAAAACTGTCAAACTCACTTCCTTGTTTCTCCATTTTTTGTATGAGCTGCATCATTTCCTGCATGAACTCGCCGCCCCAAAGACCGAACTTTGGACTTTTGGCCTGAATTTATAACAATTTTTTCCTTGTCTCAAATCAGTTATCTAAAACTTTTATCTATGCAATAAGGTTTATACAAAAAAATATCACAAAAAAACACAAATTCCCAATAGTACGTATCACATTAAACCGGTAAAATCTTATATCAACAGAGAACAAAGTACACTAAAATCAATATCAACAGAAAATGACAAGAAAGATACGGCAAAAGTAAAAACATCGCCAGTTGATATACAACCCGTGTGAAATGATAGAGATTTTTTTAGTGGAATGAGAAGCATCTCTATAAAAAGAACACTTAAGGGAAAAAATCACTTCCTAACTTATGTCGATAAAATCTTTTTTTCAGAAATAAGAAGAACAATTGACGTTGTTGTTTTCCAATGAAAATATTCTACTGAGTAAAATAAATCGCAACTCTACAGCTGAAGGTCTAGCTGAAGGTAAAGGACAATTAAAAAGTCCAGTGCGCTCTTAAGAGTTTGAATTTTTAAATTTTGCTGATAGAAAAAGCGTTTATATGGGTAGGTTACAAACTTTAAAAGTTTGACTACTTGGCTGTTTGCAAGAAAATCATGCCAAATGTCATGCATTCCTCATATTTACATTGGCGCCTTTATTCGTCTTTGGTATCCTCCTCAGGCCTTTCAATCACTTCGGCGACTGGCTCGATTCTTCGATATAAATTGCAAAACTTGAGATAGACAACGAGAAGCATCACGACAACAAAAATGCCCCAAAGGGAACAAATGAGACAGTCGACGAGGAAATAAATCTGGCCGAGAGCATGCCGTCGTGTGACGCAGGCGCGAGCGCGTGGCGGTCGCGCATCGTCCGCACAGTTCTCCCCGTTGTCTTCCACCTCGCAGGTCAGCCGTTCTCCCTGCAACACGCACCTTGATCCTCAGTTTTTGAGTGAGTAGAAGATTAGTGCTCCTAATTTGCTTTTCTCGGCAATAGCTAAAAAGGAAATGTGTACTTCTAAAAAGCTGGTTACAAATTTGATATGAAAACTTTACTTTTGCTTCAAGGTATAACCTGCGATAAACTTTTAAATTGAAAATTTGGCTAAATTTCCATAAATCAATTATAAAGCTCAGAAAAAAGCCAATCAACAAATTAGAACTTTGATTGACTTGTGTTATAAAGCCTTGAACTTAAATCCTTAAAGAGGATCCATGAGATCTGATTTCTGCCGCCTGATCTTAATGTGATTTTTTTGAATTGATAACCACTCAAATCTGTGCGTGTTGCAAGGAGAGCCATTGAGACAGTTTGCAGTGAGAAGGGGAGATTCACAGTTCAAACATTTCAGTTTGATCATTTTCAACGACTTAAATACTGTTACACACAGTTGTGAGTTTATTTTAAGTAGAAACTCTCTCAGAAAAAAAAATAATTTCTTGAATCAATCATCTCACACGACTACTGGAACAAGAAAACAACAGCTTGACTCTTTTTTTCTGAAATGATTGAAATGCAGAGCCTTACACTTTAACATGCATAGAGCTTTCGAAAAAGCAAGAAAAACCCAAGTTCAATGCACCGACAAAGGGGTACGTCACAAAAACTTCACAAAAGACTGGAAGTGTCGCATAGAAAAAATGAGGACTTACATTGGCAACTTGATGACTGAGGTAGAAGCGCCCGTCTTCTTGATGAATTATTTCGATTCCCATAGAGTTGAGCTGTTTCACATGCTCTTGGTTATTCACTGAAAACGCCCAAGCTCGTAGGCGTTCTTGTCTGGAATATTCAAGAAGTTATCAAGTGAATAATTTGTTTGATAGCCTTTTGTTGAAAATCAAGGATGGATCAGATTCATAAAACAAATACAGTCTACTCAAAACTCACTGAGTTTCGCATTGTCTCTTGTCACTGGCCCCATCTCTGGCGGCTTGCAAAGCTTTCAGCTCGTTCAAAATGATCTGTGTTCTCTGGCGGATGAGCAAAGCTTCTTCTCGTTCTGTTGGCATTCGACCAAAGTCCATTGGATTAGCACAGACGTAGTTTTTGTTGGTAGTTTCGTCAGGTCTCAGAAACATTTTTCTTGGCGCCTATAGTGAAAATTATAACTTCTATTTCAGAATACTTTTTCTTGAATACCGAAAACTGGTCATCATTTTGCTCCTGACCCATGCTAAGCGGCAAAAAGTGAGCCTCCGTCGTCAAAACGTAGTTATCCGGGTCAAAAATAATGTCAGATGGCTCGGCGAAAAATCATATAGAGGTACTTGAAGGTCTCCGATAACACAAACGACTCCATTCTGAATATAATTTGTTTCAGAGTTTTGATTTTGTCTTAAAAATTCGAGTTTCAAATATTAGGCAATATAACTTCAGTGAAATTTAAAAAAGATGAAGTACAAGCTAAAAAAAACTTGAAATACGTGGTTCTAGAAAAAATTCAAATTTTTGTAAATTAATCGTTAAATTTAATATTTTTTAAGTCTTCACTGCAAAGGTTGAAGGAAGGAGCTTTCAAACACTTTTTAAAGTTAGAGCAACATGAAGATGTGAAATGACTGACTGATCCTCTTTACTCATTGTTCGCACGTCTTTGATCGACGCAAAGCCACAAGGGACGCGTACGTACTCATTTATACTGTCCATGACCTTGAAACCAAAACTTGTACTTTCAAGTTGTAATTACTCCAATCACCTGCTTGGCCACCTCCAAATAATGCGGATCTCTCGTAGCTCGATACAAAAAATATGTGCTTTCAACAAATTCTGGCCTAAGCGGGTGTTCTCCCCAATGAACTTGAAAATCATGGGTGAAGGCTTCGGGCAAGAATTTGTGCTTCTATAAGAAAACGTTTGAAAAATGAACGGGCCATTTAGCTCACTTGTATGACTTGGAAGAGCATTTCGTGCATCTCGATAGCTTGCGGAACGTCGCCTTTCAAAACCTTAAAAAATTGTTTGAATTCAACTTTGGAAATGATAATGACCTGGAGCCCTGGCCAAAAAGCAAGCAAAGAATCCATGAACCCTCTAGTGGCTACCGTTGGACGATGCATATGAACATCGACAAAAAGAGGTCCTTTGTTCACATAACGCATTATAGCGTCATAATGCTGCAAATGATAATTTTTAAGTTTCAAGTAACCAGGAAGAGAGTTTCACTCTATTGAATCTCTCCAGGTAGTTTCGGTCGCCAAGAAGAATGTAGGCTTTGAGGCAATACTCGTAATACGAATCGATTCCAGCCCCGATTCCGCTTTCTGAAAATAGTTGTTTGAATTTGAAAGAAAAGGTTTATGAAGTTCTAGAAAACACACAAAACTTTTCAACTTTCAATGTAATTTAATCAAATGAGACTGCAAGAAAAAAAAATAAATAACGTATCCCACCTCTCCTAACCCAGTCGCCAGAGTGTACATTCAGGACGGTTCCCATGAGGTCGGAGGACCTATGTCTCTGCGCCCAGAGAAAATCCATGGCTTTCCGAGCTTTCAGTTCGTAGACTGGATTGCCTGTCAGACGAGAAAGCGCAGCCATTTCAAGTAACATGGTCCCGCCACAGGCAGTACAAGTGTCTCTTTGCCTCTTCAAGTGTTCTAGCATTCCATATCGAAGATTAATCTTAAAGTACGAAGTAGAATTTATGGCGAAAAAATAGAAGCTCACTCTACTAAAGGGCAATCCGGAGGAAGTGTTAAAAGCCGGCAGGAGACGATCCCCGACATCAACGGCCATTTTTAGCAATTGCCCATTGTAGTTTTTCATCCTATCGGGGAATTTTCCTTTCACGAGTTCACTCATTAAATGACCTTAAATTATTTATTTTCAGTTGACAACTATTTTTTCAAACCTGAAACAAGTCCTCCTAAAACTCGGATATTCGTCTCAAAGACACTGACAACGTGATCAGAATCGAATCGAACATTATTTATTATCAAATCTACAGCTTTCTCAAACTCGTCAAATTCGCTTAAAACAACCAGTGTGTCGAGAGCATCGATTAAAGTGAGGGAGAAGCTGAAAGTCGCATTCACTTAGTTTTTTGAATCGAAAAATACGAACTTTCCAAGGCTGTCATCGACGTCGCCTCTGCTTGGAGTAACTCCTCGAACCCGTCCTTTACAAGACAAAGGCATTAACTCGTCTGCTGGATACGCATAGTCCATGTATGACCGATACCCGTGCATAAACATTTCATACGCTTGTTGCCTAAATAAAAATTTTCAATTTCGGATAATCATATAGAAACTTACTTTAAAGCTTTTTTTGTCGAGCGCATCGCAATGACCCAAAAAAACCGTCGCAATAACTAAGAGCCCGTAAGTAAAAATACTTTGAAACATAATGAAAATGATTTCGATGTGCTCAGAACATCATATTTCGCAAATTAAAAATTTCTGTAATTTATTAAATTAATAAAAAATAAGAATTCAGTTTCAAAATATATCGAGCGAAGAAGCAAAAAACAGGATAAACAGTGAAGGTATTTTATCCTGAATCAAAAACTCAACAAAAGCAAGAAGAATGAGGATAGAAGCCAAGAAGCAGTGAAAAAGCGGAAAATGAGGCTGCCGACAAGCCGTTTTGTGCGTGCACGGCAGCGGTCCTTTACACCACCCACTCGGCAGTAAAGCAACAAATCGATAATTGGGACGATTGGAAAACTTGTCCCGTTTTTGGATCCTAGACGTCTCACGCCTTTGCGGCCTATCTCAAAGGGAAACTGGCCACTGTAACGTGTCCCAATCGAGGAAGTAACGAATCGTTACTGAAAAGTATAGGATTCATTCTCAGAGAGAAGTGAAGATGAAACAGAAATTGACCCCGATGAAAAAGTTTTTAAAGAACAATAACCTCCATCTTCTGACTGTAAAATCATTTTTCATTAAAACTTTTCCATTCAAAGTTTTGCTTCGTTTCAAAGCAGCTTTGCCATCCTTCGAATAGTTTTTTTTTATTTTTTAAAAAAACAAAGTTGCATGAATAACATCAAAATAGAGCAAACTAAAAATTGACTTCAAAGTTCGTTCAAAAAAAGGAGAAAAAGTGTTTTCCTATGACTGGCTTCAAACACGTGTTAATTGAAAAAATAGCAGATACGAAACAAACATCGTCTATTTTTTGCGCCGTGTTAATCCCATATCGGAATCAGAAAATATGAATGTCATTCGTAAGATGTCTGCCCACGCTAGAGGCTGCCAAAAAAAAATCGAATTATCGAGGCAATGAAAATGTTATCACTTTTTTGTTTGCACGGATAGGAAGCTTATTTCCTGGCTGGCGAGATGGATGGATGTTACAGTAGGATCCAGGACATTAATTTCCGTTTATTGGAACTTATTTTATGTAGATTTGCAAAGTTTTCATGAAGATGAAAGTTATAAGGACACAAGGTCGAGGGTAACTCTAAAAACACCAAAAACAAAAAATTTAATTTTTTGAAGTTGAGAACCCTGAAAATTGAAATTTGGTCAGAAATTTTTTTGATGAACGAATTACTATTTCTAGAAGCTTCCGCTTCTACGATTTTTAGCTTCTCAAAAAACCAGCTCAAAGTGGTATATGTCCACAGATTTAAATGGGTTTCTTCGACTTTAAGAAAAACAATGCAGTTTGGATCTTTCTTGTGGTACATCAATGAATCCTATGACCTATTTCTAGGAATTTTCCAACTTTAAAGTAGCAGATGCCGTTTCTTGTTAGTTCAAAATCCCTCTGGATTTTCAAATGGTTGCTGAGAAGAAGTTGAAGTTACGAGGAGAGCCGTTTTCTCATTAGGAATATGAGACAAACAAGAAAAAAACTACATTGCTGGTGTCTCGTTTGTCGTCGTGTGCGGTGTTTTTTATCCATTATCTTTCTCTACGTGTCAAACGCACAAGCAAAGAGTTTATCTCACCCGGCTTCACCATTCTCTTTTGCTCCCTTACTGGTCCTCTTCTCTATTATCCATATCAAATAAAAAATTTTGTGTAATGAGGAGTTTCATTGGCACAGCACACATGGGTTTTTTTAATTTATTTATTTCATGATTGAGATAAAAATCTTACTAGCTAGGGAATGATCTTTGCTCGACAACGATTTGAGATTTGAAACTTTGTGAGTGGGTAGATCTAGGTAATAGTACACGGAATCAAAAATGAAATCTTGAGGCTGTGGCTAAAAACTTTTATCGAAGCAGTTTCTCTTTTTTTCAAAAAAAATCGTTAACCAAGCTTAGCTTTAGCAATTAGAAAAAGTTTTCGGACGCTTTTAAATAACTTTTCACAAACGCAGTAAAATCAAAGTTTTGTTAATAATTTTTTCTTAAATCCTAAAAGTTTTCCTCTGTTGAAGTTTAACACTGCATATCATGTTATAGAAACGAATATCAGGACAATAAGTCGATGATTTCATCCGTCTACATCGCCGTGGTAACTTTCCATTTCATGAAATTATTTTAGAAGGAAATTTTCAGCTTTTCACGGCGATGATTGCCGTTGTCGCCCCAAAACGTGAGTGAACCAACAATGAATCAATAGTCTTTTTCTGTGTATCACAATATGAACCGCACGTAAGAAGGCCTGAATATCCACGACCTTGCAGCGGTCATTTTAAAAAGCATCTGACCAAATGCGACTTGCGGAGAAAATTTATTCACCATAAAACAAAGCTTTAGGAAAAAAAATTTGCGCTTTTTTTTTTTGGAAAAGTTCGAATTATCAAAAGTCATTCTGATCCTTCAGCCCATCCAGTTCATTGTACTTCTGACAAAGACTGCTTGGCCTACGCTCCACTGTATTCAAAGTCCAGCCGTTCATTTTCCATCTGCTCCATTCTGGTGGAACGCAAAGGAAGCTCCACACCAGCTGCAAAGACCAACTCCACGGAAAAGGTTCAACAAATCTTATGAACAGATCTTTTTTCAACTCTTCGAAATGCATCAAACAGTTGAATCGGATTGAAAAGTTTAAATAGGTAGTTGAAACCTCAAGATTTTACGAAAGATAAGTTGATGTACTCTACAGAATTTTCTTATTTGAGTAAGCAGAAAAACTACTTCGAATCTTTAATTTCAACCTCCAGGAACGGGAAGACATTTTTTTATTCAAGAATGAAACTCTGACGGAAGCCAACGAGAACCCCTCCCATCGCACCGAAGTCGAGGAATACGGCGTGTGTCTCGAGTTTTTTTGATCCTCTGATCATATTGGAAATGAAAATTCTACAGTTTTTGTTTTATATTGTTGTCTATCACAAGTCGCCAAAAATTTACTTCACAATAAATAGGACTAGAAAAAGAATAATGAAAGATCTTAGGAAACGTGAATTGAAGCGCAAAAAGTAAGAGATAAGAAAACATATGTATGACACCGTGGGTTCTAAAAAACTGGGACGATGAAAGTGCGACCATGATTTTTGGTTTCATTGTGCATTAGACAATAGTAACTCGCACCAAATAAAACAGTCGGCAGTTGAAATTAATCAAAAAAGGAGAAGAGGCCATACATCATTAGAGCACTTCGTGAGCAATAGTTGCTGTAAACATCTTCGAAAAACTCCTATGAACTCACGTCTGAGCTCAATAAAATTAGGATAATTCAGACCGCATGCTTGAAACTGAAAGTCTTAAAAATGATCGCTTCAAAAACACCAGAAAAAAAAATTCAGACTTCTCTTCTTGCACACGGCTTGCAAGATAATGAAAAAAATTTTTACCAGACAAGAAAATGTGGACAGATGAAAAATCCCCTTTTTATACATTAATTGTGGTCTCGAGGGTTAAATTGAAAAAAGTGATATTCCTATTGAGGTCTAAAAAAAGTAGACCGGAAGCGACGTCACAGGTACGCCGGCTGCTCCGGCCGCAAAGCTTGAACCCGTCGAATGTACTCGGACTCCCGGAAAAAGTCTGACTGGAAGGAATTGTGTCGAATTGTCGACATTCCTGCAAACCCACTATTACATTGTGTGATATTTTTTCTTACTAGGGAGGTTATTAGATACGGCACTCCAAGTTTTCTTGAGAATTAGATTTTTTTTTATTAATGAAAGGAAGGAACTTTCACAAAGTTTTGAGCTAAACTCAAAAGACGGTTATCGAAAAGAAAGTTTTGGACTCTAAAACTCTCACAATCTTCCTCCAATCAGCCAAAAGTGGTGTTGACCAAATTCTCAAAAAAATTCTGACGTTTCGAGTGAAATAACCCCCCTTCTGAAAAAAAGTGCTAGTTTGAGCCACTTCTAAACTTGAAAATGGAAAAAGTTATTGATAAGTAGTGAAAAAAAAATGAAAAAATGTGGACCAACAACATTGAAGTTCCGACAACTTACAAATCAAGAGATGATACTTTCCTCCTAAAGCTCTAAATTGCGCTTGTACTCAAGTTTTCATAAAATGAACAAACTCAAGATTCGCTCCAAATTCAAGAAAAAACAAACCGGAAGAAGTCTCGTCGATAAATCTTAATTTCATCAAGAGCTCATGAGGCTCGAAAGGTCTATCGCGTAGCTCGTTGTCCAGGAAATCGCGGACGTCGTTCCAAGTGACCTTAAAAACGTTTTTTTTTTCAATCAAACTCTGGTTCATTCTGACCTTTCCGCCTTTTTTTCTTCGCATGGCGCCCAATAAAGCGACAATTTCCTTTAGCTCTTCACTCATACCAAGGAACCTTGATTCAAAAAATTAATCCTGATAGGAAGTTGGAAATACCTCTTGGCTCTTCCAAAATAGTGAATTCTTGTGAAATAAGCTTTCAAATGCGTTGACGCAAGATCAACGCACATCGTGACTACTGATAGACCTGGCGAATATTCATGAGAAGGCTCTAAAGAAAAAATGAACGTACCAACTATCACGAAAGCCACAATCAGTGATAAGAAGATGTAGTCCGTTACAACAATATCTCCCAATCCTACTGTAACAATGAGGTTGAAGCCGAAGTGAAAGGCGTGAATAAACGACCACGTCCTGGAAACCGAACAAATTTTACAAAAAGAAAAATGAAAACCTTACCTTTCCCAGTTGATGAACATGGCTGAACCCATTGAGCAGTACAAGCAAATACAAGATACGTAGGCACCTGAATAATCATTCCAATCAGTTTATGACTTTCTCCCATTCAAGTTCTAGAAGAGTCATCGCACTAATTTGGAAAAGACAGAAAGATTGGTTGCACAGTACGGTTTTCCGATGCATGAGAGGGTTAAGGAACATTTTTCGACATGGACGGACTTGAGAAGTCAGACGTTTTCACTACATATGTTCTGTTTGTGGTAAGAAAGTTAAAATATATCACTCTTCATACTGAATTCGGCTCAACTTGAAAGCCCTTGGTCGCATTCAAAATGGATAAAAACGCTGGTTGTTTTCAGTGGTTCTCTAAAATGAGAATGAACCCAATATTTCTGGAACTTTCTAAGGTTGTGATAATTGTTGTTTTTATAACTCTGATGATGTTTTAGTTCACAGAAAAAGCAGCTCCAGAAACTTTCAGAAAGATTGAATTCCTTACGTTGCGTTTTTTCGTATCTTTCTGACGGTACTGTGTCTAACTAGGGAACTGCGCGAACTCGTGGTGGTTTAAAGATCTAGGTAAAAGACACAGGCAATATTATCTGCTAAGCCCAATAAGGTACGGAGAAAAAGCTTTGCGAAAATGAACAGTTTAGGCTTGAGAATTATCAAGTTTCTGCTTTCCTCCTTCTTTTTGTCTGGAAATAAATTTTTTTTAGAGTTTATCCTAGCCGAATCATTCAAGACGATTGCATTGCATTATAATATAAAATATGGTAAAAAGCAGTATTCTGAAAATTTCAGGCCTATTCTGCACATTTTCTACAAGTTTATTCTCAGTTCTATTGGGTTGAGCAGATATACTCTCTTGTTTTCAGTTATTCAGTTATTCTGACTTAGGTTTATAAACCACTTAAGCTTGAACTCGATTCGCAATTACGAGTACGCGTAGTTCCCAAGTAAGAAAAATGCAAAAAGCGTCCGGCTAGCCAAAGTCATTCCACGTGCGACCATGGCGCTTCAAATCAGCGCGAATCAAGTATTGGATCCAAAAAGCTCTTCTACTTCTTAGCAATCGATAGACTGATAGGGACATATAAGGTTTATTGGAAGCAGACCCATGTTCTTCTTACCGATCGGGAACCAAAGTTTGTTGTTCTCGCCGTTTGGAACTGGTAATCATTCATTTATTTTATTTCATTGTAAGTTCTGATACTCTAATTGTCTTCTCTCCGGAATTCAGCGAGAAAAAAGTACCTATCGGGAACCAAAGTTTGTCTTCAGTTCCGTCGACTCCTAAGATATCAAGCGTATCTGTATTGCCTCCTGTAGATTGCAGTGATTTCCGTCTTCCATGACGACTTCGCGACACCCATTGCTGAAGATTTGCGAAGGTTCTCTTAATTTGGGATGATTTTAGTTGGGAAGTGTTAAAATGAGCCAAGACAGCATCATGCAGCTTTGAAAGCTTGTGAAAGACGGTCGATCTTCTCCATAAGTTGCATGCTTCAACTTTTGTTTAAAGATTGATTATAGTTTATTTTTCGCTAGCTCGAGACAAAGGGTTTTTTTTTATTGAAACATTTTCAAAAAACTATTTTGCTTGGGTATCAGGAATTCACTGAAAAAATGATTCTTGTACGGCGTTTTCCAATACACACAAAGACCCCGAAGTTTTCGACTTTTTTTTCTCGAGCTACCAAAGAATATATTGAAAATGGGCTTAGCAAAGGCGTCAGCATAAGCAGGAGGTTGTGTAAAATCATGCGAACCTTGACTTTTCGGACACTTCTGTTCCAGAAGCTGACAAATTTGAGCAAAGTCTCTGAAAGGAATTTTCCAATGTCGGCCGCTGTTATGAACATCAGAGGAATGCCGACGAGCGCGAAAGCAACTGAGAAAACTTTGCCGACGTCCGTGTCAACTGACACTTCGCCATACCCTGAAAATCTCTGACTGAGAGAAAAAATCAAATATTTTCAAACGAACCGCAAGTTGTTAACACCGTAAGAACATAAAGCAAGGCAGTGGGAAAAGTCCACTTGTTGTGCATATTGGCTAGGTCATCCGGTCGATTAAGTTCCCTCCGGATAGGCCTTCTGTCGTCTACTGTTTCCGAGACCCGCACCATCCATTCCCTGAATTACCATTGAAAAAATAGCGGAAAGCTCTAAAAAAAAAACTTTCTCTCTTTTGGATGTAAATTTTCTTCTTTTAAAGCTGAATTGTGTTGATTTTTAAACTTATTCGAAAAATTCCAATCTAGCGTCATTTCATACCGTTGCTAAAAGTTCAGTTTAATCTTGTCGCCCCTTTGAAATGCGACTGCGCGAGCAGCCGCTTTTATTTCATCGCCAATGAGATATTCCTGACTCAAATATTTTTAGATTTTTCTGCCTTTAAATGTTTATTCTTAATAAATCAGAGCTCAGTTCGTTGGTTTTTTTTCTGGAGAAACTTTTCTTCGTCCCTCTTGTTTAAAACAGGAAAAAAAATACAGAGACTGCTGCTTTTCTTACGTTTCCTCAAATACAAGTCAACTGCAAATGAACCTACTGATCTTATTTAGTTAATTTCTTTAAAAAAATGTTGTTATCTCTAAAAGCTGTCAAATCAAACTCTCCTTCAAATTTTTACTCTATCATACCGGGATATTAATAAAAAAACCTGAATGTGGCGGCCCATTGCTGTTCCGTGACTGTACTCGCTCCATGTTGCGCATCGCTCAACATTCTCCAGCTATCTGACGTAAAGTTGGACATCAAGTTAGTTAACCTAAACTTATGATTAAACTTTCAGAAGTTTTGAAGAAAACGAGAATCGAAATGTATACCATTTTTTTGCCCCATTTGAAAATTTGAGGCATTTTTCCATTGCAGCTATGTATTTTTTTTTTGATTTTGAATCATTTAACTGATTTCATACGACTGTGAAAAATCATTTTACATACCTAACCAGTTTCCTGGAGCGTGCTAAAAGTTCTGTCCTTGTTTCGAGCAACATGAGAATCCACGCACCCAAGCAGAGATATCCTATCAGAACGGAGACGAGAATGACATGCGGTGTGAGGATTTTGATGTACTGAAAACGGTTTTTTTATGAAGTAGAAAAGCTTATATTTTTAATGGTTTGAGATCCTTTAAATTATCATCTTATCTCCCTGTCACGTTTTTTTAAATCTTTGTTTACGTCATAGAAAAAAATACTTTGAAAAAAATTTTCGTTTTTTTCTTGAATATCTGAAAATCGGCCTAGGAATCTTTACGATTTTCGCTTTTTGAATTGTCTCAACTGAGTAAGGCAGAGCCAAAAGTTGCAAGATACGTGTCGAAGGGCAGCCAGGCCATTCATCAACAATTCCATTTGTACTCTCTGGTGGATTTGGCTCGTTGGTGCATGCGTGTGTACATTTTTACACGCACAACCACAAAAAAAAACCCTCAAGTTCAGACAATATGTGAATCGGGTTAAAAAGGAAAAATGAGAATGAGCGCTCTGAACCCCATTTCTGAAATGATTACTCTTTTTCAGACATTTCGATTCTTTTCCCAATATTAAAAATTGGATTTTAATATTTATTTCGAGAAAATTTTTGAATGCAAACTGTGTGAACATCTTTGAACGACATGAAATTGAGACTTTTCTTCACTTCAATGAGTTTATTCAAGGCCGCCAAAAAATCGAAAAAAGAGCGCAAGAACTCTGCACATGGCCGTCCGGAATTGATAGCCGGTGGGACTCAAAAATTCTCGGAACGAGGTCATCTTCAGCTTTTTTAAAAACGGCGGCTTGAGCCACCCTCAGGAGAGCTCATGAACGCGGCTGGCGTCGAAAAATATCCCCCGAGCCGCCCGACGCCAAAAAAAGACATTGAACTCGTCCTTCCTCGTTGAACGTAATTTATGTGAGAAAAAAACCATTCTTGCAGTTTCTTGTAATTGATGTTCAATTAGAAGTGAATTTGCACAAACTCTTATTATTTTTTGTTTTTCCGTCGTAGTTAGGAAAAAAAATCTGAGTTTTCAAACCGAGCTGGAAGCAATTGGATAGAGATATAGTTCAGAACGCGAAAAACAGCGGCAAACAAAATTTTTTGGACTGATTTTGAGGAAAAAAAGAACCTGGTGCAAGTTTTTGGAAGTGGATTTTGAGAAAACCATAACCTGTAAAATTGATTTTCGTGGCAGGAAAAGGAAGAGAATCTATTTCAGGAATTAGTTAAGCTTTTGCTCCCTTCTTGACTGGTAACCGGCTTGTGAAGCCCCGAAGCGCAAAGCTATCAATGCATCGCAGGAAATGCGATTTGTCGAGCACCATAATTTGCGTAAATGACGAAAATAAGTACAGTTTTTTTATTTGGGAAACCAAAGTGCGGATTAGGGAAGTTGGGTCTAGTACTTAAAGTGTGTTTATCTAAACTATTTTAAAAATTTTGTTCACGTGGAATTCCCAAAAATCTTGAAACCTGACCTTGACCGTCTGTTGTGGACAACTTTTGGGCTCCTTGTCGTCGTGATCCTCCTTGATGGTATCCGTGACGACGGTCGCCCCATCGTCAGCATCCAGCAATGCCGACTGCGAGTTCAGCGGAGCTCCTTCCCATCGTGCCGTCACATGATCTAAAATACATTATTTCATTTCCTTTTAAAATTAAGATAGGAGATTAGTACAACTATCAAGTCCAGCACTGAATTTGTGTCCAGCTGTCAACAAGGAAAGCTGGTCGGCGGCTGAAGAGAGCTTTTTTTCCGGTCCACCTGCAGGGTTCGTATAACCTTAGAAAAATCTATTCAAGCAATGAATTAGCTTGTTTTGAGCCGTGGTTAGAGGGAACCTTTAATTCATATAAGAAACACGAAAATGCTTTTTCAACAAGCTGACCAATAATTATCTTTCCGTCCTCTTGAATGGAGATGGTAGGTCTTCTCAGCACAATTTTCTGTCGGCTGGCTTTCCTTGCTTCACTTGTGGAGAAGACAGAAGAAACCGGAGAGGCGCAAAGCTCGAGGATGTTATGATTGTTGAAGTTTTCTCGGTCCAGGTGAAGTTCGTCGACGATTCGCAGCTCTTCCGGCACATATCTGATGCTTGATCCGCTTTCGGCAGCTCTTGACAGGATTTCTGGGATCTGGACCGAAAGTCGAGTGTCGAGGTTTCCCACTGACAGATGGTGTTGCTGACTAATTGTCCCTCTTCTCAGATGACTTGTCGTCGGTAGATTCGGCGAGTAGAAAAACATTTAAGTTGTCGTTCAGGTCACATTTCAGGACAAAAGTTTCGAAAAAAAAGTAGAAAGGGAAAGGCAAGGACTCGACTCAAATCAGTGTGGTGCGCGGAAGAGAGGGCGGAGGAATAATATCTAAAAAGCGATGCTTCTTTTTCTCCGCGCCAACCTCTCTGCGGGGCTGGCAGCAGGCCAAACTGAGTATATGCGTAATCAAGGGAATCCGACAAATTTCGAAGCGTTTGCCGGGCCAAAGCTTGTTGGAAGGCTGAATGGAAGGAAAATATGAAGAAACCGAGCCTCAGCTCAATCCACTACTATTAGGGTCAAGTGTGATAGAGCGATGCTTGCCGGGCACTTTCAGCTCTTTTTTAGAGTCTTTTTTTCGATGCATTGATGATGTAAGGTTCGACAACGTTCAGGAAACTTTTTTCAGAAAAAGATGAATTGCTAACAAACCTGCGATTTTAGTGAGAAGCTGTTCAACGTCGAGGGGCAGCGGTGGAATTAAAACCATAGGAGTTCAGACGAAATTCCGAAGTCTCATTTACTGCCAGACAGTATCAGAGAGAGAGAAGGAGAGAAAAAGACCTTAAGGAAAAGTCAAGAAAGAATGAAAAGTGCTCGAGACTGAGGTGGGAAAGGCCGCTGCTGCGTTTTTTGCAAAATTTTATTTGACTTGAATCATTTCCTGAAAAGCAATCCAAAATACTGGCCAATTTGGGCAAGAGGTTGCCAGCAATCAAAAACGGCAATAAAAACCAACAAAAATCCTAAACGTCGACCAGGCGAATTTAGTAAGAAATAGGTCTGTTTAGGATCACCTGAGCGGCTATCGGGTGTCGTTTAACTCGGAAGTTTTTTGACATGAGAATCACGACACACGTAAAAAAACTGGCAATCAGGAACTTTTTCTTAGATTTTACATTTTTCTTGTTTTTAGAAAATTTTGATTGGGTTACAATAGACAAGACTCTGAACAAGAATTTTTGAAATTCAAGAATTAACTGGAAAAAAATAACGGAGATAAAACAGGATCTCGGATTTTTTTTAGTGAGAAATCGAATTCTTAAACAACATTAAATTAAATCAGAAGTTGTTTGCAGAGAGCAAGAGCTGTTCTTGCTGAAAAAGGCCTAGAGAAAGCTGCGTTTTTTGAGAGCTTTCTGGAGTTCCCAGGAAGGTTGTGCATTCCGGATCCCTAAGCCACGCTAATTCATCTCAAAAGGCTGGGATCAACTTTTAGTCGACTTGATGAATTCCCAGTTACCGTCCTAACTTTACAAATGCAAAGAAAAATCTTGAGCTACTCTCAGAGATTTTTTTTTCACTCCAGACGATGAACCACAACAGTTGCTAGGGTGCTCGAAGGGGCATAAGGAAATTCAAAAAGTTTTGAGCCCAACGGTTTCTTTTGAAGATCTTTCAGGTTCCTGCGTCTGCAGAGATCTCACAAGGAAAGCTATTTTACTTGTCGCTCAGCGTTTTTTGGAAATCGCTCATAAAACTTCCTGAATGAAAACAAAATTGAAAAATTCTTAATTTGCTGCTTAGCTTCTTATTAACAAGAGTTCAGAGCTTGAAAATGTCCCATTTCCACGGTAATTGATAATTTTCTGTGACTTTGAAATTTTTTCGTGAAGTCACGTTTCGATACATCAAAAACGCTTCGGAAAAAGTATATAGCCAATAGAGATAAGCATGAGGCCAAGTGTTGTGAATGAACTATATGGAAATTTTTCCTCATCTTCATTAGTTTCTCAAAGTAAACTGATTAATAAATTTTTATTACTTATTATATGATCAACAGCAAAACGCAGCAAAAAAAGAGTTCAAAAATTTCGAGAAAAAAACGAAGAAAACATGAAAACACAAAAAGACAATGATGTGAGAAAAAGGCGGAAAAATGAGCGTCTTTCTTGACACGAGTCAAGCATATACATTTTTAATACGTTTCCATCTACCGGTGCAACCAAACAAACAATGTTACGGGAGGCAAGCTTATTTTATTTTGAATTATTTCTCGCTAGAAAAAAATTGTGGAAAAAAATCTACAAATCTTTAGATACTGATGAATTGATAAATTGAAAAAAAGTATTTTTTTCAGGCAAATTCAAACTCTTTTTTTAAAAAATTGTTGAACCAAAAAAAGAATTCTTTTCTCGTGCAGTTGAAAAATTTGTCTCAAGTATTTATTTTTTTACAAATGTTTGTCTTCCGAAAAAAATATGTCTTACTTCTGAATTTCCTACAATTCCACTACTCAAAAAGATTGTGAATAGCACACAATCCTGCCAAAGTTGAAAAAAAAAATAAATAAATTGTTCAGAAAAACTCACTTTGAGGCCGTTGCTCTTTCTCCTTCTTGCGCTCGTCCTCATCTTTAATACCCGCGGTGGTTTTGATCAGACCAGCGGCACTGAACAACGCCACCGCAGGACTGAACTTCTCATCGCGAAAAGCTTGCGAAAAGATCATCCAGCGCCCGCCACATACGGCCTGGTTAGTCCAAAAAAACGAGGAAAAATTATTACAAGGAACGGTTGCGTAGAAGATTCATTAAAAATGTATCAAACCGGTGAGTGAGCGTCCAATGACTATATATAAATATTAATTTCAAATTTATTTTCAAAGTAAGAAATTAGCAAGTTTAACATTACTTTTCGGTTTCAGATTTTACATTTGACTGAAAATCTGTAGCTTAATCAGATTATTATATTGCCCGAAAATTTGCTTTTTCAGTGGTTTTTTTTTCGAGAATTGGATGAACTATAAAGCTTTTGAAAGCAAAATTCTGAAGCTAGTTCAGAAACTTCCTATAAATGCTAGGAATGTAAAGCGAGTAGCTCTTACTCTGAAATTCATAGAGAACAAGAATTTGATCATCGTTTTTTTTGGCATGAAAAACTACGGTTTTTTCGGATGAATTTGATTCTTCGATACGTTTTGATGGAATCTACCAGAAATTGAGCTGTGAATAAAATGGAGTTATAAAAATGACGGCAAAACATGACGCGTTGCAAAAGCGAGGCGTCGAAAACTGAATTACCGAGCCCTAGCTTCGGATTGGTTTGTGCCGTTCGTCGGAAACAAAAATCTACGTTTCCCAGCCTTTTTCCTTGTTTCTCATGTCGAAAACTCAATTTCGCAACGCATAGTTCAACTTTTCTTTAACTCGTATGGGCTGAAAAAAAGCAAGATAAAAATTACTTCGCGGAGTGTTTTAGAGTTTTAGAATCTTGAATCTCGTGAGATTTCAAAAAGCAATAGACATCAGCTCGTTTACTCTAATTGGAAATTTAATCTTAGTCTCCACACTTTAAACGATTCTTTTATGAAAAAAAGTAAAAAAAGAGGCTTTTCAAAGTCAAACGAGAACCTTTTCAGGCAAAACGGTTACCAAATAAATATCATAAATTTGAAGCAAAAGTCATTAGCTTTGTAACTTCAATCCAATTAAAGCATTCTTTGAAAGCGTTATTATGCTCTATGATAAACTAAAGAAAAATGAAAAATTTTCTGAAAAACCTCAGTTAGTTGAAAAAAAGTTAAAAAAACACTCTGAGGCGGTTACTTTTTCGGAAAATGAGAACGAAAAAAAAATTGGCGTCCAATTAGAAGAGCCTTTGGGCGTGACAAACGACCTGTTGGTAAGCTCTCTCAAAACTTTTTTCTGCAAATTAGATGTTCAAACACCTCTTAATTAAAAATTTCCTTAAATTTCCTAGAATGACAAAGGCACGTGGAAACAAATAAAGGTAAATTAAAAGATTTCGCGACAAATAATTGCCTGAGGCAGACGTGAAGGATCAAAAAGCGCTCCAAGTTGCCCATTTTCGAGACCTTGCTTTTTTTTCCGGCTTTATTTATTCGTGTTGCTTTGTCTTCCTCGATGTCAGGAGCCGGAAAATACATGAGTCCAGCCATTTTTCAACAGGCTCGCCGTGTCCCAAAGAGAAAAAACGAGGCCTTTTCACCCAAGTTTTGGGGGAAAAAAAATGAACGGCTCATTCCATCTTGCTCCACATTTTCCCTCAATCGGAATACAATCTCTCTATTTTTTTTTTGAAAAAAGTTATAAAATATAGATAAAATTTAAAAAAAAAGATTCTCGAAGATCTACCTAAAAGAATTGAAACGTGATAATTCTCAGACGAGCGTTTTTTTTTATAAACTTCTTTGAAGCGCATTTATGGATATTTTATGACACTAAGGACTGAAAAAACGCGGCCCGAAATGAAGCTTTGTGAGGAAAAAAAGGAGAAAGATCAAGAGCATCGGTTTTTAGGACCGGCAATTGAATAAAGACAAATCTTGTTTCAGATGGTCAAGGCAATTGAAAAGGGCAAGCCGAGAAGAAAAAAAAATAGAAAATAACGCGATGGATGCTTTTTGAGAGGCGCTGGTGGCTCTGCTGCATAGTAATGACATGACATTGGGATCTGGCACCGGAATTTGTGGCTAATTGAAACCCGCTATGAAATATTTATAAAAAGACCCGCTGCTCCAAATGCAGTGGTTTTCAGTCAATTCTAACCAGCTCTATTGAGACTGATCTTCAATTGAAAAGCAAAATGTCGAGAATATGAAAGGGACTGAAGGGAAAGCTTTTTCGAATGATCACTGCTCATAAAACTTGTTTTTGCTCGAAAATTGGGTCGCCGAGGTAAAAAAAAAGCCATAGAGGCATGATTGATGGAAACCCTAGAATTTTTTGATTATCAATCATTTGTGAAAGAAGGAATAGTCTGAAAGCAATGCTTGACTCATAACCTCCAAAACTCAGGTGAATCAGCAAAGTGCGTTCATTTCAGAAGAAAAAAAACGACCAGGAGTAAGAGAATATTTATTGGAGAGCACAATTCTAAAAAACAAGTTCATTAGGATTTTCTTGATTAGTTTTTGTTTCAAGAAAAGCGAAAGCAGATTTTAATTTCTTTTATTTCATGCACCGATCGTTCTTCAAAATTATGTATCTTCAAGATGGTCAACATTTCGAATTTACTTTATTTTTTCATTTCTATTTGTAATTTCTCAAAAAAGCAAGTTTCCTTTGGCATATCCCCGGTGAGGACAATGTAAAATTGACGATGCGCAATCGCGTAGAATTTGGAAGCTGACATCTGAGGATTTCAGGAGAAGTCATTTATCAACGCCGAAGAACATAGTTTGCCGCCAGGGGGCCGCCGAGTGCGCCGAATCATCGTGCTCTTCATCCTTTGTCATTGTCATCGTTGTGTTTCCCGGCAAGTGTTCGCTTTTTGACGTTCTTCTGTACATCTTTTTTGAAAAAGTGCGGTTTTTTTTCGTGACGGAGGCGTCGCTTCAAGCTCTCGTCTCAAACCCGGACCACCAACCACGCTTTGGGAAATAGATACGAACTTTAAACAGAGCATGGCCCGCTGCGAAAAAACATCCAACATTAGCCGGCTTCCTTCTACGGAGCTCGCTTGTTTTTTGAAGTCAAAACCACCACTAAATAGATTTTAAGGTGATAAATAGAATAGAGTCTGTACAGAATCGATGCAGAAGAAGTTATCAGAGAAGGAAAAGAGAATAAAAAGAAAACAGTTAGCAAAAACACAAAAATATTTGATTCAAGAAGTGACATCATTCCAGAAAAAAAGAACTTCTTTCCAATTTTTTATTTTTTGCTGCGTAAACACTGCATCTGACGTTTAACTATGGAATTGACATTTTCCGTAATTTTGTTACTATACAAAAAAACACTTTTTTTAATTTTTTTCGCAATTTTTTTCTCGAAACATTCTCACTGGCTTAACAAAAGAAACTTTTGAAAATTAAAAAACAACCCGTTCTTCAGAAAAGTGAATGATTTGATAATCGGAGAGGTTACTTATTGGGAAAAATGGCAAACTGCAATGCAAAAAAGAAAAATGTTTAAATGATAAATCACAATTTTTTTGAATATTCAAAATGTGATTCTTTAACTCTGGTCTTGCTTTTTTTCCAAAAAAACTGAGAAGGTTCATCAAATGTCAAGAAAAATTCGCGTAGTTTATATAAAAATTAGTTAGAAAATAAAAAGGCTACAAAATTCGTTCCAAAAAACCTCGCTTCTGGTCGGCCTTCTCTGGATGAAGTTCGGCAAGCTCGTTGAGATCTTTGAGGTGGACTTTCTTGGTGCCGCTTGGAAGCACGGTGATGGTCATGCGGCGGGCATTTTCCTCGAGTGTCCATTGGTTCCAGAACTTTCGAAGGAACATGGCCCGCCAGACCGTCGGCAATTGTGCGCCGGACGCGGCTCTTCGTGGTCAACCCTTTCAATACAACGCAAAAACCGTCGGCTTTCTGAATCATTTTGTCTTGTAGATCCCCGGAATTCGACAGACGTTGAAGATAATTTTGCTGACAAAAAAGAGACATGTGTGAACTGAGCTTTAGAGTAAGGTCAAATAACCTAAAAGCCGTTGTGAAGACGATTTTGTAATAAAGCACCATGGTTTGAGCCGTATTTCAACAATAAGATAAACTTCACATTCTTCCACAAAAACCTAAGCGGCAGAAAAAAAATTAATCAAAAAACAGCCGTAATAAGTGAAACATGGTCAAAAAATAAATTTTGAGGAATCACGATTTAATCTGCACATAGAACTGGATCATCTCCCTCAATTATGCACCTGCTCTAACAGACGCTTTTTTGTTAATTGAATGAATAGTAAAGCTGGAAAGAAAAAACCAAAAAAGATGCAACAAAGATGCGTAGAATCGAGCGTCGGCTCGTCGCATTTGAAAGCAGCATAAGGCGGCGAAAAAGTTGGTAAGCAAAAGCTTCAAAAGAGCTGCCGAGAAAAGGGGAAGACGAAAGGAAGGGGGACAAATTTTGGTCGGGAAGAAGAACACAATAGAAGACGACCCCTTTATATCATTGCACTGATTAGTGAAGCAGAACAAAAACCCAGGAACTTTGGCTCCGACGGCTCGGCGGCCTCTGACCGCGGCCCAACGCAACCAGGCGGAACCAAAAGACGCATCCTTCCACTTTCATCCTCACCTAGTCATCAATAATCATTCTTCCATGTGGCTCTAGGCTTTTCAAGTTCATACTTTCCAAACTTTTTGGATTAGCTTGATAAGCTTGTGATCGTGAACTTCATGACTGTGAAATTTTTTAATCAAGCTTCTCTTTGGATTTTGCCCTAACAACTAGCTCAGTTTAATGTGTAAATTTGAAAAACTAAAACAACTATCTGACTTCAGTCAAACATCAAAAAATCAAATCTTCGATAATTTGATTTGATTTTAATAGCGTTAATTCATTTAACTATATATAGGGTTTGAAAAAAGTTTCAAAAAGATCTTCCAGCTTGACTTTTACTTAAACTAGAAAGAAAAAATAGAATTCACTGAAAAAGTAAAGGAATTCGATCTGATTAATAAAAATCAACAACTTCTGAGCGGGTTCGGACTCCTCATATCAGTTTGCGAAATGAGAGGATTTTTGTGATTTTACAAAAATTTTTCATAAAAAAAGAGAAGAAAAATCAAATTGAAGAGTCCAGCAAGTTTTTCAACTCTGTCTTCTGGCGAGAAAAAAATAAAACTCATTATCAGAAAGGAAAAAAAATGTGTTTAAATATAAATTGAACATTTGCACGCACGCTTAAAAAAGGCTCAGAAAAACCGACATCATAGTATACTAAATGGCTAATGATACGCTAAAACAAGATGAGCAAAACAATCAAATATGGACTGGCAAACGACCATGGCTTTCCCATTCTTCAAAAAACTGACTTTTTAAATGTTCGCCAACTTAAAGCTTATCCCCCTTCTTTATAAAAAAAACTCAAGTTAAAGTCTTTTGTGAAAAAAAAGTTAAAATAAGTAGTTGGTCTCGCTACTATTTTGAAACCCCATTAATTGTTTGTTTCAGAAACTGCTATCTGCGAAGGGGCGTTTTTATTCAAGTTGTTCATATTTTAACTGCGGATTTCTGCGGGAAAAAACTAAAACAAAAAAATCGTCTCCAATAAGTAAGTAGGAACGCAGTGGAAATGCAAAACTTGATGCTTTTGGCCGGATCTGTGAACGTGCTCGTTTCTCCCTTATGGGAGATCTTTTGTGAGAACGCTGGACATAACCCGACCGCCTTCTTAGTTTTATGGCTTCAAGATAAATTACGATACGTGTTGAGTTATTCACCCAAACTTGCTGACTACTTAATTTTTTTAGCAAAAATTTGAAAAGGGAAAAAGAATAATTTATTCGCAGATTTTTTTAGTAACATCACTTACTGAATGAGATGACATTTCTTTTTGTTACCAATATTCTTTTTGCATTTTATCAAAATTTTTTTGCTGAAGAAGAATAATAAATTTTGATTCAAGTTCATCATAAGCAGTGAAATTGCGTCTCCAAGAAGATAACTATGAAAAAGTTTCTAGAGAAATTTCGAAAAAGGATTGTTTTTGAACAAAAGCGTTTGGGTTTGTAGAGCGAAGACCCCAAGTGTCAGTCACAGAAAATAGCGAAATGGATACTGGCTGGCTGCTGAAACAACATGAATCTTTTTGGTTTTCTTAGTTAAGCAAAACTTTGAATTTCCGTTTTGACAGCGTTGTTTAAGTTGTTTCAGGCGTCAGGAAAAAAATAAAATGGCAGGAACAACATTAATAAAAAAACTACAATGAAAGTTAGACTGGTTATTAAAAAATTTTTTTGAATTCCTAATTCTAAAAAGAAAAAAAGTAGAAGTATTTCTGAGAAACTAAAAGTGTAAAAATTTTCAAAAAAATAATTGAGAAATTTTCAGAACTCAGAGAGTAAAATTCGTGAAAGAGATCTTTTGAGTCTCAGAACTTCAATTTTTTAGTTAAAATTCGAACCGGCTTCAAAATGAGTCAAAAACAAATGAAAACGTAAAACGATGCGTTTTGAGACGCTGTCCGTGAAAGCTGATAGTTTTAGATTTCTTGTCTCAGAGGAGGTACAAATCGTTCTCACGTTACTTAGCTACGTCTTTATTGTTTCTTTTGAGTTTTTTCCAAGCTTTCTGAGGTTCCTATGAAAAAATCATCATGAGCTCTGAATCAAATTAAAAAGAAGGGAAAAAGTCGGCGTCCTTTGTAGAATAGATAGCTGTTCTCTAAGCTTCATAGAATATGTGCAGTGTTTGAATAATTTTTGCTTTTCTGGTTGTCAGTGAAAAAAACATGTCACCCTTTTTTGAAGATGATGAAATGCCCCAAGAATGTTTTGGAGCGAATCTAAAGCAAAAAAAAACTTTAAATACAAAGTTGGAAAATAGTTTGGTTCAAAGAAAAGCTGCAATATGAAAACTTAAAAAAAAAAATTCGATCAAAGAAAAGTAGCGTATCTTTGAGAATAGAAAATATATTGAAAAATGAAAAAGGTATCCAGGAAAGCTCCGAAATAAAGAAATGAAACAGAAGGTTCGAAAAGGAACTTATCACAAGCGAACTCCGTAATTTTGAAAACAATTCTTTCTAACTTATACGAGTTGGAGTTCTCCTTCAACTTGCAGAAATTTAAGAATTATCAAATTTTCGAGTCGACAAACCGCAGAACTAATCTTAAGTGTTTATGCTTTGCAAGATGTTTACACAACCATTTTTTTTCTCAGAAGCTTGAGTGTCCTTTTTCATCACGTGGCGCTCCAAACTTGGGAATCTTTCTTTGAAAGCCTCGAAATCAAACAAAAAAATCCAGTAAGTAATGTCTTAAAAAATATTCGGAAAACTTTCGTAATTCTTAGAACCTAAACTGCAAAATTTAAAAGGTCGCTAATGACAACTGAGTAAAGGAAGAAGACAAAAAATATGTGAGCTTTGAAATGAACTTGATATATTTCTTTTTTTCTAAACGAAAAAAGTATAAGTAGCCCATACATGGAGATCTTCACTCGAACAATACCTTCGATAGTCAACAACAAGACTGGGATGTCAGGTCGCATCAGATTTTCGACATCTTCATCAAAATCACGACTGCTGGGAGGATCCAAATGCTTGAATGAAGGACGTTCATTCAAACAATTGGCGTCTACACAAGCAATTTAGGAAAAAAGACAAACACACGTCAGTTCGTATTGAACTTTGACTGGCATCGAGTTGAGAATGACCATATGCGGAAGGAAACGACGTACCTGGCGCACCAGGAGGTGGAACAAACTGGCGAATACGTGGCCGCGGGGCAGGTGGCCGGATCGGAAGCGGATTGAAGACTGCCCAGCCTATGGGATTTTCAGTTGGAGTGACCATCGACGGCTGGAAGTCTTCGATGAATCGGGTGCCGTGCCACAAGGCTGGAGTCAGAAATCTGGTGTCATATCCGCCGGTTGGAGGTGAAGCTCCAGGTTCAGCTGTATGCGGTTGAGTCATCCTTCGATGACGGGCGGAAGCGCGACGATCGTCCCGAGATCCGCGACGCTCGTCCATCAGGTGGGCGCTCACCGATTGCAACATCTTACAAGAAAAGTTTGTGAAACTATGAACTTAACTCGAACAGTTATTTTAGGTCTTTACTCGTAGGCTTTTATTAATTTAGTAACTTAAAAATATTCAAAAAAATTCCCAAAAAAATCTGTTTTTCCTTTTTTTATTAGAAAGAACAATGCAGAAAAAAATACTCAAGCAAAATCAAACTTGAATCAAAAATTAAAGTGAACTTTGATTCTTGATAACTGGAGCTCAAAAAAAGAAGAGAATTTTCTACAAACCTTGCTGGTCGGCTACAACAGATGAAGTCTAAACAGGCGAATTGAAGAAGAAAAGAGCCGGCCGGTCGGCCTTTTTTCTAGTTGGATTTTTCAAGATATGATGAGTGTGTCCGGCAAGTGCGTAGTTTTGTTGGGTTTCTGGGCTATAAGCGACTCCGCAATGTTCCACATTTCATACTTGACGCCGTTTCCTTATTTTCCGCACTCGTCTCCTCACTCATCGCAACTCCCAGGGCGACCGTTGGCAAATGTTAGAAGCTCATAGCTGCGAGTTTTTAACACCACCGGTTTTGGCGTAGGAATTTTTAGTGTGAAGTCAAAGAATGTCCAGAATCTGAGAATAGCAAAACTTGGAAAGCTAATGTTCAGAGCTGTTATATCTACAGAACTGTTAAAAACGACTCAGAAATATGGATGTTTGTGTTGTTTCCCCTCTATTCAAACTCTGAAAAAAACGTAGTTGTTTTTTTTCTGCAACTTTCAGAAAACTGTGAAGCAGCTCTAAAAGTTTGAACTACAGCCTATTTTATGGCCGAAACTTGCAAAAGCTTTCTCATGAGTTTTGAACACTAGTTGAAGAGTTGAAAAAGGTCATGACTTCTCAAAACTAGGAAACCGTGATTTACGGTCCAGTTTTTTTCGTCGGAAAAAAACTCTGTGATCCAAAAACAAATATGCGCAGAATGTGACTCGGACAGACCTTCATCGGAACCACCAGAAATAGATTTTTTGAAATATCACAAAATTCGACAATTATTGTAAGTTGTAAAAAAAAAGAAGAAAAAAGCTGACCAAACTTTTCAAAAACAGTAAAGACTCATATAGAGAGATCATAGAAACTTGAAGTTCAATACGTCACAATCCTCTGTTCTTTCGCGGCGTTCGGAACATATATTTGATGAAATCCCATTATAGTACAAGAACGACTTCGCATTTTTATGGGCATGAGCAAACTGATGCTCTTTTTTGAGCGCTAGCAGTAAAAACCTTATTCGTGAGTTGTTTTTTTTAGGAGCAAAATGTTGGATCGCTCATAAGTAAAAGAACGACTTCTGTTTCAACTCCGACTTCATCTCAAACTAAGCAACTTTAAATAAAAAATCTCGGAAAAAGAAAGTAAAATTATAAAAACAGGTATTTTTCAACTTCACGTTATATAAAAAAAAGTCCACATTTATAAACAGTATTTAGTAGGAAACAGACTAACAAGCTCCTGGAGGTGGTCCAAACGGTGTGAACTGCAGTAGAAGTGGCGTCCGAGAGATGGTAGGAAGAGCTGGACCAGCTTTTTTGGCTCGGTGAGCCAAGGCGGCGGCCATTGGATCCACTTGGATCAGCGACTCGCGCACGTTCCGTAGAGCCCATGACACAAACACCGGTGACCGAAATTGAGCTCATCAGAAACCATTATTCGATTGCAATATCATAATTTCTTCTCAAATAACTTACATTTTCAGGTTGTTTGGCACGATTTTTTGAGACTTGATTATTTTTGATAGCCAAAGGGGCCATTGTGGAAGCTCGGAATGGAATAGAAAATTTTTTGAGAATCCAACGAAAAAGACTCGCAAATACGCTTGACTTAACCTAAGTGCTTTGTTCCTGGCCCTTCATAAATTGTTGCCGCATTGCTAGCGATGCATCGCCTTTTTTTCCCCTAAAAAAACTGGAATCACAAAGAAAGCATCTAAAGATTTTCGTGTTTTTTTATTGTCATTTGTAAATCATATAAATTTCTAATTTTGTTCATTATTTTCTGTGACCGGAATTTCTAGCACTACAGCACTCAACTCCCTAATTCTTTGGAGCTAAAACAAGTATTTCAAAGACAGCAATAAATTTCACTTTCACTGCAAAAAATGAAGGCTTACCTTGAACAAAAAGCACATAGTAGAGTGGAGATAAAAACCGCTTTTTCAGGCGAGCATCGACTTGAAAGTTCTCAGAAGTTGCTACCCGCTGAGATTTTCACCCGACAATCGCCCTCTCGCTTGTTAAAGCGCTGGACAATGAATAGTTGCACAGCAATTTACTTCCAACAAGAACGGAAGCTTCACAAAAAAAAGTCGCCGAAATCCAATTTGCAGTAGAGTTGTGACTTCAGTTAAGAAGAAAGATATGAATAAAAACAGAGCTATTGCTCCATTATCCGAGGGAATTCGGTTGCGGTTTCTTGCCGAACTAAAAACTTTCGGGCCGTCAGGATTAGTGACTGCTCCTTCGTATGAAGAGACACATCACGGGTGGGTCCGAAAACGCAATTTGTTATGAATATAGGTGTCTTGCCCGACTCGGTCGTTAAAAGAAAGTTCAACGTTTCTGGCAGGCCTCATTTGGAAGTGGTGGCAACGTGCAAAAAGAGCTCATTCAATCAGTGTTTTTCAAAATTCTCAGAAGTTCACTTCGATTTAATTAGATAGAAAAATAAATGAGATTGTGTTAAAACTCATAGTGGGCTATTAAATGCCTGATAGCGGTAAAATTTTAAATAGTTTCGAAACAACAAGGTAAAAAAAGTTTGCAATTCAAATAACGCTTCTGAACATTTTCATATTCCCTATTTTCAAAACTCTTATTCACCTCTTCCCACTGCTCCAAACAACAAAAAACCAAAATAGGCTTACCTGTGAAAATCATTGACTGAAAACAATTCAAAGAATTCGCACTTGGATCTAATCTGGTCCTTTGAGCGACATCCAATAGCAATCAAATGATGCAAAAAGAAGGTGTTAGGAATAATTGATGATATTCAGAATAAGAAAGAACGAATCAGACACAGATGTTTACAAAGGAGTAAAAGCCGGAATATTACGCTAGTAGAACGAGCAGGCGATAATTTTGTGCAAGAACTGGAAGCGGTTTTCCATTTTAGTTGAATATAATCCTTCCGAACTTGAAAACTTTGAAAGAAAATTTCAGAGAGTAGAAGATTTAGATAAAGTTCCAGCTGTGAGAAGGAAAGCAGAACGGCTGAGTATTTTGGCGAGTCTATTGGCTCTCTTGATTGTATCTATTCATTTCAATCTGCACCCAGCTTCGGTTATTTCTGATGTGTTCACGAGTTCAAAAGAACATTCTTATTTTCAAAGATATAATAAATTCTCGATGAAGGAATAAATAAAAAAACTCATACAAGGTGGTCAATTAAAAAGATATGTAAAAATTGAATAATTATGTAAAATTTTTTCTAATCGGGTTATATGGTAGTTGATTAGAACCGGTTTTTTGGAGCTCTTAGTGAAAAAGAGCGGAGTTATGCAGAAAAAAAAGTTGAAAAGCAGAAAAAATGGGTAGAGAAGAACAAGTTTTTTGTGAATTGGAAATATGGTCCTTAATAAACATGCCAAAAAACAGTTCTTTTTCTTAGTTTTTAAGAGACTAAACAGAGAAATTTAACACCAACAAAAGTGTTTCAAAACTAAAAAGTGAAAAAATTAATAACTGACAGCCCTGAGATAGCTTTCGAATAGGCTGAGCCATGTTTGGCAGCTCCTACGCCGCTTTCAGACTTGCAGTCCAAACAAAAACTGAAAATAGCAGCGCCTTCTCTACTTCCAAATTAACAGTACCTTCAAAAACAAAACCTGGCAGCTCCTTGACACATTCCATCATACAGAAAATATATTACTTTGATTCAAGTAAATGTGAAAAAAAATGTCAGTCGAGTTCATATTGAAACTAGTAACCTGCGCGAACAAGGTCGGAGACTGTCAGAAGGGTTGAGTATCGGCGGCGGTTATTTTGTAGCTTGGGCATTCCGTCGAGGTACATCCGCGAGTAGCGTTTTGAGCAGCTACAGCGCGTCGCTTTGCGCCCAATGTTGGAGTCATTGACGATAAACACAGACATGTTCCTGCGGTCGGGGGATTCTGTCCTTTGCTCTCGTCAATTAATAAGCCACTGAGAATCATGTATTTAGATACATAGTATTATGCTCAAAAGCAGAAAACAACATTAAAAACGTCGATACAAGAAAAAAGGATGCAAGTGAATTTTCAATGATTACATTGTTTTTGATGATAAAACGTGAGCTTTTCAATACTATATTGACAGTTCAAAAACAATCAAATAAAAAGATGGAAATTTAAAATTTTTAATATCACGTTAAAAAAAAACTCCACCTGTAAGAAAGAATGAGAAATTTTTTCGTAAAAAGGCACGCTTTTCGAAGTATATCAATCTTCACAGAATTTCAGGAGGGTGGTTTGGGAACAAAACAAAAGGGTTTAAAAAAAGCAGAAGCATGTTTGAAGATGTCCTGCTCGAGAATCTTCACTCCTTTGTTGAAGGCCCACTTGGCCGATTAGGCATTATTGGGCTGTTTTGCGTTTCGCGGTCCCCATTTTCCTAGCCTTTCAAGGAAGGGCTTTTTTACTCAGTAATCCTGTTTTTGGGATTCAAAAATTAAAGTTCGCCTCGTTTTATTTCAAGACCTTCTTTTCTATTCAGTAACCTGAGGCGAGTGAATAATTGATATATAGTCAAAAATGTCTGCATATGAAACGTCCTTGTAAGGTTTAATTCGTCTCAGGCGTCAAATTGAAGACTCTATTTTCACTGGAATCAGTTAGATCCATGATGGTGTTGTGTTCCGCTTCAGAAATCTCTCGTAAACATAAGGCAGCGGCAAGTTTAGCATAAACTACCCGTCGGCTACAACATTCAGAACAACTTCCTGCCTTTTTGTTTTGCAGCTTTTACGCGGAACCCATAGCGTTTGTAAGTGAATATGGTGAGGAAAAAAAGGAGTTTGACATGTCCAAAGAAAAATAGATCGGAATGCATGAAAATACAACACAGAAGCAAGAGGAGTTGTAATTAACTAAAAAAAAAGTCTAAGTAGGCTCACCGAATTTTCAATTTTTTTCCCTTAAAAGAGAGAAAGTTTCAGTCCTGCCGAAGTGACAAAGTTCAAATTTAAGAAGAACACAAAAATGAAAAAAAAATTGGAATGAGAAAAATTGTTAGTTTACCTTGATTGAGTAACAGCAAAAGTTCTATCGTATCTTCTTGTGACAAAGGGTAATATCTTTGCCGGTATCCCCTGTTAGACGACAATTTCCTTCTTGTGTTGAGAAGGGGAACCTGAAAAGTTTGGTTTTTATCAAACACTAACATTATTTTGAGCTGTGTGAAGCTCAAAACAAAGACATTTCAGATTTATTGGGGTGAAAAACTGAGATAACATCACAGAAAAAAATGAGATTAAGAATTTAATTCCTAGTTTATGAAAAAAATAGAACCGCATGACTTCTACAGACGTTGAGCGGTAACTTTTTGCTTTTTCTAGTAAGCTTGATAAGCATACAAGCAAACTAAATCACATAAAACGGACCCGTTCTTGATTTCCGATTTCTTCCTGACTGGCCGATGTGGTCAACGGAAGCATGGAAAAGGCTCGAGGCCTAGCGGGTTGACGCGTTCGAAATAAGCCCTGAAAATTCACTGCGCGTGAAACAATCGTAAAAAAGTAATAAACGTTCGGTTTTTTTTTTCTTGGTCTTCTCTAAGTTCTTCGAGGACTTCTCGAGTACGAAAACTTTTTTTTCAAATCTGTTTTTCATTCGGTTCCCTTTTTGCTCAAATTTTTCTGTGGACATTAAGGTTAACTTCAAAACTCAATAATGACGGATTGATTGCGCAGAAAATAAGAAAATTTGAAAGCGTATGGAAAGATCAAGAAAATAGAACGGGAATCAGCAGCCATGTGTTTTTTTCTTTTTGCACTAGGGCTCTGCCGAGACACCTAATACATCAACCGAATCTTTCCATCGGCAAACACCTGTTGGCAACTTTCAAGAATTTGTCACTATCTCTCAGCCAGAGGTTTAACAGGAAGTCTACCTTTATAAAAAACGGATCCTAGGGTATCTTCAAATATATGAAAAATTACATCCAAATTGGGATATTTTCTTACAGGAAGAAACTGTACTTGAAAAACTTGCCTTGTCAGAAAAACATTTGTCTGAAACAGCCAAAAATAAAAATAAAAAAATTTTTGCTTTTGAGTTAGGTGAGAAAAGCAATTCGAAGACGGACGAGCAAGAAGGAAGGTAAAAGAACCTTGTAGGTATAGTGGCATTAAATTTCCTTCCACAAGGACGCCCTTTGGTTGAGATCTCAGCCTAGGTCTTCAATTCCTTTGCTATTGAGCCAGATCATGGGCGCATTTGCAAAAGAGGCAAATTTCAGCTTAGCCTTCATAATTATTCATGGGTGAAATTACCTCCAAATAGTTGAAGAATCATGATTTGGGGGCGCTAGGTTGAATAACCACACAAAAACTTCAAACCCAAAAATATTTTTTAAAGGACTCATGAGTGTTTTCTATAAAAGCTTGAAAAACATAACAGAGCACTTTTCTCAAGACCGAGGCTGCGAATTGAACAGATTGTAATGAGATTTGCCGTAATTGACGCAACGAGTCTGAACTAACACAATAAGACAATATTTCTGAGGGTGGGAGAAATGAGAAAGGAAGTGAAGGGTAATGGATACGCAAATTCGAAAGTCCTTGAGTTCTGTGAAAAGCACATTTTGGATTAAAGAATTCAGAATTTCTATGTTAAAAACTACTTGAGCCTTCAAAAAAGTGAAACTTCTTACGGATGCGAAGAAGCCACCCCCAGAGGCGGGAGGCGCGATTCCAAGTTGCATTTCTGTGTGTAGATTCTGTGCATAATGTTGCACGACGAGTGGCGGCGCTATCATCACCTGAGTTAAAATTTTTTTCAGATGATTCACAAAAAAATTCGCGATTTTTTTCGCATTAATCTTTTTTTATAATAAAAAAATAACGTTAGACAATTGACCTAATATAAAAAAATTTTTTTTAAGTAATTTTTTTTGCAATAAAAATTTGAAAAAGGAATTATTCCTTTTGATATATCTGTCATAAGAATTCTCTTTTTTTTCCCTATTCCGATAGAATAAGAAGAAAAACTTTTTATAGTTACAAAATAACAGTTAGAAAAAACAGTTGAGGCATTTTTCTGGTTCAAAATCTTCTTTGCTGCGTTTGAAAAAAATATAGTCTTGCAAGAGGAATATCCAATAGTTTTTAATGTAAAAGCAAAGCGCCGAAATGAAAAAGAACGACAATCGATGCACGTAGCAAAGAAAAATAAAATAACAAAAGTTCAGCCAGAAGAAATTTTTGAAATTCTAATAAATCAGCATTTCGACACGCTTAATCATTGCCCTCAACAGAAGAGATTAGGGAAAGCGCAAGCGCTCGTTCACTAGTATGCAAAAGCGACACAACAACACACAGCTTCATTTCAAATTCCGAAAAAAAAGATCAAACGACAAGACTTCGGCACATTTTTCCAAATTTCAAAAGTTCATTTTTTTATCTTCAAAAATAATAAGTTATTCAAGTGAAAAAAGCTTGAAACCTGTGGCTGTACTTGTTGCTGTTGTTGGGGCTGCTGAACATAACGAGCTGGACGTGGATGAGAAGACGCAGCATGTTGGTCTTTGGGAGGATCTTTCGGAACTTGGGGGAACACCATTGCTCTGAATTTTGAAAAAAATTTCTTTAAGTGTTCAATAAAGAGGTCAGAGAAGCTTCTCAATAGATGCACTAAAAAAATACACACAAAATTTACCAAAAAAAAAAGAGTTCAAACGAGCCAATTTTTTTGCAAGGATTTTAATCTATGTGAAACTTGCAGCGTCTAAGAGTTCCCTCGACAGGAGCTCCTCAAACAAGCTATTATTTAGATAAATGCAAACTGCACTTGATGCAGAAGAATTGAAACATTCGTTCAATGATATACATGAAGAAGTTTTGCTGTTCGATTTTTTTTTTTTGTGAAAACGGGTTGCGAAAAAAAGGAGTATTCAACTTTTCGAATTTAATGGACAAACTAAACAAAACTCATCATGAATCATCCTAAACTTTTTCATAGACCTCTCAAAAAATTTTCGTATTCTTTGAGAGTCATTGGATGTTGGAAGAAATTGCCAATAGAAAGAATTTCCAAACGGAAAAAATGAACGTCAAAAAAATGGTCTGCGGTCGGAAGTGACAGGAAAAGAGCCGGGTATTGGAGTTGGCGAAGACAGCAACAAACGCTCCAGCTGCACGTCTTTGCTTCTGCCGTAAGATAGTCACATCAACTGGTCACTTTTTAGGCTCATCCGGAGATTTTCCAATTTGGCTGAGTACTTTCGTACGTCCCGCAGCGGCAAATAATTTAGCATTTTTTTGTGTAACTTCCTGACGGTTGATGGATATATTGGGATGCCTATATTTGGCAGCGTAAGCAGCAAAACACATTTTCACAATTTTATTTCAAAAAAAAATCAACCAAAATTAAAATAGCATGGCTTATTTTTTGAACGTTCTAAGAAAGTTGAAGAAGGAAACAGCAGAAAAAATAGGGGAAGACACGGATAAATCAAAACTCACCAGTAACATTTTTTGATGGACACTGGTTTCAAAACTTTGGCGTTTATTCAGCAAGCTTTGAGACTACGATTTAGAAACTTCTTTTAATCTCAATATCATTAATCAAAAAAATTACAAAGAATATTCATAAAATTTCAAAATTAGCTATTTTTTTAAGTAGTCAGTTTCTCCTTATACACTGCGTTCAATAAGGATAGGACCCCCCTCGATTTCGGACCTTCTGGCGAAATACGGTAAGATATCGAAAATCTGTAAGTGCCATTCGATTCAGAGTACAAAACAACCCCCAGAGCCAAACTTTCATTATCCTAGCCCTTTTCCTACGAAAATGCCATCGAAAAAACGGTTTTTCGACCGTTCAATAAGGATAGGACCCCCTGGAAATTTTGACTTTCATTGGTGGTTTTTGGTCAATTTCTTTTTTCGATGAGTGGTTTTTTTGTTCTCATATTATTTGTTTTCAATTTTTCTACGGTTTTGTTTTCATATCTTCCAGGTTTAAAACATATTTTATATCGAAAATAGGGAAAAATGACGTTTTTTTAGGTTGCATCATAATAATCGAGCGAATGAATTTTTCCAGTACTTTGAATGAACTTACCTTATCAAAAGAGACATTTTAACATTTGGAAAAAAACAAAAAAAGAAGTTTGAAAAAAACATTCGTTTAAAAGTTAGAAAACCAGTTACAAGATGGTGTAACGTGACCGAATTTCAGACTGTCCTCGTTTTCGACCGTTTTTCTTTCCGTATGTAGTCGGATTAGCGATGTACTTTTTTTAAAGGGTTTGTGAAGGTGCTCCCATCACAAAAAGACACTTAGTTGGATTGGATAAAAATTGGCGATCCTCGGAAATCAAAAGAATAAACACCCTTCCGACTGCTACTCGAACTTTTTGCGGTACTGTATAAATAAATCATATAAAAAGTTTTATTTCTAATCAAAATTGTTTTATTGCACGTTTTCAGTAATGCTTTATTTTGTTGACAAACTAAAAACCCGCCAAACGCTCTATTTGAAACAATACCTTCGATAAGCGCGGGTACCAATTTCTCTCCACATTTTCTCGGCATTGTACGTGGTAAATATAATTTTTTTAGATTATCTTGTTGATGAAATATGTTGATAGTACCTTCACAAATCCTTTAAAAAAAGTACATCGCTATTCCGACTACATACAGAAAGAGAAACGGTCGAAAACGACGACAGCCTGAAATTTGGTTACGATACACCATCTTGTAACTGGTTTTCTAACTTTTAAAAAAATGTTTTTCGAACTTCTTTTTGTTTTTCCAAATGTTAAAATGTCTCTTTTGATAAGGTAAGTTCATTCAAAGTACTGGAAAAATTCATTCGCTCGATTATTATGATGCAACCTAAAAAAACGTCATTTTTCCCTATTTTCGATATAAAATATGTTTTAAACCTGGAAGATATGAAAACAAAACCGTAGAAAAAAATTGAAAAACAAATAATATGAGAACAAAAAAACCACTCATCGAAAAAAAGAAATTGACCAAAAAAACCACCAATGGAAGTCAAAATTTCCAGGTGGTCCTATCCTTATTGAACGGTCGAAAAACCGTTTTTTCGATGGCATTTTCGTAGGAAAAGGGCTAGGATAATGAAAGTTTGGCTCTGGGGGTTGTTTTGTACTCTGAATCGAATGGCATTTACAGATTTTTGATATCTTTCCGTATTTTGCCAGAAGGTCCGAAATCGAGGGGGGGGGTCCTATCCTTATTGAACGCAGTGTAGTTTGTCTATAAGGGAATAGGACAGTTTTTCTATAAGGAAAAACTGTCAGAAACTTTTTTGCACTAAACACATTACAAAGCAGACTGAGAATCGAAAATATTAAAGTCGTACTTTTTCCGTTAGTGGAAAACTTAAAGAGTTTAACTCTCGCTGAAGAACAAGTACACACGTTGAAAAATGAATCTCTAGAGAACGGCTTTAAAAAACGAAAGGTCAAAAGACCCAAATGAAATTCTTTCTGTGTCTCTCGGTAAATTTTTTTTCAGTTTTAAAAATGATCAAAAAAATGGTTTTAGAAGCTTCCACATCTCTCTATTTCATTCATCGATATCCGACAAAAAAAACTTTGAGGAAAAAACTTGATTAGGGTCTGTGTTCGAGTTTTTTTAAATTTTTTTCATAAAGGTATAGCTTGAACCAGATTTTTTTAAGGAAAGTTCATTAACGATAAAAAAAGCACTGAGTGAAATTAAAAGCTCTGAAACAAGCAAAAAAGGGAGGTGTCGTGCTGAAGTCAAGTCGAGAGAGACGACATTGCACCAAATTTACTAACTAGCTCGAGTGAGAGCGTGTGGTTGCAAGTGCCAAAATTTGAAACGCGTCCGGGGGTCGTCCGGACATATTCTCAGAGAAGAAGTTGCATTTTTCGCAGGGCCCACGGATTGACGGCAATAATCACCCTTGGGGTATTGCCGCGCCTTGGTAAACGTCTCGAAGACGCGGCTCTCAGTCATTGACGCGCTGCTTTGCCAGCCTTGGCAGCTTCATGTTGCTTGATAGATGCTTTAGGTCTTCGGAGAGCAACAGCAATTTTGGTTTTTGAACTTGCCGCTCCACTGTAATTCAAATCGTAGAAGATGAAGATTAATTATGCAATCTAGAACGAGCTGTGAAGTTTCTTCAGACGAATCTTGTTTTCCGAAAATTTGGGAAAAAAGTCATCATGGAGACAAAAAAGTTGCACTTCCAAAAAACTAAATATAGCCTTTCGTTAAAGTGTTCCATCTGCTCCACATTTTTTTTCTGTTAGACGACATTCGAAAAGCACCAAAAAATCTCGTTCGAATTTTGAGGAAAAATTCAGAAATACTCACTTAAGAAGGCACTTTTAAAGTATAGAAAAGGTAACTAGAGAAAATTATAATAACGACAGAACTTTAGGGGATTACAAAAAACTTTCACGTGGAACTGTATTTTATTGAGTATTCAGATTGTGAATTAAACGAAATTCCTCAAAAAACGCGAAATATGCTTTTCACACTAGTCTCAATTACCTTGATATAGATTTTTTTTTCAAGTTCTTTTGCGCGTTACTGTATGAGTCCCAGATTAGCCTTTTGAGACCGGCAAGCTAATGTATCGTGCCTGAACCGGTGGGAGTGACCCAAGTGTTCCTGTCATTGTCTTTTTCAGTGATCTACGGCATGATGTGAGGTTGATCGTTCTCTGCGTTGGTCGTTCTCTGCTCATTCTCTGCGCGATCCACCAATCAGTTCTCTTACAGCGCATTTTAAGCACTGCTTCGTTCCTTTCTGCTTCGTTCAACTGTCTATCAGATTACGGTATCAATAGTCTTTTAACTTCAAAACTCCTTGAAAATTTAAGAACAAGATTGTTTTTGTTCGATAGATACGCTTTCAAAACCTCCCCATGTTACTGTAAAACTTGTTCAAGGTTGTGAGAGGTATCTTAAAAAAAGAGTATATTTTTGAAAAGCTTTTAATATAAATTTTCTAGAATGAAAAATTTTTTTCATTTTTTTACAGTAATCTACATTTATTTTTTTCAGAGAATGGTTTTTAATTGCATGTTTTCTCTTTGAAACGCACTTCCTATCTCACAATTTTTTTGATCGGAATATATTTTACAATAATTCTTATCCAGAAACTCTTTTTTTCAATATATTATTCAGACAAAAAGTTCTTCCCGGAAATGTTGTCGAATTTCGCGTCAAGATTTTCTCTTCTAAGGTGTGCAGTTCCAAGCGGTGTCACTGCTCAACGACAATTATGTTTTGGTTGGATAATTCTCTAAAAAAAACAAAAAAACTATTCCAAACAGATTTAACAGAGACCAGCAAAGAGATTCAGTCCGCAGCTCTGAAGTTCTCAAAAGAGGCAGGCGAAAAAAGATTCAAAATAACAGTATAGGGAAATTTAGGTTTTGATACCCAATGCTTCTCGTTTCGACGAGTCTAGCGAGTTTCCATGGGAGATTATCAAGCAAGCACACGCTCTGGGCTTGATGAGCACTCAGATTCCAGAAAAATACGGTACCACAACACACTCAACATTTTATCTTTTCATTGCAATATTAAGGTGGACCAGGCTTGAGCACTCTCGACACAACGCTGATCGTTGAAGCTTTGGCCTACGGTTGTGCTGGAATCCAGTTTGCGATTTTTTGTCCTTCGTTGGCGATTGCGCCTGTCCTAATCGCTGGAAATGAAGACCAGAAAAAGGAGTTTCTGGGTAATTTAGACTTCTTTATTACCAAACTTTTTTATTTTATCCAGGAAGACTAGCCTCAGAGCCGGTCATCGCATCATTTTGTGTTACCGAGCCAAACGCTGGATCTGACGTCAACGGCGTCAAAACAAAGGTTTCATTTTTCTTTTCAAATTTATTTTCAAACTTCAGGCGGAGAAAAAAGGAGACCAATGGATAATTAACGGGAACAAGTCCTGGATTTCCGGTGGTGGACATGCGCAATGGTTTGTTCTCAAGAAAGGAGAATGTTAACTTCTTTTCAGGTTTTTTGTACTCGCAAGAACAGACAGTGATCCCAAAACGCCTGCGAGCAAAGCGTTTACAGCATTCATTGTGGATGGAGATACACCTGGGATTATTCGTGGGAAAAAGGTTGTAAAAATAAACTTTGTTTTCGATAAAGTTAAAATTTAGGAAAAAATGATGGGTCAACGCTGTTCTGACACCAGAACCATAACTTTTGAAGACGTTTGCGTAAATGAGAAAAATGTCCTTGGTGCGCCTGGAGACGGATTTAAGGTTTGATTTTCGTCAAACTTTAATCCTACAACTTCAGATAGTTTACCCTGAAACTTCATGAATTTAAACTTTCTGGAAATTCTGTCATTTACCAAAGTTCCTAGTTTTTTTTTTTAGATCACAATGGCGGCCTTTGACATGACTCGACCTTCAATAGCTGCTGCGGCACTGGGAATGGCTTGGAGGTCTCTCGATGAATCAACGCGATATGCTTTAGAACGGAAGACCTTCGGCACCCAGATCGCCAATGTACTATTCATTATTTTGTGGAAGTATCTTTTTTTTAGCATCAAGCCGTCCAAATAATCATTGCTGAAATGGCGACTAACCTTGAATTGGCAAGGCTTGCAACGTATCGTGCAGCTAACGACGTTGACAAGAACGTAAATAAAAATTATATCATTTTATATCATTTAATCAACCTGACAGATCGGATCTTCTTACCTCTCTTCAATTGCTAAATGTTTCGCTGCGGATATGGCCAACCAGGCTGCGTCAAACGCTGTTCAAGTGATTTTTTTTACGATTTAAAAAAATAAATTCTCAATATATTGAAGATATTTGGTGGCAACGGGTTTTGCGCTGAGTTCCCTGTGGAGAAACTCATGCGAGATGCTAAGATCTCTCAATTGTACGGTGGAACTTCACAGGTAAATAAAAGTTTTTGATAGTTCTCATCATTATCATTGCAGATTCAACGGGTAGTGATAGCTCGGAGGCTTTTCGATCATTTCCAGCAAAACGGGTCTTCCAGGCTTAATTTTTAGTGTATATTCCTGTCTTGCATATTTTTATAGTGATTTTGTAAATAAATTTCCTTTTTATAACAGCACATAAACTGATTCGACTGACCAAAGCGCTCAAAGAGTGACCAGAATCAATTTTTCTTTCGATTCATCCACATACCTGGCTCGAATTTTTGTGAGCAAAAATATTCGCGAAGTTCCCGGTTAAACTTACAGACTCAAATGGTGAACTTACAGGCACAAATGTTGAACTTACGGACACAAATGGTGAAAGTCTCGAATCATCAGAATTGAAAAGCTAAGTTGTAAATACTCTGTCGAAAAAATTTCAAAGAAATTCATTTTTTTACGAAAACATTTTAATCAAGTTGAAAAAAATTTAAAAGAGAAGGAAAAAAAATTATATGAAGCTCTAAGTTAATAGCGAGCGACCATTATCCGCAAAAAAAAACTTTTTGAGACTTTTCTAATCTTTTTGTTGATTGTTTTGTTGGGGATGATTTTAATATTACTTTTCGTAAATGTTTTTTCAGACTCGTCAGAAAGCAGTCCGATTTCGCTGATGGTTTCGTGCGAGGCGCGAGGATTAGCGTGATTCCAAGCGTGCTGGTCGCGCTGAATGGCTACTTTCCGGTTACTAGGCAGCTCGGACGGCCCGCTGACCTCGATATTCCCAGGAGCCGCTCACAGTGTTCCCTCACTGTTGACACCGTCCATGTTTAACCCAATGACCACTTCCTGCGTCACATTTTTCCTGTTACGTAAGTTCCATTCATTGATCGCTCCAATCATTTTTTTTTTTTCTGTTAAACCTTATTCGTTGCAAGTTTTCTGAGATGTTTGCCTAAATTTTACATCGCTGCGAAAATTCATACAAACTCGAAAAGAATGGTGAAAATAAGATTGAAAAAATGATACATTGTAACAAACTGCAACCACTATGAATAGTCAATTTATTTCTTAAGAAAACATTCTGAGTTCAATTTTTTACCTCTAGTGAGATCCTCCTGAAGTTTTGAAAAATTCATTGCATTAACTAACGGAAGCCTGTAAATTTTTGTTTTTGAAGGATATATAATTGCTTTTTTGGTGTTCCGAGACTTTGACGATTTCATCCCGTAAAGAGCTGTCGCGTAAACCGTAACTGACCTCATTTCAATCTATGACACAACCAACTAGCAATTAGAGTGAAAATCACGCGCCATTTCTGCTCCCGGTCAGAAAACCAGAAAGTCCTAGAGAGGGAAAAAGATAAAAGTGTGTTGATTTTTTGTTACAGTGTGGTCGACGGCAAACGGCAAGGCTCAAGATGAGCAACTCCGTCCGGCGGCCATCATTCCTTGGTCTCAGTACCAAGCTCGCATGAACAAGGTCAAAGAGCCCATGAAATATCGAGAAACTCAGGTACTGTAACTATTTCATTGTAAATAGAAAGAATCCATCTAAAAACGACTATGAGTACTTCTTACACCGAAGATTCAGTCTTTGAACGACTTCGAAGGCTTTGACCCAACTGTAGAAGAAAAACAGTCTTTATCATCAAGTGGAAATTCTTACGTCGGCAATTATGATCGCAACTTTGCTCTAACGCCTGATCAGACATCAACCTCTGTTAACAATGAAAAAAGGTGATATAACTCTATAATTTCATTAACTGCTCGTCTTTAGATTGAACAAATTGCGTGGGAAGTATAACAGTGTCATACGACCACAAATAAAAGGAAGAAAACCTGCCGAACCATCCGACTTCATTAAAACAAAACTAAGCGAACAAGCAATACCAGGTACTCCAATTTTGAGTCACTAAACCAGATGATTTATTTGAAGGGGAAGACGTTAAATACAAGCCCTACAAGAGTTTGAAAGAACCTCTTCCTAGGCAACCGCTTATCAAAACGGAATCCAAAACACTACAGACTTTGAATGTAAGCTTAAAATTGACACGAGTTCCGATTGCGTTTATAAAAGATGATGCGTTGCGGTCACGAAACGGCTCAATTCAAAATTTAAAAACTAAATATCAAGTTGCGCAAGTTGTATTATTGTCGGCTGCACCACTAAGTTTTCAAACGTTCTCAATGCGATCAGAATGCTTCAGATTAACTGAGAATTTCCGGTTATCATAGTAGTAGTTTATTCGGAAAACAACAGTGGATTTTCAGTCACAGAACTTGGGAATTATAAGCGGAGTTCCCATGTACGCTGCGTCTTGGGAAAACGGTCAACCTCACTATATCCCCGAGCGGAAACCCGCTCAACTCGCTGCTAATACTCTCCTACAATCCGAGGCTACAAGTTTAATAGCGAATGTCAGTTTTTTGCGGTTTCCCCCTTTTTGAAACCATGATTTCAGAGCGACAAACTGGTTGATCCTTTGTATCAATCGGTCGACCCCAACATTGTCAATACAATATTCTCACAGAGCCAGGCCAAAAGTGGACTGATACCCACTGTTCCGCAAATTCAGGTTTTCCTGTAAAAATGCCTACTTATAATATTTATTTGTTGTAGGCTACTCAAATGCAGCCGCTTCTAGACAAGCTTTTGGCTGATGGAGCTTCCTTGGACCAAATATCGAAAATCGCCAAAAATTTGCTAGGCGTTGGAGACAATGGCTCAGGAGGGGTAAAAACAAGCAAGAAAAATTTGATAATAACTTTAAATGCAGGGGGGAAGTCTTCTTGAAGCCATGACTTCAGTTTTACGTGGAGCTCCAAGGATTCCTCCAACGAGCTCAGCAGCGGATGGCGATTTTTCTCAAGTTAGCACAGCAGCTAGACCTCAACCTTCCATAATTGAAAAACTACTGAGCCATGGTACTCAGAAAGTTCTATCTTGTATAAATTTTTTTCCCAGCAACTTCGGCGCTCAATGATTCTTTAAAACAAAAACAACTCCAAGAGAACGCCGAAAAAGTAATCGCTTCCAAAAAAGTGGCAGACCCTCCAAATCTTGAGAACAACGTCGAGAAACTTTTGAAAATGACTCCGGATAGAGAAAATTCGTTGAAGGTGGTTTTTTGATCACATTTGTAAAAAACGTCAGAAAACATTAAGTTGCTTGAAAGCATGCCGGAGGAACAGCGGAAAATATTGGAAGCGGCTATCATTTCCGGAGAAATTGATCCGGAAACTCCAGCCTTACAGTTAGTTTTTTTTTTTCAAAAATCAAAAAATAAACTTTGATTCTATTTAGAAGTTTGGTCAAAGAAGATCGTACAGAAGATTCGAAAAAAGAAAAACAAAGCCGTCTACTGGATTGGATCCGGTCCAATCGTCCGAGCAAGACGCATGACGTTATTGTGACGTCAGATAAGCTACCATATTATGGAAAATATTGCGGCAGCTTTGTGGGGCAGGTAAGAGGTGAAGTATTACATTTATTTCAAATTGAAGGGTCCAGCTAGACTTGAAAAAACGGTTCCGTCCTTCTGGAGCTTTGTGGGCTGTGGATGATAGACGGTTCATTGTTTCGAAATTCTTATTTCAGCCAAGATCATTACTTACAGGTAAGGATTAAATTGGAAATACACCTTCAAAAAACTTTAGAAAACGTGACATTCTGGCTGGGGCCATCCGAGGAAAGTGGAGACAGTCTTCAAGATATAATGCCGTCGACGAATGGATTCTATGTTCAACCGAAACCAATCGACGTCGCTATTTTTGCTCTCGAAGAGTTACCGGTTCTGAACTGCATGTGGTTTTTTTTTAATCGAAATTTCAGCCGCTCGATGCTGTTTCCAGAAAGAAAATCCTTTCAACTTCTCTTCTAGGCGGTATGTCTCCCATTATTGGGATTCCTGCCAGGAAAAGACGAGATGGTGCTTTATAAAAAAAGGATTTGAACATTTAAAAACATAGTTCAGCTGTTATCAACGTAACTACAGATGAGAAGCCTCCCATAGATCAAAAGAAACCAATCGAACTTCTTGTAAAGGTATGTTTCATTCATTTTGATCAAAATTAATTGAAGAAAAACTGCATAAAAATAAAATCGAATAGTTCTTGAACTGTAACCAAAAAGTCCAAAAAAAAAAGTGTGAGGATTTACTCAATCGAAGACAAACTTCCAGAACGGACTTATCGTAAATTTACTTAGATCATTTTTCAGGGAGGAGTTGTCCTTCTCAAACCAGGGCCTGAAAAAAAATCAGCCACATCAGCCTCTCAAACGGATCTTCCAGTAAAGATCATTCCAAAGCTTGAAGAAGCACCCGAAGAAGATACAAAACTAAGTTTCAATAAAACTTTTGTCCCATCTGGATTCCGACTACAACAACCTGAATTCGACGCAATCGATTCATCAGTATAACGCCAATGTTTTTCCAAAATTCGACTGCTTTCATCTTAAAGATTCCTCAACCGTTAGAATGGTACGCCGGCTTCCAACCTCTTCTCATAACTCTTCCTCACAATAAGAAAATCAAACAAGTTCACTGGGTCTCCTTGCGCGATCACAAAAGAGAGGTTTGCAAGGATATTACAAATAAATTTCAAATCACGTTCAGGAAACTGTCGCTTCAATCCTTTTGCCCAATGGGCCAGCGTTCCAAGTTCCTGCTGTTGTTCAGTTAAGACCGCTCTCACCAAATGCTGGCTTCAACGTCAGCTCTGGCAGCATTTTGGTTTGAACTCTTAAAAATAATTGATAATCAAATACTTGGTTGAGATCCGTGATATAAAAACGATCCAAATCAAAAGCCTCACGTTAAAAACCGAAGGATCCTCTATTTGGTTTATGGTAGGCAAGGACATTCTACCGAACGCGAACGGACACATTGTTCCTTTATATGATGAGTTTGTGGAACATCAATAAAATAATTCTGCAACTCATGAAAATCCAGAAAAACTGGCCGTTTTGACTGTGAATCCCTCAAAGACTACCAAAATGAAGATGTGGTTCTTCGGTTACCTGGGCAAATGGACATGAAAGACGTATTCTGGTTTTCAAGTGAGTTTCGAGTTATTTTACTGGCAATTAATTATACTTTTCAGTTTTTTCAATGTCAAATACGGTTTCCTATTCTCACATATATCTTCCGTACAATGATATGCAACTGGTTCCAGATTTATCGGCAACTGCGGTTATTCAAAAAAATAATTTCAAATTAATTTTGAAATTTTTTTCAGACGCCAACATGTAGATATCGTCCTTGAATCGAAAGTCTTCCGTCCCATCATTTTTTTGCCATAGAAATAATACTGGAATTTTTGATAATATTTCTATCTGGACGATCACGATTTGTCGATAAATAAACCCAAAAGTTTTTGTCTTATGCTGGAACATGTTTATCAATAAAGAAGACCATACGGGATGTTATTAACACTTTTCAGAAAAGAGTGTAGTCGTAGAAGCGATTTTATTTTTCTCCGCGCATGACGGTCTACGATAATTCCTTTTCTGCAAGCACCGAAGGACGCCAAAACGTTATTGCGACCTCTTTGTCAAGATGTTTTCGCGCTTTCACAATATTCTTTTTTTGTTAGTTTTGTTTCCCTTGATGAACTTCTCCCATTTCAAAACAGTTTATGCTCTAAAGTATGAAAAAGATTCGTTCAAGTAATGTATTTTTTTAATTTCTTTTTCTAAATTTTTTTATATCAAAACAAGTTTTTTTCGTTCAAAAGTATTATTTTTAAGTTGGAAAAAGATGAATCTTTATTCATGACAATTGGTTTTTTTCATTTATAAGAAGTATGTTAGTTCAGGTTTGGGTATCATCTCATCAATCTCAAATTAGTTCTTGTTCTTTCCTTTGTTTTTCTTCATGAAAAGTTTGCTTCGCGATAAAACTCACAAAGCCATTGCTATGTAAGTAAAATTAATCAATTTCTTAGGAAGAAACGGCCAAAAGTGCGTGAGTATTCGGTTGCCTAGGTTTTTCGGTTCCGCCCATATTTTCTTCTAGAAAGGACAATTCTTAAACAGGATCTCCGTCACGTTGGCTGTTCCTTTATTTCTCTTCATTAACAAGGCTGAACGCATTCTCCAAATCATTTCAGAAAATCCATCTGCGCTTTCCAAGGAAAAAAGTTTTCACTTTGCTTTGTATTCCCAAAAGCCGATTATTTATCAAATATGAAGATTCTCTGTTCCATTTGCTGTACTAAACCTTGTTTCTCCGGATTTTCATTTTGTTTCTGTGTAAAAAAATTGATCGTTTTCTCAATCAATTGAACCCAATAAATAATAAATTTCTTGGTTTTTGGATTCTTAAGTAGGAATCCTAGGCAACGAGACTTGGTGCGTGACATGCTTGGCTTTAAGCAAGAAAATATACTCACATTTTTTCTCAGGAGCTCCGTAATGAGCAGCGCCTTGGCAACCGCCTGATTCGGTTCTCATATCAACATTTAGTTGCTCTCTGACTGGCAGCCAGTTATATACATTTCCAGTTTATTAATTATCTGGCAACAGATTTACTCATCTTTTTTTCTGCTCATCAATCTCCTCAAAGTTTAAGGAAATTAAGATTTCCTTTTTTTAAAAGTCAACGAGCATTGGTTTTTTTGAAAAGAGTAAGCCAAAAATTCGCTGGCAAGAATTTTTTTCTCTAAATATAGAACTGGCAATTTAGGGACTGCCGAATAAATTTACAATTTCAGGACTACCGAAAAATGCTATACTCCATTCAATGCAAATTTAATATTAGAATAATAATAGGCTTTCTTTTTTTGGGCAGGAATTGTCAGAGTTTTCTTTTTTTGTTTTTAAAATGGGAATAGATTTCCCTTCTTTTTGTCCACAACTATTTCTCTCATTTTGTTATCTCTTTCCCAACTCGTAACCATCAAAAGTCAGGAAGAACTCCGCCCATTCGGAGAATCTTTCAGAGCGACCACGAAAAAAAATAGTCGGCTGCGGCGGTACTCTGGCGCGTGGCCAAGCCTCTCTGCACTCTGGGGACGAAGGGCCGACGCCTGAAAGCGGCGAGAAAAAAAGAAGGAGAAGGAGGGGGCGACGCCACACACCGCCGACGCCTGTTTGGCACGCGAAGCGGTCAGAGACGCAGTTTCAGCACTCTCTGCACACTCTTGCGCGCGCTCACTCTCTTACATGTCTCTCGACGCCTCTGCGGCGTGCAATTGATTGTTACATGGGTTCTCGAACGCCTCCTCATCTTGTATACACAGTGTCCACCCTTTCCCCTCTCCACTTTTTGCTATTTTCAGTTACTTCTTATCGATGTTTTTCCTTATTGAAAAATTAACTGTCAATCGCTTGTATTTTGGGAGACAAAGCATTTCAAGCCCCAGAGTAGGTGATCGATAGGCCGCGCGGCGGATTTCGATCGCGGCGCGGTAGGCGTCTGACGTCAGGGCTTCTTTCGATTTCTTATTTTTCCGCTTTTTTGTTTTTGTGTTTTTATAATCTTTTCCGTTCACTGTGTCGAAGTTATTTTTTAGAAGTCTCGTGTAAATTTCAGTTTCGTTGTCCTTTTTCTACGTGCAAAAATAAGGATTCCAATTTTTCAGATTGTCGTTTTCAAACATGGAAGAAGAGGGGAGAGTTTCGGATGTGGCTCCAGCTGAAGATGGTGGCGGCTCGGCCAAGCGGTCTGACGGAGAAGAGCGCCGTTCGCGCAATGCATGGGCTTCGCCTCATCAGCCACGTGTTCCTTGGGCTTCGCCTCATCAGGTAGACCTTAACTCAGTTTTACTTAATGGAAAACATTTATTATACGTTTTCATGTCGTGTTTTTCCAGGAGCCGAACAACGGCGTTGTGCAACCGCGTGTTGTTCCTCCGATTGGGAAGCCAACTAGGCACACCAATCAACTGGACTACATTTTGAACACCGTCATGAAGGAAGCCATGAAACACAAACATTCTTGGCCCTTCAATGCTCCTGTGGACGCTGTCAAACTTGGTATACCGGTCAGTAACTCACTTTACTGTTTTAACGTTGAGAACATTGAGAATAAATATTTTTTCTTGTTTTACCTTCCAACTTTTCAGGAATACCACAAGGTCATCAAACGTCCGATGGACTTGAAGACCATTGAGAAACGTTTGAAGAACGTTTACTATTACAGTGCGAAAGATTGTCTCGAGGCGAGTTTATCAGTGATTGTGTGACTTTCCCAAACGGGTATCGGATAACTGAGAGCTTGCGTTTTTAAATGTTATTAGAGCGATCAAGGTTCCTAAAAGTCCGATATCCTTTCTATCAATGATAGGTGGTGGCAAGGCTCATGTTGATTTTCTGAGGACGGCAAATTCATTTTGCATGACAGGCGCCCGCACAATGAAGAAATTTTTGTTTTGATGTTCCTAGAAAATTTTTTTTTCGTCTTCAATTAATTTAACATAAATCAGTTGTCGAATAAAACATGATGAAAAAAAAGTTAGGATAAAAGCGGCAAGATCTGTGGAGCAAATGTTGGAGGCGCCATTGATTTGCTACAAAACCTTTCAGTATTGTCACTTCTACCGCGGTTCGCTCGCTTTTGAATTATCGAAGCCTGCAAAAAATATATTAAGGGAAATACAAGAGATTTTGTTAAAGAACCGCAAGATGATATTTTCAATCAGATAGTTAGAAACTTCACTATGTACAATTAATTTGCATGCGTACATCACTTTTCCCAACAAATAAGGTTTAAATTATTTTTTTGTTTTCTTACCTCCGGAAAAGACCGACCGTATAACTTGTATTCAATAAAGTAAACTCCTAATAAATTCCCTGGATCCGATGCATGACCCTTTCACTTTTCTTCTGCACAATTTCAGTTGTTTGAATATAATTTGTTTAGATGGAACATTTTTAATTTCATTACGCATCAAGAAACTGGATTATTAAGATAACGAATTTTCAATTGAATTTTTCCATTTCTAGATGGTATAAAAATTACTTCTCCATAACGCAGTTTTTAATGACCGTTTTCGATTGATTACCTAGAAGTTAGATGAATGAATGCACGTGATGAAATAACTTCTCACAGTTTTTGGTGTCCGCTTGTGCTTGTTTTATTTATTTTTGCAGTTCTTAACATGCCGCCTATTTTCGAGCTTGAAAACTTTTAAAGAAAAAAGAGCTCGCCGCTGCCGTAAAAGTGACAATACCGATTAGTTTTGTAGGACATAATGGTCATGTTCAACAATTGCTACACGTTCAACCCGCCGCATTATGGCGTTTACGTAATGGGGAAAGAGCTGGAGCACGTGATGCTCGACAAAATCTCGCACATGCCTGAAAATGTGAGTTTAACGCTTTTCCATTTTTTCAGGATCTCAGCAATGTCTTCAACAACTGTTATATGTTCAACCAAAAGGATGACGATGTTTCGATTATGTGTCAGAACGTCGAAAACCTTGTCAAAACCTTGGCAAAAAATATGCCGGATGAGGTTTTTTAAGAAGCGAATATGAGTTGTCGTAATGAAAAAGAAAAGTTATTTCGAAAATCTCTTTTAGAACGTGAAAATAGATTTATAGAAACTATTGTGGGATAACCTTTATTTTTTTCTTCATGACAAAAAAATAAACTATTTGTCTTTGAATGTTCAGTGAACATTTTCAAAATCTTGATATTGATCAAAATTTGTTTTTTGAGCTTTTTCAAAGACACAAATTATTTTTTCAATCAGATAAAAAATGACGAATTTCACTCATTACTTTTCTTTTTAAAGGAGGAGGAGATGTCTCGGCCATCTTCGAACCGCCGCGGACCTAAGTCTAAGCAGAAGGAGAGAGTGCGAATGTCGCTGACGGCGTCGAAAAATCGACGAGGTGGGGACCCGGACCTAAACGATTTGCCAGCGCATGTCTCAAAAGAACAACAACGTGTATTAGACCATTTCCACTACGCTTCGCAAGCAGGTGTGTCTGCTTACTTCACCCCTCTCCTCTTTCTTGATTTTTGGATAGTTAGGAAAAGAAATAGAAAATTGATATTTTGTGATTTTAAGTTTTCAACTGCATCGTCTTCTTGTCATTATAGACTGGCATGATAGTTGTTGTGAAGTTGAAAAAGTAGATGATTTGGTAGTCTGTACCTGTTGTTGGCTTGGTCCCCGGGTCTTTGATTCAAGCATGGTTATTTTCCAATTTCAGACTGCAGAAGGTAATTTCCCCTTTTGAACTTGGGTCTCAAAAGATGACCTTTTGTTATGTAGCCTATTTTTTAGCTTCTGGCTCACGTGAGTCGTCGGTAAGGGCGCCATCGGTGAACGATCCTGAAACACCCATGGAGGTGTCTGAGAGCGTGACACCGGCAGCAGCTCCACCGGTCCTTGATGCGTCGACGTCTAGCTCAAATGGGGTAGCGCCCAGAAAATCAAATTTTCACTCAATTCCTGATTTTAGGATCAACGTACCCCAAAGTCATTGAAAAGAAAAGGCGAAGAAGAGGATATGGGCAAAGTAAATTCAGTTCTCTCTTATGACTCCATGAATGAAGTTATTAAGGTCAGCGCTCGTCGTGAGTCTACGCGTCCCATCAAAAAGCCGAATCTGTTCATCGACTACTCGAGCCTGCAGCCGCGATTTAAGGGAAAATTGACTGAGTCGATGAAGTTCTGCCAGAAGATGATCAATGAGCTTTTGTCAAAAAAATATAAAGTGAGGGACTACTACTGTAGTTTCATAATAAATAAAAATTTTCAGAGCTTCGCTTGGCCGTTTTACGATCCTGTTGACGTGGAAGGTCTCGGACTATCGGACTATTATGAAATCATTGCTCATCCCATGGATTTGGGTACAGTCAAAAAGAAGTTGGACAACAAGCAGTACGCAAACGCCCAAGAGTTTGCCGACGACGTGCGATTGGTGAATATCGATCACTTTGTTCACGCTGTAATAACAACTGTTAAGATTTGCACCAACTGCATGACCTACAATCCTAAGACCAATCAGATCCATCAGTTCGGAGAGCAGCTGCTCAAGATGTTCAATGAAAAGGTGACCTCTAGATCAAGCTTTGAAGTTTCAAAGTTACAATTCCAGTGGCTTCACCTTCCAAAAGATGAGGTTGTTTCGGAGTCTCCTGTGGGATCTTACTCGGGAAGTCTTCTTATGATCAAGCCGGAAACAGAGGACCAGAGGATCGAGAAACTTCTCACAAAGGTTGAAGTGATACTCGAACTTGTCGTTATTAATATATTTTTTACAGGCGATAGCCGAGAAACGAGCTGCTCAGGAGAAACTGGACCAACTGAACAGCGTTTGCGAGCAATTGAAAGAATTTCTCGCATCTCGTCATGAAGCTCTGAAGGCTGGAATGGAAGAACCAAAAATTCCACAGTCGCTTATTGCGAATGCTGAGAAAGTCATGGATGTTGTGAGTCAATGTTATTTTTTTATCAAGTAAATTATCTTCGCTTTTCTAGCACTCGATCGTCGATAACCTCGTTTCTCCGGCTCCATCAAACCGATCTTCAATTCGCAGCAGCACTATTCGCGAGGAATACAAGCCGGAGCCGTCTGTCACGCCACCTCCAACCAAACGGTATACGAAACGTGAATAAAAAATCATATTGATAAATTTTAGTGTTAAAACGCAGGCGGCGCATACACCTGCGTCGGCCCAGTCAACAACTGACCGTCCATACTCAGGTCGCGGTCGTCGACCAGGATCCAAGAACAAGCCGAAGATGGTGCTCAAGAAAAAATCGGATCATAATCATGAGGACTCCGATGATGAACTTGCCATGTCTTATGAAGACAAGCGCGCACTCAGCGCAAAGATCAATTTACTGCCTCCTAATAAACTGCAGAGTGTTCTCGAAATTATTGAATCTCACCAAAGTCTCAACGTTAGTTTTTTCCTTTCCGACGATTTATAATGGTGATTTGTCCAGAACGAAGCTAGTCGCGAAGAGGTGGAGATTGATTTTGAAGCTTTGCTTCCAGCGACACTTCGCGACCTGAGCCAATACGTCAACCAGTCGATTGCACGCCGCCCTAGGAAGAACAATCGTGAGGGAAAACGACTAAAACACGAAATGTAACCAAAATTTCAGCTCGTCCAGCTGATGATAAAGAAGAGGAGAAGGTGAAGACTCCCGTGAAGAAAGCTGCGCCAGTTCTTGAAGCGGCGTCTTACGTTGAGAGCGGTAACAGACGAAACCCCAAATCGTACTAAATTTAGACCTTACTTCAGGTCCCAGCACTTCTGCTCTCCCGCCACCAGAGCCTGCTGCTGAACCTGAGGCGGCTTCGCCAATTCCTGCGGATCCTTCCAAGGACACCAAATCTTCTTCTTCGGAGTCCTCGTCGGAAAGTTCTGATGGAGAAGATTCGACCACGTCTTCTTCGGATTCTTCTGACAGTGAAGCAGGTAAACAAGCTGAACTTTAACATACTCTAAATTCGAATCGTAGGACCTCGCCTTGACGAGCTCACTTCGCGTGGCCGTCCTCCGGTCCGTCCGATTGCTCAGGCTGCCGCTAAAGGCCGCAACGGAGTGCCACCTCCCCGTATGGGCGCCCCGCATCCAACCTACAAAAGTAACCTCGCTCCGGCGAAACCAGCTGCCGCAAAGGCACCACCAGCTCAGCTGAATTTGTCGGCTGATTCTACTCTCTGTGCGTTTCAAAAATAGTGATGAGTTAACCTTGTTGCATTCAGCTTCGCCGACCCATTCGGAAGTCATCGCCAAGTCGCATGTTCACGCTGGAGCCAAGCCGCTTCTGGAAAATGACAAACCAGTGGTTTCAGGAGGAGTCGGTTGGTCTCGATCTTTAGTGCATTTTTCTGAAACTGGACTACAGGCGTTTCTATCCTGGACCAGTTGCTTCCGAGCTCGTCGACCGACAAAAAAGATTCGAGCCAGCCGGTCGTCAGCAAGTCTTCTGCAAACAAGGATTTTGATGCTTTCAAAATGAAGCATAAGCAGAAAGAAGAGAAAGTATAGATGCTTGGAAGTGATGAAGAAAACGAGAATTTCTTTTTCAGCGTCGCCAGCTGCAGGCGGAAGAAGAAGCTCGCCGTCGACAGAAGTCGGATCGGCCTTATAACTACGAAATGCCTCCTTTGGACCCTGACGAGGAGGCGCGCATCAATCGCCTCCGTGAAGAGGTACTACATGTCGCAATTTCTCATTTAGTAATAAAAAAAAATTACAGGAGCGCAGAAAGCGTGACGCCGAGGATAATGTTGGCATGACCAACCAAATGGAACTGATGGCCAACTTTGAAGCCAACTTCTAAATGAAATTACCAGTTTATTGTCGATTGCTCTCTTTTAATACTACCCAATTACCAATTGCTGTGAATGAATAGTATTGTCTTTTTTATATATTCAGTTTGAATTCGTTCGTATTAAATTTGATGTTCTTTGTTCGCTGCACTTTGAGAACCATGTCATTCGTGTGTATACATGCATGTCTCTCATTTGGACAATATTTGATATACTTTGTTTTTTATCGTTTTATGTAATCTTTGAATTAAAATCTTCTTTTGAATCGTCTAGTAGGTATTAAGTCGTCTTTATTCTTTTATCTATTAGTTTGATTGAATTTGCATATGTTTCATTATTGTATCTATTCGTTTTGATATACAGTTTGTTTTTTAATAAGTCGTGCGTTTTATCCTGCATTTAGTAATCTTCGTTTTATCCTACGTTTTAACCACAGTTACTAATATATATTCTCTGAAGACTTGCCTAATTTTAATACTTCCTGTCTGTATAAATGAATAATAATCAACAAAACATGTTTTTTGGGTACTTTGAAAAACGATTGCATTGAGAAGGGAAAATTTTCTTTAGAAAAAGCTTATGCCGCGTTTCTTCTTGGTTGCTAGAACATTTGAAAAAGTATATGTATTGGGTAAGACATATTGAAGTTTCTCATCTTGGCTTTGATAAGGATGTTTCACGGATAGTTTGAAACAATTTGCAAAAAAAAAGTATTTTCAATTCCAGTGCAAAATTTGCGCTGAATATGATTATTGAAAAATGTGCAATTCTCAATACTAACCGAACAAATAAAATACTGTCTAAAGCTCAAATGTCTACAGCTGGAACTTAAAAGCTAAGAATTTTTTCTGAATGTTCATCGATTGTTTTTCCACTCAAAGAGTCAAAGCCTTCCTCATATTGGTAGCCGAAATAATTAGGTACCACTGGGGCAGCCGTTTTGCATTTCTCTTCTGAATCTGTATAGCTGTCTGCGTCTCTGCTAGGGCGAATGTGTTCTACCCGTCTGCTGCTTGCGAAATTTCGTTCCAAACACAAACACCGGCCCCAATATTTCGTCCTTTTTCCACGAGATTTTGTTATGAATATTCCAACTCCGTTCTGTATTTCGTTCGACAGACGGAACTGAATAAATTTTATTGACAATGGTTTTCCTTCTTTTCTTACTTTTCTTTTATTCACTTCACCCTGTTGACGCTATTCACGACATGTCGGGCTTGGATCAGGCGGCCCAAAGGGTTTGTTGTTTTTTCTCAATTAGCGATTTTTTTAGTTATTAAAACTTGAGAACAAAACGCTGAGCCGTGTTCTTTCAAATCATTAAAAAAGAAAAAAAAGTCTATCTAGATATTTTAAAGATTTGAAAGGCGTGAGAGCGACTTGATGACAAAAACTAGGAGAAAAAAAAGATGGCGGCTATTAATTAATTCAGTTGAATAGACTTTAAAACTAGAAGCGCATAACTTACGCGCAAAGTCCAGTTTTTCTCTTATTTTTTCAAATAATTCAAGAAAATCGATGAAAAGATGCCTCAAATTTTTCACAAAAAAATATATTTACTCTTTGAAAACTGATGAAATATTTACAGAGGGCTGCAAATATTCATGAACTCGACACGATTATCCTGCTAACCTATGTGTCCGTGATGGTTCTCATTGTGCTCACAGCTTGGCTTTTCAAGCATTATCGTATGCGATTTTTTTGCACGAAAGCGGCCTGACTCTTATTTATGGTACAGATTTCCACCAATAAATTTTTTTAATTTTTTTGAATTAACCAGGGATTTTCATCGGCTTCGTTATCCGCTACTTCGGCTTGGGTTTGCTACCGGCAACGACTTTTTGACGTTATAGTCAAAAAAATGAGACCATCGTCGTGAAAGAACCGCCGGATTATCTCAGGTTTCGACGTTTCTGATAAAGTTTTTCAAACTAAAAAAAGATATCCTCAAAAATTTTTTTACTAACGAGAAAAAAATTCAAAAAAATTGTAACATTTTTCATTGTGATTTTTCAGATTGGAAATATGGCCGGACAAAAGAATACCACGTCTCTTTTTCACTACGAGCTGATCGAAGGTTTTTTTCGGCGACAAACACAATAAAGCCGAGAAACAAATCGAACAGAAGGTAAATTTATTTCTTGAAAACTGCAAACTACAGATTTTAGACGGTTTTTCTCGCCAGAGGTGTTTTTTTAATCTGATTCTTCCTCCGATTATTTTTTTAACGCCGGTTATTCTTTGAAAGTTTTTTTAAATTGAATGTTAAGAAACTCAAAGATTTTGCTTCAGAAACGACATTTTTTTCGGAACATTGGGAGCATTTTAGCAATAGTTTTTCTTGGAACGACCATATCCTGCCTAGCAACTGGGTAAGTTTTCTCAAGACTATGCAAATATTTTCGTTCATATTTTATTGCGAATTTTAGATTTTTGATGTTTATATTTACGAGCGTTTTTGGTATGGCCTACAGTTTTCAAGAACTGCTCCTTTTTGGCGCAATGATTTCGGCAACCGATCCTGGTGATTTCTTGGAATTTCGTTTGTTTTGATAAAAAAAATTGTTTTAGTCACCATAATATCCGTTTTCAACGAAATACAAGTGGAATCAGATCTATTTGCTTTGGTTTTCGGAGAAAGTGCGATGAACGATGCAGTAGCCATTGTACTTTCAAAGTGAGTTTCTAAAAAACTTTGCACAAATTTAACCATTTTTTCAGTGTCATCGAAGATTTTTCCGCTTCGAGTAAAGCCTTGACCCTTGGCGACTTGGGTTCGGCCTTCGCACAGTTTGGAAGCGTCTTTTTTGGTTTTTAACCCGAACTTTTTTCTTTTTTTTTCAACCTATGGTTCAGGTTCTGTTTCGCTCGGCTTCACAATAGGATGCTTAAATGCATTTTTAACAAAGATGACTCAAATCTCCGATCATCCTTTGTTGGAGAGCACTCTTTTCGTCTTGATCTCCTATATTTCTTTCTTACTTGGAGAAGTTGCCGGTTTCACAGGTAACTTCAATTTCATATGAACTGGAGCTTTCGAATTTTTCAGGAATTGTATCGGTGTTGTTCTGCGGTATTGCTCAAGCTCACTACACGTTCAATAATCTCTCGAAAGAGTCGCAGGACGGAACGAAGTCGTTTTTCCATGTAACTCATTAATTTTTGGCTTTTTTTTCTTGAAAGGGGTAAACTTCCGGGTGAAATTCTAGGATGATATCCAAAAAAATTCTTTTTTCGCACTTTTGACTTTTCAGATGATATCGTTCATCTTGGAAAGCTTCATTTTCTGCTACATTGGTGTGAGCGTTTTTGTTGCGGACAACCAAAAATGGAATTTCGGTTTTCTCTTCTTTGCCCTGGTGAGCCTTTTACAAATGAATTTCCAAATGGCTTGGAGTAATTCTAGATATCGATCGTGGCTGCTCGTGGCTTGTTTGTCTATCCATTATGCTTTCTGCTTAATTTGAAGAGGAGGCCTGTCATTCCAAAGAGGTTTTTCTTTCGGCTTCGCATCAAATAAAAGACTTTCGTATTGAAATTTGTAGAAAAAATGGGAAAAAAACGGAAAATTTTGAAGAGATAAAAATTGCTGTTTAGGTACCAACATATGATCATGTTCTCGGGACTTCGTGGAGCCATGGCCTTTGCACTTGCGGCGAGAAATACTTCTACAGAAAAAATAGACAGGTCTCTTCTTTGTTTTTTTTCTCGTTTTTAAATGAATTTAGCATTGGAAACTTTGATAAAATAAAAATTGATAATCTTTAGAGCATTTATGATCTTGCAAAGAGTTGGCCCAGATTTAATCAATTTTCCATGGCTTCGCAAAAATAATCGGTCTTTTAGTAAATGCCGAAATTTCTACGTCAAACATCATAAGCAAAGAAATCGTAGTTAAAGAAACTAAATACCACATGTCGTTTTTTTTATCGCGATAAAATCTTGGTTCGCAAGCACGGTGGTGATAAATAATTCCAAAAACTACAAGTTATGAACATATTACAGGTCATTTACGCTACAACTGCTGCTATCGTCATGATAACGGTGTTCTTCAATGGTGGCTTAACATCCTGGATGATAGATTACCTCAAGATCAAGTATGGATTTTCTCAAAGCGAATATAAAAATTTAAACGATACTTTTTGCAGACATGGTAAAGATGCAGTTGACGAAAACCGGGACGGTGTGGATAATCAGTTGGCCGTGGTACTTTTTAACATTTTACAAATTTTTTGGCTCCCGGTTAAACTTTTGATGAAATTTGGAAGAAATGCGCGTGAGGTCCTCGTGATTACAGAGAAAACATATCTCGCATTTGATCTTGCTTTCGAATTATGATTAGTCCTACCTTCCAATAAATGCATTTTTTTATTATTAATTAAAAATTCGAGAGTTTCAAAAAGCTGATTGTTCAAAAAACCTACTGCAAGAATTAAGAGGTCCTCAAGTGCATTTCAGCCAAGTTTCATCAAAATTTCGAACGAAGGGTAAAAAAAGTTTTCTTGTAAACTATTTTTAAAAATACCTCCTTTCAGGAAACTGACGATGTTACACTGATTACAAGTAGTTTTTGCACCACCTGGATCGAATCCATGGGACAAGGCGTTTCTGCCGAGAAAGTGGTACCATTTCGATGCCAAGTAAGCGTAGTTTGTATTTATTGATTATATCTTGTTTTTGTGTCATCTGATCTTCAAAAAAATTTTTTTCTTAAAAATTTTTTTCATCATATTCAGAAAGTTTCGAAAACAAGATTGAAATTTTTTTAGAGTTTATCTAAAAGATTTTTTTGACTAATAGCTAATTTAAATTGCTATCGAAGCATTTTCAATTGAGAATTTTTTTAGTTTCATGAAGCCGCTGCTGACGCATGCAGTTCCTTCTCTGGAACAAACTTTGCCCCCATTTTGCCTACCCATCGCCTCTATACTGACGTCTTCCAAGCAAAAAATGGTTTGTTTCATTTCTATATTCTTCAATCTGAAAACTTTCAAAATCAGAATTTTGCTCTTTTTAACTGTCAGAGAATAAATCGTAATTTGAATTCGATAAACACAAAGTTAGAAAAAAGCCGAGAATTCAGGGAGCGTCTCAACGACCGCAGGCGCCTCAATAGTTGTTCTGTGAAACAGGTTTTAGTGTGATTCTGCTTTTTTTCCTAACCAGAAGCATAATATCAAAACCAAATAAGAAATTTTCTTAATATGGCTTTATGGCAATTATGTTCCGCTAATTTCTTATTTTCAACTTCAACGTTGAGGCTTTTTAAACATCTTCTATACAATGCTAATTTTAAAATTTCAGTCCCGGTCATCTGTATCTTTGGGTTCTCCAGTTGAAACTAGTGAGTATTTATCCCGATTCAAAAAAAAAATTCACTCCGAACATTTCAGGTCACTTTTTGAGAGATCCGCTTGTTGATGAAAATTTCTGCACAGGGGAGGATGTCTGAAAATTTTGTCAATTGAAAACTTGTCTACTTTTTCTCTGCTACCGGTTTCTGTTATCCCTGTTTCCTACTTGTCTCATTCGCTTTTGATACCTGTGATTCACCAAAAAGATTTCATGCGCTTACTTATTCCTTTCTCATTCACCTCAAGGGAAGTGTAATGATGGGTATTCCGATTGCTGACTTCTGCTGTTTTCGTTAGCTTATTGGTGTATGCACTTCATGTTTGCAAAAGTAGCAAGTGATAAAATTTATTCACAACCTGTATACTCACTAAAATTAAATTTCAACTCTGTTATTCTCAATAGTGTCTGGCCTCGATGCGATTCCGACGATGAGCTGAAAAAAAGCTACTCAAAAGAATACAAATTTGAAGTTACGATATTGTTGTCCCACAGTCGTTGGAGCGAAAGAGCTTGTCGTGTTTCCATATTCTGGAGGAGGAGGAGGAGGCGAAACCAAGAAAGGATCTACCAGTACAGCCCTTCTGCGCTCCTTAAAAACTCAATTGACTTAGAAAACAAGCATGGAACTTCAAAGCAGTGGTGATTTTATGTTGGCGTAATAAAGCTTCTGAAAATTCCAACTATCTTCAAAAGAAAAGTTCAAAATTCATTCAAACGTCTTTTTATGGCCTTTCAAGACTTTGTGGTGTCTTTCATTTGAAACCACAAAACAAGCAAACATGCTTATTTTTGTAAAATCGAGAAATTAATGAGCCAAACTTCAGAAAACTACCAAAAAAGAAATATATGACCTCCTCTATCAGTCGGTCGGTTCGTATTTTGACGACGATAGCCCCACCGATGTACAAACTGCCAAGACCCAAAACCGCACATAGAACGACGATGATTACCAGAACGAGTTTGTTCGTTTCTATAAAATCAATACAATAGAAAAAGTGAACTTCTAATTTACCGTGAATAACGACAAGCTGGACGATGTCGGTGTCTTGAATCACATTTGGTTCTAAAGATTCGCCCTGATCACTCAGGAAACTCAATTCATTGTACTTCGAGCACTCCTGGGTACGTATTCTTCCACCTGGGTTTAAATCACTCTTACCTGGATCATCAAGGAAATTTCCTCTGCGCTCAGCGGACTTTTTTCACTTTCGAAGGGAACTGTTATCGTGAAGTTGAAGATTATTCCTTAATTTTCGATGCTCCGAAAAAGTTTCTTCTCGTTATCTAACCCATAAAAATATTGGCATTTTTGATCCGATATTCTGAAATACGCAGCATAGTTGTAATACTAGAAGACCATCGCTTAGAAATAATGTCCGAGTTATTTCCGATGATATTCTGGTAAGATCTATCAATTTTGCTGATGATTTTACGAGCGTTCCCGTCGGCGTTCATTTCTGTAAAAGTTCAAACATATATGGTTTTCCACCTCGAATCAAGTTTTATTTTATATAAGCGTACGAAAGGAATGTTGTCTTACCCCGAGTAACAATCCAATAAGTGAAATTGGTGATCTTGAAAAATTTGTCTGGTTGCTGAGCTGCGATCACTTTCTGAAGCGCTTGAATGGTCTGAAACATATCCTTTTTTTCATTTTTCAAATATGAACTTACATAGCTATTTGAGAGATGTTCCGTTTTGAAAGGCGGCCGCAAGGTAGCCTTCAAAGTACTATTTATGCCAGAAGGGTCACCTCTGGTTGCGACATTCACAAACCGCCTAAAAAACTGTTTTTCGTTTGAAAATTTTATTAAATTTTCTTTGTGCTAGTGGTGAATGGAGGCTACAAGGTCAAAATATCAGATTTTCGCAGCAAAAAAATACACAAATTTTGACGCTCTGAATAGATTTTTACCTTGTGTCGATTTCTGCCATAGAGCCCAAACTTAAAATAACGAGCTGAGCTTGCGCTTGTGTCATCATTCTGGTAGTGGTCTGCAATTCGTCATTGAAAATCTTACTGAGTTTTTTTTTCTTACAACAGTGAAAGTTAGGGAAATTTCGTTGTGATCAGGAAGGTGCAGGGGAGCCGGTGGGCTGACAGTGAAAACCCTGAAATATTTTTCTGATGAAATTTCCAAGTTTTCGTCTACAGAGTTACCCTAATATTCCATAAGCGCTGCAAGTACAACTGATGAAATCTTTGTCGTTTTTTTTGGTAGCAAAACTGGACGAAGTGCAGCTCGTGGAATCCCAGCCGGTACGAGGATGGAATAACAGGCACTGAAGTTTGAGGATTATCCTTTCATCAAAGTATAGATTCAAACATTGTAATAATCCACCGTTTTGTACCCAAAAATTGGAATATTCGCCGTGTACTCTACCTGAGACTTCGAAGTCGGTAAAGCTAAGCCTGATATCGGATCAAGTAGGGAAATCTGATAATTTCTTTTTTTTGTGACGATCGGGTGCTAAGTTACCTGATATAAATCGGAAGAGGACCGATTACTGCTTATTGAAGATAAAGAATTTGAGAAAAGATAATCAGATACGTAATGATTGTCGGCGAACACGGATTGGGAAAAAGAAGCGCTGGCCAGACAGACGTGCCGACAATAAGATGTACTTTCTCCACACTTCCAAGAGGAGAATGATGATGGAAACGATGAAGAGAAAGTGATCTGAAGCAACAATTTTTGTCTTTTTTACTGATAAAAGTGAGTACACTTTCATCCTTCGTGCCGCTGATTTTATATGTGGCGTTCCAACCTTGAATATTGCAATTGACAGACTGAGCTTGAATGGCGGTGTAGGCTCCACCCTGAAAAATGTGCTGGATCAAAAAAAAAATTATCACGTTTTTTCGTAACCGCTGAAGACATAATTCGAGTCGCTGCAGAATCCAATTGTATACAAAATCCGGAGAGAAAATCTTGAATGTTGAGCATACATACATCAACAACTTGTTGGTCTTTTCCAAGTAAAATATCATACATTTTCAGCATTTCGTTTCCCTTAAAGAAAAGATAAAGTGATGATTATCGCTGAATCGACAAACTTGCTCTTCGGTTGGAGGAGGCGCATTTATAGTAGCAACAGCCGCAAAGTTTTCGGTTGATCTTTTTGTTCTTCCATTTACGTTTGGGATTGTGTGACCCATTCTCCTTCTGTACTCTGACAAGACCTAAAAAAAAGCTTCGGTTTTGTATTTTCCTTCAAATTTACAGCTATCAATTCGACCAGAACGTCTTCTGACACCGTGTCGATAAGAGCGGATGCAGAACCCAGAACTTCTTGATATTCTCCATTTTCACTGCAATATCAAAAAATGACAAACAAAAACGGATTTAATTGTCTTTTTGAGGCTGGCAAAGGCAGTCGATTTCAAGAGGGAAATTCGAGATCGACTCCAAAACGCAATGCACCGTCGTGTGTAAGCGACGTGTATGCAGATGCCGATTCATTTTGCGTCATTTCCGCCGAATCGTTTTGGGCCCTTGTTTTGAACATTCATCGTTTTTCCTTTTTTATCAGTATGAGTTATTTGTGTAGTCACGTTTATCGGCAAATTGAATCATTTTCGCGCCATCTTTATATATTTATATATTACGTGAATGAACTTAACCTTGTGTCAGTTACTGAATGCAATAAAAGCATTGTAACACGATCTGCCGTCGTAACATCCATGCTTTTGCGACAAACTTCCAGGTCCATAACGTAGAATTTTACAAGAGCCGCGAACACATTCCCTGCAAAAATTTTGATCAATTTACTTCATTTTATTATTGACTTAAGCCTTGCACTATTTAAACTGCAGATTTTTTTTTTGATTTCACATCTTCTCTGCAGACTTTATAGCTCACCGTTTACTAAATCAGTGTTGAAAGAAGTGATCATGTCAGAAAAAGCGATAGAAATATTTTCCGGGTGTACCACTTCGAATTTTTCTGAGTCGCTCGTCGTGCAAGACTCCAAACGATCGCAAACTGACAGAAGAGCCGCAAATGCAAGGCGTTCATTGCAAGGGATCTCTGTTCCATTGAAGGCTGAAAAAATGAAGATTGTTGATTTTTCTCAAAACAACCTGCAGGAAGATATAGCTGATGAATTTTTGCTGTTCCTCGTGTGAACCAGTATTCAGCTGTTGAGTTATTTGCAAAGAAAGTTTTTATTCCAAATCGGTACGAGAGTGGCAGATCTTCCGTTTCGTCAATCCAACCGTCCCCGACTGTGAAAGTTACAGGACTGACCAAAGCGACGCACGGATTCGCGCAAGTTACCTTAAATATAGAATTTTAAGAAAGAAAAACTTTAAGCTCACGCTAACCTCTATGGAGCCTTTCTGCGGTGGAGAGTTTGTAGTAATCGCTAGATCGGCAAATGAAGTTCCTTCACTGTTTGTGGCCCACAGTCTGATTGTATATCTTTTTCCAGCAAGAAGCCCTGTCCAACCGTCAACACTAAAAACCGTTTACTTGAGAGAATGAACTCATCTCGAACTTGGCAGATCTCGGAGGTATTGTCAAAGAAACCACAATACGTGAGTTAGGTGGAACCTGTCGAACAATGTTAGTAGGAGAGTGTAGGAAAGTCGAAATGCTGAAAAATCCTGCAAATTTATTTTCTACTCGAAAAATTGAAGAAGTTAGAGTACCGTTGTTTCCATCGCGAACCACTTCCCATGTTGCATTGAGCTGAGACCCACTTGAAGTCACAAGTGCTTGGATTCTTAAATTTTTTATTGAGATTTAGAGCTGAGTTGACCACAGTACCGGATAAAGTCATTGATGTTCTCTTTTTTCTCCGCCAAAATGCTAAACGAAATGTCCGGCAGCCTTTTCGCAGCAACAACAACGATGCAAAAAGCAGCAGCCTGTTTTTCACTTGCCGTGACCGTTACAGAGAAGTTGAGCCTTGAATCATTTTCTTGCAAAGTGAGTAATTTGATTTTCTCACGTTTGTTTTTCTTTCAATCTACCAGCGAAAATTTTTAAAGTTTTGGCGTTCCAGTCGATTCCTATAATACCACATGTTGGGCTCATTGCTTCCGCTGTTCCTTAACAGTTTCACTTTGGACTTTTGAATTCCTATGGTCCATATCAAACCGTTAACCGCCTCGCATTGCCAATTGAACTCGATCGTTGACTTTTTTGAGTTTGGATCAGTTGCTGTCGCGTCTATCGATAAGTCTTGATCGGCTGCCACTTGACGTTTAGAGCAATCAACACTGACGGATAAAGGTAAATCTGTGTACTGGAAAACAAAAAAGACAAATATCAGTTTTTCGAATTATTTACTAACCCGAATCATCTTTGCATCAATAACTCGGAAAAGTTTGGAGTCTTTGTAGTTAGCCGTGAGTGTGACGTTTACTATTTGGTTAGCATTGTAAGAATATGCCTGAGAGCAAAAATTACAACTACTGAAAAAACTTGGAAGTTCACTGGTAGGCGAATAGTGTCGTCATAAGTAACGAACTTGTCATTTATAAGCCATTCGTACTTGAAAAAGCTTATAATTATAGGTCTATACGTGAATAAACTACCTGAACATCGTTTGGTGTCAAAGTAATATTGCACTGCTGGAGAGATGGCATTGCGAGAAGTTTGAGTCCCATTGAAGTTGGGGCTGACGGCTCATAGCCTAAACTTGTGAGCTACTGACAAAGCTTCATTTTTTCTTATGAGTTTCGCAAATAGTCACCTAAAATTCTCGTTGCTTTTCTTTTTTTTTGTGTTACTTTCTTGGCAGTGTGTTGCAACTGCCATAAATTGGAAATCCCAGGTCGGAAGTCATTGACTGCTCCAGATTTTTGCAGCCTTGATTTTTGCGGTCGCAAGATGGAGGTGAGATTGGCAGTTACAGGTTTGAAGTTATTGATTGGCAGCCTCCGATTTTGGCAGTCCCAGGTTGGAAGTCGTTGAATGGCTATCCAAACTGGGCAAGTTACCAGCCGGAAGATTGAATTCACAAAATCAGATTTACGAAAAAATTTTTATCGAAAACTAGGAAAAATGAAATGTGTGTTTTTAAATAGTTAATTCTCCGAGAATAAGGCTCTAACTTCCGATATTTTGCTGACAAATGTGAAACGAGTATTGTAAGTCCATAGCTTTTTATAGATTACGTCGAGACCTTCACAAAAACTTTCTCTGGGAAGTTTTTTAGAGGAGACCAACCTTCCATTGAAACAGAAAAAATTGTAGATTCGTCCACTAGTTGCACTAAAAGGGGTTGAGTTGTCGTGCATTTGTCAGCAATGTTGCAGCCGACCACAACAAAGATGTTGTTCTTCGCCAACTGTAGGTAATTATGAATAATGACTAACGATTTGTCATTTCATTCATAATTAACCTACCTCCACTCTTGGAACTTGCAGAACGCGTTCGTTTGTGGAACTTGCCAAAGTTGAAAAGGCCGTGGAACCTTAACTTCGATGATTCTTTTTCTCAGTTGTTGTTTTGTTGTTTTCTTCTAATTCTTGAAACCAACCATTTATGACAATCCATTTGAAAGTCATAGGCATCATGCCGTTTCCAGTGACTTGCTTCACCTCGAACCTCACAATGTCTTTGCATGGCATCACTTCGGGCGGATAAATAACGGTGAAGTTTGGATAAACCTTTGCAATTCATAAGTTTAACAAAAATTGTTACTTACAGTGTCCTTGAGAAATTCGACAGACAAATTTAGCGCTGGATTGCTGCAATAAAGAGCATGTACAAAAATTCAAGATATTTTCAAATACCGGAGTATAATGCCTCGATTAGGAATTAACGTTGAATTATGACCGAATCGAACAGCTACATTTTCTCCATCGCCTACACAAACCGAGTTAGCTGAAATGTTTCAAATTTCTAGAGTAGAAGAGCTGTAAATCCAACCTCCTAATATGGAAACATCTTGGAAAATTGAATCACAGTCTAGTAATCCTACTGGAAATTTAACCGTCGAAGTATGGCTTATGATGTTGATTCCAAGCAAATCACTCGAAAGCGTAGCCACTATAGCGGGGAATTCTTCGCTTTTTTCCGTCTCGACTTGAATGGGATCTCTGCAAATTTCGTTCAGATGTTTCACTTAGAATTTTATCGTCTATAAAAAAATTTTGAGCAGCATCATTGAACTTACTGCCACCGGAGAGTCGCATCGAGAAGAGCTTTTTGCCGTACTGCAAAGACCTTCGAAGTTCCGACCTCTCGCAGGGCGTCGAGTTGGCAAGTGAGGGTTTGCAGGTGCGACGTAGCTACATATTCCTTCCCTAGAGTTTTCCGATCAAAAAAACACTCTTCGGAGTGATTATAACAAAATTGGTTGCCATGGTGTCAACACTTCTCACCGTCTATCAAACAAAAAGGTTCCTCTGATAAAAAATCAGGAAGTTGCTCAGTGAATGTCACTATCAGTGTTCTCTGCGCGTTTAGAGCTTTGAAAACGGCAGGTGAATGAATTTTTATGGAAACATAACGGCTGAGCTCGAGAACATGGACTGGTGTGTCAAAGACTGCTTTAACTAAAAAAAACTTTCTGTTATGAAGTTTTTTGAAACTTACAATGTCCCAGCTGACACCAAATGTTGAAATCACCTTCAGTTATCGTATTTTCGATTTCAACATAAAGAACTGAATTTTCTATTGACGAAAATATTGTAACGTTTACTGCCCCTTCTACATGACAGCAATTTGTACAGTTTTCTTGTAATTTTGTTGCCTCGACCTTAATTTTCTATTCTCGCAGTATCTATAAAAAAAAATACAGTGAATGAACTGTTTCCAGCTGCATCTAATAACAAAGGAGTTGTTAGATTGAGAATTCGAACTTCAGGAGGGACGCTTTTTGGTGAACCAGGTTTCTTCGTAGTTTCTTCAACCTCTAAATTTCTGAAAAAAAAGAGTTTCTGTGGATTGAAAGCTCTTGAAAATCACCTGTCGAGCAGAAACGGACACAACCGCACAAATTGATTGGAAGCAAGCACGGTTTGACAACTCTGAAGAATTCGGCAATTTTTTTACTCGATTTCATTTTATTTGAAAAAAAAAATGAAATGAATGAATCGGTTTTCTTGAGAGTCTCACCTCAGTGCAGTTAAACTCAGAGAAGAATGTGGTTTTTTCGGAGCTTGGTATGCCCTGTGCCTTCCATAGTATCGGGACAAAAATTAAAGATGTAGATTGACAATTGAAATTTGATGTAGCGTCATTAACAGAGAAGAATAGAGAGTTACTTGACGAGGCTATCAAAATCTGTCAAAAAACAATTATCGTCAGCAAAAAGCAATAATTTTCAATTTGACAGAATTGAGAAAATCTACATCTACTCTAATTCAAACAATCCGTGAACACTGAACGGAGAGAAGTTATCAAAAACAAATTCACTTCAAAATAACAGATGGAAAGCTAGAAAAAACGTTCCTCCTCTCAAAAGGTGGAAACTCATCTCGAAAACATTAAATTTTTTCTCATCCGAGAAGACAAGCTTTATATGTACACGAGTAGAAGATTTTCTCGGAATAGCTACAAACCAGCCACAAAAGAGGGATTAAAGATATCGTTCACCTAATGATCACAGCTTTTCGCGCTTTTATGTTCAAGGCTTAATCTTTTTCAGCTTATCGTGTGAAGACCATATCAAAAAGGATTATTGCATATTTAAGAAGAACTATTTTTTATTGAACGAAAATTTCAAACCTTGGTCGGATTTCCTCTGTAGAGTTGGTCAGGAAAACTGTAGATAGGGTAAGTTGAAGATAGTGAGATTTCAGAAAGAGGTTTTTTTGACAAGTAATTTAAATCGATTGTCTTTGAGGAGTCATTGTTGTAGGAAAGCTTCCAATTCATCGATGGATTTGTTCCAGATTCAAGTATCTGAATCATTGATTGATATGAAACGGTAATTTTTATTTTCGAAGTTGATAAAGTTTCTTTTTTCATTCAGCGTTTGAATATAGCTTGTGACCTAATCGATCATTAACAGAGATGCAAGCAGTTATGGTCCATTCACTGATGGTTAAGGGTATCCCTATATAGAACTCACAGCATTTTCAAACTTTTCAGTAGCTATTTTCGTCTGAAAAAGAGGTGTATCATAGATCAATCTGCCGTGAATACTTTAAAAAAGTCTTACCAATGCTGCGGATTGATCCCAGTTTTCTGGATTGAGTTTCTGAAGCAAGTCGCTCAATCGGATGGCTGTTGATTCCAAATTCGACTTTTTAAGAACCGGTATATCACTTTCCATAAAGGATTCATAAGCGTTTTTACCAAAGCTTCCTGCAGCTTTTATCTTATTTTTATAAAAAATCATGTTAAATACCTCTTTTGAGTTGAAAGCAAAAATTTCCAGCTCCGTAACAAGTTGAGTAGAAGTCCGATTTCTTCTCCGAAGGCTCCGAATAAGAAATTTCAAGAAGGAGATAAATTAAGGAGATAGTTGTGATTGAAAAAAAGATCATTTAGAAAAGTTCTCGTTGTCTGGAAGTCAAAAAAGGGATGGAAAATGGCTCGAAGGTCGCCCGGGGCAACAACAGCGCCGTTAGTTTTTCAATATTAAAAACAACAAGCGCAGGAATTAGAAACCTCACGTGGCAGCGACGCAAGGATATTTTCTTGGTACCGTGTAAATTCATTAATTTTTCAAATGAGTAATCCCTTTAAAAGAAATCAGTGAGGAACATTTTTTGTATATCCGATCCTAATATAAATTGTTTCTGCTTTTAGCTAGTTCATTTCGATAATTAAGAAAACATTTATTCGAAAACATTAAGAAAGATCGCACGCATTGTTTTGTGGGAGATATCAAGACACAAAGCCGAATTGGGAAACATCTCATCAGGTAGGCAAAAAGCAACACATTTTCGAGAAAGGAGGATAGTCATCAGTTCAAGGATTATTCATGAGTTCATGTACACTTTGGAGTCATCTTTAATGTTATTAATCTACAATAAGAAAAATTACACTATAAATTATTAGGCATGTATGAAGTATCAAAGTCGGCACATATGAATGGCTGGTTTTTTTCAAGTATTAAGAGATTCAGCAACTTTGGAAACATTAGATAAGGGAAAATAGATAGGAAAAAGTTTTTACAGCAGTTAAGCTCACCCGAAATGCTTGCCTCAAGAACTTATCTTTCTAATTCAGGGATAGTTTTTGGATAATCAAAAGCAGAAACTTCTTGAGGCAAACTAAAAAAAAATTAGGGAAACTTGTTAAGCAGTGAAGAATAAGCGAAGTGAATTTTGCTGAAACGGCACCATAATCGTGATTTTTCAAACCAATCGAAAACATTTGTAGTAGAGATGTAAGTCATGGGAACTTGAAGCGATATAAAAGAGGGGACCCAAAAAAAAAAAAATTCTGACAGTTGGGAACTAAACTAACAACAAGGAAAAATAAAAATTGCAAAAGCAGAGAAAGAAATGTTCTACGCGTAAAATTCTTTGGTCGAAGCCTTCGTGTAAGCATAGCCTACATAAGGTCGGGGCTTGGGCTCATCCAAGGCGTAGGAGCCTTCATCTTTCTTCTTTATCCTGAATATGACGAACAGGACCAGTAAAATTGCGGTGATGACGGCGACGATGATTCCTCCAGCAACAGCTGTAAAATTATATCTATTTGGAAAAAAATCAAAGAAAAAAATAAATCAATTGAAAAATTGTTCACACCAGAGCAAATATTTCAAAGCGTATCTCCCATTGAAGCTTCAAAAAATCTGTCCTAGGATTTCATTTAATCGAAAGCTCGTTAACAAGCGGTTGTCAGTTTTACTTTTCTCTCGTAATATTGTTGGTTTCTCAGAACACTTCTTAGCAAAGACGGAAGAATCCAGTGAAGTTATTTATCATGTGCTGCGCGACGCATGCTATCTCGCCCTCCGATCTACGTTACTTCTTGGAGAATGGAGAAGGGTCAACTTATTTATGAGTTAAAAAATAAGCTGTAAAGGACACAGGCTAATTCTTGGTTTTTCCTTTTTGTCGTAGCGTTTTTAAACGCAGAAAACAAAACAATTGACATTCCCAAAAAAATGTTCACATGAATCTTTCGAACTTCTTTTTTGCTTTTCTGACAGACATGCCAAAAAGTGAGTGAAAGAGTACACAAATGAATATTTGATACTTCTCTTTTTACTTCACACTTCCTTTTCCAAATGCACAAGACGGCAGCATGGATAATTAGGAGCCACCAGAGCTACTAAGCACGTCATTAGCTCAAAATGGGAGCAAAACTGAGAAATTTGAAATTCTGACAGATTTGAAATTGACTACGAAAAATTGCAAGTCGCTTTTTATTTTGTGACTGAAATTTTCATAAGAGCTTTTTTGCTTCCGAAGTTTTTTTTATTATTTAAAAAAACATTTCAAATTGATCGCATATCTACTAAAAAAACTCTTTTTGAACAGCTTAACTAATCTTCATTTTTTATCAGGTGTCACAAAAATAATGTATGACACGACCATCTGAAATTTTTTTCTTAATGAATAGTATAAGAAAAAAATGATTCTTCAAAAAAAGCTTTAAAGGAAAAAAATTAAAGTATATATATTTCAGATATACCAATCTCAATGAAAGAGTTTTTGGGGGTAAAATTTTTCATTTAGCTAAAAAAATATGCGAGTCTCCAGGTCAAAAGTATGACGCACTGTTGTCTTATGCGTACGTTCGCCATCTGTCGTAGCGAGGGTTCGCGCGGTCAACTTGACATTTCTCCGTGGAGCAGCGTTATAATATTATGATAAATTGATTCTGTCTTCATACAAATTTATTTTGGAATACTTCAAATTTTCCTTTTAGCTTCATAGAGACATTATAATTTGGATAATTGCTATGATCAATACATTTTTCGCGCCTGCTGTGAGTACGAATAATCGCTAGTCATGCCGCAATTACGGTAATATGATTTGACGCATCCGACGGCGGGTTCTCTTAATTGGCTGGATCAGAATGCAGAGCCAGCAAAATTACGCAAGCATTGCTGCTTTGTTAATCATTTGAAACGGAAATAAAAAGTTTTCTTCGCGGGTTTCCCAGAGCCTTCAATTTTTCGAAGACCAAATTGTAGTCATTTCGATTGCAAAAAAATAAAAAAGCGCTTTCCACGAGAGAGCGTCATTAAAAAACTTTAAAAGACGTCGTAAAAGTTTTTAAGGCTTCCGCGCGAATGAAACGAACCGGCGAAGATTCCCTTGGTCATCGTCTCGTGGAACGGCGAGAAAGGTCCCGTCCGCTCTGTCGTCGTCGCTTTGCCGTTGATGTCACGAGGCGATGAAGTTGGAATTGGCTTGGGGGGTGGCGCCGGGATAACAGTCGTCGATCTTAAAAAGCTTAATGAAAAAATTCAAAGAAGACGAAAGATTCAGAAAGATCTCTGACCAGCAATGCTTCCTAACTGTACGACCAAAAAATATTTTGCGAAGTTTTCCTTAAAACCGCAGAAAATAATCCTTTTTCATTAATCAAAAAAAATCAATCAAAAATCCAAAACAACCTTAAACTTGTATGGTCTTACTCATAATCAAGAAACTGAGGAAGGAAGAATCAAATGAAGATTTCAAGAAACTCATCAAACGCTTCATAACTTTTATTCCGCTCAAAATACTAAAAAACTGGCATTTCTCTTTGGATGAGGTGCTCCGAAACAGTGTGGGTTTTTTCGGCGCACTTGGAGTATTTTGACAGTATCGAATTACAACGCCATTTCAGTTAGATCTCTATTCGATTATTTTCAGTCTTTGGAAAACGCTTTAAGATCATATTCAAGAGTTCCACTAAGATGAGGATGATCATAATATTTTCTAGCTTCGGAAAGCTCTTCTTAGATAGTTTAGGAATCACCATTTTCATTATTTTCTTTGCAACAATTTTTTTACAAAAGAGTAACTCACAAAATTCTTGTGGTGGACGTAGTTATTGGCTGGATGGAATCGAACAAGTTTGTGACTGGAGCTGGATGGGAGTCGCCGTCATTTTCGTTGGTAATATCCTCATCGTCGTCTTCGTCATCAATGTCATCGTCAACGTCGTCGTCATCGTTGTCCACAGACAATTCTTTCCGGCTGTCGACTGTAGCGACCGGCTTGATCGGCACAGGTTGGAAGGAGCTGACCTAAAAAACTGTTTGTTGGAGGAATTTCAGATTCGTTATTCTCAGAAATATGACGAAAATTCTCACGACGGTTGTTGTTTTTGTCGGCCGAATTGTTGAAGCGGACGGTTGTTTATCAACTGGTGAACTTTTATTCGATTCTGGAGAGCCTGAAAACATTTTTTGAAATTTCGTCTAGAAGATTTTTTTTCTAAATTTTAATGCATCTATGACAATCTTGGCCAAAAAGTTGTGTGTTGAAAAGACAATATTTAGTGTTCCGCGGCAAAAGAATCGAGGACAGTTGGTGCACCTCTAGCGCCTTGGATCATCCATCCAAGCTGCCAGACGCTCAAGACACCGAGAAAAAGACATTTGTTGACAGCAGACATTAATCCCCTCGCACAGGGTCACGATGCAATTTGGGTGGGCGAGGTTCGGCTCTGAGCTCGAGGTCCGCGAAGTGAAATTAGATACCTAATCCACGCGTTTTCAGTTCTAGTTTGCAGCATTTTTATTCGATTAAATTAGTGATGAATAATGGCTTTCATTAGAAAATTGACTTTTGAAGTCAACATTTTAGTATAATTCAAATATACTTGAATGTGAATAAATTCTTCTCAAAAAGAGAATACAATTCTATCTAGCTCAAAAAGAAAAAATTGAACTTTGTACCAATAAAAAATCAAAAGCGTTGAGAGAACAAGAAAGCTTCAATTAATAGCGAAAAAAAAATTATACATTTCAAGCAACCAAAATTTGGTTTATTAACGGGAAATTTAAGATACGCAAACTTTCTTTCAATTTTTTGAAGATATCACCCCCAGCTTCAAGAAGATGATTGAACGGTACCTGATCCGTGGACGTCGTCGCCGTCTTCATCGTCCGTCGGATAGCCAGAGCCGTTCACTTCAACATCTGCCAGGCCCCCTTGCGACGGATTTCCGCTCCCTTCCACCGTCTGCAAAAACACATGCCGTTTTTTTCAGATCTCTTTATTTTAATATATTTACTTGGTACTTTTTGTACACATACATATACTTTTTCTCCAAATCATGCCGTCCTTTCAACTGACCCGTCTTTCGAAGAGTGCAATTATAGAAGGACAGCTGTTTTCTCTCAAGACAAACACGTCAATTTATTCTCAATGATCTTCAAATTTAGAATTCATTATTGCCCATTCTCAGTCGTGAAGTGTAATATCAAACTCTAGGCCGAAAGAGTGTACCCTCGAGACTCGAGCTATTGAATTTCGGAGCTTCAGAGGGCAATTGGTGTGAGTTGTATAGAATCAAAGTTGAAACGGGTTACTGATGCTCCGGAAGCGGGAACTCATCTTGAGGTTGGATTCACGAAGTTTGAAAAATAAAAATGTTTCGAGTTTAGAAACGGAAGTGCGATTGATTTTTCTAATAAGAAAAAAATTTTTTTGTTGAAAAAAATTTTTTTCTGTCTTGAAGGAACAGAAAAAAACAACGAAAAAAAGCTTTTTAAAAAGCATAAATAAACGAGCAAAGAGGAAAAAAATAGACAAAATATGCACAAATGAGAAACAAAAAAAGTTCAAAAAAAGCTTTTTATTTCATTTTTTTCATTTGTTGGATAAATTAATTTGAAAAAGCAAACCTGGGTAACGTTCCGTATATTTTTTTAGCCTTGCCTGATTGCAGTGCAGAGAATGACTGAAAATTGAAAAATGAACGGCGTTACTAAAAAAAAATGGATACTTACGGAGCAAATAGCTAGTAATAATATAGTTGCTTGTAGTAGTTTCGCGCGGAAATTGCCGCGAGACATGGTAGGACGAAAAATCTTCTTTTTCGCTTATTTGATTTGTTCTTGTTTAACCCATCGACCTGTCCCTGGAGCAAATTCCCTGAAAATGAAGCCAATAAATTTGCAAATTGGCAACAGTCATGTCAAGTGAAGAGGACGAAACGAAAAACAAAAAAATTGATGAGAAAGTCACAATTTGTTAGAAGAAAAAAAAAGTCTTGAACACAATCAAAGAAGTTCTCGATGAAAAAATAAACTAGAATGAGAGAGGTTATGATGATTTTCTTTTCATGAAAGGATTATACGGTCTTAAGTATAATTGGAGTTATTGCATTTGTTCATATTTTGCAAAGTTTATCAGAAAATACTTAATGATAGCAAAAATAAGCTGAGAGTTTTTGAAAAGTTTAATTTCCAAGAAGAGCATTAAACAATAAGTTGCAGAAACCCAAAAAAAAATTCAAGAACGAATCGAAACTCGGAACATCTATACGAACGTCTATAGGGAAGCTTAAGCTGAGACTACAGCGAAAATGTGGAAAAGTGAGTAACGCGCAATTGATTTCGACGCCTAATGACATTGCGAATCGAGGGTGGGTGAGCGACCCGAGAGAGAGGACGCCGTGCGCCAAAAAGGAGAAGGAGTGGTCAGGAGGGAGGAGGCAGATTTAGGACGCATCATCCATTCACGTACGCATCAGCCGGCCTTTACTGATTCGACACATTCGACTGTCGATTTTTGGTGATTTGAACGTGCTATTGAATGATGCAACAAGTGTCAAAACTGTGGGAAAAATTATGAAGTTTGAAAGTCCAGCCTCTACAAATCAAGTTTTGAAAGCATGGAATAATCGCAAAACAAAAATATTTGTTCCAATGTTATCGAAAATGTTTGTTGAGGGACGGAATATAAAGACTGAGTGATGTATTAAAATTGCTCACAGCCCTTCAAGAACAATGCATTGAACCACGGAAAGTGTTGGAAAGATCCAGAATCTATCAATGTCGATTGAGGATAACTTCAAAACAAACTTCCTGGGCTCATGAGCCTGAACGGACAGTTGAAAATGAAATTTCGCAGAAAAAAAAGGAAAGTTTTTTGGTCAAAAAATGTCGATAAACAACGAAAATTTATGCTCCGTATGATCCGTATGATAAGAAAAAAAAAAAACTAAAATCGCTGGAAATTGGCGTCTTTCTAGTTTTTCACTTCAACTGTGACATTGAAACCATATAGCCGCGCACAATCAGAATACTCTGAATATGGAGCAACCCGAGAACAAGAAGCAGGTGCGTGGCGTTACACGAGTATAAGTGTTCTTCGAATGCATGCCTTGAGCAAATAACTGAAGAAAGTCTGGCTGCGCCACAAACAGTTTAGGTTGAGACCGCAGAGCGAATTCTCAAAATCATAATGAGCCATCGCCTTTGAGTTAAAAATTTAGCTCATGAGATCTCGGACACGAACGCAAAAAAAAAACCGAACAGATAAAAAATAAAGGGGGGAAAAATCATTTTGAGTGACGGAAAAATGCAAAATTTCGCGCTGAATTTTTGGTTTCCCGCAAAGTCAGGCAAATTGCGCGCGCCTTTTTGACAGGCAAATGCCGCATGGCTACTGCTTAGCACTAAAGGGAATTTGTTTCAAAGATAAAAAAAAATTTGGCTGTCAGACGCCGGAGTGCTTGCGGCCGAGCTGCCTACTGTACACCATTCACACCAGAAATATACATAAAATGCACAATTTTTCGAAAAAAATTGTTTTTTTGAAAAATTAGACTTTTTAGGCTTTTTCTCAAAAGTTTCGGCACACTAAAAAAATTTCTTACATTTTTTTCAAAGATTCTAATTTTGATTTAGAATATTTTGCAAGAATAAAATCAAATGCGGTCGATTCGGAACAACTTTTAAAATGCGAACGAATAAAAATTGGTTTTACTTTTTCTGACAACGCTTTGCCGAAACAAATATCAATTTAGTAAAAAGTGGTAAAAGAGGAAGCTTTACTCTACATTTCCACCAAAGTGTTTCGTTCAAACAAAAAAACATAAAAAAAGAAGAACGAAAAAAACGGCCCTTTACTTGCGCAAAAAAAGGGGCGGGGATTTGCGGACACTATGTTTAGAGAATCAAAAAAATTTTCAAACATTGTTCCGTTGTTTACGAGCTCATAAAAATAACATTATAACTTAGTTTATGATTCGGGAAATCAAACCTCGTTCCCATGAACAGTTTGAAAAATCAAAAAAGCATCATTTTTTGATCATTTTTGGATAGAAAAATTATTTTATGGTTTCGACGATCATTTTTATTTATGTTGGTCTAAAAAAAAGGATGACAAATTATTTTCCCGGAAGCCTATTTCATGAACCACAAAGCGTTCTGAATGATGTTTCCAAGAACATCTTCTTGAAAAGATCATATTACGCAAATACTTTTTAGGTTATTTTTTCCTTAGAAGCAAATTTCAGACTTTTTTTTTTACTTTTTACAAGCTTCATGAAAGCCTGAGCGATTTTTAAAGACATAAATTTACAGAAAAATCAAATGCGAGAAGCTTAAAACGGCGAGAAAGCCATAAAAGATGCCAGCAAAGGGTTGGCCGCTCGCGACGGCTCGAAATATTCTTTTTGTGGTCACCGCCTGGTAAAAAGAGCGCAGCAAAATGAATACCGTAACCTGCGTGGATCTGTTCGCCGTTTATGCTATCAATCAAAGCGTGATCTGCCTGCGGGAGGAGCGGCCTCTCCGCAGGTTATCCTTCGGCCGGCGTCCAGCCGAGCATCATTTGGCGAGATTCCGTCCGTGTGTGGGAAAAATGAGAAGTGCACGGTGTCTGTTTCAAAACTCGAAAAAAAAGAGACTATGTTTTTGTCTTTTTACTCTGAGTAATCAATATCAAAACAAAGAGAAGATTTGCAGCTGAGAAAAAAAGCTGAAAGTTTCTTTGTGATATGCTTTTCTTAAGCTCGCGATGAATGGGGTACAAAAAAACTGTTTCGAAAACATAAGAAAAAAAAACGATTTTTTAAAAGTGAGTCAAAACTATCTTCATCTATTTCAATCAATCCAAATATCCATTAAAAAATAGGAGAGCCGTGGGAGAAGACCGCCGATTTGTGCCATTGAAGAAAACAAGGCATATTTTTTAGTAATTGGCACGATAAGTAACATTCTATGCAAAAACAAGAATCTTCGCTTCTCAAGAGTTTTTTGCGCCCCTTACTCATGGCGAACTGGCTATACAGAACAATAACTTAACAGAGGGTTTATTAAAATTTTTCATCAAATGGACTAGAGGTTTGAAAAATGTTCAAAGCAAGAAAAGACTTTGTATGGAATTTTGTAGCGGTTTTATACTAAATAAAGTAAAAATTTGCTCAGTGAACAAAAAAATCTTTCGGGAAATTTTGTAAGGTTGGTGAAAAAAAGTTCTTACCATGCACTGTCTGACTATTTCAGTAAGAAATTTTATTAAATATTATTACAAGACAATTTGAATGAACTATTTAAAGACTCAAGAATCTCCCGCATTAAATTTTTAGTATGTGAACGCCAAAATAGCCGCTCGTCCTTGGACAAACTCGATAAACCGTACTGAAACGAGCAATTGAGAAAGGAGAAGATGAAGACAAAACAGGTTGGGTTACAAGGTATCAAGACGGCGTCGCTTTGTGGCGGAATACCATCAAAGGAGACGCCTTGGCATTTGATCTGAGAGCCTGAGGGCGGTCTGCCGGCTGCTGCCATATGGGACCGCCCTCGGAAACCATACGATCCTCTGGTTCCCGAAAAATTTATTGCTTATTCAAAAAAATGCTTTGAATTCATCAAACTACCTGCTTTTTTTTAAAGCTCATTTCAGTTCTCTTTAAAAATTTTTTTATTTTTTTAATATTTGAGAACTTCAAAACTTATATGAAAAATAAAAAAATTTGGTTCTTCCAAAGAAAAAATTTTTACTTTCAGGTCGTCTACTGATAAATTGATAACGATATCGAATGTGATATATGTGCGGAAGAGGCCGCGGTTTCGGTCTGACGCATCCGCTGATAACAAAGGTCATGCAAAACACTCATGCCTTCCCTTATTACTCCATTTTTGGAAGTAACCCAAAAAGTGAGGAACCTAGTCGATTTAGCAGCTGAATCTTCCAAGTTGAGGAAATTCCTGAAAACTGTTCAATGAATGATAAAAAGTGAGAAAAAGTTTTGAAAGAATATGTTTTGGTTCAAGCGTTAGTATACTTTTTGATCTTCATAGCACTGAGTAATCCTTCAATTATCTTCTTATAAACAAATATTCTTCCTTTAACCGCTCGCGGAATCGAGCAGAATTCGATCAAAAATAAAATGGTATGAAAGTTGTGTTACTCAAAGAGGAAAGTTCCTGCAGTTCTTTTTCGTTAGGGGCGAAAAACTTAGGAACTCCAAGTGATCCCTATAAAGGCAACCTTAGGGGACCTTAAAGATACTTTAGTACAGGAATTCCGCGAATTTTGAAAGTGCGTAGTAGAAACTTTAATTTTGATTCATTTTCAAGAGACACTTGTTTGAAAAATTTTCAGTTCACCTAACTTTTTTTCACTTGTATTCCGGATGATTTCGCTCCAGTCATGAAGCACTTACATTATTTACAACATTATTTGTCCCGCAATAAATATATTCCTAACGACGGGAAATGTTTGATATGTGACCAGCCTGGCGCGCCGCGATAACAAAGGTCAAATATGGAAAAGGAAGGTCGGTAGATGCGTCGACCCAACGCAATCTGCATAGCAATCCGCGCCAGAAGCTGTCGTTTTGCCAAAAAACGAATAGAACGAGGAGGAAGAAGAAGTTTTTCTGCCAACGTGTTTGGGATCCAAATGTTTCGGCACCCGATTTGATTTATTCTCCGTCAGCCGTCACAAAAACCAATTTGTGGCACTTCCGACCGAACGCGGCAGGGAAAACCGAAAAAAAAGTTTGGGCGCAGCAATAACTTTCCATTCGAAAACTGGTTCAAATTTGGTACTGTTTATTTTGGAGAATTCGCGTCATCTCCATGTTTGACAGGAGAAACTTTAGAAATAGCAAAAATTTCTAAAAGTGGTTTCCTAGTGCTTCAACCTTATCCTACTATTTCGATATAATAGTACCTGAATGATATAAAATCAATTTTTTTATCAAAGAATCCGTAAAAAAATATAATTTGTCATAACTTGTTCAAAGTGCATTTCTTGAATGAAATGAAGGACCCAAAATAATCAGTAGTAAAAAAAATCCGAGAAAAACCTTCCTTAAAAAAAATTTGAAAATATCCTCTCTATTCAAAAGTAGCCAAGCAGGTTCAAATTTACATGAAAACTTTTTTTTTACCTAAAGGTAAGTTCCTTTGGGCTTCCAAGTTTTCTCTGCATTTGGATGGAACTGCGAGCCTTGAAAATTTTAAACGTCAGGATCGCCATTTCTCGCAACCAACAATGCTCATAAAAACGAAAAGAAAACCAGAAGCAGGTGCTACATTTTTCCCAACGCACAAATTTTCCGAAAATTCATAGTTTTGAGGCGGTGGAAGGCAATAAATTTAGGCGACAGCAAAAAAAGAAAAAAACAGATACTAGCGGAGAAGAAAAGAAACGAGATGAAAGAAGAGTCCGAGGGCGGCAGGATGCGATTTTTATGCACTGACTGACCGACGCGAGTGGCCCTCCACTTCTTTTGCGCAGTGTAAAACGCAATAAAACGTCGCCGGGTGAGCGATGAAAAAGCGACGGCGGCGTTTTCTGTTCGGACAAAAATACAGCCGGAGGTTGGCAAATCGCCAATTAGCTTCTGATTACATGTTTCCCCAAAAATTTCCGCATGAAACCGCAATTAGCAAAAAAATTTCTTTTTGAAACTGAAGAAATGAATATGAATGAAATAGGTCGATTTTTTTGACTTGTAAAGACAGTTCACAGCTTTCTCAAGCATGAAATTCGATAGGAAATTTTGAGAGCGCATGAGGTCAAGTTAATCCTAAATTATCGCGAAAAAATGGGAGCTGTTTTTCAAATCTTTGTTGGGGCTTTTTAAAATCACCGAAATCTCAAAAACGAACAAAGGTTCTCTGTTTATGAACATTCAAATAGAAGATTTTTTTTCTGATTTTTTTCTTCAAGTACAAAAAAATTCACTGAAGTTTTTTTCAAATTATTTTCATGAACTCCCAGCGCAGAAGTTTATTTGTGAGCAAATAGTGGTTATCATAGAGTTTAAGCGAGAACGCAATTTTCTGAACGATTTAATAGAGGAATAAATTGCGAAAATTTTTTTTACGCGCGAACCGACACAATTGTTCCTCATGGTACATTCCAAACAGTTTCCCAGAATTATTGAAAATATGAAAAGTAGTCGCGGAGAGAAACAGAATATTTGCATATAAACGATGAATGAACTTTCTGTAAGGACTACATGAAGGCGGTAACGGGAACTGCAACATTTCGTCAAGTTTTTGAGAGTCTCTGTTTCGAAAGTTTGGCCAAATAAAAAAAATGAGAAGAACGAAAAAAAGTGGGAGCGGAGAAAAAATATCTGAAGTGACCATTGGTCGAAGCATTGGCCGCGCACAAATAGTCCATCTGTTTTATGAGCAATACGGGCCGTTTGGGCTGCTATCGATTGGTTTCGCCTCGTTGTGAGTCTCTCCCTCTTCTCTCTCACTCGGATCCCTCAAGTGGCAACTCACTAAACACGCCGCCAGCAAGGGATAGTTCCGAAGGCGAGCCTAATTAGACTTGCATAGTTGAGATGATTCGCAAAGCGTTCACATTTCTAGAAGAGTTTCCAGGCAACCGCTTTTTTTAAGGATTACTCCAGATAATCCAAGGTGATTCTTCAGAAATATCAAAATTAAGGGGTGGGAATAACTATTGCACGGACTTTCCGAGCGCTGTAATTTATTTGTTCTTAAATCAAATGATGTTTCACATGTACATTTTTTGAAAATTAAGTTGCCTACTGATAATTTTCTGAGAATGACTATGGAATCTTTAGTTCCTGCGAGATGGTGACCACCAAATCATACCGTACTTTGTTTTTTCGCAGTTAATTGCTGCTGAAAAAGCGTTACAGCCATGCGCTAATCCTTTTCATATGTCTTAGAATTGAGCAACTGACCGATAACTTTTTAATAAACTTCCTAGAACCTCTAACTGTCATCTAGTGTCTGACTGTCATCTGGGTCTTTTGCTGACTCTAACTTTTTGGAGAGAGTCTGGAAGAGAAACAGTCAATTTTCGAGGTAAAGCATCTATTTCACGGCTTTCCAGCTTGGAGCCTTGAGGAAAACTGTGAAAACAATATTTGAAGACAAGGTGGGGCATAGAAGGTTTCGTACCAGAGATACGGTGTTTCTCATTTGCTCTAGCAAGTAACAATGAACAATCCAGAGCAAAATCGTATTCGCTCAGACGCGCAACTTCGGAAGCTCTTCGGGAGTAGCGCTTCAACGTCTGAGAGGTATCTAGTCTAAGGAATTTTTGTGTACTTGCCCAAGATCACCAAGTAGCCAAAAATAAGCCGGGCCGTTTCACAAGGCTTCTCATCCAGAAGCAACCGTGATTTTGGCCGATGTATCTTTTAAAATCCTGGCTTCAACGAGCTCAAAAAAAAAAAGATTCCTACTCACCGGAGAAAAAATCCTCGACTATTCTTTCTGGTGATTCTGGAACGCAGTGGCCTGCTTGAGACCTCTCTCAAATCTGGGAACTACGAAAGCTTCCTTTCTCAATATCGAAGACTAGTTATACGACAGACACCTGCGTCCAGAGGCCAACACGATCAACGAGAGTCTTTCAGCCGTAACTGAAGCCAGAGGAGGCCGAGATAAAAAAAAACTTTTGCATGCGTTATCTTTGATACATTATTGAAAAATATATGCTATAAACTTTATCTGAGATTCTTTTGAATGTAATATAAGAGCTTAAAGTCCGTGCAATAATAAGGCCCACCCCTGTATTAAAAATCAAATTCAGGTCAGAGAATGGAGCTAGCAGCTTGAAACCGAAAAAAAGTTCAGGAGGAGGATATTTTCACTTTGCGTGCTGAAAATTTCCCTAACTTGTCAATAAACTCGTTAAATAAAGGTCCTAAACATTTCAAAAATACAATTTTCTGGTTCGAAAAGGAAGAAATAGCGTTTACCGTTTTTTTTTTGATAACTTTGGGGGTTCTTTCTTCAGGCACTATAATATCGTGTGTTCAGAAGGTTGGGACTTTTAAGATCTTCATTCACGACATCAGGGGGAACGACCGATTTCTCGAGATTTCAGAGAGTCTTCATGATCATTTTCTATCGTTCTTCATGATCCTTTTCTATTCTTTATGATCAGTTTCATTCCTCCTTATGAGAATATGAGAGACGAATCAAATAATATATTTGAAGAAAAAGAAGCAAAGACCTCCGCTTTTTGGGACAGTCAACCGATACCAAGATTGATGATCATTTCGATGGAACAGCCACGAATTAACACAAAAAGCGCTTATTGCATATGTTGTCGCACTCGGCAGCCGGCTGTAAAGCCGTTGATGACCAATTTGATAAATTGTCGTATGCAGCAGCAGAGACCGAAGTCAAGTTGTTCGATCCAAGCGGTGATGGTCTGAATAATTCAATAAGTTCGTCATCTTCTGAAAAACACAGTGTTTCATGTTTGGTCGTCGGGAAACTGGTGTCAATATAAATACTAGAATACCGCTACAGCTTCCCCTTTTATGCTCGAATTGAAAGCATAAAAAAACACCTAACGAGGTAAATGTGTGAGGTGGGTATTGCAAATATGGCTCAAACTCATGTGGTAGGTAATCTCAGGTATGAGTATTTGGAAATAAAAGTATTATCCGATAAGCGCCATAGAGCAGCCTGTCAAAACTGGACAGAAAAAGCTAAAAAAAATACTCATCGGGTTTTTTTTTGAAGAAAGTTTCTTTCTCGTGTTTTTTTATGATATAGTAAATAACAGTGGACGTTTTAGAAATCGGAAAACCGTTAAAAATCCGTTTTTGACCTTTTCCGTACATTTTCGATACCTAGGACTACCTAACAAAAAAGTTTGAACCAGATCTGCAATGTTCACCTCACACATTTTCTTTGTAAATGCGGAAATCAAAATTTCTTTCAAAAATATCGTTTATATTGATCTAGGTACCAATCAACATTTCCGTTTGCCCGATTTCATTCTGCCTCTTTATAAAATAAAATAATACTTTCTTCAAACAGTTCCATAAAAAATCAATGAAAAAACCTTTTAGAACTTGATCTGGTCTGCTGAGCTGCAAATTTTTAGATACGAATAAGACTTCATTAGGCGTATTTACAAATTTCTACTCAAAAAATTTATTTCGTTGCTTCAATTTATTTATTTTTACATATTATTACGCTGATCGCGCCTAAGTTTGAAAAACGAAATTCCATGTTAAAAATCTTTTTTTGGTTTCAAAGCGAGTGGGTAAAAAAGCTGACGATTGGTCCCTTTCTATGCCGTCCATTCACAAGACCCAAAACAACCGCACGACATACAATAAAGATTCAAAAAAATTTTTATAGGCTTTCAATTGGTGTCTTTATTTCTTTTAATCGCTGTTTCATAAACAGAAATCTTAATTTCTGCCAAGAAATGATTATATTTAAATTGTTCGAGTTCCATATACTAGCAAAAAAGCCCGTTTTGTAGCTTGTGGTCTGACAATGTTCTAACTGCCGCAAAAAGTTGACATTTAAACTTTCCCTGTGAATGAAGCAGTTGGGCACGGAAGTCTCCTATTAAATGGGATTCTGTGATTCCTGTTTAAAAACTTGATATTTTCCGATGACCCGCAAGGGTTATAATTTAACTTTGAAACCTAGGATTTCCGATTCAATAGAATAAAAAAATAATTTTCGAAATATATAATCCTCAGTCTGAAGATGATCCTTGAGGTCAAAAAAATCTGGAAAAGATTGAAAGTTTATCTCAAAGATAAAAAAATTTTTAAACTTTTTTTCTTTGAAAATTATCGTAGAATCACATATATTAATCAATAAGCCTTTGCTCTTTTTGAACGAACTTTCAAAAAAAGACCAAGACAGATTGCATTCATTATTAGAGAAAAGAATGTTTTGGGCAAAAGGTTTTGAAGTTTTGAATGAAAATTTTCAATCATTGCATGCATTTTCATTGGGATAACAAACTTTTTCACTTGTTCTATTTTACGATTATTTCAGGACGATTCGTTCAGTTATTATAGCATGAATAAAAAGTTCACAGTAATAATCTACGATTCACGGTCTGAGATTTCAGGGTTCCAATATTAAAGGTAACACAAAAAAATTTTTCACCAAAAAAATGACAATAGTTTTACAGTTTGCAATTTTTTTCTAAACTTCCTTGGAAATTTTTTTGTAAATTTTGTAAATCACTTTTTGAACGTTCTGAATAATTATGATTAACTTTTTTTCCAATAAGACTTTGCTAATCTCGAGAAAAAAAGTTTTTGGACACACCCAGTTTTGATTCAGGCGATGAAAATCGCGATTCTTCACCGAAAGCTTTTTTTAACGCAGATTTTCAAACATGTATCTGAGCCTTCGCAAATTAATTCCAACCGTACTTTGCAGAACTAAAAAAATATTCTTAAGATTCATTTCTCGTAAAAAGAAAAATAAAAATAATCTGACACGGTAGATTCCTATACTCTAGAAATTATAAACTGTCTTGGAGCTTTTCAACATTTTGCCCATGAATTGTTTTTTTCAGCTTTTCCCTAAAAGCTTGAGAAAAATGGCGATGCCACGGCTTGTTTTTGAGTGAGTTTTTTTGCTGGCGAAGTTTGCAGAACATTCTAAAAGATCAGAGTCTCAATTACTGAAGCTTTGTTCGGTTCCATCAAAAAAAAAAACAAGGACATAGGAAGAAAAAACAGATAACTGAAAACTTATTTTTTGTTGTTCAATTATTTATACTGATGAATGAAGAGTTGAATTGTTTTGAGAGGTTAATTTACTTAGTGGTCGGTTGGACATTTTTGATTATCTCATCAAAAATGTATCGTCTTGAAAATGAATAGAAACTGCCTACGAAAAAGAAATCTTTTTTTCTCGAGGCAAAAATTTCAGTTTTCATCCTTCTAAAAAGTCTGTAAAGAACAATGACCAAATTATTCACGCAAAAGGATACAAATTGACATAATTTCTGCCCACGACCTCCTAAATTGTAGTACTTTACGGTGTTTGGATTGACGTTCTCAAAGACGGGAAAGGTTTCAGCTTTTTTTCACATCACATCATTTGATTGATTTATTCTTTCTAAAAGTTGGCTTGTGCCGATTATTTTTATAAGAAAATCTCATAGAAATGAGCCATGACGCTTTGTGAAACGGAAGGGGCTCTTCAACTTTAATAAGCTTCCTGCATATTTTTTTTTACCTTGGCGACATAGATCAGAGCGGATTTCTTTCAAAAACCCAAAAAAATTTTTTTGTTCTGCGGTAGATTTTTTTACCCTTATAGAACTTTTTACAATTTTGTTCTTCTTTTCCTTCTTTCTCATCAACTTTTTTTCGTTTGTAAAATAACGAGAAAGGAAAAAAAGAACGATTTCCATTACGAATTGCATAGCTCACCATTTTGTTTGGGTTCTAAATAGACAAGTAAGACGAATCTAATAATAATTGAACTTTTATAAAACTGTAAGTTTATATTTTATGAGATGCAGCGAAAGCAACGTTGCTTGTGAGACTTTTCCTACTTTTTCAAGATCCTTAGAAAAAAACAAAAAAAAAACTTATTTTTCCAAAACTTTCCACGAGCCAAGGCATTCATTTGAAAAACGTCAATATTTTGGTGTTTACGCATGGTTTCAATTCCAATTAGGATCTTTGAGTTTTGAGAGACACCAGACCAGGACAATTAATATAATCAGCATTTCATCAATCTAGACACTCTAGAAGTATTTCGGTGACGAAGCAATTAGCCGAAGGGAGGACCGCCTCTGGAGCTCCTCGGATTGGCTTTGCCGAGCCCGCCCCTCCAGGTCTTCATTCTTTGTGCCGGCATGCCAGCCCAGCTCACGCTTCTCTCCGTCGTTCTTCTCGTCTTTGCAGTCGTGTACGGTAAGTCCCTTCCTTTAAGACGAATTCCAGAAAGCTCATCAATCTTATTTGCTTTTTACGGCTTTCTAATAGCTTTTTGAAAGCGACTGCAGCGACGGAAGAAGCTACTAGAGCCAGATCCTTTCAGAAATCTAATTTCAACCCGACTTCTGAGTTTAAATACAACGAATTAGATGAACATAAATACCGAGAAAAAAAACCTGGCAAACTTCACAGGACCTCAATTACAACCGGCTACCCTTCCCAGAAGGAAAAAAATCAAAGTAGGCCGGGCCTCAATTTAATATTTTTCCGGACTTTCGCTCTTGACTAGAGAAAATCCAAAAGACGCAAATTTCAATTTTAATTCAAATTTGACTCCTGTTCATGCATAATTTCGATTAGTAAAAACCCTTTTTAGCTCTCAGTCAAGTCGATATTTTTTTCAAATTGCACGTTATCAGGTGAAGAGGCGTTGTGACGTAATTCAGGCGCCATGTCGTTAAATGAGAAAAGTAAAACATTGATTTTTGATTGAGATATGAACACCAAACTGGAATTAACAAAATTTTCAGCCTTTTCTATGTGGAGGATCATTTGTACTCGTTATTAAGGTCTTCTCAAGCTCTTTAGGTTCAAAAGCATAACTTCTACTTCCAACTTTTGTCAAAGCTTAGAAAGAGAAAATAAAACAGAAAATTTGTTTTGATGACCGGGATTTCCCAATTATTAACTGTGAAAAATTCTCCCTTATCGATGAATTGAATTTTTCTCATACGTCTCGGTTTTCTTGATGAAAAATCCTAAAAAGTTATTCAAAGATTCCTTTCAGTGTTTGAGATCGAGGAAAAAAATCCGAAAATTGATCCGGAACAAGAAGCTAATAGATATACATAATTGTGAATGTGGAGCTCGAATTCGACTCCTTCGTCTTGCTACTGTTTCCTTGGCCAATTAGCCTCGCGGAAGCCTAGGAATTCTGACACCCACCGCATCGTTTTCTTCGACATATGACATCTCTTTTTTTTTTGCTTCAACCGGAAACTCATGAATCATACAAATCTATACATTTGAATTTGATGAGAGGAATGATTCAAAGTTCTTTCATAAATGAGAGAAGTTCTTTAGTAAACAAGAGTTTTTTTCAAAAACAATGATTATCATGATGATGCAGAAATCATTCTGCCTTTTAGGGTTTTAATTTTCGCTCAAATATTTCCCCTTCAAATACATGAAGGTTTCCAGTGGATTTCGATTCAAAAAGTAAGAATTTCTTTTTATTGCACTACCATTCGATAAGATTTTTATACGGTTGACTGAGCTAGCATTCAACAGAAATTTGAAAAAAAAGGTTCGAGCGAGCAACCTTAACCGCAAAAGATCCTTCTAAGTAGCCGAACTTGTACTTTTTCAATTCGCATGTTAGTATCTACAAAGTCTCGTGTTTGTCTGGAAAAATGTAGTGGTGGGAAAAAAGTCGTGTTTCCCGGCGCTTCAGGTATTGTTACCTAGAGGAAATTTCAATTAGGAGAAGATTGCTTAGCACTTAATTAATCGGGATTACTCGCATAGTCTCATGTTTTGACTTTTAGGCAAACCCGACAACACTTTGCATGATGGCGGTCCTGGGGTTCCTATGACTTCTTACCTGAACGAGGATCCAGTCATCGTTGATTATCCACAAGAAGTAAGTGTCCCAAAAATGTTCAAAATGTGTGCGAGTTCGTGTGGATATTAGTAATGTTGCGATGCATTTTTTTTCTTCAGCTTTTTCTCTTTTAGCGCTCAATTTTTGCACTCACTAATTGATGAAGACTGCTCACGAGGGAAAATATAGTTTTTCGGATCAAACACCAAAAAAACTTTTCCAAAACCAATTTCCATTCTCCAAAGTTTGGAATGATGTCATCTAAGCTGAAAAGTTGAGTTCCTCATGAATTATTTGACTGATTTCTCGACCTCCACCTTAAGACTTTCTCTTCCGAAAGTGTGAAAAATTCATGATAATGCTTCGCAGATTAATTCGGAGAGAGAAAAGCTGGTACTCGAACTCATTTCATGGGAAAAAGATTGGGCGGCACTTGGTGCCCCACCGGAATATATTTTGACGATAACAAACAAAAAAGTGGCTAAACAGCTTTGAAGGGTATGGCACAGCCGGAAATGAGACTTTACAAATGCGGAAATGTGAAAAAGCGCGCCGTACAAGTTTACGCATTTCGCTTGTCACATTTACTAGTATTTTTGGAGATATTGCAAAATTATTATTGACTAGAGGACCGAGCAACGTTTTCCCTACTAGGAAGAGTCAAACTTCGAATTGCAGTCGGACATGCTGATGAACATGGAAAAACGTTGGGCCAACAAGGTACGCTTCGGCAAACGCGCCTCGTGGGCGTCTTCCGTACGTTTTGGATAATCTCCAAATGAGGCAACCTTCTTGTTGCAATCCACTACACCCACAGCCCCATCAAAAACATCGCCAACATCGCCAAACTCACAGAAAAAAACTTGCACAGACGAGAGCCATCACAATAAATCAGACACCTTGGGACCACCTTTTTTCAACTATTCTGCTTCTGCTTAGAAATAAAGTCACTTATTTGTTGCATTAATTCCAAAATTAACTTCACAAAAAGGAAAAAACTCTTCAAAGGGGAAGCGCTCGTGGCTCAATTTTTTTCTGAAAATCCGATGGATTGCTTATATTTTGCCTCAATATTTGACTCACATGAAATTTATGGAAAGAAAAAAAGACTCTTGAATGACATTGGTAAAACGGGCGACAAAGTGACAATGAATCAAGTGAAAAATGTTTGATAACGGGTTGATTTGAACGCCTCAATAATTAGGATAATCTCAAGACAAATACAAGATTGAAGCGTCCTTATGCGTAACGTTCGTTCATGACTATAATACAAACAATGAAAGGACTAGAAACATCGAATTATGTAATTAATAGCCTTTGGGAGTTTTTGAAGAAAATCATCATGAGAAAAAGAAGTATCCGTAACAATGTTAAAAATTAAAAAAAGAGCTATTGCAAAAATCGAATGACTGTGTGATGTTAAAATGTGTGATCACAGAATCGTGGAAAAAAATATTTCGTTAATTTGACATTAACTAATACCAATGAAACAGGGAAAAGATCATGACAATTTTTTTGAGATAAGCCTCAACGGTTGACCAGTTGCATAATTTGGGAGAAAGTTTCTTCAAAGAGAGGGATGACTTGCTGTTCAGCAAAGGTCGGAGAAGAACTTGGAGACGCTGCGCTACGCATTTGACGGATGAACGTTTCCACTCGATTTAGAAGCTCTCTGGAATTCAATCCATCAAAGTTAATTATAAGTCGTAATAATTTTTCCGGTAATCGATGGATTTCTTCATGATCGATATGCTCTACTGCTAACTCAAGGAGTAGTTTTAAAATGAAGTTAGTTTCATTCAAGTCTCATTTTTTTCTTTTTTTAACTGAAATTATGATAAAAATATTTTTTTTCGACTAGCTAAAAACCAAAGAAAGTTTTTTTTCTTAAAAACTCACTTGAATCGGAATTTACTATGAGGGGATATTTGCTCAGCGTAAACGCCACAAGTTGAATGAAACTGTTGGATCGTGTCCGAAAGCCTGAAAAATGACCGCTTGCTTTCGAATTATCAAAATGAAGTTATACTTGATTAAGTTGGAAAGACGGTTTTCAATAGTTTTTTGTTGAGCTATTCCGCTTTTGTTGGTCTTCAAACTGGCTTCAACCAGCTGCGAGAGAGAAATGATTGAGCTCTAAAATTGGACTGTTTATAACCAGTATTCTGATTTTTTTCACCTTGCTCACTAATTGCTGATCGCCGTTTCCTGCCGCATCTTCTGAGATTTCATTAACCCGGGCTGGACGAGTTGGACAAGGCTTGGCGCTTTCTGTCCGAGTATTCGACTCCAGGAGGGACAGTCTCTTGATGGATCGGCCTTCCAGAACTCCTCCATGTCGACCTGGAAGAAAACTGTATTTTGAGTTCAGCCAAAAGGTGGGTTTTAGTTTTGCGGCTCATGAATTAATCCAAAATTGTAACGCATAAATATTTTGGTAAATTGAACGAAAGCTCCAGTTTTCACATTTTTCAAGTTTTTGGAAAAAGGCTTTGAAAAAAAAAATAAGACAGAAGCACTGGAAAAACATGTTCTTAATTTAATAATATCTCTCATTGGAAACGAAATAATTATGCACTTTGAAACTTTTTAGAATCTCAATATGTTTATTCTAAAAATTCCCGCCAATATCAAGAAAAAAATTTTTGGTTTAACGATAATTTGTCTGCCTAATTTATACGTCATATGGAAATTTAAGAATTCTTTTTGCCTTTCTTATCCCGTTACATTACAGCTTGAATCTCAAACGAATGTGTTCCTTTATTCAAAAAAAAAAGCACTGAGCGTATCAGTTCTCAGATTTCCGACAAAGTATCGGTTATATCAAATAACCTCAGCTCATTAGGAGTTTCCACCACATTGCCCCTACTTGCAGAGAATAAATCATTCCGTGAATCTCCGAATGTGGGATATAAGTCTAACAAAAAAATGCGTGGGACTTGATTTCAATTACCTTCCGGAATTTTCGCGGCGGGAGATCCCATATGCTCAAACTTGCTGGTTATATCGCGCAGAGATTGAGTTCTGCTCATTCCTGTCGAATCCTCTAATCTGAGCTCCTTACCATGTGCCGCGACGGTTTCCTTGGCCTGAAAAGTCCGCGAATACCTAGGATAATCATTTTCTCAACTTGCCTTGAATCTTTGAAGTGTGCTGAAATGTCTTGCCGGCTGTTCACGGAATTCGACAATTTTTGGGTCCAGTTTGGACTCGTCTTGAGAATTGTGATTGGATGAGTTTAACGACGGTGGGGGAGGACTGATGGAAGCGTCAACATTTTCACCAATTGTGGAGCTCGAATTTTGGCACTGTAGAGAGAAAGGACGATGGTGTTGAAGGGGAAACACCTGAAAAGCAATCAAATTGGAAAAAAGATTGAGGTAAAATCTTGATTCATCGAATAAGTTTAATTTTTCAAATGAAAGTTCCATTTTCTTTGCGAATAAAAAGTTTTCTCGAACTCTTTCGTAGAATTAAAAAAGTCAAGATTTACTGCAATTTTTTACAAGTTCCGTTAAAAATTTTCCAAAAAAATTTAATTTTAAAAAAATAAAAATTAAACCTTTTGAGTAACCAGCTGTCGGACTCTCGCTTTTTCTGGTGGATCTCTTGGTGAAACGTTTGGCGACGTGGGAGTGGTTGCGAACGGCGGCGAGGCACTGTCTGACAATCGATCTGGTTCTTCTCTGAAGAATCCGAAAAATTGATGGCATGCCAACTTTAAATTCACTTCTGCTCAAAATCTTTCTCCACGTGACGAAGGCTTCGAATTCGTGCTTTCAACTCCCCTTCCACACTAGTGATAGGTTCATTCTAAAACTCGAGATTTGATAGCGCTGAGGAGGAGATTTGTTCACTTTGGCAACTTCGATTTTCCGTGTAACAGCGCGTTTTGTTTTCCAGCCCGTTTCGGCCGACTCAGTCTGACAACCTCCATCGACCTGGAAGTATAGGGTAAGAAAAAAGTTAGAAAGGTCTGCGAAACCTTCTCGTTCTGAGAGCTAATGGATTGCTGCGATTCTGAAGCTTGGAGATTTTGTTTTCGAGAAGCACTTGAGAAAAATCGGACTGGCGGAACTGGCGCGGGCGATGGACTGAAAAAAAAATCAAAAGGGAATGAGATTTTCTTTATTTTCAAATGGAATCATATTTCTGATTTTTACTCCCATCTCTCGGTTGGATGAAAGAACGAAATGCTTGAAAAACTTTCGGCTGAAAATTCGAGAGTCCAAAACACCCGCTTTCCGAATTTTGACAAATACCTGACAGACGCTGAAGTATTCGACCTTTCGACCAACTGATTATTTGCTAAATCTGTGGTACTGGCAGACATCATTTTCTGGTTGAAAAGACGTTTCCCAGCACTGATAACCGCGGATTGTGGCTCTGTCTTGCTCGTAGAATCTGCAAACTTTTTGAAGTCTTAAAAATTTTCGATAGTCATACCGTCAGCAGTGTCAGAGTCTACCGACTCATGTTCGTTCAAGTCGTTTTGTTTCTTCAGTTTCGATCGAATTTGCTGGAAAATTTTAATACATATAGGTCAAATGGAGAGGAAAACCTGCAAAAACGCGTTTCCGCTAGATCTTTGGCCTTGCAGAGGTTCGGGAAGAGGAATCGCGTCAAGAGAGTCATCAGAGACTGTTCGACTCATAGAAGAACTTCCTGCGCCTTCAGTGTCGGCGTCTGTACTTTCTGAATTCGAGATTGCAATTAAAACAACAACTACATTCGATTTTTGAGACCAGTAAAAATTAAACTGTGGTAACCTCTCCAGCCGCTCGCCTGAACTTTTCGGATCGAATCCAAATACGCGTCAATCCTTGCCCCTTTTGGCATGGTACCACCAAATCGGCTCACAGCTTTACGAACATTTTTCTCGGCAAGCGGCGTGATATTGACTTCTTCTGAAAAAAAAATATGTTTTCTAACTTTTTTCTTCTAAAAAACCTGAGCCGTTGCTTTCAACTTTGTCTTCAACTTTCTCACGACCTTGACTTTTTTCCATTGTTTCATTTTTTTCAGGCCTCTCCAGTGTGGCTTGTTGAACATTTGAGTGGAGTAATGTCTTGAGCAGTTTAGGCTTGGCACTCTAAGAAAGAAAAAATGGGGTGAAAATGGAAAAAGAAAACCTGAGGAGGAGTTGGTAGAGGAAGGTTTCGTTGATGTTGCCGAGGAGAAAGTGTTCCAGAATCTCGAAATGACGACATCTAAATGGCTCTAATCTGAATCAAGAAAATAAACAGGAACCTACTGTAATTTCGCAATTGGAAGACATTGATTCTGTTGTGGACCTCAAAAGCGCACTAGATAAAGAATCTGACGTTAGTCCAAATGATCTGAACGATAAAATGAGCAAAATTAAAAGCTTTTGTTCTTAAAAATACCTTTTCTCTCTATCATTACTGATGTTACGAAGACCCGCTGACGTTGGTTCAAATGTATCTTTACCGATAGATCGGCGATGAGATCGAGTTTTTTGGAGCTGTCGACTGACCTAAATATTTGGGAGTTAACCCGGAAATGATCAGAAAAACACACCTCTTCATCGACAGAAGTGTTGGGGAATAAAGACTCTAAACTCGCATGGATGTCTCGGAAGCGAGGTCGATCCGATGGCGACCAATTCCAACTAAAACTTTTTGATTCGAGAGAAAAAATAGGAACTGTGTTCGATTATGTCAAGTTTTCATCTTATTCATGAGAACTCACCATTGCAACATGAGCCGATAAACAGAGGAAGGACAGCCGGGAGGAGCATCCATCCGGAATCCCTTTTCCAGAAGTGCATAGACGTTTGAGAGCTCAACCCCAGGATAAGGAGCCATACCGTAAGTGGCTATTTCCCAAAGTAGTACACCGAACGCCCATACCTGAAAAAATCAATGAAAAGTGATCAATGGAGCCTATGCAAACATCGCTTTTCGAGCTGAACGTGTTGAAAGCTAATCCTTCGGGAGCTGTCCATTTGATTGGGAATTTTGCCCCGGCGTGAGCTGTATAGGTATCTTCCCGCATGAACCTGATTTTGTTTTTTTTTTTCAAACTGGATTTGAGCTCACCTAGCCAGACCAAAATCAGCTACCTTCACGATGTTGTCTGTCCCGACTAGACAGTTTCTCGCAGCAAGGTCCCTATTATATCAATTAGAAAATTTTAGAAAAAAAAAATGAAAACCGATGAATAAAGTGTCGCGATTCCAAATAAGCCATTGCGGAAGCGATTTGCGTTGCCATGTTCATTAGAACAACTGGCGGCAGCAAACTTTTATCAGTTCTTCTAAAAAAATATTTTTTTGTTTTATTTCGGATTATCTCTCAACCTCAAGTATTCCAACAAATTCCCTTTGCACATAAACTCCGTGATTATGAAAAAAAGGCGCTTCACGAGTACATACTCCCAATAATTGGACAAGGTTCCTAGAAAAAAATATATAATAAAGAAACGTAAGATCAACTCACATGTGGCTCAAGTCTTTCATGATGGATGCTTCTGCAAGAAAAAAATCGTGCAAGGGCATTGAATCCTCCTAAAAAATGTTTTTTGAACTTGTTTTCATTGAGAAATTCCATCACGAAAACATTAAAAATGATAAAAAAAAAGCCGAAATTCATTTAGAATATTAACAATTGCTCGACTAGTCTGATTTGCTTCGAAATCGGTTTTTCCCTCACTTTAAGAGCTTTGACGGCAATAGTTCGATCATGGCGTCGCCAAAATCCCTCATAAACGTCGCCGTATTGACCGCCGCCTGAAAAACCAAGCAGATGGGTGCATCCGTTCCCTGACAATTCAAACGAGATTTAATTACCTAATTTGTTATGCATAACGATTTCGTTGCGGTCGATCTCCCATTCATCAGGCTGCGTGGGCGAAAGCGAAAACACGCCTCGAGTACGCTCTTTCTTGGACGCCGGGTACATCAAAGAGCCTGGTAAATCATTTATTCCTCCCTTTTCACTTGAAAGTTGTGTTTCTTTTGAAGAGTTCTTGCCTTTAACATTTTTATGATGATGAATGAGAAAGAAGATTTTCTAGAATTGAAATGATTGACTGGAAATGATGTCGCGTTTCTCACTAGTAAGATTATTTTTGAAACCGCAGTCTCATTTTTTATCGGATTGTCATTTTTTTTAAATCTCCTATTGTTCAAGCTTAACCTCACTTTCCAGAAAAAAATAAATGAAGACAGTTTCAGAACAAAAAAACAAATAATTTTTTTGAAGGAATTTAGTGAAAAAAATAAAAACGCCGTAACTCACAAATCAGACCATCTGCGTGTAAGCTGTGATGATGAATTAGTTCTGCCAAGTTTTTGAACTTGGCTTCCTGCGTTATGAAAAACTGAAAGAGCAAAGTTTATATCAAAAGAAGAGAAAACATTTATTTTCAAACCCGCTCATTGGCGTCGAAATTTATACGGTAGTGGTAAACCCGTCCATCGTGTCGTACAGAAATTGAAAACTGTCCAATACTCGTTTCGCTCTCGCGCACCAGGAATGACCCGTTGATTCCGGAGCCGAGAATGTACTCAGACTCGCTTCGTGACACTTTACCGTGATACCTGAAAATTTTAATGCCTGTCAAGATTTTTTTCAGTCCTAATTTGAAGGAAAAATGCTATAAAAACAGCTTTTTTTCTCGAAAAAATATTTCTGATTAAAGAAAATGAGTAGGATTTATAGTTATTTCAAGCCCGCCTTTCTAATACCGTTTCTCGAATTTCCAACTCGAACTCCTGCAACTAACCATTGATACTTGTCCATCGAGTTGAGCGGAGCAACGTAGCTGCTGGGAACCCATCCGATCTGGCCGACTCGTTTTTGACTGCTGGCGTCGACGCGCCGTGTCGCTTGCAGCCGCGCCTCGCACCATTCGCGCGTCTTGTTGTACCCGAGCACTTTCACCTAAAAAAAAAGTCATACAAATCCGAAAAAGCAGATGCTTTTCTCCTTACAGACTGTGGAAATCTTCGCTATCGGAAAAAGTCACAGAAATGTTTATTGAACTTTTTTCAGAAAGTTGCTCATTTGGATCCTCATTCTAGTGGCATCTTCTGGTATTGGAATAATGAAAAAAAATTGAAAAACACATTTTTCGCTTAATTTTTCTGCCTGTTTGCCAAAAGTTATATTATTGCTCTGAAAGCGGTGAGCAATCATTTTAAGGTTTGTTCCAAGAGTTTCGAGCCTTTGAATATTTTTTCCACATATTACAATCGTGAAAAACAGCTTACTGTTTCGAACAAGAAAATAATTGAGATACGTAAATGACAAAATTGAGACCTAATCCTCCATTTGCAACTGGGTGTTAATATAACTACAAATACTCCTACACCTTTTATTTTCTTAAATTATTTTGACAATAGTTTGAAGACCTTTGTTAGCAGATCCTCAAGCTAGTTGTGAATAAACTATGTGCAAAACTCAGGCGTATCTCTGAGAACTAGGAGTAAACTACCAGAAAAAGTTTGTTGTAACACTGGACGTGCTGAAATGACCATTTCTCATCAATCTCCCAAGCAGCGGTGAATTATTGCCGAATGAACGTTTGTTTATGACATGTTCAGTAGTTAGCCGCAGGAAAATAGCTTAGCAAACTTTTTTTTAAAAGAAAATCCTACACTTCAACTATCACAAAGCTCAGTGAGATCAGGAACAAATACTTAACAGACTTTACGATAAAGTTTGGATCCAGTCTCAAAACTGTTCTGATGAATTTGATGAAAGCTTTCTGTTCAAAAAGCCGCAAAAAGAAATGGACAAACATGGTCGCCTTTGCGAAGTGACAGCTGCTCATCGCCGACGCCGTGGAAATCGTAGAGGCAGATGAAAATGGGCGTCGCAGAAGTAGATGACGTCAATGGATGCATCTCATCGGCCAGCATGACCGACGACGTCGAGCTGCATCCCACCAGATCCTCTCTGAATTCGGAAGGAAAGTCAAAAGAGCCCTTGATTCACATTAAGAGTTATAAAATAAGTTATCAATTACAAAACTTTTGTTTTTTAAATTTCTTATTAATCATTTGAGAAAAGGATCAAGACGAAACGAAACGAATACAATTCCAAGATTAAAAGGCCAAAAGATTTTACTCAAAGCTTCAGAAATTTCATATATTGATATTTGAAATGGACTCCCTCTAAAATACAAACCACATTCAAAAGTTGATCAATTGTGTATTGAACTAGAAAGATGGAATAAATATCTCGAAAATATTCATTTAGATGACCTCGTCTATCATCGAGAGGATGACAAAAAAAAGTTACTGCAAGACTTCTCTCCGAACTCCGCAAGGTCTTACAAGTTATATATCCTTAACAATAAGGAGTCATACAACCCACACTGAATCCAGCGTAGAATTGAGCAGAGAAATGCTTTCGGCGAGCTTCTGCTGTAGAAAATGCATGGGCCAAACGACCGAAGGTAGGCTTCGGGCGCTGTGAATCGGCGGCGCGGAACACAATTCAGCGATGCTCAGAAATGATTGCGTTGCCGATTTTTTTGACTTTTTTTGCAGAACTTGCTGACAATAATCGCCAACAGGTCGAACCATTCTCTTTTGGTGACAAAAGTAAACAAAATATTAATAGGTAGATGATTAGCGGTGACAGCTGCAAATGCTCAAACAGCTATCCGCCTTTCTGCTCGCTGGGGCGTTTTCAAACACCACTTTCGTGGTGGAAGAGTTTTAACGCCGTGCGGCTGCCAGTGTGAGAATGAGTGATGGCTATATGCATCTTGATCGGAGCACCGGAAGAATCAAACGGATAAAATGATGATTTGTGGAGTATTGGAAGAACTAGCCAACAATGAATTCGACGAGAAAAATTTTCAGAATCTCTTAAAATTCTACAGCACACTGATTTATAAAAAAAGAAAAATTTTCAAGCCTTAAGTCCTTGAATGCTGTTATGACATTTCAAAGATAAAAAATCAAAGATTTGTTTCTAATCATCAATTTAAAAACAACGATGACGTGAATTTTTCTTTTATGAGAAATTTCAGAGAACAGTTGCAAAAGTATACTATTTTTATTCATTTTCCATGAAAATAAATCCGAATTCAAGTGAAAATGAATGCGGAGCTAAAACTTTTTTTTTGTAGGGAAAACCCTTTCTTGCAATATCGAAAAATAACTTGAGACCGTTTGCTGAGAACGAAGCCGAAAATCGAAAGCGCAAAAGCCGATTAAATCGATTAGAGCGAGGAACGATTTGGTGCAAAAACAGCGGCGCTCCTGTTTGGATGACCGCCGACTTCCCTCCGACAGATATCGGCGTCAAATCGCCCCTTTCATTCCTAATATTTTGACGCGCAAGTCCAGCGGTCTGCGTTCATTTCACCGTGCGGACCTCTTACCATTAAAAAAAATGAGACATGTGAGGGGTTTATGAACTTACTTATAACCAGGGTTGTGCGAGATCTCTTCTCAAAATTTTTCGAGATTTCTCGTCTCGTGCTCGATGAGAAATTCACTCGTCTCAAATTACCGAGACAGATTTTGAAACTGTCTCGTCACAAAAAATCGAGACTTATTGAACGAGATATTTTGAGATATAAGCAGCAGTAGTTTGAAGAATGAATAGGTGTGAAAAAAACTCTTTGTTATTTTTTGTCTTTTCATTGGATATACAGCACTGAAATAAATTTTCTACATTTTATAATACTTTCTAGCTCTCCTGCTCACTTTCTAAAAACTGTTTCGAGAACTTTTTGAAAAATAATAATTTTTTTAAAAAAATTTCCAAGTAAAAAAATTTGGTAATAGGAATTTTAATGCGTTCGAACTGTTATAACATGAGGCAGTGGAAAGAAAAAAAGGGAAACAGACAGAAAAAAATATTGGATTTATAAATTTTTAATTAGTTAAAAAAAGGTTAAAGATAGAAGGGACACCCCTCGCGTGCCCACTTTTGGCAACATAAACACGCGCTGTCGGTGCCTGAGTTTTTTTTTGGCAAATTCAAAATTGAGTCGTTTTTTGTTCAAAATGGAGCTAGGAAATAGGCAAAAATGGTATTCCGTGAGCGCTCAGAAACAATGGGTCATCGTTTTTCACTGTTTTAGTCGGAAAACTTCTGAAAAATTTCTCGCTCGATCTCGTCTTGATTTTTCAAGAAGGATCTTAGAAAATGTCTCGTTCAAAAAAAGACTATTGGAAACTTGGCTAGTTAAGACGAAAATTTGCGAATCTCTTTTTCTGTTACTTGTGTGAAGACCTTCATTGATATTGCGTCTCAAGGCTGCATCTGAAAACCTAAATCTGGCTTCTTCTTTTTATCTTCAAATAAATTGGAGACTGAAATTTGATTTCACAGATCGATGTTCGTACAATTGAACGACTTAATAGAAGATTCTGAGCTTCTTTTTTTTTTTTTCACTAAAAAAACTTTCGGTATTTTTTTCGCTCCTTAAAACATAGAGCATTTTTCATGTGTAATAAAAAATATTACCAACAGCTGACTGGCAAAAATAATTCCGAGAATCTAAAAAAAAATGTCTGCTCTTTATTGAGCACTTATTTTGTGCTCTCTGAAAAATTTATTTTTTTTGTTGGTCAGCTTCAAAGCATCTCACTCCAAATGAACCGTATTAAAAAGTAATAGTAAAATTGTGTCTCTAAAAAAAGAGAAAAATCTTTGGGTAATTTTGATAAAAAAATAAAAATCTTCAGAAGCTGTTATTGAAGCAAGAGAAAGGTAGATTCATCATAGTATAAGACAGGAGTATCTGATTAAAAAAAGATAAAATGCCCTAGACGGATAGGAACTTTACCCAAGAAATTCTGAAAAACTAAATAAACTATTATTATTAAAACTGTTCCAATGTTTTCCGTCTTTTTATTGATTGCTTCTGTCGCCCAAACAGTTGAAAGAAGATTGATTGACGAGGCTTGGCCTATTTGTCGTCCATATGCGGAGGTCGCGGATCAACCCCTCTTTTTGTTTCTGTGTGTGAGTGTGTGTATGTGTGTGTATGTGTGAGGCTAGCCTGTTCCTCTCTTTTCCATCCATCTTTCTCTGTTTTGCGGACTTCTATTGTTTGTCGAGTTGCTGTCTTTCGATACGGAGGATCGTTCTACAGCTCAATTGCAGAACTTTGAAACTTACTTACTTAAAAATTGTGACATAAATTTCTTCTCTTAAAAGTTGAAAAACAGAGAAGTCCTACTGTGGGTCGAATACGAATAAAAATCATTCACAGAATTTTGTTGTAGTTCAAAAATAGTAGTTCAGTAAACTCAAGTTGAAATATACAAGGACAGAAGTCTCTTAAAAGCAGTAAAAGAACTAATTGTATAAAAAAAAAACCAATAAAGTTAAATTTTCCTCTGTGGCTCAGAACGTAAAAAAATATACGGAGGAATAACCTCCTTTTTAACATTTTTATGAGTATTTGAAGGCTTTCATTGACCTTCATTTCCAGCCTGTGATGAATGGATCAAAAAATAATTTGCTCGAAGATGAAGTTTTTGGAGCAAAATATAAGATGATGAAACTCCGAAGATGAATATCTTTTAGGGTAAAAATTGGAAAAAAAAACGAACTCTCGAAAAAAAAATGAAAGTAAAACAACTCCTCACCGGCTGTGGCGGAAGAAAGTGGATTCTGGCTGGTATACCCGAAACGTGTCTACCGAAGAGGGCCGCCGCGTCATCTAAACGTCAATGGCTTTTTTCTCTTCTTCTTTCTCTATTCATGATAATATCCATGAGAAGCCAATAAAATCTCAAGTGCGGTAGATGAATGTTACCTCGGTGTCGTTTTTAGTCGGTAGAGCAATTCCGGTGACGGCCCATTCGGTCGTGTCAGACCACTTGTCGCCGCTGGTGTCTGCAAATTTTAAATCTTCCAAGTAAAGTTAAACAAATACTTGTAAAATTCATCGAAGATTCGAAAAAAATTGTTCTGTAAAAGCTGTTCGAAGTGATTTTTGGGTTAGAAAAGTTAAAAAGCTATTTTAGAGTTGTTAGGTGGCGACTCAGAAAAAATATAGGAGAAGAAAAATTTTCAGTTTCCCTTTTACTCAACGAAGAAGGCAAAAATTTGCTTCATCTGAAGACAATTCGAAGTTTTATAGTTTTATGTTTTATGCTGTTTGATTATGGTAAAGATCACCAAACCATTTAAGGTCGCAAAAACTTTTCTGCTACAGTTGCAAATTTCATGCGAGTTTTTGTTAAGGGGTCAATTAAAATTCATTTTTTCCACTAAACTTCATGTATTATTAGATTTTCTTGGACTTGAATCCATGTCAGTCAGGAACAATTGGCAACGTTTTGCGCAAAGTGTGAACGACAAGGAGAAGCTGGTTTTGTGCATGGGATGAAAGAGAAAACAAAAAAGTTGTCCCGAGGCTATTTCACGATCCCGAGTCGCGGTGAAATTCTATTGTTTGAAAAGACTGAAAAAGGAGAACGTTTGCATTTCTATAGTAAGTCTTTAAAAAAATTAGGTTTTCCTCAATTGAACAATAAAATGAAGGATGGAAAAGAAGGTTCAATCATTTAAAAAAGCAAAAAAAATGAGAATTTGAGGAAATAAGTAGCGGGAATGTTGTCTCCGCGCTCGTCTGACGCTGTTGAGAGGTCGGGGGAAAACAGAAAAAGCCCGACAGAAACAGTAAGTTACGCTAGCACTCGAGCTGAGGTGTCCTCAACGCCCAACCGTGGCACCGATAACCAAGTTTTAAAACACGCAACTCTAATATTAGCACGACCCGCGCTTTTCCATCAGTACCGGTTTTCGAGGTCGCAGATTCGAGAGCAAGAACAATTTTACAAAGAACACTAAGAATCATACACCGTTTATCAATTTTGTGATGCATAATTGTACAAATCAAGCATCTTTGGCCTACGATGTGCTTTGAAATATTTTCTTTTCGATATTTTGTCGCGTCATTTGCGTACAATCAAAAAATGGTAGAATGAAAATAAGAATGGTCCGAAAAAGAAATTTGATAAGAAATTGATCGAAAGGAGATATTACAGAAGCATAAAAAGTTTTTTGTAAACCTTTCACAAACCCAGAAATTCTTTCAGATTAAGACATATAATCGAAAAGTAAAAAAAAGTCAAAAAAAAATTTAATTATTTTTGGCTGCATCTCATTCACGATTGTTTTTTTCATTCAGTTTTGAACTTTTTTTCACAATTGATTTTTTTCTTGTTGAACATTTTTTTGCTAAATAAATTGAAGAGCTTTTCGGACAAATTTAATTGGTGGGGGTCTTTTCCAACTAAATACGAGAAGCTGAGAAGAATGTTCAAACTCTCGAACAAAAAATTATTTCTTGGGTTTATAAACAGCAAAGCGCGAAATTTTTGACAGGAAAAGATTGAAAACATTCATTATGTAGACTCAGAAATCTGGTTGGAATCGTAATTTTCCGTCATTTTTGTCGGACTTTTCTGAACCACCCCGAGGGCTCTTGTAATTACCAGGCGGCCGTCATCTCCCAGCGTGGGGTCCGCCGTCGCCGTTTCGCTCGTTAATTCAAAGCTAGGAGCGTGACTCATTTTCAGCTTCATCGTAGGCTCCGCTAAGGAAAAAAAATCGATGGAGCGAGAAGATGAGTAGAAAATAGTGGTGTTTCGAAAGATTGAAGAGAAAACCACCGTCTTGATGATTTCCGAAAGCGTGTTTTCAAAAAACGTGATAGAAACGGAGAAAACATCAATTTTTCACTAAATTGTAGTACTTGACATTTACAAAAACAATTTCTGAGTTTTTCTCATTTCAAAGATTTTTGCCAGAATTCGGTCTAAACGATTTCAAGTATTTTTGAGCAAGTACAACTACAAATATTTCAGTAATGCTTGGAAAGCTACAAAAAAATTAGAATCATGGAATATTCAAACAAAGGGTAGTTTCAAAAAAGCAATGGGGCTTCTCAAATTTCAAACTTCATAGGGCGGCCTTTCGTTGGCTGGCTAAGGTAAATGAGCAAATGGTGTAAAGTTTCGCTTCGTTAAGTGCAGTTGAATGATTTCGATTGGGATAGAAAAATGCTTATCGGGCTGTTCGCCTGAATCAACATTCAGGGAGGTGAAAATGTCGTGAATTGTATTGATAAGGATGCTCACTACGCCTAACGGACATTTAACCATACAACGGAAGTTTAAAAACTGGGTTATCGTGAGAATTTTAAATTTTGAAAGAAAAGAAGGCGAACAAATGTCAATACAAATTGGGAAAGATGGCATTTATAGCTAGACAATGTCAAAACTGCGCGCTCACCGTACTCATAAATTAATTTTAAAACTTAGAAAAGAAAAAAATTCAACTTGTTATGGAAACAAAAAAATTTAAGTCTCAATTCGCGTTCCGAAGCGTTTTTTTCAATGGTCACCACTCGAACGAACACAATTGCTACTCTCTGTGTTGAAAAATTTTATTTCCTGCCGGGCTTCAAAGCTTTTTTTCTATTTTTTTCCCTTTCAAGCAGATGTAAAGCAGTTTTTCATCACAAAAATAATCTGGAGCGGAAACTTTTCTGAAAAATTTTCAGAATTATTTTTTTCAGTTAGAAGTGTGAAATGGACGGAGAATTATTTTTAAACCACAGAGAAAAACAGAGCAAAAACAGAAAAAAAAGTTGTCAGACAGCTTTTCAAGACTGAAAACACATGCAAACTTTATGCACAAATAATTTTGCTAATTTTTGCTAGCCCTTCGTGAAGCTTCAAAAGATTTTATTTGCATGAAAAAAATATCCTTTGACTACAACCTAAATTTCGATATTTGTCACTCAAGGCTTTATGAGACATTCCTAGCAAAAAGTGACCATTGAATAGATGAAAAAAAAATAGAGAAGGGCGTGGTTTCGATGTCGATATTTTCATGAGTCTCAAGTTCTCAACACTTTGAAGCTGTTGAAAAGTAAATATTTGAAAAACCTTCAAAAATATAGACATATTAGAACTTCGAAAAAAAATGATGAACAACTGGACTGAGCTTCTAGGAGCTCAAAACGCAATAAATAGCTTTTATGAGTCAATAATTCTGCTAAGTATTGCTAGAATTCTCGAAAAAGATTAAAAAATCGTACTGAAAAGAAGGAATTCTTACCCAATCTAAGAGAGAAAACGAGACTTTATGAGTCATTGATAGCAAAAATGACCACTGAAAAGAATTTGAATTTAGCGTATTTTTGGCTTAAATCTGTCACGTTTTTTTTCTCTGATGGTCTGGTCAAAAAAAAACAGACCATCAAAGACTTTAATTTTTTTTGAGAATATGTGCAAGATGAGAATAGAAAAGGATGAGGACAAACGGTACGAATAGCCATTTGAGTTGAGACACACGCTTGACCCCACCCTGCGTGCCTGACCGTCAATTCTGCGGTTTCGGAGGCTCCTCTCTTGTCCGGCCACCCCTTTCCTCGGCCGCGGCTAGTTTTATTCTTCGGGATTTCAGCCATCCATATATCCCAGGCACCACCATTATGAAATTGGGTACACGCGGTCGATTGAATGAGAGCGCTCTTTTTGTGTAAACTGCGCTGCTTAACAATACAACACCGTTTTCAAAATTAGGAGGTCTTTTTTTCGAATTTTCAAGCTTTCGAGCTTTGAAGAACAGGTTGAGAAACAAAAAAGGAAAATGAGAAAATTTCAAAGAAAAAACCATTTTGAGATTACTGTATCCCATTGACGGCCTACTTTTAATAAAACGCATGATTAACGTAGCCTTGTGCAAAGGAAATATTTGACCGAAGAGTTTAGCATCTCAGAAAATCTACAGAAATGTAATTTTAACAGTGATCGAAAAAACGAGGCGGCACGAAGAAACCCGAGTTTTCGAAGGAGGAAATTAGTAAAAACAACTTTTTAGATGGTATTAGAATATTTTTAGTCTTGACCAAAAACTAGAAAAAAATTTCTATTCCAACTTTGAAATAATATTTTTTTCTCAAAAAAATTCCATTGGTTTTTTTAAAACATTCCACTCTGCACAAACAGTGAAAAATAAAATGGAGAAGCTCAGAAAAAGCGTCACGAAGAAGGATCTCTTTTGATAAAGTATTCCATAATAATACTCACATGAAGCCATCCCATTTCCAATCAAGAAGAAAAATAAAAGCAATCAGAAGAGGCTTCAATCGATAGGAGCATGAACAAACAGAAAAATGCAGTTGAGGTCCTGTGAAACAAAGAAAAAATATCACTTATTTCCAACTTCTCCGTATGATATTCAAAAATTTTTTTCTGTAAAAAAATATTGCCATGAATTTTTTTCAATAATGCAAAAATTTTAATGAATTGAAAAAGATTTGATTATTAAAATACAAAAAAACAAAGGGAGAGCTTTTTAGAGAAAAATTTGAAAAAGGTTGATGAACGTTCCTGGAGACGCAAATCAAAATACATAAGATTAATATGTATTTTCCCATGAACCTTCTGTCCGTAAAAGCTAGGGCGGAGCTAAGAAAGAAAAAAAAAACCAACCAAAACTATAAGATTTAGAAGCATTCGCCTTCTCGGTGCTTTGCGTGTGACCCATAGTACTGTCGATATTATTCAATTTCAAAACTGAAAATTTTGTTTTAATCAAATGCATATAACTTTTGGAGTTCAAAAAAATTTAACTCGGAATTTTTTTCCTTTCACATCTTCCGTAGAATAGAGTTTCAAAATGGCATGTACTCCACGTTTCGTATGAATTTCAAAGAATGCTGTTTTAAAAAATTGTTGTGAGTTGAATTAGATTTGATCAAATTCAAATGTTATTTTTAAATAATAGTACGAAGCTCTGGAAAAAAGACAAACCTTTCTAGAATCTACTGAAACCGGTACTCTTTTCACATTTGATTCGAAACCCTCTTTTCAGTCGTGTTACTCAGAAATCTGAAAGTTTGAAAAAAAAATTAAGTTTTTTTTTCAACAATAAATATAACGAAACGCTTCTTAGAAAAGGATGAAAACTTATACAGAAAGCTTGCAAAAACAATGAAATACAAGTCTCATTCAAATAGAAATGTTGTTGAAGTCAAGAATTTGAAAGACAAGGAGCTGAAGAATGCGAACGCTGACCACTTGAAAATAAACAGAGTGGCCTCCCCAAAATCGTTCGTTCTCAATGGCGCGCACTTGACGCAGCAGCAGCGTTCCTTTCCCTTTTCACACCTTGTCTTTCGTTATTCTCTTTTTTTTCTTTTGTAAGGTGACTCTTCTTGTTGTATATAGTCTGTTTGCAACTTTTTTGCGACGTTTTGAAGAGCACAATTCGTTTAAAAAAGCTTTATGACCTGAAACGAAAAAAAACGTACATACAGATTATTTTTGAATGTTTTTCAACGCCATGACTGCAAGACTTTTTTATCTCTTTTTCAATGTTTTATTTAGAACTGGTAAAAATGTCATTGACAATTTTGCCAGTTCTAAACAGAGTCACCAAAATTGCAAATTCGTATTGCGACATTTTCAATATTTTTTCGATTTGAACGTGCCGTGTGTGTAACAGAAAAAACTCAAAAATTACAGGTCAATATTTTATTCCTTTCACATAGACAATTTTGAATGCTTATTAAACAGATACCAGTTGTTTTACATATGCAAATCAATGAACGATAATAAAAACCGAACGAACTAGTGAAAAAAACTTTGTACAAGATTTGCCACCGCATTTATCAAATAAAGATAAGAATCCAGACATTTTCTGCAAAGAAAAAGTATCTAACTATATACAGAAACAGGTTCCTTGTAGTGAGTGTCATTCACTGGATAACAAGGGGATAGGAAAGGCCGGATGGCGGATTCGTTTTTCTCGATGCTAGCCGCGTTCGCGAGCTCTTGCTGCTTCCGTATCTTCTCGCGCTCGAGTGCTCTGAAATTCGCATTTGAAAAAAAAAACAGCTTACTGTCGGTATTGTACTAAAAATAAAACCAAATTCAACGCAGTCCATGATCCATGATTTTGTCGGATTTTAGTTTTGGTTATTGATTTTTTTTTCACTTTTTTTGTTTTCGTCTCTCAAAAAGGTGGACTGACTTGTTCGAAACATTCAACTTCTCTGAACATTGCAGATCAAAAAAACTGTAGAAAGTACTCCTAGAAGAGAGTCCTCGAAAAAGAAAATAAATAGCGGTTATTCCAAGGAGAATAAATTTTCAAGCATTTTCCGTTTATTTCTTACGAGATATTCCTCACCAGGGAATTTTTTTTACCCTCCGTTCGAACTTTCGATAAAACTTCGCTGATTTTTATTTTAGAAGTGTAAATTCCGCTTGCAGAACAAAAAATTTTTTCGCATTCCGTTTTTGAGTTAGGAAACTTCAAAACCTGGGAATAGCGCTTTTTTGTCATAATTCTTTAATTTGCGGACTTTGAAACTTCAAATTTTATGAAAAAAAAGGATCTGTTGCGAGAAATTTTTTTGTTCTGCAATCAGGAGGTCCTTAAGTGCACTTGAAAAAAGGTTTTATCAAAAAATCAAATGGGGGTTGAAAACTTTCTCTATGCAATGCCCTATCGCGCTTCGCTCTTAATTCTTCGTATGTTCGTGTTTCGATACTTAAATACTTAAAAGAACCTACCAACAGAAGTTCGGACCACATCTACAATGTTCACACCAGACACATCCCTTGTGAAAATGTTATAGCTAAATGCCGGGCATCCAAGTATCCAGAAAACCATTAGGGCTGGTTTTCAAAATAGCCATAACAGTCAAATTTCTGACCTCCTAATCTCATTTTTCATCGTCCGATCAGAAAAAAAACTAGCACAGGGGATGTCTTTTCTTTCAAGAATTTTTTCTCGGAAACTTAAAAACAAATTTCCGACTCACTTGTACCAAACGGTGCCGCCGTATTTGCTACAGGGAACATCGATAGCCTTGGCGATCATGCTTTGAACACGGCAGGCGAACTCGACATTTGTCTCAGTATCTGACCGAATTTGTTTTTCTGAAACTCACTTTGTCAGCCTCAGATTTTTTAAATGTGTTTGTGGATCTTAATATCTAACGTAGGTCTAACGTACCACCAAAATATGAAAGAATTACCAAGATACTGGATGTCATAAGATATCGCCCAACTGCACATCACACGAACAAGATAGTTGTGAAAATGTTCATCGTACCAAAATCCATCGCCAAAGTTGGCGTTCTGTCTGTAAAAAAGGAAAATGAATTCGGATGATCTGTCTTTTTTCTTCGATCAAATCATGGCTAATATTTTTGAAATGCTAAAAATTTCATGTTTTATTCCATAAAAGATCATGAAAGATATTCATCAAAGTCAATGTTCGAAATTAAAAGCGCACCTTTTTTTTTAATTTTTAGCTGTGAGGCACACATACCACACACTCTGATTTTTTTTGAACAATGTGTAGAACAAACCGAATAGCAATTGGATATATATTGACGCTGCCTTCAAAAATAGCTTTACGGAATTGCAGAACCTGGAACTTTTTTACTCTTCACTTTTAATCCAGAGTACAATTAACCTGAGAATTATTTGAGCAGTATCCTTCGGGGAACATGAGAACTGGTCCGTCTTTCTGAAGTCCAAGTGATCATTATATAAGTTGAGAAAGTCTAAACCAGAGCGATTCTCAATATTTCGGTGAGAAAAGATTGTCTGTCAGTGCTGCACTTTCTCTCGACCCAAATAGAAGGGCACAGCTTTTCCACGAGTCTTTCGATCAAACCTGAAAAACAAGCAAAATAAATATGTGATCAACTTCAAAACCGATAATTCCGACATGTTTCTGACCAGTCACTACGAAACCATATGAACTGCCATGAGGGGTCCCGGAAAACAGGATTTGAATGTCGTTTGGGGTCAAATGGTTCGACACGGCCACTCCTGAAATTTTTTAAATACTGAATGAATTTCAGGCTATTCGCTGTGCTCTAAGGAGCGTTTTCAAGTCGGAATATGCATTTTTTTTTTTCTGATGAATCAACTGGATACATGCGTGTAAACTTTGTTAAGTATGAAAAGCGCAAAAAACGATACTTTTACATTTCCTTGAGCCGCAAAGAAAAAATTGGGGAAAAAATGTTGTTTTATTGAGACCCTCATTAATAAATGTGTAAAGCCGGCATTTAAATTTTCATACCAACCCGGGCGACGAGGGCGATTTTCCTTATTGCGAAAATTTGCGATGACGCCCATTCCCGAGCAGAAAAGGCGACAATAAACAATCGCTACCCAGGTTTTCTCGAAATTGTTGAGCTTCTAAAAAAATTGGAATTAAAAAATCTAGAAAATATCATAAGTTTAACATACTTTGATTGAAGCAATGAAACCGGCTAATGCGACAAATGCGAAGGAAGTAAGAAGAAGACAAAAGCGAACAGGCAGAAGGAAAGAAATTCTGAAAAAAAAATCACTAAAGTTGCTCTCTTAAAGTAAAAACAGACCTGAAAAGCAGACATGTGTAGAAAAATACAATCTGAGCTGCTGTCCAGTTGGTCGCATGTCTGAATCCCATTAAAGTTTCTCTGGTCGTGGTGGCTGGATCAAACGCACTGGCAAAATCTCCCTAGAAAAATTTTTAATCAATCGTTAGAAGAATGAAGGTTTGATGAAGAAAAATTCATTGATTTCTGGCTTCAAGCCTTCGACAGAAAAAAAAATCGCAGAAAGAGGAATTTTAGGCGTTAATGCACCTTTTTTTGCCTTGAGGTCTCAGTGCCTCTCAAAGAAGTCTTTCCAATTTTGAAATCTTTCCAATTTTGTATCGACAGGCATTCCACTATATCACTGCCAGTAGTTTGCACATTTTTTAGATTAAGCCAAGGATAAAGTTTCTCTTTTTAACTCACATCAACAATTGCGTTCAGCCCTTCTTTGAAGGTTTCAAAGGGCAAAGAAAGTCCAGCGCCGTCTACGTTCGAGTGAACAGGAACCGCGCACATTGACGTCTGCGAAAAAGTTCAAATTCATAGACGACTCAACAAATTACCTGGTCGTTGTTGATATGATCGCAGAATTTTTTCGGAAGCCTTGTAGCAGGTTTGGGGAAATACGACTGAATCCGACCGATCAGACGGAGATACAGATGCGGCAGGTTGCCCCAGCTGAAAGAGCTTATTTAAAGCGGTTTTGGAATTCTTCGTGAGGATTTCTATGATTTATTGACAGTCAGCTTCAGAAAGTTCCATTAAAGTTTTTTTCACGACAGACCAGAACGCACATCTCAATGAGCTGTAAAAAAAAAAAAGTTTTGGTTTGTAGAAATTCCTTTTGCAAACCGAGACGTTTAATCTTGTTCTCTTCTGTTTTTAAAAGAAGAAAAACATTCCGGACAATGATGGGTACGATAAGAAAACTTGCAGAAAATCTACAAAAAAACGCCAATTCCTTTTCTATTCTCATCATTTTGCCAAATTCAATTTTTTTTTTGTTCTGCCATTCCATGGACAGTTTCTTGGAAAAATCTTGAATCAGAAAAATTTCAAACCTCATGCCGAACATGATGAGAGCAACAGTCCCGAGAAAAGCCCCAAATAAAATGCTCAAGTAGATAGAAAAGAACAGTAAAATCATCTGAAGACCGGTGAAGTGAAATTTCATAAAAAAAAAGACGGGAAATCAAGAAGAGAGTGACATATTGAAAAAAACAATAGCAAACAAAAAAATTGCTGAAATCACTCGTCACATGGCAGGTGATAAGATGAAAATTACATTTTTTTAGTTTTCTTTTGAAATTGAAAAAAACTGGAAAAAAACCAAAGATGGTGAAAGGTTCGAAATCAACAGGCTCCAGCTTTTTTTCAAGAAAGAAGTAATTGAAAAAGCGAGTCTTTGATTTTATCTTAAACATAGTATTAAGGCGGAAAAACAAAAAATAGCATTGATAACAGTACCTCGTTTTTTTTCAGGCGTAATGAAGATGAATGAAAAGAATCGAGAAAACTTCATGTGAAGAATTGAACGATAAAACTAAAACCAACAAGTCATTTTACTTCGCAATCTGGATTTTCCTGGAACTTTGCTAGAACACTTTTTGGCGTACCAAATAAAGGAATTTTGATTTGTACAACTTTTTAGTCCAGGGCTGCAAAAATGGTTAAAATCCCATTTCTGGGAAGTAGAATGCTATGCGCATTCTCAGAAATTTTTGGACCATAGAAATTTTTGTAGAATAGTTCAATCTGAAGGTAAGCTTTTTGAGAAGATTTGAACAAAGCGAATTTTCAGAAAAAGAAAAAAGAAAGCACGACCTTGTGTTGGGAGAGATCAGACGGATCTACTCGACCCGACAAGACGCCAATTGGTTGTTACAACGGCCTCAAAATATAAATCGAAAGAACAGTCTCAATGTCTGGCGGCCAGGCACTGCTGGTCCCGCCGTTATCACTGCGCCTCTCAAAACTATTAGATCCAGTCAAAAGTTAACGGCCCGAACGACCTGCGATAATAAGCAGCTTTTAGGTTTATGGGACTTTTTTCTAGTTTACGATAAGTACAACGCCTTTCACGAGGCCTTTCTTATCTTATTATCATTCCAAAAGCTTAAGAGTTCGATGTTCTACATGATAGCTTTTTGAAAACGCTTTTTTGTGTGTTCAAAGGCGCAGATCACATCCATATCACTACAGAATCTACTTCTCGTTCAAGATTCACATGACTTACCGATGTAACTCTTCAAATTAAATTTATTTCTAATCTTTTGAAAAATAAGTTTTTTTAAAAGTCTCAAAGTCACATGGGAACAAAAAAAAATATTCGAGACATTCTCTGAGTTCAGGTGTGGCAAATTAAAAAAAAATTAAAATTGTGTCTTGGGGAAACGGTTATGTAACAAGGATGAAACTCCAGATAAAATCTTCGAATTGGTTATTTCACCTTCACTATCTCAAGAAAAACAAGAATCGGCTGCTCCAGAAGAAAGTCTGTTGCAAAATAAGTTTATTTGAAAGACTCAAAGTCACATGTTCAACACGTGAACAAGACGGACCCCTGAATCACTCCCGAAAAATCAAACACAACTGTTTTCTAGCTTTCGCACTCTCACGAAAAAACAGTAAAACGGGGAAAATTTTCAAGCGGTGAAATAAATATGAAAAAAAAACTCAAAGCAGACCTCACTGCCGGAAATTTTTCACTCCTTGTCAAAACATTCCTTATCAAACGCTGCCCATGAGGGCTGATAAAAATTTTTTGCTACATTATATTTGATCAGGTTTTTTTATCATTGATTTAAAAAAACAAAAAAATTGAGACGAATATTAATTATTAAATCTAAAAAAATCAGATATCGACATCATTCGAGAAGGTATGAATGCAAAAACAGATTCCGCTGTGTAGAGAAAGAAATAAATGTGATTCACAAAGCGTATTGCAAGAAAAATGAAACAAATGTCGTTTTTTTTCAATAAAAGACTTTGCCCGTCCACACGCATAAATTTGACAGGAAAAGTGATCGGAATTCCATGAGAGTAAACAAATGCAGAAAAATAGCGCGAGCAACTTCTCAGAGGAGGCAAATCGATAGAAAAAAGTGCGAGATCGGATCACGGAGATTTGACCTACAGAAAGTCTTGGAGGCTAGCAGTCTGAGAGCGTGACCACGCCACTCCCGCCAAATTGTTTGCTTGTCGTTTTCTAAACATAACGTTCAACAGAAAAAAAAACCTGTTTATCTGCAATATTCAAAGTATTTATCAAGTGTTTACAAAATCTTGAGGTGACGTGTATCGGGCGTCTCGAGACCGTTTGAAATTTTCTTTTTAGTTTAACTTATGATTCTGAGAGCAGAGTTGATGAAACTTCGCCTGTTTGATAATCTGAATGAAATCGAAAAAGTATGATCTAAAATTTTTCATTTCCATAAAGTGAATGAACTTTAGATAATTTCTCCGTTTCCTTCGAGTAATAAAATCACAAAAAATGCTTTTTCGGTTCTCAGAAGGTTCATAATGCATCTGAAACGTCGAAACTGTTGAAAATTGAAAAAGGAAACATCTTTAACTGTATCTTGAAAAGGAGTATTAAAGTTTGTTCCTGACAAGAAGTTAAGTTTTTTATAAAATCGAAAATTCAATATTTATAGTCATTTCTTTCCAGCTTGAAAGGCGAGGAAGGCAAAGAAGTGGGCGGGACGCGTAGCGTGCGCGTACGCGGTTCTTGGTATGAGCTCAATTCAGGCGCCGTCGACTATTTGAAACACTCACCTCTTTTTTCGTGTATATTCTAATCTTTTTAATGCGAAGAAGGAAAAAAAAAGAATCATTGAAGAATTGAAAAAGATATGAAAAAAAAAAGCTATAAACCAGCTCACAAAACAGTTGCTGACTGTAAAATTAAAATTGTGCCAAAAACCGCGTACGCGCACGCTACTCGATCCACGCCTTTCTCAGCCTCCCACGTATTCAAAAGGAAAAATTGACAATATTAAATCCAAAGTACAAAACGTTTCACAAAAAAAAAAAACATAAAAACAACAAAATGGAAAAGCTACATCTTCTACTGATAATAGTTCGGTTTATCCATAAACTTCAGCAAAAAAAAAAAAGCAAAAACAGAAAAAAAAACTTGTGAAAGGGCAAAACATGAGTCAACGCTTGCACGGCTTGGTTTTTTCGAATCATGATGGTCTTTTCCAACAGTTTCTGTTTAGATTATTCGCCCACTGCACAGGCCAGAAGCTTTCATTTCAATCATTTTGATGCTTTCGATTCCTCTTGCTCTCAACATTTGAACATTTTATACAACATCTGGAGGCTTGAAGTGTATTGATATAGTGGAAAGCTTAGTGGAACACTCCATGTCATTTTAACCAGGTGTTCGTCCGGCTCAAAAGCGAACTTCTTTCTTTGTTTTTCGCATAAGGTATTCCATATTTGTTATGTGGAAAAAAATCAAAAAATGGACTGTTTTTTCTTGATTTGTCTTTCAAAACAAGGAAAAATCAAAAATATTATTCCTTGAATCCTAACGCAATTTGCGCTTCCGATGGCGATGTGTGGGAAAGTTTTCGGGAATTATTGTTTTTCTCCTGTGGTCCATCACTTACCAACTTCATTCCAGCGAGCTGACGAACAATGGATTGGTCTCCGATGAACTTCGAAATCGAGCAGATTCTCCAGCTTCTATCATTTATTTACAACATCCAAGTGGGTATCTTAAACTTTTCACAGGGATCATCTTGGTTGAAGCTTCCAAAAATGGAACAGAATACGTATCAAAATAGTTAGAATATCACTAGCTCTTAGTGTTTCTCTTGTACTTTGAAGCTTCATTTGTTAAAGCTGAAAAGTTCTAAGCTGTGCCGCAATTATTGACCAAGAATGAGAATTTCTTACAATTCTGCTGTGATATTTTCTTAGTGCTCTAATTATATATCAAGCTGGAAAATTCGACACTTGCTTTTAAGTCGATTTATTGCCAGAATTCTATTCTATTTAGCCGTGAAAACGCAATTTTTCAGCTTGAAATTACAGCTTGAAAGAAGTTCAAATTTTTTTTATAAGTCGGGTACTCTGAAAATTATCTCATCAAAGTTGCGTAAAATTCTCAAATCTGTTAGGCAAGTAATTGCAACCCGCGTACTGGTGGTCGCGTCTTCGTGCTCGAAACTGATAAGAATACACAAAGATATTCGTGGGCATGTTAAAAGCACCCGTCTGATTTAACTGACTTTCCACTGACCCCCTCCCCCCCATTTAACCTTTTTACGTAACTTTTTCTGACAATTCTTTCAATTATTTCTCTGTCACAGATGTTAGAAATGGCTCGAAACTTTAACTCTTGGCTCGGTGGCGCAACATGACATGCCCGCTGTGCATTTGAGTGTATTCAAGCAGTTTCAATCCATTTGAATGGTTGTCCACACAAGGCTGTTAAAAATCCCACGTGTCACTTACCAATCATAATATGAATCTCCGTGTTTAGAAAAGAGAGAATTAGACAAAAGATTTAGTTTCTGGATAACTATGAGGCATAATGTAGCGTAAAGATTCATCTTTACCGCAATTCTCTCAAAATAGACCTCTGAATTGCAATAATTTTGAGAGAATAAGGAAGTAGTGAAAAAAAAAAAATGAGAACCAAACACTTAATATTTATCAAGAAATGTCAATGTTTTTTTGCAGCTTTCTTCTGATATAACTAAAGACAAATTTAAAAAAAGAAGAGAGTTCTTAGAATGATTTCACGGATGAAAATTTTTTTGAAATAGTGGGTCTTATTGGACAAATTTTTCGCAGTGATCATACTCAAACCTAACTAATTTGAAAAACCAAATAGGTCATCAAAGCAAAAAAACCTTGTGAAAAACTCTCGGCACTTCGGACTTTTACTCATTTGTTTTAAACTCTCAAATTGAAAACTGTTGAAGAAAATTAATTATTGTTTTTTGTCGCAAAGCTTTTTTAATTTTCTGACCCTTACATAATTACATTTTCTGGTTCTACAAAAAGACCACCCCTATTCTTTTTTTTTCCGAGTTACTTAGAACGACCTCATGTAAGTAGCTCCGCCCTTTGGAACGCTGAAAAGTGTTGTTTACCAGTTGAAGACTCGGTGCTTGGGACCAGACCACACGTGTTATTGTCCTAGGATGTTCTCAATTCCCAGGGTTGGTCCGATGCGGAACGCTGTTTTTAGTGCCAGGCTTTGGCCCAGGAACGAGAACACTCGGAGGAGCGTTCATTTTGTTGCGAAAAGCGCGATCAGAGGTCATACTCGGAGCGCACACACTCTGAACGGACGAACATCTAGGAGCCCAGCACGAGATGATACTGGCCAGGGCGCCACGCGTTTTCGAAATAGCTTTCCCACGGCGGAGAGACTCGGTGGCAAAAAGAGAGAAAAACGACTCTCTGAAACATTTCGGCGGAGGAACGCGAGAACGGCGGCTCTTTGGGCCTAAATTTGCCGTCCGGAAAAACGCGTCCGTTCCAGCCTTGGCGATGTCGGTGCCAGGACTTCAGATTATGTGGATTTATAACAACAAAGCAGTGTGAAAAAGCTTGTGGGCGTTCCTTTTTACCAGTTTTCAGTCCTGGTTCCATCTTCTTTGATCCAAACTCAGTTCAGATTGCAAAATTTCTTTATTAAAAATCACCATCAAAAGATTGGAAATTTTCCCTTCGATCTTCACAGTTCAAAAATCGTAATTATCAAAAAGAAATCTTCATTCAAATACTCAGAACCCCGAATCCACTTTTAGAACCGGAAAAAAATTAATTTATTCTTTTTACTTTTTACAATTGAAAAACGTTGATAGTTATACATCCGCATCATTTTTATTCCAGCTCTTTTTCAACAACAAGTTTTAAAGTACAAAAACAAATGAATTGTTTCAGTTTTCAAATGAAACTTCTATGTCTGAATATCTTCCAAGTTACCATACTATTTTCTATAAATCGGTCTTCAGAGCACGAATAAGTATAGATTTTAGGGTCAAAGTTCGTGAAAGTGATCTTTTGATCTTTGAAAAAACGTACATTTTTTTAGAAAAGAAGTCTTTGACTATAGCATTACCTAAAAATTTATTTCAGAAGTTAGGCATTTTTGCGGAACTTTTTATCAATCAAATGGGGATTAAAAAAGAGAGTTGCGACGAGCTTAGAGTGTAACATAGCCGCTGGGCACATCATTCATGGCCAGTTGCAATCAGGACAGTCGCGACCTTTCACTTTCACTTACCGGTTTTTCTAGGTTGTGTGAAGATTTTCTCAATCTCAAATCTGCTGAAATTTTTCAGAGAGTTTCAACTTTAGAAAGATTCGACAAGGTTTTGGTGTGAAGAGAAAAAAAGTTAACACTCTCCAAAATGCATACTTATTGAGGTCTCTTTTGCCCTGATTTGACGCCGAATTACTCCATCAACTTGGAAAAAGGACTAACGATTTTTTTTTTTGGACAGTAGCGGGTTTATAAAAGTATTGAAAGTGATGAACCCATTTTTCAGAAAAAAAAAATGAAAGTAAGGTGTTTTCTATTACAAGACAAGTTTAAAATCTTAGGAAGAGAAAAAATGACGATTGGTATAAGCATCACGTGTTTCTACCTTTTGACCTACTCAAATAGTTCTGGAAGCGAGTCCAAGGCTTCTCCCTACCTCAATCGAGTGTTCCGCGGTCTACTCGTTCTACCGTTCCTTGGTACTTCGTCCATTTCTTTTTTCGCGCAACCTCGAGGCTTTCGATTCTCACATCCCCGCGCTATTTTCATCGTCTTCGTCTTTCTCCGCCGCGACTTCTGTACGCGATTTATATGTATTTGTTGTGTGTCGGTGAGCGCTCGATGTGCGTTTTATGAGTGCGACGCGTTCGTTTTTCGCGGTGGATGTTTCACCCTGACGTCCTGTCCCTTACCCCCAGGCGCTCCATTCCAACAGCGCTTTCTTTGTGTTCCTCCGAATTATTCCAAATTTTCCTTTGTTCTCACTCCCTTTTGACCTGTATCTGTTCACCATCTCTTTTCATTCCGTGTTCCGGTAAACTTGGTCTATTTTAGTTTCGATTTTTAATCATTCTATGAATACTAACTGGCTCACAGCACAACAAGCTGTCTTTAAAAAATTGAAACTTTAAAAACATTAAAAGCTCAAGTCTTTGCAAGTGCTTTAACTAACTACTCATATTTTTCTCCATAATTTTATTTTGCTTTCTTTTTCCTACATCCACATTTGAAAAAAATTGAAAAAAAGTAGACCTTCAAAGCGCCTAATTAAGTGCAAGAGACTCAAGCACTTTCCATCTATTCGGTTGATGTTATCTCAAACTCTACCTGTTGCACTCAAACTACATTTTCAGCCGCCGAATAGAAGAAATTTTTCAAGAGATTAAATTTTTTTCAACAGTAAAATATTCATTTGCTATTTGTTCCAATTTCCGATTTGAGAAGCTCTTTTAAAGTTAATTTTTAGCGCTTTTTTCGCCTTCCTTGAAAACCAAATCAAGATAAAAATTCGGAACCTTTAAATTTGCAAATAGTTTGATTTTTGTTTAAAAAATAACTTTTTGATGTAGTCTTTACATTGAGATTCATTTTGAAAACTTCTAGAAAGTTTTTTGAAGTGGAAACCGAGAATTCTGAGTGAAAAAAAGCGATCGCAGGGACCAAATGGAATAAAATAAACGCGACTGGGCGGGTCGATGTTGCGAAGGGCACATGGCCGTCGTTCCTTCCGTTTTTTTCAGAACTGAAGAGTTTGTGGCCGTAAATTTTTGATCATTCAGCGCAAAAAAACTCCATGTCGTTTCTGTACCGTCGTCATTTCTCTTTCTCATTCTAACGGTTCTCTCCTCCTTCGAAATGCGCCCACCCCACAGCAAACCGCTTTCCTTTGCACTTTTGGAATCTTGTCTTCTGTCCCATTTTTGAAGCCGTGTGTGGCATTTCGTTACGCTTCTATCCAATTTTTTAGGCTTTGATTTTTTTTTTGAGTTCTGCTTTATCTGAGCTCCAACTGCACTCACCCTTCAGATATTTCATCAATATTTCCAGTTTAGAATCGATTTTAAATTACCTCAATTCTTTCGAAACTTGTGCGAGAGTTTCTTTGCGAGAAAACTTGTTTATAATTATCTAGTTTTCAAATTACGAAAAACCGGTTATTGATATTGGAGAGTAAACTTTTTCTTCGATTGGATTCAACAAGTAACTTCTTTTGAAATTCCCGACTTTCTTAAGACGGCTTCTTTCCTTTTTAACTTAATACTAACATAAAAAATAGTTCGACTTGGATATTTTTAGAATTTTCGTTCGAAAAAAAATTAGTGGCGTAGTGTGAACAAGTAACCTTATTTCATTCTTCAGAAAGTTATCAGATAATTATTATTTTTGCTTCAAATCCCCTTTTTGACTGCTTTTAGAGACCAAAACACAAAAAAAAACCTTTCAAATCAATGCATAAAACTCATCTAAAGTGCAATTTGGAATAAATAGGCGCATTTTTTTAATAGCTAAAGTTCAACTTTTTTTTTTCCGAGTTCAACTCGTTCACTATCTTCAAAAGACGTTTTGCAAAAATAGCGCCAGGATATATAAGCACAGTGGCAGCTTCTCTCATCCGCAAGTACGCGTTTTCTTCCCTTCGCACTTTTTTTGAGTCCTTTCTTCTCCCGAGCGTCAGCCTGGCTTGAGGCAAATAATGGAACGCGCCTTTTTCTCTGCCGCAGACAAGGGTGGTCGTTTTGTGTGTTTTTCTCCAAAAACGCAGAACCGTGGAAGAAAAGATGAGAGGAGTGATAACTCATGACCGAGTGCATGAGACAAAAAAGGATCGAAAGTTCTGTATATGATAAAAGAAAAATATTGAAAAAAAATTCATTGCCTTGATTTTATTGTGAACAGATTCATAACAAAACAACTTTCTCGTAGATAGAATTTATCATTTCAACTTTTTCTTGTTGAGTAACTTTTTCGATAATTATCCCTGGATGTGAGTTCATCTTTTCAAAATAATTCGGGTATTATTTTTCAAAAACTCCCAGTAGACAACTCAGTAATATCATCACATGTTACATCGAATCTCAAGAACAACCGCGCATTGAAATAAATTAATTTTTTCACCACTTTCCAGGTTTTTTTTAGTTCCATTGCTTCCATTTTTGAAGGAGTGCTTTTAAACCTCTGCTGACTCCAACTTCTTTTAATTTACATGCGCATTATAGTAATAAAGTTTTGATGAAGCGACTAGAAGCCCAAGATTATCAGTTTATAAAAGTCGAAAAAAAAAACAGTCCACGCCCACTTTGTAAAACTTGCTTACCCGGCAAATTGATAACAAGCGCTCAGCAGCTTTTTCGCTCTAGCAGGAGAACTTTAAGATGATTTTATTTTTGTTTTCTCTTGTCGTTTTTGTTCCTCTCTCATTTGGCAATTGGTGTATATTTTTAATTCCAGGTTGCACTTAGCGGCTACGTGCCGCTGATGGCTCCAAACCACACGATAAGCGACTTCAGCAACCCCCAGATGATGCTCGAAGAAGATGACATAGCCCCTGTCGTGCAGAGGCGTAAACGAGTTACTAGAAGGGTCAGTGATTTCTATTAATATTTTTTTGCTTTCCAAAAAAAAAACTTGATCTTTTTTCCAGTTATTTTATTTTTTGTTAATTTTTTGATAGGATAAACTACACTTCATGGAAAAATTCTGTTTTTCTGGAAGCCTCGATCTTCTGCTTTTTCAAATAAGAATTCTCCGATGGAGAAGGCGCCATCAAACTTTCCTTATTTATATCATATTTCCAGAATTAGTATGATCAATGTTTCACTATGGTTTTCTAACAGGCTCTTCATTTCGACCTTTTCAACAAAAGTACAAATAAGCAAAGAAATATTGTCGTGTTACCACCCCAAAACCTGACCTTCTATAAGTAAAAAGGAGTCTTGGCATTTTTTTTGGAACATCAGTCAGATAAATTTTGGGACGCTTGTACCCTGTTTCAGGTTGCTTATCTGAAAGTTGATAGCTTATCAGTGCTATGCTTATGAAAGAACCCTGTGTCCATTTTTCCAATCGAAAAGCTGAAGTCAGCCAAAAGTGGAAAGCACTGGTACGCACTTGTACGCGGCTGATAACGGATTCAAGGAATCCAATCGAAATGTTTGAATTTGAAATATTGATTTGACAAACGTCTAGGCAAATAAAAAATTCAAAATGATTAAATTTCCAATCCAAACTGGTTGCGGAATAATGCGAAAGTTGAGCTCCATACTATAAACTCCACTAAAAGTTCTCTTGAGCATTCTAAAAAAATAGAATCAGAAAAAAATTGACTGAATTAGAATTTGATGGATTATTTAGTCAATTTTGCAGTTTTCGTACTTGACGCCCTAACCGACACGCACTTTCAATAATATTCAATGCAACTCTTATTATTTTTTGATGTCCATTGTTGTAAATCTCCTGGCAATGTGAAATGAATTCGAGATAACTGCATTTTTCCTTTTTTTCATTTCAACTTCTCAAGTTAGCACTTCACTGCAGAGCAAATATCTTGCAGAGGTCGCGAAGATGTGGGCCATTGACGACGGTCGACGAGAAGCAAAAGTGTCTCAGTCCGCCGAACAGCGACGACGACCAGGTCAGTCGCAAACCAGTTTACTCTTTTTCTCGAGACTTTTGCGTTCGTTAAAACAAAAGTACCCATGTGATAGGGTGTGAAAATTATCTAAGGAAGACACTTGAAAGGTATAAAAATTGTCAAAAAAAAAAAGTTTTGATTTCTTCCGAAGTTGAGCATTCTTTTGAAAAAATTTCTATCAAGGATGAGATTTGCACGGAAAAAAGTCGCAACTTTTCACACTGGATCTGCACCATTATTTTTTCCATGTATTCAAATCACTTATTGCTTCAAAAACAGCTCAACAGTTCAACTATAAGCATTTCTTAAAAGATTCCAAAACATCTTCAACCAGGGCGCTTTTATATTTCTCCACGCTAATTCTACCAAGTATCTCACAACTATTGTTAGTTTTAGGGCGCTCTAGAGCCAAAAATTATTTATATTTGAGATTTTTTTCAGCGCTTTTTTTGATGATTTTTTTGTTTAATCGAAAGAGAAAAGCTAAAAAGCAAAAAAATAAAAAAATTTTTTTATTTTTTTCCTTTGCAAAATGCAATTCTCAAAAAAAGGGAAATGTATTTTCAACAAATTTCTAGCATGTTTGAGAAGAATTGTATACATACTATTGCCCTTTGAAACAAATTTTTTCGGTCTGCCAAAGAAAATCGATCTCGCAATTCAGGGTTTTCGAATCGAAAAATGCGAAGAAAAGAAGAAGAAAAAATTTTTTGATGCGTTCTTCTACGAAAACTATTTCCTTTTACATTTCACCTCTACCAAGGTCGGTCCGCTCCTTTTCGGAACATTTCGAAGGGGGATGTGTTCCATATAACTATGCGTCGGCCTGGGGTCAACTCGAGCTAGAACAGAACAACTATGGAACGACTGCTGGCCTTTTGAAAGTCATTCATCGTATTCCAGCGCTGGAAACAGACTTTTGCGTCCAGGTTACCATTACTGCGAAGTATTCGGATTTGCTGCTACCTGGCTAGTTTTTTCTGGATGATCGTCTCGAACAAAAATTCTAAACTTGCCCCGCTTCAGATGTCTTTCGAGAAAATGCTACAAGCACTAGCGGTAAGATCAGCGATCGTTTTTTTTTCCCTCATGAATCAAGAAAAGTAACACGTCCCTTTTCGGTGCTGCCTCGAAAGGAATAAATAATTTAAGTAAAAAAAGTTATTTCTACTCTGAAGAGTTTTTTTAAAAATAGAGACTTTCCAAACGGATTTTATTTTTTTTTTAAATCTAAAAATTTTCTTTTAAGATCAATGTGATTCTAAAACATTCTAAAGCACTATATATTTTGCAATTGAACAGTTATGATTACTTTTAATTTTTTTCAGTTATCCTGAAAAAAATATTTTTTTCAAAGTTCTCAAACACCTCAAAGTACTTGAAAGTGACTTTTCTTGGAAACTAAAAAGTTTGAGATTTTGAAACTGGAAACTTTTCAGTCTCTTCATTTAGCAAGGAGGGCGATTTTCTCAATTTTCCTAAGTATGAAGGAAAAATGATCTTCTTCGCGAGTTTTGCGTATGCACTTGACATCAAACACTATATTCTTGAGCTATTTATTGGCGTATTTTCTGTAGACAGGTGAATGACAGCTTGCCTCAAAGTGCAACGAAGAAATTTCATATGATAACACCGTCTAGACTTCTTTACTTTCATTTTTTAAACATTTTTTACTACCAAACGACATCTGCTGCCGTCTTCCAACAAATCGGTTACCATAGAGATTTGACTCATCGCTTGCTAAGATGTACTTAAGTCATCAAAGGTTTGCAAAAATCAAAAAATATCATACTGAAGAGAAATACTGTATAGTGAACACTTGCCTTTTACACGATTTTTGAGTTCAAAAGGAAGGTTCATTTTGAAACACATATGGCTGAAAATTATCTCAGTTCTTTTCTTCTGGAGTAGTGAAAAACTGAACTTCTCTAACTTATTCATCAGGTTAACGGGTAATTTTTGATGATGTATATTCAATCATTCACAAGATGAAAAGAGTATTTTCAATAAATAAAAACTCCCGGCAATTTCGAAAATTTTTTTATTCCACTAGATCATTTGTTTTATGAGAAAAAAAAAGTTAAAAACTTTGTAAAACTGTAAAACTTTCAAACTTTTCATCCGTTAAAAAGATCCGGGTTTAGGAACTCTCCAGAACCAATTTTAAATTCATCAAAGTTTGATTTTGCAGTTATTGTAGTCTTTAAACCATAATTTTGTGCTTCGCCGCGAATATAGGTTATGCGTTGCGAAGTTGGCGAGAAAATCGTCGTCGGCCGTTTTTTTTCACTCATTTTGTCCCCAAATGCGAAATAAAGTCATTTTGATGCCGGCGAGGTAAAAATAAAGTCGCAAAGTTTTATTTATTAGAATTATTAGAAGTTCTCGATTGGAGTAAATCTTTCAGTGGGCTTGGAAGCACTGAAATCAGAAATTTACAATTACTGTGAATTCTTTTTGAATTGGGCTATTTTAGTTTTGAAATTGGTGATTAGCCGTATTTTTTAAAAAAGAAAAAGGGCCAGACAACTTTTTCTTTCAAAATCGATGCCAATCAAATCTGTCTCGTCTGTTCTTTTGGAAGATTTTCTTGATTATAATTTTAAAATTGTCACGTATATATATAAATTTGCGTACTCAAGTGATAAGTGCATCCGAAAAAAAAGCTGTGTCATCACATTAAAAATGTCCTTAATGCTCGAACTACTGCTAGGAAAATACCAGACCGGTCGCAAGACAGCTTTTTGTGCAAAAATAAGAAGCTAGACGGACAAACATCAGAAGTTATTAGCCACTATATAAGAGTATCCGCGGCTAAAAAAAAGAGTCACTCTTCTGGGCGTCTTGGCTTGATAAATCTTCTTGAGAAATACTCTTTTTTAGAGCTTTGTTTTCACAAAAAAGGCGTCTAATTTTGAGTCTGGAATTTTCGTGAAACTACCTTGAACGGTTCCAGTTGGACTAAATGAAGACCCTAAAAATCTTACTATGTGTAAATCCTCAATTTACAAGCAGAAAACCAATCCAACATTCGAGAATTTTCATGGACATCAAGGCGTTTTAGCTCTTCAAAGCTGGATTCCTTTATAAGTCTTTCAAAAATTATTTTTTTAGAATTTTCAAACTTTTCTGGTCTACTTTCTGAAAAACTTTGAATTGGCTGTGACTTTTCTTATCAAAAATTTATATTGGTAAAAATTCACGTTTGAATCTAGACAAATTTTTTTCAAAGAAACTTAATAATTTTTTTCTAGTTTTTAAAGTAGTCTAATACTTTCTTTCTAAGAGCTGCGACCTTTTTCTCAGACATTCTATCGTTCGTTTCTTATCTTCTACCACATCTGAAAAATTCTTTGCCATGCCAAGGGCACCTGAACAAATTTCTCAGAAAGAGACGCGTAACGTTCTCTGAGAACATTGCAGAGTATCTTAACTTTTTTATTCTTCTGATCTTACCTTCTTTCCTAGATTTTGAACAGAAGAACAACGCAGAGAGATTTTTTGATTCTTTCAAGTTTTATAAATATTCTAGGTATTTCATCCATCGAGGCACGTTCATATCACAATCCTTGAAATAAAAAAAGAACGGAAGCTTTTATGAGCGGCTGATTGGGCACTTACCGTCAATTTATTGCAAATAGCCAATAATGCTGTTTACGACGCTCTCTTTATCAGAAGAATGTTCAATTTCTCGAAAGCCAGCCTCCACGCATCGCTTCCTTTGATACAGTGTTTCCGAGCGATTCTCATTTTCTTTTTTCTCGAGGCAACATGTCTCTTCTCTCTGCCTCTCTTGAATTTGCCACCTTTTTTCTAAGGTGGGCGGGGATTTGGTGCCCCGCGGCCATTGGAGACGTTCAGTTGCGTTTGGCACACTGTTCAACAGGTTGTCCTATTGTTTTGACCTCGAATTTCGGATAAGGCTAGAATTTTCATCCACTCTTTTTCTGCTTTTTTCTTCCTTTTTCTAAACTCGAAAAAAGTCTAAGACTTGAGGCTATTTCCATAGAAAGTGTAATTCAGCTTAAAGACGGATTTTTTCGAGCTTTCATAGATTTATTCTCTGCTATGCCCCTTCTTACGCGAATTCTTCCTTTTATTTTGAAACAACCGAACATGCGTTTTTTCCAGTACCTCAAGCTTTTGCACAGTTCTCGACGAGATGACGTTCTTATCCTCCTATGGGTACTGTATGGGTCTTGATTTGGACTGTGACGACTTCGTGCGGTCGGAAGATCGTGAAATGGAAGAGTTCATGGAGAAGTTCCACAGAGAATCCGGAGAGTCGCCTCCTTATACGCCTGAACTTTTGCCGCTTGGACCATTTGATCAACCCTACAGTCCTATGCGAGAGCTCGCTGATACTTTGAACGAGCAATACGTGAGTTAAAGTTCTTACGCAGAAAAAGCAGAAAATTGATGAATTTGAATAGATTCTGTGGAAAAAATTTCATTTTTCAGAGCATTTCCATTGAAAAACATTTCGAATGTTAAAGAGAAAAGCCGAATGACTTTCTGTTTTTTGCACTCAATTTCTTTTTTGAATCAACCACAAACTTTTAAAAATTTGGAGTCTGTTACGTTTTTTCGACTGAGAGAAAGTGTGCTCAAAAAAGGAGCTCAAACATTGAATTCTAAATTTTCAATGGGAAGTAATCAAAAAAATACTGTTATCCTTTTCTGCGCTCTTTTTGCACTTCATCGAGAACTTCAAGAGAAAGAAATTCGGAGTTCTTCTAACGCTATCTGAAATCAGAAAAATTTGTCTCAAATTGGAAGCTGATCGTCTCAATTGAAATCAGCTGTTAATGCGTGTACGACCTGAAGGAACTTAAGCAGGGGGAACCGGGAATTATGAGAGCAAGGAGTTCATATTCCAAGCATTATCCAACCTCTCTGCGTTTCCCGTCCGGTCGCGGGGTTTCCAGTAAAATAGAGTGGACTGTTTCGTACTTTTTCGAAATTCATCCTAAGATGAACACTTTAAAAATATACAAACTTTATCAAAGTTCTTTACAGACTAGAAAAATTGTCAAAAAAAATTGAAAAATTTGCGCTGAGAACTTCAGAGTAGGTAAAAAACGGTTTTGTAACGACCTTGGCGAGGACATGCAAATCTATTCTTCATCTTCTTTCTTCAGTAACCGACTTTCTTTGGAACGTCGTAGCACGGCGGTCCATCACTTCCAATGAGGACAAACACTTACGCTTAAGATTCCGCGGGTTTTTATTGGAAATAGATGGACTCGATAGTTTAGACGTTCTACTTCCTACCGTGGTATTTTTCAATCTTTCATAGAACTCTTCTTTTTTTAATTCGCAGCTTTCTCAAGAGAAGTTCATTCACTGCTGGTATGAGACAGTACGTGATGGTTGACTGTACAATAAGCAAAAATAAGTGCAAAAGAAAGTCGGCGCATCTTTGTAGTATGTTTTGTCCCAAGCTGGACTTGAAATAAGCATAAAGCCTTATCACATAGACTACTAATCTTACGAATTGGATAGCGCGTTTTTCACCGCCCAACCCAGATCAATTAGTCTATGATACAGTAAAGGACATCTCATCTGATTTCGAGAACACAAAAGGCTGACACGGTTCAAGTAGTGGAAAACACGAAGTGCCAGTTAACCTTGGTGACCGATAAGAGCCGTTCCGTGCGTGCTACTTATATCATATAACCTTGAAACTTCCGTTGCGAATTGCAATTTCTTCTCAGAAAGTTTTGTTGCAATTTCTTTGTTCAGTTCGTTCACTGACGGATCTTCACACGAATTGCAAAACTTTGAGGGAAAGAATGTTTTCACGACTTTAAAGTCATTGTCGTAAGATAGCGGTGAATGGAGTATATCTATAACTTAACTTCTTCTTAACAGTAATTTTCTCGATCTGAAACCATGCCGTAAATCAAAATGATAAAAAGACGCCTTTGTCAAGAGGTGAACTATAGCAAAAAAGTATGACGGCGCTGTCTGGAAGAATTTGATTAATAAGTACATTTTTTCGTATTCTGTCACCTTTTTTGAAACCTCTTTTGCAACATAGACGCCCGGTCATTTGTCTTTTTTTTCAATTTTTTCCTTTCGGATGGCAACATTTCATCCGGTTTTGATGGAGACAATGTCGAATCATAGACAGAAACTGACGAGAAAAAAGCACATGGCCGTTCACTAAATTTTCATAGTTTTGAGAAGGAGTTCCACTTATGCGAAGTAAAGGTCTTCCTGAAACAAAAAAATTTACTATCACAAAAAACCTCAGCTATTGCTAGTTTTGAATTTTTAAAAAAATTACAAAAAAATCTTGACCATTTTGATTTACAAAAAAATTCAATTCATAGTATCAAAAAAACTCAAAAATTTGATGAAAAAAACTTTTTTTCTATCTTAGGTCAATATAGATGAAGTATTTTTCCAAATGTCCTCGAAAAAGAACCAAGAACACAAGGCTTCAAGTTTTTTTCCGACATTTTAAATCACACAAAGTGAAAAAAATCCCGATTTCTGGTACTTCGAATTTGGATTAGGGTCGCAAAAGATATAGCTTTAATTTAACATCAATTTTCAGTTTTTTTCAAAGCTTTCATTGATTCATTTATATTATACATGAAACCAATAATTTGGAACTCCATGAGTAAATTTTCGAATTCGCATTTCCTTTAATCAAATCAGTTAGGTCCAAAGTTCCCTGATTTTATCATTTAAAAACTACTTCTCATAAAGGTTGAATGATGAAACAAAAACGAAAAAAATCAAATAAAATATTGATTATTAGAGGAAACAACATGAATGACAAAAAAAAACGTCAATAATGAAACAAAAGGTGGGGCGCAAATTACTGAAAAATGTAGAGTCCTCAAACACGGCGCTACTGAAGCACGTTCCATTGCTCCCTCGCTGCGCCAAACTCGAATTGAGCCTTACAAAACTACACCCCGGATTCACGAGTTGTAGCTGATAATGTAACTTGCAAGTTTTCAAACGCAAGTTATAGTTTACCGCTTCTTCCCGATCCAAGTATTGTTAGTTTTTCCGCGGTTTTCAAAAAGGTCATTCAAATTGGACTTTTGATTAAAAAAAAATTTTAACGTTTAATTTGACAATAAACTGAGAAAAATGAGAAAGTTCTTGAGAAACAGTTCAGAACACGAAAAAATTACTTTTCGGCAGTTTTTTTTACTCTTCGGCATGGGGAATAGGATACGTTTTTTTTTTGAACGTTTCTTTCATGAAAATCACGCTGAGCAAGTGTTTTCTTTCCTCGTTTCAAACGAAGCCAAATTGTGGATTACGTTACATTTTTAATGACACTAAATGATAGGACTGTAGTGTCTGAGGACGCGAAAATGAGCGTGAGGAATCACTCCGGATAACTAAGTCCCGAGCAATTTTTCTGGGCTTTTCTCAACAAAAGCAGTTCTAGTTTAGTTTGTCTCAAGAGATATTTTTCCAATGCGAAACGGCTTCTCAAAGCTTTCAAAAACTGAATAAGAAATCTGTTAATCGTATGATGACTGAAAATGATAGGACTATAGTCTCTAAGAACGGAGAAGCAACGCCTGGGAAAGTACTCCGAGAAGTTGTGTCCCGAGCAATTTTTCGATGGTAGTCTCAAACAAGGCCGTTCCAATTTGTGTCCAAGTTCCTAGTGTAGTATTTTTCGCCAAAGCACTGCGCCCGAGTGTTTTTTGCGAACGCGTCCAGGCCCTCCGGCGTTGATGCGCTCTCTGGGAGCTTGTTTTCGCGACGTGTGCACTGCCAGCGTTCGGCGTCGTCGGAACGTCGGCGCGGCTGAGGGAACGCTGTCTGTTGATGTTTTTCGTTCGTGGCACCCCCTTCATTCCCAAGCAGAGGACCCTTTTCAGCCTGAATGTTTTGCTGCTGCCCGTACTCAGCCTGGCACAAGCTGATCTTATAACTCCGAGCACCTGGAGTCTTGCCGAAAGTCCTCTCTGAGCACACATCCGAGTTCCGAATCATTTCTTTTGCTTTGAGAAAATCCTTGATTCAGTTGACTAAACCTAACTTTCGTTAATTTTTATTTTCGTTAACTTCATCAGAGCCCAACTTTTGCTACCGCACTTGATAGGAAGAGGAATACGCGTCCGAAACTATTGAATTATGATAAATAGTGGACGTGAGCTTGTTGGGTTTTAATAAGAAACAATCTTCGAATTCGAAATATTCTTTTCCAAAGCCTCTATTTTGAGTCGAAAGTAGCTAAGAGTAGCGCTTTCCTTCCGGGAGCGCTGCATCGGATTGAAAATATTCTTGGACACAGTAAGTAAATCTCTTCAACAGTTTTTGATCTTTGTCTGAGTTGCAGTAGACAGTAATAATAAGCTCCACCGATGATCTATTAAGATACTTTAAATTTTGGAGATGATATTTTTTTTTGACTTCTTCATGCTGTTTCATAATCATGGGCGATTAGGGTACTTCGAAGTATCCCTTCTTCTGAGAGTGTTAACAATTTCCTTTGAGAGATCTGTCAAATGAGCCTTTCTTGTAATCTCTGCATCGAAGCATATCATGACTTGTTTTCTCATTCGCCGAAAACAAATATCACAGCTACCGTAGTCTCTAGTTATGAAAGACCTGCGTTTGACGAGCCTGGCAGGACTGAAAATCCAGTTTGATAACTTTAGCTCAATGTCAAGAACTAATTGACAAAACTAGGAAGGAGTGCATTTATTTAAGGCAGAAAAAAGACGTAACGAAAGTCGAAAATCAAAATTTTCAATGCTTCCATTTTATAGTGTGAAACTTGCTTAAGTAAGAAAATCAAAACTTTTTGAGCTTCCAAGAAAAAAAGATTTTTCTTCTTGGAAGCCGAAAAAAAGATGGCAGTAAACCAAAACACTTTTTTTCCTTGATTTTCGAACTTTTCAACATTTTACCGGATCAAAACTTTTTTTTCTAAGTTTGATAATTGAAAATCTAAACAATGAACTTCATCCTTTCAAAAGACCTACAGTACTTTGTGAGGGCGCGTGTTTACAGGGACACCGCTGAAGCCCTTTTTATGCACTTCATGTTTTCACCTTATCCTGTCCTTTTCCTCTTTTTTCTCGTTTTCCCTACGTCAAGACTTCTGTGTCAGTTGAGAATTACCTTATTAACTTGCGAAAAACCCAAAAAATTTTTCAAAAAAAGCTCTTTTTGTACCATTTTTTTCTTCATCTTTATTCTGGAAGACAAAATTTTTAATGGAGTGCTTCGAGAGTTCAATTATAAAAAAACTAATTTTGAAGTTTTTTTCTATGAAAGAAAAATCGTTCAAAGGAAAAAAACCTGATTTTAAGTAATAGTTATTAGTAAGCTTCACATTTTGGATTTTCCTGCACCCACGCCTTGATTTGACATTTCACGCTTCCTTACCTTGGCGGCCTTACCATAATGCCAATTTCATAGTAATCTCAAGCGTTCAGGCGTTCCCTGTTCCATTTCTCAAAAAGAAAGTTAGATGAAGCCGAGTTTTCATAATTCTCTTTTGTTTCTTAATATTTTCATGACTTTTTATCTTTTCAAAATAATTTTGAATTATTCTCACTTGACTTTTTATGAGCGTTATCATTTCCTTCCAACCGTAACCTAGGCATGTTTCGGCTGTGCCAGCAGAAGGGGTGGATTCTTCTTGGGCGGAGTCAAGCTATTGCACCAATGAGCGCGTGTTTGGCCGGTTTCCAGTGAGAAAAAGGACGGAAAAAGTGAGCGAAGAGAGTCCGTCGGAATAGAAAAACCCATGATCTTGACACAATGAACTTTTTTTTGGCTCTTTCAAGTTTTTCTTTTATTTAGTTCATTACTTTGTTGAAATTTTTTCATAATAGGAGAATTGTTCTAACCTCTTCCCTTATAAGGTTGGTCTTGTTTTATCTTGTAAGTAAGGCTGAACTGTATCAGGTATTATTAAAAATCTTACCGTATCATTGTCAACTTGTTACATCTTCTAAAGGACTAAGAAGAAGACTCCAAGTCAAAGACTTTTCAATGATATAGACGTCAAGCTTGCTTTCCTGGCTCTCAAGCATTGGTGCGGAAAAGTTCTTAGGACCAGAAAGAAAATTTTGAAGTTTTTGATAACCAAATCGAAAATATTTATTAGAGACACAAACCATCCTTCAGTGTTCTTTTAGTTGAATCCGCTTTCTGCTCCGCCAAGCATTGTTATGAATAAGCTTTGAATATGTTATAAACGACACTTGTTAAACTTTTTATTTGATTCCAACAATGTGTAGATTGTCAAAAAAGGGCAAGTACTGGGCATTCCTGTCACTGCCTGAAGTTCATCAGCAATGATTCAGAATATTTAAAACACGTATTAGTTGAGTTATAAAGAAATTTCCCTTTTTGTGACAAATTTGATCGATAGAATTTATCCTTCACTTTTGTTTTTTTGACGTTCTCGGCCAATAATTTTTTGCGTTTGTTTTTGAGGTGCCTTTTTTTGCTTCGAACGTCTGAGGCGCGCTATTTCCGCAGCCTCTGGGTCTGTCCCTTACGTTTGCGTTCGAGGTTGTTTTTCGTGTGCGCCATCAGCACTTGAATAACATCGTCGTCTTTTGGGTTGGTCGCAAAAACGCAGGCAGAAAAAAACGCTCACTGGGGGTGAAATTTTCCCCTCACGCGATAACTCACTCAATCGCTTAATACCGTAGTCCACGGCATGACCCCCAGGCAAACGTCATTTGTTGCTTTTTCAATGCTGATAACACAAAAACTGAATTAAAAATTATTCAGATGGGAATCATTCCATCACACAAAAAAACCATGTCTATATCAATGAGTGAAAAATTAAGTTTTGAAAACCTCCAACCCATCAGAAGAACAAAAAACGTGAGGAAGTACCTCAGCTTTTTCTTTCAAGTTCCTAATTTAAACATGAACGATCAGTGAAAATTATTTGAAGTTTTTACAATTTTGGGATGTTTCATAGACAATCATTGAGAGTGAAAGCTTCCTTTAATTCTATAAGTATATCTTTGCGTCGACTTCTGAAAATATTCCAAACTCCAAGCAAACGTTCAAAGCGTGTTTTTTCGATTCGGGAAACAAGGCTTACGGTGAACGTCGTCAAAACAAAATTTTATATACGTGTATATTATTTTTTTTTTCTTCGCACGCTGATGCGAAAGAGACTTCTTAAGGGCGGGCGGGTCTGATCATTCCTGGAAAAAAAGCGGCACGTCCGCCAAAACAACGCGTTGTTTTTCAGAACTCCGCGCAGTCGTTTAGACGGATGGAAATATTCCTTAAAAGTCTTATTGTAAATTTATGGATATGTAGGAACAACTGGAGTGGGCTTCAGCGATTTTTTTGAATTTCCTTGAAAATAACTCAGTTCCAGAAAATCGAAAATTGAAAGAAATAATGATACCATTTTTCTCGAAACTTTACCTATTGCATCAAATCTCCTGTTTCCACTCATTTTTCGATGAGAAATCCTTGGTCCGTCATTTTTCAAAGCTAACGTCTTCGTTCGCAATTTGGACTATTGTTTAAAGTTCAAGTGAACTTTTGCTTCTGCCCTTTGCCCATTATTTGGAGTCAATAAGCTCATCTCGATCATTTTTCACTCTTTGTTTTCATCCCGTTATGGTTGAATGAAAAAAAAATGGTTCGGTTTTAGGAGAGTAAATGAGGAGTTCCATGCAACAATCTTACGCGTAGAGTTCACAGTGAATGTGAATTCACAGCGGGACAATTTCATCTAGTGGAAATCTACCCCAGCCCAAAGCGTCTTTTTTCCTTTCTCATTGTGTAAAAAGTGATGGCGGACAATTTACTGCACTCGCAGAACTACCTCAACTGGAGTGTGCTCAACAAGTTCTACAACAAGGCAAGTTTCTGCACTTCGAGAGATCCGATAACTGATAAAATGAATAAACCTTATTATAAACAAGAATAACCCAAAACTCAAACTTCAGCTTGCCATTTTCGTTTTGATCAGTGAAGAGTTAGAAGGGCTTTTCTGCCAGTCAAGGGGCAAATGTGACACATTTTTCCAAAAATGTTTGTGCCACTACCTATGAGAAGTGGAGCTTTGAAAACTAAGAAAAACCCCTTTTTCCTTTTTCCTGAAGCCGATTTAGAATGAAGCTGTTCTGAAGTGCATATTAAATAGGATCCAAAAAAACTTTTAAAAGTCTTACTTCCAAGCTTCCATTTTGGAACGGGTGAGAATTAAACGGTTAGATCGAGGTTTCAAAGCCTTTGAAACTGCCAAGAGAAGAGCCAGCAGTTTGAACTGCTGCTGTGTTCCCTGTGACGCAACATGGGGAAGACGGCAGGCTCTTTTTTGAAAACGCAACCATGGGCGTTTTCCAAGCAAAATGGGTCTTTTGTGCCGGAAACCTCTGGTTCTCACCACGGCGCGCTCTGAAAAAGTTGAAAGCTCATGCCGACGCGTCCGACCGTCACACACGCTGCCCTTTTTCGTCCTGCTGCGGCTCGTCATTTACTTCTTTCAACGCGCCCAAGATGGTCGACTGGAACGATTTTCTGAGCAATTCTTGGCTCTTGCAACTGATGGCGGCTGATGAATCGCCAGTCGCCGTTCTTTTCGAGGACGATTCTTTTAAATTGGCGTGCTTCCAAATGCTGACTAATATTTATTACAACGAATTACTGATCTCGTTACAGAATAATGTAGGACTGCTTCAAAACGTGACGGTACTTTTTTCAAACTTCAGAAAAAAAAATTAGCCTATCAAGTGTCTTTTCTTGATGATTGAAAAAAACAAAAACATTACAAAAAAAAAATGAATAATGGTTTATGCTTTGAAAAATAATTACAGCCGCCTCTGAGCACTCCAGATGATCCGGTCATTCACAGTCCACCGGCTCTCGGTTCTCATCCTTCCAATGTCAACGGTGTGATAGAGAAGACTCGTTGTATAATTTTTAAGTTTTTGATTTTTCAGGGTACTCGGGTCTCAACGGTCAGGTGAAGATGGAAGATGGAACTAGCGGAGCTTGCACTTCTCCAGACGATAGTGGTGATCAGGGTTCTGAGGTATTCCAAACTTATTTAGTGAGTGAACCAGAACTGTATTCCAGGAAAGTCGGCGAAGACAGAAAACTTGTCGCGTTTGTGGGGATCACGCCACCGGTTACAACTTCAACGTCATCACATGCGAGTCTTGTAAAGCCTTTTTCCGCCGCAACGCCCTTCGTCCTAAGGTTTCAAAACTTTTCAAGCTTTTTTTACATACTTAAAAAAACATTTTTTTCACAATGTTTTGAAGCCAAAAAAATAAATAAAAAAACCGAGAAGAAGTTTAAAAAGCCTCCTTTTGCAGGAATTCAAATGTCCGTACTCGGAAGACTGTGACATCAATGCCGTCAGCCGCAGATTCTGCCAAAAATGTCGTCTTAGAAAGTGCTTCACGGTGAGAAAATTTTCATTTTTTGCCAATTTCTTCTCCCTCGAAGTTGTAGGTCGGAATGAAAAAGGAATGGATTCTGAATGAAGACCAGCTGCGTCGGCGCAAAAACTCGCGCCTGAACAATGTGGCGAGCGCGAAAAGAACGCAACAGCACCACCAAATGCAACAGCCTTCGATGCCAACAAATCCGGCCGTCGCAGTCTATGTCAGTATCCTGTTCATATCCAAGAAAACTTTGAACTTATTCAGAATGAAAAAAGTCGAAATTTGTAAATTAGTTAGAACTTCTCGAAAGTTCAAAATGAACAGTCTTAGGAAACACTCAAAAAAAAAAACGCAAAAATCTGAGTTCTTTTCTTTCTTAGACAGTTCTCAGTGTTAGAAAAGAGCTAAATAACCTTAAATCTTTAATCTTAACTGCATGTCCATCAGGAGTGAAAATTGTCAGTACTGGAACAATGCAAGAGTTTTCAGCAACAACAGACACAGCGACCTCTTTCCATCACTCCAATGGAAACTCAGGTAACAATCCAAACTGTGAAAGCTTGCCAATAAATAAGTTGTCCAGACGGCCCATCATATGAATCAGCACAGCAGGAATCAATGCTTGGCCTCTACGCTCGTGAGTCCTCCTGGTGGACAAACTGTTCGTTGCTTTTTTTTTTTACTCGATTCAAAATTTTCAAGCGCATCCGAAGTGCAGAGCTTCATAAACAGAAATATTTCAGTATCCAATGACGTCACCAATGGGATCAACAGCTTCTGATTCGCCTCCTTCGCGTCATCTCAACATGCTTCATAACAACGACAGCGCCAGCCCAGAAGGGGTAAACTTTTTTTTGTCTAAAAAATGTTGTAGAATCTAGTATGTTCAGTATGATCCTAACATTATCATGTCACAGCGGATGCCGGTCAATCATCAGCCCAACTTACCTCGTCCAAAAATCGATTCTGAAGGAAAGGTAATCAGTAATGTAATTGAAGTTTGAACCAAATGATCTCAATAACAGGTTACACTTTCTGAATTCGAATACAAACAACTTTTGGCGCGCATTCCTGGATCGCACTCGATGGATGGGGACGAGCCGACCAGCAAAAGGTATACCTCATTCACCCTAAAAATTATACAAGTTTCCTTTTTCTGCACACATTTTGCGGTTTCACTCAGAGTTTTTCAACGCTCCATCAAGAGAAATAAAAATTGAACAATTTCAGAACTGCCTATTCGGCACCTCAAAACGGCCAACAGCCAATTCCAATGAATAACAACACACCGCCTTTTCCACTGACCGAGATGCAAAACACACGCAACGACTCGGCTTCTTCTGGTTAGATTAATTTTGTGGGATAATTTTTAAAAATAAATCCCCATTCAGGACACGGCTCTCAGAGTCAGGGCTTCGATCTGTCATCATTTGGAATGGGCATGGCAAATGCCTTTGGTGGTGATTCGACCGAAGAATTCGGGCGTCGGATGAATCTCTTCTACGATACAATCATCCAAAGAGCCCTTGACAGTCCTGACACCAACGTACAGCCTTCAAACGCCGAAGGTGCATGCATACTGCCAAAACCGGAATTGGTAAGACGAAAAATTGGAGTTTAAAATTTAGAAAGTTTTCAGTACGACTCGTTTTTCCCACCTGACCAACGTGTGAACTACCAGCTCAATGCTGCAGAGCTTCGGGCTTTGGACGTGGTGAAATATTGAATAAACTCAATAACTGTTAATTTTTGAAGGTAAAAGAAGCATTTTACGACATTGATGACCAACTGGAGCAAGGTCCTTCCGTTCAAGCTTTTTTGAAAGTAAGTTTCTAAAGCCCTGATTTCATCTAGAAGAAATTCTCAGGTGAACAAAATGCCGGTCGACATTTTGCACATCGTTGACGCTGGTATGCGTCGTTTCGTTCGCGTCGCCAAACGGATTCCGGCTTTTCACGACCTCACGCAGGATGGGAAACTCTCTTTGCTCAAAGGTTTTCTGAAATTATTTTCAATATATCATATTTCTTTTTGCAGGTGGTATGATTGAAATGCTGACAATTCGTGGCATGACCCGTTATGATACGGCCACAAACTCATTCACTACACCTACTATCAAAGGCGTCGTTGCTTCGGTCAGTCTATATTTCAACTTGAGACAAATTTAGAATGAAAGTTCAGGTGAATGTTGATGACATGTTTGCTAAACTCACAGCCAACGCACAATCGCAGAAAGAAAAATGCTTGAGGTTTTTCAAGACATCTGAAACAGAAAAAAAGAAGAATAATTTTTGTAGGTTCTTCCATTTCTTTGACGAAGAGTTGAAAAAGAACGAACTGGCGGTGTACTTAGTGATGTGCGCCGTTTTGTTCACGATTCGGAGAGATCCTCCGATGTGCGATTCCGATATTCGTATTGTAACGATCCAGCACGACCACTTCATGTGTCTTCTCAACAGGTTGAAAAAAATTATTTTTTTATTTTCATTGATTTTTTTGGGAAATTTGCTCGAAAAATTTTTTTCAGTCGTCTGAATTTTCACAAAGAAAAAAAGAGAAACAATTTTTTAATTCCCCAAAACTTTTTTTCAAAAAAATTGGGAGGTTTTAAAGTTCAGCCAAATTTTTTTCGTCGTCCAACCGGCCTTCTAAAAGTTTTTTTACAAGGCCTTCAAAGAATTTTTGAGCTTTTGAGTTGAGGAATTCAAACTTTTTTCAGGTATCTCACTTCTTTGTATGGAGACAACGCTCGACGGCTCTTTTCTCGCATTCCAACGGCTCTTCACATGCTGAACGTGAGAACTACTCAATTTTTTTACCGTTTTTAGAACTATTTTCAACAGCCTCTCTAAAAATCATGTACCTTCAGGATATTTCGACTCACGCCGGCATGATTTTCATGGGTGTCGTGAAACCTCAAGAAGCAGCCGACTTGCCCAAGGAGTTTTTCAAAATTGAATAAAATCGCTTCTTTTCCATATTGCTGGCTATATTAGCCCTTCCGCTATCCTGTCTTTGCACCCCATTTTTTCTAAACCTTTACTCAATTTCATGCTACTCTTATCGTTACAAGTTATCAGGTCAATAACCACTTATTGATTTGATAACGTTGCATTGGAACTTACAACTTTTTGCTTGTCAATTTCTAAGTTCTTCGTGAATTTTTCGAAGACTTTTCAAGGTCCATTGCGAACGCAACAACGTATTGTACGGTTCGTGGCATTTTGAATTATTCCCGGTTGACGCTTCTGTTTGCCCGATGTATCCACACTTCTTTTTTCAAGTATCGGTGTCGACACGGTTCAAGACTTCCTTTTTTGTGCTTTTGTATAGGCTTTTTTTTCAATTTTGTTTGGTTCAACAAATTTGAATACGGTTTTCTTTGGATCGAAAGTACCAGTGAGCTCTTCTAAGGTCTACTTCGGTATCTCGATTGGTCAACTGTATTCCTAGATTCTTATGTTTGTGATTCAACTGGCTTTCCCGTTTCCACAATAGTTTATTTCTTGCATCTTTTTCTAATTTCCCCACCCTTTTATCCTTCTGAGTGATGTTATTGTGAGAATCCACATAAAAAAAATTATCGATCGGCTTGATTTCGCCCTTTCACGTCTTTTTTGTATTCCCCTCCCTGAGAAGCTCTTCTCTTCTTTCCTGCGAAATGATTGAAGTTTGTTTTTTTTTTTGACCAAAACCCTCCTAGTATAACATACGGTGAAGTTATTTGAAATATTTAGGGTTCTTGTAGTTTTTCTTATTTTATGGTGACTCTTCAATATCAATTACTTTTTTCACTGGCTTCTGTGTAAATTGAGTATATTAGTTCATTTGATAGCCCTTTGTAACCCATGAAGCTGGGACTTCATTTTCATTTTCAGACACTGCACTAGCATCTTTTTTGTTCCACAGGTCTATTAGCTTCGGTGATCCATCTAGATACGTGCATACAACTGCAACCGCGAACCCACCTCAAAACTCTATTTAGCGCTACCTCACCTAACCAAAACTCCTCGAATAACAGGCTATCATAAAAACGAAACACACTCTATAAAACTAACATTTTCTGAATTTTATTTTCCATGCTTATTTTTTCCCTTGTATCGCCTCTCCTGCACACGTGTTACACTTTTTTCATTCGTCGATCCTTCCAGTTCTTTTTTTCAAAATTGCACAATAATCTGTTTTTATTAGTTTAGTTGTGCAATAATAAATATGTAGGTCCAAATGCTGATAATCCAAACTTATTTTATTTTTAATAAAGATGTAATTGGAGTTGCTGAATTCTCAGTTCATGAGGGGCAACGAAGGGAAAAAGTAGAAATTTTTCTTTTTAAAGTTTTATTAATAGTTTTTTTGAATTTTTTGAATTACAATTCGCAAAAATGAAAGTTTATGCTCCGAGTTGAGCTTTTCAAAAAGTTTTATTTTCACAGAATTTCTTTCAAATTTCAGAGTATCCTTTTTCCAACTCTTAGCAAGAACTATTGTCGTTTCGGGTGTAGATTTTTTTTTGAAAGGCCTGTTAATTTTTGATGTACGAACGGACAAGCCTGAAAGTCGAAACCACCGGAGCAAAAATTTTTTGAAAAAGTTGGGATCAAAATGTCAGGGCCAATTTGGCCGTGTTGCGATTTTTTCATAGACTTCAGAAGGTTTTTTTTTTCTCAAGACCCAGGAATTTCGCTAGGCTATCCAGAATTTTCATTCAACTGATCGAAGAGAAATCTGGCTAACTTTTCGCTTCAACTTCCGAATATGACTTTCCTTAAAAGCCACAGTCCTGGTGGCGTCATTAGCTGCGTCGTTTTGAAAATTATGCAAATCAAAAATTTGATCCAGCCTGCATACCGTCGTTAGCATCATTTAAGAATTGTTAGGAACGAGAAGACCACCCGCTGTTGGCCTTAATGATGCTCGGTAATTAATTGCCACCACTTCTGCCTTGGTCCTCCTACCTTTTTGGCAAACACTGGAGAGGACATTTTCCTTTGCGGAAAATAATGCCTGGGTCAGATGAATGGAAGATACGACTCTCAGAGGTGGGAGATCTCACACATTCGACCTGCCTTTGTTCTGCCGCGGCCATCGTCTTCCGGCTCGAATGTGGCAGTCGCGGTAAGATGGCCTGGCAAGATATAAGAATCGTCTGAATCAAAAAATAAAGATCATCGACTTTTTCAACTTGCTAGTGGTCAGAAAACGCAAAGAAATGAATGATTGGTACATTGTTTCCGAAAGAAAGCGCTCACATTTACAAAGAGAATTTTTTTGACCAGTCAATAGATCCAGATGAAGGGTCTGAAAACTTCAATTTGCCTAATTCGTTGATTTCATTGTGCTCACAAGAAAAGTCATTTTCCTTGCGAGCACAATAAACGGTCGGGAGTTTTCTGAAATTTGGCGAGAACATTTTTTTTATGGACCTTATGGAAAAAATGAGGATCCTCGGAAGAAATTATAAAATTCTCAAACCGGAAAAAATCTTTTGTTTCCAATAAATAAAGGCTCAAAGAGCCATATTCCGAACGTTCTCCTAGAGTTTGAGGAGTTCCTTCTCTAAAAGTAGGAAGTTGTACAGGTTGAGACATTCAGGATATTAATCTGGCTCTTCAAAGAGTGTTTGGGCTGTTTTTCAGGAATCCCCAACCTCAAAGTAGAACGCCCTTCTTTGTTTTAATTTACAAAATGGTCTTACGATCTCTCTAAAAATAGTTTTTTGACTGAATTTAAGGGTACGGAAAAAAAACTGAAAGTGAAATCTTTTTTAATAGCTGTATAGAAAAGAGAGTTTCCTGAAACTTCACACAAACAATTTATATCTTCTGAAACCTGCATGTGAACGTGGAAACGAAGACAAAAGATCGAAGGACATATTCTATTCCCTACTGTCGCCACGCATAATAGGACGCAATTGTCTATGGCCGTGCCGTGCGCTCAGAATCGAGGAGGGCCCTGTTTCTCCACTGAAATTGAGGTGATGGGCGGGGCTTCGCACCCTTCTGTACGTTTTTGCATTGATCGCGCTGGCGTGGTGAAAGTCACTCATTCAAATTTCTCCTCGATTTGATCTCCGATGACGTCCGCACTGATGTTTCTGATGTTTTTTCTGGTTGTTTGGAGCTCGACTGGTAGACGTTGGACTGAAGAAGACGAAGATCGCCGCATTCAGGACGTGAGTTTTTTTGAAGTATTTTGTTTTGAGAAGAAATAATTTAAATATTGGAATTGTTAATCTTATAACTTGTTTTGAAGTATCACTGTGGGAAAACGTTTTTGCTGAGGTGTATGTAGAAAGTTTTTTACCAAAATAAGGAGGGCTTCAAACGAAAATACAAGTGGACACCTATTCTTAGAAGAAGGTTTGTTTGCTTTGATGAATAGCCATTTTTTCTTTTAAACGTACACGAAAAGCAAATGCTAGTAATTTTGAATCTCTTAAATTTTTTCTGTGCAAGAAAACTAATTGATTTTTTCTTCGATCGAACAAATCGAATAACAAACTTGAGATTCTTTGACTTTCCTGTTGTCTAGTTCTAGTTTTTCGAAACGCTCACGGTGATTTGTTCTATCAAGGATACTTACCTTGGCTTTTTTTTCGATTTTTGCTCTGGTTTCCGCTTCTGTGTTCTGATCATCATTCTGAAAATTTCACGTTTTCGCTCAAAATTATCCTTCCGAGGATCCTCATGAAACGCTTGAAAATTGAAAAAAAGGGGAATCGCTCATCGATTTACCATTAACATATGTGACTATACGAATACACGCGCCCATAAACAGCCACTTCTTTTTTTTCTAGCGCTACTGAAAACTCTACGGAAACGTAGTAGTCGCTCGCTTTTTTTTCTAACATCAAAAGAGGAAAGGAGTATGAAAACCTTTGAAACTTAACGCGATTACCCCAAACGCCATGAAAAACTGGTTTTACTGTAAGCTACGAGAGAAAACTTAGAGTTTTGATGTTGCAGCGATATCAAAAATTGCAATAAGAACTTTGAAGCAAGTTAACAGGTGATAGGTGTTCTAGCGTTTTAGCCGTAAACTTTTTAATTTTTTTCGAGAAACTTCGAAAAAAATTTTTTTTCTATTTAAAAATGTATAAAATCACTGGGTAACACGATTTCAAAAAGAATTGTCCAAAGATTATTCGTTACAATTTATCGCCGTTTCTGGCACCATAGTAATATGAGAATTTTTTAATCCTCGCGGACCAGACATGTTTACTTTGGGTTTCACTGACACCACCAGGCGGATCTGTCAAAAAATGTGTGACTCTACCGGTTTTCGATTTGAAGTCGAATTGAAAAAAATCCGCTTTTGTTTAGATAAACGATCAAGAGCGAAAGATGTTCGAAAATGAGATGCGAGCTCAAGAATATACTCGACTTGGTTATAAGCCCACTTATGAAAAACCTCAACAACTGTACTCTTCAAACGTCAAATCACGGAAATATTTCCAACCTGCGGATCCGCTTCCCGACCCTCTAAGATCGCCCGAACCAGGTCAGACTTCAATTAATCATCCACGGTGTTTCTGTCGAATGAGCTTGAGTTTCGTATTGTATGAATTCAATGAAAATTTCAACCTGTTTCTTATAAATATTTCAAAAAAAAAAGAAAAAATAATAATAATTTCTACCTTTTCGAGGTGTCTTCTCATCAGCAATTTTCCACTTATGAAAGCGCCTTTTTGGATAGTCAATGCTGCATGAACTTTAGAAAATCCTCAGAATAAGGAATATCTGCATTCAACCTCACAAAAATTTAGAATCAATGACTGTTTTATTACAGAAGAACCACAACAAAACGAGAAGTTTTGGTGCTACCATTGCGCGTCACCAATCAACAAAGTCTCCACAGATTTGCGGAAAGCTGTCAGAAATTTTCTTGAACTGAGAAGGACTACTTATCCCCAAGGTTATTTGGTCTGCAAATCATATCGAAAATTTCGATTTTTGCTTCCAGAAGCTGTAACTCCAGAATGTGTGAGCGCAAAAAATTTCTCGGCTTTATTGAAGCAACAGTGCAATTATCACTACTGCCAAACTCTCTCCCTCGTGGATCATAACGAAGGTTGAATTTCCGAGTTTGTTTTGAAATAAATTAAATTCATTCAAGGGGCCAGTTTTGTGATAAGAGGATGCGCGGAAAACTTTGGAGCCATCAATACGCAGGTAATGGACAGCAGACCAGACTACTCTTGCAACAAGTGAGCAATTAACGAACTTGAAATAAAAGAAGTAAGAACAAGCTGAAACTTGTTTGGAAACTTTTTGCATAGAGCTCCCTCGATCTGTGCAAATAAAATATAATTTCGAATGTTTTTGTTGCGTTTTTGACTTAAAACAAAAAAATTTCCATTTTAATTATAATTTTCAATTAATAGCTTTGATAAAATGAAATAAAATGTTTTTGATGATAATATATCTGAGAACAGCAGTTTCTAAATAGCCTCTCAAATAAGTTTCAGCGAAACGTCAAAGTTTATAGACCTTGAATGACTTTGTGTAAGAAAAAAAATCCAGGGCTTTTTTTCAGGTTGCACGACAAAATGGATATCAGAGAATGTATTTGCAAAGATTCGCAGTACTGTCATGCTGGTCGACGAACTAGAAACAGTGATTCGAACTCCAAGAAAGCGTCAATTTTGATATTTTCTTTATTTACTCTCACTATTTTGCTCTGAAATTTTGAAAAGTAGGTTGGTAAAAAAAAATAATGAGCCATTTATCAGGTCGTTAGTAATTTTCTGATAAGATTATATTTTTGGAAGAGTTTTTTTTATTAGAAAGAACGTGTTCTTACGCATCGTTTGATATACAATTCGGCTATGTTAACTATACATTTGTACGAGAAAAGTATATTAGAAAAGAATGACCGAAAAAAATTGCTTATGTGGTCGCATTTTTTTGGTATGAATTTTTTTGTATGAAAAAAATAGTAAGCAAAAAAATTTTTGACTTTATTTTTTTAAAATGTTCATCAATTGTGCTTTGTTCATTCAACCAATAACATTCAAAGTTCCGATGCTTTCCTGACGGTTATTAGAGCTTTGAAGATTAGAACACCTCAATTCATCGAAAAAAAAACGTTTCAAATTGAGTTTTTTTAATCCACGCCAAACAACTTCATAATCAGCACCAAAGTTTGATATTGCTTATATTTCTATCTTTGTTCTAGAAAAAAAATAGATCAAAGCGGAAAATAGGGTATTTCTAAGCCACGAAATTAATCGAAGCGACCAACCTCGCAATCGCCGGAATTCTCCCTCAAGCAACGCATCCATTTTTTGCACAGACGTTGTCGACAAGTCATTGATAAAAATGGAGGATACCTTTTGAGAGTATCTTCACTCCTTTCGTTTTTATGTTGAAACGAATTGCACTTAAAAACGCTCATTATTTTTTACCAACTTGATAGTTTTTCAAAACTATTCTCTTAAATTTGCTCAGAAACGGGTTGCTTTTGAAAGTTTCCAGCATGATATGCAATATGCTCTGTACAACTTGATAGCTCATTTTTTTTCACTTTGTGTGGAACACCGGTTTGATAATATAATAAATGTTTTATTTATTCAATTCGCAAAACTTGAGCAAACCAGCGGAGATTATTAACTTTGTCTGGGTGTATTGAAGAGAACAAGGTCACGTGGAGAAGTCACACTAATTACACGTTCTTGTGGATGACAGATTAGGTTCTGGCGACGGAAAACTTCTCGAGAATGTGAAAACAAAAAAAACTCGAACAGTCAACAAATATATTATTACCATTATTAAAGTCCTTATTAACAATCGAAACCAAACAGAAAGAACTGTAGCTAGTTAATTTTATAACAAACTCCTGACTGCGCCGTGTAGCCAATACAACATTCGGAGGTCAGTTGGCTTTGCTGAAAAAGGATAAAAAAAGGATTGATTTCGCGTTGAATAAGAACTGACCTGATACGCAAGTGAGTCGCGTGGGACGTCGTCTTTGTAATCCACGTTGATGGTGAGAAGTGCCGTCGGGCATTGGTAGATGAACTTCCTGCGAGAGAGCCATAAAAGCAATGTGAAACGATTAAAAAGCATACTTTTCGCAGAGTTGGTTGGACGTTCTTCGTTTCACTCTTTTGATGAAAGATGATTCGGGAGCAATCCTGAAGTTAATGCTGCTGGCAAAATATTTTGTTGTAGGCCTCACTTTTCTTTGCTCAAACTTTCTCGTGCAGCGATGCGGGGCAAAGGAAGAGCGTCTGAAAAAAAGCTATGAAGATATTCATTCAATAATCACTTTTGATCTTTCACGGATGGCTTGTAATATAAAATATTCTGAAAAGGTTTTTTTGATGTGTGATTTATTAACTTAAATGAAATTTTAGCTCCTTTTTAAAAGTTCAGAAAACTTTAAAATTCCCAAAAAATGAATTTTTTTTTTCTAGCCTTCTTTGAACCTCACCAACCAACTTATACATTTTTTAAATATGTCGACCCTCCCTCTCGAAATACGGCTCAATTCGAGTGAGAATAGAGGGGACCTCCCAATTGTTACAGTTTTCAAAAATTCAACAAATATGATTTTTGAAGGGCGATTAAGGCCAAACTCACGTTGAAGATCCCTCAATCGTGGATTCAAAGCGTTGTTCGATCCAAACTGAAGCTTTGAGATGAGTTCGCAAGGCATGATGAGCCTTCCATTGCAAATCATTCCTTTTTTAGGTTGAGTACAAGTTTGTGCGTTGCAGGTCTCGGTAACCAAATTGCTTCCACTAAAATTTCTCAAAAATAAATGAAATTAGTTTCTAGTAACAACGTCGATAGAAATAGCACCTCGATTACTTGAAGTAATTATTCTTGATTTTAAATGTAGCCTCTATCTTTTTTTCTTAAATATGATAATCCTTACGGGCATGTTCTGCCACCTCCGTAGCAGGCGCGAATTCGCGTACGAGTTCCGCATCCGCCGCAAGGCTGAGAGCAAGAGGACCACTCACCCCAAAGCCCCCACTCGCTAGCACTAGATGTCTGAAACAGGATTATGATTCTGAAAAATCGGAAGATGTCTTAAAGTTATGTGTATTAAAAATAATCAAAACCTAACATGCATGTGTCAAAAAACCGTCATGTATATAACATGGATAAATTTTAATTTTTTTGGATCTTCTAATAAACTTTCAAACAAAATTTTTTTAATTTTCTGAAACTTTTCAATGCAAAAAAAAAGAAAAATAATTTTTTCTGAATTTCTTACTAAATTAAATTTGAAAAAAAAAACTTTTGTGATTTTCAAAACGTGCCGACAAGGTGCAGAACATAAAATGAATTCATGCATTGTGCAATTAAAACTTTTTTCCATCAGCTGAAATAGAATTGATAAAGATCTTATCAACTCACTGATGTAGACTGAAAAATTGACTAATAACTTCAATTGAATGTGTCACGATTTTGCATGCTTTCTGTGGTTCATCAGGCAAAAACTTGGAAAGATATTCTAACTTTCTGAAAAAAAAACGAAGTGTAAGGCTCACAGACTCATTTTGTGCAGGTGAGACAGTTGAAAGTGCAGCGTGCTTCTCAGAGCTTTCTGAGCGTTTTTGTGGATCCAATTTGTTTCCGTCGGGCGAAATGATGGAATCAGGTATGGAATTGGATTCATCGTTGGTCCCGAAGGTCTCCGCCGATTTCTCCCAGTGAATCCAACCGCCACTTGCCGTTTTGATCCAATATGCAGAGGTTGTCGCACTTTCAGTAGTGGTTGTGGGCGCCACAGTAGACGGGGCTGTCGTTTCCGGCTCACCAACTGCAAATTTGGAATGGTTCGGAAGGAGACTGAAACATTGAGCAAAAAGGCATTGAAAATTTGAGCAAGCCCTATTGTCTACTCGCGGCTAGCTTGCGACAAACTTACTGCAGAAACTCGTTTATCCTTTGGCTGGAAGGTTCTTTTTGGAAAACTTCTTCAGGCAGTATGTTTAAAAAATGAGAAAAGCTTCTATAGGGACAAAAAAAACTAACCGTTTGAATAAATCGTAGAAAAAGAAAAAAAAAGCTTTTTATAAAAAAATCCAAAATTTTTCTATAAACACTATGAAGTCGAAGGCATTATGGACTCACATACAGGACCGTCAGAAAAGATACGAGAAAACGCGAATTTGGTCATACAATTCTTGTAAGGATTTGAGTTTCCCTGAAAGTTTCAAAAAGATTAAGTTCATAGCAAGAGAGTTGAGAACGAAACCCCGTTTTTTCTGTAATTTTTCTGACGGTAATGTACTTTTTTTTTCGGAGAATACACCCCATCAAAACCAAAGCGACTAGAGTTTTTGCAAAACTCACAAAAAAGCGACAAATCTTGTCCAGAACTGTAGAAAAGCGGAATAAAGCAGAAAAGCTTTCAATTAAAAAAGGTAAGAAGCTTTGATATAAACCAACATTGTCGTTGAGGTTTAATTGTTTTCCACCGTTTTTTGTGGGTCGGGCGCCTTGCTGTGTTGAAAAGTTCATTACACTATTTCATCTTATGTTTAAAATTTCTCAAAGTTTCTTACCAGTTCTATAGCGAAGCGTGAACCCGAGCCATCCCATCTGAGAGTCGGGTGCAACTTTGTAAATCAGAACAACGTCGTCGCCCTCACTGACAAACGTTCCAGGAGTTTTGCAGCACAGTCGGGCCCCTGCATCATTTCAAAAGGTATAAATTTCTATTTCGAATGATTTTCCGACCTGTTGCTGTTTTTTCCTTGTTGGCTTTCACTTCGACGTAACTCGTGCATGGGTTCGAGCATGTGAGACTCACTTGACTGAAACTGATTTCAATTCTTTCTCCATATCTGCTCTGAAAAGAGTTTTGATAGTCGAAAACAAAATTTTCCAATGAACAACCTTTATTCTCCAGATACAATAAGCGTTAGGAAGAGCATTTCCACTTGCCAGAGTTTGAGAAGATGCAGTGGCCGTCAAAGTTCCACCGCAAGAAGCTGAAGTAAATAAATCAATTATTTCGATTTCATACTTTTTTCGTACTGTAAGCAACTTCTTGACAATAAGTTCCACCATAACCGGATGGGCAGCGACATTGGCCGCAGTTGTTGGGATCTGTGTAACCATCGTTTTGGCACGGCAGCTGTACTCGACAGACACCTGTAACATCAATTTTCGAGCTCGGAAAATATCAAATGTAAATCAGAACATTTAATTTCATATCTTTTGTATTACCTGTGCAATAGCGGAGGTTAATAATTTTCGCATCCTTGAAAGAAATTCCATCTCTTTGTCCGATCGTTTGTTGATACCGCCAGTCTTTGGTCACAATTGTGTCACTCAAAATGGAATTCATATTTTTTTTTCCTTTTCCTGAAAGAAAAACCTAGTCCAATCGTAAGCGAAAGCTTTTGATCCGTAATGCATAACAGATCCCATATCGTAAGGTTGGTCTGAAGTTATGAAAAATTTTTGAAAAGAAAAAGAAACTCACTCAAATTATCCGTATTATCAAGAGACCTTTTTGCAAAGTTTCCTTGCGTTCCCTAAAAATTTTTTTGAAAAGTTTCTCGCTTTTTACACTGACCCGGGTGATTTTGTCGGCAACGATGGAAATAAAGTCGTCACGGTCGACTCGAGATTGTTCATGCCAGAGGCCCAGGGCATGGAGAGTTTCATGAGAAACGATTCCCAACTGAAAATTGGAAAATTTCGAATACAGAAAAGGTAGTATTATGTGGAACTCTGAAAATTTGCGGAAGTTGACCAGAAAACTTTTTGAGAGAAGAGCTGAAGGTCTTGAAAGTCTCAAAGTTTGCAATATTTAATTTTTTAATTTTCTGAATCTCGAAAAATTTCAACATCAAATCGAAATAACCTTAAGGAAAAAGTTTTCTCACCCCATCGCATCCATAACCAATGGATACTAATTGTTTTCCACCAACTCTTCCAACGTTTGACCAACACCCTTGGCCGCGATAGTAACGCAAACCATCTCTACGAAGTTCAAAATTTTGTTATTTTTTTTGAGAATTTTTTCACTTGTCTCCTCCATTCTCTTTGAACTTGAAGCAAACGTTCTGTTCGACGTGTTTTAAAGCGCTTCGGATCAAGTTTTTCCACTTATCTGAAAAATAGGCTGTTTGGATACTAAACACGGTTTTCATTCTGACCGTCGCCGCCATAAAATTCGTAGGATATCGTGAGGTTTGTCCAGAACAAGCGTGGGTCGCGGTTTGCTTGTCGTTTCTTACGAGAGTCTAAAAAATTATTGAAAGTTGAAAATGAAACGTCTAGTAAGTTTTCTTTCATTGACCAACTTTTTTTTTCGGTTAAAAGTTTTCAATTTCCACGAGAAAAATTTTTTTTTGTGAGAACTAGAGACGGTTTCATTTAAAAACTAACTAAAAAGTTTGATGATTTGAAAACCTCAGCGATTTTTTGATAAAGATTTACAAAAACTCACTTGGCTCTTTCAGTAAGGCTTCCGCTTGTGGTAGGGTCAAGATAATGTCGTTTTCAAAAACTTCCGTCCAAATTTTCCTGTTCACTGTGGCTTCTGTTTTATCAGTACTGGCTTGGTCCAAACTGGGTTCGGTGATCAAAATGGCAGAAGGGTCCTGACATGGAAAAGACATTAGCTAAAATTTGAAAAGAACAATTACATAATCATTTCCATAACGACGAGCGTGGCGTCTGTAAAAAGAGTTCAGAAGCTCTTTTACTTCTCCATAATCGGAAACAACATCGTTCGCAATATACTGAAACAGTGCGATGAAAAATAGGAAAAATTCTAAATTTTACCTGCGGGGAGGCACAAGCCGGAAAAACCAAAATTATGGCCACAGTTAATAACCAAGGATGAGGCGACATCTGAAAATTGATCTTAAAAAAGGAGAAAAAAAGACATCAGGAAATCAAACTTCGAAATGGGAAGAAAATATGAAAAAGAAGTTGCTTGATTATTTAAGCTAAACTGTTTCGAGGTTAACATTCAAAATTTAGAAAAATTCCTAAAATATTCTTCCACAACTTGAAACAGATGGACGTGAGTTTTCAAAAAACAAGTTCAATACACATTCCTTCTGAAAAATTTTTTTAGAGAAAAATTTTTTTCCAACGTTCAAGATTATTTGGTTTTAGTTGATTTTTCTTTGTTTCATGTTTTTTTGGCTGAGTCTTTGTTTGGAGCCTGTGTGTTTGTGATCATTTGTTTTTCATGCCAGTTTACTCACTGCTTCACAACCTTTAAAAAGAAGTAATTGAAAAAATGGTACGAGAAAATGCATTCTCAATTTTTTTTTCACTGTTTTCGCTTTTTCGGGAATTTTTTTCCCAGAAAAATCTTTCCAAAAAAGTGAATAAATAATCGATAAATGCATTTTATGGTCAAGATGCGAGCAATATATTTCCCACAAACCTGAAAGCTTCAACAATCGAAGCAAAGCCAAAAAACCTCCGCCACAGAGATTAAAGACTAAAAAAAGCAGCTGCTTTTCAAAAACCGCGTGGTATTTTTTTTTCGTTATGCAAAATATTGAGAAACTCCTTGAAGCTTTGAGTTGCTTCAAAAAGGAATTTCCAAAAAAATTTAAAGATAGCAAAATTGAGATAAAAGCATGCGCCATTTGACTGATGAAAGATTTAAAGAGTTGGGGATTTTGACTTTACCGAGAAATAGCAACAAATATTAACACCGTCACCATCGAAAGCAAAATTAACATTCATTAAAAACAGACGAAAGTGAGTTTCTAACAGCTCTGAGAGAGCTGCGAAAATTTCAAAAAGATTTTATTACCTTTCTGTTTATCAGATGAATGCATCTGAATTGAAAACCTGAAATGTGAAAACAAGAGAAGAAACGTTGGAACAGCTCAAATCAAAAATTCGATGTTGTTCGAGGTTATTTTATAGAAATAGGCCTGTGGGGCGGGGCCATGTCCGTAGGAGTGCATTTTTCCCGTGGACTTTCCTTTTTGGAATTTTTCGAAGTACGATAGGGTTTGACCCACTTGCCTTTCTTTCCCTGGTTACCGAAGCAGACAGGCGTGACACAAAATATTAGAATACAAGAAACTTGAAAAATTTTTTTTCATTTTTCAGTTCTCGAAATTCGACGTTTTGAAAATATGGTTTAAGTGAAGAGGTATTTGATACTTGACTCTTTTTTCGTCAAAATTTCCAAAAAAAACTTAACACAACTGGAAAAACTGGGAAGTAATAGGGATGCTGAAGGAGATCAATAGAATCGACAGCTTTGACGAGGTCTGAACAAAACGGCCAATTACCACAGTCATCCCTATGAACCTTTTTTTCTCTTCTGTGCGTCCAAATTAGATTATCTCAACACTTTTTCTGACGAAGAAAGTGCAATAGAAAACTTCAAACTTCCGCAATTCCCTCAAAGATTCCGGGCAGCTCAAAAACAAAGAGACTAAACTTAACTTCCCACCTCGATCCCTATACTTGCATTCACGCCCGACTTGATTTAATTTTACAAAAACACAATGAGTTACTGTGAACTAGGTAATTAGAAACAACGTGAGAATGACTCGATTAATACGTGAATTGGCTATTTTCTTGTTGAAGGTGAAGTATGGACAAAGTTGTTCAAACTATGAAAAATTCAGTAATTTTGATGTAAGAAAAATCCATTAAATCAATTAAAATTTTTGCCGTACCTTTTAAAAGTTGAACGAATCATCTGTTTCACTTTTCAGGTCTGGTTTTTGCAAGATTCGCTTCGCCGACTTTTTATCCGGTAGCTTCGGACAAATCAGCGTTAAACCCAACAAACCGCCAAAAAGGGTAACGTCTGATTCAAATGTGCGAAACTGTGTCATTCATGTATTTGCTAAAACGAGTTTACCGTAACTAACGACAACCAATCTTTTCATCTTTTTTTTCTTGCCTCAAAATCGAGGATCAACGAGATTAAACTTTTATGTTTCAGGAGTTTCAAGGCTTCGGAGTAAAAATTTTTTCTGGTCTCTGATTTCTTTTTTTTTTGATAAATAGTTTGATCTAGAAGGTCATATTCATCTTTTTTTTAAAAACAAATTTTTCTGGAAAACCGTACTGAGGCTTTCGAATTCATGAAATTGAAAGCATTGTCATTTTTCCAATACACGGAATAAATGCGAAAGGCACTACAGCAATCCTTGAAATGATTTGAAACTGTGACGAGAAACGGTCAAAGGCCAAGATTGCAAAGGGATCTTATCCCGCCGCACATCGGCACATTTCCAAAACCGTATCCTTTCTGAGTTTCAAAGAACTGAGACATTTTTTTCGGAACGAGATGGGAGAGTGGGGCATGTCCTTATGATAGTAATCTCCAGAATGTCCTTTGTAATAGATTTCAACTTTTTCGCTAAACCGACACAGCGCTAATTCTGACACTTTCGGTTTGCGCGTCTTACTGATCGAAGCCCAAATTGCATTACCTCGTTTTTCGAACATCATATTCGTTTCCAGATTTCCCTTTTAGAATTTTAGTCGAAATTCACGCTTCCGAAGTTTTTGAGGTTCTTAATCTGTAAAACTTCAAAATTCGAGCGAACTTCTCACGAATAGAGTGCTGAGGCACTTGATGAAACTTCACGAAAATCACCTATGAATTATCCTTATATCTGATTACATGAAACGTTTTTTTTTTGTAGACCCGTTCGAGTGAGTTAAGGAGCCATAAAGTTTGTCGGTAACGAAACATTTTGTTGAAGTTCCAAAAATAGACAAAAAGAACAAGATTGCAAAGCGTTCTGAGATGTGTAGTCAACATTCAAGAAATGATGAAATTTACAGCTCATGCCCTTGATGCGTTTCAGTGGGTCTTGAGAAATTTTGAAAATATTCTACACGAAACTGAAAATTTGCAATGGCAACTATCAATAATTTTCTTCGTTTGAAGAAAATATCAAATTATGTCTGAAACGCGACAGTAAATTATAAATATTGACAATTTGTACTTTTTCCCAACTGAAGGGGAAACAGACTACAGAATCGCAAAAAAACATCTATCGCATTCGAGATCCGATGAACTAAGTATCTGATCGTAATATATCTAAAAATCTGAAAATTATCAAGATTTCGCACCTTGAACGACATTTCCTCTCAAAAAGTGTCTTTAGCGCAAACATTCTGAAAATTTTTGTAGAGAATCTCTCTGAAGCTCTTAAGAAAGCTTCAAACTTCATTGTGACAGGAGAAATAGGTGAAAGTTCGACCTGCTTGGCGCTAAATTAAGGCCAACCCTTACTGCAGATCGGCGATCATCCAACGCGTGGGAAAGGGCACCCATTTTGATACTTTTCAACTCCACAGATCGCCAAAGTGAAACATTTCGCGGTCATTAATCAGCTCTCTTGTCGAAAGATTTATTGCGAAAATTTGCGGCGTTCACATGCGCTCTCGATATTTGTCTTTTTTTTGTTGATCAAAAAACGAAAAAAAAAATTATTTTTTTATCACATTGAGCAAACTGGGAAAATACAAACTATTACAAAACTGACGGCTTCCAAAATGTGGCATTCATTTCTGCGAATTGTGCTGAAAAAGATTCGATTTTAGTTGCGAATGTGCGAATTATTAACAAGCGCTGAAAAATAGACAGGGGGAGACGAAGCGGGTGAATTTTGATCTTGAAAAATCTGTCATTTTTGAAGATTTTGGGTCATCATTTTGTGAATTTTTTCGGCAGAAGAAATAGACGAAGTTAAACTTTAAAAGAAGACATCAAAAAAGCAAGAAAACGGCGAATAACCAAAATAATTTAAAAGCGTTCAAATAGCAAAATTTCGTTTTTTTTTTTCCAGATGCCTTACTGGGAAAACTTTATTCGTTTTATTTTTCAAAAACAAAAGAGTCAAGAAGCAAAGAGAGGGATATGTGAACGGACACGTGCAGAAACAAAGGAAGCGATTGAACGGTCTTTTACTCCATCACCTCGTACTCGTGGAGCTTGAGCTGTTTAAGATTCTCGTCCAGACCTTCAACTCCAAGACCAATGGCCTCGTCACGAACGTCAGTGTACAAAGCTGACGATCTACGAAGAAGAAAAATGAATAAAAGCTCTTGAAATTTCAAAACTGACAAGTAGCGTTCGCCAAAGCTCGGAAGGACAGTGACGATTAACTTCCCATTCATTTCTGGACGAGCTGCGAGTTGGAGCGCAGCAACGACGTTAGCACCGGAAGAGATACCTGAGAACCCTCATAAAATTTGATAATACAATAGCCTTAGGAGTCATTTTTAAACTCAGGAATTTTCCTTGAAAATTCTGTGCCTCCCATTTAATTTTTGGCTGGGTCGAGTAAATGTTTAATAAAGAACATAACAGAGTTTGCATTTTTTTTTTTGCGAGAAAAGCTGTATTTTCAAAACTCGCAAGCTTTTACTAAAAACTGCGCTTTCAGAAAAAAATTCGTACTACTGGGAATGTCAAAATTTTTTTATTTTGAATTTTTTTCTGAGAAAAAAATTTACCGCAAAAGAATTCCTTCTTCGTAAGCCATACGTTTAGCCATGACAATGGCTTCGTCGCTGTGCACGCGAATTACATCTTCAAAAATCTTTGTGTCGAGGACACCTGGGGCAAATCCAGCACCAATACCTGGAGTCCAACAAACTTCATTCACTTTTATTCAACTAAACTCACCTTGAATTTTGTGAGGACCAGCCGGATGTCCGCTAAGAATAGCCGATTCTTCGGGTTCCACCGCAAAGACCTTGAGAATGTTTTCAATTTCAGATTTTGTACGAAAAAAAAACCTGGACAGACGGTTTTTGCTCAGTAAGGAACTTTCCGACACCTGTGATCGTGCCACCAGTTCCAACTCCAAAAACAACTGCATCGACCTGAGTGAAAACAAACCTTTTTTGAAAATTTAATGGAAAAACCTTGCCCTTGGTCTGACGCCAAATTTCTGGGCCAGTTGTTTGGTAGTGGATTGCTGGATTGTTCATGTTATCAAACTAGAGCAAAAATATGATTGAAAGTTTTTCTCAAATGTATGCCTGAGCCAGAATAAAAGAGTTGGGGATGTTTTCTTTCAACTGGTTTGCACGTTCTATGGCGCCTTTCATTCCTTTTGCGGGATCCGTCAAGACGACTTCGGCGCCATAAGCTTTGAGCAAGGTTCTCTGTAAGTTTCGTGAATGAGTTATTCAAAAAAGGAACTTCTATTGATTAGAATAAATGATACTGCGTAAATTTTTTTAAAAAGTATTTTTTAAGGAAAATTTAGTTTATAGAAAGCCAACTCTCCTAAAAATAGTTCTATTCTTTCACTTTCCCAAACAGATAACATTTTTTATTTTTCCCCTTTTTTATCGCGAAAAATAAAACAAACACGTTCGACGCTCATTGATGCAGGCATTGTCACAATGCACCGATATCCTCTTGCGGCTGCGACAAAAGCCAGGGCAATTCCCGTGTTTCCAGATGTCGGCTCAATCAAAGTCGTTACTCCAGGAATAATCTGAAAACTTTTGAGTATAATAATCCCAGAGTGTATTGCCAGTTTGTAAAACCTCACTCTAAAAATCAAACAACTTCAAGTTAGTTTATTGAATTTTGACAAAAGAATGAAAACTTGCTAAGTTTGCTGGCAAGATTTCCCTTAAAAAGAAAACGCATGTTTTTCGTCGAGTTGTGAGGAATAAAAGTTCTGTTCTAATTTTTCTTGAAAAAAAATGGTTTTGACGTTTCCGGAACACTCAAATCTTACTAGACAGGTCGGTAATTTTTGATCTGATATTGAGTTCATATGATAGAAAAGTTTTCTGGGAGATTATGATCGTCACGAAAATTTTTTTTCCAAAAGTTCCAGTTATTTTGACGTTGCTTTTGAAAAAACTTGTTGCAATCTGATTTTGGAGACCAAACTGAACTTCTGAAAAAATGACATCGCTCACTTTTTTCTCATCCTCAGCTGCTTTAACCATGGCGTAGCCAATGCGATCTTTGACCGATCCTGCAGGCGACATGAACTCCAGTTTTACAGCTGCGATTATTTTCATTTTAAAAAAATAGTCACATCCGTACCGACTTTGCCGGGCAATCCAGCGGCCAACTTGTTAATGTAGACCATTGGCGTATTGCCAATCAGCGCAGTCGCATCGCTACCAATCGATTCGCGGTCTGCCATTTGGTTCGCCTGAAAATTTAATTTTACTATGCCAATGAAATGCTCTAATTCGATTCATGTAGATAAATTATACATGGAAAAAAAAGAAAAAAGCGTTTTAAAAAGAAAAATGAAAAATAAGGCTTATGATACTTGAAAAAAACACAAAAGTTTTTTTGAGAAAAATCATTGAAATCCCATCGCTTATACGCCAAATGGAAATGATAACCTTTTTGAAAAATTATTATTATAAATGAATAATGAAAGTGAGAAAAATGAAAACGCAACTTAAAAATTGTTTTCACTTAATAATAACAAGAAGTTTAGCAAATTGAGAGTCAAGTTGTGCGGCAACACAGACCGCAAACACGCTTTGATGACTATGCACCGCATACGCCTCCCTTACGTTCATTTTTTTTTTCAAGTTGGATCAATTATTATAAGAATATCAGTTATGAAAAAAGAAAGATTTCTCGTAGAAATCTTTCTTTTTTGAACCATGTCTTCGGAACTTTTAGAGAAAAGAGTTTTAAAGTTCATTGTGCGCAATTTTTCAAAATCCAAGTTGATGACTCTTTACCAAACATTTTTTCGTCTTTTTTGTCCGAATCAGAAGGTGGTCAGAATAACCATCGAGGGGAAATTTTCTTTTCCTTTGATCAAACTTTCTAGACGGCAAATTTTAAAGCTGGACTATTCAAACTTCCTCTGTGAAGAACAAAAAGCAACGAAAACAATAACGAGTCTCCCAAAGTAGTAAATAAAAGAACCTAAATCATTATGATATTCACATTTCAATTATGGAGTATTGAAATTTGGTGCTTTCAAACTACCTAGCATAGAATGTCGATTACCCTAAAACAGCAAATCGACTCCCCTAGTTTAAAAAATTTGAAAAATTACGCGCAAAACTGTAAGTGTGTACAACGAACTAGAAGGAAACATTCTTTTTTAAATCGAAGTCACTTGATAAACTCAAAGAATGATGAGAAATCGTTCAGTTGAACAAGAAACAAGTTCACGTCTTCTCTTGTTTCTCACGTTTGTTGATCAAATACAATTCTCGTACCAAGATTGAAGTCTTGTGGCAAATAAAAGTTTATTCTCCAAAAAAAAAATATACATATACTGCATATTGTAAGATGCTCTTCTACAAGACCATATCAAAGATATAAATAACGAAAATCAAATTTTAAACTGAAAGAATGAGGTTTTATGTGGTCGCAGAGGGTTGTGAGAGGGCTCCTTTTTTTCGAATCGCCTAAACTGTTACCGTCGCCGTCATCTGAAAATAATTTAACTTTTTCGAGCTTTCACACTTCATGGCTTTATTCAGAAAATTTATTCCGATGATTAGAACAAGAAAAAAACTTTATTCGAACGGAAATCAATTACTGATCCATTTTCCTACCTTCAATAAATAAAGCTCTATCGATAACTTGAGCAACATCTTTGAAAACGGTGTCCGCGTCCGAGTCTCCGTCCACCTTAATGCTGTCTATGAATTTTTGGAGAATTCCCATCCTCATGAAGGAAAAGCGTTGTTTCATGCTCTTAGGCAAAGTATTCATGCTAAGGAAGAGAAAGACAGTGAATACATGCGAAGAAGTTAGTAAAAAAAAAATGATACATGCGTTAGAGTTCTGCTTTCAAAAGTAGCGGAAAAAATACGAGCTTTGGGAGTTCGACCAACTGGTTTTGGCTAAAAGTTTATGCAAGAAAAAGAGGCATATTGGCGCCTTTCGAGCAGGACGGTTTGCAAATATGTCTGAAGAAATTTTAAAAAATTGATGTGGCTATAAGTATTCGTCATAAAGTTTCTGGGCTAAGTTTCTACAAATCCTCATAAAATTCAATTTTCCAGTTATTTTTTTAGTGTAGAAGCTGTCAAAACTGAAGAATGATGTTAATTTACATTTAGAAAATTGATCGAAAAGGAAAGTTAGAAGAAGCATACCCTGTCGTGCGGATATCTCACCACTCGCAATTTGCCTTTATCATCCAGGGCTTTCAACATGGGCAGCGTATTTTTCTTGAACGTCTCCATCCTGACCCGAAGAGGTTCCGGAGCATCATCTGAACTGCTTTTGGTTTTCCAGAATATTCGATTCCCAAGAATGTAACCAGGTCTGTGTGCTCTTTCGATCCGTTTCTGCACGACATCCAAACAAAACTGTTCTGTACAGTCTATCAGGATTCCAATATCGAGTCTTTGAACCTCAAATTGAAGTTTAAGAAACTATGAGCATGGCAGAAAAAGCCCAACCGATTTTTCGAAATCCTCAAGCTGTTCCATACTTCTTGGGTAGCCTTCGATGACGTAGCCCCAGTTTGCGTTCCCAAGTGATTCAATTTCATCGTAAAGAACTGTGCGAGCCAGCTTCTGAATCACAGAACTTTAAATTTTAAAGGATATTAGTAACCGACCATAGGTATTGGATCTCCTTCGTTCATTTTCTTCCCCACTTTTTTCCATAATTCGTCATCTTTCTCAGTCTGCACTTTTTTCCGCAGTAGATCTCCCATTGACAAAAGTGTGAACCCTGAATCAGAAAAAACTGAGATTTTTTTGAAAATATCAAACCATCGTATTTCTGCGCTATTCTCTTAGCAATATCGTTTTTCTGAGACCCCGGTGCGCCTGAATTTTTTCCGTTCGGTAGAAGGGATGTCTGTAAGTTCTCACCAACGACCAAAACTACAGGAGCATTATTTGGAAGTTCAAATGGCGAGAGTGGTTCATCATTTCCGGAAGTAGTTGAAATTCTGTCTTGACTCCCTGAAAAATTCTGGTTGTAATCAAATGAATTGAATCATTCAAACTGAAGTGCAAAGAAAGTGTCGAAATTTTCGATAAGTCGACAGAAAAATAGGACATTGAAAAACAATTCAAAAATGAAAATAAGAATTCGCCCTATTTAAAAAATACTTCAAGCTCTTCAAGCAAAACATTCTCTCAAACGAAGCTTTTGAAAATTTTACTCCATTCTCTAAACGTGCAATTTTCACACCATGCGCTCATTATTTTTTACCGTCTTCGCTTGGAAGGTCCAACATCGGGATCACAGGTGGCGAGGGTATTTCTTAATACAGTCTTCTGCCAATTATTCCTTTTCAGTTTCAAAAGTTGATTTTTAAAAAATGGAAGCGAAAAAATACCGTTAACTTGTTTTCTGCTCGCAGCTGTAGACTTTCTGGACTGTGCTGCTGAGCTTTTCCGACCTGAAAGAAAGTTTCCAAGAACCAATGAAAAGTCAACTAACTCTGAGAATCGGGCGTTTGGACAGCAGGAGTTGACGGATGAGATTCTAAACGCTCATGATTCGAAAAATAAGAATTTTGGAACATTTCAACCTGGAGATTTTGGACTGGAAGAAGGTGGGTCCACGACAGGAGGCTAAAATGACTATTGACAAACAGTAAAACTTGAATAAAGTAATAAAAGGGAAACTTGCCGAAGGTACATGGATTTCCTGAAAGACAAAATTGTTTCTCTTTCTAGTCATGTATTCGTGACCTCAACTGTCTCTGGGGCGTCTGAAAAACTTGGCTGTCGTAATTGTGGAGTTGGAGCTTCCGTTCGAACTTCAGGCAATGGTATCTCTACAGGATGCTCAACTGGGGGAGATGCTAGAGTTGAAGACTAAAAAAGCCTCCAAAGATGGAGATAAAGAACAAGAAGGGTACTTTTTGTGTTGGGGGCCTCGAACCGCTTTGGCTTGGAGGAACGCTACTCAGAACTGGCACCCCGGTGTCGATGGCTCTCAAGACCAAATTCTTCATTTTCTCATAAATTGTCAAATCGTCTTTCTCTCCGGGAATCTGCAAAAAAGTCTGAAAATAAAAACAATGTATTGTTATTCACCAGGTGAAGCAACTTCTGATCGTCAAAGTATTTAGCGGATGGCAAAGTTTTTTGTTTGAACTCCTGAATCGAATTTAATCAAGAAATATAAAATCAGCACCTTTATTTTTTGGTCAATAATTTCCATGCCCAGCCCGCGTCTTTCCATGTGATCTCGTAAAGTTTTTTTCGTCATAATCTAATATCATGGCCATATTAACAGATTTCACCTGAAAGAGTTTCAAATGAAAGAAAGAAGGCGAATTCAACCTGTCTCTCAAAATCTTCCACTTGACGAGCTTCTCGCGGGTATCCTTCAAGAAAGAATGCTCCTGCATCTGGATGCCTACCCATTTCAGCCTGAAACTTGTTTTTCGTTTTTTTGAATTTGAAATTTTCAAGATTGTACCTTTAGAAGTATTAGAGCTAGTTCGTTTGGAATCAGTTCTCCTGAATGATTTTAGTAATCAATGAAAGTTTGAGTCGTAGAAAGTGAAAGAAACCTCTCATATAGTGCTCATTTGCTTCTTTCCAGTCAGGGTACTTGTCTTTGTACCGTCCTAAAGCGTTCCGTATCACATCTGGCATACAAATGTGTACCAATCCATTTTCCGCCAAGGCATTTGCAACTTTCGCAGCATGGCGGGTCTTGCCTCCGCCAGGTCCTCCTTAAATTCACGATGAAAAAAGTTCTGTGACGCTCCAGTATACAGTTCGCTTTATAAAAGGGTTTCGAGTTCAAAATCATATAACTTTCTTTCAAAAAAACGTTGGATGGATTTAATAGTAAAAAATACTCCAGGGCTTGTTCACTTGTGAAATCGACCGAAACTTGGGAAAAAATTTTGTTTTTCAGTGGTTTCATTCACCCATGAACAAAATAACAGGAACGTTGGGAATTCTGGCAACTTCTGCGGCTTTCGTCACTGACGGAACCCGTTGCAGAACCTGGGAAAAAAAGCCGTAATTCAAAGTATGAAAACACTATCAATTAAACCATATCTTCCGTGGAGTCGACAGAAGGAAGCCTCGGCTCTGGGCTTCTGCGTTCGATGGTGTTCGTGCGAGAAGGCTCTCGCGAAACGTCGCTGTCGGCTTCGTCACTTAAAGTTATAATTTAACACCACGATGTGGAGAAAAAAATTATATACCGTGCAAATTCACAACTAGACCCAGGTTCAGTCAAAAAAAAAAACTCACACGGTATCGGTTATCGCATTTGTTGTTATATGAGCAACGCTCGGGCTTCCGTTTGCTGTAAACCAAAAATTAATATTTTATTCAAAAAGAAATAAGAAATGTGAAGAATGTTTTTTTATAGAACAGATGTCTATCAACTTCTTGAATATCAAGAATATGATTCAAATTTGTTAATCCAAAAAGTCAATTTGATTTTTTTTCGAAGATTTTGCGTGCACAAAAAAACGAACATAAAAAAATGTCAGTCTTTGCTCAAAAAGTGATTAATTGGACATCAAGTTTTTATAAGGAGTTTTTTTACAATTAAGTGATTAAAAAAACGTCCTCACAAGTACTAGTAAAAATTCTAAGATCTACTAGACTTTCCATAACATGTTGCCCAGTTACTTGTCCTAGAAGCAGTCGAGCGCCCGCTTGAGTGCTCGCGTTTCCTGCTTTCGAGCCGAAAACAGCCGTTTTTCAAGAATTTTTTTTTACACATTGCTGGACTTGAAAAAAATTATTTTTTTCTTTGTTTTTTTCTCCTTAGTGGCAAAAATAACAGAGCAATGCGATAATTATGGAAAATTAAATTTTACTCGATTAGTTATTGATAATTTTTTTCAAGTTATTGATAATTTGAACATGAAATGCTCCACCGCGCCAAGCCACATGGTAAAATGAATACTGAACGAGGCAATTAGATTGAACAGAAAATATTTTCAAAAGAAAGAATTATTAGCAAACTGAAAAGAAAAAGGCGAAGAGCCAGGTAAAAGAAAAATGTCGACATGTATTGATGCGATAATTGTCCCGAAGGCTTCAAAATAGGCACTTGTGTGCTCTGCAGCCACTTTTTCCCATCCACTTTCTACTCTTTCTTCAAAGCTAAATGTACAATTGATTTGGAATAAACTATGAAAAATCATATTAGTTATTTGATAAAACTTTTTTTTTTCAAATTTCCCTTCTAGAACCTTTTTTTCAGTAGGCTTTGTTTTTTTTTATTCAAAAATGGACGCTTGGTAGCTTTTGAAACATTTTCTTTGATGGAGTATAGTATCAGGCCAATTATTTGGGAAGAACCATCTTTGGCACCCGAAAAAATTGAATTAGCCCCTGTCAATCAAATAAAAAGCTTTCAGTAGCTTCTACCTCGGAAGGCCTCTGCGTTTTGAGGCCTCTTGATGTCTACTATGTTTGAGAACACCACTTAGAATATTAACCAACCTTCAAAATTTTTTGAAATCATTTTTTCTTGCTCACTCACTCCATCTTAATTCTAAATTTCACCAACTTCACGAGATCCAATTTCGAACCAACTCTTACCTCATTTGGTTTTTTTTTACAAACCCTTAGCATTAGTTTTATCTTTTGAGACCAGAAAGTTATGGCTCAGAAAAAGCCAAAAAGGTATACTGCCATAATTATGTATACTGCCATAATTATGTACTAATTTCCATAAACTATCGTAGATTAAAGTATACCTATGGTGCACTCCTTGAAAGATTGCAACAAGAGTTATAGCCTGTTTTCAGAGTACACTCTTTCTCCAACACAAGAAATAGTACTTTCAGAAGTTTTCATGAAAATAATAATTAAAATGAAAGCTTAATACCCACTTTTCGGAATGAACATGTTCCAGCTAACAGGAATATGCGGATTGTTTCTAATTCGAGCAATCGCTTCTTCGAGGTAAGCCACAGGGTCGTCTGGTCTGCTGTATATCAGGCCTGTCATGAGACCCTGAAAAAAAAATTACGATGCATTACCTAGCATTTAGAAAAAATTCGAACAATTCGTAGAAAAAACTTTATTAAAAATGAACAAACCTCAAAAAGTTGAGGTATATTGTGCTCCTGCAGATATTGCCTTGCATTGGCTCCCATTTCAGAAACCAGCTTCCAGGAGCCCTAAAAAATCGATCTGTGTTATTCTTATATGAACAAAAGGAAAGAAAATGATAAACTTGGCTCGACTTCCCACAAGAAAGCTTTTTGGCTTATTTAGAGATTTTATAGGGTTTTCATCAAACTGATTTTGTAAATTTTGTAGACAATGTCAGATATGAAAGAAGAAATTTTCAAAATTACGTGGGGACGTGAACCGTCTCAGAAAAGTCTGAAGATGGTCAAAACTAATTGCTCCCTGTGACCCTTTGAAGAAAAATATTTTTTTCACCTAATAAACTTATCAAGGTAATACTTATTAAAAAAACGCTTATCTTTGGAAACATCATCTTTTATGTCGCTTTTTATGAAGCTCGTTTTTTTATTTAAAACCTTTATTGAAAAAGTTTGAGAAATCTTAAAAAGACACAATTTTTTTAAAAGCGATTGTTGATCTCGAGCAGGGCATCATCTCGAACTTGAAACTTTTGAGCATGTGCCTGCTTCAACGGGCAAGATTGTATAAGGAGACCAAAACGTCGAGTTGAAAAAATGAAAGGAGACGGAAAGATGCGCTGTCAGCCGTCTTGAAAACACGAGGCGATAAGGCGAATTTGTTACCATGGAAATGTATCGACATTCACGCGAAAATGAAAAATTTTCCGTTAACTGGTTAGTTCGACCAATAAACGACTGAGTGCCGTTTCTATTGAGCTTCTTTCAGAGAGGGATTTGCTTTGATGCAAAGAGATTGAGAGGAATGAGGATTTGTTCTCATTCAAAAATTATTCTGTACAGCTTCTCCATGTTTTATACAATTTTTATCGACTTGCCCACAAAGATACACCTTTTTTCAATAAAGTACAATTTTTCCCACAACACGCACGCAAAAGAATCACCACCAAAGTGGAAGAAACTCAAAATGACGAAAAAAATTCATCTCTACATCTTAATCGAAGCAATAATGTTTGTGAACAAGCTAATGAAAATAGATTAAAAGTTTGTCTTGGAGTAGGAAGGGGTTATAAGCACAACTTTAGATGGAAGGGTTGAAAAAAGAAAAAATAAATAAGCAATTATACAATAGTGATGCTTTAAGGCATAGGTTTGGCTTCTTCCGCAACTGGCGTCCCGGCTTGTGATTGACCACGTGCAGCTCCAGCAAGATGATCGATAGAGGTTGAAGCCGCCATTTTTGCCTGCAAATAAATATTTTGAAGTTCAAAACAACGTATCTAAGCCATGAATTATACCTGATTGTAAGCTGTTCCCAACTTGGATTCGAAAGATTTAAAAAGCGAAGAGTTGCGCATATCTTGCCATTTTTCCTTGACAGTGTCAGCAGCCGCGGCGGTAACTTCAGCAGTTTTTTGGAAACTGAAATGAATATTACGTTCATTTCATATTGATCAGGAGGTGGAAAACTTACGCTTCGGTATCTGTAACGACTTTAACGCTTCGGTTGATGTCCTGGGACAATTCAGAAAACGGCGAAAGACCGAGTTTGCGCTTCAGTTCTCCGGCATGCTGAAAAGAAAGTTTTTTATTGTTCATTTTTTTTTTGTTTTACCAACCTTTTGCCTGGCTACAAGAACTTGCTTAAGGGTTGAAATCTCGTCTTCAGTCTGAAAAAAAATTTAATAATCAAGAAAAAACCCATCTTTTTTTTATTGGACAAACAATCTCAAACTGCGATGTTTAATGAATTGCTAAAATTCATCCGTGACCTTTTCAGAGGATATGCAATATGGAAGGCGCTTTTGAAGATTCAAACTCCAAGTGACGAGTTTATATTTTATTATTTTTAAACTACTAAAAAGTTTGAAAAAGCTTAAGATAAATTTGAGAAAAGTATTAAAACGTTATACCGGTAAGAGCTCAAAAAGACAATACATTTTTGAAAAAATTTTCGCATTTTACGTATCTAAAAGGAACACGGCATTGTAAATTTAGCCATTTGAAAAATTTCTTACCTTCAGGAGTTCTTCGCGCAAAAGCTCTTTTTCCGCCTCGCTCAACGGAATGCCGTCATTGCCTGAAATTTGAGACATTTTCTCGCAATAATCGAAATTCCTAATATTTCAATTGTAAACCCTTGAATTTTATCCAGTTCAGTCAGAGAACCTTTGTTTTGAATTGGATTCAAAGAAGGTTGACTTGTCTGGGCGACGTCTTCTGCGCCGATAACAACGGCGTCTTCATCTTCCGAATCGTCGCCCTCCAGTTCTTTCGCAAACTTTGACATTTCCTCTTTCGACGCTTTTGTTCCTTTTTGGCTCGCCATCTATTTATTAGCCAACTTTTCTGGTCTATCCGATATCGCGAATGAATGAATGAACCCGACTGGGATTTTCAGTGCATAAAACAACATGAAAGTACTAAGTCAGAGAAGATGAACTAAAAATTGTTTTTAGCTTTGTATTCACATCAATTAGTTTGGAAAAATATTGCTGTGAGATCTCGAAATGATCATTAAAAAAAATTATCTTTCGATTCTTGAGAGTTTCGCAATCGCGTGAAAAATTGACAAAAAAAAGTGCTGGAGCAGCTGAACAATTGAAAAATCTGTTTATTGCGAGTCCCTAGAAGTTTTCTCGGAACCGAAACGCTTTGAAAACAAGATAATTAGTGAATATCATATAGTCATAGTTATTTTAGAAAGATTTTTGAAGTTATATAAAACTAAATGTTGATCATATCAATCAATCATGCAGAAGTGAATAATTAGCATAATAATTTGAAAAATTTTAAATTTAAATGAAAAAAACAATATTCTGTAAGAAGCAGCTTCGATTATTCTGTTTTCCTATCTCATAAAATTTACTCTTTCAAAAAGTCATCACAATGTCAATGATGAGTTTTGAAAAATCTTAAGAAATAAATATCAAAAAGTTCTGACGATTGATAATAAAGAAATTAAGCATGAAAAGGAAAAGCAGCGAGAAAGTGAGCTAATGAAAATGGGCTAAAAAGGCCACGCGAGTCAACGTGGAAACACTCTCGCCGCTTTGTGTCACCTCCCCATTCCGAGTATCGATTGATTTTGTCGGGTCCTCTCTGACCTTACCGCCTTATCTCGCAGTGTTCAAGGACAGTCTCTAACCGATAGATTCATACACCAGAAATAATGAACTACCCTGAGGAAATTAAAACTGCCTTTCTTAAAAAAATACGACCACATTTCAAATACTTTTTTATAATAAAAGGCGAAAAAAAAAATGGATAATAACAGAAACGTCTTTTTTAGCTTTCTTGGAGAAGCTGTGAATGCGCCTGAATGACTCTTAACGTCAACTTTCTCGGAGTAGTCTGCACATTCTCAGAAAAAGTCTTAAAAAAATAAGTTGAGAAAACTTTAGATACAAAATCTTATTCTTGGAAAATATATTGTTAAGTTGACATCACTATTTCTTGCACCAATTTTAAAAGATAAAAACCTTGAGGAAGATTGTCGTTCATTTTGGATTCAAAGTAGACGAAAGGAGACGCCTGAAAATTGTTTATAACATAAAAAGTGAGAAAAATCGTTGAAGAGAATACTACAATAGAACAACCATTGCGAAAGATGGAGCGTCATTTCGCGAAAAAAGGGAAAAAACTGCAAAAGACAAATGGTCAATACCCGCGGTAATAAAAATCACATGAACAGAAAATGAGAACGAACGAAACAATGTCTGCAGACACACTCAAGCGCGAATTCACGGACTCTCGATGTAATATTACCTATAATTTTTTTTTAATTCATTGAATTCTCATCGCAAAACCATCACTTTACGTTGCTGAAGAATTCAAAGATGTTTTTTTGAGAATATCAATATTTATGGAAAATTGAGAACATTATTCCGTAAATACAGGAAAAAGAAAAATAAAAAAAAAACGTTCAAAAGAAGTTCGCCTCTTGCTTTGATAGAAGTAGAAACTGTTTGAAAGACCATTATTGGCTCAAACCTAAAAATGGATTGAACAAAAACTCAATGATAATAATAATAGTGCTTCATGTCCAATGGGATTGTTTCAAACAGATAATGAGAAGTGGAAAAAAGTAGGAATACATATCTAAAACAAAAAACAAAAAGGCTAAAAAACTGAATGCAAATACCAAAATAAAGAAGGAAACGACGCGCAGGACTAGAAAAAAATCGATTGGTCCTCAACTGGTCCACTCCGCTCTCGCTAACCCTGATAGACAGCAAGTGGGTTTGCATCATTAAGTAATCACTCGAGAAGCGTTAGCGTTTCTCAAGTGAAAAAAATAATTATTGCGCTCTCTCTAGTAATCTGAAAGGTCCAACGGTCAAAAAAAGATGGCACTGGACTTTAACATACTCTAGAGTCTCTTTTCGGAGCTAGACAAAAGCTTTTCGTAAAAGCATCTGACGCCCATTCCGAAATAAAAAAATTACTTTTGGCGCACGAGTGATTCTGATATTTTGTTGAGAAGAAAGTATAGTGCGAGACGCTCACGATTTAAAAGGACCGCAAAAAAAACTACCGTCAATAGAAACGTTTGCTCCACCAAACTGCTACAAAAACAGAAAAAAACGAAGGTCTTGAAGCAAAGTGCGGTCAAGTGCGAAAAATCCGCCGCGGAACAGTTTTTTCTGACTTGAACTCAAAACAATACGGGAACTTTTTGTTGATTTCGGGAATACCATCTTTGCAAAATGTCGAAATTAGGGATAATGCCAGAAATCACGACAAAAACTGAGCTTCAGCTTCTCATAAAAATACTCTTAAACTATACAAGGGTGGGCATAATTTAATTTTTTCTCGGGTGAGTAGTAAGCTTTTTTTCTTGAACTTGTCGAAGCCAGGATTATCCACCCCCAACCAGTCTATTTCAATCGGAGAGGTGAAAATGAGCGCAGAATCTTTTTGGAAAACCGAACGGTTTTTGTTGAATGTGCTCTTTTTAATAGATGACAGTCAGAGGTTCTAGGAAGCTTATTTAAAAAAGTACGGTCAGTTTCTCAATTCTAAGACATGTGAAAAGGATGAGCGCATGCCCGTAACGCTTTTTTAGCAGCAATTAACTGCGAAAAACAAAGTACGGAATGATTTGGTTGTCGCCATTTTGCCAGAACAAAAGATCCATAGTCACTCTCAGAAAATTATTAGTAGAAAACATAATGTTCAAAAATGTACATATGAAACATTATTTGATTTGAGAACGAAAAAAACTACAGCGCTCGGAAAATCCGTGCGATAATTGTGCGTAACCTACAGAGATTTTCAGCGTTCACAAAATACAGGGCCTTGTTATCATAGATAAAAATGAGGATTGCTTGAATATTTCAACGCGTTATAAATATTTGGAATTGTATCCCTGACCATTTTTTTGATAGTAATTGTTCGCTCCCCGCTTTTTAGGAAAAAAATTTATTGCAAACATGTCTATATTTACACTTTTTTTCTAAAAAAATTTCTCCTAACTTTTAAAAATGCTATTTTGTTTTGTTTCAAATTTCCCTTGTCTTACTTTTTCTAATAAGAGGCCTTATGGCCCTTAGAAATGTTTTTATTTATTGTAAAATGAATAAACTGATTATGATGATGATATTCTCATTCGCTCTAAATTAAGGTCGAAAAAATAGTATCTGAGAAACCTCTGCAAGATAAATCAACAAAAAATCTGTAAAATGACGATTGGAATAAAACTAAAAACTCAAACGATACAAAAGAAAAAATTTTTTTTCGTATCATCAAGCCTCCGAGCAAGGAAACTCGACATGTTCTGCCAATCTCAAGAAGGCTGAGTGACACTTGATGCTTTTATTTGATATCCTGAATAAATAATTTGAGACAAGTTGCGTAGAACTAGCATCGTTCAAAAAGTATCGCAAGAAAAACACGATAAAAGTTGGAAAAAAGAAATCTTTCGCGAATCTTGTATCTATGAAGAACTAAAGGAAAAATATTTTTTTCTTAAAAAAAGATACTTTTTTTCAAAGGATTTAAGCAGTGACTAAACAGAAAAAAATGATTTCAAAACATTTCTTGAAATTTGCGACAACAGGAGGTCCGCCATGCAAAAAAATATGAATCACAAGTCACGAAATCCATAAACTTCTTCTCTGTTTATCAAAAACAAAAAACATGAAACTTTTTGGTTTTGCAGAATAGGTACTTCTTGCTCGATTTCTGTACAAAGCAGCCCCAGGAAAAAAAAATTAGAAAAACGTTTGATGTCAACCTATGGGGTGGATTGATTCGATTAGTCATCTTTTTGAGAATAAAAATCTCTAAACAAGTTCTGTTCAACTCTCCAGGTAGTAACTAGTTTCAAAAAAACCTTTTGGCCTTTAACTTTAATGAAAGCCTACAAAAAGCCTAATAAATCAGTTTCATAGCTTGGAAATCTCCCTTTGTTCTTTTTTCAAAATTATAACCCATAGAAAAAGGTCAGCTTAAAAAATTTAAGATTCTGAGCATCAAAACGTCCATAACTTTTTAGTTCGTTAGATCAGACACTTCAAAAATTTAAATAAAAGCCAAAAATCTTGTTTTTTGCTTCTTTTACCTTGAGGCTGTTTTATCAGAAAACCGGAGACTTGCACCGGCTGTGGCTTTTAATATTGAAATGAGGTAGGGTGAGCTAAAGAATAACCTGCCCATTTTTGAGTGTAGGACAAAAGCGCCGATTCCAAGAGCGCCGTTCAAATTGAGCGCCGGTCCGCACTGCGCCGTCGCGTGTAAGCGCCGTGTATGCAGACGCCGTTTCTTTTTGCGCCGATTCCGTTTGCGCCGAATCGTTTTGCGCCATTATTCTGAACTTTCATTTTTTTGCTTTTTTTCTATTATTTTCCATTAATTGTGTAGTACAAATTCATATACGACTCGAATAATTTTCGCGCCATCTGTCAATTTTGAGTCTTCTGCCACTTTTTCGAAAATACGCGGATTATTTTTTCAAGCAAATGAGTTAATCATGACTGAAAGCCGTTCTCTCACAGTTTCGCGACTGCTAGATTTCAAACTGCCGTATCTCGGCCAGAAAGTTTCAAACAAAAAAATAAAAATAACTCAACTATCGCATTCGGAGCGTTTCATTTTAAAAATATCATGTAAACAAATTCATAAACAACAGCGTGAAGAAAGGAATGATAGGGTGGAAATTTAAAAGAGAGATATTGATGGAAGATGAAGGAGATGTCAAAAAAATTGAGAGGGATTTTCCCAAACGGCAGCAAATATCGCATTTTATGAAACAGAAAGAAAAAAAAAACAAAAATCAGTTCAGTTTTTTTTCTTTTTTTTTAACGAAAAAATGCGAGATGTTGTTAAGCTGTGTTCCAACGTCTTTGTAGTCTTCAGCAACGCATGAGACGAAATTTCGATCTCTATATAATGAAGGGCGTGAAGGACTACGAACTCTCTTCTGGAAAGTTTCCATAATGAAATTCTTCGTAGTCTCTTCTTGACGTTTTAAGCAATCTCGGATTATAATAGATGGGAACCTCATCATGGTTTTTGTGATTCGCAACTGAATTGATGATTATGTCCTTTTTTTATATTTTCTTACGCTGAAGCTTGAAAAAGTTGACTTCCGCGGGGTTATTCGTTGTGTTCTCATGGTTAATAACCTTTGTCCGGCATTCCCATTCGGATATATGAAAAACAGGGTCCCAACCGTTGTCACCAATAAAGTATCTTTTCAAATACTGCGTGAATTCTGGAATGGAAAAATACATATTGTTTTTTTTCAGAGAATAAACCTTTGAATTTGTCGCTTTTTCCTTCTCCGAACGAGAGGATATCGTCGCAAATAGTGTTTCCAGCACTTTTAATGTCTTCTTCCTTGAGGAATGCCAAAGCCATTACTTTTCGCCATAAAACGATACCGGCCTTTGACTTCAGTGCCTTCCAAACCTCTGCAAAATGTTGAAATTTCGATGTTTCATCGTTCAATATTTAGTTTATTGAAAGTTTTATCGCAAAATTTTACTTAGTTTTTTGGCTTTTCTTCGAATCAGCTGCACCCAGTGAAAACGACAATAAGCGATTTTTGAACCAAAGGACATTTTCGCTGCGTTTCTAGCTGCATACTCGAAATCTGAACAGCTCATTATTTTTCCTATGGAAGAAAAAAAAATTACCCATAGACACCAAATCTGGGCTCAAGCCATCTTCTCTAATTTTTGCAAACAATTTTTCGTAAGTAGGTTGACTTTTGTCTGATAACAAAGCACTGTAAAGAGGAATGTTTATGTGTGAGACCTGAAAAATCGATTGAAAACGCGGAATTCATAACTTCTAAACTTCAGCCACGATAACGTACAACTGTGAAAAGTATCCACTCTTCAGAAGAAATTTTCCGTCCGCGTAAACATGTTTTACCATATCACGGAATGGTTCAACCGAATCGTTTCGAAAAATCAGTAGCCTCTTTGATTGTTCGAAATCCTCATCATCTATTGAGTCGTAGTACCAGCAATCTGAAACAAAAATAAAAATTGAAAAATCTAATGAAATTCTTACGGAATGATGACCAATCGATTTTTGTCATGTAATCCTCGAAAATATTTAGTTTCCATTGGTCTTTGAACTTGCTTTCGCATTGCTGCTTTCGACGGTACAATTTGAAGCTCTTCGTCAGAGCATTTCAAGATAACGTTCGACACACAAGTGGCTACGGGAACGCCAGAAGCTCTTTGGACTTTTTGCGTTTCGTAGGAAAGAACGGATCTAAAACTTTTAAATTATTATTATTATTAATTTTTCTGAATTCGTACTGTGCAGATAACAAAAAAATACCCTTTTTCCATTCTGGTAGGATCCCGTGATTGCAGAGACCTTTTTACTTCGTATCTCAGGTCGTGAATGAAAAAGTTTGGAACGACAGTTCTTCACGGAGCATCTGAGATATGATTTTTAATGAGCCTCAGAAATTTAAAAAAACCTGCAGACAGTAACATTATCCGTTTTTCCGGACCCTTTTTTTGGACTGTAGAAAGTATCTTCAATTTCAAAAAAACGGCATTTCCACTGTTAGAGTAAGAACTGAATTTAAAAAGTTTCCTGGAATTGCCTTTCGAATGATACCCGTTGGTCGATGATAGGTTGGTCAATGGTTCCCGCTTCCATATGTATAAGCCATTTTTTTCAGGTTGTATTCACCGACAACTCTGTGACAAAAACAATATTTTTTTTATTTTTGAGCTGAGTTTTTTTCGAAAAAAACCTTCTCCATTCACCCAAATCAATGTACCCGGAAGCTATAATTTCTCCATTCTCTTCATCGTCTTCATCTTCCATGTCCTGAACTGATATCAGAATAAAAAAACGTGAATCAGGTTTTTTTGATAACACGAAAAATTTCCATTTGGTCTGAGACATACCGGTAAACCAAGTACCTCGTCGTGGCAAACTTTTTTTCCACTACTTCGTTCAGACATTGTTGAACATCTTCATCTTCGTCCATTCTAGGTAAAAAAAAGTTTTTTGCAATTATATTTTCAATACTTCTCCGATCGCAAAAAATAATTAATAAAAAAGCAGCAATGGTTCTCTGAACTTCAGAGAAAAAAAAACTCTGAATTAAAAAGTGAATAAATAAAAAAGTATAGATTGACATAATAAAAAAAAAACTTGATTTATTTGTAAAGTTTAAAACTTTCTGGCCGAGATACGGCAGTTTGAAATCTAGCAGTCGCGAAACTGTGAGAGAACGGCTTTCAGTCATGATTAACTCATTTGCTTGAAAAAATAATCCGCGTATTTTTCGAAAAAGTGGCAGAAGACTCAAAAATTGACAGATGGCGCGAAAAATTATTCGAGTCGTATATGAATTTGTACTACACAATTAATGGAAAAATAATAGAAAAAAAGCAAAAAAATGAAAGTTCAGAATAATGGCGCAAAACGATTCGGCGCAAACGGAATCGGCGCAAAAAGAAACGGCGTCTGCATACACGGCGCTTACACGCGACGGCGCAGTGCGGACCGGCGCTCAATTTGAACGGCGCTCTTGGAATCGGCGCTTTTGTCCTACACTCCCATTTTTTAAAATTTCACAAAGCGTGCGAGTAAAATGGCCTCCATTCAAAATCATACTCCAATAGAAAAGAGTATCTAAGAGTTTTCGCGGTTTGCTCAAACTCCGTTGAAATTTAAGAAAAAAAAAACTCTAGTGGGTAAGTGTGACCTTTGACCGAGTGATCTGGCACCGGAAATGAGAACATATTTGCACCAAGACTTGTGTGGTCGTGCACATTTCGAATGTTTAAACAGCTCGCCCTTTCTAAAAACCTTTTTTTTTTCTCCCATTCAGCAAAACTCGCGAAGCAATGTTTTTAGGCGTTGTCGTCGGCCTAAGCCCTTTCCGCGTGGTTCTCGAGTCCCATTAACCATTAACAAAAGCCTTATTGAATCTCTATTTGATGTATATTTTAATTCGTCCTTATAAATTTTTATTAACATCAGAATGATCTGATCAAAGCTACGAAGAAATCAGGTTTATTTCATCCTCAACAAGCTCTTCGGATCAATCGGTTGCCCAAATTTGCAAAGTCTTCAACTCGTGGGTGGCTCACGAATCTTCGACTGTTATACCAGTTTTTAAAGTAAATTGAGTTTGATTGCTTAGTCATTATCAACGTGAAAAGAATAAGGAGATACGAGTTACATGGTTCCCTGCAAATAAGTAGGGGCAATGTTTGACTAACGGCTGTCACTATATATCGTAGCCACAGGTTTTCCTGCTCCAACTTGGGCATTTTTTAAAGATATTTCTCTGTACTCAGGCTTTTAGCATGTAACCATTTTTTTTTGTTTCCAATTTTTCTTTTCTTTATACCGATAGTGGTTTTCATTGCTTGAAACTTTAAACAGCTGCATAGGAAAGTCATTTTAATCAGCGATCAAGAACTTCCTAGAGCAAGTTTCTTTGATGTATTAGCAAAAAATCCGGACAGTGTCAGTCTTCAATACTTACTGGTAATTCAAAACTCAGACTGCAAAAAGAAGAAATTTATCAAAGTTTTCCTTGGACTTTGAGCTCCTTCATCTGGAAAATTATAAATTTATGCAGATTGAGATTATTATAACCTTTGCTGTTTTCTAGATATGATTGATGCCTACTTTCCACTTTTTCCGTTATAATTATTGTCTATTTTCTTTCATTTCATAAGAGAAAATTATTGGATTACCAATGTGCTGCTGTTCTTAACGTATTTTTCATGAAAAAAACGCATCGCCACCGCTTGTTCGAAAAAAAAATCCCAACTAAGGCGTGAAAATCCCTGCTTTTTGGCACAGTACTCAGCTAACTTTTTAATGATTCTGTTTTTGTGTACTAAATTTCACGGAAATGTGATCATTTTTTTCCACTCTCTAGGTGAGTCATTTTCTAGTCGTGCACTTTTGTGTTCGGCTAACCAACTTTTTTTTCAGAAGAAAGATCATGCGAGATTCAATCTGGAGAACAATTTCCGTTTTTTAGAGATAAGACTTCAAAATTATTTTGAAACCTATACAGCCGTCTTTGAATATTTTTTTAGTTAGAGGGATTTCTTGATCGGAAATAGGATATTTCGCAAATTGAAAAACTTTCAGAGTTTTGAAATTTCCCAAAGAAAAAAACATAATTATCTTTTTTTCAACTTGGAAGAAATTTATAGCTCCCTAATTTGAAAAAAATAATTATACCGATATAGCTAATCCGGCGTTAACATGAGACATGCCGTTACGAGTATTATGAAACGATCCGTAAAACAGGTACCAAAGTAGCAAGTTCAAAATTTATGTAGTGTTTTTGTTTGAAGTTGCAGATGTTTCTCATGAGAGTGAAATGAAGTTACTGGGAAAATTTTTAGTGGCCACTATAGAGTTTTGACGTTTTAGTGGCCGCTATAGTAGTCAAATTAGTGGCCACTTTAGGGTTGAAAATCAGTGGTCACTATAGAGGTCTAAGTGCTACTACTAGACAACTAAAGATTTTAGTCGCCACTATAGAAGAATGAAAAAAGTCTCGAACTTGTCTCGAGACAGTCTCGGTCTCGTCTCGAAATTTTCTTCCAAAAGGTGCTGTTTCCGTCGGGCGGTGTCAGCTAGTCTCGAGATAACTTTTTTTTTGTTTCCTCGTGCGTCCCTGGTTCAGACATCGAATATCAGTATCTTTTTGCGTTAATTTTTTATTGTGCGCCACGATAATCCTTCGATAGCGCTGCATTTCGATCTTCTTGATCATTCGAAAAACGCAGCGCTATTAAAGGATCATCGTGGCGCACAATAAAAAATCAACGCGAAAAGGTGCTGTTTACGTCAGGCGATGTAGGCTGCTCGTCATTCTGAATCTAAATGGAGTATAATGCTCGGAGTAAACCCAGAAAGTAATGCTGAATGAAAACTACTGAAGTGGCCGCTAAATAGGGAACCTCTGTTCTCTATTTAGCGGCCACAAAAACGGAAAATAGTGGCCACAAAAACGGAAAATGGTGGCCACTACAGAGATGGGATTAGTGGCAACTTTAGTGTCATCTCCAAGTAGTCCTTGGCGAGCCTCTATCGTAGCCACTAAAAATTTTCCCGGTAATACGCCTTTTCTCAACTGTTGCCTGTCGATAATGATTCGTCGCAGTGGGGGAGAAACTTCAAGGTGTTCTCGACTGTCTGAATAATCAAGGTAAGACCTCTGTTGCTGCAAGCGAGAGACGCCAAACCGCCGAGAGGAAACACTACGCACAAAGAGAACCTAGAGGCGGCCCTCTTCCCCGATCGATAACAATCAGTATTGGCGAGACGACTGCGGCCGCTAATGCCAACACCCACCTTCAGGTGGATATAGCCTTGAGGCTTATCCATCTTTGTCTTTTTGAAGCCCGCCCGATCATTATTAGGCTCTTTCGGATCATCTCTCTTTCCAGAGTTCGATTCGTCTAATGAGATTTGGCTGGGTTACTGATAATCCGGCTACATTTTAGATCCAGCTACAAAAACTTGGTTCGATTCGTTTCTAACATCTGAATACGCTGTTGTCAACTAACCGAAGATTCGAAACATCATCGGTACTTTTTCACCGACACGATTAACAAATTCAAATCTAAACTAAACTTTTCTCTTACTTTCTTGGAACTAAAAATTTCGTGAACGAGCAGTTAACATATCTCGACCTATAATCTTTTTTTTTCTTGCTACCGCACATTGAGGTTTTTTTGTTTGATATATTTTAAAAAAACAAAAAAATATCCTCTTTTTGTCCGATGTCAAGAGCGGGTTTATCATTTGGAAAAGTTCGGACTTATTGGAAAATTTCTCATTTTTTTTCTTTTGAGGATTCCTCGAAAATTCACTCTTTGAGACCTAATGAAGTTTGAAAAAAAACTTCCTGAATTATTAAGCTATCATACCAGATGATAGGAGAATTGCGTCAGAGTAGTTTATATCGGCATAGAGTTCATTTTTGTTCGCTTTGCGATTCGACAGAAAAATTTCTCACTTTTCCGTACCTCTTAAGACTAGACAAAAAAGCGTCATGTAGAAAAAAAATACCAACATGGTCGAACAAAGTGTTTGAGAGCTCCGCGTAGGCGGACCCCACCCCAAAAGTCATCGGACCGCCGGTTTGCGCTCTGTGTAACACCGTACGCACACACTCGTGAACTCGTAAACACGGGCATCTCGGCTGCCGACGTTTTCCGCCAATAATATTGCTCGATTGGCTTAACTTCAAACCTTGGCGATGGATTATCCTGACCAAAAGAGCATTCTAGTTGATTCAGTGCTTCCGATGCAGTTCATTTTCAGAATAACACGATTGGAACAACATATGATATTTGTATACATTCTATGTCTACTTTCAAGTTTTCAACGATAGAAGTTGCTGAAATCTTTCGATAGAGCGCAGGCGCAATTTGCAAAAAGGTACCAGGAAGAAAAATATTTTTTTTCTTATTAAATCCCAACTCAAATAGGATATAATTATAATCATAGATTTTATGTAATTTTGGGAAGCAGAAGTTTCCTCATACGGAAATGATCGGTTTGGTACAAATAAATCAGACAAAATTTCAGAAACTCGGAGATTTGATAAAATTTAACATCAATCATTTTGACGCTTATTTTTTCAAATCACTCAAATTTTCATGGTAAAAAATTAGAACGAAAAGGATATTTTCGAAAGGAAGTATAAGTGAGCAACTCTGAGAAGTTAATTAGCAAAAAGTACCTATTTTCATTAAAATTTTGTCTTTAAGAAGCTAGAAAAATTTTTGAATATCAGACGAGGCCAAGTCTCAAGTTGAAAAAAACCGCACCAAGGATTTTCGGAGATTGGTATAACTTTGAACAAAATTTGACATAAAAACTCAGAAACATTTTCAAAAAGTTTCCAAGAAATTTGCCCTCCTCTTCAGAAAAATCACTTTCTGTTCAAATTTTACTTTTCAGCACTAGATTTCCCATTTACGGTCGTCGAAAAGACCGTGTACAGTTTCTCTTGTAATTTTATTCAGAAACTAATTTAGTTCGAAGACTTCTGATAAAATAACAGTAGCTAGCCCTAAGTTTGTTTGAAAATTCCTTTCTGGATCTCTTTGCCTCAGAACCTTGTTCATGAGCCTCGAAAACAACTCCAGCGATGAAATTTGAATGGAATCTAACTTAAACATGTTAAAATTAATCGAACGGCTTTCAAGACCAAAAATCTACCGTTTTCGAATACCTCAAAATGAATCATTCATATACATGCTCAAAACAAAAAAAGAACGAGAGGGTTTGCGTTAAAATGGCGTGGGCACTGTTTGGAATCATTTCTCGACATTATTACGTTGTGGTCGTTTGTCTTGATGAATGAGTCTCGTCTCTCGTCCCTGTCCAATTTCTTTTCGTTGTTCCTCTTCCACTCGTCTTTCATTATTTTTTGTCTAAAAAATGACTTTGCCGTTTCCACACAAATGCTACTTCTCTCACCTTTTGCATTTTTCTAACTCTATTTATTCTTGGAATACAACACATCAGCCGAAAAACAGGCAAAGCTATCATTATATCCAAAAGTCTCTTCTTCAGTTTCATTTCGGAAACTGCCATTTTCATCGCTTACAATGATACAATCATAGGTAGAATTGCAAATCAAAACTTCAAGAAGAGTTTTTTCTCTATTCGGCAGCGGTTTTTTTTCAAAAATTTCGCACAAATATTCTTTTTAGGATTTTCTGAGACTTTTCAAGCTCAAAATGAATCCTCCTTTTTGTGGAAGGAAAATGAATTTTTGAAAACTATAGTGAAGGTTTGACGCCATACCTATCTTTCTCACAGAAAAATTCCTTTTTTCAAGGAAATCGTTCAGTTACGCACGGGGGGAGTTATCAGCTACTTATAATAGTTTTGATGTTACGCTTAAAAACTAACGTGAACTTTTTTTATTTGGTTTTTTTCCTCACAGTATTAATTAATTCATCTGAAGATTGTGAATTTTGCCCGAACACCATATAAAATATAAATCAATGGGAAAAAAGGCTCGGTAATTGCGGCTCGGAAATCCTTGAGTAATTTCTCAAATCATATGGACGCCTAGGTTGAGAAAAGATGCTGTATAGGGTTTTTTTTGCACACGGAATCTTCAGGAAGATGTTCACTTTCGAAAACGAATCCGCTTAAGGAGAAAAGTTCGAGAAAAAGGTGACCTTTCCCGCTTTATCTTCGGAGTTGAATTGCTCCAAAAAAAAAAAGGTTTTTTTTTTCGAAATTTCCGTAGAATGTCAAATTTTCCCAGACAGTAATAGGAGCTATTTTTTGATAAGAAAAAAACAAAACTAAATATCGATTTTGTTTGCGAGTACCGTGACATCTTATTGGAAGGTTTGCGAAAAATCATCACGTGAAACCGTATTCTCTGGCCAATTATTATTGTTGATAATCGTTTGTCGGTGCCTGCCCATCGATATTTTCTTTCTTTTCTGCTCAAAAGCGGCAAAAATTTGAAAATTATTTCGCGTTTCCGGCTCATGAAATACAGAAATTTCACACCCACTCAATTTCAAACGCAAACGTGACAGGTGAGTCAAATATGATTCCACCCATTGGCTTTTTGATTTTTTTTTTACCTTTTCATACATGCTGCGCTTGCTTCAAAAACATTTTGTTCTACATTCAGCGTTTAGCATCAGCCCATAGTTTAACTAAAAATTTTTCAGTGTTTTATATATTCATCGTACCGCTCAGAAAGTAAGAAAAAACATGTGATGTTTTCGCAAAAACGGAAAAAAAACTTGAAAATAAAGACTCGGGAGACAAAAAGATGAGACCATGTTTTTTAATGAACCGTTGTACAGCATATTTGTCCGGGCCCCTAACCATGAATGTTTCAGGATAAAACCTGCCTTAAGAAATAAAGGAAAAGTTATTTCACTGCTTAAAAAAACACCGGGGTTATGAGACCAGTTTATTGAAATTTCGCCATTTTTACTTGTTCAAGATTTCAAAAATTATGCTCACAAACGGGTTTTTAGAGCTTGAAAGCTCGAAATTTCAATACGTTTCATTCAACGCCAGCTTTGTAGAACAAATCTAGAAGGACATATTCCTCTAAAAATTTCTAAAAACCTCTCTTCGAATAACTTATCGAGCTAGAGGTGACCGAGCTTTAGAATTTATCGAAAGAAGATGCTGGTCTGAACGAGTCACAACTGTTTCGGATGCTTGAACGCACTCGCTCATTTTTTTTTATAGTTTCGGAATTTCCTATCAATCAACCAACTTTTTTCAGTCTCAAAAAGTTGCGCCACCAAGCGGCTGTCAGCAGCTCGGAAGCTCGAGAAAAAAGTTGTCGTTTAGTAGGAAGGAGTGAAGGTAGAAGGGCGGATCTGAGCTGATTGGTGAGAAGAAAAGAGAACGGCCGCCGAGTTGTCGAATCAATCGACTAACACATCTCCTTCTGTACGCGGGCGACCTTGCAGATTGCGCCTGGCGCGGCCGCTTTCCGTTACTCGCGCACTCGTCGTTGTCCGTTAGACCGTCTTCAGACTCGCCGGCTGCCACTTATCCACCTTTCTGCCCTTCCGGCTTATCAGAACCATTCACCACTAATTTTTGTCGTGGCATTTTTTCTACATTTCAAGAGAATCAATTTTTGTTCATCAATCATCTTCGAAGAACTATGTCAAAGCTGAGTGTGGCTGACATTTAGCCGTCTATCTTCATAAATTTTTATTAAACAACCAGTGACCTGTGGTAAACAAGCGTCGTCAAAAAGAAATTTTCAAAATTTTCTGTTAAAATCCGTAGAAAATTTTAGATGAGAGTATTGTACTGCAAAGGCCGACAGCTTGAGACGATAACTGCTGTGAAGAGTTTAAAACTTTTATTCATACAAGCTTCTTTACTACTTTTGTACAGATTATCCATCAACTTCTTAAGTTACTCGAGAATTTCCAATATCATTCTGCAAAGGATGTTATTCTCAGTGATACTAAAACACGCCTCAGATCGGCTGTATTAGAAATTTCTCGGAAAAATGTTTTACCGGAAGCTTTTTCGTTAACGTTCACCCATGACCAAGTGGGCGTTGAGACGACGGTTATAAATACCATTTTTTCAACTTTTTATTCGCGTTTCTTTTTCCCGGAAAACTTCTAATACGTTCTCCAATCGACACGCAAGAAGATTGTCGTGTCAGAAACTAAGGTAAAAATAGAGGATTATGATAAGACGTTATCAGCTATTTTGTTTTCATCGATACCTCTATAGTTGCTTTCAACGTTTCTAGCTCTTTTTACTTCAACGCATTTTTTAAACGTTATGTGCAGCTTCATAAGAAAAGAAAATAGAGGATTATCATAAGACGTTATCAGCTATTATCAGCGTCTCACTTTTTTATTGTTTTGTGAAGTTGTGTAAACTTCATTTCGTCTTATGAGACGCGTGGACAACTTTCGCAATTCGTTGAAACCTTCAAGGCCCGTTTTTCTTCATTCTCTGTTTAATCGTTCTTTTTTTTGTCAAAATTAGAAGTAAGGTGGGAGAAAGAGTTTCTCTCCAATTTATTAATTTTTTTTACACTGTTCACGCAAAGTCACAATGACAGAGAGAAAGAATTTTTTTTTTGCATTCTTGGCATCGGTAAAAGTTATTGAGAAGATTATGTGTGGTATCAAAAAAGAAGCCATACTGCGCAAAAAGCAAATATATCAAGTAAAACTGTTTTTTACCTGGTTCTTCATTTAAAAAAACTTTTCCTTCCGGCATGATCGAAATAAAAAAAGTAAAAATAAACGGACAAGAAGCAGTACCTGATTTCGTTTCATTTTCCGTGTAATTTGGATGGTTTCTTTGCCAAAATTACTAATAAAAACACTTTTTTTACAAGTTTTGTTTTGAACCTAGGACACTTAACTTTCAAAGTATCAACTTGACTTCTTTTCTTAGAACGTCTGCAAAACGTCCATTCGGCTCCCTTTACCGCTTCATCTTTTTTTTTTGCATCTCTGTTTTTCTAAATTGTTACCGTTGTTTCAAAGGTCTTTTCATCCCACTATATAAGTTTTTGCAGGATGGCGTCAAAGAAAACAAAGCAGAAAATCTTGATAAATACTTATCAAGACCCTAAAAAAAGCATCGATGAGCTGTTTTCGATATATGAAAGACGACCAAATCCCAAGGTACTTTGAAAGGAGCCAGTTTAACTAATGATAAGCGTGTTTTCTTCAGAAGGGTGATTTCCAAAAATCGTTGCCGCCTTCGTTCTACAACCCACGCAGGCCGCGCGGCAGCAGCGCAGGACACTCTCCCCAGGTTTTTTCAGTCCAAATTTCATTGTTGAAGAAAATGGTTTAAAAATAGATGTGCGAAACTTGAAAATTTTTAGGTTAGAGATAGAGTACTTCAAATTTATCAGATTCCTAGCAAGCTCCAATCGCGTGTTTTTTTTGAATTTCTTTGCAGAATAGTTAATTTGCCACCAGTCTAAAAATTGTATAGCTTTCAATGACCCAAATCAGTTCCAACTGCCTGTAGAAATGAGCTTGCAAGTTGAAAACACAACAAAACCTGAATAATTCCTTATTTCTAGATAGGACCAGTTTCAGGGGTCATCAGATGACTGCACATCTACCAGCCGCCCAACTCTGAGTCCCGTCACTGGAATCGTACCTTCTCAACATTTCCACAAAAGGCAAATAAGTGCGCCAGAGCTGCACCCGGACTACAGCTTTCGGTAAGTCACGTTGGGCTCGGAAAAAGAATGAGGCTACAAAATGAAATTGTATTTCAGTCCCGTGGCTCCTCCGCAGAGCGCTCCAATAATTGTGCACCAACATTCCAAAGTAAGATCAGTTCCGCTTTGTTTTGTTAACTTCCGATCACTGGGTTTCAAACAAATATATTGAAACAAGGAGAAGTAAGACGTTTGGAATGCTCAATATCTTCTGAAAACGATTTTTTGAGCTAAACTTTTTATTGGTTCAATCCACTATCCATTTAAAAAGCTTAGTCTGCTTTTTGCAGGGAGAAAAGATAGGTTTCAAAAAATTTCTGTATTTTTTTAAGCGCTGATTCAACTTTTGATTCAACTTTTCACCTAAGTCAGAAACAAAAATTAACCTTTTTTATGACATCGGGAATAAAAAAAGAGGGACTCAACGAACACAAATCTACCAATTTCCAAGCAAAGATAAGAAGCATTTCCTTGAGAGCACAAAAAAAGACAGGCACAACTTGAGGATCATAGAGCGTTGCGTGGATGAACTTTTGATCCATATTTCACAGAAAAAATCCAAAGTGGTTTTCAGAGTGTATCGGCCCTACCACCAATGCAAAACGACTACACACCGCCGACGCATCACGCCAAATCCATGTCTCACGAGGCACACTACAGTCAATACGGATATCAGGAGTCCGTCTCATATCTGCATTGAGAATATCATAATAGGCGTTTTCTGTTGGAAGTAATCCACGACTCGAAATTATCAGAAGTTAATTGGGAAAAATCAATTTGATTCATTAATATTAATCATTCCTTGACAAAATGTTACTATTATCTGGTACTGTGGAACTTTCTGAGAACAGGTCGAGAACTTTTTCTGAAAATATGAAATCATGGAACTTTTCAGAAATTTTTGAAGAAAGGAATAAAAAAAAGGAAAGTCAGTAGGTTGACACTTCCAAGGTATTCGCGCCTCAAAAAATATATGTGCAAAGTAAATTTACCTAACTGATCATATTTCTCATTCAGGCTCAAACTTGAGCTTGAAAATCTAAAAATCAGCGGCTCTAGATTTCGAATAAACCCCCTCATTTCAAAACATCAAAAGTTGAAGTTCCATCATGTTTTCTTTCTCAGAAACTATACAACTTCTCTTAATCGGTGGAAGCTGGGATAAGCACTTTTTTTCACTTTTTTTTTGCAGTGCAGCTGAGAAAGTAGAAAATAGAACTCTTTCCGAAAAAAACAAAGTACGACTCTGCCATGGTGATTTCATTTGACGTTTTTGTAATCCTCCTAAAAATAAGTACCTCCGACCTGAAATCGTCATCTACAACAAGTTTTCCGAAAAGTCACGACAATTTCACCAAATTCGTACTCAAATACACCGGAGAATGTAGATTATAAAACTATTTTCCAATGAAACCGACTACAAAATTCCGTTTACGTCAGATCACTGTTGCGCAGCAACCTGCCCACACAGCTCCAAGCTCTCATATTAAAGCAACCATAAAAACGGTCGTGTGAGCTCGAAGGTCCTCTCCAAAATCTTCGAAAAAATTGGTTTTCCTAACTTTGCATTTCATCTCCAGTCGACTACATTCTCGGAACAAAAAAAAATTCATCCAACCGTCTAGCCGCTATCTTTTTCGTTCTTCAAAACAAGACATATTAAACCACTTGCAAGATTTTCTTCACACGATATGCATTTTTTTTCTTTTTCAGCCAAATGGAGCAGCAGCAGCCTATGTTTTCCCAGGCGCGAGAGAAAAGTCAGTCGCTGGATCCCATGCGCAGTACCTTCATGCAGCAGCCGGTTTGATCCTTTTGACTCTTTTTGTTGATAAAACAACGTGTTTTCGAATACTTTTTGATAAATATTATTAAAAACAAGCAATTAACCTTACAGGAAATGGATCCACCGCTTCCTCACGGCTGGGAAATGCGCTATGACGAAGGTGGTAACCGATACTTTGCAAATCACAACACCAAAACGACGCAGTGGCAAGATCCTCGGCTGGGTAATGGCAAGCTTCAGAATAAATAATAATAAGACGACGCACTTTCAGGTGTCGGACTGCATTTGCAGCCTGACCAGATGCCCAGACAGCAGTACCCACCTCAGCCTATTCAAAACCACTACTACGACCACAGTCAGGCTAGGTCGCTCCCCCCCATGCCTCCTCAGGGACATCACATGCCTCAGCATCCAACGCAGCATCATTACATGCCTGTGAATTATTCAAAGCAAAATTTTTTGAATTTTGATCCTTAAAAAATCCAGGCGGATTACAACACTACGCACGATCGTGTACAGCAGCTGGAAAACGAAAGGATGAGTATGCAAGAAAAACAAATGCAGTTGATGCAGTCGGTACGGAAAACAAAAATCTAAAAAGCCTTCAACTCGAAGCTTCAGGGACTTTTGGACAGCCCGCAACAATATCAAGCGGTGTCTCCTCAAATGGCGCCTCAAATGATGGTGAATTTGAAAGAAATTTTTGAAAAATCTGCAAAATTTTAGCATCATCATGACCAAGGCTACGGTTACCAACATCAGCAAATGGGGCAACCCCCTCTCCCACAGCCTCACTTCACACACAATCAAAAATGTTAATTAATTTAGGAAACAAAATTTTCTTATAAAAGACTCTTAAAATAATTTTTGCTGCTGCAGAGGCAAGCAGACTCCGCCATGGAAGTCGACTACGGGCCAGGACATCTGCGGACATCATATGGAATCGATGTACGAAAACGAGATCCTCAAATTACGGAAACTTGCTCTTTACAGGACATTAATCCTCGAGAATTCGATCAGTACCTGCAGATCAGTGGCGAAAATCGCGGCGAGACCAGCGTTGGTCGTTATCACTGAATTCTAAATCAATAAACAACTTCATGTTTGTACACAAATATCCTGTTTCACAGGACCCATTGAACGGGAAATCTGCTGTAACATTATGATTTTCAAGGTCACCTACATATGTATATCTTCGTGTATCTATAGTCGATCTTTCCCAGTATGAATGACGAGGGATGTGGGCAAGGCGGCGGGACGCGTAGCGCGTGCGTTCGCGGTTCTTCACAAGTTCAGTTCAACCGCCAGCGGCTATTTGGAGAGCTCGTTTATCGCTCATTTAATTTTTAAATTCTTTCTTGATTATTTTCTCTTGGGCATTGAAAAATAGTGGAATAGATACACAAAAGCGGTGACCGAGCTTTTTAAATATTCTGTAGAGCTTGAATTGAACTCGTGGCAAGATTCGCGCACGCACACGATACGCGTCTCGCCCACTTCTTCGCCTCTTCGCTTTTCAAATCGGGAGGGATTGACTATATTGAAAAAAAAAAATGATGCTTCCAGTTCTGAATTCAATTCCAAAAAAGCTATTTTTGATTTTCTCGATAATTTTCTTAAAAATTCTATTGAACTTCAAATAAGGACTGTTTTTTTGACAAATAGTGAAGATTTTCCTTAGAATTTTAAAATAGTCATAATGACAAATCTAGTTCTTGATCTGAAGCACAGATTTCCCCATAAATAATGTTAGTTGGCCGTGAAACGGCGAAAATTTTTCATCTTAAACAAATAGTGCCCCAGATGCTGATAGAGTCTTATTCCGAGTTTTCCACATTCTGTCATAATTAACCCAAAGAATGAACTCCTTTTAAAAATTTCTTGTCATTTGACCTTATTCCTCATGCAATTTTTTATTGAATTGATTCAAAATGTTAATGCTCTTATACTTTGCCGAATAAAGCACTTCGAAACCGAGTTGATACAATTCAAATGGAAAAATTTTGGAAAAGAAATGGTGATTAAACCTCTTTTTGACATTAGAAGTCTTCTAAGTTATCTTTTTTTGCATATTTCTATTAATTTTTCTTGAAAGAAGTTTTCAATAATCAAGTTTGCATAATCGCTACGCGTTTAACATGCTGTCTCTGTATTTCGGTTTTTTCTTGATCAAAAAATTCATGCAAAATATTTAAAAAAATGAAAGACATTTTAGACCCCAGCCTCAGTAGAACTGAGCTCAGAAAAAAATTAATTTTGAAATCTTAGAATCTCTCTTTTTAGGCGAAAAATAGCTTCAAACTGAATTTTTAGCTAGACACGTAGGCTGAATAATGTTGGAGGAAGCATTATCAACTTTGAGACACGAACGCGCACTATCAGATAAAAAAAAACTCTAATTCTGGCTCTGACGAAAAAAAAAAGAGGTAAAAAATCTCTAACCGCAGGCGATTCTCCCCGTCCGATACCAAGTTGCGCCTCTTTGAAGCGATTTTTCGAAATGACAGATCTTTTTTAAAGTTTTATCTATTCGTAGGTATTGCTGAGAACAATGTTCTAAGAAAGGTACCATCCGTGGTCTTCCCCCTGACAAACAGAGGGACGGAATAACCAAAATCGCGACCCAAAAATCATAACTCAAAAAATTTCTGCAGTAACCCTATGATGATATGAGCTGAAAAAGTTTTTAAATTGCATTTCCCATCGATTGATATGCAGTATGAATAAAAAAAACGCATAGTTTCTTAGATACGCAAGGATTCCCCTGTCTACCATAACCTAGCTACGATAGGGGGAATCGGTCTGAAAAACTTGGGTCGGCATTTTTTTAATGACAGACTATCGAAGTGAGTGAAATTTCATAAAAATCAGTAATTAATTTTGTATATTATACCCACTGTTTTTGAAAAATTTTGAAAATTACAGAGACAGCGTTTTAACTTTTCTGTGATTTCATATCCTCAAAGTTTCGAGAAAGCGATCGAAAAATTCATACATTTGCGGAGGGAATTCTAAAAAGCTTGATTGAACTCTCAGGGGAGCCTTCCGAGATTCCAAACCTTTGTGCCAACTTTCGTAAAATTAGAAATTTCAAACAGCTATCGATTTTTCGAAGCTGACTGCCCAAGCACTCGTGAATCTTCAGGCGACTATTTGCTGGACACGTGTACATATGGCGTGCCTTGAGGTGTTAAAAACTTTGACGAGAATTTGCGAACAAACAATATGCGGAGAGATAAGGGAAAAGGGAAATTAAGAGACACAGCTTTGTTACGCGCAAAAGTCGCAACTGCTCGTGAGCTCCTGTGTTTCTTGTGCGTGCACGTTCGTTTTCTCCCTCCGCGTTTCAAATTTTACTTTACTCGCAATTTAATTAATGTTCTGTGGAAACTTTTGCAATTTTATTTGTCATCATTCTAATTTCATTGTTTTGAAGTTTCTGCAGAATTGAGAGGAATTTCTAAATTTTGTCCGTTTTTCATTCTAATTTTAGCTTTCTCACTAGGGCATATTTACCTCTTTACGTTGTCCCTTTTTTGTATAGGCATTAGACTATTCTTCAACATTCTTTTCAAGCCGTTTATTGTAACATGCGTAAAATACTTGGAATCCTTTTATAAAACAATAATTTACAGGCGATGCCCGAGGTTTTGCGCCACGTTACGTTCAGTGGACGGCTTGTGATGCCCAAAAAAGATGCCTTGCAGCAGAATTGGCGTGACAACATAATAAAAGTTTGTTTTTATATTTTTTGTGCTAGTTTTCAATATAATACCATCAGGCGTTGATTTACATGGTTCTTGACATTTCTATTGTGCTTGCTGTGTCTATTATGCTTTTTTATTGGTTTGCCGGGTGAGTGTCTCTGAATTGATTCAATTTATTTTCAATTTTTCTAGAAAAGCTGTTGCCCCTTACCAACGTCCATTTCCATGTGGTGACGACTCATTGAAAAGACCATTCAAGCCAAATACTGTCGGACTAAAGGTTTAAGCTATAATCACATTACTTCAAGTAAACTGGGAGTTCAGCATTTGTTGGCCATTTCGCTTGGCTCACCATTTTTTGTCATTGTGATCGTGGAAGGGATATTGTTCTATAAATCACTTGTAAGTTGTACCTAAATAGTGCAGGTATATCATTTGATTCCAGGGCATCAATCGGCTCTCCAAGTTTTTCGCAACGACGACTTTGGTTTATATGAAGTACCTGCTGACGTATGCCCTGTGTACTTTTATCATGGAATACCTTAAGTGCAGGTGCGTGTAGTTTCTATAATTTAACTGAAAAATTTTTTGCAGTGTTGGCCGCATGCGTCCTCATTTCGTGGAAGTTTGCAATCCTGATTGGAAAAACATCAAATGCGACTCTTTGGATAAAATCATCCAGCGTTGGTTTTTTACCTAAGTTTTTTGAATGGATAGTTCGATCAATTAATCCTGAAAAAAGCGGGAAGAAAATTTCTTAAGCTTGCCAGAAAAGCGTTTTTTTCAAGGAATTATTATTTTAATTATTATTCTAATTAGGAAATCTTCCTATTAAAGATACATTTTACAGCGGAAGACATGATTTGCACCAATCCCGACAAACATCGCATTCGTACTGCACGCACATCTTTCCCTTCAGGACACACTGCTGCTGCTTTCCATCTTCTCATTTTCCTTTTTATTTATCTCAACAGGTAATACATACCTATTAAACAAAAATATGTGTATCTTCAATTTTTAACTTCAGAATGAGTTCTCACACTCGTGTTGCTGAAATTTCGTTTTTCCGTTGGCTAGTTCTTCCCACCTACACTGTTTGGACACTTTTTACTGCGATTACACGTGTCACCGATTTTTGGCATTTCCCGACAGACGTTTTGGGTTAGTCGTCTTTTAAAAGTTTGAAATACCACCGACTCTTTGTGCTTTTTGATTAGCACATGACAAAAAAATATTAAAAACCCCAGTCGGATAAAATTGGAAAAAAAGGAAAAAAATTGAAATAAAAATTTTTTTGATTCTTTTTTTCATTTTTCGAACTTTTGTTGAGTTCGGTCCGATCAATTTTTGAAGAGCCGAAGGATGAGCCCAAATCTTTTTTTGTGGGGGAAAAAGATTTTTTTAAACTCTGCTGTTAAAAAAATTAACTAAAAAGATTTTTAAGGGGGAATTATTTTGGCTGCCTGCTGCGTGATCCCGGTCTTTTTCACTTCCTGGCGCTCAACTTCTGAAATCTACGCCCCGAGAGACATCGTGCCTGACGACTCCATCAAACTCGACTAAACCAGTCGTTCACTGCCTGTATTTTGTTTTCTTCACAATTCCATTTTTCCCGGGACCTTAAGTATCACTGACATATAATATATCCAAGATGCGTTCGTCTGTGTTAGATTTTTCTAGATGCAATTTTTATTCAATAATTTTTTTATGGTTAAAAAAATTTAAAAAAATGAGAGCAAAGTTTGGAGCAAAATGAAAATCAACAAAAAAAGTTTCAATTTACAGTTCACAAAAAAACCATCGTTGGAAAAACTTGGTTACATTGGAAGGGGAAAAAATGAAAGAGCTATAAATTCCATAAAGATCTTAATTATTCACTCGAAATACTGTTAAAAGCGAAAGTTTCCGCACACGTCAGGTTCCTTTTGTAAATTCCAAATATATAATAAACAGCAAAGACAAAAAGGACAAAAAGCGGGGAAGAAAAAGAGAAATGACACGGGTTCAAGCGGTGAGTAATCACACCTTTGGTTTTTATTGCGGATATTGAGAAGGGGCTTTTATCAACAGTTAAGGGATTTACGGGAAATACAAAATAGAATTATTGATATTTTTAGAAGAGAGTTGTCAGGTCATTGGCTGTATGGAAGGAGCTCGCTGTCTCTTCGTAACAATTTTCCGCTCTCCCTGCTCTCCCATATCTGTCAACGTTTCCTCGCTTACGGATCTGTCGTGCGTCTCAACGTCAGATGCCAATTTCTTAAAAGAATCGCAAAAAATGATGGAAGATGAGATTTGAACTCACTTTGTAATGATAAAGCTGCTGTCTCACAACGTTGAGCTCATTCTGTTGATCTTGTATCACTTGCATGACTGCTTTGAGGTGATTCATCAGAGGGGCAGCAATTGCGGTCAGCTGGAAAAGTTTTATTTTAGGTGTGCGAAGTATTTTAGAAAAGAAAAAAGCTCATCCCCTAGATTTCCAAGTTTTTTCGAGCAATTTATTGACCTTGTAGCATGGGACTGATGGAACGTTGGGCTCTTGATTCTCCAAAACGAGCACATCGCCTCCAGGAGCTTCTTCATCGTACTCCTTGCGAGCATAGAGACCTTCAAAGTTGAATCATTTTTTTGTAATTTCAATTTGTAATCTTACTTTGATTGATACTGTCCAGAAGACGGTTTCCATGTACAATGGCCGACATGGCAAGTTCTTTACCGTCTCTCTGCTTTAAATCAGAGACAGCCAGGCCTCCGAGTAGCTCTGTTAGCTTCTCCAGCTCTTCAGCTTTGGCTTTCTGAATTCAGATATTATTTTAGATTTACAGAAAGTTTTATTACCTTGTCAGAACCGGGAAGGTGCTGAGCAAGAATCTTTTGCTTTGTCAACAACGCCTAAAATTTGAGTGTGAAAATAAATTGGGAATGGGTTGAAAAACCTGGAAAATGATGTCGTCACTTCTTTTCAGCGTTTCGGAAGGGGTCAGAACTGGCTGAGCATGCTCCAAAATAGTCGGTTGTTGAACTGTGATCTCGTTTGCGTTCACCAGCCTTGGATGCGTAACGACTTGTACCTGAGAACGAAAAATCTTGAATTGAATTGGACAACGAAATAAAGTTCATTGTATGACAAAGACCTTGAAGAAAAATTTTACAATAAAAGCTCATTTGGAAACCCTCTTACCTTTGCCATGCCGTCCGAATCGGAAGAAGTCTGAGCTCCAACTTCGAAGCTTGGCTCAATGTTTATTGTCTGCTGCTTCTTCTCATTCTCAATCTGATCGCTCATCAGTTTCAGCCACCTGAAAAAAATATCAGATTTATTTGAAAACAGTTACTAGGCTGTTGGAGTTTTGCGAAAAAAAAACATGATTTGTTAATTGAAATCTTTGAAAAATGTACGTTTTTCGCTCTGTCGCTGTTCCTGCCCACAGCTCGTAGATCTGGGCTCCATTCTGATTGTTCAACACCAAGAAAAAAGCCCTTTTATCATTAGCTTTCTCTTTCGCAATCAAAGTGCTCAATTGCAAGATAGGAGTCCATTTGGCTTCTTTGGACGGTTCCAGGGACTGTAAAATCGTAGTTTTTAATTTTTCAAAAAAAAGATTAAATAACCTTCAGCTGAAGCTTGTTCCCATCGCTGTGCTTGGTGAGCAACACGAGCATTTTTTCTAACAAAACGGCATAAAGTTCGACCATTTTTCCACGATGGAAACGACATGTCAACGGTCCGTCATGCACGAGACGGTATCTGAAAGATTTTTTTTAATTTTTTATAATTTTTCATCTTGTCATTTTGATATCGTTTTGCGCTTAGATCTCTCACTTTGTCAAGTTCAAAGCGGCATAGTCATGACCGCTGAATTCCTTGTCGTACGGCGTCGTGTCGATTCTTTTCTGTAGATCTTCCAAACGTCGGAAGTTCTCGGCGTTCCGTTTGGCTGTGTTGACGGCGCTCAAGATCTTCTTTGCCGAATGAACCGTTTGAAGCAGCTTTTCCTGCTCCTGAAAATTTAATTTGAAACTTTTTTTTCTGACAAAATCTATCCTCACTTCACTTGGCTCGCTGGTATATTTAGCGATAGTTTCGAGAAGCAGTGGATATTTGACCAAACGCTGCATCTCCACAGGAATCATGTCCTTCATTTGAAGCTTTCGACAGAGTGGATTCGCTTCGGCTTCAGCCAGAAATCGTACCAGAGAATCTTCTTTGTCCCGTTTGCACCTGAAAATGGTTTTTGAAACTTTTTTGTTCTCAAATTAGTTTATCTCACCTGGCGCGAAGAGTTTCCAAGGCATGCTGTTGATGCTGGCAAAAAATTGAAGTGACATTTTTGAGATGCTCTCCTGCCTCTCCTTGGAACATACCCTCCATGAGTCCTCCGATATCGCCATATAACCCGTTTTGATTGGAATCCAACCGCCACTAGACTTGATTAATTATTCTTTTTCTTTAAATCTCGCAAACCTTTTCAACGGCTTCCCGCATCGTATTGCACATTTTCTGGTGAATCGCCAGCAACTCTTCCAAGTTGGCAAAAAGGAGCCGAACGACATCTAACTGCACGATGTTATTCATCAACATTGGCTTGCAAAACACATAGAACAAAATTTTCAGGTTCCTGACATGCGTTCGCTCAGTATGGAACAATTCTGAAAATGAGATGAAAGGAACAATAGGAGAACTATCTCACCGTTTATCACTTCTTGTCGTTTTTTCTCTTTTGGTTTGAGGTGTCGGATCACTTCCCATCCGACGAGCTGCTCGAGCGGCGGTGCTTCAGTTTCAATTTCCAGGTCGCTGTCGTCGTTATCAACGAGAGCTACGAACTGGATTGGCCGCTTCATTTGTAACTTAAATACATTGAACTGAATGAACTAATTTTCATTCACTGATAACCTCTTCATCAATAGGAATACTAGTATGAGAGCAGCTGGAGCTCGCACTAACGCTTTGCAAGTCAATAGCCAAACGACTGCTGCCTTCTTTCGATCTCAAAATGTATCTAATTGATTTGAGTGCAGCTGTGATCGATATTCAAGCGGTGACCCATTTTTTCTTAAGAATTTTTTTCCCAGAAACTTCGTGTCAAATTCATCGCAATCACCTAGAATCAATTCCACGAAAGCGGCGGTCGCACTCGTCGGCTTCATCAGCAGGCGTGAGATCGTTGAGGCCGCGAGTTGTCGCTCCGCTTTGCCATGAAGGAGTTGAAGAACGGTCGCGCCGATGATTCACAGCGACTCTATCATCGGACGCCGATTGAGGAATCGTTGACTGAAACTAATGAAATTATTCAAAAAAATGAGCATGCTTCCAAAAACTTTATTTTTAGTTCAGTTCTCAGTTAAAAATATTAAGGATTAACCAATTTTTTTCCTAGAAATTACTCAATATAGCTTCACATAGCAATAATTTTGCAAGAAGTTGAAAAAAAAAAACTGAAACTAGTGCAACTATAAAAAAAGGAGTATACTTCCAAAAAAACTTTTTTTTTTGATTTTATTTTCAATTGAAAAAAATTATAGGTTAACCAATTTCACCTAAAGTGATTCAATTTAGCTTCAAACAAAGGTAGATTCGCACAAAGTTAAAAAAAAAAAGAAAAACTTACAGGCCTAGAAAAAACGCCACCCATTGCAAAACAAGAAAAAGAATGAGAGCCGAGAAAAACTGTCCCAGGAATGATCATTCATTCAAATGTTCCAGAAAATCTGCGCTCGGAAAAATTTGTGAAAAGTGGCATTTCTTTTGCACAAACAATCCATCAGATCAACTTAACGATAACACGTGCATTCTCACAGTTTTATTTCATCATATGCAGACGCAGAAAAGGCTGTAGTTTTCAAATGAATGGAAAACAGCTATTCATAAAATGTTTAAAAAATAGACTCAACTCTCTTATTAGAGGAGTCTCAAATTTGATTATTTGGAAGTATATGAATGAACTTGCAATAACTGGGTTCAAACGGACCACTCTATTTCTCATGCTGTGGGAGCGGTTCACACTCCGATCGTGAATTTCCTGGCCGATTCCACTATCGGAACTCGTCGACTTGACGTTCGGCTCGCCTGGAGCTCTTGTAGACGTCGCCTCATCTTCTTCCGCATCTGATCGACCAATCAAACCCGATAGACGTGACTGAAAAATAATATAGTAAAAACTGAAAACAAAATTGCTGCCTATTTCGGCGTTTTCAGAATAATGAGACGTTGGCAAGGAGGTTAACCTTTGAAATTTCCGATTCATGATTTCAAAAATCATCGAAAAACTTCACCTTCGAATTTTTTTGTTTCGACTGCGTGACTGGATAGCATGCGTCGGTTAGAGAAGAAGTACATTGAGGATGGACTTTTACGTCACAATCTTGAAATAAATTTTTTTTTTTCGTTTTTTTTCGAGCCGATTCACTGTTGCAAAAGTAAATCCAAGGCTGCATGCCCCAAATGGCATCGCGGCATTGATAGCAGTAGTGTACGGTGTTCACGGAATTTATCGCAAAAGTGTGGCCTTTCACCTTGAAAACTCATTTTCCATAAACACTTTTGTTTGAAACAGTTACTTGAATCTTCGCTTTAATGCCACTTGGTGGTTTTTTCAGTTTCCCAGGTTTATCACGTGCGATAAATTGCGGAAACTTCTCCATGAGTTTTTCGTTTGAAATAGTTGAAGCCTTTCCCAGGGTTATCTGAATACTCGAAAGTTTTGAGTTTCTTGTAGTTTTTTTTTTGAATTTTATACTTTAATCACAGTTGCCAAACTGGAGATGGTTGACTGTGTTTTGATATCAGCTGTGTCAAAGTCAACTGATCCACTGTAGGACTCTAAAGTACGAAAAAACATCCTTTCTCCGACCTGAAAAGCACAACGTACACTCCTTTATAAAATTGTTTGATTTACTCTCTGCTCCATCGCAACATCGCCTCGAACTAAATGAGAAAGCTGGTTTGCCTCGTCAAACATTTGTCCAGTTTCTAAAAGTTATAAGGGGATTTTCAAAAATTTGATGAAAAACTCACGAATGGGACGTTTTTGCCTGAACTCGTTCAGGTGTACATTGATGTCGGTGACCGCCCTTTGCCTTCCTGGCACGAAAACTCTTTTCAAAGTGTCCGCATCGCTCTCCGCAATGTGCTCGGCCGTCATGCAAATAATCTTAACTTTTCGATACTATTTTCTCATTTTTTTTAATTCTACCTTATCAATAGGTTGAATTATTGATTGATCAGAGTTCGGTATCGACATGGGAGAATTCGGAATGATGAATGTTGAAAAAATTTCGAAGGCCCATCTTCGAAACTCCTTGGCTGACCCATAGGCGGTTTGATAAGCATCAGTTATCAAGTAGAAAAAAACTGAAAATTAAATGATCTTTATTAGAAAAAAAGAAAGATTGTAATCCTTTTTTTCAAATTTTGAAACTGCGATGTGATTAATATTGTACATCAAAGATTTTTTTTACGTTTAAAATATCTTATTTTGAATCGCTTTGATTTTTTTATAGAAAAAAACGAAAAAAACGGAAAAAAATTTTTATGTTAGTAAGAAGATTGCAAAAACATTGGAAAGTTCAAAACACAACAGGGAAAATGAAATAAAACCTACAAGGCTACTTGGATTGGCGCTAGTCAGGAGATAGTTGATGAAAACAGCAAGATGAGCTGGATGAGTTTTGAGCTCGGCCAAATTTGAGAAAGGGCCTTGTGATCCAGGCTAAAATTATTCTTTTTTTTTAAACTCTCCTTTTCCACCCACCAAATACATTTCGTTTTCTTCTTCATCTGTGTCGATGTCCATAGGGATCTGAAAACGCTGAAAAGGTTCAAAAAACCAAGAAAAAGTTAAGCTAAAAAAATGCGTGCTCCGAAAAAGATCACATTATCGAAAAGAAATTTTAGAAGCTTCTCAAAGCTTGACAGCGTCTAGTGGGCGTCATCGGCCTATTTGTTCGGCTAATTAGGTTATTCTCAATACAAGCTCAAATGGCTTGTTTCCTGTTGTCGAACGTCAACAAAAAAACAGTTGCATTCAAACAAAATCCAACCTTTTCCGTAACGACCGAAGAAGTTGGTCTGATGTGCTTGAGCTGTGACTGGAGAGAAACGATCCGCTTCAAAGCTCTATCGAGCTTTTCGCCATTTTCCGACGACCCACGGAGACCCTACGAAAAGTTCATTTTTGCTAGTGTGGAGGCTGATAGAGATTGGTCAAAATGTCGAAGAACTATTTGAAGCTTTGCTTTTTTTTTGCAGGAACAATAGTGCGATGTACAAGTCTTTTCATTATTTTAAAGTAGCTTTGAAATTATTCTGTAACGTTGCGCTGTTCTCAATTATTATTTCAACTATTGGACTTCAGCGCTTTCAAACAAATTCAGGAGTAAAATTTTTTTTTTGGTTTAATTTTCGAACTCATTTTTTACAATTTTTGGCGTGGAACGTATGCGCCTAACTTTATTTTAATATAAACTGCTTAAAAAACTCAATATCTCAACGATTTTTCATGAGGATATAGAGAGTGGTAAGGCAAAAGAAAAAAACCATTTAAAAAAATCAAGAAGTATTGAAACAAGAAAGGAGTTGAACAGAAAAAAGACTTTAAACAGATTCTTGCAAAGGGGACGGCCTTTTGAAAGAATAGGTCAATTTAAAAAAACTGGTGCTTGAGTAAAAAAAGAATTTTTCATCAATATATTACATTCGACTTTCTAACCTAGCGAGATGTTTTTCACTAAAGAATCACCGAATTATCCTCAAATTATAACTTTATCACCACCTTCTTGTTCAGAACATTCCCCGATAAAAATTGTTGCAAAGACTAGCTACCTGCCGGGAAAGGCTGGTAATTTTTAACAAAAAAAAAGCTTCAGGACTATGTCGTTTTGTTTTCCCATACTTTTAGGGTGACAATCAACGAGAGACAAGACACGGCTGCTGATGACCTTGGTTCTCGGATTTGGGGTACGAAAGCCAGAAGAAAATGTTCTAAAGACACTGCGGGAGCAGATTGAGCTGCGTGCAATGCCGGGGGTGGCGACACGAAGAGTTTCGAGCCAAATGCGCAAGTTTGACAAGGCGATGTGATTGCCGACGCCGGACACCCACAGCATTTGGCTGAAGAGACCCCCAATGAGCTCGCTTCTTGGTCCTAGCCGAGAAGCAAGCCGCATTCAGGGACTCATTCAAGCCTAACAAAACATGATGAGAATGCTTATGACCCTTGAAGCTGCATTAGCAGATTGGAGCAGTGGTAAACTTCAGTTAATTTGATGAGAAAACACATAGTTTTTTTGGAATAAGCATTTTTTTGTTTTCTTTTTATCAAGATTTCGAAAGTTGTTGAATAGTGGCTTGAAATGACTAATTAGACTTTGCAGGCTTTCAATATCAAAAATTTTAACTAAAGAGAAGTTCAGTGGCGATAAGAGCGCCAAAATTAGTTTTTGAAATGAGTTTGTGTCTGATAAATTTCAATGATTTTGAAAAGATGAAACTTCAGCTTCAAAATGATCTTAATGTTTTTCGTTTTTCCCAACGGCAGCCAGCGAATAGTTTTTAAAGCGATAAAATTAATTCAAGGAAGAAATCATATTAATGATACGATATGCGGAAAAAAAGACGTACCTCAACGTGCTTTTGCTCGTCGTCCAACATTTGCCCAAGCAGATCGTTCCTTTTCCTGCGCCAGTCATCTTTTCCATTCGCCTCAAAAAGCAATCTTATTTTTCACTACAGAAAATCAGAAAACCTCTAGCATTGGATCGGAGGTACGAAACTTTTGCTCCAGCTTGTAGTTCAAAACAGGCAGCTGGGGCAGAGGATCAGGCGGTTTTCCTAACAATGTTAACGCTACGTTTTGCCCGCCTAAAATGAACTTAATCTAACTTTTGAAAAAATTATAAATCCAACCAGATATCATTCGTACAACTTCCAGGTGATTGCTGCTGGTTACAGGCATTCCATTTACCTGTAAATTTTTGAAATATCCATCAAATTTGGTATCTGTTCAATTTAAACGCTATTTGAAATGTGGTTTGTTTCATGGTCGGTTCTTTTTTTAGCCTATTTCCAGTCAAGTCGCGACGAGAAAAGAGAGCTTTTCTCCAAAAAATCTCTCCTAGTGAATCTGCTCGAACTTCTTAAACGACCCCATTAAGCGTTTCGCGTTTGAAATTCGGGCAAGTCGGCTTATTACAAATTCCACACAATGTTCCTGCTGCTGAATTACTTGTTTTTGCGTTCAGACGACTTCCTGGCCTACTGTTTGTTTTTTAAACATCGGAATGAAAAAAGTTTGCTGAAACTCCCACAGAGGTTGAGAAAACCATGATTTCAAGCTCATCAAAGCACTCAAATCTTTCAGTTTACAACACTTCATAAATCCCCGGATTTCAAAGAAAATTCATGGAAAGAAGGGGCACGGCATTCCGAAAGTCGGCTCGTAGGTCATACGATGGCCCCTGGGGTCCGAATTCACAATCCATTTCTCGGCGCCTAACAGCCGCAAAGGCTGCCAAAGATTTTGGTCATTCGTTACAAGTCCGCTTCAGATCCCTCTTTGATAATATCATTATAATTTAGGAGATCGTCCGATAAGAATCATAGTTGGTCTTTTTGACGTTTGCTTATCAGATTTGGCTCAAAGCTTTTGGAACTGAAACAAAAAAATATGCTTGGTGATAAGTTTTTAATCGTTTGAACTCAACTTTAAATTATATCAAAAAAATCTTCAAAAAAATCTTCAAAACAAAAATTCAGTTCCATTTCATGTTGAAATTCAACTGAATGATTTTTTTCAAATAGGTGTACGCAGACATGCAAGACCGTTTAAAGACAAGTACACTTTTTCCTGAGAAAGTTTCGAGTGATCAGGTTTCACATGCTCTAGTTTTTTCTCACTTTCATAGTTTATGGAAAGCCATCTCTATGAAAAGTCAGAAAACTTTATGTTTTCCTAAAGAAGCTTCCAGAAAGAAACAAGCTTACCTTGAGAATTCGGTCTCCTTGACGTACGCCAGCGCAGTAGGCTGCTCCATCTGGCTTCACGGTGTGGACGTATACAGGATGATCGCCAGTGACGGTCAGACCAAATCCATCCGTTTGTCGTTGAACTACTACGCATCTCTCGATCATCCCAACTCCACTGGCTGCAACGTCTGCTCGCGGTTATTGAAGTTGAAAATTCATGATTGGGATCGTTATCCTGCTCACTATAAAAAAATAAAAAGAACTAAAAATTTTGAACTCAGAATGATTAGTTAACTGCTCCTAAATGATAACATCATATAGCCATATTTTTTTAGGAGAAACTGTCTTTTTTTCTACTATCAACCAAAAAAATATTCTATCCTGATTATGTCCTTTAACCTGAGAAAGCGATTTCACTAACAAAAAAACACATAATAATGCAACCAGCAAAAAAATATGGAAACATAAAATTCTAAAAAAATTTACAAAAAAAGAATCAGTTTAAAAAAAGTCGTTTTAATTGTCGTCTGAAACGTCATTTTCTCTTTCAGAACAGTTTCAAAAAAACAATCAAATAAAAGGACAATGCTGAACAAACGAAGAATCGCCAGCTTGGAAAAAATGAAGCGGTTGAGAAAGACTACTACACCCCCAATAATCATAAACTGTCAGAATTTTCGTCTTTTTTTGAATTTTCTGTGGTTATGAAGATTTTTTTGCAAAAAGCTTTTGAAAAAGTTCGAATCATGACTTTTTAGCTAGGCGGAATGACTCGACGAGAGGGAAGTTTGATAGATCCTCGCTAAAGCTAAAAATTCATTTTTTCTATAAATGAGAAGTTGACGAATAACAGCACTAGTGCAAGGATTCGAATCAAAGCAGCGGCGGCGGAGTGCAAAGTTGATTTGGATTCAGCTGAATCTGCCCATAGATGATGAGCAGACAAACCTCTTTGCGCTATCCAATCTTGTTAACGAAGGTCAGAAGAAGAAATATAAGTAGGTATCGAATAAAATTTTACATTGAGTCTCCCCTTTTTTTTTTGAGAATGCGCATTTCAAGTTATTCGTCTGCGAAAACTTCAAAAGTGGTTAGCTCAGGAAATTAAAAAAGCTAATCGGAGTTTTATTGTGAGCTGTGCTGATGACGATTTGGGAAGCAAATGGATTGCATTTTTTTCGATATTGTTATCATGTTATCAAAACTTTATTTCGAAAAAAAAAATGTTAAAAAAAGAACTACTGCTGAATGCTTAAAAAAATGACTAAAAAGACCGATTTTCAAGGTTTTGCCAGCAGTTATTAGCACTTTAAATTTGAAAGTAAAAGTTCAGAAAATGAAATTCCACGCAGATAATCACCGTGATAGGTCCTGATCTAGATCTGAAGGCTTTACATGAAGCCTATTAAAAAGACTGATTCTTTTCAAGTAAGTATTTTTTGCTGATTTTCCAAAATTCTTTCAACATTGCGTTAACAACCGATGAATCAAAACTGAGCCAAATAGAATAATTAAATAGTCTCAAGTCATAAACCGAGCAATTAAAACAAACGAAAAACGTGAACATCCGGGACGAATATTGATGAGGCAATCCGACAATGGAAAAGTGGTTTAGCGGTGGTCGAAGAAGGCGAGGAAACGCAAAGTTTCAGACCCGCGGATAAATTTGTTGTCCATGGCGAAAAGTGGACAAAAAACAAGCAATCGGTTGCTTTGGAAGCAAATGTTGAGATGGAAAACGAAAATGAGGGCGGCAAGGATCAACGGCTGTGGAGGTCGTCTTCCAAACGAATGGGAGTTCAAGTTTTGGTAGAATACTCTTTTTTTCTTGGAAAAGGAAAAGAGAAGTATGATTATAATCTTCAAAAAAAAATAATTTTTTTTTGAAAGAGGGTGCTACGTTAATAATAATCACCTGAAATTCTTAAAATGCTCGGTTTTGCGATTGTAAAAAAGTTATACTCAAAGCTACCTATCTAGCCGGTTTTCAAATATCCTCTTTTTTCTATTTCAGAATCCGCATCGAGTTCATCGAACAAAATTCTAAAGCACAAATTAGAATACTTTCCTTGTTAAACGAAATTGATTTCTCGGATTTTGGTACAATCAGCACGATAGAGCAAAAATCAAGAAATTGGAAAATCAAACGAGAGTGTGTTTTCACTCTCAGTTCATGTTCTCGATTTTCCGAATAGTTCTAGTGGTGGAGACTGTTGTCATTCGCCGTGGCTTGCGTAGAAGAGGGAAAACCGCCAGAAGGCAAAGAAGAAGTCGCAGAGGATCACGACGAGTTTCCTGTCGTGAGTTGAGAGGACGCGCCGGATGGCCTACATTACTAATCAAACGACCCCAGAACCCTTGTTTATTTGAATCAAAAAAAAAATTTCATTCTGCAGTGAGAGCAGTGTCTATTCTCGAACCAGTTTTCAATATTCGAACGTCTTCCAATTTTTAGTACGCGTCAAGGAGCAATCAAAAAGTCCGATCTCAGTAAAGGTAGACAAGAGAAAAATAATTTTAGTATGAGAGAATGTGCTTGAAATCACAAAAGGCGCTTGCTAATTTACGAAGGTCTGTTTAAAAAATCGAAAAAGCGCTAACTTTTTTTTTCAAAACAAGTTTTGATATTTTGTCAGTCGAAAAATAAATTGGTCATTCTTGTTTACTTTCGAGCAGTGGCTACTAGAAAAAGTTGCTGACTAACAAGAAATGAAGGAGAATATTTCACTAATAAAAACTTGGCAAACATTTTAAGCACCGGCGAACAATAAATTTAACACCAAGGTCAGAGTGTCCGGTAGAAATTGCGCAAACTCTCCTAAACGTCAGAAGATGTTCATTCCTAATGTATTAGCATGGAAAATCGTGACGGTCGGAAGAAAATCAAGAAATTTTCCGCTCGCAAAAATCAAAAACATTCATCGTAGTCAAGCAGAGTAAGAATGATAAAAATTTTACCACCTCATGATTAAAATATTTTGATTCAATCTAATTATTTTTTGCGGGCTCCTGAGAGAATAAGTAGCAAGTATTTGGAATCGGAGACTTGAAACTGTTAAGAAATGGTCGTCATTGATCGGCCGAACAATTTTCTGCGACTTTTTGCAATCACGAAAAAGAATCAATCAAAAGTTGACCGAAAAATGACTAGCAGTTTTTATTTCTGGACATCCTAGACGAATTATCTAGTTATTCTTTTCTCTGAATGAACTATATCATTGATCTGAAAATTTTTTCTACTGCTCATTTTTTTGTTGATTTTCAACTTTTATCATTAAATTACTTCTGATACCAGGTCATTGAATTTGTGCAAAAAAAATCCGAAATTTGACAGTTAATCAGATTCGTCGCTCTATCCATTCATTGAAATGCATTTGCTATGTCTATTGTAGAAATTTTTTAAATTTCGACGAGTTCGAAATAAATTGCGAACACCGGAAGTGTTCCGCAGCGGCTGTCGCAAATGCTATCAATTTCCAGTTCGAAATTTCAGCAGGCAAAACAAAGCTTCAAACTCGTTTTCAAAGAATAATAATTTCTCGAGAAAAAAGAATTTCGCGATTTAGGGAAATAATGCTAACTCAGAAACGAATGTTATATTTTGACTGTTCAAAACGATATCATGCATTTCTCTATTTGAGCATTTTATGAGCAGTTACTATAATTCGTTTATGGCAGTCCGATTCCGATCTCCAAATAAATCATGCTCTTCGGCATGTTTATAAATTTCTCTGAAAGAAAAAACTGACGCCTGTTTTTTTTGTTGAAAGTTCAGTGAGAACGGCCGCCGGGAAAACGTGGTTACCCAAATTTACTTCTTTATTACATTTCAAAAATTATTGCGCACTAAAAAGTAGTAAGAAAAATAGCAGTTGAAAAAAAATTGGTGAAATTTTGGAAAAAACTCGAGGTTTTCTTGTGAGTTCAGAAGATCTCACAAAAATTTTTCAGGCCGTTTTTCTATGTAGCATTAAAAAAACTTCGGGTTTTCAGGAGGTACCTTTTTAACGATTTAAAGAAAAAAGAACAGCGAGGCGCTCTAAAAATCACAACAGCTGGCATAACGTCACAGAACAAGCATTTTTTCTCTTTTTTTTTTTGAAAACACACACGCATATCCTGCGCGCCAACAAATCCCAAGAGGTTATAACAGATACAAGAACAAAAAGAGGGGATGGAATAGAAAATTCTTTATTCTCAGTGGAATCTTGCGCGCAACAATCTGACGACTTGAATGAAATGGGGTGAAAACTCGTAAATGGGCAACGCGGTAGGATTAAGTTTTCGCGTACTAGTATTAAAAGTGACTGGAAGTATTCAAGTCTCTAAGAAGTTCACGATTGCAGTTTCAACGGCTGCCCAAATGGAAGAAAAAAGAGAGAGAATTGAGAAATTTCGGTTTGTTTCATACACAGGTGTCCAATTTCCAAATCAATTCCTGCGCAGAAAATCTCGAAACAAAAAACAAAACTATTCTTTGAATTGCAAATAAACTCTTGCAAAAAGGAATACCCGTTTTTTTAATAGAGATACTGCTAAAACGAATTGGGAAACGCAAAAAATTGGTCATCCCGTGCGAAGAAAAACGACAGTGCACCTGTTTGCATAGGAGAAGCGATTAGGAACAACGGATTAGTGGCCAAAAATGGTCACCTGCCAGAATCTATCCATCTCTTGAGTTGCCAAGAAATTCTCAACCAAACGGCTCAAAAATTTAACGTGAAAAAGTTTAACTATGAAAGTATTACAATGGCTCCTTCCTGGAGCGTATCATCTTGAAAACTTCGCTCTTCTCTCTTTGAAAACTGTTTCTTTTATCGAAAACTTTAAACCTTCTTCTTCATGGCTCTTTTGAAAACTTCAGGACTTAATTCCGTTCTCGTCGTAAAAATAGTTTCATTCTCATTCGAAAGCGAAATGTTTTCTATCATTTTTTTGTTGATCAAATTCACAGCTGGAAACAACGGTTCTCTCAAAACTTCTCAAAACATCCACGTTTCGAGGCGACGAACGGGTAGAATACAAAACAAAAAGATTTTTTGAGAATTTATCGTGATAGTGAATTAGATATTGTATGTGATAATTGAGAAATGATTCAGAATATCCTTTTTAATGACAATAAATCTGATTTTTGTTTCTCAAGTAAGAAAGATGACTTTGAAGTGCAATTGACTAAGCCAAAATAGTTCGAAAATGGAGAGAAGTTTTTTTTTGTCAAAATAAAAATGAAATTTTCATCGTTCGCTCAAAGACAGATCTGTGCCGTGGAGGAAGAAAACGAAGAAGTTCTAAAACTAACCAGAAACCTTTTTGATACACCAAAAGAAAGCGTCGATATTTTAAACGTGCTTAACGCTTTTATTTTCGAGAATTTGTTCCGGAAAGTCAGAAAAAACTTTAAATACCCAAAAAATAAATAAACAGTTCTTAGATTTAAAAATTTTCTTCATTGGGAGTTGAGAAGGTTGGGGTTTCAAAGATCAGACTTGTTCTATAAGATTTCGGATTAAATTTAAAAATTTGAAGGGCGAAGTAAAAATCTCCTTGCTCGCTATGAGAAAAAAATAATGATAATACCTTTGGGCAGAGGTGTGAGCGGCGGCGAAGACCGAACCAAGGCGACATCGTCGACCAGGTAGTTCTTATGCTGGTCAAAGCGCAGAGGCGTGTTGGTGACAAAGTCGTAGGCTCGCATGGTCAAGAATGATGCCGACTCATCCCGAAGGCGACCAGAAATACAACAAGTTAAAGTCAAGAAAAAAGCACAACGAGTAGTGTTTATGTGGCGCGCTCGGATGGAACGAGAGAACGAAAGCGTGGTTGGAAGAGGCGGCCCTAAGAAGCCCCGAGAGGACCTCTTTTCGTCACTTTTTGCGACAAAACGCTACTAACTCCAACGCTGTTCTCAGTATTCTATAATTTTTCGGTTTTTTGAAGTTTTTAATCTAATCTATCGATTAGATCAGATGAGGTGGTAGAAAAATAATTAAAACTAAATACCCTCAAAAACTTTCAAATCTTCAGAACACGATTCTCGTACTCTGTGGCTCTGATATAGTCTGTGTACCACGACTTAGAATTTCGCCGAACGACATTCCGCTGTTCCACTCGTGCCATTGCGCGCCTTCAATTTTTCATTTTGTTTAAGAACTCGACCAGCACGTGTTCCTAGTGGAGCAGTCCATCTATCAGAAATGAGAATCGAGTCAAAGTGAGACCCCGAAGCTCCAAAGACGCTTCGCGACGCAGCGGAACAGCGGAATGTCGTTCGGTAAAATTTCAAGCCTTGGCACACAGACTTTATTCTTCAAGACAGATGTTTATGGGAAAACGGTTTAGTTGCTGGTAGAATTTTGGCAACCTCTGATACCATCAAGACCCGTGAGCAATACGTTATAAGCCTCAGTTGTCTGCATCAGTTGATGAAGGGAACCTCCAATATCACGGAAAATCTGCTCTTTCCGATTTAGAATTTTCGAAGTTCAAAACTAGGAGATCATGTACATTGATACTTTCCAGTTCTGAACTATTATTTAACAAATCACCTTTTGATTGAAAAGTTTCCCTGTGGCATAAAGGGAAAATATTTTTTAAAACCTTCGGAACATTTTTATTTTATAAAAAAATTCCGTTTGTGAGCTGTTGCTATTAAATGGTGGGGTCCGTCTACTTCGAAAAGCCCTTCTCTTCCATGTTCGACAGAATGGTGATTTATCAAGATCTTTCGAACGAGGACCTTGATCAAGTTTGGAAAAACTTAGAGCCACATTTTTTAAGATAGACAAAAAAAGGCATTTCTCACAGTTGACCGGTGAAAAAAAAACGAAACTAGATGGTGAGATATGAAGCGTGAATAGTTTTCAAGCAAGGCAGACGTATCCTATCGCTTCGACAATTGCCAGAAGAAGTCGTTTCGAATATCAACACACACCACAAACGCAAACACTCGCACTCACACACAATGTTCACGCACGAGCACTCACGCGACCGGCAGCCACGCATCAAGAAAAGAAACAACACCGAAGCAACACAATGCAAGTTTTAATTAGGCTGGTCCGAGAGGCCAAAAGCCATTCAGCTGCTGAGCCCGTTCTGGTCAGTTATCGCGCTGGATGAGCCATGGAGAGTCTCAGCTCGGAGACATAAAGAGAGACCAAGTGATGGCCTGAAAGTTAAATAAACGCCTGGAAAGTCCTCTTCTTAGTTTTACACTAGTTACTACCAAAAGTGCAAGGAAAAATATCGACACGGAATGGACCATCTATAATTCAAATTACGGCAAGCTGCAGGACTGCTCTGAAACGAGGAAAAAAATACAGTTCAACTGATGGCGAAGGGAAGTTTTAGAGCTTTGATTCAAAAATTTCGAGAAAAGAGGTTTATAAATCTTGATTTATCACCACATATCCACACAAAAACTCCAAACTAGTTTTTTCTTTGCACTTGGCCTCCTGACAGAACTTTAACTAGTACTATTGCACTAAGAAAATCTTGATGCTCCTCACTTTTTTTCGTTAAATGACTTAATTACAATACTATAAAAAGATATGCATCACAATGAAAAGCATTCATTGATTGCGCAAAAACTATTCCTCGGAAGTTCGCTCACAGAAAATCTCAAAAAAAAATTTTTCGGAACTTTTGTTCGTTACCATTATGTGATGCCTTTTGATGGTTTTATTAAATTTACTACGAAAAATTGATCAAAGCCTAAAATTGCAACAGAATCGGGTGCTCCAAATAAAAAAAATCACACTACTCAAAAAAATTAAAAATTGTTGGTTGAGGAGCACGAATAACAAAAAAAAATCGTCAGATGCAATTTCAGAAACTGAACAATGGCTGATGAAGCTTGGACAAGACTTTGAATTTTTTTTTTGCTGAGAGAAGGTTAATTAACCGAAGGGCTTGACCAGGCGCCGTTTTTTGAACGATGACTTCAGAAATCAGCGAAAAGCACTCGACTCGACTTAGATCTTCCTTCTGGCCATTTGCCCGCAGGCTGTTTTCGAATTACTGCCCTCACTTTTTTTTTTTCACGGCAAAGCTTGTGAGCTTTCCTGATTTACGCACGTCTTCAGAACTTCTCGGTCATCCAAGTTACCGATAAAAAATTTCCAATGGGTTTCAGTTTTTTTTTTAATTAAAGAGAAAATTCAAGAGTATAATATTAGTAGCACCAAAGGTATTACCCAGTTGAAAAGCGTTTTAAAGTTTTCAGCAAATTCGTTCAGCAATAAGTTTTTAAAATTGAATCACTTATAACTGAAATATTTCGGTTTTGCTTTTTTTAATCTTCCGATTTTTCAATCAGAGTATTATTTTGATTGCCAGATGAAAAACCGGAGAGTCGCTACCTGCGAAACTTTCCAGTTTTTGAATAAAAAAAAGTTTCTGAAAACGGTTCAACGCATTAGTTTTTGATAATTTTACACCAATTCTGAAGTTTTTTTTTGGAAAACCAGTAGGTTACGTTACACGCATCTGCGGCCTTCAATTTGAAGCATCACAAACATTTTTTTAAAGTAGCTGAAAATTGAGGAGAATGGAAAATAAAGCAGAGAATAGGCCTCTACAGCAAAATCATACAAGCGCAGGCATTGCTTCCTCAGTTCGCACGGCCTCGAAGCTTATTCCCAGAGACAATAGCCCCAACAAAAGCGGCAAAACAGCGAACCCAACCGGACTGCCGCTTTTTCAGAACATGATAGCAGTGGAGAACCATCGACAATAACTCCTCCTATTTTCATAGTGGCTTGAAGGAGGTGGGTTTGACGGATTTAAAAGTTCTAATCGCACTTTTTTAACGGTTTTTCATAACGTCCTTGTCTTAAAACATCCTACATATTAATTTTTGAAATTCACTCGCGAAATTTTGAAAAATTTATTTTACTTTTTACCATTTATAATACAATCGAAGTAAACAAAAATAATTAATGTACTCTGTCCAAGCTCATTTAATGAAACCATCAAATTCGGAGCCATAATGAGAAAATTTCTCTTGGTCATGGAATAAGTGCGTCCAAAAAATATGAGAACAGTATCCGGAAAAATATTAGCACGAAAAAAAAAGTTACATACAAAAAAATCGGAAATTGATCAGACGATGAGTTCCTACAAAGGGTTTTTCGTTGACTTGAAAGTACTCAAATTATTACAAGAAACGCGAATTCGTTTCGTTTCAGATTCGGACGTTGTTCAGCTTCTCGCGAGTAGATTCGGCATTGTCGGAGTTATTTCCGCAAGGGCAGTTCAAATCCTGTTGCTTGTGAATGGGCGCCATGTAAAGGACCACAGGTCGATCCTGCGTCTTGATCTGAAAAAAATCGTTGGAAGAGTGAGAATTTCAGCTCAGAAAAATCTGAGTCAATTTTGCGAATCAATTATCACATTCTGATGTTCGAGTTTTATAAATTAGGATTATGGATTGAAATGGTTTTTTTTCTCCAAGTGTAAAATCTTCATTCCGTGTAAAATCTTCACTCGAAGGGGTCGCTGTCATTCTGAGGCTTCCACCTAGAGCACGGTCTCCGGGCTCCAGCTACACCATCCACTACATTCTGAGCTCGACAAGGCGCAACTGGATGGACTACGCGCAGAAGAATGAGGCGAAGGACCGTAAGACCAATCTTTCAACTCTTTCGACTACACGTTTGGACTTCTAGTTCGCCAACGGCGATTGTTCGTTATAGCTTTTAAAGTTCTTGCTCACCGCCTAGTCAATTACATCAGACTAAAACAACAAAATAAATGATTTGAAGTGCGTGTTTTTCAAGGTTTTTTTTTCAAATAAACTCTTAAAGAAGAAAAAGTGATTTAGTGTAGGAAGTTCAGCCAAGCGGCTCACAAAATCAATATTATTTCTGTGGCTATTTAAAATATATCACCAGCGGGAGGCGCGAATGTCTTGTATGACCGAAAAAATCCCGTAATTTTTCCCAACAAAACAGACATTTTACTGACCACCCAGTGAAGTTCAAATAATCTCCTGAAGAAATAAAGATTTTTTTAAAATATGCTAAATAATGAAACAAAAATGAACTGTGCATGGGGCCATGATTCAATCAATTGAAAAATAAAAAGATATCTTCAAAATAACTTTGAGAAGACTTTCTTTCTTATCCTAATGTTTTGAAGAGTTTTTGTGATTTTCTTGAAAAAAAAAAACAGAATGTGACACGTTTGCTTCAAATAAGTTGAAAGCTGATGACCACTGCTATTTTTGGAACAGCTTTTTTGGCGGCTTTCTGTACGATAACGAAAGTGGAGCTTTTAGGATTTTCGACTTTCTTGGGAAAAAAAATGAGGCCTTTTACAATACAAAGTCAAATGGACTAACCGCAGCAGGCATTTGAGGCATCATTGTGATGAGAGGCAAGGTATTGTCGTTGATTTCGTGATGGAGCATGTCTATGCAGCATTCCTGTTCGTCGCAAATCGGCGAGGTAGCGCGCGTGATTGCTCCGCAGCTAGTCATAAGTTCGATCTTACTGGAAAATTTTCTGTATTCACCTTTAACTTGATATGAAACAGTTTTTAGATAAACTGCAATTCCGAAGTTTGGAGGGAAAATGAAAAAACTTGTGTACTAAAAAAAAGTTTTTCAAGCTAAATCAGAAAAAAGTCGCGAAATGGAAGAATTGAGAGGAATTTCTTTTTATTCGGCAAAAAATGTTTTCGTGAAAGGTTGGAACACTCTTTCTTTTACCGAATTGAGATTGTCTCAACTTGCGAGACTTTCTGATTTCCAAAAGATTACAACTCCGAACCAAAACGAAAAGCAGAATTATCGAAACGAGCTCCTAAAAAAAACTTTCCCGACTTAATTGATATCGAACTATGAGCGGTTTTCTGGAGATGAAATGTAATAATCTGAAGGCTTCTCTTTCTCTGGCGACCATATCAAACAATTTTTAGAACGTCGATTGTTCCCGCTTTTCTTTAAATAAGCTTTTCTAAAATAAAATCCAGACAGAGAGAAAAATGGCAAGAAAGTGAAACTATTTCGGGAAGAATTTTTTCCGAAAAAAACGATAGCAGAGAAGCAAAACCACACACCAAACCAACAGCCAGAAATCCAAGGACCGCCCCAGGAGATTTGGTCGCTTCTCGTCCGAGCAACTTTCTTGAACACAAACCGAACGACTATTCCTTCGCTCTCCATATTCATTCAACTACACATTTGTTTTTGAAAAAAATCTCAAAGCAAAAAAATTAATTAGGTAGTTACGCATATCTGAAATTGTGGGAATACCCGTTTTTTCGCCCAAAATTTTGCCAGATTTAACAATGCATTTTGGTTTCAGATATGACCGAAGGCTAGAGAATAGTAGAGTAAAGCTCTGAAAGTGAAAAATAGAGGGAAAAAGCTCCTCAAATACAGTTGGAACCCTAGTTTCTGGTTCCTGAATAAAAAAAGTCCGACTACCAACCTTATCAAAAATAAAAAACGAACTTTCATGTATATGACTCTTGGACTCACAAGTCGCAGACATAAAAACATTCAGCTAATGGAAGGCCTTTTTAGAAGAACGCAAGCACTTCCGGACTACTTTTTGGAGCTCTCCGAAAATTCACGTCCCAATTGAGTATGGGCTCTTGCTGAGTACGAAACTTCTTTTGTTATGTACGAGGAACAAGACTTGAAGCATTGATGAACAAAAAAAGCTCAATTTGAACCGGAAGATATCCGGAAAGGAAAATAATTAACTAATGGTTGAAGTATATACTCACAATTTTTTAGCATCAGATTAAAGTTTTGGGAGCTGCGATTTCTGTCGGTTATGGAGGAAAAAACAGTTCGAAATAATCCTCAGGATGGACTCAAAAAGTTCTGCAAGTTATCTATCCTCAGGATGGACTCAAAAAGTTTTGCAAGTTAAGGCTTTAAGCTTTGTTTGTTGAAGTAGATCGAAAAAACTTGGAACGCCAATGTGAGACTTTGTAAGATGCATTCAAAGAAAGTTATTCGTTTTTTCAACAACAAAAGAAGACGAAAAAGTAACTGAACTAGAAATTTTACTTGACCGTGAATACACGGAATGAAAGAAAAATGGGTTGAAGATTTCTGAAACCAAAACTTTGGGAATATATGGACATGCAGTTTCGTCCTGGGAGACTGGTGGGCGCAAAGTTTCTTTGTGCTCGACGACGCGTTTCCAAAATTGCATTAGTCGAATTGCTAGCTGACGAACCAAATATGGACGTTCTGTTGTTTTTTTATATCAATATTTCAATGCGAAAAATGACTGGGCTGTATTAGGGTCGATTCGAAATTGCAACAGAGGATGAAAAAATGAGATTCCGTTTAATTTTGGTTTGTTGCTTAATCTTCAGATGCGAAAACTTCAAAGATTTTGAAAAACTTTTACTTGCCCTATCAAAATCAGAAACAAGAAAACAACTGTTTGTGCCCCGATCGAAATTTCAGTAATAAAAAGCTGAATACATCCAACGCTCATAAAATTATCTCAGAAAACCTCTTAAAAGATATGAGGCAGGAATTTTCGGAGGAGGCGTAAATAAACATTTTTCTAACAGTATTCATCTCAACTGAATGGTTTTTGTTGAAGCTTTGCGCTGAAGCGCTCTCGAGATCTGAAAACATCTTTGAATTAATTTCGAAACGGAAACGGAGTTTTTAAATCTCAGAATGATCGATTATGTTAATGTTATTTCAAAGAAAATCTTCAATAGAGAGAAATGCTACCACAATGGGCTACGTCTTAGTTTGGAGTTCGTACTCTTCGAAGCTTGAAACCAGGGAGCAGGAGAAACAAATTCAGAAGTGTCCATGGGCTTGAAGTCAGTTCTGTCTATTTTCCTCTCTTGTCCATTTTGTGCGTTCGAAACAGATCGGTTGGCCACAAGGGAAAAAATGGAGTTGAAGAAAGAAGAATTGGAAAAACGGGTATCAGGCAACTTTTCCGGCAAGTGGAAAAAGAGAAGATTCTTGAACTAGGAAACTATTCAAAAGGGCAACTTTTTCTTAGAAAAAGTTTCTAATCAAATGGTTCAAGATATGAATGGGGAGAGAAAAATTAGAAATTATCTTCTTTTTTATTTAGAAGAATGTGTTTGTGAAAGTTTACGTTCTTCCTTTCATGGTGGCTCCTAGTTCTCGCTCTCCAACTCTCATCAAATCACAAAAGCGTCCTACAATTTTCCTTCCGCCTAGAAAATCTGGATGCATCATAACGCGGAATAAGAACATTCATTCATATGCTGATTAGGTTTTAGATGTGAAAAAATTGGGAAGGGTAAATGAGTTATTTGCAAAGCAGTCTATTTGAAGAGAGAGAGTGTTTTTTATGTTTAGGAGGTCTGAATTCGTATTCATTGAAATCAACTCGAATTAAGAAAGGTTTTTAAAAAGAAAAATTATGGGTTTTCCATCAGAGGCTTTTGAGCTGTGTCTAAGGTCTCGGAGTTTCGACTTCGAATCCGATTCGTAGAAGCTCTTTGAAAGCTGAGACGATATCAAATATGACTTTGACTACACAAAAATCTTCATAAATCGAGAAATAAATGACACGTCATTAAAACATTTCTTTTTTTCTACCATTTTGAAAGTACTTATTACCATCTCGAGAGCACATTTAGATCAAAAATTTTATTTCTAAGCTTAATTAAAGTTTTTTTTAAAAATAAAAAAATCGAAAAAAACGCAAAAATTTCTATCGACCGCTAGACAAAAATTAGCTGCTTGCGGATGATTCATTACGTAGAGTAGATATACTTTTGAGACTTTTTAGGAGTTTTGAAACTTTTTTAAAAAATGTTAGTTGAAACAACGTGCTAAAAAAACTCAAAAATTAGCAAGAAATCTTTTTTTTTCATCTCACCATTATTAATTTCACAGATAATTGCTGGTACATCTCGTAACCTTTCTTTAACTTCTGGTCAGTTACTATTGCAACTCAACAATGTTCAAGTAAATTTCTTTGAATACTTGGAACTTTGCTAGGTGCAATCGAAGGTCTATCAAACCTTACTCGAAGGTGTCAGGATAGTTAAACGCGAAGTTTCGACTTCTTTCATCAGCTCCTGATGAAATATTTCAAATTGATTCTTCTCTTTATTTTTGACGGAATTTTTTTTTTCTATGCGCACTTTATTTTATTTTGATAAAGGAGTTTTCTAAAACCTTTAAAAAATAGTTTGCGAAAACAATTTCAGGCTTCCACAAAAAATTGGATGCCTTAAACTTTTTTAAATGAGAGTTTACCTTTAAGCTGCTAATATGGCGGCTGATACAATAAATTTCAATTTCAACCTTGAAATCTCATCAAAATGCTCTCAAAGGCCGGAGCTATATTCTGCACTATCTCTGTTCAAAAAAAATAAAATAAAATCTACGAGTTTTCGAAAAGCACATTCAAGCGGTTTCTAATACTTTTCGTTAGATTAAAAAGGTCCATTTTCAAAACTAGTAGTTTTTGTATATTATAATTTTTGGCGATTACGAACGAAATTTTCTTATTATTCAAAAATTCATGAGCTTATATATTGAAAACGTAAACAAAGAATTGTTTCGATTAAATGTTATCTTTTTGCTCAAATCGAGTGTCTTCTACGATGATGATTTGAATCATAGTTTTCATTCTGTAGGAGTTTCGCATAGAAGTTGATTTGGCGAGAAAGACAAGGGAGAAGTCCCTGACAGCTCTAGGGTCGCGGCTGATGGATCTGGAGGAAGCGAAACATCCGAACGGCGATCCGCGGCATTGCGTTGCAGCGAGAGCGTGTGAGCGTGCAGCGTGAGTATTATTGGCGGCGCAGCGGGGGCAATATTGATCGGTGCGTTCGACTCTTGTATTCTTGCCGCGGCTGCACTTCGCCGCAGCCTCACCCCGCCAGCCGCGACACGAGTAGGCGCTGAGACGCGCACCACACAGGCATGGGTACGTTTTCAGACTTTTTTTCATCATATCAATCGTCCGACGAGCCGTCCGCTTTACAGCGGCCAATACAAAACAAATCGAAACAAGCTTTCAAGATTGATGGACCGATTAGCTCGACGAACGGCGTCCCACGCCTATCTTTTTTATTGGCAACCATATTACTGATAGGCTTCGAGCCAGTCTGATTTCACGCATCGATGTTTCCGAGTTTAGGAATTCGGCTTCACATCTCATTTATGTTTTAATAACGGTTTTCAGTTATTCAAAAATTGTTATAAAATAAATGTTAGTCTGTTTTTTTTTCTATTTTTTTTCTGTTTTGGTCTTATGGGTCTGAAGTTTCTGCAGATAAATTTTTTTTAAGTCTTACTTCTCATCTTTAGTGAACTTACAAACAGATAAAAAGCTTGTTGATCATCTTGCTGTCTCAAAAATTTACTTTCAAGACCTGATTTATTTTTTTAAAAAAATTTTATCTTTCCGTGTGATAGTATAATACATATTTCCATTTAGTACTCAGTTACTCAATTTTTTTCTCCCAAACTTGATGCTGATTTTTTTCAACACAAAATCGGTGATAAAAAAGCTTTTCTCTTTAGTAAAATTTAATAGTAAACTTTTTTTTGAATATAACTTGATAATTCTTTCAGGCAAAAAGTGCGATGTCTGTCGAAAAAAATGTTCCGGAGACGTGTTGAAAGCTAACGACAAGTACTTTCATATCAACTGCTTTCAGTGCAAAAGTGAGTTTCTCATAATTTTTTGTTGCGAGTTCTGTTTGCACAAACTTTCAGCAACGATCTCTTTTGTTTTTTCAATGTTTGTGAATTCTTTTCCACCTCGCAGGCGAGCGTAGAAAAGGGAACGTGAGCGGTGTGAAAGCTTCAGGAATATAGTTTTTCAAGTCTGCCAAAACTTTTCAATTTAGAAAAAAAAGCATATACTTTATTCATAGTCCAATGGTGGAAAAAAATCAGCCTGGAAAACAACTTTGGAGTTTCAGAATGCAGAAGGAATCTTGGAGAGACAGGCTTCTATACGACGTCAGACAATTCGTACTTGTGTCCAGAAGATTTCCGAGCGGCGACCAAGGAGTTGACAGTAAAGACGAGTGGAGCGCCGTCTACCGCCGTCGCTGCTTCCAAGTCGCCGCCTCAATCCAACGGGACCACCAACGGTGACAACGCCTCGAATGTGGCCACCTCGCAGCAGGTCTCGCCCCTCGGATCTCCAACAAGTCAGTTCTTTTTATTTTCCAACTTGGTAACGATTAGATTCACCCAAACGCTCAACATAGCGTGAAATTATTTGCTAGAAGAGCAAATATTTTCCGAACCAGTCATGTTTCAATCATTTTTCAAACAATCAGTTCCTGTAGACGTTGAATAGCGCAAAAGTTTGGTAGAACAAAATTCTGAAATCCCACAGAATTGATATTTGCTCCAAGTTTTGTTGATGGAATTGAAAAATCGTATATAAGCAATGAAAACTTCAGAATGAAAAAAATACAAGTTTAATATGAAAAAAAGCTTAAAAAAAGAAACAAATAAAAACCATATTTTTTTGATATTTTATGTTGATTGTATGAACACTTCTGAACACTTTGGCGATTTTTCGAACATAGAATATTGCAATCGGGATGACCTCAAGTAACCCGAGGGATGGAGAATAGAAATATGAATTTCGGGACAGCTGTAATCCCTGAAAGTTATTTGATTTGTTCTCAGAAAGACTTTTGTTAGTTTCTTTCAAGATCCCACATAGCGGCATATTCATAAAAAAATTTTTCGTTTTCACCCGTCCGCATTATTAAGCACGCTATATCTTGACGAGCGGTTCGGGTATACTGCCTTTCTGTTTTTCAAACTTTCTTTCCCAAGATTTTCTGATCGTGTATATTTCGCTTTTTGTGCTTTTCTTCTCAGCGCATCGGTTGTGCATAAACAAAAATGAGAGCCATACTCTTCTCAAAATATTTCAGCCACCTCTCCGAGTACAAAAAGCGTTTTTTTTCAACTATTCATTCTTCCATTTCTCTCAATAATCTCTCTCGAGTGTTTTATTTGTTTACAAAATCACTCACGTACACTGCGCGATTTGCCGTTTGTGAAAGATTCTAGTTTCTCGACAGAACTTTTACAGATGAAGTAGCATGGCTTTTCATTCTTTCAATCAAACCTTTTTTCGTGTGAAAAATTTAACGGCTTGCTTGAAATAGGTTATACATACTTTATCCCTAACAATCTCGAACAACTGTAGCAATAATAAGAAGGAGTTTCTTCGCTTTATTTCTTATCTTATAGAATGAAAAACTTGTCACATAGTTTTTTAGTTTACTTCAGTAAACTTCGAAAGTATCATTGCTCTGCATTTCTAACAGAACTCAGAGATTTGTGGTGAGTTTTTAGAGTCCAAGAGAAGCCCTTTTGGGTCGCCAACTCAAACAACGGAGAGAAAAAGTGAGACACTCTGTCATGCCATGACGTTTCGAGTTTTTTATGCTTGCCTAGTCACAAAGCTTTCTGATACGTAGGGACCGCAAGCCATTTTTTCAAAATGATCCTAAAGATATTTTCCCATGGTTCGATAGAGAAGATTGTCTAAATTCATAATCCTTATAGTTTTCGAAAAAAAAACTTTCTAACAAAAAAGTTATGTCCAAAAAACTAGCGCGCGGTGCGATGAACTGCAGGCTCAATCTCACGGTTTACCCGCTGCAGAACGCTTTCTTTTATTTTATTTCGCGTTTTTGTGGACTGTTTATGAATCGGTTTCAGGTTGCTAAACATTGAGTAGACTGTGCTGAACAATAGCTAGCTCATTTCATAAATTCCACTGAAAATAAATTTAAAAACTAAAATAAACCTTCGAGAAAGCCTGAAAACACTTTGTTCTAAATTATACTTCTTTCAAACTTTTCCAAAAATAGTCTTCAACGGTCTTATAAACCAGAAAACAAAATTCACTTTGATGTATTTTAGGTGAACCCAAAAAATCGATAAATTGAAATTTTTAGATTAAAACGCGCCAAGCAGCAGAATTACGCAATGCTACACCAAAATGCGCAAATTTTATTTCGAAAAAAATGAGAAAAAAATTGCTTGTTTAAACGTATCATACTTTTTGGGGGCGCAGCCAAAAATTTTCTCATTTTTTTCTAAACTTTAAAAAGTTAACCAGATTTGTTAGGCGATGTCGATTACATATGATAGTGAAAAAAATTTTACTTTTTTTCAATTTTATTATAACGTATAAAAAAACGGAATAACGTTTTTTGCAACAAAACATGGCGCGTTTTATGAGGGAAAATGGCGTGGCTCTGCGGCCCCTGTTGATACGCTCCCTACTAGTGGGTAAAGTGCGTTTAACTTTATCTCAATATTTTATCCAGTCATAATGATCTCTCTTCATCGGAAATGAAAAAATAAAAACAAAAATGTTTCATTTTCGCTCGCTCTATTACGCTTGCACGTTTTTAAAAGAGGTTTGATCATAATTAGAGTTTCAAAAGATACTGTAAAATCGAATTAAAACGGGAAAAAGGGTAATGTTGCCTAATCTGGTTTTTTTTTCAAGTTGTTTAGTATTGACCTCTATTAATAAAAATTTATAATGAGAATTGCAGCATGTGCGGCGTGCGACCAGCCACTGCACCAGGGACAAGTCCTGCTGGCCCTCGGTATGTCTTGGCATGTGTACTGCTTCAAATGCAGCGAGTGCGCGGCTGTTCTCCATGGCGAGTACATGGCTCAAGACGGGAAGCCTCTGTGTCTTCGGGACTATAACGAGAAACACGGTGTCAAGTGCTACGAATGCCAAAAGTTCATTGCTGGCAAAGTTCTTCAGGTATTATAATAAAATATTGCAAAAAATTCCAAACTATCAATTCTTTTGATTCTTACTTACTTTTTATTTCAAATTGAAAAAGAAATTTCAAAAAGAAAAACCAAATTTTTTTCTTCTCCCGATTATCCGAAAAATTTTAGGAGTAATTTGAATTATCATTGAAAAATTTTTTTAGTCATAAGTTTTTTTACAAATTTTAACCTCTTTTTTTCAGTAAAATTATTGTTCAAATAAATCAAATCATCAATCGAATTGTTGATCAGTTTGAAAACAAATATTTTCGACTAGTAGTAATTTCTTACACTTAGTCGATGTATTAAAGATTTTTGTAAAAACCTTGCTCTACCAATAATCATTATTTTATGAAGAGAAAAGCAATTTCCAGGCGGGAGGCTACAAATTCCATCCAACTTGCGCTCGTTGCTCACGATGCGGCTCACACTTTGGTGATGGCGAGGAGATGTACATGCAGGGGGACGAAATTTGGCATCCGTCTTGTGAACACGCTCGTACCACCGAAAACATAGCGGTGAGCTGACTTTTTATTTTAAAAGTGCAATAAAATTTTCAAAATTCGAAAAAAAGTTGGTCGTTTCAAAACTGGGATTCTCAGCCTTCTGGTCGGGCAGCTTCGATGTCCCGTAACGAGCCGAAATACCAATCGACATTTGGAACTCATCAAGCCTACATGTACCTGCTTCCGGAAGCTGAGCAGACCTACCTGCGTCATCCGATCACCAATCCAAAAGAACCAAACGCACCTCAGTTTCATGTTCCACAAGGTAAAATTTGTTGGATAAATTGAACCTAAATTTTTTTCAGGCCCTATTAAGATCCGGAAGTCGCGGCTGTCCATGTTGAAGACTGGAATGCAAAGATTGAGTGAGTGGGACCCCTTATAAAAATAAAAAGAGCTGATGATCAAATCAATAACAATTTTTAGCCGAGGATCTTGAGAAAAATATTCCAAGACCTAAATCGCCTCATATGGACAATGAAGAGCCGATAGAACTGGCTCACTATCCCGCAGCAAAAGTTCCTGATCCTGACAAGGTACGAATTTTTTTCATCATAAAAGATAAAAATTTCCTTTTCAGTTACCTGCCATTGAACGCGATGATTTCCCAGCTCCTCCCTATCCTTATGCAGTGGAAGGTGGGAAAATTTTTTTTTTCATCTGTAAGTATTAAAAATTTTGAGAGTTGAAAAGAAGGCTTTCAACTTCATCGATCGAGAATGAGATCTCGGATGACGATCTTTCCGAAAGCGAAAGGATCGACGAAGTTAAGCTGAAAAAGGTTTGAATTTGGTTTTTTTCTGAAAAATACATTTACTTCAAAAATCAACGTCTTTTTTTTAACAAGAAAGTCTGTTTTTTTCAGACGGTTGAGACATTAGAAAAATTTGGCGATTCCTCCATCGCACACGTCATCAAGCAGAACATCGAGGACAGCCACAAAAAACAAAGGTTTTTGACATTATGATTTTTTTCTAGAAAAATAATCAGACTGCCTCTTCACTGGGATCCTCGGAATGCCAGCCGAACGCCATCCGGCAAGAAAATGCCCCATCTCAAGTTCCGCTATGATGTCCCGATAAATGCCTGTTCGTTTTTCACCTTTTATAAATTATGACAGCAAAAGTTTTTCTGAATTTTATCAACTCCAGTAATTCAAATAGGGAGAAGAAATTTTGAATTTGCAGTTCATTTTTTCGCGCTATTTTTGATGGAATTTATTTATTGTCAAAGCTAGACATTCAAGCTGCTCTAGATCACTTCAGTCGAGACCAGTCGATGTGTTTATGAACTTTTTACTTCGACTTGATACGATTTTGCTTCAAAATATCTGCTGATGCATTTGAAAAAAAAAACTTCTAAAATTCAAAGTTAATCAACAATTTTTGATGGTATGAAAAAAAGCCAGCGAATGTTCAAACGGCGATTTTTCCAATTTTTTTCGTGACGCGGGAACTTTCCGACGGCCACCTTTCCGACGAATCTTTTTTTCGACTTTTTTTGGCTTATATTTTTTTCGATTTATAAGATATCTATTAACATTTGTTTCCTATTTATTTGTTTTTTAATCGTGAGTAGCTTGCCTACTTTATATAAAGATTTAAAACGAAGAATTTAACGAGAAAAAAAGTCGGAAAAAGATTCTTCGGAAAGGTGGCCGTCGGAAAATTCCCTAGCAATATGAAAAAATCGGAAAAGTCGCCGTTTGAATTTTTGCTGGACTTTTTTCCATGCCAACCAATTTTTAACCAGAATGGATAAAAAATTATTACTGCTACTTATTGATTACGGGAATTGATTCCGACAAGTTCATTCGAAAGCAAAAAAAAAGTTTGAATCCCTATTTTCGCTCCGCCGAAGAAAATTAACCGCGGTGGAGGATTTTTTCGATTGTTGTTTCTTAGTTTTCTTTCAGAAGGATAATCAACTATAAGAAAACCATCAAATGCTGACAAAAATTTTCAGCGCCTTCACGACATATGAGCCGTCCTCGGCCATGGGTCGCCTGGCAAGGCGGAGAGCGCGACGCCGGTGGAAACACCCTACCGTGTTTTCACTTGCCCGAAAGCCGCGCCAACACTTTGCGTGCTGCCACGCTACCTACCGGCTATCCTTATGGACAGAACTTGTCCATGGAGCACCTTGACACTACCATTAGCAGCCATTATTCTGACCGTAAGCTATTTTTCAGACATTCACAATTTTTGGGCACGGGAAAGAAACGGTACCGTCAGAAAAGATACAAAAAAACGCGACTTTGGTCACAACTTTCTTGTAAGGAGTTCAATCTTCCTGGAAGTTTCTGAAACAGCGCTCATTTCTGTAAACGAACACCTCATCAAAATGTAAAAATAGCAGTCCTCACAGCTTCAGGAAGTTTCAGAAAGAGTGAATTCTCTACAAGAAAGTTAATTTCGTATCTTTTCTGACGATACTGTTCCTCTTTTTCAATAAAAAGCTGGGAATTGTCAGGTTTGGAGTAATATTCAACGGGAAAATTCTGGATATGAACTAATCCCACCACACAAATGATGATGAATAAGAAAATTGTGAAAGTTCGTTAGTAAGTTCGTCTTGATGTTGATCAATTTTTATGACATGCGCATCAAAAAATCAAAATAGTTTTTTTCAGATTCACTGTCGGCGGCGACTGGAACTGGAGGAAGCACTATGGGCCGAGGCCCGAGGTCTTCTGGTGGCGCCGCTCTGAGGTCGTCTCTTCCGGATATGAGCAAGCCTGTCAAACAGTACGACATCCAACTACTGCAAACCACTAACAAAGATCTACCCGAGGATGTCGATAGGTAGTTTCTCTTCTTATTTTCTCATCTCATTCGTTTTTTTCTTCAGGCAACACTTGGAACGCCATTTGAACAAAGAACAATTTGAAAAAACTTTTAACATGGCGCCGATCGAGTTCTACAAGCTGCCAGAATGGAAGCGAATCAATTTGAAACGGAAGAACAAACTTTTCTAGATTTTTCTTCTGAATTAACTTCAAAAAATGTTGAACGCTTTGATTGTTGTGATTTCTTTCAAACGCCTTACGCTAATAAGTTTATTTGTACCCTGTTAGTCACAAGAAACTTTGTATTTAGTTTTTATTGTCGATAGTTAGACGACTTTGTTCTGAGTGAACGATGTCCTAGCTGCCGCAGGCAATTATTTGACATCATTCATGGGCATATTCGACTTTTATTGTAATTTTAAATCTTTTAGCTTTTTTCATTTATCAACACCGCAATTTATGATAGTACTTTTTTTGATTATTTCTCGTGATTGTAACAGATTTCAAGCCTGCTTTGACTTTTCATAATTTTCTCGGTTATTCCTTTCATGCGATGTGTCTCTGCAATTCTTAATAGAACACCTATTTTTATTCGGCTTAGCTGAAGTGTGCTCGCTTGTGGTCAGTTCAAATGAAAAAAACCAGTTTTGGCCTATGTCCTTTTTTTTTCATGTTTATTTCCTGGTCGTAAAACGTCAACTGAATCCCAAAAATTTGTTCTAATCAATTATAACATTACCAAAAACTTTTACTTATCAAAAAACTCTTTTCTCATTTTCTTTCAGCTTTTCAAAAAAGATAGGAATCATTTTTGTGTTTTTTTACATACATCAACTTTGCCAATTTAACGTCTTTATTTTTACTGATTAAAGGTTACATTTTTTTGGTTCTGAAAGTTTGGATCTGTTCAAATTCCGGCTTTTAACGATTCACCTGCGAGTTTTTTTTTTGCTTTTCGCTTTCACCCGGCATCTTACCAAAACTTTTATTTAGCTGTTTCTAATTTTTTTCCGCTTTTTGTTAACTTCTTTGCGGGCTAAAGTGTCACCTTTTCAAGAAACTCTCCTCCAAATGAACTGCTTTTTTATGTAATAAATGTTCCTTTCCTCCTTTCTGTGATTAGTTTCGGTTTTCATTAAACTTAAATTTAAGCACGGAACTATGAGCGAAATTTTAAAATTGTGGATCATCACAAAATATTTGACTTACCACGACTGAGATGTGCTGCTCCAAAAGGTGCGTGTTTTTTGCACATTTTCTCTTTAAAAAAAGCGCCAAAACTTGTTTTTCTTGACTAAGCAAGAACATTGGGCGAAATTGTTCCGCTTCCGGGAAAATTTGAATTAATTTTATTTTTCCGTGATTTCCATTGTGGTCTTTCTCGATTCGGACCCAATTTTTGTCGTTTGCCTCGCAAAAAAGGCAACCAACGTTTCGAGAAAACTCAATCAGTCGCTAAATGGGAATGAAAGAAATGGAAAACGAGCTGATGGAAAACGAGCCGGAAGGCTATAGCTATCTCTGGTTGGCATCGGGCTCTCATCTGGTTACGCCGCCAAACGTGTTTATCCCAGATTCTCCGGATTCTCCAATTTTGAGTCGGCATTTTGAAAGCGTCTTTTGATGCTTTTTGTGAGCTTCTCACAAATTCATTTTTCGAACTTCCAGTAAAATAAAATAAACTCATTCAAAAAAAACATTCAAATTCACGGTGAATAAAAAATCTCAAATAATGAGTAATTCTCAAAGTTCGTTTCGAACGTAAAATGTTAGACCTGGAAAACATTTCTAACAATACATTTTCCACTTTTTGTTTTATTTTGACAGAAATGATATTTTCATTGAGCAGCTAATCTCCAAAAATCCGAATTTTGCGGTGAAGATAAATGCGAAAACTTCTTTTTTTGGAAGATTAACGTTTAACACAGGTCTAAGGTATACATCTAACTAATACCAAGCAACTTTCATTTTTTTTTCTCAAAATCAAAAAAAGTTTCTCAGATAATCACTGCGCGAATTTTTATTCAGACTTTCAAAGAGTCAGTAAAAAATTGAACTCACTCTGTAAAGACTTCTTGCCAAAAAATCCCTTGCGAGCAAAAAAGGCATTCTATAAATAAAAAAAAATTTTCGCCTCAATGGCTCTGATTCGCAGTTATCGACCAAATGTACTTCAATTTCATTCAGCGCCCAAGAGGAGGCAAATCAACTCGGAAAAGGAAGGCACAAGTTTCCGGCTAGCAAAGGCGGAGTGTATACGAGCGCGACTGGCGTCGCCGCATTTTTTCGTTTCTGCTGAGGCCAGTCCGAGAAAAGCTGGCCGAACCTGATCACCTCCTTCTTATCGTTTTTTAGTAATTGGCTTAAAATGCCTTCCGTGAGCTCCTAACCAAATAACTTACCTTTATAGTTCATTTATCGCTAACTTGCAAAAAATTTAATAGGCGTCTCGACGCGATTTCCAGAAAGCTGCACAAAAAATGTACTTGACCCACTTTTTGTATTCTTTTTGCAAAGCAGCGATGAATGGAGTATATCCGTTTTAAATGGTTCACGTATTATTCTGGGTCCAACTTTCACGCAACTGTTTTTCTTAAAAGCTTTTCTGTTCTCGCTAAAGTTGCCCGAAACTTACCTGATTCATCCAACCATTTTTTCGAAAATGTCTTTAGCATTTTTTCAGAAAAAGCTGGAGTCGTTGGTTAAAATTGATCCGTATGCCGGACGAATTCGCTTTGCAAATCCTCGAAGCACATAATTCCAGGAGGAAAACGGTTAGTGGAGTTGTTTTTTAGCTTGAAGATAAATTTTTTTCGAACTTCTTTCGTCTTTTTTTGCGAAAAGAAAATGAAAAACAGTTGTTCCAAAAATAAAATTGGCAAAATTTTGTCTCTTGATAACACAAAGACGAGAAAAGATTGAACAACCGCCACGCTTCCAAGAAGATTAATGGGATTTATCGAAGGCCAAGATCTGCTCGTGGTTCAGGTTTCATGATTTTTCCAAGTGAGACCTGCCAATCGTGCTCATAATGTTTGATATTAGAAGCAAAAAAAAACGAAACTTTTTTTTTTCAAGATAAAAAGGGTTCGAAGAGCATGTTAAGATAAACTTTCCACATATTCTATCTCATAAGGGGGTGGGTGGAAATATAAAACGGACTTCGAAAAGTTGTATCAGGTTCGAAAGTTTTTCGAAAAAATTTTATAGGATATTTAAAAATTTGGTGTCACTGATAGCCTCAAGCAGATTTTGTATGATTCAAAACGTTTGACACAAAATTTTTTTTAACAACTTTTTAATCACGACTTGTTTACCAAAACAAAATTTTATGAGCACTGAAGAGGCGGCCGTTTTCTGGATCGTTCTGAAGCCGGAAATATTTCACACACTCGTGTTGCTCAACGTGGACTTTATAAACGAGCTTAGATACATTATTTAAGATGTAAAACGGGTCGTAACGTAGAAGATAAGCTAGGGGAGACTTTTTCGTTCAAATATGGGAATTATGAAAAAAGTACGAAAAAGAAAACAAATATGGAAAATTAGAAGAAATTTGGCATTCACCCAGCATTCAGAATAGACGGGAACGGCTTTAATTGCTTTTAAAGCACATAATTGACTAAATCGCATATTTGTTCAAGAAGGAATCTTTCTGAACGGTTATGCCTACTTTTCTGGATTTTCGAGAGCCACGAGCAGGTTTAAAAGCCTTTTGGTAATCAGATATCTTTTTAATGTATAATAACTCGTCAACGAAGAACACTTTATTCAGTTCAAAAATCAAGTGCCTGAGCTAATAGTGCTTTACTCAAAACAGCTTGATGATTTTTTTCGCTCAAAAGAATATTGCCAAAACTTTTATACAAGAGTTCTAAAGACTTTGGTTGATTTTGATAACATAATGCACTATCTCCTTTTAGATTCTTATGTTAGTCTATTAAAAAATTGCACATTTCCGAATCCGCGAACAGGAAGCCAAGTACTGCTTGGTTCGAAGAACACCATTTCACGATTACACAAGATTAAAAACTCGTTCTCGGGACATGTTTAATAGAACCTCTATTGAGAAAACAAACAGAAGAAAACCGAATTTTGATTCTTAACTCAAAAAGTTCCAAAACTCTGAAAATTCGGTACATAATTCCACTCACCCCTGAATATATTCACTATTATAATCATAACTTTCCAATTTTTTTCAGCACAACGCACCTTTTTCTTCGGTATAGCGATGAGCTCGAAGAAATGGCACAGGCTTGGGCAGAAAAATTAGCACGACAAGTAATTTTTCCTCAAGTCATTACAAATCGAAAATTTTTTTTAGTAAAACAAGCTTTGAAAATATGAACGCGTTGCGCTAAGAAGACAACACCTATCCGCTTTTTGAGAATTGATTTATTCATTTTTTTTTATTTTGGTTGAGCAAAAAACATTCAACAATATTCAGCAATTTGAAGCTGCCAGAACTCGGAGAAAAGCGGAAATCGCTTTTTTTTCTCAATTCGTGGCATTGGAAAGAAAAATATCGCCAAGCTTTCAAACTGCGATTTCTCGCTCTTTTTTTTGTAATCTCTTGAATTTATCTACAATTTTTAGGCACACATCTCCTACAGCGAATTGAGCGGTGTAGGAGAAAACATCACATTTTTTCCCAGTGATGTTGATGCCGATTCAGGTGTGATCATTCAATCTAATTTATCGATAAATTGTTTTAGTAGTAGAGCACTGGTACGTGGAACATGAAAAAGTACGAGTACGAAACCCCGGGATGGCAGTGCGGGACCAATTATTTTACTCAAATCGTTTGGAAATCTACGGAAGAAGTGATTTTTTTTAGTTATTTTTTTCAATTTTTTTCGAATGAACCAACTTAAATATGTATGTCGACATCTGTTTTGAAAAAAAAAACGGTAACTTATACTATTTTAAGATCGGCATAGGCCGAGCAGTCGTTGGAGCTTCTGATTCCGATGGAGACAGTTCTCTTGAAAACTCCACTCCAGAGTGAGTTCTGATCTATTTTTTTCCAATATTATCGGTGTACAGTATTTTAGGATATTTTAACAGTTTCTGATTATTGCAAAAACATTTTGAGACACTTAGCACGCTGTCTCTGTAATTCTGATAAACAAAAAGTACAATAGAAAAAATATTTTTGATTTGATGACACTCCACTTACTGAGATAGCCTGCTTTCAGAAATGTCATCAAAAATTTTCAGACCGATTGCACCTGCCTACCGTAGCTCGGTAGCTAGGTTACGGCAGGCAGGTCCTTTTGTATGTATGCGTTCTTTCTGCATACTGTATATCAATCGATAGGAAATGCAGTTTTAAGAATTTTTTCAGTACATGCCATTATGGGTTAATGTGGAAAATTTTTGAGTTTCGGTGACTTTCTGCGATTTCGGTTTTTCCGTCACTCTTTGGGTTAGGGGGAAGACCACGGCCGGTACCTTACTTAGAACATTCTTCTCAGCTATACCTACGAATAGATACAACTTTGAAAAAGATCTGACCTACCTGTCCTTTTGGAAAATCGCATCAAAGAGGCCCAACTTGGCATCTGACGGAGAGATCGCCTACGGTTAGAGATTTTTACGTAATTTTTTTCGTCAGATCTCTTACTGAAATGTGTTACATTTGATAGTGCAGAGTTGTACTTTCCTCCGACTTTTAGCATACCCGCCTAGCTCTAAATTCAACTTGAGGCCGATTTTGGCCTAAAAACAGCGATTTTCCGATTTCAACATTGTTTTCTGAGCTCAGTCCTACTGAGGCTGTGTCTTTCATTACTTTTACATGTTGCATGCAATGTTCAATCAAAAAAAAACAGCTTTCGAGCCTACCCGTTAAGCTCTAAATTCAGTTTGAAGGAAATGATGGCCTATTCTTGCTGTGGATTTTCATCAAATCAAAAATATTTTTTTTCTACTGTACTTACTTTTTTTGAAAACTTTTGAAGAGTACAGAGACAGCGTGTTAAGAAGCCTAGAATTTTATGATTCATTTCAGCATTAACAAGAAAAATTCTATTAACTCTAAACTTCGAGATTCTCTAAAAATTACAACAATCAAAAAAAGTAATATTTCTTCAAATATTCTTTTTCTAGATATCAATTTTTTTATTTTTCTCACGGTTTTCATCAAAGCCTAATTTCTGTCCTGCAGGTTTCTCAACTTCTTTTCATTTTTTAGGTCATCACTCTGAGAAGTTCAAGTTACCGCTAAAAAAATTTATCCTTCCTGTCGTGTTTTCAAAAAAAGGATTTTTCTTAATCTGTAATCAAAAAAACTTAACTCTCATTTGGAAATTTTTTTAAAAAAATATCTCTGAAGCTGGTGGTATAAAAACATCCTCTAGTTATGATCCTGTACAAAACAATTATTTTTGAGACAGCAAAGCTCAGAATGACACACTTATCAGGTTTTGAGTTTCCCTTTTTTAAAGGGTTTTTTTTTGGAATAAAAATTTGTACACTATTCTTAACACCAAAAAGTGATCTGAACTTTTTGAACGTGAGGTAAATGGACCTTTCATGCAACATTTTAATGCGATTGTCTATGGGTTTTTTCGGTTTCATCTAAATCTTTTACAGTTCTAGAAAATTGGCGGCGGATGGCGATCAAGTGGTTGTTGCTTTCTACCGTCCTTCAGGCAACAACAACCGAGCCGGACAATTTGCTGTCAACGTTTTGAAGCCATCCTGTCCAACGAAATCCCATTTTTAGTATACAAAATGAGATCGCTACTATTTGAAATTTGATAGGATTCTTGGAAATGAAACGTTTTCTTAATGAAAAAGTTTCAAAAAAACTACACATGAGCTTGTTTTTTGAAAAAATCTTTGGGAAGTTTAAAGTGAGCGTCAACCGAGAAAACTGTACGTGGTTTATTGAGCAAAATGAAAAAAAGTAAATGGAATCACACTCTCTGCGGAATCTGCAAGCGGCGCAACTTTCAAATTCTCGGAATTCAGAAAACCATGCAATTTCACTCTTTATCAATAATATAAAATAAATAAAACAAAAAACAGTAACCGCCTTCAATTACAAACGGATCGCAAACTTTACAATTTATACCACCAACATAAATAACTAATCAGAAAAATCAGCGATATCACGATACATGTAATCAGAAAAAGGGGCAAAATCATTATTTCGATCCGTATACAAAAACAGCTGAAAAAACGAACAAATGCTATATTTGGGAAAAGTTACAAGTTACTATGTCAGGTTTACCCATGGAATTGAGTGTTACAGTTTGGTTGACAGATCTTCTCAGGCAGGCATCTCGAATTGACGGTTCGATTGCAGAACTGAACATTTGAAAAGTTGTTCGAAAAATATTTGTAATTCACAATATTTCAAGCTTTCAACACAACTTGATAAAAACTTTGACTGGATCCGGCAAAAAGTAGCTAACAAAATTCTAGTAAAATTTTGCAACTTTCATTTTAATTTATTTAAAACGTACCACGTGTGACGTAAAGGTAGAAGAAATCGGCATAAAGAACGGTTTGAACAATTCCAGCGACAACTGCGATTGGATCAAAGAAGTTTTCAGTGTAGTACCTGAAACAAAATTCCTGTTTCTCTGTGAAACCATAATTTTTTCAAGCAAATACATTTCATTTCTCTAAGTTAGTAATTGAAAGCAGTTATTAAGAAAATCAGAAACTTTTCTCCTGAAAATCTCTCTGTGTCGAGGCAAACAGGCTACTCAATTTATCACCTGTAGATCCAGTTGACAATGTAGAGAGCACGGTAAGAGCCAAGAGCAAAAAGGTAATGAGCGGTAATGGTTTCGGCGTTTCCAGTACGCGAGAGCATGAACAATTGGGGCATGATGGCCACCGACTCGAGGTAGATGGAAAAAGTCCACAGAATCTGCAAAACAAAGTTTGTGATTCATTTCCCAATGACGAAAAGTTTTTAATACAGTTTTGCAGGAAAATTTTTCAATCTTCTGACAAAGTGAAAAAGCAGAAGTACCTGAAACATATTACCAAAGCAAATCATCATTTCTCCAGCAAAGATTTGCGAAAATTTAGGAACTCAAAAAAAAAGAAAAAAACTTGAATTTTCCAAAAACTCGAAATGAGAAAAAGAAAACCTCCATGACAGTAAACTCGTGGTTGATGAGCAGAGCGAGAATGGCGCATGGAATTACAAGAAATTCCACCCGTAGAGAGTCGTTATTTCTATAATGTAAACACTTTTTTTTCAAAGAATTGTGAGAAAAAAATAACAAACCGATCGTACGTGGCCTTAAATTTTATCCACATGAGGTAAACGGTTCCGATTGATGTGGCCAAGAAGAAAACTTTCATAGCCGTATTGTAGAGAGAATAAAAGCTGGTGAACAGATCGAGGTAACGAGAGACGAAGACAAGCGCGAAAAGCATTTGAGAACGACCAGATATTCCTGAAAATAAGTTTTTGACTAGCAAGCTTAAACAAAAGTTCAAGCTCAACGGTTTTGCTTAATTTCAACGACTTTCTGACCAAATTTAAGTCTTTTGAACCAATTTATAAATTATTATTTTTTTCCAAAAATTAACAAACTTAAAACGAAAATTCATTATTACTAAATGATTGTTATTAAATCTGGGACTGTTGTTAATTTTTCAAAGACTTTGGCACACTCCAACCCCTCTGAGATCAGTTAAAAAGTTTTACGCCCTTCGCATGGCAAAAAATGACTACCTTAAGGCGTCAATTTCTTTTTTTTCACTAGATTTGTTTTTTATCTTGTTTTGTAACGACGATTTTCAATTAGTTCGAACAGACAGCACAAACAGATAAATTTTACTAAAGTTTTTATTTTCAGTTCAGTATTTAAACCTTATTGATCAGATACTAAAAACCTTATTGATTATGTACCAGCTACGACATAAAAACAAAAAAAAAGAACGAAAAAATTTTAATTGCTAACCTTCGCAACTTCTAGTTTTCCATATTTTGGCCAACAAGACGGCGATGGCCACCAGATGGGCCATATCAGCGGAGAGCCGAAAAATATTCATTTCGGCTTTACGGTTTTTGCTCGGACGACGTCTTCGAGCAGAAACAAAAGGACGCCGCGTCTGCGTATTCGCTGTTCAAAGTCCACGTCACACTCAACACTGTCAATAGGTCTCAACGCGAGTGTTCGCAGTGGCGCGCACTTTCTCTCCCCGCTGGCTCTCTGCCCTCTCTCAACCACGCTCCTTCCGCAAGCAATTTTTTTTTTTTGATAGAACTGATGGGAGAAATCAGCGACCCAACGGGCTTCTCTGAAAACTCAAAAATTCCTATTCTGTAAAATGCGAGTTCATGTTTAAGTGAGCAAAAATGAATGAAGAAGGATGGCTCTCATTACAGGCGTGCCACTAAATATGGAACAGATTTTCCGAATGCGGGAACTTATTTATTTTGTTTTTTAAGTATGACTATTTTTCCCTTTTTTCAAGCCATCAGGATGTCTTTTGTCAATTTACAATGGATGACCTCCTAATACTCTCTTTCGGCAGAATGGCGGCCTCTCAAACTCTCTCCATTATTATTGCTTCGCAGCGATGCTTATACTCTTTGCGCGGATCTTTGCATTGGCCGAAAATGTTAAATATGAAACTTTTCTTCACGACAGTAGCTTATTGGGCTATCTGACTAACCTCTAGACAAGAAGTTTTTCATTTTTGTTCCGTGCACCGAAAAAGGGGCTTATTCGCTCAATAAAATAAGTCACTTCAAGCAATTTAGAGACCCGCTCCTTCGGTCAAAGTCGATTCTTCCTTGAACCAGGTGCTATCAAGTTGTCAAGAAACGGATTGATTTCGTTTTCCCATGCTTTCATTTTGACAAGGAGTTTAGGAAAAATATCCTTTTTGATACTTGACAGTTGCATACGATTTCAAAGCTCAATGTCCGTTCTTCAAATTTTACGTAACAGATTTTCACGAAAAAAATGGGTAAATTTTTCCACCGTTCAAATTCGAATAAAAAGGTGCGGTTTTGCATCGTTTATTTGTTCCGGTTCAGGCGAAAAGGCGAATCTATTGGGATGATTTTTTATAATTAACATGAATGCAACAGTACTCTAACTGATGAAAAATCAATCAATCAACTGTCGAAAAAATTTCGATCAGGAGATGTAAGAAGGCGAAAATGCGCGCAAATATATCTCGCTCTCGATAACTAATCCAGAGTTTTGGTTTTATATGGAAGTTGTTGAAAATTTGAATCTTATTTGACTTTTAACTTTATTTAAAAATTTACTGAGGACTCCAAAAAAAACTTCGAAAAAATGGAACGAACCGTCCGCAAAGCTTTTCTCTGAAAACAGTGCGTTGATGAATCAGTCATGTGCTCCCAAAGCTAGTTTTCACTAGTTTCCGTCGAATCTGAAGCGAAGGTGCAAATTGAATCTACCGGAGCCCTTAACTAAGAAAATACTTTCAAATAAGAAAATTATTTTGATTAATTTTCTTCTAGTGACCAACATAAGTCTAGAAAAACGTTTTGCGCTCATTTAAAAAGCCTGGATTGAGAAAGAAAAACGGTGCGCGTGCGATATTCGTGACTCTAACATGGCCAAGTAAAAGGCCTGTGCTCACCGGAGAAGCTTTATTTGATTCATTCTTTCAATCGAGCTCCTTCGCCAAAAAAAAGACAAAATCTCACTCTAATGACCTCGATAATTTTGAAATGAAGCAAAATAGATATAAAATACTTCCGCCCAAGGTGCATGACGATCCACGAGAGATTTCAGGCTCTCATCGAGACAACAGTCGGCCAAATCGGAAACTGTTCTGTTCGACTCATCTAAAGGGTGCGCGCAAATTAGGGAAGCAAATTTTGACGCGCCCGGATGCAAGGCATCCTCAATTTCATTTGTTTTTTTTGTTTATTGGATTTGTTGAACCTTTATGCATGTTTTGATATAAAATTATTTAAAGTTTATTATGACTATACAGAATGACACGTCAAACTTTCATGCGCCCTGAAGTTCTGAATTTCATCAAGACGGTCACCGCAACTCTTTCATTTCCCAACAACTCGACGTCCGCTCGTCGTTGGTGTCAAAGGCCATCAAACGTTTCAATGTGCTTGACACAACAGAAAACCACTCAAGGAATGGACGACCGGCCACTGCTACATCAGCAGGAAATAAAAAAGGTCCGCGACTTCACCAGTAAAAATCCGAGAAGATCTTTGAGAAAACTCCCTGAAAAGATGAATATAAGTTCGAAGAGCGTCCGGAAAATTTTCACGGATAAACTACATATGAAGCAGTTAAAGATACAAAAAGCACACATCCTGAGCAATCCGATGAAAGCCACAAGGGTCGATCGAAGTCGCGAGTTGCTTTTTCGTTTCTCGCTGGCGGAGCTCCGCGATATCGACTTCAAAGATGTAAAAAATTTTACGGTTGAAGAAGCCGTGAATCTTCAAAGGTATTGGATCATTGTCACCAAAGTCCAAGCTTCCAATTTTAGTTGAAGAATTGTCAGTCTCATGAGCCATCCTTTTCCGGTCATCGTTCGGGCTCCAATCACGCAACAAGCAAGATTCTTTTGGTTTTCGTGCCGCAAAACGTCAAGGTCAACGCGTACAGCTATGAAAAAGACGTTTTGCAAAAGGCACTGCTCCCATGAGTCGGGTGAAACTTTGGAGACCGGCCATGGAATTTCCGACAAGAATGAGGGGCCGAGATCCTTAAACAATGATGCAAGACGTGGCTTTCTGGCTTCACGGACTCTTCAGAATGGCCGCCCTATTCGCCGGATCTGAATCCGATGTACTACTCCGTATGGAACGTTCTGGAGTCCAAAGCTTGTACTTCACCACATCAGAAGATCGAGCCTCTGAAGGCCTCCCTTGAGCAGAATGGGCCCGAATAGGCGTCGACCCCCACTCCGCCGAGTCATCGCAACTCACAAGCGTCTTCGGGTCTGCATTTGCAATAGCGGCGGTATTGTTTAAAAAAATTGGTGCTATTTTTTTGTTGTTGTTCTGAATACACTATCCACAGAATTTCGAGTCGATTCGTTAATACTAAGGTACAATTACCGTCAATTATATTTGTTTCCGTAATTTGTGCGCACCCTGTATGATGTTTGATTGATAAAAAAAACGCTACAACATTGATGTATACTTCATCTGAACCAACCACTTTCTCAATCCTCTTTCTCAGTCCTCACCAGGGATGCACGAGACGAGGTTTTCTCATCTCGAGACGAGATCGAGACGAAGAAATTGAAGGATGTTGGCGGCGAGGAGAAGTAAAAGATAAACTCCCATTCGGCACAGATTTCTATTCGAATTTTCTTCCACTACGTATGAGATAGAAAAAATAAGTTTAATTGAAGAAGACGATGTCAGGACTGTTCGTTGGCAGCATCATAATAAGCCAGCCGTAGCTCCGCAGCCAGTCTTGGTTACTTTCGTTGTATGAGGTCTGACGCTACAACGTCGCGACGCGATCTTTGGCTCACGCTCTCTAGTGGATAGTAGCTGATGTTATCCCTGGCGACAGTGTCACTAAACTTTAAAAGCTCCTATTACTCCTTGCCGAACAGGGACCAGAAACAAAAGACAAACTTATTTCTTGAGATGGAAGACCGGTTTAAAGTCCTGATTTGCTACTCCTTTTTTTTTTGCAACGACTGCTTCTTGATGTTCATTGGGGAACAGAAGTCGTCCCTATTTGAGAAAACAAAATAAACAAATCTACTGCCACTGACCTCTACGTTATTCAACAAATTTCTCATTTTAGGCGTTCAGCATCGCCCGGATTTCGAGAACTTTCATGTAACTTCAGTTTTCGAAAATTGTGCTGATCAATGTATGTCAAGAGCCAAGACCTCCCACACTCGCATTAAAAAAATTTCGATAAACGGCAACCGCTGGTTTTCCAGAACGAAAATAAGAAAAACTTCAGAGCAAATGTGGTAATATCCTGGCTTACTGAAATCGTCCTTTATCATTGATAAAGTATATTGATCTGCTCTAATTTTGGGGAATAAAGTTGAAGGAATATTGCATAGTTTGCTGCGATTCCAGCTTCCGAAAGATAATTGGAGGGAAACAAAGCTATTTTTTAAACCGGTATCAAAAATTACGAGCTGACTTAATAGTGAAAATTCGATTCTTCTGTTATTGGTTCCTGGTCGGCAAGGTGTGGTAGGAGCTTTAAGAGGTTAGTGACACTGTCACCAGTGACAACTACTCCTCTCACTTGCAAAAGTTCTCGTCTCAGCTACTATCCACTAGAGAGCGTGAGCCAAAGATCGCGTCGCGACGTTGTAGCGTCAGACCTCATACGACGAAAGTAATCAAGACTGGCTGCAGAGCTTCGGCTGACTTATTATGGTGCTTTCACCGTACAGTCATGAGATTGCCCTCTACAACTACAACCATTTTTTCTATCTGCAGCATCATCTGGAAGAAAAGAAAGATCGAAAAGAAAGCGGTGTCGAATGAGAGATGATCTCTTACTTCTCCTCGCCGCCCTTTTCCTTCTGTGAAGGCCGAACCGAGGATTTGCGTGGACAAGAAAGTGGTTGATGTAAATAAAGAATTCATCAAATGATTTTCGGCGTTCTCTTTGAGTATTAAACTATGAAAAAAAATAATAAAAAAACACCGAAAATTACGAGCTTACCTAATACGAATGAAAGGTAAACGGCCGGGCTCTGAGTATCGGGAAACTTTTTCGCTTAGTGCGACAAAAGGACAAAATTAGGATCCGGCTTAGGCTTAGGCTTAGGCTTAGGCTTAGGCTTAGGCTTAGGCTTAGGCTTAGGCTTAGGCTTAGGCAGGCTTAGGCTTAGGCTTAGGCTTAGGCTTAGGCTTAGGATTAGGCTTAGGCTTAGGCTTAGGCTTAGGGCTTAGGCTTAGGCTTAGGCTTAGGCTTAGGCTTAGGCTTAGGCTTAGGGCTTAGGCTTAGGCTTAGGCTTAGGCTTAGGCTTAGGCTTGGGCAGGCTTGGGCTTGAGGCTTAGGCTTAGGCCAGGCTTAGGCTTAGGCTTAGGCTTGGGCTTAGGCTTGAGGCTTGGAGGCAGGCTTAGGCTTAGGCTTAGGCTTGGGCAGGCTGGGCTTAAGCCTGAAGCCGCTTGGAAGCCAGGCTTAGGGCAGGCTTGGAAGCCAGGCTTAGGCGCTGCAGGCTAGGCCTGAGGCACAAGCCTGAAGCAGGCTCAAGCCTAAGCCTAAGCTAGCCAAACTAAAGCCTAAACAAGCCTAAGCCTAAGCACAAGCCTAAGCCTAAGCTAAACTAAGCAAGCCTAAGCTAAGCTAAGCCTGGCAAGCCTAAGCTAAACAAGCTAAAGCCTAAAGCACAAACCTAAGCTAAACTAGCCTAAGCAAACTAAGCTAAGCCTAAACCAGCCTAAGCCTAAGCCTAAGCTAAGCTAAGCCTAAACACAAGCCTAAGCACTAACCTAAGCCTAAGCTAAACTAAACCTAAGCCTAAGCCTAAAGCTAAGCCGGATCTGGTACGTCGCTTTGTGCGCATAACGAGATTCGACTGCTCGAACCTTCGTCGTGACCAAGCCAAGCTCGGTGATTTTGTATTTTCGCCAATTTAATGCTCAAAGAGAAAGAGCATAAAATGCGACTGATAATTCTTTGGTACATCAACCGCGCTTGTCACGCAAATCTCGACCTCACAGAAAGAGAAAGGGCGGCGAAGAAGATCTCGTTCGACACCCTCTTCCAGTGATGCTGCAGATAAGCGGTGAAGCAATCGCGACTGTACGGTAAGTCGGCCAGCCGACGGTCACGACGCCTGGCCCATCGCGACGCGATGAATGGTAACTGGACGAGGAGCTTTGCAGAGGTGAAGTGTCACTGTTGTTGGTGTCGCAACTCTTAAAATACCACCTGCTGCGACCAGGAATATAACAGAAGAATCGAACACCATGACCGTCGGCTCGTGACCACGATACCGGACTTTTGTTCCCGGAAGCTGGAGATGCAAACAGCAGCTGTTGTTAGAGCAGATCAATGCATCGGCGGAGGACATTCAGCAAAACCAGGATATTTGCTCGAAGTTTTTCTTATTTTCGTTGCGGAAAACCAGCGGTTGTTTATCGAAATTTTTAATGAAGGTGTAATCTTGACGATCAGCAGTAAAACTGAAGGATATGAAAGTTCTCGAAAATCGGAAGCGATGTACAGGCATGTGATGTGAGGGGCTCTTTGTGAAGGTCAGTGGCAACAGGTGTTGACTGTTTTCTCAGCGTTGGTATCAGAAAGCAGTCGTTACAAAGATGGCAAATCACCAGTCTTCCACATCTCAAAATTTGTCTTTCTTCCGACGAGAATAGGCTTTAAAGTTGTTGCTAATGCTCAGCTATCACTGGGGAAGCGGTAGATCGCGTCGCGGCGTTAGCGATCGAACCTCAGTAACTCGGTGGCACCAGGCACAACGCCTCGATGCTGCCAACAAATCTTATTTTTATCTCGCTACGTAGTGGAAGAAAACCAGGCAGAAATCTGTGAATGGAGGACTATCTTTACTTCTCCTCGCCATGGCACATTTCTTCGTCTCGATCTCGAAAATGAAGCACAAATCTCGTCATCCAGTGAAGAGACAGATTGAAATGTTGTCGAATACATCAATGTTAGCCAGCGACACGCTCAATCAAACTTATCGCCACGAGGCCATCCCAAATACGAGCAATATGGTGACGCTGCAATAACGAATCGCTCAAGAAATGTGTATTCGAACAACAACAAAAAAACTCGCGCAGTACAAACAATACCGCCGCTATTGCAATGCGGCAGGCTGCAGCAATGACTGAATGACAATGAGCCGATGAGCGACTTCGAAGGCTCGATGTGGCTGGCGAACTGAAGCGTTCCAGCCGGAAGTAATGGCAGATTCAAAATCCGCGAGAACGGCCATTCTGGCGTCAGTAACAGAAAACCGTCTTCCGGCTCGTGACTGAGATCTCGATCTGTCGAGGCCAGCCGGTCTCAAAGTTTCACCCGGCTCATGGGCTATTTACCAAACGTCTTTTTCGCTGGCGCGCGACCTGGCGTTACGCAACACAAGCAAAATCTTACTAACCGTGATGAAAGCGGTGTGACTTCAGAAAAGAATGGCTCATGTGACAGTCTTCAGCAAGAATGGAAGCGACAATGATCTGGCACGCGTACGGCTGCCGTAAAATTGCTGAGAATGTCTGCCAGCGAAAAAAGCGCAACTCGCGACTCGATCGACCAGCTCGTCGGTGCTCCAGAATGTGCTTTACAACTGCTTTCTGTATTTATCCGTGGCGGACGCATCTTTCGAGGTGATCTCGGACTGCCTGTGAAGTCTCGCGGACCACGATTTCACTGCTGATCAGTGGCCGGTCGTCATTCCGCGGTGTCAGCACGACACCAACGACGAGCGAGAGATGACGGAAATGGGGTGCGGTACATCTTGACTCGAGACCACATGGTTAACGATCTGTAATAAACACAAATGAACCCCCATCAAGCTGTATAAAGTCAACAAATCAACTCAAACAAAAACAAATAGTGAAGTGCCTTCATCGAGCGCGTCAAAATTTGCTGCGCGCTGATGAGTCGAGCAAGGCAATTTCCGACTGGCCGACTGTGCTCGATGAAGAGCCTGTCTCGTGGTCGTCACCGCAGGCAACGGCTATTTATATCTGTTGCTTCATTCAAGTATCGAAGATAAACCAAGTGAATTTGGCGAAGCCGACCGAAAAGAATGAATCAAATAAAAGCTCCATTTACTGAGCGACCAGAATCGCGATATCGCACGCGCTGCCGTTCCTGAAGCCAGGCATAAAACATTTTCAGACATGTTGATCACTAGAAAATTAATCAAAATATTTTCTTGTTGAAAGTATTTTTTAACGGTTAGGCTCGGTAGGTCAGTACCTTCGCTGAGTGAACTGAAACGCATGACGATTCATCAACACTGTTCGAAGCTTTTGCGGGCAATTCATTCATTTCAGTTTTGAGTCCTCGGCTATGCAAATGGCAAAAGTCGGAAATAGACCATTTTCAACAGCTTCCATATAAAACCAAAACTCGAATATCGAGGAGGCGAGACCTATGTTGCGCGCATTTTCTCCTGATCAGGCTCGACGGTTAATCGGTGTATTGTTAATTATAAAATCCCAGGTGGCAGCTGCGGGAACAAACGATGCTGCTTCCACCTTTGTGGGCGGTGAACCCATTTTCGTGAAAGTGACACGTAAGGTGAACGAACGTGGCTGTGCAGCTGTCGAAGCCTGTCCAAGGATATTTTCTAAACTCGCTGTCAGAAAGCATGGAGCAATCAATCGACCTGTGACAACGACACCTATTCAGAAGAATCGACGACGAAGAGCAGATCTCAAATGACTGAGGCAATAACTCGACAAAAATGGCTCTTGTCTAAATCAGATAACTTAATACTGTCGTGAAAAAGTTTCATGACTGGCATTTTCATTGTCTGAATCCCGCGCAAAGGTATGGCGCCAATATGTAATGGAGAGCCTGCATTCGAAAAGTGATGAAGGTCATCCGATATGAACAAAGACATCCACAATCGAAAAAGGAAAATATGACAAAACAAATGGTTCCACCTGGAAAAATCTGTTCCGCCAATTTATTAACGCCTGGCAGGCAATCGCTTCTTCATTCATTTTGCTTTCGCTTGTGAACTGCGATAAGTACGGTTGCAGAAGAAGCCCGTTAGTCGCTGTTCCCATCCGATTCTATCGAAATTGCTGCGGAAACGTCGGTGAAGGAAGAACGGAAACAACGAAGGAAAAAGTGCGCCACTGGCTGCGTGGTATTGATACAGTGTTGAGAATGTGACGGGCACAGGCTTGCGGCATCCTGTTCTGCTCGGGCGATCGTCGGCTGCTGCAAAGCCAGAACGGCTCATCTGTCTGGCAAACTATGGAAAACTAAGTGCGAGGTGCTGATAAAATTTTCGTTCTTTGTTTTATGTCGTAGCGCAATTTTGTCGAACTGAAAAGCTAAAACTTTAGTAAACATCTGTTGGCCAGCTCTATTCGAGCTGGTGAAAATCGTCGTTACAAACAGATAAACAAATCTGGTAATTGACGCCTTAAAACAGTCATTTTGCCATGCAGGGCGTAAAACTTGCAACGTCTCAGAAGGTGGAAGTGTAAAGTCTTGAAAGGTAACAACGGTCCCAACCAACAATCAATAATAATTTTCATTTAAAATTCGATTGAGCTGGAAAAAAAACAATTATAGAGCCAGTTCCAGGTGGTCGAAAGTCGTTGAAATGGCAAAACTGCGACGACTTGTTTGTTTAAGCTTGCTAGTCAAGCATTTTCGGGGGCGGTCGTGTGCTTTCGCGCTGGTCTCTCGTCTGTTCACCAGCAATGCGGCTGTGGCCATCGGGCAATTTTTAATGTGAATGAAGGCCAGGCCACGTCGGTTTGTTTTCTCACCAGTCTTTGAAAAAATGTTTGTCTTAACGACCTCTACGAGGTGAATTTCTGGCGGTGCATGGTGCCTTTCTCATTTCAATTTTGAAAATTCAAGTTTTCTTTTTGAGTTCTAGGAAATCTTGCTGAAAATGATTTCGCTGGTATTTCAGGTATGCTTTCGTCGAAGGTGAAAATTTTCACTGCAAAACTGCCATTAAGCTTTCGTCGTTGAAATGATCCTGCTGTTTTGCGGGTGTGGACTTCCATCACGGTCATTGACCCATCTCTTAAATAACTCTCGCGTGCCAGGCGCTCGTGCCCCGCAGCAGCCTCACCGTGCTTCATTGTCGGCTTCAGATCTGGGCGAAGGCAATGGCTGTTGCTATTTCGAAAATTTCAGGCGTTCGTTGCCAATAACGCTGTTACAGCAGAAAATGAGCTCTGCAGCGAAAAAAAGTATGATTTCTGAAAGACACGACTCGTTACTACGCGAAAACTTCTTTTGATCAGTTGTCGCTATGGAACAAATGTTGCCGTTAAATTAGAAGTTGCAAAATTTTACTGGAAGGCGTTAACTGCCGATCAGTTTATCAGATTGGCAATGTGGTCTTTCAGTGGCACGGACCAATCAGGCTGGTCGGGCTGGAAAGATCTGTCAGCGGGTGAAGCAAATGCGACTGGGCGCAGCTGTTTGTATGCAGTCAATGTGATTGCTGTTACGCTGTCGTGATATCGCTGATTTGGTGGTGTTATGTTGGTGGTACTCGTGTCGAAGTTGCGATCCGTTATGGTGAAGGCGATTACTGTTTTTGTTTTGTTGTGTGATAAAGAATGAGGCATCCATGGTTTCTGAGCCGGAAGCTGGTGCACTGCAGGTACTTTTCATTTTGCTCAATAAGCTGCAGTTTCTCGGTTGACTGCTCCTCCCAGATTTTCAAGTAGCTCATGTGAGCCCACGAAACTTTCGATGGCAAGTCTCATTCAAATAATAACGATCTTATACTTAAAAATGGGACTCGTGAACTGGTGTTTCGTGTCCCGCTCATTGTTGATGCCGGCGTTGATGGCAACCACTGATCGCCATCCAGCCTAGAACAAAAGACTGGGTGAAACCAACTCGCTGTCGCATTAAAATGTTGCATGAAATCCATTTACGTTCAAAAGTTCGGGTCACACGTGAATATTACAGAACACATTCCCGAAAAACCCGCTTTTAAAGGAAACTCAAAACGATAAACGATAATTCGCGAGCTGCTGTCAAAATATTGTTTAATACGGGATCACTGGATGCCTGCCACCAGCTTCGAAGACCACAGAACTCAAGCTGGCAAGATTTTTGATTACAGGTGCGGCAGCGACAACAGGCTTCTCAGGTGATGACCTAAAAATGAAAATTGAGCTTTGTTTTCAGTAAAATTGAAAATGTTGTGTGCACGGTGTTACAGAGAATCTCGGTTGGGATAATAAATTTTTTCGCTGTTAATGCTGAAATGAATCATAAAATACAGGCGCGGCTCTCTGTACTGCTCAAAAGTTTTCAAAAGTACCGGCTCAGAAAAATAACGCGGTGATAATCCACAGCAAATCGCTTCAACTGGTAGAAGCGCTGGAAAACATGCAACGTATGCCGTAATGAACACGGCCTCAGTGAAGCTCAGAAAACAATCGGAAAATCGCCTCAAGAGATACAACTCTGCGCTGTCAATGTAACACATTTCGTAAAGAAGATCGACAACTGCGGCGTAAAATCTCTAACCGCTCAGGCGATCTCAAATCGAATGCTAAGTAGGCGATTTTAATTGGAAGCCAAGTCGAATCTTGGTGTAGTATAACTGAAGTGTTCTGGAAGTGGCAGGCGAATCGCGAAAGTCAGGCTCAAATTTTCACATAACAAAAATTCTTAAACTGCATTTCTATCGGTGATATACGGCGTATGCAGAAAAACGCAGCGCTGAAAGAACCTGCCGTGACTACTGCATGCAATCGGTCTGTGACATTTTCTGGCAGGCTGTCGACAGAGTGTCAAATGACTGCACGTTTCAGGCCAGGGAACGGCGTGAAAGCGTTTTGCAAAATGGTCAGGCTCGGGTGAGTTTTCGAACAGAAAGCAAAATATGGTTACCGTTTTTCAAAACAGATGATCATCTATTGGACAGTTCATTCGAAAGAATGAAAAACTAAAAATCACTTCCTTCGGAATTTCAAACATTGGCTAAAACGGTCACTGCCATCCAGGTTTCGCTCGTACATCGCCTGGTAAACAATTTATCGATAAGGCCGACGAATGATCACCTGGGCGGCATCAATATCGCTGAAAAAATGTGATATTTTGCGCTCAATTCCTCAACAGAAAATGATAACAAATGCGTCGAAGATACAAACGAAAATCGGCAACGACTAATGCCACAGGTGAAAAAAGCGATTTCCGCACCTGGCGCTCAAGCTGTTGAGTATTTTGCTGTAAAATGAATGGCGTCAATTCAAAAAGCGGATAGATGACGGCTGTTTTAAAAATTTTCATTGTGACGAAAAACTGTCGTGCTGCTGCCCAAGCTCTCTCCGGCTCCAAAACCGGTGCGTGGAGAGATATGATTATAATAGTGAATATTCGAGAGGTAGTGGATATGTACCGAATTTCGGAGTTTTAGGCTTTGATTAAAATCAGAAGTGGGGCTGTTCAATAGGTTGTCTTGCTCTCCCAGGCTGGTTTTTAATGCTGTCGACAATGCCAGCCCTGTTCGCGGAATCGAAAATGCAGGCCCTTAACGCCAAATCTAAAGGAGATAGTCGACCATATTATCAAAATCGACAAGAGCCAGAACAACAAAGACGCGGCAACATCTTTGAGCGAAAAAATCAAGCTGTTAATGCTTATAACTCAGGCTGTTGAATGGTGTTCTTCATTGACTTATTGACCCAGCATTAAAAGATATCTGATGCAAAACTTTAACAACCTCGAAATCGAAAACTGTTCCAGCATTCCTTCTTGAGCACAAATACGCGTTAATTTGATGTCAATAACAAGCAGTGAAAAGCCAGATGAGCGCCAAATTTCTTCTAATTTTCATATTTGTTTTGGCACCGACTTTTCGCCAATTCAATGCTTCCATCTTAAATGTATCTAAGCGTTATAAGGGTCACGTTGTACAGTGTGGTATTTCAGCTGATCAAGCGGCACGCGCCGAGCAAGTCGTGATTAAAGTTAAAAATTTTTTGTGTCAACGTTACGAATCTCCCAAAATCTGCTTGGCTATCAGTGACAGAGGTAAATGTCTGCACCGAAAAACTCGAACCTGTTAACTTTCGAGTCCATTTACTCTTACCTATGAATAAGTGTGGAAGCTATCTTATCGGCTGCACTATCTTGAAAAAAAGTTTCGTAGCACAATATCAACATTATAACAACAGGTGCAAATCATGGCTGAAAAGATGACGCTCGTTAAATCCGTGTCTTGGCAGGCGGTATTGTTCAATCTTTCTTGTGTTATCGAAGACAAAATTTTAGCAATTTAAACACACGGAACAACATTTTCATTTTTCTTTCTGCGACGTATCTTCAGCTACTCCGCTAACCGTTTTCATCCTGGGCTCTTCGAAAACAATCGCGAACACAACAACTGAAAAATGCTGGATCGAAAAAATGGTTGGATAGACGGCTGCTGAAAAACGGTTAGTAATACGTGAACCATTAAGATGCGGCGCTGCTTTGCAAAATTACAATGGTCAGAAGGCGCGTCGGTATAAAGGCAAGGGTTAAGCTCACCAGGCATTGCAAGCCAATTACCAAAAACGATAAGGTGATCCAGCAGCGGATAA